>JBBGZY010000288.1:3107500-4380000 GCA_037952925.1 Lithobates clamitans | reverse complement strand
TTAGTTTTTTTTTTTTTTTTTTTTTTTCAGATATCATCTGAGTTTGTTGAATATTACCTTACGAGAACACCATTCCTATAAGTTCCATACTTACTTCATATTTTGAAACTAAGTAGATTTTTCTTTTTCCCTAACCAGATTGGTTAAAACACCTTTCATATTTATCAGTTGCAATTTTGAGTTTAACACTAATATTATCAAAAGAAGACCTAGTCATGACTGAAATGATACAAACTTATTTCTATAATTGATACTTTTAGGTAAATTACTGAAACAAAGTTTAGTAGTAAACCTAAACACTAAACACAAGACGTATTTTTTTTTTTTCTTGTCTTTTCCTTTTTATATACATATATGTATATTATTATCTTTTCTCCTCTTTTTCCAGACTAGATAATTTATTCTTCTTAAATAACAGAGAATTTAAATAATCTTTATTTTATAAATGTTAAGTTTTTCTTCAAAACAATGATAATATAGATATGTTTCGTTCTAAGCCTTAAGGGCTACAAGTTAACATCCTAGCGATGTTATTTTTCCTTTTTACATTATCACAAAGTGGTTCTCCTGCTCACGGAAGTTCCGTGCGCCTCACCTAGTCTTCCTCGGACCCCCCCGCTTAATATGGGGAGACCTGACGAAGGCCTTCGACCCCCTGTTGAGAGGTTTCACCCCTCATCACGGGCAAATCCTGAACACCTTAGTATTTTATTCTTAAGCTTATGTAATGTAATCTTACCTGTTTTCTTCTTCTTCCTTAAACCAGATCACACAAGATTCTTTTTTCTTCTTTCCTTTTTCAAGTCCGTATGGGTTGAGTCGAGAGTTCTCCAAACCAGAATAATTGGTAAGTGTTGCCTACTGACTCAGTTACCATGGCTCCTTTAAACATCTTATCCCTCAATGTGCAGGGACTCAATGTGCCACAAAAACGTACTAAAGCGTTTAGATCATTCCAAACACAAAAGGCACACATTGTGTGTATTCAAGAGACACATTTTACGATAAACTCAACACCTAAATTTTTTAGTTCATCCTATCCACAAGTATTTACTACCTCGGCCAATACCAAAAAACGCAGAACTCTAGTGGCATTCCACCGCTCCACCCCAATCACAGTCCACTCCGAAATTAAAGACCCGGAAGGACGCTACTTAATCCTGACAGGAAGCATCTTAGATACAGAAGTAACTGTGGTTTCCTATTATGCTCCAAACAAACAACCAATTCCATTTTTGACACATCTCTTGCAAGTAGTTAATGCACATAAAATGGGAGCAATCATAGTATGTGGTGATTCCAACCAGGTTCTCCTCCCATTTCTGGACAAATCTCCATATATGCCACCTCGAAACCAATCTAAAGTATCCCTCTCTCAACTTCTTTCGAAACACAATCTAGTTGATTCATGGAGGGAGAGTAACCCAACTAAAAGAAATTACACATATTTTTCTCACCCCCACCAAACATTTAGCCGTATAGACCATATTTTTCTTACCACAGGAATGATCCCAGAAATTCTATCATCAAACATAATCCCCATTCCATGGTCTGATCACAACGCAGTCCTAACCACTATTTCATCCACTATACCTAAAACTCAGGATAAAACATGGTATCTACCAGAATTATTACTCAAACAACCTATATATAGAAACAAAATTGAGCATGCATTGAAAGAGTATTTCATACTCAACAAAGGTCCAGAAATTTCCCCAATAACACTTTGGGAAGCTCATAAACCGGTGTTGAGAGGAATATTTCAACAACAGATTGGTATACTCAAAAGAGAACGTAGAAATCTTGCACGAAAATTAGAAACACAATTTAATTCCCACTTCATAGCCTTCCAAAACAATCCTAACCCAATTAATAAAAGTGAATTGGAGAAGGCACGCCTGGAATATGACCTTTTTCTAACAGAATCAACTGATAAAATACTACGCCGTTCCAGACATGCCTTCTATATGAAATCGAATAAACCAGGCACATACTTGGCACGTGCACTCAAAACAACTAATAAATCCTTTAAACCAATTAAGCTGAAGATATCTAAAAATATATACACTAGCAATCCCCTTAAAATTGTCCATAAATTTCGTTCTCACCTTAAAACACTATACACTGAATCAAATTCGTTTAATTTAAACGAAGCAGATTCCTTTTTCTCCAAAATTAATTTACCGGGATTATCTGATTCACAAAAAGCGCAATTAGATGAACCTATCAAGGTAGAAGATGTAGCTAAAGTCATCAAAGAATTAAAAATTAATAAAAGACCAGGACCTGATGGTTTTTCAGCATTATATTATCGTACCTTCTCAGACTCTATTTCCCCCATATTAACAGAAACATTTAATGCACTACTTGAAAACAATTCATTTAGACAGGAATCACTAACGGCGATCATATGCATGATTCCTAAGCCTCATGCAGATGACACATCATGTACTAACTACCGTCCTATCTCGATGCTTAATATAGACATCAAAATCCTGGCAAAAATCTTAGCGTCCCGTCTTGGTGGCTTCATTGGTACTCTTATACATCGTGATCAGGTTGGCTTTATGCCAACTCGCCAAGCAGGCGATAATGTAAGACGTGCAGTTCTTTTAGCACAAATTGCCAAGACCCGACGCATTCCCTCCTGTTTTCTTTCACTGGATATTCAAAAAGCCTTTGATTCCATATCATGGCCATATTTACATTATATGTTACAAAAATGGGGTTTTGGCCCGAATTTTATAAACTGGATCAAAGCTTTATATAATAAGCCCAAGGCATACGTTAAATATGCAGGGTATAAATCTGAGGCCTTTAACATTGAGAGGGGCACTAGACAGGGGTGCCCGCTTTCACCCCTGTTGTTTGCCCTGCTCATAGAACCTCTTGCTCAACGAATTAGATCAGAACCAACCATAACTGGAACTCTGTCTATTTGCGGATGACATCCTCTTGTTTCTTTCATCACCGCAAATTTCAGGCCCCAATTTGATGCCAATACTTGATGACTTTGCTGCATTTTCGGGCCTTTTCATCAATTCTAAAAAATGTATAGCATTAAACATATCCCTCTCATCATTGGAATTGACGTCAGCTAAAAACGGTCTCCCATTTACTTGGGCAGATAAATCTATACCTTATCTAGGAATACATCTAACTGCATCTTATTTGGATCTTTTTTCAGCTAACTATCCTCCAATGGTCAAAAATATAACAAATATGCTGAAATCCTGGAACCACCTCCCTCTTTCTTGGTTTGGAAAAATTAACACAATAAAAATGACAATCTTACCCAAACTATTATATCTTTTCAGAGTTTTACCTATCCCAATCCCTGCCTATTATCTAAGAATAATACAAAGAAAAGCAAATTCATTTATTTGGGGCTCCTCTAAACCTCGTACGAACCTGCATACATTATATCTCCCTAAGTTAAATGGGGGTCTAGGATGCCCCAATTTTGTCTCTTACTATAGAGCGGCCCATATAGCAACTTTAACTAAATACCATGCACAACACGAATCCCCTCTATGGGTGTCAATTGAAGCTGCAGAATGTGATCCCCTATCAATCGCAAATCTGCTCTGGCTTTCACCAAGAGATCGTAGAGGAATAGGTAACCCAATCACCAAGCATTTTGTCTCCATGTGGGACAAATACAAACTCAGAAATCAACTACAATCATTACATAACCCTCTATTATCTTTCTATAAAAACCCCGCATTCTACCCCGCATGGATCTCACCTAGATCTTTCAAAGCGTGGATTACTTATAATGTACTAAACTTGCACAAATTTGTAAATTCTTCATCCTTTATTCCATTCCCATCCCTCTGCGATAAATATGGATTACCTCAATCGGAGTTATTTAGATATCTTCAGATTAAAAATTTCTTTATGCCTCTCTTAACCACAAAATCTCCACTGACTCAATTCTCTGAATTTGAAAAATTTTGTAAAAATAATCCTCATGCTAAAGGCATGATTTCGGTCCTTTATGCTCAATTAGTAAACCAACCCGAAACGGAGAAACCATCGTATGTACAGAAATGGGAGGGAGATTTAGAACAAACTCTGGAAACAACAGAATGGAATCAAATTTGGTTAACAACCAAATCGGCTTCCCCAAACATAATAGCAATAGAGGCTAATTATAAAGTTTTAATACGATGGTACCTTGTACCGGTTAGAATAGCGAAATATGTGCATAATTACTCGACAGAGTGTTATCGTGGATGCTTGGACCCAGGTACTCACTTTCATATTTGGTGGTCATGCCCCAAAGCACAAATTTTTTGGAAAGCTATCTTTACTATTGCATCTAAAATGTTAGGAATACCCATCACCCCAGATCCTGCAATGGCTCTCATTAACCGAAAACCAGAATTTTTAACACATAACCAATTTAAACTACTCATCCAACTATTTACAGCGGCGAAACAAACACTGGCAAGAGCCTGGAGATCTCCCTCATTGATAGTGGAAGAGGTAGTAAATCGAATGAACGTCACCATGACTCAAGCTAAAATGGTAGCCATCGAAAATGACTCGTTTGTCAAATTTGATAAAATATGGCAACCATGGATTAGCAACTACTTGCCTTCAACTTTTAACAAAGAAGTTTTACTACCATGGTAACTGACCCAGTGAACTAATGCATTATATAGTCCTTAGTGACTGTGATGGACCTTGCCTCGGCTCAACCCTGCGGACTCTTCTTTCTATTCTTTCTAGTACTTCCTCTTTCTATCCCCCCTTTCTTCTCTACTCATTCCTTTTTTTTTCTTTTTTGTTGTTTTATTTGGAAGCTCATACTAATCATAAAACATAATTCCTCTTACATTCAGCACCACTTGTATGTATTATTAACACCATAAGAAGTTATAATTCAATATATAATCTACATTGTTTAAATATGTATTTTTGAGCTTCATTTCCTTTATTGCATAACTTGTACTCACTGTAATGTCAAATACTTCATTGTATGTACAATAAAACCTTTTTGACAAGGAGATTGAAGATTTATGTTTAGTTATAGATATATAGAGAGAGAGAGATCCAAAGATTTTTTGATATATTTTGATATTGATATCTAGATATCGAGATATCTATCTATCTTGATATGTCTTTAGAAATTAAAATCTTGAAGTCTACTAGGAACTCTACACAAACAGACAATTTGTACACCACTTCACTACAAATGTTTGAAGATTAGTATGTACAAAAATATCTGTGTGCTAAGTATATTAATTTTTGGCTTCACATAGGGGAAAAATCACTCAGCCAACAAGAGGAACCCAGTCCCCCCCCAGCAAAAGAACATACTTGAGAAATCAGCCCAAGCCCCACTGAGGATGTGGAGGAAGGAGAGGTGGGTGACATGGGCACCCCACCAGGTGAGTGTCTGACACACCAGCTTACGGTAATCTATGCATGGCTGCCTTTTATTTTATGTAATTTTTCTACTCTATTTTAGGTGATCTGGTTGTGCTTGAGTCAAGCAACAGCGCCACCCCCGAGGATGTTGAGGAAGTATGCGACATGGGCACCCCACCAGGTCAGTGTCTGAGACACCAGCTTTATGGTAAGGTAAACTATGTGTGCATATTTCTAAACATATTTTTTTTTTCATTCCACTTTAGGTCCAAGTGACTATTTCACCACAGACAGTGCCCAACGGCTAATTGCTCAAATAATGGCCTGGAATGGGGAGATCGATCAAATGCGGAATCGGCTGGATCGTATGCAGCAGGAAATGAAGGACATGATTGATGTTTTGGGTCGAATCTAAATGCCCTTTTTTAAACCCCAAAACATCGATCATGTCCTTCATTTCCTGGTTTGATGACCCCATTCTGGGCCTTCTCTTTATTATTTTTTGTTTAAATTATATGCCTGTTTAACAACATTTAAAAAAGGAGGCCTATTTTTCAAAATAAAAAAAAAATTTAAAAAAAAGGATTTGAAAAAAGACAAAAAAAAAAAAAAAAAGGATTTGAAAAAAGACAAAAAAAAATAAAAAAAAAGGATTTGAAAAAAGACAAAAAAAAAAAAAAAAGGATTTGAAAAAAGACAAAAAAAAAAAAAGGATTTGAAAAAACACCCCCCCAAAAAAAAGGCCTGTTTGCTAAAATCAAAATGCCCAACAAATTTTATTTTTGATTATCTAAAAATATTTAACTCTAATTATATTATTCTAAATTTATTTAATATATCTTTATATTTTTGGCTAGGAACATTTTATACTAAATGCATAACTGAATGGATACCACAGATTAAAAACATCTGCTTTGAATTAAATAAATGTGTGGTTTGTTATTTTAATGCTCAGTATCAGTTTGTTTATAAATTTCAAAAAGTGGTTTACAGTGGCAATGGAGCTTATTTAGAAATTTACAAGGAAAATACAGTTGGCACTACAACTGCTCGACCATAACCTAGGAGAAAGCCCAAAAGAAAGGCAAGCAATAAATATAATTCAAGATTTCATCAAGATTGTTTTTATTTTAAATCTTTAGATATCCTGGCCCATTGCAATGGCCCCCCTACCCATAAAATAATTAACATATTGCTGTCTAACTTGACGGGCACTTTGGGGGGCCAAGCCAGTATGGACAGTATCCAGGCCCATAAGATTATCAACGATAAGTCCGGCCTCAGGCCCAACTGGCACCATATAATTTTGAGAATGTTTGTTTAAAAAGTTGTGCAGGATGCAGCACGATAAAATGATAAAATTAAGTTTGTATTCTGCCAAATTAATGGAGGTTTGAAACAGGCGGAACCGGCTGGCCAGAATCCCAAACGCATTCTCAACCACTCTTCTAGCTCTGGCCAGCCGGAAATTAAAAACCCTCCTCTCCGGGGTGAGGGTTCTTTTGGGGGAATGGCCTCATGAGGTGCTTGCTCAGAGCGAAGGCTTCATTGGCAATGAAGACAAAGGGGAGTCCTTCAACGTTATCCGCATCAGGTGGCAATCCCAGGCCACCACTCTGGAGACGCTGGCAGAACTCCGTCTGGGCAAATACTCCTCCATCCGACATCCAGCCATTCTTCCCCACGTCCACATATAGAAATTCATAGTGTGCCGACACCACCGCCATTAAAACTATACTGTGGAACCCCTTATAATTAAAATAGTATGACCTCGAATGGGGTGGTGGCACAATGTGGACATGTTTCCCATCTATAGCCCCTCCACAATTGGGAAAGTCCCAACGGGTGGCAAAATGGGATGCCACAGTCTGCCATTCCTGTGGCGTTGAAGGAAACTGGGGAATCAAACAAGAAAACAAAAATCAGTAATTTTGAATCGAACATGGCAAGAAAATTATACAATTAAAAACATTATTCCACAGCATCAGTATAACATTAAATAATGTATATCTTCTGGAAGAAATAATATTGAAAGGCACACTTATCAGATTGCTCACCCCCTCTGATGGAACATTGATTACATTTTAGGGGGTGGTGAAATTACCAAAAAATATTAATTTTAGGACACACAGGGATTTATGGACTAAAAAGGCTACAAGACTGCAGTTGTTCCACTCTGCAAGTGCAGTTGCTCCCCAGCTTTAAGTAAATGAGGTAAGGTAAAAAGGCTTTCATGTTGCAAGGAGTACACAACCACATGCAAGGGCAATTAATGAAAACACTTTGTGGCTTGTATATGATTTGATGATGGAAATCAGCAGAGCTTCTGCTCATTTACTAAAGCACTGGAGCAAATGCACTTGTAGAGTGCACATGCATTTTGCAAAGTGCAACATATATTTGCTTTTTAAAAATCAACACCACAGAAGATTCTAGCAAATTATTAGGGGGGGGGTTGAAATCAAGCTAATTATAAGCACACTATTTGGATAGAGTTTAGGGGAAACAAAATACAATGCAGCTGACTAAATACATTCAAACTGAGAAGACAAGGTAAATATGTGACCAGCATTGTATGCTGGAGAGGTTATTGAAGGCAAATATACATGCATGACAAAAAAGAACATGAAACAAATCAAGCATGCGTGAGAAGAAAAAGGGGACATTCACACTATATTACAATGATGGTAAGTAGTGTTTGAGCTAAGAAATACATTACATTATCAAAGAATAAATAAAAGAACATGTGATGCTAATAAAAGAAAAAATTCTTACCTTAATATAGTCCTTCTGCAGGACCTGGATGATAGCAGAACAGGTCTCTGGGATAATGATCCCCAGAGCCTGGGGGAAGATGCCTGTTGAGAACTTGAGGTCCTGCAGGCTTCTCCCCGTCGCCAAGTACCGCAACGTGGCAACTAGCCCCTGCTGATATAGGGGGTCAGCAAAGCCACCAAATGATCAAAAACGGGGTCCGTCATCCGGAGAAAGTTCCTGAAATCCTCAGGATTATTCTCACGGATCTCACGGAGCAATGGCATGTGACAGAACTGATCACGCTGGAGCAACCAATTCTTGGTCCATGAACTCCTCCTCGCCCTGTTCATGGACTGGTCTTGGTCTGAAGAATAAACTACAGCACCAAGCACATACAATGCACGAGCTTGACGACGAGTACGTACAGGTAACATGGCTTCAAAACGGTCGGCTGGTCAGAACGCACTTAACAGAACGCACTGAAGAACAGCAAGGCCTGTGAAGAACGACCTGAAAATCAGGAACGAGCGGACAATAAAACAAAGATTTCTCAATGCCAACTGACCAAATGCACTGAAAAGCAGATACAAACCTCACAAGCACAGACTGAACAACAGTTAAAACGAACTGAAAAATACTCACAAGCGCGAATCGTCTCTCACCAAACTTCTACTAACACGAGATAAACACGAGATTAGCAGAAGGAGCCCAAAGGGTGTCGTACGGGCTATTGAACTTCCGTTTTATAGTCTCGCCGGACTTGATGTACGTCACCGCGTACTAGGCTGTCAAACTTTTGTGTGGTCGTGTGTAGGCAAGTCCGTTCGTTAGAAAATCTGCCGCAAGTCCGCCGAAAGTCCGCAGGAAGTCTGTCGGACCGGCTGTCGGACTTTTGTAGATGAAAAGTCCAACCGTGTGTACGCGGCATAATAGTTTTTTGAAACCATCGATGCACCTCGTGGAAACCACCGCCTGTGGAAGGGAATTACACATCCTTTCCGCTCTTACGCTAAAGAACCCTCTACACAGTTTACGGTTAAACCTCTTTTCTTCTAATTTTAATGAGTGGCCATGTGTATTATTAAACTCCCTTTCACGGAAAGGTTTTATCCCTATTGTGGGGTCACCAGTTTGGTATTTGTAAATTTAAATCATATCCTCTCCCAAGCGTCTCTTCTCCAGAGAGAATAAGTTCAGTGCTCGTAACCTTTCTTCATCATTAATGTCCTCCAGTCCCTTTATTAGTTTTGTTGCCCTTCTCTGTACTCGCTCCATTTCTAGCACATCCTTCCTGAGGACTGGTGCCCAGAACTGGACAACATACTCCAGGTGCGGCCGGACCAGAGTCTTGTAGAGTGGGAGAATTATCACTTTATTTCTTGAGTTAATCCCCTTTTTAATGCATGCCAATATTCTGTTTGCTTTGTTTGCAGCAGCTTGGCATTGCATGCAATTGCGGAGCCTATCATCTACTAGGACCCCCAGGTCCTTTTCCTTGATTCCCCCAGAGGTTCTCCCCCCAGTGAGTAGACTGCATTTGTATTTTTGCCACCCAAATGCATTACTTTATATTTTTCCACATTAAATCTAATTTGCCATGTAGCTGCCCACCAGATTAATTTGTTTAGATCTACTTGCAAGGTTTCCACATCCTGCGGAAAAGTTATTGCCCTGCTTAGCTTAGTACCATCCACAAATACAGAGATTGAACTGTTTACCCCATCCTTCAGGTCATTCATGAACAAATTAAATTGGATTGGTTCCAAGATAGAACCCTGGGTGACCCCACTTTCCACCCCTGACCATTCCAAGTACTCCCCATTTATCACTATCCTCTGAACTTGCCCTCATAGCCAGTTTTCAATCCATGTACTTACCCTATGGTCCATGCCAACGGACCTTACTTTGTACAGTAAATATTTATAGGGAACTGTATCAAATGCTTTTGCAAAATCCAGATACACCATGTCTATGGGCCTCCCTTTATCTAGATGGCGAGATACACCCCTGGAACAAATGCCTCTGAGAGAGGTTGCTCTTCCAGGAGTGACAGATGCCAAGGGACACTATACGGCACATATAGGCAAAGTCTATGTCCCCTGGAAGCCCCACGAGATCAGAGCCATAGTAGCAGAGTTGCCAAATCTTGAAAAGTGTCCAAAAAAGTGGTATACAAAGGTAACATTGGTACAAAAGACCCAACAGTCTACCTTCAGGGATATGTGGATTCTGATTGTGCAATGCCAGAAAAGTATGTGGATGTCTAGAATGTGTTTGCCAAAAATAAGGGTGCTTATGAACGTGGAATATTAAAGAGAGAAGTGATGAGTTAGCTAATGGTTTAATCTCTCCCTATGTGTGTGCCCTGGGACAGCTAGCAATTGCAGCTGCTCCTACGGCTTCCGAAAAGGGAGGGGTCAGTAGGATCAGTGTCAGTGAGTGGGTACACAATGCAGGCAGATGCTGCTGCTGCTGCAGTTTCTGACTCGTTAATAGATTTTATCAAACAACTAAAAAGAAGAAATAGCGTAGATGATGAGTACAAAGATTGGTGGAGATGTGTTGATATGTGGAATGTGGAAGCAAGAGAGAATGACACTACTGAAAATGGTATAGTGAAGATAGGAAATAAGCTTATGAATAATTAATGAAGGTGGTCCAAAGAAGGTATGAGGATGTATGTGGATGTATTAGAATACTGGAAAAAAGTTCAAGGATGTGGTTAGAAAAGCATGTGGATTGGATCCCAGTAGATGAAACTGATTTGATCAGGCATGATCTGTTTAACAGTTTCATAGCGGGATTGTTACAGGAAGTTAGAGACGAAATTGAGCCTTGAACTCCTGAATGGAGAAAAAAGCCAGCACCAAAACTAGTGGATATTGCTCAAAGAATCTTTGAGATTAAAAGGGGAAAAATATAGAAAATGGATAAAAATAAAATAGTGAATGTACAACAAGTTCCCGTACTTGAGAAAGCAGCACTGTATAAGGAGAGTATTGCGGTGCAGGTCTCAACTGTTCAGGTTTCTGTGGCTACACCCACATACCTACCTTCAGGGGTAGGGTATGTTTCAAACTATGGAAACCCTGGTAGACAGGAAATGCAAACTAAGCCTAGCAGAACTAAAATGTATGTCAGAAATGACCAAAGGGTGCTTCAAGTGCAGTATGATGGGTTATCTTGCGTGTCATTTCTGCTAGGATGAGGTGGAGTATGTTGATCTGATTGCTGAAAATTTCATTCCTTCCCCTGGGTTTGATGTCTTGAATTTGGGACAAACTACAAAACCAATGATTGATTTGTCAGTTACTGGTTTATCTATCCTGTGTTTAATAGATAAAGGTGCTTCAAAGAGTTTGCTAAATATATGTGATGCCAATTTTCCCATTTTGAATTAGCAGGTATCTTTGGTCAGAGTAAGTAATGATGTAATTACTGCCAAAGTCACTGAACCTCTACAGGGAAGAATTGGAGGTCAGTGTCATAAACATTCATTTGTTGTATCGCCATACTCCCCAGGCAGTCTGCTAGATAGAGATCTACTAACAAAAATAAGAGTAGCTATAGCTTTAACCCAGAGAAGGGATGGAAGTAAACATACTTGAATCAGTACAGAGGGAGGCTTCAGATTTGCTATTTATGCCAGCACTTGATTTACCCCAACAGAAGGGATTAAAGAATCACTGGATGAAGGAGACCCAATACACAGGAGGATATCATTACAAGACTGTTGACAGCAATCCAGTCACCTGCAGTAATAAAATGTAAAGCACATACAAATGCTGATGGCCCCTTTTCACAGGAACATGCATTGGTAGATGAAGCTGCAGAAGCTGTTGTCCTGCATACACCTCCTCAACTACTCTGTATGGCAATTTTGGCACCTGTGATTGACCACACAATCCTCATTGCCCTACAGAAATTGTGTGGATGTGTGCACGTGTGGCACACTAGGGAAGCCACACGCTCCTCTGAGGGGATTTTGCTGATGAATTGTAAGCCATTGCCCCCAGCACCTTATTTCCTTCCCTTGTTCACTTGAGCCATGGGCTTTGCAATGACACAATGTCTCAACAGGAGGGATGGCTAGATCAGTAAATCAATGCTGGTGGGCCCCAGGCTTCACCTCCCAACTCCAGATGCACCATTTTTTAAATAATACAGATAGACATTGCTGAGATGCCTTTTTGTGATACATTTAAATATATTTTGGTGTGTGTAGACATTTTTTCATTCTGGGTAGAATAATACCCCATGGTGAAAAGTGATGATGCTAGAAATATAGTGACGTGTCTTACTAGGGAACTAATACCTATATTAGGAATAGGACAGGAGATTTCTTCAGATAGAAGCGCATATTTTGGAAACAAACTAATGACACAAGTAATAAACGCTTTAGGGTTAAAGCAACAATTGCATGCACTGTACAGACCCAAAGCAAGTGCAATGATGGAAAGGGCTATCCAAACCCTGAGAAGATACCTTGCAAAACTAAGCTATTGAACTGGGAACTTGGGCCAACATGTTGCCCACAGCACTTGCTGCTATGCAAGCTACTCCAAAAGAAAAGCATGGTATGTCACTCTTTGAAATGTTGCTATCCAGTGCAAGCTGCTATACCAATAGACAATGTAACTCTGACTGGACAGGATTCTGCTCAACCTGCAGAAGACAAGGTTTAAGCGCATGGACTGAAACCTGGAGACTGGGTGTATGTAAAGAATCATATAGCAAAAACTTAATTATCACCAAAGTAGAAAAGTCTTTTTCCTATCATCCTGATTATTCCAAATGCTGTGAAAGTGAAGGGATGCAAGCCTTGGATACACGGATCCCACTGCAAGAAAGCTGAAGAACCCCAGCAAATGGTAACTAATAAACTGTTTCACCCTGATGAGCCTACTGCTGTTCATTCATCCCACAGGTTCCCTCCACTTACTCGTGCATGAGCTAAGGAGAAGGATGAGGCTATACGGACTGTTAAATCCCAACCAGATAAAGGACTGTGTGGAGTTATCCTTAGAGGAGGATTGTTAATAATATTCATCTTCTTTGTTTTGCCCTGGCTGATTGACATTTCTGTAGGTCAGGAGAGCCAATGGAACATTACTAAGTAAGTTGATATCTTGATGAAGATTGAAAAGAGAGTTACCAGTGCGATTGCTACACACCTTATGGAACCATACCAAAATGACTTTGTATCTATGCACATGCAAGCTGCTAAAAAATTAAATTTGTCCAATTGTTGGGTCTGTACAAGCTCACCTATTTCACGTAGAACACTACCTTTGCTAGGTGTTGCAGTGTCACTCAAGGAGATAGAAGAACTAGCCAATTTCCAGAATGTGAAGAAGGAAAGCAAAAACAAAATGGAATCTCTATCCCTTTACTTTAGCATTTCTTTAAAGGTACCCTCAGTATGCATTAATTTTACTTGCATTTATGCAGCTAGTTCAGAATATGACAATAGTACTAGATACATAGGATACACAGTAACTGTATGAAGGTAGCTAACCGCATATGAAGGTAGCTACTCTCAAGTATAGGGTTGAAGGTCTTAAGCTTCTTTGGAATGACACAGTTAATGGATTGTACAATTTAACGTTCAGTAACGATTCCAGACTAAGTGATCCTGAACTACATATATGTCTGATAGGATATAATTTCAAGAAGGTTTGCTCTGCTCCCCTGGGTTTCTACTTTATCTGTGGGAAAAGAGCTAATACTTGGATTCCATTAGACACAAAAGGTACATGTTACTTTGGTAAAGTCATCCCAGCCATATGGTATGTGGGGGACGCTGAGTTTACTAAAATTAACATAAACAAGATCCTACCACATCTAATTAAACTATTAAAAATAGATCTTTCTAGCTACACACCTGAAAGTTTTGACACCACAAAGGAAACCAAGGATTTCAAACCATTGTTTGATATTCCCTGGGTAGATCGCTGTTGTATTAAAAAATCTTTTAGTTTCATCATTGATTTGGCAGAATTGATGGATTACTGCCCTGTATGATAGATACTTCATGATTATGGCTACTGAACTAAAAATCATAAAAAAGGAGTTGATTCAACACCGATTGGTGTTGGATTATCTCACAGTCAGCCAAGGAGGAATGTGTACCATAGTGGGAACAGCATGTTGCAATTACATTGGAAATGATACAAAGGCTGAAGATGCTATCATTTCGCTTGTAGAAAGAGTGCACCAATTAAAGCTAGGTTTTTGAAAAGAATGTACTGAAACCGCTTGGATTGAGGGAAGCTGGGAGAGCTGGCTCTCATGGATGAATGCTCTCAACTGGTTTTCAGGACTTGGAGGTTGGCTTTCTGGCATCTTACATGGTATTCTAAATATAGTTGGATTCATTGTACTCATAATCCTTATAATCAAATGTCTAATAATGTCTAAGTCTAATACTGAAGAATGCGAACCACAGGTGGGAATGTTAAGTTATAGAATTCCTGGAGTCTGGAATTATAAAAAATTCACAGAAGGCTCATACAGAGTTCCCCCTTACATGAACTATTTTTTTCTAAAATATATTCTGATCATTTGTTCTATATTCTTAGATATTACACAACCCTGTTATCGTTGAGGGAGTTGCAATGTACTGCCAAATGACATGTGTACTTATTGGCTGTACATTGCTCCATTTCTGGGAAAGCTATTATCACAAAAAGTCCCTTTGGATGACCCTTCTGTCTGTAATCACAAGTTTGACTCATTATGACAAGTAATCTTTACTCATAGCCCAGAGGTCAAGATGACCATATGTAATGATGAAGTAATTAGTTAAGGATGACTCGTGTTTTGGGACCATGCCATGCATAGACAAACATTCTATAATTTCTTCATAAAAGCTGAACTCACATCTGTATGATTGCCACACTCCCTTCAGCTGTGGTCCAGTGTACACTGTTTTATCTGGATGTACTATTCTCAGTAAAAAAACTTGTACCTGCAAGAATGCTATCAGATTGTTGATGTCTTTTATTTCAAAGGTGAACGTTAGTTTCATCCCTTTGGCACTCTACGCATATGGATTCCACCTCCTCCCTTGCTCCCTTAGTGATGTCATCTCTCATATTCACTTGTACATTATTCTTGATTAGGGATGAGCTTCGAGTTCAACTCATGTTCAACTCGAACATCAGCTGTTCGCCAGTTTGCCGAACAGTGAAAAATTTTGGGTGTTCGCAGCAAATTCGAAAGCCGCGGAACACCCTTTAAAAGTCTATGTGAGAAATCAAAAGTGCTAATTTTAAAGGCTTATATGCATTGTATTGTCATAAATAGTGTTTGGGGACCTGGGTCCTGCCCCAGGGCACATGGATCAATGCAAAAAAAGTTTTAAAAACGTCAGTTTTTTCAGGATCAGTGATTTTAATAATGCTTAAAGTGAAACAATAAAAGTGTAATATTCCTTTAAATGTCATACCTGGGGGGGGGGTCTATAGTATGCCTATAAAGGGGCACATGTTTCCTGTGTTTAGTACACTCTGACAGCAAAATGACATTTGAAAGGAAAAAAAGTAATTTAAAACTACTCGCAGCTATTATTGAATTGTCGGTCCGACAATACACATAAAAGTTCATTGATAAAAACGGCATAGGATTTCCACACAGGAGAAGCCCGAACCGAAATTTAAAAAAAAAATGGCGTGGGGGTCCCCCTAAATTCCATACCAGGCCCTTCAGGTCTGGTATGGATATTAAGGGGAATCCCGTGCCAAAATTTAAAAAAATGGTGTGAGGCCCCCCTCAAAATCCATACCAGACCCTTTACGTCTGGTATGGATTTTAAGTGGAACCCCGTGCCAAAATTTTTTAAAAAATGGTGTGGGGTCCCCCCAAAAATCGATATCAGACTCTTATCCGAGCATGCAACCTGGCAGGCCGCAAGAAAAGAGGGGGGATGAGAGAGTGGCCCCCCTCCTGAACTGTACCAGGCCACATGCCCTCAACTTTCTTCTATCTTCTTTCTTCCTTCATCCTTTGGTTTCTTCCTCCATCTTCTTCTGCCTCTGCTTCTTCCTCCGATCCTCAGCTTCTTGCTCCCGTGTTCTCGTCTGGCATCTTCTTCCATGGCGTCTTCTTCCCAGCTTAGTTCTTGGGCCGCTCCACATCCATGATGGGAGGCTCCCGCTGTGTGACGCTTCTCTTCTTCTGACACTTATATAACGGAACTATGCTTCAGAGGGGGCGGGTCACCGGGTGGCCCCGCCCTCTGTTATTTAAGAAGTGTCAGAAGACGAGAAGCATCACACATCAGGAGCCTCCCATCATGGATGCAGAGCGGCCCGAGAACGAAGAAGGGAAGAAGACGCCACGGAGGAAGATGCTGGACGAGAACACCGGAGCAAGAAGCAGAGGACGAGAACCCCAGAGCAAGAAGCAGAGGATCGAAGGAAGAACCAGAGGAAGAAGAAGATGGAGGAAGAAACCGAAGGAAGATAGAAGAAAGAAGATAGAAGAAAGAAGATGGAAAGAAGAAGACTTTAAATAAAGGAATTGTCAAAAACTGTCTCTTGTCATTTTTAACATTTTTGACACTTTTTTTGTGAAATGGTAGGGGTACTTTTGTACCCCCTTACCATTTCACACAGGGTGGCTGGGATCTGGGGGTCCCCTTGTTAAAGGGGGCTTCCAGATTCCGATAAGCCCCCTGCCTGCAGACCCCCACAACCACCGGGCAAGGGTTGTGGGGATGAGGCCCTTGTCCCCATCAACATGGGGACAAGGTGCTTTGGGGGACCCCAAAGCATCCTCCCAATGTTGAGGGCATGTGGCCTAGTATGGTTCAGGAGGGGGCGCTCTTTTTTTTATTTTGGCGCGGGGTTCCCCTTAAAATCCATACCTGGTATGGATTTTGAGGGGGACCCCCACGCCATTTTCTTTTTAAATTTTGGTGCTGGGTTCCCCTTAATATCCATACCAGACCTGAAGGGCCTGGTATGGAATTTAGTGGGACGGCCACGCCATTTTAAAAAAAAATTTGGTTCGGGGTTCCCCTGTGGGGAAATCCCATGCTGTTTTTATCAATGAACTTTTATGTGTATTGTCGGACCGACAATTCATTAATAGCCACGAGTAGTTTTAAATGACTTTTTTTCCTTTGAAATGTCATTTTGCTGTCAGACTGTTCTAAACACGGGAAACATGCACCCCTTTACAGGCATACTATAGACACCCCCCAGGTATGAAATTTAAAGGAATATTACACTTTTATTGTTTCACTTTAAGCATTAATAAAAATACTGCTCCTTATACATTGTATAACTTGTATAACTTGTACTGCTATGAAAAGAATAAAAAAAGTACTGAATATAAAAATACTGCTCCTGAAAAAATGTCAGTTTTTCAAACTTTTTTTGCATTGATCCATGTCCCCTGGGGCAGGACCCAGGTCCCCAAACACATTTTATGACAATAACTTGGATATAAGCCTTTAAAATTAGCACTTTTGATTATTCATGTTCGAGTCCATAGACTTTAAAGGTGTTTGCGTGTTTGAACAAATTTTGTGCCTGTTCCCATGTTCTAGTGCGAACCGAACAGGGGGTGTTCGGCTCATCCCTATTCTTGATGTACAGGCATACCCCTCCCCTTTTTTTCCCTCTCTATCGCTGCAATAAAGGTAATAACCTTGAATGGTTGCCAGCCAATCATGAGAGCTGTTGAACCAAGTCTCTGAAATTCCCACAAAATCTAAATTCTTCTCATACAACAGTATCTCTAATTCTCCCATCTTGTCTGCCATTGGTAAACATGCCACGTAGTTTAGACCGGTCACATACTGTCTTCTTATTGGGTGTTCCGAGGTTGCAAATAGGACTTGTTACTATACTTACCTCGGGTTAGCTGGTAAGGATGAATAAAGACACCAGACCATCCAGTTCAACCTGACTGAATGAGGGTGCGTGTCTACAATTGCCCCTATCCCTGTACATTCTCATTAAGATTTCATTTATTATATTATTATTTATTTAAGGTACTCATATAGTGCCGTCAATTTACGCAGCGCTCCACACATACATCGCACACTCACATCGGTCCCTACCCTCAAGGAGCCCACAATCCAAGGTCCCCAACTCACATTCATATACTAGGGCCAATTTTGGAAAGAAGCCAATTAACCTACCAGCATGTCTTTGCAGTGTGGGAGGAAACCAGAATACCCGGAGGAAACCCACGCAGGCACAGGGAGAACAGGCAAACTCCATGTGCTTTAGTCAACCTACCACTAATGCCCCCAATACTACCCTCTGGAATATGTTCCGCACTGACTATCTCTACCTCTGAACCCTCCCCCGTCACCTAGTTTAAAAGCCCCTCTAACTTTTCGGGCTTATTTCTTTTTCATGTATTATGGTGATACATGCTTAGTGAGATTCTTCAGCTGAGTTATGCTGGGTGATGTCATCTACTGCTCACGAGGGGACCCATATTGTTAAGCTGTGCATTTGACCTTAATATTGTGAGAAAAAAAAATGTCAGCCAGAGGTCTGGGAAGCAAGGCACCACATCCCAAAAGTTACAGAATGCATAAAACCACAAATTTGGGGACTTTTAAGATGCTAGACACAAACAATGCACTACATCATCATTTAAAATCCATAGCTACTTCCAGTCCTGGCACCATGTGTGAGAGAGCGAGGTGCAAAACTCCTTTACCACAGAACAGCAATCTAAACAGGCCCAGCAGTTTATATTTGACAAGCTGGATGACCTGGAGAACCACTCCAGGTGCAAAAACCTGTGGGTTATTGGTCTCCTGGAATCCTTCAGTGCTGATTCCCTGGCCGAGATTTGTGCCACGCGCATTCCGCACACCCTGGGAATTTTATCCCCCTTTACAGTCGAAAGGGCCCACCGGCTAGCGGCAACTTCCAATGACAGACATACACCGAGACTCATCATTGTACATTTTCTGAATTATGCTAACAGGGTAAATATCCTGAAATCATTCAGAAATTCCAAATCCCTACAGCTGGACGGTTACAAACTACTTCTATTTGCAGACTACTCTCAAGAGGCCTCCAGGAAATGCAAAGCATTCCAACCCATATGTGCTGCTCTTTTCCAAAATTTTCAAAATTAAGAATTAAGTTCACTTTGGCCTACCCAGCAAAACTACGGATTCTCAGACCCTGCAGGTGATCCCAAAATCTTCTTTCATCTGGAGGAAGATATGCAGTACCTTCAAGCCTACCCTAATATTCCAGTGGATACCTCTTTACCCCTACCCCCTCTTGCATTGCCGACCAGAGATACCAACGCAACCCGAGGAAAGACCCGAACAAAAAACTGCACCTTTCCAATTCATCTGGCGGCAACAGACTGCATTGATCTGTGTTCTAGGACATCAACTTTTCAATATTAATCTCTTTTTCTTGAAATTGCGTTCTCCAATCCGTCAGTGTTGAAGTTTAGATCTGTATTTCTATAGGCATGCTATTATTTCTAGAAAAACAATCTTTCTAATGTTCGCTGCTAGATCATTTTATTTTAGGTACGCACAACCTTACCGTGGGACGGCCCAACCTACTCAAATTAGGAGTACACCCACCTGAGCTGGTATACTTATACCGTCCATCTATTCTTTTGGCTTTCCCAAGACGGAGACTCACTTCACATTGCATGGGCAAGAACAGCATCATCCCCCAGTACCACTATTCAATGACATAGGTGTCACATGTAGAAAAAAGAGGCTCCACTGGTTATGTTATTGCTTTATTATTTACCTAGAATTCTATTGTCTTGTTATCCATTCTCGACCCCCCCTCTCTAAGACTCCATTATGTTCCACCCCCTCCCTGGTTTTATAGTGACATCCTAGTCACTTATTTATATTCTTAACATCCATTATATTGCTCCCAACATTCTGTCAAGACGTCCCTCACCACTAGGGATGAGCCGAACACCCCCCTGTTCGGTTCGCACCAGAACATGCGAACAGGAAAAAGTTTGTTCGAACACGCGAACACCGTTAAAGTCTATGGGACATGAAAATGAATAATCAAAAGTGCTAATTTTAAAGGCTTATATGCAAGTTATTGTCATAAAAAGTGTTTGGGGACCTGGGTCCTGCCCCAGGGGACATGGATCAATGCAAAAAAAAGTTTTAAAAACGGCCATTTTTTCAGGAGCAGTGATTTTAATAATGCTTAAAGTCAAACAATAAAAGTGTAATATCCCTTTAAATTTCGTACCTGGGGGGTGTCTATAGTATGTAAAGGGGCGCATGTTTCCTGTGTTTAGAACAGTCTGACAGCAAAAAGACATTTTGAAGGAAAAAAGCCATTTAAAACTACCCGCGGCTATTGCATTGCCGACAATACACATAGAAGTTCATTGATAAAAACGGCATGGGAATTCCCCAAAGGGGAACCCCGAACCAAAATTTAAAAAAAAAATGACGTGGGAGTCCCCCTAAATTCCATACCAGACCCTTCAGGTCTGGTATGGATTTTAAGGGGAACCCCACACCAAAAAAAAAAACGGCGTGGGGTCCCCCCAAAATTCCATACCAGACCCTTTTCCAAGCACGCAACCTGGCAGGCCGCAGGAAAAGAGGGGGGATGAGAGTGCGCCCCCCCTCCTGAACCGTACCAGGCCACATGCCCTCAACATTGGGAGGGTGCTTTGGGGTAGCCCCCCAAAACACCTTGTCCCCATGTTGATGAGGACAAGGGCCTCATCCCCACAACCCTCGCCGGTGGTTGTGGGGGTCTGCGGGCAGGGGCTTATTGGAATCTGGAAGCCCCCTTTAACAAGGAGACCCCCAGATCCCGGTCCCCCCCTGTGTGAAATGGTAAGGGGGTACTTACCCCTACCATTTCACTAAAAAACTGTCAAGAATGTTAAAAATGACAAGAGACAGTTTTTGACAATTCCTTTATTTAAATGCTTCTTCTTTCTTCTATCTTCCTTCATCTTCTGGTTCTTCTGGTTCTTCTGGCTCTTCTGGTTCTTCCTCCGGCATTCTCGTCCAGCATCTCCTCTGCGGCATCTTCTATCTTCTTCTCCTCGGGCCGCTCCGCACCCATGGCATGGGGGGAGGCTCCCGCTCTTCTCTTCTTCTTTTCTTCTCCTCTTCTCTTCTTCATTTTCTTCTCCGGGCCGCTCCGCACCCATGCTGGCATGGAGGGAGGCTCCTGCTGTGTGACGGCGTTCCTCATCTGACAGTTCTTAAATAACGGGGGGCGGGGCCACCCGGTGACCCCGACCCCCTCTGACACACGGTAACTTGACGGAACTTCCCTGTGACATCACAGGGAATGCCACAGGGAAGTCCCGTCATGTCCCGTGCGTCAGAGGGGGGCGGGGTCACCGGGTGGCCCCATCCCCCGTTATTTAAGAACTGTCAGATGAGGAGCGCCGTCACACAGCGGGAGCCTCCCTCCATGCCAGCATGGGTGCGGAGCAGCCCGGAGAAGAAAATGAAGAAGAGAAGAAGAGAAGAAAAGAAGAAGAGAAGAGCGAGAGCCTCCCCCCATGCCATGGGTGCGGAGCGGCCCGAGGAGAAGAAGATAGAAGACGCCGCGGAGGAGATGCTGGACGAGAATGCCGGAGGAAGAACCAGAAGAACCAGAAGATGAAGGAAGATAGAAGAAAGAAGAAGCATTTAAATAAAGGAATTGTCAAAAACTGTCTCTTGTCATTTTTAACATTTTTGACAGTTTTTTAGTGAAATGGTAGGGGTAAGTACCCCCTTACCATTTCACACAGGGGGGGGCGGGATCTGGGGGTCCCCTTGTTAAAGGGGGCTTCCAGATTCCGATAAGCCCCCCGCCCGCAGACCCCCACAACCACCGGCCAGGGTTGTGGGGATGAGGCCCTTGTCCTCATCAACATGGGGACAAGGTGTTTTGGGGGGCTACCCCAAAGCACCCTCCCAATGTTGAGGGCATGTGGCCTGGTATGGTTCAGGAGGGGGGGTGCACTCTCGTCCCCCCCTCTTTTCCTGTGGCCTGCCAGGTTGCGTGCTCGGATAAGGGTCTTGTATGGATTTTTGGGGGGACCCCACGCCGTTTTTTTTTTTTTTTGGGCGCGGGGTTCCCCTTAAAATCCATACCAGACCTGAAGGGTCTGGTATGGAATTTAGGGGGAACCCCACGTCATTTTTTTTTTAAATTTTGGCCGGGGTTCCCCTTAATATCCATACCAGACCTGAAGGGCCTGGTATGGAATTTAGGGGGACTCCTACGTCATTTTTCTTTTAAATTTTGGTTCGGGGTTCCCCTTTGGGGAATTCCCATGCCGTTTTTATCAATGAACTTCTATGTGTATTGTCGACAATGCAATAGCCACGGGTAGTTTTAAATGGGTTTTTTCCTTCAAAATGTCATTTTGCTGTCAGACTGTTCTAAACACAGGAAACATGCGCCCCTTTACAGGCATACTATAGACACCCCCCAGGTACGAAATTTAAAGGGATATTACACTTTTATTGTTTGACTTTAAGCATTATTAAAATCACTGCTCCTGAAAAAACGGCCGTTTTTAAAACTTTTTTTTGCATTGATCCATGTCCCCTGGGGCAGGACCCAGGTCCCCAAACACTTTTTATGACAATAACTTGCATACTACCCTTTAAAATTAGCACTTTTGATTTCTCCCATAGAATTTTAAAGGGTGTTCCGCGGCATTCGAATTTGCCGCGAACACCTCAAATTGTTCGCTGTTCGGCGAACTTGCGAACAGCCAATGTTCGAGTCGAACATGAGTTCGACTCGAACTCGAAGCTCATCCCTACTCACCACTAAAACTTTATGAAAGTAGTCTCATGGAATGTTAAAGGGCTATGCTTGCCAAACAAACGTATGGCGGTTCTCCGCCATTTAAAATAACCGGACGTGGGATGTGGGAGTGTGACGAGTGAGAGGACATTTGTGAACTTCCTCCCTGCTCCTCTCCTGTGGTCTGGCTCGTAGTACCCAGTGAAAGGGGCGGCAGTGGATACTGTTGCTTGGCTGGGACCGCCATACTCCTTGCTCAGAATGGAGAGAGGCGAGGCTACAACTGTGCAGTTGTACATTCCCGGGTGATCCCGAGTGGCGCTGAGTGTTCCCAAGCGAAATCTGGCTAGACTCCAGGCAAGAGTCTTGCCAGAAAAATGGTTCATAGAAATATTTGGAAAAGAGACTTTTTCACCATTGTTCTCAATAGAAAGAGCACATAGAGTCCTTTTCAGGGCGCCGCCACCAGGAGGATATCACAGACCACTATTATTGAAATTCTTTAATTATAACGATAAAGTGATTTTGCTGCAGAAGGCTAGAGAGAACATCTTTTATAATGGAGTTAAGATCTTGTTGTATCCAGACTTCTCACCCGACCTGCAGAAGCACAGGGCCGAGTTTATAGCGATTAAACGCAGCCTACAAAAATTTGAAGTTACATATGCGTTACTCTATCCAGCTCAATTACAAGTAGTGGCACTGGGGGGAACCCAGTTTTTTGACTCTCCAGCTGGAGCGGCATTATGGTTGGAAGATAACAAGGAGAAGCTGCAGGCAAACCGAGGAGAAGAGAAGAATAGGGAGGACAGTAGGGGGGAGGAAGAGAAGAAGAAAGGGGAAAGATATAAACAATTGGACTGAATTTGTAGTTCACTGGAAAGATAATAAGTTTGATAAGGGGAGGAGTAGGGAGACACACATAAGAGGAGGGAATTAATGAATGAGAGGGATATTTGTTTAAAAAAGTTTGTGTATATATACCTTTTTTATAACTTGGGGGGTGGATGGGAGGGATGGGATGGGGAGGAAGGAAATAGGAAAGTATGTTTCACTGGAAGGATATGAGAAGTATGTGTTATATGAGCTGGTCACAAAAAAGCCCCTAGGGCAAGCCAAGATAGGTGGAGGGGGAAATGGGGGAGGGGGGATGGAGTGGATAGAGGGAGAGTGGAAGGGGGGAGGGTGGGAGGGGAGGAGGAGAGACAAGAGAGAGAGTTAGGGGAGAGTAGAATCACAGTTCATCTACCAGTTGGGGAGAAATGCAGAATGGGCATAAGCTTGTTCACAAAGCAAATACTAGAAGGTTTCACAAAAATGGGGATTATACTTATGGTTCAACACAGATCACAAGGAAACAAGGGTATTAAGGCACAGAGAGATATGAAATATCACATGGATTTGTTTTTGTTTGTTTCTTTTCCTTTGCCTTTTTCTTTTTTCCCTTTTTTATTATGCAGGCCAAAATACTATACATAGGCTCCTAGAATGTCCGGGGGTTGGGTAATCCGGTTAAGAGATCTGTAGTTTTTTCTATGTTGGAAATGCATGGAGTAGGGCTGGCCTGCCTGCAGGAGACACATCTGACACAATTCACCATGTCACAGTTATGAAATAGGAAGTTTCAATGTCAATATCATTCGGTATACTCCTCTTACTCTAGGGGGGTGAGTATAATGGTGAGAAGTGGAGTGGCTTTCTCCTGCAGGCAGATCAGCATAGACAAAATGGGCCGCTATATTTTCCTCTATTGTTCAATAAAGAATAAGATGTATGTTCTGACAAATGTTTATATTCCTCCCGCCTTTCAAATTAGAAGTTATGTGAAGACTAATAGAATTTATGGTAGACAAGATGAGTACCCCGGTTATAGTAGTAGGGGATTTTAATGAGGTCCTCAATAAAAGAGTAGACAGGTTTCCACTGGGGGGTACAGTTGGATAATGTGGCCGAGGGCCGGCTGTATCAATTTCTGGTAGAAACAGGGCTGTTTGATATGTGGAGATTGCAGAACCTGAATGCCCAGCAATATTCTTGTTTCTCAAGCTCCTATTCCACACTCTCCAGAGTTGATATGGCCCTGGGAAATGGGGTAGCATTACAGCTGGTAAAAAATATAGTATGCAAAGAACAAAGAGCAGCACACCGCACTAGGCAAAATCAGGTGCAAGATGGATCACAAGTGCAGACCTCGGCTCACCACCGTGGAAGACGAACAAGATAAGGAATTGGTCACACTCTAGAGCTCCAAATTATCTCGATGTCATCTTTATTGTCAAAAGGGTCAGACAGATACAAGCAATGGTAGATTTTTCACAATCGATAGCTTGCTTGTTCATAACCAATGAAACACTAAACAGGTAGGTCTTTTAAAGGAGTCCGTCTAAATTGGGATACACCCAAAAACACACCTGGCTCTAATAGTGCCACATACAAACAACATTTCAACCAACATTTTAAAAAATATACTATACCTACCAAGAGGGGTGTCGGATCACTCACCACTGGTGTTATCGTTGAACTTGGGGGGGGGAAGATCCCCAGGGGTATGGAAAATAAGCCCATTTTAGTTAGAACAAATGGGGAAAACAGATGAGATGCTATTAAAATTGCAAGAGTTTGTGGAGTTTAATGAAGGTACGGCATTGACTGGGGTGTTGTGGGATACATTGAAGGCATTCCTCAGGGGCATACTGATCAGGCAGGTGGTTAAAATTAAGTAGAAATCCAGGGAGAGGGAGGAAAGTACCAGGAAGGAGGTGATAAAGGCAGAAAATCAATAGGTGGAAGACCCAACCCCGGAGAAGCAAAGATTATAAACAACAGGATTATAGAATAGCAGTTATAAGGAAAGCAGAGAATAGGCGACTTTTTCAAAAGCATAAGAATGCTCTTTTGAAGAAGGGGAAAGTGTGGGACCAATGTTGGCTCATCTGGTGAAAACCAACTCCCCCCGCTTTTGCTATACCAGGGATTAGGACAGCAAAAGGAAAGATTTCTTCTCACTTGTCAGAGATTATAGACATGTTTAGAGAATACTATAAAAATTTTATAAATCACAGAGGATAGATGAGGAGGGAGAAATGGATATATTTCTTAGGAACCTGGAGCTACCGGCCCTCACAGAAGGGGACAGAGAGGGTATGGAGGCCTCAATAACTCTTGAGGAATCACAACAGGCAGTAGCCAGGATGGCCAACCAAAAATCTCATTTTCGTATAGACCAATATCCCTACTGTGTTCTGATGTTAAAATATTGGCAAGGGTGCTGGCAGCTTGGCTGAATAAAATCATCCAAAAAAGTATATACCCAGACCAAACTGGATTTATTCCTAGTAGATCCACTAGTATGAATATCAGAAGGGCATACCTGAACCTGCAGACCCTGACAGAAAATATAGGATCGAGAGCTGTTTTGTCCCTAGATGTAATTAAGGCTTTTGATAGCCTGAAAGGCTATGCCTGGCGAGTTCTGGGGGAATTTGGGTTTGGACCTTCTTTTATTGGGTAGATAAAAACACTGTACAATGACCCAACTGCTAAAGTTAAAATTAATAATGAATACTCGGGAAAGATTCAGCTGGAAAGGGGGACGAGACAGGGGTGCCCATTGTCGCCCCTGCTTTTCGCCCTTGCAATGGAGCCATTGGCACTAGCAATTAGATAATGTTCAGGTATGAAAGGATTCCGAAGGAAGACGGGGGAGGAAAGGATCACGCTGTATGCATATGATGTTCTTCTTTTCTTGGGGGACACTGAATATGCTCTGAGGAAAGTAATAAATATAGTAGAGGGATTCTTAAGATTTTTGGGCTTAGCCATAAACTGGGAGAAGTCGGTACTTCTACCAGTGGATTCTGTTAGTAGCCCTGTATTGCCCGACATGCCCCAACTGGATGTAGTAGAAACAATGAAATATCTAGGTATATATCTGACAAGAGACCCTAATCAATATATCAGTAATAATATAATACCATTTCTGTCCAAATTTTAACAAAAAAGTGATATCTGGAGCCGGCTTCCTCTATCAGTAGCGGGTCGATGCAGTTTGATCAAAATTATATGGATGCCACAATTGCTGTACCTGTTACATAATTCCCTGGTGTGGATATGTAAGAAATGGTTTAAAAAAATCGAAACCCTTTTTAGGGAATTCATTTGGAAAAAGGGTCAGGCTAGGATTCGACTGCATACGTTTCAGTTGCCAACAAAGAAGGGGGGCCTAACTGTGCCACATCCCCACGGTTACTTCTTGGCAGCACAGTGGCAGCACTTAGGGGGATGTGACACCTCAGGAGGAGGAAACGAAAGTGGAAGAATAATGTTGTTAGGAGCCTCGCATAACACAGTAGTGGAGGCGGTTTCTTTTCTCCTTATGAGAACCCAACAATAAAGATAGTCACAAAAGTATGGAAAACAGTCAAGACATTAATGGGTTATGAGGGGGTATTAGAATATACCCCCTTTTGGAATAATAAGAACCTTCAGGAGCTGTTGGCTATGGGAAAGATCAAAGAATGGGAAATACAGGGTATAAATAGGATGGCTCATTTATATGAGGAGAGTACTCTAAGAAGAGACTATGATATACCAAACCATTCATTCTACAGATACCTACAGATTGGACACGCCCTTGATGCCCAGTTTAAGATAAGAGCACTAGAATGGAATGAAGCTCCCCTTTTCCAAAAGGATAATTAAGTCGGGTACGACCAAGGGTCTTATTTGTCTGCTATAAGTACAGATATGCAGCAGAGCCATCGCAGGATCGGAGTCCCTTAATAGTAGGAAGAGATGGGAGGAGGATATAGGGGAAATAATGGAGGGGCAGTGGAGGAGGATACTGGAGTTGGGGCCATTGGTATCAGTCTCCCTCTCACAGAAAGTATCACACTTGATGTTGATACATAGAGCCTTTTATACCTCTAAGAGACTGTTCTTGTTTGGCCAAAGATCAGATGCCAATTGCCCCAGGTGCCAGGAGACAGGGGACCTTATACATATGGTATGGAGATGCCCAAATCTATTTTGATACTGACCAGAGGTTCTTGACACCATAAATATAACCTATGGGTCAGAGGCCAGAGGTTCTTGACACCATAAATATAACCTAACCTACGTTGGATATGGAAGCCAGACTCTGTGTAATGGGATATAGGGAGAAATCTAGTGAATTGGCAAGCACTACAGTAGTGGTATTAAGGTGTCTACTCCAATCAAGAAAACTGATCGCACAGAGATGGCAGTCGGTGAGGCCTCCGTCAGTGAGAGAATGGGTCAAAATTATAAATGAGATAGTATGGAGGGAAAAGGTAGTTTACACCAAACGAGGGAATTTTAAGGAACTTGAAAGGATGTGGAAGCCATGGTTGGAAAAGAAGGGTTAGCCCTCTTAGAAGGAAGGAAAGGGAAAAAGATCAGAGTACTGGTCAGAAGTAAGCTTATAGGTAAGGAACTACTTATAGTGTGATGTCAAAGGCAGGTTAGAATAATAGATGAGAAATCTAGAGCAAAATAGATAATACACATAAACATATAAAAAAACGATTATAGATTGAGAGGTAGACAAGATGGAAGGATTAAGGGGGTGTTGATTGGAATGGGGGGGGGGAGGGGTAAAGGTAGGAGGTATGTAATGTAAAAAAATGTAAAAAAAATCCACTGGAAAATATGTTGTTGTAATGTTTTTATATGGATGTTTTGTAAATGGGTAAAAATCTAATAAACAATATTTAAATAAAAAAAAAAATATTGATAAAATCAGTAACATACACATGCATGATGATAATACATTCCATGATGCAATTCATATATTATTATTATTATTATTATTATTCAGGTTTTATATAGTGCCAACAGTTTGCGCAGCGCTTTACAACATGAGGGCAGACATTACAGTTACATTACAATTTGGTACAAGAGGAATTAGAGGGCCCTGCTCGTTAGAGTTTACAATCTAAAAAGAAAGGGTCAATTGATACAAAAGGTAATAGCTGTGGGAGGAAATAAAACAGTGTTAGTTAGAAGCAGGATAGGCTTCTTTAAAGAGAAGGGTTTTCAGGGATTGTCTAAAGATGGATAGGTTGGGGACAGTCGGACAGATTTGGGCAGGGAGTTCCAAAGGATGGGAGAAGCTATGGAGAAATCCTGGAGGCAAGCATGGGAGGAGGTGACAAGGGAACTAGAGAGCAGGAGGTCTTGGGAGGACCAAAGAGAGCAGCTTGGTTGGTATTTTGGGACTAGGTTAGTGATGTAGCTGGGGGTAGATTTATGGATGGCTTTGTAAATTATTGTTAGTACTTTGAATTTTATTCATTGGGTGAGTGGAAGCCAGTGGAGGGATTTGCAGAGAGGGGTTGAGGACACTGAATGGTTGGTAACGTGGATGAGTCTTGCAGCAGCATTCATTATGGACTGAAGGGGGGATAGTCTATGTAAAGGTAATCCAATGAGGAGGGAGTTGCAGTAGTCGAGGCAAGAGATAACCAGGGAGTGAATTAGAAGCTTGGTGGTGTCATTAATTAAAAAGGGTTGTATTCTGGAAATGTTGCGGAGGCTAAGGCAGCATGATTTGGACAGGGATTGTATGTGGGCCTGAAAGGACAGTTCAGAGTCTAAGGTTACCCTTAGCACCCTGGCACGTGGGGATGGACTGATAGATGTGCCATTGATCTTGACAGAGAAGTCAGGGGAAGGGGCACGTGGGGGTGGAAATATTAAGAGCTCAGTTTTAGATTCAGTTTGAGGAAGTGGTTTGACATCCAGGCTGATATGTCTGTTAATAAATTAGTGATGTGTGAGGAGATTGATGGGGTGAGCTGAGGGGCAGAGAGATGGATTTGGGTGTCATCAGCATATAAATGGAAGCCATGGGAGGCTATCAGCTGACCCAGGGAGGACATGTAGATTGAGAATAGTAGAGGTCCAAGGACAGAACCTTGGGGGACCCCAACGGTAAGAGGAGTTGGAGAGGAGGAAGTGGAGTTGTAAGTGACACTGAAGGTGCGCTGAGATAGGTAAGATTCGAACCAACGGAGAGTGCAGCCATGGAGACCAAGCAAATTGAGTTTTTTGAGGAGGAGGGGGTGGTCAACTGTATCAAAGGCAGCGGAAAGGTCCAAGAGTAAGAGTATGGAATAATGACTGTTGGTTTTGGCTGTTAGTAAGTCGTTTGTGAGTTTTAGGAGGGCAGTTTCTGTGGAGTGCTGTGGGCGAAATCCATACTGAATGGGATCACGAAGGTTATTCTCAATGAGGTGGTCGCCCAGTCGGTTGTAGACTAAACGTTCAAGGAGTTTGGAGGCAAAAGGGAGTAAAGAGATGGGTCTAAGTTTGTTAAGATTGATGGGGTCTAGTGAGGCCTTTTTTGGTATTCAAGTGACTAGCGCATGTTTTAGAGGGTTGGGGAATAGGCCAATAGAGAATGTGAGGTTGAAGATATGAGTTAAGGAGTGTAGGATAGAGTCAGATGGTGACCGTAGTATTTGAGAAGGAAAAGGGTCCAGGGGGCAAGAGGTTAGGTGGGTGTTAGATCACTAGTGTTTAGTGACTTCATCTATAGTAGCTGGGTTAAAAGAGGGAACAGGCAGTGTAAAGTAAGGGAGATATCTGTAGAGTGGAGATCTCAAGATGAATTGTCTCAATCATATTTTTGAAGTGATTAGCAATCTCCTGGACAGTGAGTAAGTTAGTGGGTGGAGGTAATGGAGAGCGAAGTAGAGTAGTAAAGGTAGAAAAGAGTTGACAGGGACTAAGTGAGAGGATGTTAATGAGAGTGATAAAGTGGGTCTAAATAATGAACAGTGTATGGATGTCCCTCGCGCTACTCTGAGTAATAGGTGAATAAGTGAAAATAATAAATAATTAAGCAAGTTGAAAAGAATCTGCAGCAAAACCTAATGGTGTTCACAGCACTTAACAATGAATAAGATGAATAAAGTGATCTTGCAAATATACAAATTCCAAAAAGTGCAATGTGCAGTCAAGAAGGAGTGAAAAAACTAGATATAAAAGTTGAAGGAACTGTGCAAAAATAATTACAACAAGGGACATGAAAATGTACACAAATAAAAACAAATATCCACTAAATAAGCAAAAAAGTGGAAAAAATCAATAATGTGCAAAAAATCAATAATGTGCAAAAAGTTGCAAGAAATCGCATGTACAATATGAGATAACAATAATAGTAAATATAAACAAATGGCCACTAAATAAGCAAAAAATTGGGAAAAAGTCAGTCAATGTATAAGAAAATTTAATAAATCGCATGTGCAAAAAATGGCATGTGCAAAAATGCTAGAAAAATGCGTATATGAGGACATAAAAATTAGTTCACTTGTAAGAGACAGAGACATGATAATAACTCATCTTCTATGGAGAACGTTGAGTACAAGGGTGATAAATGTTCATGAGGTAGTGCACAGCAGAGAGAAAGTAGGGCAGCCAGGCAGATAAGTCGTCAAGGAAGTTTGATACCGGTCCAGGGGGCCAACAGATCACAGCAATTCTCAATGAAACTGTAGAAAATAGACAAATACAGAGAGGGGGGTGGATTAAGAACCTGAAAAGTGCTTTGAGGGGATAGGATGATTCAAACACCACCTCTTTTCCATCCACTAGGCCTGGGAGAGTGAGTCCACAGGAGGCCACAATAGGAGAGAGTAATTGCAAGTAGGTTCAGGGAGTTTGTGATAAATAGGTCATGGACAGTGGTGAGTTTGTTACAAACAGAGCGGGCATTCCAAAGGGTACAGGAGAAGCGGAGGCTGGCTTTAGGCTGAAGAGGAATAGAAATGAGATTGTGTGGATTGCGGCTGCTATCAGAGGATTGGGGATGCTGGGTATGTTGGCCGAAGGTAAATGATGGCGGTCCGGGATTTGGGGAAATATCTCCAAAAGTTAGGAGAAGCAGAAGGGTGAGAGAGGTGATATAGGAGTGTGACTTATTTGGGGGGACACGTCCCTGTGTCCTACAGGTTTTATTGGTATATGGGTTCAGAATTAGCAGGAGCTGATACGTGCAGTAATAAGGTGAAGATAGGAGTGAGGGTGATATATATAAGCTGTGGGGTGGAGAAGATGGATGAAGGAGAGAGAATTTAAAGAGAGAGGATGCAACTGTGAAAAGGAAAAGTAGGGTGTGCATGATACAGATACAGAGGGATGAGATTGAGAGGAAGCCTGAATGAGAGATTAAAAAGTTTGATGGAGAATCAGGTCATCTGTAGTCTGTTTAGTGTTCTGCAGAAGTCTGTTGTGGCTTTTCGCTTTGTGCAATCGCTGAAGTGCTGAGCCGAAGTGTAGTACTTAATCCAATATGAAAACTTTATCCAAGATGATTGTTGCCAATGCAATCCTTGCCTGTGCATCCCCTAGGCGAGGCCTACATTTATACTGAGTTTGGGTAGGGGTATTGCCAATTAATTAGTCAGGATTGCATAGAAGGAATACATGGCTAACAGAATGAACTTCTCACACCAGAGGCTGACTACAAGACACACAGAGGCGGCTCTAGACTTTGTGAGGCCTTAGGCAAAACTTAGACATGAGGCCCGACTAACTCCCATAATGGGAAAAATAATATAGGTGATAAAAATTAACTGTATGAATGCATATATTAACAGACTAAAATCGTACAAACTCACAGTTTCCATAATTTTCTCTGACCAATTGTTCTTTATTCAAATATCATTAAACATAGGATATCTCTCATATATACACACACACTCATTATCCTCGGTGGTGTCTCTTAAATGTGAAATAAATTTGTCAACAAAGTATAAAACAAAAATAAAATCATTTTACAACATATTCTTGCACATAACCTGTTTAATGTAACAACAAGTATGCAAAAAGTGATTTTACTGTGCCCAATCAAATGCAGCCTCACTGTGCCCAATCAAATGCAGCCTCACTGTGCCCAATCAAATGCAGCCTCACTGTGCCCAATGAAATGCAGCCTCACTATGCCCCTCAAATGCCACCACTGTGCCCATCAAATGTTGCCAAGGGACAAATTACGTGCAGCCGGTCTGGAGATTCACCGGCCTCTTATGGTGGCACCAGTCCCCCCGGCCAAGCATGCCCATAATATTTACAAGTGCGGCACTACATACAGCAAGCCGGCTGCCCGCCCGCCTGCCTGGGCTGTATTTGTGCAGGAGGCGGCCACGGGAGCTGGGATTCAGGATGATGGGTCAGGGGGGACTTTTTTTGTGCGGGCGGCTTTTTTGCCGCCTCTGCAAAGTGCCGCCCTAGGCCTGGGGACAGACCGTGAGACAGACAGGGTACTGGGGACAGACCGTGAGACAGACAGGGTGCCGGGGACAGACCGTGAGACAGACAGGGTGCTGGGGACAGACCGTAAGAAAGACTGGGGGCTGGGGACAGACCATGAGACAGACTGGGTGCTGGGGACAGACCGTAAGACAGACAGGGTAATGGGGAGAGACCGTGTGACAGACAGGGTGCTGGGGACAGACCGTAAGACAGACTGGGGGCTGGGGACAGACCGTGAGACAGACTGGGGGATGGGGACAGACCGTGAGACAGACTGGGGGCTGGGGACAGACCTGAGACAGACTGGGGGCTGGGGACAGACCGGGAGACAGACGGGGTGCTGGGGACAGACTGTGAGACAGACAGGGTGCTGGGGACAGACCGTGAGACAGACAGGGTACTGGGGACAGACCGTGAGACAGACAGGGTACTGGGGACAGACCGTGAGACAGACAGGGTGCTGGGGACAGACCGTAAGACAGACAGGGTGCTGGAGACAGACCGTGAGACAGACAGGGTGCTGGGGACAGACCGTGAGACAGACGGGGGGCTGGGAACAGACCAAGAGACAGACGGGGTGCTGGGGACAGACCGTGAGACAGACAGGGTGCTGGAGACAGACCGTGAGACAGACAGGGTGCTGGGGACAGACTGTGAGACAGACAGGGTGCTGGGGACAGACTGTGAGACAGACAGGGTACTGGGGACAGACTGTGAGACAGACAGGGTGCTGGGGACAGACTGTGAGACAGACAGGGTACTGGGGACAGACCGTAAGACAGACAGGGTACTGGGGACAGACTGTGAGACAGACAGGGTACTGGGGACAGACCGTAAGACAGACAGGGTGCTGGGGACAGACCGTAAGACAGACAGGGTACTGATGACAGACCGTAAGACAGACAGGGTACTGGGGACAGACTGTGAGACAGACAGGGTGCTGGGGACAGACCGTGAGACAGACAGGGTGCTGGGGACAGACCGTAAGACAGACAGGGTACTGGGGAGAGACCGTGTGACAGACAGGGTGCTGGGGACAGACCTTAAGACCGACTGGGGGCTGGGGACAGACCGTGAGACAGACTGGGGGCTGGGGACAGACCGTGAGACAGACTGGGGGCTGGGGACAGACCGGGAGACAGACTGGGGGCTGGGGACAGACCGGGAGACAGACGGGGTGCTGGGGACAGACCGTGAGACAGACGGGGTGCTGGGGACAGACTGTGAGACAGACAGGGTGCTGGGGACAGACCGTGAGACAGACAGGGTGCTGGGGACAGACCGTGAGACAGACAGGGTGCTGGGGACAGACCGTGAGACAGACAGGGTGCTGGGGACAGACTGTGAGACAGACAGGGTACTGGGGACAGACCGTAAGACAGACAGGGTACTGGGGACAGACCGTGAGACAGACAGGGTGCTGGGGACAGACCGTAAGACAGACTGGGGGCTGGGGATAGACAGGGTACTGAGGACAGACAGGGTACTGGGGACAGACAGGGTACTGAGGACAGACAGGGTACTGAGGACAGACAGGGTACTGGGGACAGACAGGGTACTGAGGACAGACAGGGTACTGGGGACAGACAGGGTACTGGGGACAGACAGGGCACTGAGGACAGACAGGGTACTGAGGACAGACAGGGTACTGAGGACAGACAGGGTACTGGGGACAGACAGGGTACTGAGGACAGACAGGGTACTGGGGACAAACAGATTACTGAGGACAGACAGGGTACTGGGGACAGACAGGGTACTGGGTACAGACAGGCTACTGGGGACAGACAGGGTACTGAGGACAGACAGGGTACTGAGGGCAGACAGGGTACTGGGGACAGACAGGGTACTGGGGACAGACAGGGTGCTTGGGACAGACAGGGTGCTGGGGACTGCAGACAGGGTAAAGACCATGACCATGAGACCATAGAAGACAGGGTAACGTACAGACAGCATTTAGTAGAGATGTGAGTGTACAGTACACTATACCTGCTCCTCAGTCCCCTATTCTTCTACAGGCAGCATGAGAAGCTGGACAGGTGATTTCTTCAAGCTCTCTGCAGGCTGCAGTGCAATCTGGGAGTTGTAGTCTCTGCACAGCACAGGCACCAGAGGCAGAGGCGGCTGTCTGTGCTGTGAAAAACTACAACTCCCACCGCCATGCACTAGGGGGGACAGGCTAAGAGGACGGCGCCGCGGCGGTGGAGCATGCTATTGGAGGATGCAGCCTGACCCGACTGACTGAGCCGAGAGCAGTCCGCGGAGGCTCACAGTCATTCAGCTCACACAGGCGGTGCCGGCGACAGCGTTAGTCGTGCAGCGCTCGGCTCGCTCATCACCCCACACTGCCGGCTTGCATTGTTTACAACACGGTCACGTCATGGGGGTTATTTCCTGCACTCCCGGTCCCATCTTGTCAGGTAAATTAGGCAGCCGCGGCCCGCGAGGCCCTTGTGGGGGCGAGGCCTAAGGCAATTTCCTAATTTGCCTAATTAAAGAGCCGCCTCTGAAGACACAGCAAGAGAGCAGAAGGGTCATAGTCATAAAGATAACAGCTCATAATTTAGGTATAGACAATAAGAAAGCAAAATAAACATCTCACAGTGATATGGACAGAGGTAAAGAATTTAAAAGGCAGCATAGATCACCAAAGCACATACACAGAATTAGCAAGCAGATCCCAGTTTCAATTAAAGGTGGAAAATGTGGTTGATCTGACACATACCTATGGAGGGGTAGAGAAGAGTTGTGTTAGTGCTGAGCCAAAGTGTAATGCCCCGTACACACGATCGGACATTGATCGGACATTCCGACAACAAAATCCATGGATTTTTTCCCACGGATGTTGGCTCAAACTTGTTTTGCGTACACACGGTCGCACAAAGTTGTCGGAATTTCCGATCGCCAAGAACGCTGTGACGTACACCACGTACGACGAGACTAGAAAAGGCCAGTTCAGAACCAAGCACGGCACCCTTTGGGCTCCTTTTGCTAATCTCGTGTCTGCAGCAAGCGCGGATATAGGCGTGACACCCGCTATTATTGTCCCTCCTGTCCTGACAATCCTGGTCTTTGCATTGGTGAATGTTTTGAACGCTACCATACAATAGTTGAGTATTAGCGTAGGGCACAGCATTGTACAGACTAGACACACTTTCACAGGGTCTCCCAAGATGCCATCGCATTTTGAGAGACCCGAAACTGGAACCAGTTACAGTTATAAAAGTTACAGTTACAAAAAAAAGTGTAAAGAAAAAACACAAAAAAATATATAAAATAAAAAAAAATAATTGTTGTTTCATTGTTCTCTCCCTCTCTATTCTCTCTCTATTGTTCTGCTCTTTTTTACTGTATTCTATTCTGCAATGTTTTATTGTTATTATGTTTTATCATGTTTGCTTTTCAGGTATGCAATTTTTTATACTTTACCGTTTACTGTGTTTTATTGTTAACCATTTTTTTGTCTTCATGTACGCAATTCACGACTTTGAGTGGTTATACCAGAATGATGCCTGCAGGTTTAGATATCATCTTGGTATCATTCTTTTCAGCCAGCGGTCGGCTTTCATGTAAAAGCAATCCTAGTAGCTAATTAGCCTCTAGACTGCTTTTACAAGCACTGGGAGGGAATGCCCCCCGACCATCTTCCGTGTTTTTCTCTGGCTCTCCTGTCTCAACAGGGAACCTGAGAATGCAGCCGGTGATTCAGCCAGCTGACCATAGAGCTGATCAGAGACCAGAGTGGCTCCAAACATCTCTATGGCCTAAGAAACAAAGAGTACCTGTCACTACCTATTGCTATCATAGGGGATATTTACATTCCCTGAGATAACAATAAAAATGATTAAAAAAAAATGAAAGGAACAGTTTAAAAATAAGATAAAAAAGCAAAAAAATAATAAAGGAAAAAAAAAAAAAAAAGCACCCCTGTCCCCCCCTGCTCTCGCGCTAAGGCGAACGCAAGCGTCGGTCTGGCGTCAAATGTAAACAGCAATTGCACCATGCATGTGAGGTATCACCGTGAAGGTCAGATCGAGGGCAGTAATTTTAGTAGTAGACCTCCTCTGTAAATCTAAAGTGGTAACCTGTAAAGGCTTTTAAAGGTTTTTAAAAATGTATTTATTTTGTTGCCACTGTACGTTTGTGCGCAATTTTAAAGCATGTCATGTTTGGTATCCATGTACTCAGCCTAAGATCATTTTTTTTATTTCATCAAACATTTGGGCAATATAGTGTGTTTTAGTACAGTAAGATTTAAAAAAGTGTGTTTTTTTCCCAAAAAAATGCGTTTGAACAATCGCTGCGCAAATACTGTGTGAAAAAAAAATGAAACACCCACCATTTTAATCTGTAGGGCATTTGCTTTAAAAAAAATATAATGTTTAGGGGTTCAAAGTAATTTTCTTGCAAAAAAAAAAATTTTTTCATGCAAACAAAAAGTGTCAGAAAGGGCTTTGTCTTCAAGTGGTTAGAAGAGTGGGTGGTGTGTGACATAAGCTTCTAAATGTTGTGCATAAAATGCCAGGACAGTTCAAAACCCCCCAAATGACCCTATTTTGGAAAGTAGACACCCCAATCTATTTGCTGAGAGGCATATCGAGTTCATGGAATATTTTATATTGTGACACAAGTTGCGGGAAAAAGACAATTTTTTTTTTTTTGCACAAAGTTGTCACTAAATGATATATTGCTCAAACATGCCATGGGAATATGTGAAATTACACCACAAAATACATTCTGTTGCTTCTTCTGAGTACGGGGATACCCCATGTGTGAGACTTTTTGGGAGCCTAGCCACGCACGGGACCCCAAAAACCAAACACCGCCTTCAGGCTTTCTAAGGGCGTAAATTTTTGATTTCACTCTTCACAGTTTCAGAGGCCATAGAATACCCAGGTGGCACACCCCCCCCCCCAAATGACCCTATTTTGGAAAGTAGACACCCCAAGCTATTTGCTGAGAGGTATAGTGAGTATTTTGCAGACCTCACTTTTTGTCACAAAGTTTTGAAAATTGAAAAAAGAAAAAATATTTTTTTTTTCTTGTCTTTCTTCATTTTCAAAAACAAATGACAGCTGCAAAATACTCACCATGCCTCTCAGCAAATAGCTTGGGGTGTCTACTTTCCAAAATGGGGTCATTTGGGGGGGGGTTGTGCCACCTGGGCATTTCATGGCCTCCGAAACTGTGATAGGTAGTGAGGAGTGAAATCAAAAATTTACGCCCTTAGAAATCCTGAAGGCGGTGATTGGATTTCGGGGCCCCGTACACGGCTAGGCTTCCAAAAAGTCCCACACATGTGGTATCCCTGTACTCAGGAGAAGCAGCTGAATGTATTTTGGGGTGCAATTACACATATGCCCATGACCTGCGTGAGCAATATATCATTTAGTGACAACTTTTTGTAATTTTTTTTCTTTTATTATTCAATCACTTGGGACAAAAAAAATAATATTCAATGGGCTCAACATGCCTCTTAGCAATTTCCTTGGGGTGTATACTTTCCAAAATGGGGTCATTTGGGGGGGTTGTACTGCCCTGCTATTTTAGCACCTCAAGAAATGACATAGGCAGTCATAAACTAAAAGCTGTGTAAAGTCCAGAAAATGTACCCTAGTTTGTAGACACTATAACTTTTGCGCAAACCAATAAATATACGCTTATTGACATTTTTTTTACCAAAGACATGTGGCCGAATACATTTTGGCCTAAATGTATGACTAAAATTGAGTTTATTGGATTCTTTTTATAACAAAAATTAGAAGATGTCATTTTTTTTCAAAATTTTCGGTCTTTTTCCGTTTATAGCTCAAAAAATAAAAACCGCAGAGGTGATCAAATAACATCAAAAGAAAGCTCTATTTGTGGGAAGAAAAGGACGCAAATTTTGTTTGGGTACAGCATTGCATGACCGCGCAATTAGCAGTTAAAGCGACGCAGTGCCAAATTGTAAAAAGTGCTCTGGTCAGGAAGGGGGTAAATCCTTCCGGGGCTGAAGTGGTTAAAAACTCCCTCAAATAAATGTTATCTTGATGTTGGCCAAGAATGTTTGTGTCTAATCAGCTTTCCCTGTTTATGTGCAAAATGACTAAATTTTTTTTTTGTTTGACTCCACAGTTTCCTTCCACGCCACAGGAATGGCAGACTGTGGCCTCCCACTTTGCCCAGCAGTGGGACTTTCCTAACTGCAGAGGGGCAATTGATGGGAAACACGTCCACATCATCCCACCCCCCAACTCGGGGTTGTACTATTATATTTATAAGGGATTCAATAGTATTGTGATGTTGACGGTGGTGTCGGCTACTTGAGTTCCTGTATGTGGACTTGGGGAAAAATGGCCGGATGTCCGATGGTGGAGTCATCGCCCAGACGGAGTTCTACAGGCGTCTCCAGAATGGCAGCTTGGACTTGCCATCTCCAGAAGACAATATGGAAGGACTCCCAATTGTCTTCATTGCAGATGAAGCGTTTGCACTGGGGGACCATCTTATGCGGCCATTCTCGATGAGGACCCTCACCCCGGGCCAGAGGCTTTTAATTACCGGCTGGCCAGAGCCACAAGAGTGGTGGAGAACACAATTGGAAACATGGCCAGCGGGTTCTGCCTATTTCTTACACCCATACACATGGCGGAGTACAAACTGAATCATATTATCCTGGCATGCTGTGTTCTACACAACTTTTTATGGCAACATTCTGCCAACTATGCTGGCTCAGTTGGGCCTGAGGCTGGACTTCAAAATGAAACAACCCTGACGGCGCTTGAAAGTGGCCGTCCTGGCTTGCCCCCCCTGAGTGCCCGTAAAGTCCATCTACGATACCTTGAATTCTGACAATGTCTGAAAACTTTTTCAAATAAAAAAAACTACTCAAATCTTTGGTGACATTTACTGCTTGTGTTTGTTTTAGCTGACCCTGACAGAAATGTGATGAGTCCATTACAAAGCATTGTTGGGTGTTTTTTACTAAAGGCAAAGACACTTTGCACTACAAGTGCACTTGAAACTGCACTTGTAGTGCAAAGTGGATTTGCCCTTAGGAAATAACACCCATTGTCACAGAAAAGACCAATTCGAGCACCACAAAAGTGTTGGAGCGTTGAGACAATAATCCACACATTCTTGATTATCAATCTTATTAATACCAGCACAAACACATGTGCATTTAGAAAAGGTTTTTAAAACAAACCAACATGTTTGTTGTATAACAATTTTGGGGGTCACATTAGAAAAAGTAGAAATGTCCATTTTAGATAAAACAGGCATGTTTAAAACCAACAAGAAAGACACAAATCTTGAACTTACAAAGTTCACATTTGATAGAACTTGATGGCAATATCAGACATGAGTATTCAGGAACTGTGTTTGATATCGCGTTCAGATGGGGTGAAGTCACCCCAGGAAAAGCCAGATTTTAAAGATGCACACCAATTGCCGAACGTCAACATGTGCTAGCTGCCACCACGGGGGATCAAGCGACATGTTTTGGGGGTGCAACCCCTTCCTCACAGCTACTTTATTATTGAGGAAGGGGTTGCACCCCCAAAACACGTCCATTGATCTCCCGTGATGGCAGATAGCACATGTTGACACACTGTGTACATCTTCAAAATTTGGCTTTTCTCAAATTTGTTAAACAATGTCAAAAATTTGTAGCACACAAAAAAACAAAGGGATTTTGAGGGGTTTTAAACTCTCCCTAAAACATCAATGATGTTCTTCATTTTTTGAAGAACATCATTGATGTTTTTCTTGATGTTTTCCAAGTCCCTATTACACCCCATGATCTCCCCGATCAGGATCTGTGCACTTTCCAAGGTGAAAGGATCTGGATCCACAACATCACGAACACCTAAAAAGACAGAAACCAAAAAAACACCATGTATTATAAATATGCGGGCATCCATCTCTTACCTGAGCCTGTGGTCGCAGACACTCACCTGTTGTGGTGCCAATTTCCACCACGTCTTCCTCCTCCTGCTCTGCTTGTTCTGGGTGGATTTCCCCTTCTTCCAGAGGTGGGGGGTCTCTGGTCTCCTCGGATAAGGGGTGTCCTCCGAGTCTTTTCTCCCCTATGTAAAAACAAAATAGGTATACTTAGCACACAGATATTTGATGGCAGAACTATAAATATTAAACATTGCTTGGAAGTGGGGCACAATTGTCTGTTTTGGCAGAGTTCCAAGATGTTGCATTTTTCTTGTCTTGTCTTTTCTTTGTGAAGCTTGAATACTTACCTGTTTTGTACAAGCTTCACAGATGGAGACACCCCTATAGTATACACTGGAGCACCTGTGTGGGCCCCCTAATAAAAAGGGTGTTCTTGTGTCCCACACTAGTGCTCCAGCGTCCAGATGTGTAAACAGCTGCTGAGTGTCCTCTCCTTACACAGAATCTAGTTTGCATTTCATTCTAGTAACAAACCCATCTACACAACCAAATTAGTTTCACACAAGTAGGCCCTAAAAAATGTGGGCAAATGCATATGGCCAAAACAATCGTGTTTTATAAGTCGAAAGAAAAATGTTTGATACGAACGAATAATGTGCCCATGAACATGAAAGTTGACATTTGAAACTGGATAACAGTTAAGAAAAGCACATGGAGCAGCATGAACGTAATAAACATAAAAAGAATAGGAACACAGCACAACTACTTACTTTTTTGCAGCACTCTCCAGATCTTTCTGTACTGCTCGTGCTCTCTTAATTTGAGGTCCGACCACCGCTTCCTGAGCTGATCTTTCGATCAACGTACCCCGAAATTCCAGGGCAGACTTTTGACCACTTTCGCCATGATCTTAGCCTTTCGGACATTGGGGCTGGGGTAAGGTCCATACTTCCCGTCATAGTCGGCCCTCTTCAGGATGTCCACCATCTCCAACATTTCCCCAAAGGACATATTCAATGCCTTAAATCTTCTCCTTCTGGATCCAGACGTTTCTGGCTCCGGGCTTTCCTCCTCCTCCTTGTTACTGTAATTAGCACGCACCTGCTGTGTCTCCGCCATGTGCTCTTCCCCCACTGCGCTGAACAAAAACGGGCGGGGAATAGACTAGAAAGAACGTCAGGGGCGGGCGGAGTTACACGCATGCACAATGTGTATAAAGCGTAACACGCGTGCGTAGTACATACGATCTGTGAACGGAGGAAGGATTATCGGAGGCGACGATCGTGATAACGAAGGTAAGAGGAAAACTTGGGCCTAAACTGCTTCTAGAGTGAGGCCTATATTGCAACAAGATTAGGAGAGTTTTGCCTGACATTAGGGTTTGTCTTGTATTGTGTCTTGCAGATAAAATGGATGGCTTCAATGACCACAACTTCCTCCCCCTGTTCATAGACAAGTACAGGGAGCTGCCCTGTCTTTGGCAGGTGAAACACCCGCATTATATTCATAAACAAAAGAGGCAGGCAGCGCTGGAGAAACTGCAGGAGTTGGTGAAGCCGGTGGTCCCCACAGCAAACATCCCCTATTTAAAAGCCAAAATTGGTGGCCTGAGGAGCACTTATCTTAGGGAGCGCAAGAAGGTCACAGATTCTCAGAGATCCGGAGCTGCAGCAGATGATGTTTATGTCCCCAGGCTCTGGTACTATGAGAGACTGCGATTTCTGTCAGACCAGACTGGAGTCAGGGAATCCTTCTCAACCCTTCCTTCCACCCTATCTTCTATCCCAGCTGAGGCTTCCGATGTCCAACCTGGGACTTCCAGCCAGGAAGAAGTGGAGGAGCCCAGCTTGAGAAAGGTATAGCATTCTTCTAGAGATTTCTGGTCAATAAATAAATGATGTTTACTAGATGCTATTATTGATCACTAATTGCTGATTTAATACAGTTTTTTACATATCAATAGACAGTAGTGGGCAAAAATAATTGGGACAAGAATGAAAAATGCTGGGCTCAGAAGGATAGTCTGATATATTTGTTAACATTCAATTTGCAACAGTCATGAGGTGAAAATTGTGTGTGACTGATGAATAAAAAACTAAAACTATGTCCCTTTTTCATACACAGGAAGACCTCAGCCAGGACGAGGCTGTGGAATGTGGCACACAGGAGGAGGCTGTGGAATGTGGCAGCCAGGAGGAGGCGGGGGTTAGTGGCAGCCAGGAGGAGGCGGGGCTAAGTGGCAGCCAGGAGAAGCCTGGGACCAGTAGGAGCCTGACAGAATCGCAGGTTCCTCCCCTCTGCCTTCCAAACAAAAGATCCAGGAAGGGGAGTCACATGCAGGATTCAGCTCTCAGGCTCATTCAGGAGGCTTCTGCATCTCTCAGAGCCTTACCCACTCCTGAAGAGGCCTTTGCCTGCATGGCTGCCACCAAACTGAAGGGCATGCAGGAGAGTCAATGCCTCATGTGTGAGAAACTTCTTTATAAAGTCCTAACTAAGGGGGTGAGTGGCGAAATCACACCCAATACTGATGTGATTGAGTTGGACCATCCTCCTCCTCCTGCCACAACTACACCACCACAGCCACAGCATGGAAGGAAGCATGGAAGGAAGACCAGAGAGTGATGGCCCTGGGTTCAGTCTGGTCTGACAAAAGATGCAGGCTCTTGTATGACCACAGCCTGGGGACATAGATGTGATCTGCTGCTTTCAGGATCTCTGGGACTTCTGGACCAGACTGCACTCCCTTAGATATGGACTCCTCAGGCCACCAATTTTGCTGGAAAATAATTGATGTGTGCCCTGGGGGCCAAAGGCTTCGCCAATTTCTGCTGTTTCTCCAGCGTTGCCTCCCTCTTTGGTTCTGAGCCCTTAATAAAGGAATTTTTGGTTCAATTATACTCGCCTATGTGTGTTTTCCTTCAAAAAAGACAGTTTGTTTGTGAGGAGGCAGGTACATTAGTAAACTACAATGTGAAATTAACAAGAGACACCAACACCAAGCAACCTCCTTGAGATTAAATAATACAAGATAATGATGGTGTTGTGGTAACTTGACACACAAAACACACACAAAAACATTATGGAGTAAAACCCAAAAAAACAAAAAAAATACATCAGCCTTGAAAAAAATACAAAACAAAAATAAAACAACAAAAAATAAATTTGGTCAGATGTGACAAATGAAAATATATTGAGGGAATCACGATAAATAATAAAGAAAGAAGTTTGTGAGAAGTCTGTGTGAATATGAGCAGCAAAACTACTTCATTCTTCTCACATTATAAGGAAGAAGAGAGTGCGCTGTATTAAACAATTTAAAACATTGCAGCATGACGAAAGTGCTGTATCCATTCCGAATGCTAATTTTACCAGACCGAGCTGTTCCGTCCTGGAATTTCTTCTGAGCATGTGTGGCACTTTGTGCGTCGGAATTGTCCACACACGGTCGGAATCGACGCAATCGGATTTTGTTGTCGGAAAATTTTATAGCCTGCTCTCAAACTTTGTGTGTTGAAAATCCGATGGAAAATGTCTGATGGAGCCCACACACGGTCGGAATTTCCGACAACACGCTCCGATCGCACATTTTCCGTTGGAAAATACGACCGTGTGTACGTGGCATAATACTTAATCCAATATGAATACTTTATCCAAGATGATAGTTGCCAATGCAATCCCTGCCTGTGCCAACTCCTGCCTGTATATACAGTCATACTGAAAGATACAAATATTCTATAAATAACAGGATAAACAAGAATACATGATTATATTGATTGGCTTGTTGTAGTTCATATATATACAGATATGCACATATAGGGATAATACAATTTAATGGCAAGTGGTTCATAATGTATAGCCTCCAAATTAGCTCCACCACATAGCCTGCACGGGAGTAGAACCCCATGATACGTTGCATATGGATCCTATAACCACATGATGTCTAATCAATGTGGCTTGTTGAACATGTATATATGTAAAATTATTGCACAGCTTCTAGTTTTCTCGACGCGTTTCGTGGCTTGGTAGTTACCACTCAACAGGAGCAAGCACGTGATCTGAAATATAATGATATAAAGGTTGCCATGAGGACCATAACCCATCAGGGAGATACTATAGAAAATCTGATAAATCAAGCTCTATTAAATTGCTTAAGTCAGTAATTCTGTATGTGGGAGGTGCACTGCCGGGGGGGGGCGGAGGCTAACTGGGAACATCTTGCACAGGAACATGTGGGAATGTGATCCATGACCACAATCCAAAGCATCACCAGGGGCGAACCAACATCTAGACTGGATCTCTCTAGATTTAAAAAGGGATGGGAAAAAATAATGGTAGGTGCTAATGCTAGGTGGCTTCGGTGAACATGAATAAATATTAAAATTCCAATGGTACACAAGGGGAGGAGGGGAGGGGGCATCACCATCCAGGCGGCATAGCCATCCGGCAGTGAACATCGGGATTCCCCTTGTGAAACACGCAGATGGAAAGAAACCGCCAATATAGTGGTGCCATAGAAGTGACACCGCACGTATGGTGGGCGTGGAGTCAATGTGCAGTTCAGGAGCAACCACCCACCCCACGTCATTGAGGGGACTAAAGGGGAGGGTAATTCTGCGGTGCACATCACAGTCCCCTGAATAGATGGAAGCCAGATCAGCCCACAGCCACCGACAGGTCACCACCGACAGCCAGCCACAGCATGCAGACAGCATCCAATCATGTTGTATATAATTTTAAATAGTATAAAAGAGGGGAGCTTGGGAGATTCTATCCAAGATCATGTCCCCTGCAGTGCATGGGAGGGAAATGGAGGAAGGAGGAACCAAATGAACCAATTATGTAAATAATGTGCAAACTGTAATACACTGTAGAGCAGACCCACGTGCTGCCAGCCCTGATATCATTAAGAATTTTTTTTTTTTGTTATGTTTGGGACTTTACATGAGGCAATGACCTTAAAATGTCATATGCCTCCATCCCTATTTATGGCAAAGCAAAAGAGGTGGAAGGACAGGATTTGGGACTTTGAATGAAGCGCATAGCTGCAAAAGAATACAAAGAATGGATAGTAACATATTTATTGATTGATAAAATCAGTGAAATGGGTGAAAAGATAATACATGATGATAATAAATCCCATGATGCAATTCATATATACAGTCATACTGAAAGATACAAATATTCTATAAATAACAATAAATAATAATAAATTTAAAAGAGCGAACAAAAGCCCTGGATGGCTTAACTTCAATGTAAAAATGCATATAAAAGCAAAGGAGAAGGCCTTCAAAAAATACAAGGTTGAGAGATCATCATCAGTATTCAGACTTTATAAAGAATGCAACAAGAAATGTAAGGGTGCAATTAGGACGGCTAAGATAGAACATGAAAGACACATAGCGGAGGAGAGCAAAAAAAATCCCAAGAAATTCTTTAAGTATGTAAACAGTAAAAAATGGAGAACGGACCATATTGGCCCCATAAAGAATGAGGAAGGACATCTGGTTCCAAAGGATGGGGAGATGGCGAAGGTATTGAATTTATTCTTCTTCTCAGTCTTCACGAGTGAATCGGGTGCTTCAGTAACCAAAACTGCAGTGTTTATCCTCATGACACAACACAGGAAGCACCTCCATGGTTAACAGAGGACAGAATTAAAATTAGACTTGAGAAACTTAACATTAATAAATCACCTGGACCAGATGGCTTGCATCCGAGGGTACTTGATTGCCAGACCATTGTTCCTAATTTTTACAGACAGTCTACTGACTGGAATGGTACCAGCTGATTGGAGAAAAGCCAATGTAGCACCAATATTTAAAAAGGGCCCAAAATACATCCCTGGGAATTACACACCAGTTAGCCCAACATCAATAGTATGTAAACTCTTGGAGGGGATGATAAGGGACTATATACAAGATTTTAGTAATAAGAACGGTATCATTAGCAGTAATCAGCATGGATTCATGAAGAATCGTTCTTGCCAAACCAATCTACTAACCTTCTATGAGGAGGTGAGTTCCCATCTAGATAAAGGAAGGCCCGTAGACGTGGTGTATCTGGATTTTGCAAAAGCATTTGACACAGTTCCCCATAAACGTTTACTGTACAAAATAAGGTCCGTTGGCATGGACCTTAGGGTGAGTACATAGATTGAAAACTGGCTGCAAGGGGGAGTTCAGAGGGTGGTGATAAATGGGGAGTACTCGGAATGGTCAGGGGTGGGTAGTGGGGTTCCCCAGGGTTCTGTGCTGGGACCAATCCTATATAATTTGTTCATAAATGACCTGGAGGATGGGATAAACAGTTCAATCTCTGTATTTGCAGATGATACTAAGCTAAGCAGGACAATAACTTCTCCGCAGGATGTGGAAACCTTGCAAAAAGATCTGAACAAATTAATGGGGTGGGCAACTACATGGCAAATGAGGCTCAATGTAGAAAAATGTAAAATAATGCATTTGGGTGGCAAAAATATGAATGCAATCTATACATTGGGGGGAGAACCTCTGGGGGAATCTAGGATGGAAAAGGACCTGGGGGTCCTAGTAGATGATAGGCTCAGCAATGGCATGCAATGCCAAGCTGCTGCTAACAAAGCAAACAGAATATGGGCATGCATTAAAAAGGGGATCAACTCCAGAGATAAAATGATAATTCTCCCACTCTACAAGACTCTGGTCCGGCCGCACCTGGAGTATGCTGTCCAGTTCTGGGCACCAGTCCTCAGGAAGGATGTACTGGAAATGGAGCGAATACAAAGAAGGACAACAAAGCTAATAAAGGGTCTGGAGGATCTTAGTTATGAGGAAAGGTTGTGAGCACTGAACTTATTCTCTCTGGAGAAAAGACGCTTGAGAGGGGATATGATTTCGATATACAAATACCGTACTGGCGACCCTACAATAGAAATAAAACTTTTTCGCAGAAGAGAGTTTAACAAGACTCACGGCCACTCATTAAAATTAGAAGAAAAGAGGTTTAACCTTAAACTACGTAGAGGATTCTTTACTGTAAGAGCAGCAAGGATGTGGAATTCCCTTACACAGGCGGTGGTCGCAGCGGGGAGCATCGATAGCTTCAAGAAACTATTAGATAAGCACCTGAATGACCGCAACATACAGGGATATACAATGTGATACTGACACATAATCACACACATAGGTTGGACTTGATGGACTTGTGTCTTTTTTCAACCTCACCTACTATGTAACTATGTAACAGGATAATAAACAAGAATACATGATTGTATTGATTGATTTGTTGTAGTTCCTATATATACAGATATGCACATATAGGGATAATACAATTTGATATGGATCCTATAACCACATGATGTCTAATCAATGTGGCATGTTGAGCATGTATACAGTTATATGTAAAATTAGGGCACGGCTTCTAGTTATCTCTATGCATTTCGTGGCTGGGTAGTTACCGCTCATCAGGATCTGAAATACGATGATATAAAGGTTGCCATGAGGACCATAACCCATCAGGGAGATACTATAGTAAATCGGATAAATCAAGCTCTAATAAATGACTTACAGTCAGTAAAGCTGTATGTGGGAGGTGCACTGCCAGGGGCCGGAGGCTAACCGGGAAAATCTTGTATAGGAACTGTGGGAATGTGATCCATGACTGCAATCCAAAGCATCACCAGGGGTGAACCAGCATCTAGACTGTCTGGATCTCTCTAGATGACTAAGTGGCTTCTGTGAACATTAATAAATATTACAATTCCCATGGTACATAATGTACCCCAATGGTAGTGTGGGTTAAACAGGTGTACAAGTAGGTTCGGATGGTGCCATAGTTGGAGGGGGATTACATAAGGTATAATGAAGTGCATGAGATAAAAGGTAGTGAGTGAAAATATTAAAGCAACCTTTGGGGTTAGATGCAACGAAACAGTGAGGGGATAACAGATATGGCCATGGCCAAGTATAATAGCACAGACAAAATTACCTCATAGTTGTGGAAAATGATTATCCAAAAAGTTGGTGATGCAGTCCGGTGGGCTGTCCAGCGGCAGACTTTTATGGCTGCACCCTGGGCACATCCCAATGTCCAGAACATGCAGAGGAGGAGAGGGGCATCACTATCCGGAAGGCATAGCTGTCCGACGGTGAATGTCAGTATTCCCCTTGTGAAACACGCAGATGGAAAGAAACTGCCAACGTAGCAGTGCCACAGAAGTGACACCGCACATACTGTAGGCGTGGCGTCCATGTGCAGCGCAGGAGCACCCACCTCACGTCATTGACAGGATTAAAGGGGTAAGGGTAATTCCGTGGTGCACATCACAGTCCCCTGAATACATGGAAGCTGGACCAGCCCACAGCCACCGACAGGTCTCCACTGACAGCCAGCCACAGCATGCGGACAGTGTCCAATCATGTTGTATATAATTTATATAGTATAAAAGAGGGTAGATGGGGATTCTATCCGAGATCATGAACCCTGCAGTGTATTGGAGGGAAATGGAGGAAGGAGGAACAAAATGAACCAATTATGTAAATAATGTGCATATTGTAATACACTGTAAGATAATAGAGCAGACCCATGTGCTTCCATCCCTGATATAATTTAGAAAAAAAAAATGTTATGTTTGGAACTTTACAGTACATGAGGCAATGACCTTAAAATGTCATATGCCTCCATCCCTATTTATGGCAATTAGAAAAATAAAGGATGGCCTCTAAAAGCAGTGCAATAGGTATATGTAATAGAACAGAGGTTGCATCATCATCATCCAAAATTTAACCACTTAAGAACCGAGCCTTTTTTTTTTAGTGTTGTCTACAAGTTAAAACTTTTTTTTGCTAGAAAATTACTTAGAACCCCCAAACATTATTACTTTTTTTTTCTAACACCCTAGAGAATAAAATGGCAGTTGTTGCAATACTTTCTGTCACACTGTATTTGTGCAGCGGTCGTACAAGGTCACTTTTTTGGGAAAAAGTACACTTTTTTAAATTAAAAAATAAGACAACAGTAAAGTTAGCCCAATTTTTTTAATATTGTGAAAGATAATGTTCAGCCGAGTAAATTGATACCCAACATGTCACACTTCAAAATTGCACCAGCTCGTGGAATGGCAACAAACTTTTACCCTTAAAAATCTCCATAGACAACATTTAAAAAATTCTACAGGTTGCATGTTTTGAGTTACAGAGGAGGTCTTGGGCTAGAATTATTGCTCTCGCTCTACCGATCGCGGCGATACCTCACATGTGTGGTTTGAACACCGTTTTCATATTTGGGCATTACTCACGTATGCATTCTCTTCTGCACGCAAGCTCAGCAGGATAGGGTGCATTTAAAAAAAAAATGTCTTTTTTTTTACCTTTTATTTTTTATTTTTACACTGTAATGGGACCTTTTAAATATGAGATCTGGGGTCAAAAACACCTCAGATCTTATATTTACACTAAAATGCAATCATATAAAAAAATAATGTCATTTAAAAAAATAATGATAAAAAAATCGCCCTTTAAGGGTTATGGGCAGAAGTGACGTTTTGACGCTGCTTCCGCCCTGAAATGTCATGGAGACAGGTGGAGGCCATCTTCCCCTCACTCGTCTCTATGCTAAGGAAGGAAGAACATCCAATCGCCTCCGCCACTGCCAACAGCTCTGGTAAGCGGCAGAGGGCACCAGAGCGTGCCAGCATGGCAGACCACTCTTATCTTGAAGCGAACCGCTGGCCGAACACAAGAATAGCTAGCTAGCTGCTGCCATAATAACGATACCCTCCATCAAAGTTAGGATGTATATTGGCGTGCAGCGGTCCGGAAGTGGTTAATGAAATAAGAAGTTTGGGAGCCTGGCCCCCAGCCAGGGCTACCCAAGAAGGAAGGGAGAAGCAAGTGGACTATCTTGGTACAATACAAAAAGAGGTACAATAGAGTATGTAAACAATCATCTAAAATTTAGAAAAGTTTATTAATACATAATATATGACAAAGGAAGTCAATAATAAATTAAAATCATAGGTGACTTGGTCATGAACAGTGTTTCAACTAGTTTTGCATACTGGGCCGCTTCATCAGGAAAAACATCCAAATCCTGGTGTGCATATGGAACAGGGCGTCACCAGTGGAGTCTCCAATGGAGACTGGGGGAGAGTAACAAGTCAAGAGGCTGGAGTATAATTAACAGGTTGCCATAGGTAAAGGGACCCGGAAGAAAGCATCCATCTGATAGGGGGTGCCAGCAAGTACCGGTAGAGTACTCTCACGGAGACGGTGAGAGGTGCAGAATTGCACTCATACACAACTCTCAAACGCCTAGTGGTTTCAGGAAGGGTGAGGTGGGCCTTTTCCGGGTCCAGCTGGATTGTGGACCCAGAATAGGCCCTGCTCACTCTTCTTGCACAGGAGTAGAACCCCATGATAAAATTGCATATGTATCCTATAACCACATGATGTCTAATCAATGTGGCTTGTTGTGTATGTATATATGTAAAATTAGGGCACGGCTTCTAGTTTTCTCAATGCGTTTCATGGCTGGGTAGTTACCACTCATCAGGAGCAAGCACATAATCTGAAATATAATGATATATAGGTTGCCATGAGGACCATAACAAATCAGGGAGATACTGACTTACAGTCAGAAAAGCTGAATGTGGGAGGTGCACTGCCGGGGTCCGGAGGCTAACTGGAAACATCTTTCACGGGAACTGTGGGAATGTGATCCATGATTGTAATACAAAGCAGCACCAGGGGTGAACCAGCATCTAGACTGTCTGGATCTCTCTAGATTTGAAAGGGATGGGGAAAAATAATGACTAGGTGGCTTAATAAATATTATGATTACCATGGTACACAATGTACCCCAATGGTAGTGTGGGGTAAACAGGGGTATAAGTAGGTTCAGCTGGTGCCACAGGTGGAGGGGGATTACATAAGGTATAATGACATGCATGAGATAAAAGGTAGTGAGTGAAAATATTTGGATATACTGTATATACATTTGGAGCAGGATGCAATTGAACAGTGAGGGGATAACCGATACAGCTATGGCCAAGTGCAATACCACCAACAAAATTACCTCATAGTTGTGGAAAATGATTATACAAAAAGTTGGTGATGCAAGAGAGAGCCCGACAGAGATACTGCTTTGCCATACATAGTTATAGAGGCATATGACATTTTTAAAGTCCCAAACATAAAAAAAAAATTCTTAATGATATCAGGGATGGAAGCACATGGGTCTGCTCTATTATCTTACAGTGTATTACAGTATGCACATTATTTACATAATTGGTTCATTTGGTTCCTCCTTCCTCCATTTCCATCCCATACACTGCAGGGGACATGATCTCAGATAGACTCCCCAAGCTCCCCTTTTTTATACTATTTAAAATTATATACAACATGATTGAACACTTTCTGCATGCTGTGGCTGGCTGTCGGTGGTGACCTGTGGGTAGCTGTGGGCTGATCCGGTTTCTATCTATTCAGAGAACTGCGATGTGCGCCACGGAATTACTCTCCCCCTTTAATCCCGAGAATAATGTGGGTTGGGCGGGTGTGCTCCTGCACTGCACATCGACGGCACATCCACTGTACGTGCGGCGTCACTTCTGTGGCACCTTTACATTGGCGGTTTCTTTCCATCTGCATGTTTCACAAGGGAATACCAATGTTCACCGCCGGACGGCTATGCTGCCCGGATGGTGATGCCTCCTCACCTCCTCTGCACATTCTGGACATTGGGACGTGCCCAGGCTGTATCCATAAAAGTCCACCGTTGGATGGCCCAGGATCTCTGTCGGGCTCTCTTTTGCATCACCAACTTTTTGGATAATCATTTTCAACCATTTTTTACCTTTTATCTCATGCACTTCATTATACCTTATGTAATCCCCCTCCAACTGAGGCACCATCTGAACCTACTTATACCCCTGTTTACCTCACACTACCATTGGGGTACATTGTGTACCATGGTAATCGTAATATTTATTAATGTTCACAGAAGCCACTTAGTCATTATTTTTCCTCATCCCTTTCAAATCTAAAGAGATCCAGACAGTCTAGATGCTGGTTCGCCCCTGGTGAAGCTTTGGATTGTGGTCATGGATCACATTTCCACAGTTCCTGTGCAAGATATTCCCGGTTAGCCTCCGAACCCCGGCAGTGCACCTCCCACATACAGCTTTACTGACTGTATGTAATTTATTAGAGCTTGATTTATGCGATTTTCTATGGTATCTCCCTGATGGGTAATGGTCCTCATGGCAACCTTTATATCATTATATTTCAGATTACGTACTTGCTCCTGATGAGTGGTAACTACCCAGCCATGAAACGCGTTGAGAAAACTAGAAGCCGTGCCCTAATTTTATATATATACATGCTCATCAAGCCACATTGATTAGACATCATGTAGTTATAGGATCTATATGCAAATTATCATGGGGTTCTACTCCCATGCAGGCTATGTGGAGGAGCTAATTTGGAGGCTATACATTATTATCCACTTGCCATTGAATTGTATTATCCCTATATGTGCATATCTGTATATATAGGAACTACAACAAGCCAATCAATATAATCATGTATTCTTGTTTATTATCCTGTTATTTATAGAATATTTGTATCTTTCACTATGACTATATATATGAATTGCATCATGGAATTTATTATCATCATGCATTATATTTTTACCTATGTTACTGATTTTATCAATTATTAAATATGTTTCTATACAATCTTTGTACTCTTTTTCAGCTATGCGCTTCATTTAAAGTCCCAACTCCTGTCCTCCCCCCCCCCTTTTGCTTTGCTACATCTAATATCAGGAAATTTCTAATAGAACTGGAAATGGCTAGAACAAGCTCATTCGAGGAATCGGCAAAAGTAACACTCGATGCAGAAAAAGCCTTTGACAATGTCAGCTTCCACTGGTTGAGCATGGTACTGTCGAAGTTTGGCTGCTCGGGTCCCTTCAGCCACCTTGTTCATGCGATGTACTCAGCCTCATTGGCTAATGTGATTGCCGCAGGACATATTTATAATAAAATTTGTCTTCATAAAGGCACTAGGCAAGGCTGTCCCCTCTCTCCCCTCTTATTTAACCTGGCAATAGAACCTCTCTCTAGATTTCTACTTTCTCACCCCAATCTCCACGGGATTAAGGTAGGCACCCTAGAGCTACGCAGAGCACTATTTGCAGAGAATATTCTTACATTCACTTTAAACCCCTCTGAGGACATGACACACATCCAAGAGAACTTTAATATGTTTCAGGCTTGCTTGGGTTTAAGAATACATTTTTCCAAAAGTGAAATTTTACCCCTCTTCTGTGCATGTTCCCCCCATGGGCTGCGCCTTCGGTCTTTCCCATAGCAAAAAATCACATCACCTATCTCGGGATAAAAATAGGGAAGTCTCCTGCCTCATTTTACCATCTCAACTTAATATTCTCCCCACAATACACAAAATTATTACAGAGTTAGAAAACTGGTCAGGCCTCCCTCTCTCACTGTTTGGCAGATGCCACCATTACAAGATGGTCAGCTTCCCAAAGTTACTATACAATCATCCCCCTACTGTTAAAACACAAATACCTCCAAAAATTGTACAAAGCCCTATCCATCTTTCTGTGGAAGGGTTGTAAGCCCCGCATAGCTTTACAGAAACTATTTCTGCCCAAACATGAAGTGGGTGCCAACCTCCCCAACATAGGACTTTATAATCTTTCTAGTCTTCTGAGAGTGTGGTTAGATTGGACAACTCATGGCTCCAAGTACTCAAACTATGATCTATGCAGATGACTAGCCCCTATGGACTACCCTCATTGCTGCACTGTGGGACTAAAGCAATTCCCTCTCATCTGAAACATCCAAAACCTCCTCATCCGGGACACAGTGGTGGCCTGGAGAGAGATAGAAAAAAAGGGGTTTTCTCCCCATATATCTAACCATCTTTCAATTTGTGGTCACCCTCTGTTCCCACAGACGCTGCAATATCTCACGTTTTATACATGTGCTTCCAAAGGTCTATACAGGTATGCACAACTATTTGATGTTTCTTCAGGGAGTCCTCTTCCCTCTTCCCAGATTTTACACAGGTTCAAATTACCAACCCACCACCTACTATACATCCACCAGTCAACTAGCTTTGTGGCCAGCAAATGTCCTCCGAGGAATTTACGCTTCAAAACATCGTTACTGGACACATTCTTGAAGCAGAACCTTCACAATATCTCTGACCTTTAAAAGCCTTTGATCACTTTCTTTACGACATCCATCTACTCCTCCGCTTGGAACAAAGACTTGCAATCCCTAGATGCTCTCAACATCATCCCAACGGGCTACAAAACCATGTGTGCTTTTATAACAAATTAATTTTGGCATGAGCAGTAGTATAAAATTCTTCACCGGGCTTATATCCCTCAGCTAACATCTAGAGATCTTCCAGACCACTCCAAGTGCCCGCTATGTAGTATCTCCAAGCCTTCACTTCTACACAGACTCTGGTCTTGCCCCATATTCTATCCTACTGGAATCATGTGGAACTTTTTTTGGCTACAATTACTGGACTTAGCCCCCACAACAACATATTCCTTCTACTGTTCGGTCGGTTCATTGGATGCCTCCAAACAGGACCTAAGTCTCAGTCCAGAATCCTTCAACACAATAAGGTCTGGATTGCTACTTGCTACATGGCAGCCAGGAGGGCAAACTTCAAAAAGTGGACTTCCTCTATCCCTCCTACCATGAAGGACTTACAAGTCGACCTACTGAACCAACCTCCTCAGGATAGAGAAAATAGACTTGCTCTTCGCCAACCATCAAAATCTCTTTGATTCCAGCACAAATGGGCCCCGCTCATGAACAAAGCTCTCTCCAGCGGACAGGTAGGCCCTAATGGATCTGACATACAACATAAAGTACTGTCAGATGTCTTCCCAGCTCCACCTTTGGACTAACTAGCCCCACCCAATACCCCCCACCCTATACTCTCCGGTCACTCTTCTGGATAGCTCAGCAATGAGAGTCCTAATGGTTGGTCATAATTTCGATCTTTATAGGCCCCAATTTATACAGTTCTACTAGGTTTTCATTTTTGCTGTTTTGTTGGCAGGTTGCTACGTACCTAGGTTACCTACCCGAGCTCGGTGAAAGCTCATTGATAGTTATATCGGCCAGGGTTCACGCTCTCCCCCCTTACCATCTGGTCTGTTATCTCCTCCCCACCCTATTCCCGCCCTTCCATCTCCTCTCTCCCTCTCTTCTTTTTCCATTTCACCCCACCCCCCTTTTTTTTTCTAGTAGACGGAGTCTTGGGACTCCCCAAATATATCTCTTCTGTAATTTGTACTACTCATTGACTTGCTCATTTGTCTACTGTATTGTTATTCTGAAAAACAAAATGAAATTTCATTAAAAAAAGGGAGGGAGTGTGCATGCGCGTGGTGCTGCACTCAGTCATGCACTGACTAGGCTCCACTCACCTCCGGCCAGAAAAGCTTTTAAAAAAGCGATAGGGGACGATCGGACCGCCACCCGACCGATATCCCGGTACTCGGGAGCAGATCATGCAGCAGAGAGCGGCGGGAAAGATAAACAACAGCCGCAAACCTCCCCAGCAACTCTACACAACCCGTGCTTCCAAGGCCCAGCAGCAGTCCTTCTCACTTAAGATGGCGCCGGGTAAGGGAGACACTGCACGCGGCGGTACACAGACACAGCGGTGGACTCCGCAGACCACAGGGGAGCAAGGAGGGGGAGACACAGAAGGCAGCAGTCCTCAAGCCCACTATCAGATTTGGGCAACTCAGCAGCTGAACCAAGGAGCTACAGAGCAGGTTAGTCCCCAGACACAGCAGTGGCCCCCCAGACCAAGATGGCGCCTGGCACAGGGGACATATCCTGCGGGGAAGGCCAGACACAGAGGACCGAGCTAACCTGCCCAGCAATTACCTTTCTAGCTGAAGTACACAGAGATCCCTTCTCATCCCAATCCCAGGAAGGGCCTCCATCCCCACAGAGTGAGCACCCACAGATGTCCCCTTGTCAGGCTCTTGGGACAGGCCCCTATTGTTTACTGACTCCCCAGCCTCCTCCACAGATAGGCAAATGGCTGAAATTGCTGAAATAGCCCTGAGCCAAAACAGTGTATCTTTTTCACAGCCACCTGCCCCTACTACCGGGTACTCAGGAGACACAGTTCTTCTCACTAGATTTTCAGCACTTCTGCAACTAAACTATCTAAAGCATGCACCATAATCACTACGGGTATGAAAGATGACTTTCAAAACATAGGGGAGAGATTGGACATAATCGAGTCCAAAATGGATGGGACAGTAAAGCGGGTAAACCAAAACTCTAAAATGATCACATCCCTGCAGGACCAACTGGACCAAGCAAACGCAAAAATCTAGGACTTGGAAAACAGGTCTAGGAGGTATAATTTCCATGTGAGGGGCCTCCCAGAATCAGAAATGGACCTAGAAGAATCAATCCAGACCCTAATGAAGAAACTGAAACCAGAAATCGCTCCTCACCAGTTAGAATTGCTCAGGATGCACTGTGCCCTGACAGCCCCCAGACCAGACGGCCTGCCATGCGATGTGATAGTTAAGCCTCATTTCTATTGCATTAAAGAAAAGATTATGCTAGAGGCCAGAAACCAAGGAGACATAACTATCTCAGGACATCCGATCCAGATTTTTGCTGACATAGCCCAGATAACGATCCAGAAAAGGAGAGCACTGACTGTCATTTTCCTACAAGGGCAAATCCCATTTCTTTGCTACCTCTAGACCGGTGAAGCTTTACTCCAGGACTTAGGTCTTATTTAATCAGAACCACAGGAAACCAGTGCCCAGATTGACGAAAGACGACCTATCTCCCCCCTATGGTCTCAACAGGGCAGGCCCAGAGCCAGGAAATCTCCATCAGTCACCTGAATCCTACCAAAGCTGCAAATCAAAAATTTGGTCCTAGAGACCGAGCTCCTTACAGATGGTCAGTAACCAACTTTTGAAAACCCAGATATCTATATCTGACTATTCCCATTGTTCCTGTTCTACACAGACTTGAATGAGGATATTGTTCAAGGTTACAAGTTATGATGCCTATGTTCCCCAGGAGGGAATTCTGCTGCTGATTGCGGAATTACCCCCCTTTTTTTTTTCTGGTTCTTTTTTTTATTATCTTGGAAAAAGAGTGGGGGGGGGGGTTGCATTACCTGTTTACTTCTCTGTTCTCCCTTTACAACCTTACGGCGGGTGGATCCAGCTAGTCCCTTCCTGACAATATAAAAATAGCGCCGGAGGTGAACCACATGCCACTAGGGGTGAACTTGTCTCTGCAGCGAGAGTGGAGACAACTTCACAACAAACACACAGGGGCTTGGTGCCCCTGCAGACACACTGCAACGCAGTGTGCAGGTGCCTTTTTGGTGCCCTTTTTTATCATTTCATTTTTTTCTTTCCTATTTTATTTGTATTTCTTCTTAAAAAAAAAATTATTTTATTCACGGGTTCTACCTGTTAATACAACAAAAAATAATGCTACATTGTATATGCCTCAATATTTCTAACTCTGTCTTTTTTTCCTTCCCTTTGTCCCTCCTCTCCCTTGGATACACTCCTATACCAAGCAAAGGTCTGAGAGTATGATCCTGAAGACTTCCGAACAGACCTCTTGAAACATCCAAAATGTGAGTACAGCCTCCCGAACTACCATGACCTGTAGAAATCAACCTACTTACACTATAATGACACACAATGTACAGGGCTTGAACTCCGCAATCAAAAGGACTAAGGCTTTTCAGCAATATCACAAAATGTGGGCAGATATCCTGTTCATACAGGAGACACACTTTTCATGAACTTCAGCCCCAAAACATCTAAATGCAAAATATCCGACAGTTTACTTGTCTAATGGACCGGATAAAAAAAGGGGAGTAGCTATATGCATTGCCAAACGGGTCCCCTTCACTCTCACTAATGTGATAAGGGATAGAGAGGGCCGCTAAATTATGGTCGCTGGTAGGATTAATGATAGTGTGGTCACCTTTCTTTCTTACTACGTCCCCAATGTAGGACAGTTAAATTTCTTCCACACAATGCTTGAAGTGCTTGCATTATAGCCTCACTTAGTGGGCCACGTGATGCTAGGTGGGGATAGCAACACCTCTCTTGACCAGATTCTAGATAAGTCTGATCCTCGAAAGACGACCCTGAAACATACACCCAAACAAAGCAGTACATTAGCACGCTTACTACACAGTTACGATCTTATCGATCTTTGGAGGGACGCTCATCCCACAGTTCGTAACTTCACGTTCTACTCGCACGTCCATAAAACATATTCGCGCATCGACCATCTACTCACGCTGTCTCCTCTACTTCTGTACATCTCATCGACTAAAATAGTCAAACCATTCTGCGGTCCAAGTTGTTTTAACAGATCTATGGCCTAAGTCACGACAACCTTCTTGGTGATCAAATGAATCTTTACTAAGTGATCCTATGATTGCCAAAGAAGTAGAAAAAGCCATACAACAATATTTCCAAGACAACACATCCTTGACCTCTTCCCCAGCAATGGTTTGGGCAGACCACAAGGCTACCATACGTGGCAAATTAATACAGCTAGCTACCAGGGTCAAGCGGGAATGCACACAAACAATACAACAACAAGAGGAAGAGTTGCATCGACTCACGCGCAAACAAAAATCTAACCCACATATGGATCTTAGGCATCAGATTGATATAGCAAGAACAGCATTAAATTTGAGCCTCACTACAAAAGCAGAAAAATATGTTACATGGGCTAAAAACCGTTATTACACAATGGGAGATAAACCTAATAGACTACTGGCAAGAAAACTTAATCCCAGGCCATATAATCTGTAATATATATTACAGGAATTCTTTGCATTCTATTTTAGACTCTATGATTCCCCAAAAGACTTAGCGCAAATAAGGTAGAAGAATTTTTGAGGGACATACTACTCCCAACATTAACTAATGACCATGCGGAGGTGATGGAGGCAGAGCTTACAGCAAACGAAGTAGCGGCGGCTATTAAGTCCCTGAATCCGTCAAAATCACCGGGTCCAGATGGATTCTCAGGCCACTATTACCACAAATATACAGAAATTCTGGTTCCTCACCTTTACTCTTTCTATAATTCACTAAGAAAGAGGTCCTCGTTACCACTTCATAAGAACAGAGCCTTCATACATGTTATCCCCAAGCCAAACAAAGACCACGGGGACTGCATGAATTACCGCCCCATTTCGTTGATCAACGTCGACCTCAAAATACTGACAAAGATATTAACCATTCGTATGAACTCGTTCATATCGAAATATATCCACCCCGACCAGACTGGATTTGTTCCAAATAGACAAGCCCCGGACCAGACTAGACGCATCATTGACATCATTTCTGCGTTAAACTCGGGCTGGGATGGAGACAGCCGGAGAGGGGCATTATTGGTCTCATTAGACCTACACAAAGCATTTGATTCACTATCCTGGGACTACCTTTTTTTATTTTAGGAAAGTATGGGTTTAGATCGCACTTCCTGACCACACTCAAAATAATCTTTAGTGACCCCACGGCAAATCTTGTAGTTAAGGGATACCAATTACAAAGCATAAATATACTCAGAGGGACCGGACAGGGATGCCCCCTATCTTCCCTATCATTTATTCTGGCTTTAGGGCCGCTGGCCATCAAAATTTGCGAACATCAGGATATATTGGGAGTGAGGTGCGGCAATCGCGAACACAAATGCGCAATGTTCGCGGATGATATCCTGCTACTCCTTTCCTTCCCAGTCACCTCCTTGCCCAGTCTACAGGTAGTACTTAGACACCTCACGGAATCTTCGGGCCTCAAAGTAAATCACTCTAAATCTCAGGCACTTAGGGGGTCATTTACTATAGCGCTAAAAAACTCTCCTGCAGTACCAAAAAATAACTCTCAAAAAAGGCCAGGAAGATTTCAACTCTCAGAAAGTCAGCGCTAATGCAAATGGAAAGCAGCGCTATTGCGGCAATAATGCCTGTCAGATCACATATGCTGGAATAGTGGAAGTCAGTGGGGCTCGAACCTGCAAAATCCAAAGTTCTCACTGAAGGCGTATATGCAAGTTCTTTGCCATAAAAAGTGTTTGGAGACCTGGGTTCTGCCCCAGGGGACATGGATCAATGCCAATTTTTTTTATTAAAAACGGACGTTTTTTCGGGAGCAGTGATTTTAATAATGCTTTGAGTGAAACAATAAAAGTGTAATATTCCTTTAAATTTCGTACCTGGGGGGTGTCTATAGTATGCCTGTAAAGGGGCGCATGTTTCCCGTGTTTAGAATAGTCTGACAGCAAAATGACATTTGAAAGGAAAAAAGTTATTTAAAACTACTCACGGCTATACTGAATTGCCAGCTCGACAATACAATAAAGTTCATTGATAAAAACTGCATGGGAATTCCCCACAGGGGAACAACGAACCACAATTTAAAAAAAAAATGACGTGGGGGTCCCCCTAAATTCCATACCAGGCCCTTCAGGTCTGGTATGGATTTTAAGGGGAACTCCGTGCCAAAATTTAAAAAAAAAAGGCGTGGGGTACCCCCAAAAATCCATACCAGACCCTTATCCGAGCACACAACTGGATGAAGAAGAAGACTGGATGAAGAACCAGAAGAACAAGAAGAACCAGAAGAAGAAGAAGATGGAGGAAGAAACCGAAGGAAGATAGAAGAAAGAAGATAGAAAATAGAAGAAAGAAGAAGCATTTAAAAAAAGGAATTGTCAAAAACTGTCTCTTGTCATTTTTAACATTTTTGACATTTTTTTGGTGAAATGGTAGAGGTACTTTTGTATCCCCTTACCATTTCACACAGGGGGGAGGGCCGGGATCTGGGGATCCCCTTGTTAAAGGGGGCTTCCAGGTTCCGATAAGCCCCCTGCCCGCAGACCCCCACAACCACCGGGCCAGGGTTGTGGGGATGATGCCCTTGTCCTCATCAACATGGGGACAAGGTGCTTTGGGGGGCTACCCCCAAAGCACCCTCCCAATGTTGAGGGCATGTGGCCTGGTACAGTTCAGGAGGGGGGGTGCTCTCTAGTCCCCCCCTCTTTTCCTGTGGCCTGCCAGGTTGCGTGCTCGGATAAGGGTCTGGTATGGATTTTTGGGGGTACCCCACGCCATTTTTATTTTTTTTAATTTTGGCGCGGGGTTCCCCTTAAAATCCATACCAGACCTGAAGGGTCTGGTATGGATTTTGAGGGGGACCCCACGCCAATTTTTTTTTTAAATTTTGGCCGGGGTTCCCCTTAATATCCATACCAGACCTGAAGGGCCTGGTATGGAATTTAGGGGGACCCCCACGTCATTTTTTAAAAAATTTTGGTTCGGGGTTCCCCTGTGGGGAATTCCCATGCCGTTTTTATTAATGAACTTTTATGTGTATTGTCAGGCCGGTGTTCTGCCGAGAAAATTCCTCTCGGCGGATAAGGACCCCCCTCTACTGCGCAGGTGCAGCGCCTGCGCAGTAGGAGCCGGCGGAAATAGCTGAAGCGAAATAGAGAAGAAATCAGCTGTACACGGCGCCTGTAAGAGGGTCCCCCGCGTCCTCGCTTCGCTCGCCACTCTTCAGGCACGGCCTCGCTTTGCTCGGCACTTTTTTATTCCCCCTCTAGGTCCACTTGGATGGTGGGGCTTCAGCCTGGACCCAGGGCGCAGGCGCCATGTACAGATGATTTAAGATTTTCATCTTTGGCTATTTTTGGTGGCTGCTAGTCATTGGTACTGCGCAAGCGCAGCGCTTGCGCAGTACAGGGGGGACCTTATCTGCCCGAGGGAACTTTCTCGGCAAGACACCGGCAATTCAGTATAGCCGCGAGTAGTTTTAAATTACTTTTTTCCTTTGAAATGTCATTTTGCTGTCAGACTGTACTAAACACGGGAAACATGCGCCCCTTTACAGGCATACTATAGACACCCCCCAGGTACGAAATTTAAAGGACTATTACACTTTTATTGTTTCACTTTAAGCATTATTAAAATCACTGCTCCCAAAAAAACAGCCATTTTTAAAACTTTTTTGCATTGATACATGTCCTCTGGGGCAGGACCCGGGTCCCCAAACACTTTTTATGACAATACCATACATATAAGCCTTTAAAATTAGCACTTTTGATTATTCATGTTCGTGTCCCATAGACTTTAACCACTTGCCTACCAGGCCAATTCTGACATTTCTCTCCTACATGTAAAAATCATAATTTTTTGCCTAGAAAATTACATAGAACCCCCAAATTTAGCAGAGACCCTAGAGAATACAATGGCGGTCATTGCAACTTTTATCTAGTATATGCGCAGCAATTTTTCGAATGTGTTTTTTTGGGAAAAAAACAGTTTTGGGCTTTAAAAAAAACAGGAAAGTTAGCCCAATGTTTTTGCATAATGTGAAAGATGAAGTTACGCCAAGTAAATAGATACCCATCATGTCAAGCTTCAAAATTGCACACGCTCGTGGAATGGCGCCAAACTTCGCTATTTGAAAATCCCCTTAGGCGACGCTTTAAAAATTTTTACTGGTTACATGTTTTGAGTTACAGAGGAGATCCAGGACCAAAATTATTGCTCTCGCTCGAACGTTCTCGGCGACACCTCACATGTGTGGTTTGAACAACATTTTCATATGTGGGTGGGACTTATGTATGCGTTCGCTTCTGCATGCGAGCTCACAGGGACTGGGGCACTTTAAAAGTTTTTTTTTTTATTATTGTTAATTTTACTTTTTTTATTTTAGCTTGACACTTTTTTTCCCAAAAATTTTTTTTTGATCACTTTTGTTTCTATTACAAGGGGAATGTAAACATCCCTTGTAATAGGAATAAGCATGACAGGTGCTCTTTACAGTGAGATGTGGGGTAAATAAGACCCCACATCTCACCTCTAGGCTTAGAAGTCTGAAATAAAAAAAAAAAAAAAACGATCTCTGCTTTCCAGCCGAAGCGGCGCCGTTTTTTTTTAATACAGAGGCCGGGCGTGACGTCATAACATCACGTCCGGCCTCCGAACGATCATAGAGATTCCGGCGACCATCTGGTCCACCAGAAATCTCTATGCTAAACATCCGGGGCTGGCGGATCCTGTAACAACTCACCGATCGTAGCGGTAAGTCGGTACAAGCACCGGAGGGTGGCTGGAGGGGGGGGGGACGTCCCCTCTCCCCTCCTGTTAGAATGATCAAGCAGTAGAACAGCCACTATGATCATTCTTATGGTGTGCAGATGCGCAGGCTCTAAAAGACGATATCTGGATGATGTCTGTAGCTACAGGCATCACTCAGATATCCCCACTCGAAGCCAAGGACATCATTTGGCCTACGGCGGGTGGGAAGCGGTTTTAATGGTGTTTGCACAAATTTATTTGTCTGTTCGCATGTTCTGCTGCGAACCGAACAGGGGGGATGTTCGGCCCATCCCTAGTTCTCATTAAGAATCATGGGGGTACAACTTGTCAAGCAACTCGGAAGTCCAAAGTCGCCCAACTGTGAAACAAGTCATATATATTTTAATAGAAAGGAACTCTCATTTATACTTGCATTTACATCAACAGAACAAATGCAGGAAGTGATGTGTGCACATGGGCCAGAAGCAAATGTGTGGGGATGCCAAACAAATCAATGAACCCCACCCACACCAAATCTAACTACCAAATCCACCCCCGCATTGATTAAGCACAAGTACATATCATACCCTTATCTGGAAAATGAGCCACACCTCCTCTTTACTAAAGAAGGACCTCGCCATGTCCACCTAGATGGAGATCTTGACCAGCACAGGGACTTCCGGGTGATTACAAATGACTTATTTCTGGGTCAGAAGGCGAAACTACACTCTTTTGATCGCTGCTGCAAATATTTGATCGCAACCACTATTAGAATTTTATTATTTTTGTTTATTTGCAGATATGCAAATTTGTATTTCTACTTATGATATTTAAAGGCGTTAGATAATAAATGGTGTCCCTGGGTTAGCAGCAGGAGGAAATCGTTCACTTGAAATCACACACTTTCATTCTCGCCTGTCAGTCCCGACTGCAGGGGCAATTTCAGAGACATCTGTGCAGGTTTCTGCACTGATATCAATACAAATTGCACACCAAAGTCACACCAATTAAAACAGTGCAATTGTCACCGCTTTGACATGTCAAATCGCACCAATGTGAACTAAAGCTGACACAAACACTGCCTATCCACCAGCTGAATTCATTACCTGCAATTCTCCACAGCTGTTATATATAAATATTCTACCTTTGTCATTTACTTGCAGGTGTGCAGAAGCCTAGGTTTACATTGGAGCAATTTGTCATGCAATTTGAGAGATCAAATCGCATGACTATTGGCAGCAATGACACGGTTCCAATTGATGAAACATTTTTTTGTGGCACCGCACCAATTTGCTAAAGTAGTTCCTGCACTACTTTTGCCGATTTCTGACCTGGCTACTTTGAAATCGTGCTACTTCAAGTGAAGTAGCGCGATTTCAAAGTCGCATCAATGTGAACCAGGGCAAAGAGATTAGTTTTTTGGTGCACAAATACATATTGAAATAAAATATAAGAGATATTGCACTTTCCCAAAACCACCACCCACAAACTAAAAGGGAAGAAAGTAGAAGAAAAAAACAAAAAACACAACAAAGCTCAATAATGTACATTTATTTTACCAGCAGAAAAACAAAAAATTACATTTACTAGCTTCAAAAAAAATTTTGGACAGGATATATGGTACTACATTTAGCAATGGAATTTTAAGGGCCCTGCTCATAGGAGCTTACAATCTAAAATTAGACAAAACCTTAGTGGACACAGCTTTAATTTCTGTGTATTATGGGCAACTCATCACATTGTTATCTGCAAGATTATAGAAACATACTTAACAGTCATTCTTACAAAGCATTCCCACATAATATTACAAAAGACTTATTGAAAACACCCACCACCAGCCCACAATCCACACATACATACATTGGTGACCATGTTCTGCTGGAAGCTGCATTTCGGTGTACACGATTAAACGAGATAAAAAATAAAAAAAAAGTGTAGGTCAGCAGATGCTTCCAAACGATGTTTGCATGATCAGACAGGAACAATACACACACAACATTGACAGTATGGCCACATAAACCCACTTTTGATTGAAAAAATGCACAAGAATTTCATCAAATCTCCCAATAGCATTCCTTCTCCCCCACAAATCACAGCAAAAAACCTGACCTTCTCAGGCCAAACGAATCCTCTACTGCAGGCCTTTATATAAGAGAGGTTGTATTGTTAGTACACTGACACACCCAATAGAAGTACACGCCCACCAGTATCTTTCAATTTGTCTCTTTATGTATGTCTAAAGTGATTGCACCTGATGGACAGGAACACATAATAGTGTTCTCAACTCTGTTAGCCCTTGGCTATGTGCATCAAATCTCCAACTACAGGACAAAGATCAAAGTCCTTTTGCATCCACATAAACAAAGCAACAGTTTTCTAAGCATATGTATCCGTGCAGTGTAAACCCTAAGTCCAAAATTAACGTTCTTACATTAGAACCTTTTTCGACAGGAGACAAATAAAATGCCAGCATGTCTTTGGATTGTGGTGAGAAACCCACACAGGGAGAACATATAAACTTCAACACAAGGATTAGCATGTTGGGGAATTGAACCAACATCCCTGGTGCTGCTAGACAGAACTGCTACCCACTTACCCACCCGGCATCCCCACACATGCTCTCAGCATCACTGTGGTGTGAACCAGCCCTAAGTCCATAGCCATGCTCAGTGTCACAAGCAATATACAATATATTGGCCTAAGTATTGGGATGCCTGCCTTTAAATGCACATGAACTGTAATGGCATCCCAGTATTAGTATTGGGTTCAAAACTCATTTGGCCCACCCTTTGCAGCTATAACAGCTTCAACTCTTCTTGTCCACAAGGTTTAGGAGTGTGTCTATGGGAATGTTTGACCATTCTTCCAAGTGCATTTGTGAGGTCAGGCACTGATGTTGGATGAGAAGGCCTGACCTACAGTCTCCTCTCTAATTCATCCCCAAGGTGTTCTGTTGTGTTGAGGTCAGGACTCTGTGCAGGCCAGTCAAGTTCCTCCACCCCAAAATCACTCATCCATGTCTTTATGGACCTTGCTTTGTGCACTGGTCCAAATGATTTGGTGGAGGGGTAATTATGATGTGGGGCTGTTTTTCAGGGTTTGGGCTTGGCCTCTTAGTTCCAGTTAAGGGAACTCTTAAGGCATCAGCATACCAAGACATTTTGGACAATTTCATGCTCACAACTTGGTGTGAATAGTTTGGGGAAAGCCCCTTCCTGTTCCAACATGTTTGCACACCAGTGCACAAAGCAAGGTCCATAAAGACATGGATGAGCAAGTTTGGGGTGGAGAAACTTGACTGGCCTGCACAGAGTCCTGGCCTCAATCCGATAGAACACCCTTTGGCTGAATTAGAGTAGAGACTGCGAGCCAGGCCTTCTCATCCAACATCAGTGCCTGGCCTCACAAATGCACTTCTGGAAGAATGATCAAACATTCCCATAGGCACACTAAACCTTGTGGACAGCCTTCCCAGAAGCTGTTCTAGCTGCAAAGGGTGGGCCAAATCAAATTTTAACCATACGGACTAAGACTGGGCTGCCATTAAAGTTCATGTGTGTGTAAAGGCAGGTGTCCCAATACTTTTGGCTAAATAGTGTATCTGGAAAAGACTTACAATGGTGGTGGAACCCTCCTACACATAACTACTACATTTAGACATAATTATAGGACCTGGGAGATGAGACACCTTCTTCACATGCAGTAACATGGTTGGGATTTGAAACCAGATGCTCAGGGATACTAAGCAGAAGTTCTAACCTCTAAGCCACGGAGCTGCCACATGTGAGAGCCTCCTACACATAACTACACATAAATACACATAAAAACACATAAATACTGCATTTCTATGGACATACAAGTGATGGAATTACATTACTCAAGAGTTCTTCGTGATTAATTCTGTGATATTTGGTGTTTTTTTGTGGGTGAGAGTAGAATACTACCCTCAAATTTTTGGGAATTACATTTTGATTTCTGATGTTGGTACACATATCACATTTTTTGGCCTCAAATTATGAATATTTGGAAATAATAAAAAGCAAATGTGATTCATTTTAAATTTGCATCAGCAATGGTATTGTTTGTGGATTATAAAGACTCCTGTGTGAGTTTAGGTTTAAGATTGTTGTGAGATGAAGAGTAACAAATGAAAGTGACAGAGAAAAATATATTTTATCAAAACATCAAAACATTTCACATTGTAGCATTCTTAAAATCAAAATATTTTAAGTAGAAGCAACAATGTTGCAAAGGAATATTTATTTCAGAAAAAGATACATTTCATCTCAACATTAAAAGTTTTTTTTTTTGTGAAAGTCAAAATTGTTCCATTAGAATCAGTGACTGAAACTTCATTTGGACTAAATTAGAGCAGATTTTAACTTCCAAAAAATTTTCTCTAATTAGCTCTCATTTTGGTATTTACTATAGCTCCAGGTAAAAAAGACACTGGAGATAAAATGAGAGTTATTTTCAGGTCTGAGCTTGCTCAGTTGTGTTGGCACCTAGTTGTCCAAAACGGGGAATTTTTCACTTTTCAGACTTTTAAAGATATTTCAGTGTAGAAATCACTTTTTCACACAGTTTAAAAGCAGAGAATCTTTAAATAATATACCGCATATTTCAGTACCATTTAGACAATTATATCATGTTCTAAACATTATTTCCATGTGCAATTCTCTAGGTTTTAGCAGAGTAAGGGTTTGGGCACTATTTAGATTCAGGGAGCTATAGTAAATTCGATTTTGGGAGAATTTTCTCACCAGCGCTATAGTGAATACCGTTTTAGCGCGAATTAGCACTATTAGCGCTAATTCACGCTAAATTGCCGCGAATTAGCGGTAATTCGCGGCAATTTGCACGAATTAGCGCCGTGGCGCTATAGTAAATGACCCCCATAGTGTCTCCTTACAAACACATATAGTTCAAGCCCTGCAACAATCTTTTCCATTTAAATGGCAGAAGGAGACCTTGCCGTACTTAGGCATCCTCCTGACTCCCACCCTTATAATGCTACACAAACATAATTACCCCCCACTATTTAGGAAAATACTAGAGGATCTCAAAAAATGGTCGAATAACCCCCCAGCATGGTTTGATAGGCTGTGCTCAGTTAAAATTACCATTTTACCAAAAGTACTATATCTGTTCAGGAGTCTTCCGATAGCAATAGTAAGGAAAGATTTACAGAAATTCCAGACAAGGTTGTTAGATTATATGTGGGGACACAGGAGACCTAGGGTGAACAGATGAACATTATATACACCTAAATTGAGAGGGGGCCTGGGAATGCCCGATTTACTTAAATATTTTCAAGCAGCACATTTATCCCAATTAATCCGATTCCACACGTGACAGCCCAGACCGCTCTGGATGTCGATTGAGTCCTCTTTATACCCTGATAGAGAGATCAGCCACTTCATGTGGATGAAGGCAAAGGACAGGCTGGTTATATTGTGCCCAAGCTTATCGTTTCCCCTAGATTTATGGGATCGGCTGGTAGCTACCCATAAGTTTAAGTCCCAACACACCCCCTTAGCCCCACTGTTTGGAAATCTATTGTTCACCCCGGGTCTCCATCCCCAAAATTTCTCATGGTGGTTTGCTGCGTATAGTGGATTTTTGTGATCATAGAGGTGCTTTAGCGAAATCAGCCTTACAGGAAAAATATAACATTCCAAATTTGGAACTTTTCCACTATACTCAGATAGCACACTTCTTGGCGACACTGAACTGCACCTCCGATCTTACCACATTCACCTCAATGGAAAACCTCTGTAGGACTTTTGATAAGCACACTGGTCATATATCACAGATATATAATATCTTGACCTCGACTCCCCAAAGATTATTTTATATGCACAAATGGGAGCAAGATATGGACACAGATTTAGCAACGGAGGAATGGAGCAAAATAAAACAGAACGCATCTAAATCGCTTATTAATACCTCTTTGATAGAGGCAAACTATAAAGTATTGATGCGATGGTACATGGTCCCAGAGAGGATAGCAAACTTCGTCCCAGGGGCGTCCCCCCAGTGCTTCAGAGGATGCAATACAGGTGGTACCATGTACCACACTTGGTGGACATGTCCTAAAGTGAGGAGGTTTTGGATACGTACGTACAATCTCATTTATTCCCTCACGCAAGTGAATCTACTTAAATCGCCTCGGCATGCGCTGATGGGACGCCCAGTGGAGGGGGCATCAAAACCAATGCGTAGACTTATCACATTTATATTTGTAGCGGCAAGAATTTCGATAGCTAAGTCTTGGAGGTCCCACTCAATTCCTTTTTACTTACTAAAAGCTAAACTCTCATGGATAATGGTAAACGAACGCCTTTCGGCAATTTTGAAGGATAAGATCACTGGGTTCAATAAAATATGGCACCCCTGGATCAGGTATCTTACAATTACGTAGGACACCTGGTAATTGAAATATTTGCTACGTGATAGGAGTGCATCCACCCCACTTCATTACCTCTTACCCCCCCCTTTATCTCGCCTCTTTTCCTTTCTCTTCTCAGATATTTCTCTATCACTGTTTCTCCCTTTTTTTGTTTTTCTCTTCTCCCTCTCTTTTTTCTTTTATTAAGACGTGCCTGGCATCGCGTGGACTCTAGTGCCATATAGGGGTTTGGGGTCTGCGCGAGAGCCCAGTTAATGGGTTGAAAGCTTGTTTCAGTTTCAACCCGAATAGATGTACAATGCCAAATGTAAACTGTATAGTACATAAGATATAACAGTTCTATAATTGACCTGTAGAGCCTTATTTATGTGCAAAAGTTCTTCTTACTTACAAAGACAATTGCATTTTCTTTTTCTTGGTTTCGTTTGTAGGTTTAATTGAAAATTTGAATAAAATATTGGAAGAAAAGTAAGTATGGACTTGCAGGGGCTGAACCACCACCAAGTCACTGTGAGCGCCTAAGGGGGTGACTGGTGGGGGGAGACAGCACCTCCTGTCCTATTTATGCTCCTTACAAACCATACAAATGTAATGTAACTGTAAGGTAAATGCACGATTTGTTAGCTGTTATTATCTATACCACAGTCTACGATACCTGTTGATGTATGACATATACTGTTCACCTTTTTGTATGTTGACAAAATTGAATAAACATTGATATAAAAAAAAGGGAGGGGAGATGCCCAAGAGATAAATCTATAATTCTACCAAGCTCTACAAAGCTCTGGTACAGCCACATCTTGAGTATGCTATCCAATTCTGGTCACCAGTCCTCAAGACAAATGTGCTGGAAGAGAAGGGCAACAAAGCTAATAAAGGGAATGGAGGACCTCAGATATAAGGAAAATCTACACAGTTTAAGGTTATTTTCACTCGGGAAGAGACGCTTAAGAGGGGATATGTTCATAATATATAAATATTTAAATGGTGATTCTATCGTAGGGAGAAAATAGTTGAGGTCGCTAAAGAGGACATATGGCCACTCAATGAAGTTGGACGAGAAGCAGTTTAACCTTAAACTGAGTGAGGGGTTGTTTACTCAGTATACTTAGTACGGTAAGGATGTCAGCAGGAAATGTTAATGATTTCAGAAAGCTCTTAGGCATCTTAGCATAACTAATATATAGGGATATGGGAAGTGCTAGAGACATAAATGCATACACACAAACCACAAAGGAACTGGATGGACTGATGTCTTTATTTAACCTCACCAGCTGGTAACTATTTAACTTACAATTACTATTTGTGTAGAGCGTTATGGTATTTTGTACAAGTATTATTTGTAATATTTTTTGCCTTTATGTGTTTAGGATGATTGTTTACTTTGGTAGAAGCATAGCATAACCTTGATATGCATTTTTTTAGTATAGCTTTTATATGTAGCTTTATTAGTATATCAGTTTACCATTTTATATATTTTTTTCAGTTTTAGACATGCACTTTTGTTTGTGCATGTGTGTATATGCAGTATATGTATACTGTATCTTGTAGAGAGGCGAGCCCATGCTACTGTTTATTTTGGCAGTTTAGGCTGTTTTACAGGAAACAGGCACATTAATGAGCCAGGTGTGCACTGGGCTTATGTTAGATCTGGGAGTAGAGGTTAGTTAAACCACCCTCCTGAATGGGTCAGTCTGTGCAAGGTAACTGTTAGGGTCACCTTGCTTCATACTGTCCGTGCTGAGACAGTGAAAGGCCAAGCATGTAAGGATGTAGCAGCAGGGAGCTGCAGGAGAAACAGTCAGAGTGGAGGAAGGTTCAGTGGTTAGTTGGGGACTTTGTATTTGATGGTCTGGAGGACCAAGGCAGGAGGCTTATCCAGAGATACTGCAGAGAAGAGCCATGAGGTGGAGTACTGTTAGTTTTCTTTTTGACACATTGATGGTGAGGACCCCTGCAAGGAAAAACAACTTGGATGTAAACTTTTACTTTCCTTTTTCCGTTTTAAAAGAAGTTTATTGAGTATACAATATTATAAAGATACATAAAGTAAGTTTACAAGGATCTATAAAGTAAGCTCATTGTTTTACAGTAGGGTTTATATAGGTAAATATCATGAAATTTTAAATATTAAACATTGGGTTCACGTAAACCTAAATTAAAGATATATATCATTTCCTTAGTTACTTTTGTAGGTATTTAAATGATTTATACCTACTATACATATTGTTTACAAGTAGAGTGTATATAGGTCAAATAAATTCTGATAATGAGCTTTAATCGTAAGGTGGAGAAAAGGAAAGAGAAAGAAGAAAAAGGGTTGAAAGGTAGAGGTATGGTCCACAAGGTTGTCCCGCTCGTCAGTTTATTATTCTTTTTAGTTCTCTTTGAAGCCTTAGAATGGGTGTCTCTGTAAGTCATTTAATCTGTTACCATGGCAACAGGACAAAGTCATTGAAGTTTGACAGGAACTGTTGTTTTATCCAAGGGTGTCAAAGTTTTTCAAATTTTGGAATTTGATTTTGATCGATGGCTACCATCTTAGCATGGGGCATTGTATTATTCATTCTGTGAATTATTTCTGCTAGTACCAATGTAGGAGATTTCCATGCCTTGGCCACTGTTTGTTTTGCAGCCGTTATTAGTTGGATCATAAGTTTGAATTGAGAGAGTGTTAACCATTCCGGTTTTAGATTAAGTAAAGTTAAATATGGATCTGGTTGTATTATTTTTTTAAATATTTTAGATGCAATCATGAAGACTTCCTTCCAGAAGGTTTGGATTACTGGGCACGTCCACCATATGTGTAAATATGTGCCTATTTCTGGGCATCCTCGAAAACAAAGAGCTGAGGTATTAGGTGAATATTTTGCCACTCTAGCAGGTACAAGGTACCAGCGAGTTAGGACTTTATAATTTGTCTCCAGTGTTAAGATGTTGGGTGAAGATGACTTAGATGTGAGCCATATGTTAGACCAGTCCGTGTCTTCTAAAGTTCGTCCCAGGTCCTCCTCCCACCTCTGAACGTAAGAGGGTCTATTAAGATTTGCTACTCCATATAATTGATAATAAAGTGATAAAATTGTACCTTTAGCAAATGGATCTTTTGTACAGATTGATTCAAAAATGGATAATTGGGATAATGGTGTATCCCCCTTTAGGAATGGTGTATAGAAATTTTTGATTTGGAGATATCTAAATATCTCAGAGTTTGGTAGATCATATTTTTCTCTAAGCGATGGGAATGAAAGGAATGATTTAGATGCTATGAAGTCATTTAGTGTCTGAATGCCTGATGTTGTCCAAGCTTTAAAAGAATTTGGGTAGATCCATGCCGGATAAAAGGCCGGATTTCTGATAAAAGAAAGGAGAGGATTGTGTGGAGATTGTAACTGATATTTGGTTTTTAGTTTATCCCAGAGAGATAAGAAGTGTTTAGTTATGGGATTATGAATTTTAAAGCGGTCTTTAGGATCAAGCCATAATAAATTTGATATTAATAGAGGGTCATTTTCTGAAGCCTCTATAAATACCCATAATGGGATTTCCTGTTTTGCATGGTATTTGGGCAGACTGGCCAAATGTGCTGCTCTGTAGTAGTTAGTAAAATTAGGGTATCCCAGGCCTCCTTTATTTTTGGGAAGATGTAGTGTGTGTATAGGTATACGTGGTTTAGAAGAGCCCCATATAAACGAAGTTGCTCTTTTTTGTACTATTCTCAAAAAATAGGAAGGAATTGGAATAGGGAGGACTCTGAATAGATAAAGCAATTTGGGTAGAATAGTCATTTTGATTGCATTAATCTTCCCTATCCAGGATAAAGGAAGTTGCGACCATTGTTTTATTAGATTTGTGATCGGTCTTAATACAGGAGGATAATTGGTTGAGAATAAGTCAGAATGAGATGCTGTTAAATGAATTCCAAGATATGGGATTGATTTTTCTGCCCATGTGAATGGGAGTGCAGCCCTAGCTGGGATCAATTTCATGTTTGTGAGTGAAATATTAAGCACTAGGTATTTCTTAGGATTAATCATAAGGTCAGATAGGGCTGCAAATCCATCAAGAGCTGGTATTAAGTTAGGACCAGACACCTGTGGTGATGATAGAAAAAGTAATATGTCGTCTGCAAATATACATAATTTGTGTGTAATACCTCCTACTTCAATGCCAGTTATAGTTTGGTTTGTTCTGATGTATTGGGTAACGGGTTCGAATATAAGGGCAAATAATAAGGGAGATAATGGGCAACCCTGTCGGGTACCTCTTTCAATATTAAAGGCATCAGATTTGTATCCAGCATATTTTATATAGGCTTTGGGTTTATTATATAATGCTTTGATCCATGTTAAAAAGTGGGGTCCAAAACCCCATTTTTGTAATGAATATTGCATATATTGCCAGGATACTGTGTCAAATGCCCTCTTAATATCGAGAGATAGAAAACATAAAGGGATTTTCCGTTTTTTAGCAATATGTGCCAATAACACTGCCCTGCGTATTTTATCGCCTGCCTGTCTGTTTGGCATGAAGCCTACTTGATCTCTATGTATTAATTTTCCTATAATGCTATTGAGGCGTTTTGCTATTATTTTTGCTAATAATTTAATATCGAGGTTTAACAGAGAGATAGGCCGATAATTCACACAGGAAGTATCATCAGAAAGGGGTTTTGGGATCATACAAACAATTGCCATTAGTGTTTCTTGCCGAAAAGAATGTCCATCTAGAAGTTTGTTAAAAGTTTCAGTGAGAATGGGAGAGAGTATTTCTGAGAATGTTTTTTAGTATAAAGCCGAGTAGCCGTCTGGGCCTGGTCTTTTGTTAAGTTTTAGGTCTTTTATGGCGTTAGCAACTTCATCTATAGTTATAGGCTCATCCAAACTGCTTTTTTGATTCTGAGATAACTCAGGTAAGGTTATTTTTGAGAAGAAGGATTCAGCCTCTGTAGGATTAAATTCATTGTTTGTCTTGTATAAAGTTGCGAGATGTGAGTGAAATTTATGGACTATTTTAACTGGATTACAAGTGTAAACATTTTTTGATAATTTCAAACGTATTGGTTTGAAATATTTGTTAGTTGAATTTAATGCCCGAGCCAAATATGTACCTGGTTTGTTTGTATTCATGTAGAAATTGTGTTTGGAGCGTTTGAGGGATTTATCAACGGACTCAGTGAGAAATAGATCGTATTCCAATCTAGATTTTTCCAGATGAGATTTTGTACTCTGAGATGGATTATCTTGAAATGAAATGTAGGCTGCATTAAAATTGAGTTCTAGTTTTTTTGCTAGATTTTTGCGTTCCCGTTTAAATAGTGCCATTTGTCTTTGTATTGTACCACGCAAGACAGGCTTATGAGCTTCCCACAGTGTTATTGGGGAGATGTCTGTTGTATTATTAATTGATATGTATTCCTTTAAAGCTTGTTCAATGGCCATCTGATGTAGTGGGTGTTTAAGCATTATGTCCGGTAAGTACCACGTTGGGTCATGCGCTTTTGGTATGGCTGAGGCTATAGTAGTGTATACTGCATTATGGTCAGACCATGGAATCGGAATTATATCTGATGCAATAATTTCTGGTATCATTCCTATTGTTAGAAAAATATGATCTATTCTGGTGAAGGTTTGATGAGGGTGCGAGAAATAAGTGAATTTCTTTTTCATTGGGTTACTTTCTCTCCACGAATCTACCAGATTGTATTTGGAAAGAAGTTGAGAAAAAGGTAATCTAGAGGTTTTTTTGGATGGTGTAAAAGGTGATTTATCTAGAAATGGGAGGAGGACCTGGTTCGAATCCCCGCACATTATCACTGTTCCTATTTTGTGTGTATTAATCACTTGTAATATATGTGAGAGGAATGGTGTAGGTTGTTTGTTAGGAGCGTAGTAGGAAATCACCGTGATTGCTGTATCCATTATATAACCCATGAGTATCAGGTATCTACCTTCTGGGTCTTTAATTTCTGATGATAAGGTGAATGGTGTGGATCGGTGAAATGCAATTAGAGTTCCCCTTTGCTTGGTACAGGCAGAAGCCGTGTAAATTTGTTGATAAAAAGGAGAAATATATTTTGGAGTAGAATCTTTGGTGAAGTGTGTTTCTTGGAGGCATACTATGTGAGCCTTCTTGTTATGAAAAGTACGGAAGGCTTTGGTCCTTTTTTGAGGGACATTTATTCCCTGAACATTCAGGGAAAGTATATTCAGTGGTGCCATGGCAACAGATTAAATAGTTTTGACTTACTTTTTGTTATGCAGAGCTGACTGCGCAGATCAACCTGTGTGGACTGAAGAGATGAAAAGAGATGATAGAAAAGAAACCAGTGAATTCTGGAGTAAAGAGTAAACAAAAAACATATGAGATTAGATGATACATTGTATAAATTATTTTTGCAAGTAATCACAATTTACCTGTGAAAGAGAGTAAATATCTCTCTCAGGGGAATAAGTGCCTTTGTCACACTCCCACATAATATGGTTGGGAGAATAAGGAGGGCTAATGGGGGTACACGGATCTTCCGCTTACAGGAGAGAAGTGCTATGTCAAAAGACATCAAAATGATGTTTCATTAATTGGAGTGCAGAATATAGTTTTTGTTGAAATTATTTATTCCAGGGTGGTTGTATATGGTTAGTCTTGCCCTAGGCTAAATAATTCAGTTAGAAAGGTACAGTTAATAACTTTGGTATTGATGAAGATAGTTTGAATTATTTGGGGATTTTAACCCTTTTAGAGTAAACAATTACATATTTTATTCATATGTAACTGTTTAGATATGTTAACTCATAAAATTGAGGTTGTATTGCTTCAGATTAGAATAAACAAAAACATAATTCTAGGAACTAGTTAGGTAATAATATATTTGTTTTAAGAAAAGAAAGAAAAAGCTTCCATTACTTCTGGATTATTGAACATATTTGTCCTAAAAAGTAATAAATCTATTGTTATTACCTGATAATATATAACTGAACAAGATTTTCCTTATTTCACTTATATATTCTAAGGCTATATGAATCAGAAGTAATAAGAAATATAACTGGAATGTAACATGATCCCACACAGTGTGTGACTATCAGAATGCAGTTACATTCAGTTATAAATACAGGTTTTTTATAGAGAACCATCTCTTAGTATAAAATGAAGAGATATCAGGAATTAGGATGTCAGTCCATTGAATCTTCTTGGTCCATGGATAATGTGGCATAACGGCCTCTTTTGTAAGAATAATGTATTCAGTTTATCTAGATCCGTTCCTGTTATCTTTCTACTGACAGGCAGGCTTGTCTTGTTACAGTATTTACAGCTACCTGAAGAAAATTGCTGGTGTTCTTTTGATCCTATTAGTACCACAGTCAGGCAGCTAGACTATTTACAGTTAGTGTAGTGCGTCCTCCTCACAGTGTTCAGTTAAAGCTACAAGTTACTTTAGTGTGACCTCTGCACCGTGTTCAGCTAAAACTACAAGTTAGTGTAGTGCGTCCTCCTCACAGTGTTCAGCTAAAGTTACAAGTTAGTTTAGTGTAACCTCTGCACAGTGTTCAGCTAAAGCTACAAGTTAGTGTAGTGCTTCCTCCTCACAGTGTTCAGCTAAAACTACAAGTTAGTGTAGTGTGACCTCTGCACAGTGTGCAGCTAAAGCTACAAGTTAGTGTAGTGTGTCCTCATCACAGTGTTCAGCTAAAACTACAAGTTAGTGTAGTGCGACCTCTACACAGTGTTCAGCTAAAGCTACAAGTTAGTGTAGTGCGTCCTCTGAACAGTGTTCAGCTAAAACTACAAGTTAGTGTAGTGCGACCTCTGCAAAGTGTTCAGCTAAAGCTACAAGTTAGTGTAGTGCGTCCTCCTCACAGTGTTCAGCTAAAACTACAAGTTAGTTTTTTGCAAGCTCTGCACATTGTTCACCTAAAGCTACCTGTCGAAGGTTGGTGGTGTTTTCCTGATCCTATCACTACCGCAGGCAGCTAAATAAGCTACAAGTTAGTTTTTTGCGAGCTCTGCACAGTGTTCACCTAAAGCTACCTGTCGAAGGTTGGTGGTGTTTTCCTGATCCTATCACTACCGCAGTCAGCTAAATAAGCTACAAGTTAGTTTTTTACAAGCTCTGCACAGTGTTCAGCTAAAACTATAAGTTAGTGTAGTGCGAGCTCTGCACAGTGTTCCCCTAAAGCTACCTGTAGAAGGTTGGTGGTGTTTTCCTGATCCTATCACTACCGCAGGCAGCTAAATAAGCTGCAAGTTATTTTTTTGCAAGCTCTGCACTGTGTTCACCTAAAGCTACCTGTAGAAGGTTGGTGGTGTTTTCCTGATCTTATCACTACCGCAGGCAGCTAAATAAGCTACAAGTTAGTTTTTTGCGAGCTCTGCACAGTGTTCAGCTAAAACTACAAGTTAGTGTAGTGCGAGCTCTGCACAGTGTTCAGCTAAAGCTACCTGTAGAAGGTTGGTGGTGTTTTCCTGATCCTATCACTACCGCAGGCAGCTAAATAAGCTACAAGTTAGTTTTTTGCGAGCTCTGCGCAGTGTTCAGCTAAAGCTACCTGTAGAAGGTTGGTGGCGTTCTCATACTACAGGCAGGCAGTTGATTTTGCTAGCTGCAGTATCAGTATATATATATATATATATATATATATATATATATATATATATCCCGGCTTAGTGCAGCTACAGGCCATTAGTATGTCTGGAAGGCCAACAAGGAGAGGCAGACAGTCACAAGCCAATAAAAGAGGGCAAGCAGGCTCTGTGTCTAGAGGCAACAGTGCTGGTCGTGGAGACGGTGCATCCTCATCAGCACATGGCCGTGGGACACGCTTGGCCTTTTTTTCGGCAGCTGGCCATGTTGAGCCGCAACATGCGGAAGACTTGGTCGAGTGGATGACCAAGTCGTCCTCATCCTCCTCATCCTCTCTCACCCATGCTCAGGGTACTTTGTCTGGCAAAGCAGCTGCCAACACGGCCTCTTCCCTTGGCTCAATGTCATCAGTGACTCCTTCCCTAGCCCCACCATGTCCTCCTGAGGAGTCCCTCGAACTGTTTGACCACAGTGTTGGGTACATGCTCCAGGTGGATGCCCAGCGTTTAGAAGGCTCTGATGATGATACTGAGCTAGATGAAGGCAGTAATGTGAGCAAGGTCAGAGGGGGTGCCCAAGAAGGACAGCAATCTGGCAGTCATGCTCCCCCTGCTGCAGCATACTGCCAGGTTTGCTCCAGTGATGAGGAGGGAGGGGATGATAAGGTCACTGACTCAACGTGGGTGCCTGATAGGAGGGAGGAGGAGGCACATTACCAAGAAGGCAGGATGCCCTCTAGGGGCCAGCCTAAGGGCAGCACACTGACTGCATCACACCCCAAAGCTCCGCATTTGCAGGGCGCTGCTGTCTCTGCGTGTTATTCCAAAAGTTCTTTGGTGTGGGCCTTTTTTGAGATGAGTGCATAAGATCGCACTGCTGCTATTTGCAACATATGTCTCAAGCGTAACTCGCGTGGCCAAAACATCTCCCACTTGGGCACCACATGCTTGACCAAACATATGTTGACCTGCCATGCAGTTCGTTGGCAAGCGTATCTAAAAGACCCACACCAAAGAACAAAGAGGACCTCTTCTGAGATCTCCAACCCCATTATACCTTCAGTCCTCTGAGACCTGCACTGAGAGGAATGAAGGTGTAGAATTAGGTGTGTCACAGCCAAGTACTCGTGGGCAATCTGCTTTTGGTACACCAACGTCAGATTATCCCAGCCATCCACATGCCCAGCGGTTGAATGCTAGCTTGGCAAAATTGATAGCACTTCAACTGCTGCCTTTTCAGTTGGTAGACTCTGCCCCCTTCCGTGAGTTTGTGGAATGTGCGGTTCCTCAGTGGCAGGTACCAAACGCCACTTTTTCTCACGGAAGGCGATTCCGGCTCTCTACCGGCATGTGGAAGGCAATGTCCATGCCTCGCTGGACTGGGCGGTCAGCTGTAAGGTGCATATTACCGCTGACTCATGGTTCAGCAGGCATGGACAGGGACGTTACCTAAGTTTCACCGCACATTGGGTGACTCTGCTGGCAGCTGGGAAGGATGCAGGACAAGGTGCAGTAGTGTTGGAGGTTGTTCTGCCACCACGCCTCCAAAATGCCACTAATAATGATTGTGACACACCTCTCTCCTCCACCCCCTCCTCTTCTTCTTCCTCCATGGCCTCTTCCTGTGCTTTGTCCTCAGAACCAGCGGTGCTCCATAGGCGTTCAAGGGGCTATGCAAGTATGCAGGCCAAAAGATGCCATGCGGTGCTTGAGCTGGTGTGCTTGGGGGACAGGAGCCACACTGGGGCAGAGGTTCTGTCAGCTCTGCAGGAGCAGGTTCAGAGGTGGTTGATGCCATGCCAACTTAAGGCAGGAATGGTGGCTTGCGACAATGGCACCAACCTCCTCTCTGCCCTCCGACAGGGACAAATGACCCATGTGCCCTGTTTGGCTCATGTCCTTAACTTGGTGGTGCAGCGGTTCATGGGCAGGTACCCAGGCTTACAGGATGTCCTGAGGCAGGCCAGCAAAGTCTGTGTGCATTTTCGCCGGTCATGTAATGCCAGTGCTCGTCTGGCAGACCTCCAAAAGGAGTTTAGCCTGCCCAAGAACCGCCTAATCTGTGACATGCCCACCAGGTGGAACTCAACGTTGGCCATGCTGTAGCAGCTGCACACACAGCAGAGGGCCATCAATGAGTACCTGTGAGACTATGGCACCAAGACAGGGTCAGAGGAGCTTGTTTTTTTTTCCCCACGCCAGTGGACCATGATCAGGGATGCATGCACTGTCCTGTCACCATTTGAGGAGGCCACGATGGTGCATGCATCAGTGACACTGTCCCTCTTGTCCACCTGTTGGAGCACACGCTGCGTGGAAGAATGGACAGGGCACTTGAGGCAGAACAGAGACAGGAAGAGGAGGACTTCCTTAGCTCTCAAGGCCCCCTTTATCCAGACAGTGTTCCTGTGTGCCCGCCGATCACACAGGAAGAGGACGAGGAGAAGGAGGAGGATTGTGTCAGTATGGAGGTGGAGCCTGGCACTCAGCATCAGCAGCAGTCTTTAAGGGATCAGTCCCAAGAAACACATGGACTTGTACGTGGCTGGGAGGAGGTGGCTGCGGACCATGTCATCCCTAGTGATCCAGAGGACTCTAGACTGAATGCCTCAGCAAACCTACGCTGCATGGCCTCCCTGATCCTGCAAAGCCTGCGTAGGGATCCTCGTATTCGTGGTTTCAAGGAGAAGGACCAATACTGGCTGGCAACCCTCCTTGATCCACGTTATAAGGGTAAGGTTGCGGACCTTATCTTGCCCTCGCAGAGGGAGCAGAGGATGAAACATCTTTGGGAGGCCTTGCAGAAAGGTCTGTGCAATGCGTTCCCAGAGACTGGGAGGTTACAAACTCCTGTTTCTGGACAACGTGTTGCTGAGGCTTCGGTCAGTCAAAGAAAGAGCGGTGGAGAAGGTGGCCGTCTGACCGATGCGTGCAGACAATTTTTTTAGTCCACAGCCCCAAGGTATGATCGGCTCCAGCAACCATCGCTAGGGGCAAGATCTGACTTGGACACCTTTTCCACCGAAAATCCTCTGGGTTACTGGGTCTTGAGGATGGATCACTGGCCAGGGCTTGCACAGTATGCAATTGAGCTACTGACCTGTCCTGCACCCAGCGTTCTTTCGGAACGCACATTCAGTGCTGCTGGAGGCTTTGTAACCGATCACAGGGTGCGTCTGTCCACCGACTCGGTCGATCGACTGACCTTCATAAAAATTAATCAGTCTTGGATCACCACCAGCTACCAAGCACCTGATGCTGATGTAACCGAATAATTTTTTAAAAAATCTCAGATCCCTTCAAAGACTGCCTATGCTGATGCTGAGTGACTATCCTGAGTAATTATCCTCTTCCTCCTCAATGATCACGCTGATAGCTTGTAAGAACATTTTTGGTTCTGGACGCCGCCACCACTGCCTAAGGCCCAATTTTTCAGCCCCTGTTCAACAGGGGCGTTTAATTACAATTTTTGATGCAATACTTTGCAGCAGGGCTCGTTCCTGCGCTCCAACTAGAGTATCTATGAGGGGTTGTAGTGTTGTGGCACCAGCACCAGTGCCTAAGGCCCAATTTTTCAGCCCCTGTTTAACAGGGGCGTGTAATTACAATTTTTGATGCAATACTTTGCAGCAGGGCTCGTTCCTGCATTCCAACTAGAGTATCTGTAAGGGGTTGCAGTGTTGTGGCACCAGCACCAGTGCCTAAGGCCTAATTTTTCAGCCCCTGTTTAACAGGGGAGTGTAATTACAATTTTTTTTTTTTTACAAAATTGATTTTTATTGAAAGAAAAATAAAACAATATAATAGTGTAACAGTATCATCATACAGTTGTACAAGAGGTGGGGAATAGACATAAATTCTTACAATTGAGACAAATGTAACAATGAATCGGCTATAACAGAGAATCTCTTGTTGATGCTTTATAATATATGTATGTCGGGGGGGTTTGGGCTAATCCATTATTACACTGAAGTGACTGTCGAGGGGTTGGTGTTGATTATGGTGGCATAAAATATTTCTTCTTATTTTTCCCCCTCTTTCTCTCCCACCCCTCCTTCCAAGTTGCTGTTATAATTTTTGGGGGAGGATCCCCACTCATTGGGTGAAGGCGTAGGGGTTTGTATGACAATTCAATCCACATATAAAGTAGGGGTATTGGTCGGGAACTCTGTTAGGAGATCCATAACGTACAAGGGGTTAAGAAGGGTTGTATGTGGACATTGAGAAATAAATGAAAAAAGGAGAAGAAATAAAGGAGAGAAAAAAAGAAAAGGGGGGGGAGGGGGGGTGATCTAAGGGAAGTGAGGGGGGGGAGAGGGAACTAGAAGGGGGGAGGGGGGGAGATCGAGGGAGATAGAGGGGTGTATGTCTCCTCGGTCTCCGCCATTTGTGGTGTAGATTCGGTTTGGTGTTGTTTTATGGTGAAGTAGGTCAGGTTTCTCCGATCTCTACTCTCGGAGAGTAGTACTGAGCTAATTTCGATGTGCGACTCCCCATACTCGTCCCTTGTTTAGGGGTGGGGGGTCTATGTCATCTGGGGAAGAAGAAGAGGTATATGAGTGGTGAGGCTTAGAGGATTAAATAGTGTAGATGGCGGGTGGTGGGTGGTGGTCTCAGGTGGGCAGTTTCAGGTCGGGAATTATTTCATCAGTGTTAGGTATCTGTCGGTTGACCGAAAGTGAGTCCAGCATGCCCACGTCTTGGAGAATCTAGCTGGGGAGTCTTGTGAGATGGAAATGAGTTCTTCCATTTCAGCTATTTTATTAGTTTGTGTGAACCATTCTTGGATGGTCGGAGCATGAGACGTACCCCAGTGTCTAGGGATGCACATTTTCGCTGCATTCAGTAGGGGTAAGATCAGTGTCTTACGGTAGTATGGCGTAGACAAATCTGAGTGATGAAACAGGCATTGGCTTGGGGAATGGTCTAAGTTATAGGTCGATATTGATTCCGTGAGTTCTCGGACTTGCATCCAGAATGATTGAATAGCTGGGCATGACCATAAAATATGTAACAGTGTGCCCGGTTCATCCCCACATCTCCAGCATTTATTGGGGAGTGAAGGGTTAATTTTATTCAAGATGGCTGGGGTTCTGTACCATCGTGTCAGGGTCTTATAATTATTTTCCTGAATGGACACGTTTAGGGAGCCTTTATGGGCAATCGTGAATATGTGTTCCCATTGGTCTTCTTCTAGTTCTGCTTGTAATTCTCTTTCCCATGATTTGCAAGCTTTCCCTTCTTTGGGGGAAGTTCCAGTAAATAGTATAGCATATATAAGGGAGATTAAATGTTGTTGGGGGTTGGATTGAGAGCATAAATGCTCAAATGGAGTAAATGGTCGTGATATAGAAGAGTCGCGATTGACTTCCCTTAAAAAATGTCTAATTTGACTGCATAGCTCTGAGGAAGAGGGGACATTCCCCTCGAAACGCGTTAGCGGATTGCAGCATCTGTGCGTTCCTCCACGACCCCTGGAAGGCTCCGCTCTTTCCAAATCGCAGACTGTTTATCGGTTTATCGGTGCAATTTTTGTTGTGCCTCCTCTACTAATCGCCTGTGAGTTATTTCCTTTAATATTTTTTATCAAATAAATGTTTTAAAAGTTAATGCACTAGGCTGGTGCGCTTTTGTCTTCTTTTTATCTCGGTTTTCACTAGGATCCCCATCCTTGAGGGCAGCAAGGCCAGTGCTTTACCTACTACATATGGTGATCCACCTGTGCGCAGGAGTTGCTTTTCTTTTCTCTTCTGCTACTGTATTGTCCGTTAATCTGAACTCTGGCCGTGGGTGTCGTGTATAAAGACATGATTGAGTTAAACATGCGATTTTGGAGGCCTAGGTGTCGCAACACTGCCCCCATGTAGTCCCATGCCAGTCTGTCAAATGCCTTCTCCACATCCAATGATAGGAAGAAACCTTTATGTTTATTAGTTGTCATCCAATGATGGAGATTTATGGCTTTAATGGTGTTATCCCTTGCCTCTCGGCCTGGAATAAAACCAACTTGGTCTCCATCTATCAGTGATGGTAACAGAGGAAGCAAGTGATTGGCTAGGATTTTTGCAAAGAGTTTTATGTCAACATTTAGTAGGGAAATCGGCCTATAGTTGTTTACTAGGGTCGCGTCTTTTCCTTCCTTTGGTATAACTGTAATGTGGGCTTCAAGGAGTCTGTGGATGGGAAGTGTGGAGGAGGACAGGGAGTTGAAGGCTTTGAGAAAGGGGTCAGTAAGTGTCTCTATGAATGTTTTAAAATATACGGCTGTGAAGCCGTCTGGGCCAGGACTCTTTCCGGCTTTTAATTGTTTGATTGCATTTTTAAGTTCAGCTTCTGAAATGGGGAGTTCTAATTGGCGAGCATCTTCTCTGTCAATCGGTTTCGGGCAATGTTCTTTTAGAAAACTTTTAATAAGGGATCGCCTATCCATGTTATTAGATGAGCTGTCAGTTGGTGTGCCGAGATTGTATAGCGTAGAATAGTACGCTTCGAATTGGGAGGCTATGTCAGGGGCTGTGACTTTCGATCTACCTTGGGAGTTTACCCCTTAAGACGCATTTGTGGGCCTCCCATTGTGTTAGCGGAGATGTGTCTCCGTTGTCATTGTCGATAAAGAAATTGTGTATGGCTTGTCTAATGTCTGCGATATCTCCTTCTGAGGTCAAGAGGGTAGAATCTAGGCGCCAGATTTTAGAAACATTCTGGTGCTCAGGGAAGGTCAGTGTCATTGTAATGGGGTGGTGGTCAGATAGGATCATTGGTTCAATTGTCGCATGGGAAAGGAATGGAAGGTCTGGTTGGGAGAGGAAGAAATAATCAATTCTGGAATATCTGTCATGAGGGGCGGAGAAGAAAGTATAGTCCTTGACATTTGGATGAAGAGTGCGCCAGGTGTCATGTAAAAGCAAGTCGTTCAATTGCAGTTTAATTTGGCGCAGAGTTCTGTATGACAGCGATGTGGAGCCTGAAGAGGTGTCTAAAATTGGGTATAGGGCTACATTAAAGTCTCCCCCGAGCACGGTTAGACCAACGGAGAAGCCTGATAAAAGTTGAGAGATCCATCTAAAGAAGCTAGATTGTGCAGAATTAGGGCTGAAAATATTAGCCAAGGTTACAGGCCGGCCCTGCATCTTGCCTTTTAAAAAGGTGTATCTGCCATCCTTATCAATAAGTGAATCAGTGAGTTCCCAGGATAGGTTTTTGGAGATCAGGATTGAAACTCCCTTAGTCTTTGCCAGAGGGTTGGTAGAATGGTAGGAATGAGGGAACCAGTGATTTGTAAGCTTAGGAACCTTATCTGCACGGAAATGGTTTTCCTGGAGGAAAACTATGTTGGATTTTAGTTTGTGCATCATAGACAGAACTTGGCTGCATTTTTCTGGGATATTGAGCCCTTTTACATTTAGGGATGTCACTTTTAGCGTGTCGTGTTTGGTGGTAGGTGGTATGTGCGACATACTTTAAAAGGATGTGGTCTTTTGTCAGCTTAGTCTATACACTTCTTCGAGTGTGTTAGGGGTGATTCGTGGGGTTGTTGTTGGATCGGGGGGAGTAGCGGTGGTGAAGTGAAGGTGGCGGAGACCGAGGGGGCAGTGAAGGGGGGGTGAGGGCGATAGAGGTGGGCTCGAAAAAACTGAATTTGATTAAGGGGTGAGGAGGGAGAATCCGAAGTGGAAAAGGGGTCTCTAAAGGGTAGAGGAAGGGGAGGGGAAAGGGAGAAGAGGAAGAGAAAGGGTGAGAAGGGAGAAAAGGAAAGAAGAGGAAAAAGAAAAGAAAGAAAAAAGAACTAGATAGATATGTAGGGTCTAGGTGTACCGGAGGTAAAGAAGGGTTCAGGGATCCTTCTTATGGGGTAGTACGTTGTCCGGTATAGGTCAACGGGAGAGATAGGTTCCCGTTGTGTGGGGAGGTGAAAGGAGCCGGTATTAACGGGTTGGAAATATAGTGTAATCCTCTGGTCCTCAGAGGGGTGTGGATGGTCTAGATAGAAGAGTGAGCCTATAAGTTATAGTATTAGTCTTGGGGATTGTGGACTAAATGAGGGAGATCTTAAGTTTAAAGTAATGTCATCGCCCGCGACAGAATATCAAGTGAGGTCTCTTGAGGCAAGAGAATGAGTCCGCCTGATTAAGGGGAGTCGGCCTTAGCTATTGTGGGGATGTGGAGTGGACGTCTAATTGTGAGTCATTCAGATGTTTAGAGAGATAGGTAAGGAATCAACTGTACAATCAACCTTATAACATTAACCAAACTCTATATATTTAGTATGTATCTCTTGCGATAATTTTGCTCGCCTCACTCTCAGAGTAGGCCTCCAGCCTGTGTGACCGAGCCCCACACGGTATAAGAACAGGTAGCCCGCAAGTTCACCATAAAGGTAGGCCGGCCCGACCTACCCGTGTGTTTATTCGTCTGGATGCCATAACATAGAAACCATTAACCAGGCGGGATATGGGGGTCTTTCACACATGCCGGAGGTCCATCCAGGTTCTTTTGCTTGGTTGCCAAAAACAAACATTGTATGTTGAGTTAAACTATTAATAAAGAAAACAAGAATACAAAGAAATAAAATGACATATCATTACATGTTAAGTACCTAGGTCTCAGGCCTGCCCCAGACGGGGTCGGCCATTTAGTTGGTGAGGTGTCTATCAAGGTTCAACATATACTTTAGGTCATTGTATAACGGGTATTCAGGTAATAACAGGAATAATAATGGTACCAATACCTTCTAGCAAGATTGTTAGCTTCCTATGGGTTGTAACTCAACTGAGGATAACATGATAACTTTCTATGGCAATATACATATCTGGTGAGTGACTCCACACATATTAATGCTTTTACTGGGGTCATTGGGGTGTGCAGATTGTGTCTTGTTTGCCATCTTAGTGGATGTTAGGGTTTAGATACCCGTTAACTAGTAGGGTAGTCGCTTGATCAGGTGAAAGGGGGGTCTGAGTATATGGAAATCAGCTCTTAATATTAGGGGGACATCCGTAGGGGTTGGATATGTGGAGATTGGGTGAAGTTAAGGGTGTGACTGAGGTTCTGTGTGGAATCGCCCCTCCAGAGAGAAATCAACATCATTAACAAACAAGTGTGAGTCCCTGGTCTGTTTTCAAAAGGGTGTCGGTTAGAATAAGGGGATTCTGACCCTGGGATGTGACTTGTGTCTGACACAGCAGGGACTGATACTTGCTTATAGAGGTTCAAAAAGGCCTACTTGAGGGTTAAGTAAGGGGGGTGACAGGATGGGGAGGTGGAGGTGAAATAAAGAAAGGGATTATTATTATTTGGGGGGGCTATATTGCGATCCCAAACATTAGTTATCTTTGTGCATGTTCATGTTATACTTGTGACCAATGTTATGTTGCTTGGAGTCTGTGTTGAATTTGCTGTGAGATCAGACGGGCACGAGGGGGAGAGGTAACGGGGTGGGGGATGTTTTCATAGGTTAGGCCAGTCTGTGGAACTGAGTGATAAGCGTCCATCATGGACTAGGTGAGGGGGAGGCGAGGAATTGTGTTGGTCCTTTGAGTCAAATCATCTTGCTTCTGGCTTGAAGAAGATCCATTTGCAGGCATTCGGATGGTCATATTTTGGATTGACGTCTGTCTTGCGTAGGCCTTTATAGTGTAGGGGGTGAAAGGGTTTCAAGTGAGCGATAGGAGATAGTGGTGGGTTACCCCGTTATTCGGCACCCCCGTGACGGGGTCGTCTGTGAGCAGGAGAAGCTGTGGGGCTGTTGTCTGAAAGATTCCTGGGTCCTGTGGACGTGTTGGTCCTGGGAGAGTTGGATCTGCGCCTTCTTATGTGGAACTCATCGCGGACTGGGATGGCATCCATGGAGCTGGACCTTCTGAGTTGGGGAGGTCTGAGAGAGCGGTACCAGTCCGGCAGTTCAATGCAAGGGATGTTCAGAATTTCACAGAATGTAGTGAGGTCTTCGGGCACTCTAAGGTTAGCTGTTCGTCCTTGTGTTGATGCTGAGAGGCAAAAAGGGAATTTCCAGCCTTATTGAATTCTGTTTGTGCGTAGTAGATCAAGGAGAGGGCGTAAGTCTCTCCTATTTTGTAGAGTGATAGGCGATAAATCTTGAAAGATTTTTATTTCTGAGCCTTGGCATGAGAGATTGCGACGATCTCTGGCCCTGCGAAGGATTTCCTCTTTCAGCTTAAAGTTAACTAGGCAGCATACCACATCTCTGGGAGGGTCGGTGTCTCTACCCCGGGGTCTGAGGGCCCTGTGTAAACGTTCACATTCAATGGGGGTCTCAGGGGGTCTGCCTAAGAGATCGTTGAATACAGCTATGGTTGCCTGGGTAAGTTGGGTATGATCGATCGATTCTGGCATGCCTCTTACCCGTAGGTTGTGTCATCTGCCACGATTGTCCAGGTCTTCCATGTATCTGTATAGATCTCTGAGCTGGACGGAGTGTGCTTGTGATGAAATCTGGAGCCTGTGGATGGCATTCTCACTGTGTGCTGTTGTTTCTTCAATGTTGTCCATGCGGACCGTCATGGACTGGATGTCTCTCCTCAGGTCAGAGATGACCGTTGCGAAGGTGGCTTTAATGTCTTCTGCCACTGTTCTTAGGTCCCCTATGTTCAGGGGGTGCTCTGTCATCACATGCTGTGAAGGCGTTTGCGTCCGGTGTCTGCCAGAGGGGCTGAGGCTGGAGGAGCGCGCTGTGGCCGAGTAGGCCTGAGATGAAGCCGGGGCCTCGCGTGGCTGCGTCCGGAAGATTTCCAGGATGCTGCGGCCCGCTTGTGAGTCGGGTCTCCGCGGAGATCGGGAACGGGATGGGGATGAGTTCCCCTTAGATTTCCCCATGTTTTGGCTCTCGGATGGCTCTATTAAGCTGCTGTTAGACCCTCTGAGGACCGGAGCGCAGGGATCAGGCGTCCATTAGAGTCCGGCGCCAAACCACGCCCCCGTAATTACAATTTTTGATGCAATACTTTGCAGCAGGGCTCGTTCCTGCGTTCCAACTAGAGTATATGTGAGGGGTTGCAGTGTTGTGGCACCAGCACAAGTGCCTAAGGCCCAATTTTTCAGCCCCTGTTCAACAGAGGCATGTAATTACAATTCTTGATGTAATATTTCACAGCAGGACCCGTTTCTGCACCCACCAAGAGCTAGTGAGGACTTACAGTTTTGTGGCACCAGCACCACCACCAAAGGCCCAATTTTTCTGCCCCTGTTCAACAGGGGCATGTAATTTCAATTCTTGATCTAATATTTCACAGCAGGGCCCTGTGAGGGCTTACAGTGTTGTGGCCACAACAACACCTAAGGCCCAAATTTCTGCTGAGTATATAGGGCAGGCCCCTACTTTCAAACATCCAACTTACAAATGACTCCTACTTGCAAACGGAAGGACACAACAGGAAGTGAGATGAAATCTACCCCTAGGAAGGGAAATTCTCTCCTGTAATGCCGCGTACACACGGTCGGACTTTTCATCTACAAAAGTCCGACAGCCTGTCCGACAGACTTTCGGCGGACTTTCGGCGGACTTGCGGCGGACTTGCGGCAGACTTTCTAACGAACAGACTTGCCTACACACGACCACACAAAAATCGTACGAGATGACGTACACCGGACTAAAATAAGGAAGTTGATAGCCAGTAGCCAATAGCTGCCCTAGCGTGGGTTTTTGTCCGTAGGACTAGCATACAGACGAGCGGACTTCGGGGTCCGTCGTAGTTACGACGTAAAGATTTGAAGCATGTTTCAAATCTAAAGTACGTCAGATTTGAGGCTAAAAAAGTACGTTGAAAGTCCGGAGAAGCCCACACACGATCGGATTACCAGCCAGCTTTAGTCCGTCAGCGTCCGTTGGACTTTTGTAGCTGAAAAGTCCGACCGTGTGTACGCGGCTTAAGAGTTAATATGGGAAAAACATTTCTCCTTTCCACTGATGCTTTATCACCAATCCTTGTTTCACAAAAAAACCCAAATTTTCAAAAAACATTTGTCATTGGGACAAAAAGTGAGGTAAAATCTTCTGAAGAGGAGCACAGACAGCGAAACAAATGTCACAGGGGTGATAACCCTTCCCTATGTTTTCCAAAAAGCTTAAAATAGATTTTTTGGTTGGAGCTAATCACATTAAAAATGTACCCATTCAAATTACAAACAGATTCTACTTAACAACAAACCTACAGTCCCTGTCTTGTTTGCACCGCCTGTATACTGCTGTTAAGAGTACAGAGCCTGTATACTGCTGTTTCCTTTTTTAATTTGGGTGCGGAGTTCCCCTTAATATCCATACAAGACCCAAAGGGCCTGGTAATAGACTGGGGGGTACCCATGCCGTTTGTCTCACTGATTTTCATCCATATTGCCAGGACCCAACATTACATTAAAGCCGCAAGCAGTTTTAAATAACTTTTTTTCCTTTAAAAATGACATTTTGTGCAGGGACTGTTCTAAGCACGGGAAACATGTGCCACTTTACTGGCATACCATAGACACACCCCAGGTACGATATTTAAAGGAATATTTCACTTTTTTTTTTTTTTTTTTACTTTAAGCATCATTAAAATCACTGCTCCCGAAAAAACGGCCGTTTTTAAAAGTTTTTTTTGCATTGATATATGTCCCCTGGGGCAGGACCCGGGTCCCCCCTTTTTAGGACAATACCATGCAAATTAGCCTTCAAAATGAGCACTTTTGATTTTGAACGTTCAAGTCCCATAGACATCAATGGGGTTCTAACGTTCGTGCCAATTTTCGGTCCGTTTGCAGGTTCTGGTGCGAACCGAACCGGGGGGTGTTCGGCTCATCCCTAGTCACAAGATAGCTAGGGCAAGTTTCTCAATAGAGAGGGGTGTATCCAGTTCCTCTCTTGCACGAGTAGACAGGGTGGGAAGAGACACTTGGGCCAAATTTTCATGTTTACATTCCCCCTGCACCACCTCATCCTCCATAAGTTTAGACGCCACATAGTGGGACTCACATGCGGCAGAAGGAGAGGGCCCACAGAAAGAGGTGCATGATAAGATATGTCCCTAGGTAAATAAGACACATCAGAGACAAGAGGAAGTGCACTGTCCAAGGTAAAAGCCAGACCTATGTGAGACATGGTATGGAAAGAATCAGAGTGACAGTGAATGTGGGACAGGATCTACCACCACCCCCCTAAACGGTCCATAGCAGGGTCTAAAACAACATTAAATTCCCCAACATAAAGTTGGGGGCCACAGGGCCTTGAAAGAAGCATGAGGGACATTTTGGTAAGTAAATCTCACCACTTAGTCAAATTTCCACTTTGTCTAGGTTCCAGCAAGCAAAATCGTGGGCAAGCTCAAGGATGAGCAAGCTCTAAGTGAGTACTATAGAAAGTTATATAGTACCTGTAGCACCTGTGACCAATTAACCATTTCCCATAACCGCTTCAATACAGGGCACTTGTACCCCCTTCCTGTCCAGGCCAATTTTCAGCTTTCAGCGCTGTCACACTTTGAATGACAATTGCACGGTCAAGTAACGCTGTACCCAAATAACATTTTTAGGGGTTTTTTTTTTTACACAAATAGAGCTTTCTTTTGGTGGTATTTAATAACTGCTGTTTTTTTTGTTTCTTTTGTAAATAAGTAATTTTTCTCCTTTACTAATGTGCACTGCATTGATGGGCACTGATAGGCTGCACCAATGAGGCGGCACTGATTGGCACTGATGTGATGGCACTGAAGGGCACTGATGATGAGGCACTAATTTGCACAGCTGATGGACACTGATAGGTGGCACTAATATGCAGCACTAATGAGCATTGATAGGCAGGACTGATAGAAACTGATAGGTGGCACTGATGGATACTGATAAGTAGCACTGATGGGCAATGATAGGTGGCACTTATGTGCAAGGAAAGGCGGCATGGATAGGCAGCACTGATGGGCACTGAAAGGCAGCACGGACTTGCATCACTCATGGGCACAGATTGGCGTCACTGATAGGCATAGATTGGCATCACAGATGAACACAGACTGGCATCCCTGCTGGGCACCATTGGGCCTGCATTGAAAATCAATACACTGATGATCAGTGACCTGATTATCTGTACAGGTCTCCCCTGTGCAGAAATGCCACTGATAGAATCTCCTCTACTCACACTCTGTCAGTATAGGACAAGGAGAGCTGACAACCAGCATTTTCTTGTTTATATGTTATCAGCTGTGATTGAACACAGCTAATCACATGGGTAAAGAACTGCGTCATCCACTCTTTACCAAGATCGGGTCGGGCCATACCCCATCCATGTCCTGCCCGCTGTCATTTGTCTATATGGCGGATGGGAGGTAGTTAATTAGCAGACTGAAGGAAGGAAAGAAAAAAAAACAGGCTATTTAAAAAGTAAAGATCCCAAAGAAACTAAAAATGCAACCACAGCAATCACAAGCAGTCAAAAGCAATGCTGTTCCTTACTCTCCACTCAAATTTCCCACTCTTAAGATTCCAACCAGCAAAATGTACATGTGTGTGTATAGATATATACATATACAGTGTATATATATATATATATATATATATATATATATATATATATATATATATATATATATACACTGTATATACATATATATATATTTTTTTGCTGGTTGTTTTGTAATAGTTTTTTTTTTAACCCATGAGTTTGTTTGTTTGTTTTTTTTAAGAATCTGTGCATTTAATGGCATTGTTTTTATGTTGAATTGTTTGTTTTCATGTGTTTTATTTCAGATATATGTATAATGATACAGTGGCATCTACTAACCATATAGAATCTGATAATATTAATTTAGAAAATTAACCCATTGCACCTTATCTATCTGATATTTCCTCATCTCTTCAAGTTCATTTATTTTCATGTATGCATGTGTGTGTATATGCGGGAATTTTTGGATGTACATATATGTACACACATATACTGTATACAGCATGTATGTTATCCATGATGTTTTATGATTGTTTTTATTATATGTGAATATTGTCAATGATTTTATCATTCACAATTATATTTACATTACATTATGTTTTGTTGTAGCCCTGATAAAGGGGAGTTCCATGGACCCCAGAAACACATTGGGGTTGAATTACTAAGAAAACCGGGAAGTAATAGTCACTCTGCATTTAATAGTGCCCAATTAAGCCAATGAAGACTTCAATTGGTGAACATGCAAATTAAAAAGAGCGCTATTAGCAGCGAACATGCGTTTTTAAATGCTGAATCAGCGCTAATCTGCGTTTCCACGGATTTGCAGGTGCTAGTTGCTACCAAGTTAATTATATGGAACTGCACTGCAGCCATGATCACATGAATATAAATAAAACATTTTTATGTGAGATGTGCTCTACTTCATGTGCATCTATTTATGTATATTCCAATTAGTATTCCTAGTTTGTTTTCTTCTTTTGCTAACGAATGCAGTTATGAATGAGTATTACAGAGTAATGTCTGCTATTCTATAAAGTTACATGTATTGAACATTTTATATCTGTTATGTGTTATTTTTTTCATGTTAATTTTGTTTTGTATGTGACTATAAAGCAGTAATTATTTATTTTCATTCTTTAATAATACAACACTATTATGCAGGTCTCAGCATACTTAGCACAATGGCTTGGTGCTGTGCACTAATGTTTACAAAGCACTCACGTTATGATTTCCAATTCCAGCCAACCTACCACCCACCTAAGGTAGCTGTGTTGATTTTTCCAGTGCACAAGCAAATTAAAATAAAAAAAACAAAAAAATGTAAACTGCATGTTAACTAGTGTGTGATTTTTGGAATTCCAGACCATAATATTATTGAATACTTAAATACCATTGCATGCATTTGACGAGTTAATATCATGGAATCAACCAAACTGATGTACATTGGCTAATAGGCATTTGCCTAATATTAGCATATGGTGCTGAGTGCAATGCAAGCTTTCAGTAGGTTATACCCTCTGTGGGATTTTAACTAAAAGTGTTTCAAGGTAGGAGCGCAGACCACTAGGCTATTGGGCTCAGCACAATAATACATAGAAAATACATTTACTAGTGTTTGATTTTTTTTAATCTATACACATAAAAAGTGAACAGGTAGGCTATGGGGGTACCTCATCCTATATAGAATTTATAAACAGAGAACCAACATGACAGATTATCACAGTACCATAGAGGAATTCATACACTTAATAATTTTCAATCAATTTATTTTACAAAAATGAATACATAAGAAAAAAAAAAAACATAAAAACAATGAGGCTGTTCTCATAAGGTCCAACAATAATAGTTACACAAGATGTCAAAAAGATGGTTGAACCGTTTCACATTTCTGCTTCTTCAGAACCAATTATTTATTGACTTGTAACAGAACCTTAATTGAACAGATGGGAGAAGATAGATATCATTAAGAATGATTATATGACCTATATCAAAAATAAGGGGTAGACATATAATAATTTCATTTTTTGAAAAGAGAATAACCACCATTCAAAGGGGGTTATGACTTACATATTATGAACCCAGCTAAGCAACCTATAGACCAGAAACGGTGTGCCCACATATAATGGGAGAGGTTGTTGTTTCACAGGGAATGCAGGATACTTGACCAAAATAACAGCCCCTATACAAAAAAGATATACCAAAATAATCCCTAATTATAAGGGTGCCATAAACTAGAAACTAGATACATTTATGAGCAACGCCACTCAATATATAAAATATACCAGAAGAGACTGCGCTAAAAAAACAAAAATTGTAAAGGGGGGCTGCAGCTGCAACAAAAACCACAAATATCAATGCAGTGAAAACTTAAAAGAATATATAAGTGTGCTTGCAATAAAGTGACATAAATCAGTGATCATACATAATATGTGACAGAAATGATCAAAAATAATTAAAGTTCATGAACTTCTTTAAAAGTACATGATAAAGTCAATGAGAGGGGAGGGGAAGAGGGAAATGTGAAGGAAACATCCAAGCTGAAGGTGAATCCAGATGACAATAAGATTATGCTCTTACCAGAACCGGTGGACCTCCTTTAGAGCAAGGTCATATGCACAGGCAGATACAGCCCTCTGCAGGGACAGATGGACTCCCACATCTGGATCCTCAAATGTCTGTGACGTCCCAGGGGCGAGCAAATCCGGAGTGTCAATCTAAGGGAAAACACTCAGAATCGCAGAAGACTCCAATAGTGTAGTAAGAAAAAATAAGCCTTTATTGCTCAAAGGGGCGGGGAACATATCTCCACCATAAAAACGTGTCTAAAAAGCCAGCAAGTAAAAATAGTAGCGAACACCCATGTACAAACACAAACATGGGGCTAAAACGTGATGGTGTATAGTTTTGTCATAAATGACGTCTTCAAAAGGGGCAGTTTCAATATATGAAAGGATGGAGCATACGCACTATAAAATCTTCCCAGTCAGAAATTATGATGGGAGCATGTAGTCATGTCCAATTATATAAATGATGACATTTCCCTATGAGGATTGTTGTTGTCATCAGGCTCCTATGTAATTTATAAATAAATTGCTATTAAATAGATAAAATATAAAGTGCCAAATATCAGGGGTATATAGGAGGTAGCAAATTTAATTGATAGTAATATACCTGTATGTACTTTTCATGCAAATAAAAAGCTCACAGCACTCTCAAGGATAATGAGCCATAGTAGAAACACCAGTCAATTCAAGGAACAGGGAATCACAGCTCTGGTCAAACCAACAAAGAAGGCAGTCAGAGTCTCCAACCTCAAGTACGCCACAGCTGAGGGGGAGAAGGATAAGGGCTCAGCACAACAACAATCCTTTTAGGGAAATTTCATCATTTATATAATTGGACATAACTACATGTTCCCATCATAATTTGTGACTGGGAAGATTTTATATATTGAGTGGCGTTGCTCATAAATGTACCTAGTTTATGGCACCTTTATAATTAGGCATTATTTTGGCATATCTTTTTTGTATAGGGGCTGTTATTTTGGTCAAGTATCCTGCATCCCCTGTGAAACAACAACCTCTCCCATTATATGTGGACACACCGTTTCTGGTCTATAGGCTGCTTAGCTGGGTTCATAATATGTAAGTCATAACTCTCTTTGAATGAGGGTCATTCTATTTGCAAAAAATGAAATTATTATATGTCTACCGCTTATTTTTGATATAGGTCATATAATCATTCTTAATGATATCTATCTTCTCCCATCTCTTCAATTAAGGTTCTGTTGTTACAAGTCAATAAATAATTGGTTCTGAAGAAGCAAAAATGTGAAACGCATCAACCATCTTTTTGACATCTTGTTGTAACTATTATTGTTGAATCTTATGAGAACAGCCTCATTGTTTTTAGGGTTTTTCTTTCTTATGTATTATTTTTTGTAAAATAAATTGATTGAAAATTATTAAGTGTATGAATTCCTCTACGGTACCGTGATAATCCGTCATGTTGGTTCTCTGTTTATAAAATTTAATTCTTTACAATAATGTTTTGCATTTGAGGCAATAATATTATGGAAACAACCATGTTCATGCTGATGTGGCATTGGCTATTAGTCATTCAACTATTTTTTAGTGAAGATGCGAACGCTATTAAAGTCATGAGACATGTAACTGAATACCTTGACACCGTGCACTTGGTTGATAGTGCCCCGCTTGTAAGTGTAGCTCTCTTTTTTCAAACAATAAAACATTTTTGCAATACAGCACTATATATCTTGTATTGTTTTTACATGGAATGGTGTATCGATTGCCCATATTGGAGTTGAGAACCAACTGATCTCTGGAGCGGAATGATCGTAGTAACATTGGATCTCCATAGAGACAATGGTTACCAAATTATACCCTGTAAGGGATGGCTTTTATGACCTATCTGTTAATTCAGAGGTCCATTCAAGGAGGTGAGCGGCCAGGATTGTCTATTGTGGAGGGATCTATATCTAGTCTCTGCTATTTTTCTCATCCCAACTTTATATATGATATGGACTGTAATTGATATTCAATTTATTATTATGGACTTCAACCATGTATTATGATTATGCTTCGCATTAATTTTCTATGTGTGAATTGTGCACCTTACATGTGTGTATTTTTAGAATTAGTGTTTTAGTTTAATTAGTGCTTCACTGATCTGTATGAATATTTCAATTCATATATCACTTTTTTAAGCAGTTTAAAAGCAGATTTTCTTAACAATATACCACATATTTAAGTACCATTTAGGCTATCATACCATGCTCAAAACATTATTTCCATGTGCAATTCCGCTGTTTCCAGCAAGAGTAATGATTTGGACGGTCTCTGTTGTCTGGGAGATATAGTGAATTAGATTTTGGGAGTATTTTTTCCTGAGTGCTATAGTGAATTCCATTTTCACGCTTATTAGAGCGATTTTGCTATTTTGAGAGTATTTTTTTTGCGTGTTCGCATATTCGCCCTATTGGTTGTCTTTTAACTCAATATTATTCAATGAATTTTGACTCTTATCTTTTGGACTGGGACTCCTACCATATATGTATCTTTTTCTGCTAAAATGCTGAAACACCTACCGCCTTGTCTGTTACCTAATATGAGCCAGTGAGCACTTCAAATGTTTTTGCCCTCTCATTACCTTGTTTAAACTCATATCCAAGTCCCAGTGCCTCTTGGATGCCCTTTTTTAATTTTATTAGACCGTTGGTAGGGCTCTTTTACACAGGTATTTAAAATAGTCGGTTGGGTCACATTTTTAACACTTCCCAAATGTCTATCAATGCCACTCAAAATTGTTACAATTGAGAGCAGCTGTAGGTGTTCACACTGCAGCATTGCGGCAAGGCAAAAATAACAGAGTTTAGCAAGCGTTGACACTTTGCAACTGCTCCCTTTCAACTTCTATAGAAATGCATCACAACCGCAACTTAAAAGCACTGTAAACGCACCTATGGCATATACAGTGCATTTATGGTGCGATTGCAAAGCATAAAAAGTAATCATTTCCCATTTTAGTCTGGGTGTTTGAGAAGTGTTTCCTGAACATGAACACCTGTACAACACATCCTAAATGCTCATAAGGTGCATCAATGCACTTTTAGGCTGCTTTAATTTTAACGTAACTGTGAAACAGCCCATGGGACACGTTATCTTTTGCTTTTGTCTCTCCACAACTTAATTGCCGCTGGTGTGTTTGTGACAACAAATGTTTCCCTCTACCTATGTTGTCTCTTCTTCCCCCCCTGGATTAGTTGGTCAGATTCTGCCTCCCTTGTATCTGTATTTCAGGTCAAGCAAAGTTTTGGCTGATTCTATCTATACCACCTTTAGGAGGTGCTGTGCACCTTCATCCAGTAGTAGCACTGTAGCGGCTGCTCTCCTGTCCTTGGCTGTCCTGATCCTTTTGATTTCTAGTCCTGCAGGGATATGGTGGAACTGGGGGAGTGGTGGGCAGTGCACTTGTGATTTTTGGCATTCACACCCTTCAGATCTGCATACACTTCCTATAGTTTACATTAACATTTTGGGGTGACTGAATGTTATTATGGTCCAAGTTGTATATATAAATATATATATATATATATATATATATATATATATATATATATATATATATATATATATATATATATATATATATATATATACACAGAGCCGCCATTAGGGGGGTACAGGCATTACACATGTAAGGGGCCCGAGTGTCCAGGGCCCTCTCCCCCAACAGCAAACAGCAGAACTACTCCAGAAGATAGGACACTTTGACTTCACTTCTTCCGATAGCACTCCCCTGCCGCAGTGGACACTTTCACTTCTAAGAGCTAACAGCACCCCCCCCTGCTGAGGACAGCTGATGTGCGCCGCTGTAGACTATTTTTCTGAGGATTCTTCTGCACACAGACACACAGCAGGTTATCGCGTCCTGCTGAGGCGGAGCCTGATGGCTGCTGCTGGCTTACTTGAACTGTGATTGGCTGGGTCAGCAGGGGGTGGCCAGCTCATTACATGGGCACAGGACACAGCAACACAGCAATAACTTAATAACAGGTGCCATGAGGATAGATCCAAGATTGCTGCATGGAGGGTAAGTCTCAAAAATGTAATGTGATATAACTGAGTTGCATCGTGAAAATGGATGAGTCTAGCGAGGCAGACATGCATTGTTAGAGCTTCGCACCGCTGAGGAGAGGAGAAACAGATAAAGCAGGGACTGCAGGCTCAAAAGGTACCCAGTTGAACCTCTTTGCCCCTGGGAACAAACTGTGAAAGTTTGGGCAGGAAAAATGGTACTGGGGGAAGCCGTGACAAAACTAAAAACCACCTCACAAAGAACTCACAGGCGCACACTGCAACTAAAGCGGTGCCAGTCACCTCACCATATACAGCTTCAGTGCGCTCTCACAGACAGAAAATGTCACAGCAAGACTCTCCATTTGAGTCAGAAACTAAACAAATCCTCTCACAGAACCCACCACAAACCTCATCAGCATCCTCAGCATTACTATTACAATTTTAAAGAATGCTCCACAAGGCTTTAAAACAAACCTCAGAGCAAATAACAAAAAAAGCCTAACAAAAAAAATCAGAGAGCTGGGAAACCGCACTGCAGCCTTAGAAATAAAAATGGATGAAATTGAAAATACAACTCAAGATAATATAACAGAAATGGAAAACCTAAAAGAGGAGAATTTAATACTCCAAACTAAGCTTGAAGATTATGAAAATAGAGCCAGATGTTCCAACCTGCGCAAAAGGGGAAGTCCTGAAACAGTGACAGACTTGATATGTACAATTACAGCTCTATTACAAGAACTGCAGCCAGATATCCCAATTGAACGTTTAGAACTAGACAGAATACACAGAGCCCTCACAGCCAAAAAAATGGATGGACCCCCACGTGATATAATTACAAAATTCCATTACTACAGGACAAAAGAGCAAATATTAGCAGCTGCAAGAGAAAAAAAAGGAACTGAATTTTCAAGACCACAAATATCAAATTTTTGCTGATTTATCCCAACTTACTATAACCAAAAGACGCTCCATGAAACCATAGCCAATGGAACTGCAACGTCACAACGTTATGTACCAATGGGGATTCCCCTTTTCTGGCAGATTTACTTATCAAGGTACAATTTACAGGAGTAGATCTGCAGATGAACTACAACAGACCCTTTAAAATTGAAATAGAAGATTTTCAAAAATTAAAATTGAATCTGACAGAACCCACATGCAGCAATTCCTCTTCACGCAGAAGAATGGCATCATCTTCACCTTCAAGCAGCACTCAGAAAATTTCAGAACAAAATGAAAATCATCATTTTCACAAAAGAGGCCATTATGCCACTGCATCCATGGACCAAGAAGACTCCATGGACTGACAACTTAAATCCTAGTATCTCTTCAACATACTCACTTAGAGATTGTTCTCTATAAGATTTGAATATATAACTAAATGTGACCTTATCCTGGTATTCACATACTATATAAGGTCATGTTACATTCAAGTTATATTTCTTATTATTACTGGTTCCTATAGCGTTAAAATCTAAAAATTTAATAGGGAATTCTTTATTCAGTTGTTCAATTTTGGCAATAATAACAGACAAATTACTTTCAGTTGCAAACGTGCAAAAACTGATCTAGAAGTAATAGGAGCTTTTTCTTTTCACAAAATAAGTATATTATTACCTAATTACTTCCTCTACTTTTGATTTCTTTTGATCCAATCTGTTTCAATGCAATCTCAAATTTATGAATTACCATATTTATGCAAATACATATGATTGAAATATGTAATAGTTTACTCTAATAGGTTTAAACTCCCAAATAGTCTAAAAATAATCACTATTTATACCAAAGTTATAAACGGTACGTTTTTGACTGAATTATTTAACCTAAGGTGATATTAACTCTATACAATCACCCTGGAACAACTAATTCTACAAATATTAAGTATCCTGCACTCCAATTTTTGAGGCATCCTTTTGATGCTTTTATTATAGCACTTCTCTCCTGTAAGCGAGATCTGTGTACCCCCATTAGCCTTCCTCATTCTCCCACCCATAATATGTGGGAGTTTGACAAAGGCACTTTTTCCCCTAAAAGAGATATTTATTTTCTTTCACGGGCAACTTACGATTACTTACACATCATACAATGTACCATCTAACCTTATATGTTTTCTGTTTATTCTTCACTCCAGACTCCACTTTTCTACCTTTTCATTCCTTCAGTCCACACAGGTTGATCCGCGTAGTCAAAACTATTTAATCTGTTACCATGGTACCATTGAATATCCTATCCCTGAATGTTCAGGGCATAAATGTTCCTCAGAAAAGGACCAAAGCATTCTGTACTTTCCATAACAAGAAGGTCCACATTATGTGCCTACATGAAACACACTTCACCAATAATTCCACACCTAAATATATGTCCCCTTTTTATCCACAAATTTTATGGCTTCAGCCAGTACCAAACAAAGGGGAACTCTAATTGCATTTCACCGATCTACACCATTTAAATTATCATCAGAAATTAAAGACCCAGAAGGTCGATACCTAATACTCATGGGTTATATAATGGATACAGCAGTCACAGTGATTTCCTACTACGCTCCCAATAAACAACCTACACCTTTCCTCTGGCACATATTACAAGTGAATAATACTCACAAAATGGGAATGGTGATTATTTGCGGTGATTAGAACCAGGTCCTCCTCCCATTTCTCGCTAAATCACCTTTTACCCCATACAGAATTACCTCTAAATTACCTTTCTCCCAACTTCTTTCCAAATACAATCAGTAGATTCTTGGAGAGAAAGTAATCCGATAAAAAAGAAATTCACTTATTTTTCACATCCTCATCAATCCTTTACCAGAATAGACAATATTTTTCTAACAAATAGAAATTATACCAGAGATTATTGTGTCCGATATAATTCCAATTCCTTGGTCAGACCATAACGCAGTATACACAACTATAGCCTCAACTATACCAAAGCGCATGACCCAATTTGGTACCTACTGGACATAATGCTCAAACACCTATCACATCACATGATTGTTGAACAAGCTTTAAAGGAATACATATCAATCAACACTAATCCAGACATTTCCCCGATAACATTATGGGAAGCTCACAAACATGTTTTGCATGGTGTTCTACAAAGACAAATGGTATTATTTAAATGGGAACGCAAACTTCTTGCAAAGAAGCTAGAACTAAATTTTAATGCAGCCTCCATATCATTCCAAGATAATCCATCTCAGAGTACAAAATCTCATTTGGAAAAAACTAGATTGGAATACAATCTATTTCTCACAGAATCAGTAGGTAAATCCCTCAAACACTCTAGGCACAATTTCTACATAAATACAAACAAACCAGACACATATTTGGCACGGGCATTGAACTTTACTAATAAATCTTTCAAACCTAAACGTTTGAAATTATCAAAAGACGTTTATACTAGCAATCCAGTCAAAATTGTCCACAGAAGGGGCGTGGCTTGACCTAGCTCGAAGATGGCCGCTTAAACTCTGAGCTCCCATCGCCACAGGATACCTCCATAAGGTATTCTCTACCCAGTTTGCACTCAGAACATGGGGACAGCATCCAGACAATCATCCACCTCCAGATCCCGCTCCCCCTGCGGGCATACAGGGAGCATAAATCAAAACATACCGGAGATGTTCCGAACCTCAAGAGGTAACATGGCGTCCTCCCGCCACAGAACCCCACAGGAACACTCTCTGGAGCTGTCACATCCGCTGTCCGGACCTTCACTGACAGGCACTGCTCCCGCTCTGACTCCACCACTCACGGCAAATACTGTCGGGATGGAAACCCCCCAACAACATCACCTGAGCATCCAAGATCTGCGGACCATTGCCGCTGATATCAAGGATACCCTCTTGGCGGCCATTCCAGAGCTCCGTCTTGACATACACACACTCGCAGACAGAGTGCAGTCTGTAGAGCGGGTGACAGAGAGACAGGACACGGTCCTTCGTTGGACTACGAAGAAAATAGACTCACATACTCTCCTACTCAGAGATCTAAATTGCCATATGGAGGACCTTGATAATAGGGGGAGACGTCACAACCTGCGGATCAGAGGAATGCCGGAATCTGTTGAAGGAGACCATATCCCACCCCGGTCACCAAACTCTTCAACAATTTACTGAACAGACCACCTCACACAGCGATAGAAATGAAACGGATTCATCGAGCCTTGAGACCTAGGGGCAGAGATTTGTATCCCCCAGAGATATTGTGTGCTGCCTGGTGGACTACAAGCTTAAGGAGAACATCCTAAGACAAGTGAGGAGCAGTGCACATCTCACTTGCGAGACTTATGACATCCAATTTTTTCAAGACCTGTCAGCTATCACTCTTCAGCACCGTCGAGATCTGAGACCCCTGCTGGACACATTGTGCAGTAAGGGAATCCATTACAAATTGAAGTTTCTTTTCTGCCTCTCCGCTACCGCACAAGGCCGTACAGCATTGCTAAAAGTCCCGGAGGACCTACCCAATTTCTGCGACACCATAGGCATTCTGCTTGTGGAGGTTCCTAATTGGTATGCCAACTTCCGCAACACCGTCGGAAGACCAGAAAAGCAACAGGAGGAACCTATGGATGCCCAAGCTACCAGATATCGCAGGAGACAGTCTCCCTCAGGACCCAGACATCACATGCCATCACGTCATTCTCCGAGGGATTTTAGTCCCACCACTCCACCTAATCCCAGGAGGGCTTGGAGGGACCGCTAACTCATGGCCAGGTATCTCTCCTCACATGGATTCTATTGGCCCACAATAATTTTGCCTAGTTCACTGTCCGTGCCTCACATATGTAATACCCAGTTTATCAGTTTTTAAAGTTTCATTCGTTCCTCCACTTTCTGTCATTTAATGACAGTTTTTAGTTACCAGTTCGTCTGCACTACTCAGTACTGACTCTGTACACGCTCATGCCCACAAAGAAATAATATGCCGGGCCTCTGCTGAATGCTAATCTGATGTACACTGGCTTTAACTACAACACTCATAATTCTTAGCAAAATCATACCACATCCTGGCTGGAGTAGGAAGACACTTCACATCAACTCCTGCGAGAACACCTAACGCTGATGTCATGACTGCCAGGAAATCGCACTTTCGTTACCCTGTGTTACTCAAAGCAGCAGCTCTATCGAGTCAAATAGACACTCATGACTTAGTGGTAACTATCTCTTACCACTGATGGAAACTGTGACCCTCCTCCATTATACAGACTTTAGCTCCGTGACATCCTACACTACTACTGCTCATCCTTAAATCGCTGCACCCAGGTTGTACCGAACACATGAATCACACACTCTGCTACTAAATCACAAGACGTCAGTGTCCAGACTGTCTTATCACAACAAAGGGGAAGAAGAAAGAGACAGAGAAAACAATGTAGTTTTTTTTGCAGACATTTGACCACGGACATGAGGTACGACTAGCAGTGCTACTATATTTTTCTGTAAATGTTTTATATACTCGCTATAACAGCCAGCTATTGTTCCAGGTTAAATCTAGATCTATGAGATCTATTCTATGGGCAGCAGATCTCAGAACTGTTTGCTATTCATCTTTCTATCCTATGTCATGGATGCCTCACTGTATTTACAGTGGGAACTTCTTCACAGGGACCTGTTTTTTCACAGGGACCTGTTTTTCGGTGAAACTAACGATGAATCACTCCTGATTAACTCACAACCCTATTATGGGGTGGTGTATCTAATGTGCAACCCCCCAAACACCCCTACGGTTATACATTTATTTCTTCATGATGCAATCTATTCTTACGAGAATCACCTCCTCCCCTCTTAACCCGGTATCCTGTGGCGACGGGTTATCTCGTATAGTTTTTGCACACTCTTTGAAGTGTGGTCATCGCCAACCCCCAAGCAGTGGCATATTACGGTGTATGTAGGTGCCCCGTCTAGTATACCTACACCACGTACGCTCTGTATCCCCCCGATATCCACACCTATTCGAGGAGGTGGGACAAGATCCCCTCCCCTCTTCGGTACCCCCTAAAAACAATAGTTCAATTTTCATTGCTGCATTATTCCAAACCCCATCTACCTTCCTGACACTTCTACCGACCCGCCCCTACCCCTTCCACTGTGACGGACGAAGCCTACCCTCCCATCATGAATCAACACCAAATAGCTACCCCCTTACAACTTAAATTATGCTCTGTGAATATCCGCGGACTTAATGTCCCTGAGAAAAGATTGCAATTACTCTACACGCTACACAGAACCAAAGTACACATCGCCCCTATACAAGAGACCCACTTCAGATCCGACAATATCCCTAAACTACACAACTACAATTTCCCTACGGTATGTCACGCTGCTAATGAAGACGCAAAATCCAAAGGCGTCTCCATCTTGATCTCAAAAAACTGCCCTCTCCAGATCACGGATAAGCTCAGAGACAGTAAAGGTTGGTTTCTTTTCCTCAAAGGAATACTACATAACAGGCCAATCACCATTGCCAATCTTTATGCCCCAAACTCGCAACAAGTATCTTTCTTCCGTAAGACCCTACAGGAATTCATAACATTCCAATCGGGCACTCTTATTGTGGGTGGGGATTTTAACACTCCCCTGATACCATCTCAAGACACATCCAATGGGACTTCATGTATGACATACAGGGCCCTTCGTGCGATCAAAACCCAATTCACCACATTGACCCTTCACGATACCTGGCGCACGTTACACCCCAATGAAAAAGACTTCACTTTCTTCTCCCCTCTGCATTACAAATATTCCAGGATTAACCTCTTCTTTCTCTCTCAAAATGCCCTGACTTACCTTACAGAAGCCACAATCGAACCAATGCTACTTTCGGACCACCACCCCATCACAATGACTTTGACATTCCCCTTGACACGCACAAAATCGAATATCTGGCGACTTGACGACTCCCTTCTAATGGACATGGAAAACACAAATAACATTTCCAAACACCTATCCCAATACTTCGCTGAGAATACCACAGATGGCACCTCTCCCCCTATCGTATGGGCTGCGCACAAAAGTGTGATCAGAGGCGAACTTATATCCATGACAGTGAGACGGCACAAACTTAGGAAAGCCCTCATCGAAAAATTATCTGCTCGCATACACTCCCTTGAACGTGCACACAAACTCACGCTAGTCACCAAATGCCATGCAGATCTTTTAAAAGCAAGGGAAGAACTCTTAGATGAACTACAAAAAACACTAAAACGCAAATACGCTCTTACACAAAAAATATTTTACGAATTTGGCAATAAGGCGGGTAAATTACTGGCAAGGGCTCTTCAAATTAAAAAAGCAGCAACTACTATCCACACTATTAAAACTCCTTCAGGACATACTCTAGCTTCTTCGGATGACATAACAGACCAGTTTTTCCAATATTTTTCCAAATTGTATAATCTTCCTAAATCGAACATGACCGACCCCCCCTCGACCAGAACAAGACCATCACTGACTTTTTATCGAAATATAGTCCATCCCCTATCACGATGGAAGAAGCTCTGGATTTAGACCTTCCAATTTCAACTGACGAAACCCTGACTGCGTTGAAACAACTAAAGGCAGGCAAAAGCCCGGTCCCAGATGGACTAACAGTAAACTACTATAAGTCATTCTCTACAACTCTCATTCCCCACTTTGTCAAGGAATTCAACAACCTAACCTCCTCCCCCCTCGCCAACAAAGATATTCTTGAGACCCACATAACTCTTATCCCTAAACAAGGAAAAGACACCACTCTGGTTTCTAATTATCGCCCCATTTCCCTACTCAACGTAGACATGAAACTGTACACCAAAATTCTGACAAACCGACTTCTTCCCTTGCTCCCCAGATTGGCATCAGTTGACCAAGTTGGCTTTATCCTGGGCAGAGAGGCCAGGGATAATACCACAAAAGCCATAAACGTTCATCATTGGCTGACAACAACCTCATTCCCAGGATTTTTTATATCCCTGGGTGCGGAGAAGGCATAGAATGACAGAATGGCCTGGGACTATATGACAGCAATGTTATCAGCACTGGGACTTCCCTTTCGCTTGCTTCAAATGATCCTTGCCTTATATTCATCCCCTACCGCCAGAATCAGGGTTAACGGCCTACTGTTGAACGCCTTCTCCATTAACAACGGCACACGCCAGGGATGTCCTCTTTCTCCCCTCATGTTTGTCTTGGCCATGGAACCCTTCCTCCGCAGATTGAGAGAGAACCCCAACATTAAAGGGATTGACATCAAACATATACAATACAAACTTGCTGCTTATGAAGACGACATCCTACTATTCCTTTCAGACCCCATAACCACCATTCCCAATCTCCTTAAAGACTTTGACCTATTCAAACAACTTTCCAACCTACAGATCAACGTTGGCAAATCTAAAGCCCTGAATATTACGCTCCCGACCAAGACTGTGGCCCAATGCCAACACAACTTCCTTTTCAATTGGGAACCGCATGCAATAACATACTTGGGCACTAAGATTCCCACCAAACTATTTGAATTATATGCCACAAACTTCTTACCAGCCATGCATAAAATCCAAGGAGACCTACACAATTGGCACAAGAGTCACTTTTCGTGTTTTGCCAGAGCCGCCATCTTAAAAATGAATGTCCTTCCCAGAATCCTCTATCTCCTGCAAGCGTTCCCCATCAAGCTCCCCTCCTCATTTTTTTCATCGTACAGAAGACTGTGTAGAACCTTCCTATGGTCCTTGAACACACCCAGATTGAGCTGGAACAAATAGACCATACCCAAACGGAAAGGTGAAATAGGCCTCCTAGATATTCACAAGTATTACTGGGCATCCCAACTCACGAGAATTGTCGATTGGCATGTACACGCTCACAACAAAGCTTGGATCCAGATTGAAAATGCCTTTGCTCACATACCAATATCACACCTTCCCTGGATAACCAAAAATTCTGTACCAAAAGATTGTTCCACCCACCCACTAATAGGTCCCACACTGCTTAACTTTCACTTAGCATGCAAATCACTCAATATAACTCCATCCCCTGGGCCCTTGACCCCACTAACACAAAATCCTGACTTCCTACCGGGCCTCCTAGGACATAATACGCCAGACTCCACTAATAATCCACAAATCAGAGCCCACCAATTCTTTCATAATGAGGAACTCCTTGCTTACCCGGTGTTACGTTCTGCCCTCCCAGATCTTAACATACCCTTTTTTAAATATCTTCAAATCAGACACTTTCTCCAACACACCCCATCTATAGCACATTGGCATAGAGATCTAACCCCCTTTGAACACATTTGCACCAGTACGGAACCCCAGAGACACCTAATATCAGCACTGTACGTACTATTGTTTTATGAAAACAACCCAAACGCCAAGACAAACCGACAATGGGAGACGGAACTAGCCACGACCTCTCAAAAGAAGAGTGGGACAACATACATGAACACGTACACAAAGGGACCATCAACATTTCCGTGCAAGAAAACAGATATAAAATATACTCCAGATGGTATAGGACACCCGATAAAATACACAAATTTTTACCCAGTGTCTCCCCGCTCTGCTGGAGATGCAACTCCGCTCAAGGATCACTACTTCATATTTGGTGGGACTGTCCAATGATCCAACCATTCTGGCAGGAAATTCATCACTTGATCTCGCAAATCGCAACATACAATCCAGAATTCACCCCAGCACAATACTTGCTTCACCACACCTCTCTTCCCATGAAGATGTACAAAAAATCCCTCATCCTACACCTGATTATTGCCGCCACCCAATGTATATCGGTGCATTGGAAAAGCACAGACTCAACTACAGTCTCTGAATGACTCCGCTGTGTAGAGAAAACGGCCGACATGGAGAGACTTATCCACCAAGCAAAAGAAACTCCCACTAAATTTCAAAACACCTGGGCCTGTTTGCTGCATTATAGAAACTCCACAGGCACTGACATTCCCCACTCAAATACTTGAATTTCCACTGGAGGGAGACTAGTTAGACTCCACCCAAGACATACCAATAATTTGTCACTCCTATCCCATCCCCCCCCCCTTTTTTTTTTTTTTTCTCGCCCACCAACAGTGGGTAGCCACATATATAACAACAAACTACCTGGGTTACAAACCCCATCACCTATACTATATGGGGTAATACCACGACAAGACATGCCTAAATCCTAACAATGACTGGCCAGATCTCGGCATTAATCTAACACATAGAGACGTTTTAATGCCTGCAGACAGACGAACAACATCTAAACTACCAACTAAATGCATCTAGATGGCCCCCACCCGGCCACAGATAGTTCCCGACGGGGGTGAACGGGAGTTGGGATGATCTGTTTAGGTTTGTCTCTCCAACACACGCATTGCCCCACTGATTTACAAAACCACAGATGCACCATGAACACTAGGATCCTAAAGAGAAACTTGCCCACAAATACTTAGTTCCCTACACAGTCGCTGATACCCCCCCTTAAAACACATACATCCACTATCATCGACTGAGTAAAATAAGTGGAAGTTCAATGTATACACTGTATCTACTCTGTATCCACTCTTCAATTTACTCTGTATCTTTGCTATGTTGAAAAACCCTGAATTCCTGATTCTGTAACCTTATTATTCATACTTTTGTTATGTTGTAAAACTCAATAAAATCTTAAAAAAAAAAAAAAAATCTTCCACAGATTTCACTCACATCTTGCAGCCTTATACAAGTCAAACAAAGAATTTAACCCTACAGAAGCTGAATCTTTCTTCTCAAAAATAACCTTACCTGAGTTGTCTCAGAACCAAAAAAACAGTTTAGAAGAACCTATAACTATAGAGGAAGTTGCTAATGCCATTAAAGACCTAAAACTTAACAAAAGACCTGGCCCAGACGGATACTCGGCCCTATATTACAAAACATTTTCAGAGATTCTCTCCCATATTCTAGCTGAAAGTTTCAACACACTTTTAGAAGGACATTCTTTTTGGCAGGAAACACTAATGACAATTGTATGTATGATCCCAAAACCCCTTTCTGACAATACTTCCTGTGTAAATTATCTGCCTATTTCTCTATTAAATCTTGAGATCAAATTATTAGCAAAAATATTAGCAAAACGCCTTAATAGTATCATAGGTAAATTAAATTAATACATAGAGTTCAAGTAGGCTTTATGCCAAATAGTCAGGCAGGCGATAATGTACGCAGGGCAGTGCTATTGGCACATATTACTAAAAAACGAAAAATTTCTTCATGCTTTTTATCTCTTGATATTAAGAGGGCATTTGATACAGTATCCTGGCAATATATGCACTATTCCTTACAAAAATTGGGTTTTGGCCCCCACTTTCTAAAATGGATTACAGCACTGTATAATAAACCCAAAGCCTATATAAAATATGCTGGATACAAATCTGATGCTTTTAATATCGAAAGAGACACCCCTCTTATTTGCCCTTTTACTCGAACCCGTCGCCCAATACATTAGAACAAACCATACTATAACTGTTGAAGTAGGAGGTATTACACACAAAATATGTATATTTGCAGATGATATATTGCTTTTCCTATCATCACCACAGGTTTTAGGTCCCAATCTAATGCCTGTCCTTGATGGATTTGCAGCCTTCTCCGGCCTTATGATTAACCCTAAGAAATGCCTAGTGCTCAACATTTCACTATCAAACCTGGAACTAATTCCAGCGAAGGTTGCACTCCCGTTTACCTGGGCAGAGAAATCAATTGCTTACTTTGGAATTCAATTAACAGCATCTCATTCTGACTTATTTTCAACCAATTATCCTCCTTTACTAAGGCAGATCACAAACTTATTAAAACAATGGTCACAACTTCCTTTATCCTGGATAGGAAAGATTAATGCAATTAAAATGACTATTCTACCTAAATTACTATACCTGTTCAGAGTTCTCCCTATTCCAATTCCTTCCTATTTTTTGAGACTAGTGCAAAAAAGAACAACTTCATTTATATGGGGTTCTTCCAAACCACGTATACCTAACTTTACTAACTATTACAAAGCAGCTCACTTGGCCAGTCTCTCCAAATATCACGCAAAACAGGAAATCCCATTATGGGTATTTATAGAGGCTTCAGAATGTGACCCTCTATCAATATCAAACTTTTTATGGCTTGAACCCAAAGACCGTTCCAAAATACATAATCCCATAACTAAACACTTTTTATCTCTCTGGGATAAACTAAAAATCAAATATCAATTACAATCGCCACACAATCCCCTCCTATCTTTTATCAGAAATCTGGCCTTCTATGCGGCATGGATCTACCCAAAATCATTTAAAGCTTGGACAACTTCAGGTATTCAGACACTACATGATTTTGCTGCATCTAAATCATTCCTTCCATTTCCAACGCTTAGAGAAAACCATGATCTACCAAACTCTGAGATATTTATATATCTCCAAATTAAAAACTTCTTCACACCATTCCTAAATGTGGGAATACCCTTGTCTCAATTATCCATTTTTGAATCAATCTGTGAAAAAGACCTATTTGCTAAAGGAATAATTTCATCACTTTATAATCAATTATTTGGAGTCACAAATTTCAACAAACCTACTTACGTTCGGAAATGGGAGGAGTGTGACAGACCTAGCCGGGAGAGAGACTTTTGGAGGGGACTGTATGCTAGCCTCTTGCCGATCGATCATGGGCCCTTGCATTTGGGGGAATGGTACTCTTTGTGAGCTGTATGCCTGGGGACCCTTGAGGTGGTATTACTGTGGATTCGGGTCCTGGTCCCCCAGGACACACAGACTCTGGGGACCCTGGATTTGCCATATTGGAATAGTGGCTGATTCATAATGCTGGGACAGATACTGTTAGGATATGCTGATGTAAATTCCAGCACCTGTCTGTCTGTTGTCTGCTAAAATGTGTATTATAAATAAGTCTCTAGTATGGGATCTAAGAGTCATTAGATCCCCATTGTTGTTTGTGGTAATTAACCCTGCTATTGTGTGAAGAAGAGTCTATGTTGATTGTGATAATGTTGATTGGATTTTCTGAACTACAAGATGGCCAGTCTGGCCTAAAGGTCATGTCTGAGTCATCTAGGCTGTCTAAAGGGATTAGTTAATTAGCTCATGTTAATTAGGTTAATTAGGTTACAGCTGTATTGTTAGAGTAATATGAGCAGGAAGTCTGCACCTCCTCTTTTATTGTATAAATAAGACTGTATTCCTGTCAATAAAGTGAGATTCCTGGTTGAACTTACATACAGCCTGCCTGGTGTTTGTTCTGAGCTATCACAACTGGGTTAGAACGGCACATAGCTGTAGTTCTAGTCCCGGAGCATCGGATGACCGAACAATAAGATGTTGCGATCTGGAATCTGATTATATAGCTGCAGAGGAGTGTCGGGAGAGTGGAACCGAGCGAGCAAGGGGCTCGTTACATTGGTTGGCAGCGGTGGGATTTGCTCTCCAGTTACTGGGACACTCCAAACCAGCCTGCAGGAGAGCCACGCTGAAAGACTTACTTGAGAGCCGTGGAGGGAATGGTGGGATCGTGCTTTCTTGCCGTGAACACATCCAAACCATCACCTGGATCCAAGGTAGCAAGATAGCAGGAGAGGAGAGATACCAGCCACCACGGAAGAGGAATTCAGAAGGAGGTTGCGAGAGAAGGAGATACAGCACAGAGGACCAGTATCAGAGCAGGTCCTGCTACGATGGTTTGATTCTATCCGCTGTGAACTCTGGAAGGAATCGCTAGCCCGTGAGCAGCGACACCAGGGAAAAGTTCTCCCCTCCATCCATGTGAGGTACTGGTCGCAGTATGAAGTGCGAATGCTGTTTTTAGGGGAACAGCCGAACCAGGAGGGGACAGCCGAGTTAATCAGGCTGATCCGGGCAGAAATGCGGTTGGACGAGAGCTACAGAGCCCTCCAGTGGTATGTAGCCCAAGTGTGCCCATGGACAGCGGATGACAGCCCCATGGAAGGCTTTGACTACGATGGCCTGGGATTGTTATACTGGATACAAGAGAATATGAAAACACTGCGCTCTAATAGCAAAAATAAAATATATGTGAGCCAGCAGCTGCATAAATTGTGACAAACAATAACTGGTAACTGGGAAAAAATGCAGCGCTAAGAAATATTGGGAAGTTAGGGTGTAGTGAAACAATTAAGTAAGAGATGCTGTACTGAACAGTAAAGCATATGTGCAAAAACCATAAGTGAAGTGAACTGAACAAACACAGTATAAAGTGTCCACATATGGTAAATGGATGATTCCAAACTCAAATTAATAAGAGGAACTGGTATGGACCAAAAATGATGTGAGACTGGAAATTAAAATCAATGGTGCAAGGTGTGGATCTGTGACTGTGAGTCAACAACGGGGTACAGAACTTCTGTAGCTGTAAACCAACATCTCGATATGGGGCATCAGAATGAAAACATCAGGAAGTAAGATAAGATGGGTACTCTTACCAGATGACGTGGACTCCAGATTTGATCCAGACCCCGTGATGGAAATAGGGCTACTGGAAGGCAGTTTCTTGCATCGAAATAATATGCAAATAAAAAATAAAAAGCTTCTGCATAGTGCAGGTAAACCAGGGATTTTTATTTCTAAAAATACCATACAAAAAATGGATAAAGGTGATCACAATTGAAATAAAATCTAAGCAGTGTAAGGAAGGGGAGATCGCCCGACGCGTTTCGACCAAGAGGGTCTTCAACAGGGGCATGAGCTTCCCCCTTCACGTTGCTCCTATATATAAATATCTAATCCAATAAGATAACCCCTATAGCCAATCACAGTGGAGCTACAAAGGTCAAGTAATCAGGAACTGGATCCTGTTGATCGCTAGACCAATCAGAATCATGAATAAAACAGCAGGTGAGTGTAGGACCCAATAGCGCAGTCTAATAGTGAGACTGATGCCTGGAGACCTCCCCACCGCATGGCAAACAATAGTGGACATCACTTTATGGTTGCCACCTCATCCCTTTAAACCCGAACACATATTAATTACACAGGTTCTGTGGCTGATTAAGGTGGTAATTAAACTCACTTGGTGCCTTATCTGCATTTAATTAGCCTCAGAACCTGTGTAATTCAAAGGTGTTCGGGTTTAAAGGGATGAGGTGGCAACTCTACATCACTTCCTGGTAATGCATCACTTCCTGGTCATGTGATGTGGGGTGAAGGGGCGGTGTCCCAGCTCCCTGACCCAATCAACAACCACCAAAAGGTGCACAGGATGGGAGAGGGTAGTCACGGAAACCAACTCTCCTCAGCTCAAGTCCCGATCACATGATCGGATCTGGTGCTGTCACATGGCTAAAAACATCAATGTGAAAATGAACAATAATAATGGCAAACACTAGATGGCAGCACTAAAGTGAAATAGTGCTAGCAAGTGGTGATAAACCAAAACAGAAAATAAGCATTTAGGTTTGTTTAGAGAGAGCCGGCCGGCTCGTATATCCATAGATGCCTTATTTATCCGGATTTATGTAAGTGCATTACTTGTTTTAATAATAAAAGTTTTATACGTTTTACACTATGGAGCCCTTCTCTTTTATACATGACTGGCCAATGGATATGCTGTTTGAGACACATTTAAGGAAATCACGGAGGATTTTATCTGGTGTCCCATCTATTTCATCCTGAGACTGTGGCTGGGTTATAAGCTAAAAAGCGCATTTGATCTCCTCACCAGAGATCAAGGGAGCTGGTAAGAGGCAGTTGGTTTAAAGGTGGAGGACTGTCCTATCTTCTACACTCATTTCTGCGGTGATTCTAAGTGTGATGTCACCTTGACTGAGGATGTGGACACATACCTTTTGTGGATCCTATACAGAGTGTTAATTGGCACCTGGTTTTATATTTTGGATGGACTTAAACACTACGTGTGCATACACTTGGTTTTGTTTTGATATTTAGCGCAGTTTCCTTTCTGTTATTAGAAAATAAGCATTACTGAATGATACTAAATCGGACACAAGATGTCCCAAATAGATCTATACCAGTACATACAAAATATACATAGCAATGAGAGAAAAAAATATAAAAATATTAACATGGCTGTTAGGTAATCTATTACAAATAATCAATATGTTGAATTGAATAAATGAATAAATAATAAATATAATTTCCCAATATATGATTGGAACGGAAAATTAGGAAATAAAAACATAGAACAAATTGGTATTGTAAGGAAAAGGAATAAATGAAAAAAGACACTGATAATAACGCAATAATAAATCAGCAAAAAAAAAAGGGGAAGGGGGGCAAATGAAACCCCCATACATTAAAGGGACATAAAAAATGAACAAGTGGAAATGGAAAAATCGTACATGAAAAATACACCACTACTAGGATGTATTGATAAACGTGTTGAGGTCCCACTCGACGTTCATCCCAAACGGAAAGAAGGACCTAAACTCGTAGATCCAGTAGGTTTCGAGGCGTGATGCGCCACGTAATTGCGATTCACCCCTCCAGTGTGGGACAAATCTATCTATGACCTGGAAGAGGGTGCCTGAAGGGTCTCTATTATGATGTTGCAAATAGTGTCTCGGTACCGTATGTTTGCTCTTTCCCCCTTTAATGCCGGTGATATGCTCATTGACACGAATGGAGAAGGTCCTGATGGTACGTCCGACATATTGTTTATGACAAGGACATGTTATCAAATAAACAATATATTGAGATGCACATGTGGCAAACTCCTTGATGTGATATACACGAGAGGTTACTGTGGATGTAAAGGTTAGTAGCTTTTGTCTGCCTGCACTATTGTAGTGGCATACGTTGCACTTACGGCAAGGGTAAAAACCCTTGCAGTCTTGGAAGAAGGATATCTTTTTAGGTGGATCGATAACATTAGGGGTAATCTGCCCCTGAATGGATCGTGCACCTCTAAAAATCACTGGTGCTCGTTCGGGAAGAATGGGACCCAATAGTCTATCATTCAAAAGCACCCTCCAATGTTTCTTAAGGATGTTTTTGACATGTTTAGACTGTATAGAATGCGTGGTGATGAAAGCCCACTTAAAACTAGAGTCTGAGGTATTTTTGGGACGCTCCATCAATGTGGCCGTTCTCTCCACAGCCAAGACGGCATACCCCTATCATTGGAGTTTAGGATGGTCATATAGTCATCCAGGGACTGACGATCTCTGACCAAGGCAGAACAAACAGTCCTTGACAAAGGTCTGAAATTCATTACTCCCAGACCCTTTAATAGGTTCTCTACCTTCATTGATGTTCTTAAGTACACACGAAAACTCAGTGTCCAGAGACATTTTTTGGCTCAAACCATCCTACCTTCCCAGACGGAGAGTATTACTCCTCGAATTTCAGCCACCACGTCCGAATCAAGGACCGTCTTGCACTCGGGATTGAGCAATCCCTCCTTATTCAATCCCCCTGGGTCCTTGGCCCCCTCAGTACAGGTGTTTAAAAATCTTGTGCTGGAAGACCTTGAAAAATTGTCTCGTAATAAAAAAAGAGTTTATATTAAATCTGAGGTTAAAAAGGGACTTGAAATGTTGTGCGAAAGGAAAAATCTCATTATCCGCCCCGCAGATAAGGGGGGTGGTATTGCAGTTTTGGATAAAGCCAATTATCTTAAGGAAATGTATAGACTGTTGAGTGATACTGACACATATAGTGTCATTCCTAATGACCCGACCACCATTTATAAAAAAGAGTTATTACATCTTGTTAATGAGGGTTTTTCTTTAGGGATTCTGAACAAAAAAGAAAAAAGCTTTTTGGTCCCCCTTGCTCCTCGTATCACTACAATTTATTATCTTCCCAAGGTCCATAAGGACCCAGTCAATCCCCCTGGCCGACCCATAGTCAGCGGGATTGACTCGGTCACAGCTCGAATTGGTAAATACGTGGACCACTATTTACAACCACTGGTTAGATCTACCGCTTCGTATTTAAAGGATACGAGGGACACCATCAAACTTTTAGAATCCACGCCTTACAAAAAAGGGATGCTCCTTGCCACAGCCGATGTGGCAGCACTTTATACGTGCATACCCCATCGGCTTGGTTTTGAAGCGGTCGAGAGTTTTTTGTCTAGGGATTCTCAACGTCCCCTTCTACAGCATAACTTTATTATGCAACTGTTGCGTTTTGCCACTCGGCACAATTACTTCTGGTTTCAGAACCAGTTCTTCCTACAGAAGAGAGGCGTGGCTATGGGCGCTAAATTCGCGCCCAGCCTCGCCAATCTTTTTATGGCACAATGGGAGGAGGATGTCATCTATGTTGACCGGAGGCCGGAGTTAGTCCTCTGGGCCAGGTACATAGACGACATCCTCCTCCTATGGGATGGAGATCGCCAGTCCCTGGATGACTATATGACCATCCTAAACTCCAATGATAGGGGTATCTCCCTAAGCTATGAGGTCAGCTCCTCTCATGTTCATTTCCTTGATTTAGAGATTATGGCCATGGAGGACCACTTGGAATTCAAAACCTATTTCAAACCCACCGACCGGAATGGGTACATTCCGGTCGAGAGTTGCCATCAAGAACAATGGCTTAAAGCAATCCCACGTGGCCAATTCCTTAGGCTACGCCGCAACTGCAGTAAAACATCCAATTTTTTAGTCCAATCACAGTTGCTCAAGAAAAGATTTCTTGAAAAGGGTTATGGACTAGACCATTTGGATGAGGAGATTAATGCCGTCTTGGCTGTGGAGAGAACGGCCACATTGATGGAGCGTCCCAAAAATACCTCAGACTCTAGTTTTAAGTGGGCTTTCATCACCACGCATTCTATACAGTCTAAACATGTCAAAAACATCCTTAAGAAACATTGGAGGGTGCTTTTGAATGATAGACTATTGGGTCCCGTTCTTCCCGAACGAGCACCAGTGATTTTTAGAGGTGCACGATCCATTCAGGGGCAGATTGCCCCTAATGTTATCGATCCACCCAAAAAGATATCCTTCTTCCAAGACTGTAAGGGTTTTTACCCTTGCCGTAAGTGCAATGTATGCCACCACAATAGTGCAGGCAGACAAAAGCTACTAACCTTTACATCCACAGTAACGTCTCGTGTATATCACATGAAGGAGTTTGCCACATGTGCATCCCAATATATTGTTTATTTGATAACATGTCCTTGTCATAAACAATATGTCGGATGTACCATCAGGACCTTCTCCATTCGTGTCAATGAGCATATCACCGGCATTAAAGGGGGAAAGAGCAAACATACGGTACCGAGACACTATTTGCAACATCATAATAGAGACCCTTCAGGCACCCTCTTCTAGGTCATAGATAGATTTGTCCCACACTGGAGGGGTGAATCACAATTACGTGGCGTATCACGCCTCGAAACCTACTGGATCTACGAGTTTAGGTCCTTCTTTCCGTTTGGGATGAACGTCGAGTGGGACCTCAACACGTTTATCAATACATCCTAGTAGTGGTGTATTTTTCATGTACGATTTTTCCATTTCCACTTGTTCATTTTTTATGTCCCTTTAATGTATGGGGGTTTCATTTGCCCCCCCTTCCCCTTTTTTTTTTTGCTGATTTATTATTGCGTTATTATCATTGTCTTTTTACATTTATTCCTTTTCCTTACAATACCAATTTGTTCTATGTTTTTATTTCCTAATTTTCCATTCCAATCATATATTGGGAAATTATATTTATTATTTATTCATTTATTCAATTCAATATATTGATTATTTGTAATAGATTACCTAACAGCCATGTTAATATTTTTATATTTTTTTCTCTCATTTCTATGTATATTTTGTATGTACTGGTATAGATCTATTTGGGACATCTTGTGTCCGATTTAGGTAATGCTGCTTAGTATCATTCAGTAATGCTTATTTTCTGTTTTGGTTTATCACCACTTGCTAGCACTATTTCACTTTAGTGCTGCCATCTAGTGTTTGCCATTATTATTGTTCATTTTCACATTGATGTTTTTAGCCATGTGACAGCACCAGATCCGATCATGTGATCGGGACTTGAGCTGAGGAGAGTTGGTTTCCGTGACTACCCTCTCCCATCCTGTGCACCTTTTGGTGGTTGTTGATTGGGTCAGGGCGGCGGGACACCCTTCACCCCACATCACATGACCAGGAAGTGATGCATTACCAGGAAGTGATGTCCACTATTGTTTGCCATGCGGTGGGGAGGTCTCCAGGCATCAGTCTCACTATTAGACTGCGCTATTGGGTCCTGCACTCACCGGCTGTTTTATTCATGATTCTGATTGGTCTAGCGATCAACAGGATCCAGTTCCTGATTACTTGACCTTTGTAGCTCCACTGTGATTGGCTATAGGGGTTATCTTATTGGATTAGATATTTATATATAGGAGCAACGTGAAGGAGGAAGCTCATGCCCCTGTTGAAGACCCTCTTGGTCGAAACGCGTCGGACGATCTCCCCTTCCTTACGCTGCTTAGATTTTATTTCAATTGTGATCACCTTTATCCATTTTTTGTATGGTATTTTTAGAAATAAAAATCCCTGGTTTACCTGCACTATGCAGAAGCTTTTTATTTTTTATTTGCATATTATCCCGATGCAAGTAACTGCCTTCCAGTAGCCCTATTTCCATCACGGGGTCTGGATCAAATCTGTCCCCGGCTTCTCCTTGGAACACATCCTTGAGGTCTATTGGCTGATATCCAGTTGGCGGCCCTTCCTTGTTTTTTTTTTCACCCCACCAGAGAAGTCGAGAAGTGAGACAGAGGTTCCACCGTTCCGGATATCGTTTTCAGCCTAGGTTTGGCTCCATGCACTATTGACTCCATGTCATACGACAGTGGAGTCCACGTCATCTGGTAAGAGTACCCATCTTATCTTACTTCCTGATGTTTTCATTCTGATGCCCCATATCGAGATGTTGGTTTACAGCTACAGAAGTTCTGTATCCCGGTGTTGACTTACAGTCACAGATCCACACCGTGCACCATTGATTTTAATTTCCAGTCTCACATCATTTTTTGGTCCATACCAGTTCCTCTTATTAATTTGAGTTTGGAATCATCCATTTACCATATGTGGACACTTTATACTGTGTTTGTTCAGTTCACTTCACTTATGGTTTTTGCACATATGCTTTACTGTTCAGTACAGCATCTCTTACTTAATTGTTTCACTACACCCTAACTTCCCAATATTTCTTAGCGCTGCATTTTTTCCCAGTTACTTGTTATACTGGAGGCTGTCCAGGGACCCTGACTTTGGTAGTGATCAGGAGTGGTGTTTGGAGGAAATAATGGAGCACAGAGAGCGGAGACTGAATATCTCAGAAGTGCACTGGGCACTGGAAGATTTGGAGTTTCTGGCCGTTCAGGAATGGGAGCTGGAGATCGCCTACAAACAGCTGTTAGACTCTGCTCAGCAGCAGGGTGGTGCTCCCTTTGCCTGGGACTATCAGGAAATACCAGTTGACAACTCTGAAATCCTGGCTGAAGAGTTGACAATGTGGCAGAGTAACAGTGTGCTTTGCCAACCTGCCCCCGCAGCTATGGAGGCGGAGGTCTTATGGTGGATGCAGCAAGTGCTGACTGACCTTGATGAACCTGTTTCTGCATTGGATGATCTTGGATGGAGGAATGTGCCTGTCCAGTAGAATGCCAGAGAATCGTCAGTGGAAAATCTGAAGATTGCCGTCCCCAAACCTAATGTGCTGACAACAGGGCAGAGCTCAGCTAACCTCTGCCTAGCACTGATAGCATCTTCTCTGTTCCACGGAGAGGAGATGATGAATCTTTATCCCCAGACACCAGTTGCAGAGACAAGGGATTTGATAGATTTTTCTGCTGAGGAAGAACAACCTGGTGAGCCTCCAGCAGAAGAAGAGCTGTTATTAGGGCCAAACTTTACTGTGCTCTGCCCAGCACTGATAGCATCTTCTGGGTTCCACGGAGAGGAGATAGTGAACCTTTATCCCCAGACACCAGTTGCAGAGACAAGGTATTTGATAGACTTTTCTGCTAAGGAAGAACAACCTGGTGAGCCTCCAGCAGAAGAGGAGCTGTTATTAGGGCCAAACTTCACTGTGCTCTGCCCAGAACCAACAGAAGTATCTGTGAAGTTACAAGGAACTTCCCCAGCTGAAGCGCTGGCAACCGGACAGAGGGTCCAAGATCTCTTCCCTGCTCCTGTGGTAGTTTCAGAGGCTCAGGGTGAGAAGGTGGCAATCACTTCCCAGCAGCAGACACAGGGGGAGAAGGGAGAGGAGGTGTTCGTCGTCCCTCCCCAACAGTTAGCCGGAGCAGATGGTGAGGGGTTTCCAGCAGAAGGGCTGGCAACAGGGCCGAGTACTGCTGGACTCTGCCCTCAACTAACAGAGGATGGATTTCCTGTGAAGGTGGATGGGACTTCAGTCTCCACCTGTATACCCCAGGGATGCTGGGCAGTCGGCCCAGATCCCCAACATGATGGAGTGAGCCCAGACACCCTGTCTTCTCTCCAGCGGCAGAAAGGACTCCAGGGAGAAGGGCCAATCCAGGCCTCTCCCCAGCGGCAGATATGTTCTCTGAGAGAGGCAGAGGTTGGCTGGGTGAGTAATGCTTTGTTTGGAACAATTTGTTTGGGGTACTGTGTGGGTACAGGCATTAGAGGACTGGAACTACTGACTAACTTCGGAGTCAACACGTCTGGGGTCTCCTCCTGTGTTAGTCTCCTGCCGAAAGGGGAGAAATGTGACAGACCTAGCCGGGAGAGAGACTTTTGGAGGGGACTGTATGCTAGCCTCTTGCCGATCGATTGTGAGCCCTTGCATTTGGGGGAACGGTACACTTTGTGAGCTGTATGCCTGGGGACGCTTGAGGTGGTAATACTGTGGATTCGGGTCCTGGTCCCCCAGGACACACAGACTCTGGGGACCCTGGATTTGCCATATTGGAATAGTGGCTGATTCATAATGCTGGGACAGATACTGTTAGGAGATGCTGATGTAAATTCCATCACCTGTCTGTCTGTTGTCTGCTAAAATGTGTATTGTAAATAAGTCTCTAGTATGGGATCTAAGAGTCATTAGATCCCCATTGTTGTTTGTGTTAATTAACTCTGCTATTGTGTGAAGAAGAGTCTATGTTGATTGTGATAATGTTGATTTGATTTTCTGAACTACAAGACGGCCAATCTGGCCTAAAGGTCATGTCTGAGTCATCTATGCTGTCTAAAGGGATTAGTTATTTAGCTCATGTTAATTAGGTTAATTAGGTTACAGCTGTATTGTTAGAGTAATATGAGCAGGAGGTCTGTATTCCTGTCAACAAAGTGAGATTCCTGGTTGAACTTACATACAGCCTGCCTGGTGTTTGTTCTGAGCTATCACAACTGAGTTAGAACGGCACATAGCTGTAATTCTAATCCCGGAGCATTGGATGACCGAGCAATCAGATGGTGCGATCTGCAATCTGATTCAATAGCTGCAGAGAAGTGTCAGGAGAGTGGAACCGAGTGAGCAAGGGGCTCGTTACAAGGAGGATCTGGGGCAAACTTTAGAGGACATGGAATGGTCAAGTATATGGCTCACATCTAAATCATCTTCGCCCAATGTTTTGGCATTGGAAGCAAACTACAAAGTTCTAACCCGATGGTACCTTGTACCTGCCAGAGTGGCTAAATATTCACCTAATACATCAGCTTTTTGGTTTCGAGGCTGTCCAGACATAGGCACACATTTACATATATGGTGGACGTGCCCATTAATCCAAATTTTCTGGAAGGAAGTTTTCGTGATTGCTTCTAAAATATTCAAAAGGATAATACAACCAGACCCATTCATAGCTTTGCTTAACTTGAAACCAGAATGGTTAACATTTTCTCAATACAAACTTATGGTCCAACTACTAACGGCTGCAAAGCAAACAGTGGCCAAGGCATGGGGATCCCCTACATTGGTACTAGCAGAAACAGTTGAAAGAATGAATAACACAATGTCTCATGCCAAGATGGCAGCTATCAATCATAACCAAATCCCAAAATTTGTAAAATTATGGCATCCTTGTGTAGCGCTGGTAGATTTTTCAATCTACTGCTTATAGGTAAATTTAGTGGGTTATCTGTTCATACATAGTCAGATTTGCCTCTGTTCCAGCTTGGCTGAGTTGCATGTAGTTTCACACTGTGCCTGTGGGTGTCGTTGTCACCATGGGTCGGTGTTGAAAAGGCAACACGTTGAAGTGTATGAGTGCTCCTCTGTCCCGAAGATAACTCGGTGGAGGTGGTCCTCCAAGTTGCATTCTGGGGGAGGGTATTTATGGGACAGACGCCATGTTCTAGGGTCTTTTTCGTTACACTTCCTGGCCCTCCTGGCGTTAGGAGTACTACCGCGCGGTCCTCCGACCAGGAGGCCCACGCTGCTGTAGCGTGTGGGTGGGCCCAGAAGCCTGTCTGGGGCCTACTACAGCGGCAGGGGAATGGTCCTGGGCTGTCTGTCCTACGGGAAGATGCTGGACAACTGAGAAGATCCCAGGGGAGGACCTGTCATGGAAGGATCATGCAGAGTGCTGGTCTGGAGAGGGGCCTGGTGACTCAGTTGGAGGACGTATCCTAAAGTTATCCTACTGCATAGTACTGCCGGGTCGGCTTAAAGGTTCTAGTGCTGTGTTTGCTATCCATCATAAACCATTACATCCTGTGGCAGAGGATCGTTTGGGTTTCTATTTCATTTAAGTCTGTGGCAGAGACTTTTGTTCATGCTGCGTACTACCTGCTAGGTTAGTGAGAGAAACCTATCCAGGCGGGCAAAGATTCAATTCTAATGCCCCCTACACACGGTCGGATTTTCGGATGGAAAATGTCCGATCGGAGCGTGTTGTCGGAAATTCCGACCGTGTGTGGGCTCCATCAGACATTTTCCATCGGATTTTCCGACACACAAAGTTGGAGAGCAGGAGATAAAATTTTCCGACAACAAAATCCATTGTCAGAAATTCCGATCGTGTGTACACAAATCCGACGGACAAAGTGCCACGCATGCTCAGAATAAATAAAGAGATGAGAGCTATTGGCCACTGCCCCGTTTATAGTCCCGACGTACGTGTTTTACATCACCGCGTTTAGAACGATCAGATTTTCCGACAACTTTGTGCGACCATGTGTAGACAAAACAAGTTTGAGCCAACATCCGTCTGAAAAAATCCTAGGATTTTGTTGTCGGAATGTCCGAACAAAGTCCGACCGTGTGTACGCCCTATAAGAGGAAAGTACATTCATCTACAAGATTTCAATTTCTAATACTACACTAAGAAAAGGTATTTGAACTTCCCTGCAACTCTTCTTCTACCTCTTTCCTGCTACTTCCTTCAGTTACGTTTATTAAAGCATTGGAAAAGATACTCAAGTGTCAAGTGCCTACATTGTCTGGTATTAAACTCAACGGGACCCTAGACCCGGTTCTGGTGAAATTGAGGTAACGAAGGTGACGGTAGCAGCCCGCTTTAAACCAGCAGCTCCACCGAGAGTTATTGCTACACTTGGATAAAACATCCAACAATTTCTGTCAAATTTCAATGACTCGGTCCTTTTGCCATGGTAGCGGATTCAGTGACTTATAGAAACATCCATTTCAATGCTTCAGGGAGAAGCCAATGGACGATAAACTGACGGGCGGGTCGACCTTGTGGACTATATCTTTGTCTTTCTATTCTTTTTCTTCCTTTTCTTTCCTTTCCCCTCCAAACCAGTCTCCACAACGCATCCCCACCCAGCACCATCCATCCCTCCAAACCGGTCTCCACAACACATCCCCACCCACGCCCAGCACCATCCATCTCTTCAGTCTCCAAAATGCATCCCCACCCATGCCCAGCACCATCCATCCCTCCAAACTAGTCTCCACAACACATCCCGACCCACGCCCAGCACCATCCATCCATCCAAATCAGTCTCCACAACGCATCGCCAGAGGGAATAAGGGCTAAGGGAGGGTTCTAATCCCTTACTGTTAAATATTGAAAGCGCTGATGACTTGTAATCTACTTTTCATATATTAAGGTGTAAGAGTGTTAAAATAAAAGTGGGTGCACCAAAGGACTCGGTGGGATGGCCAGTGGGTGGTTTCGGTGGGACGACCAGTAGGCCCTGGGGTATGTTGGGGTCGGGCCCCAGGAGGCCCAGGCCTAAAGCTGTGTAAGGGGCCCCAAACTTTCTGATGGCTGCCGTGTATATATATATATATATATATATATATATATATATATATATATATATATATATATGATTGATCTTTTGCTGTATAGGGGCAAGCTTTAATAGTGTACCAATGATGATATTTATAAAGTTTTTGCTTTGTGTTTTATTTAGTGTATGACTTGTAGCCAATATTTGGTTGGGGACACACAGGTAACTGGTACCCTAATGTATTTATTATTATTATTATACATGATTTATATAGCGCCAACAGTTTATGCAGTGCTTTACAATGTAGAGGGGGGACAGCACACATATGATACAGTTCAATACAGAAGGGACAGGAGGGCCCTGCTCGTAGAGCTTAAATTCTAAAGGGAGGGGATTTATTTTAGGAAATGCTATGCTGTAAGTACCTGTATTTGTATCAGGTTAAAAACATAGAATAAGGGCAATGATAAAAATTGGAATGTATTGATATTTATTCCCACTATCTTTTTAGTCGGCTGTTTTGTGCTCTTCCTGCAGTTCACTATTGACCACCTGGGGCTTGTCATTGGTGCACACGTGGAAGCAGAGCTTGTCTGTCTGTCTCTTGTATTTAATGTATCCCTTTCTCGATCTTAGGTTAAAGAGTAACATCTAAGATTGGTAAGAATGACTATAATCTGATGAACGTTGGTTGTACTTATGAGATATTTTAGGTGTTGTTAACATAAATGTTAATTATCTTAATACAATATATTATGACAGCAACACTTCTTCTGAAGTAGCTTATGTTGGCAAAACATGTTTAGTTTATTAGTAAAGACTGTTAGTATAGAGATCCTGGTAAAATTAATATTGTAATCTGGTGGATGAAATGGTCTATTGTTTTTACATAATTCAATATGCATTGCTCCAATAAAATTATTATAAACTTTTTAACCGCTTGCAGACATTGTACTGTGGATGGGTGGCCATTAGGGATGAGCCGATCACCCCCCGGTTCGGTTCGCACCAGAACCTGCGAACAGACCGAAAATTCGCACAAAAGTTAGAACCCTATTGACGTCTATGGGACTTGAACGTTCAAAATCAAAAGTGCTCATTTTAAAGGCTAATTTTCATGGTATTGTTATAAAAAGGGTTTGGGGACCCGGGTCCTGCCCCAGGGGACATGTATCAATGCAAAAAAAAAGTTGTAAAAATGGCCGTTTTTTTCGGGAGCAGTGATTTTAATGATGCTTAAAGTAAAAAAAAAGTGAAATATTCCTTTAAATATCATACCTGGGGGGTGTCTATAGTATGCCTGTAAAGTGGCACATGTTTCCTGTGCTTAGAACAGTCCCTGCACAAAAAAGGAAAAAAGGTCATTTAAAATTGCTTGCTGGCAATATGGATGAAAATCAGTGAGACAAACGACATGGGTACCCCCCAGTCCATTACAAGGCCCTTTGGTTTTGTATGGATATTAAGGGGAACCCCGCACCCAAATTAAAAAAAGGAAAGGTGTGGGGCCACCAGGCCCTATATACTCTGAACAGCAGTATACAGGCGGTGCAAACAAGACAGGGACTGTAGGTTTGTTGTTAAGTAGAATCTGTTTGTAATTTTGAACGGGTACATTTTTAACGTGTTTAGCTCCAGCCAAAAAATCTATTTTAAGCTTTTTGGAAAACATAGGGAAGGGTTATCACCCCTGTGACATTTGTTTTGCTGTCTGTGCTCCTCTTCAGAAGATTTCACCTCACTTTTTGTCCCAATGACAAATGTTTTTTGAAAATTTGTGTTTTTTTGTGAAAGACGGATTGGTGATAAAGCATCAGTGGAAAGGAGAAATGTTTTTCCCATATTAACTCTTACAGGAGAGAATTTCCCTTCCTAGGGGTAGATTTCATCTCACTTCCTGTTGTCTCCTTCCGTTTGCAAGTAGGAGTCGTTTGTAAGTTGGATGTTTGAAAGTAGGGGCCTGCCTTATATACTCAGCAGAAATTTGGGCCTTAGGTGTTGTTGTGGCCACAACACAGTAAGCCCTCACAGGGCCCTGCTGTGAAATATTAGATCAAGAATTGTAATTACATGCCCCTGTTGAACAGGGGCAGAAAAATTGGGCCTTTGGTGGTGGTGGTGGTGCTGGTGCCACAACACTGTAAGTCCTCACTCGCTCTTGGTGGGCGCAGAAACGGGCCCTGCTGTGAAATATTAGATCAAGAATTGTAATTACATGCCCCTGTTGAACAGGAGCTGAAAAATTGGGCCTTTGGTGGTGGTGGTGCTGGTGCCATAACACTGTAAGTCCTCACTCGCTCTTGGTGGGCGCAGAAACGGGCCCTGCTGTGAAATATTAGATCAAGAATTGTAATTACATGCCCCTGTTGAACAGGGGCTGAAAAATTGGGCCTTTGGTGGTGGTGGTGCTGGTGCCACAACACTGTAAGTCCTCACTCGCTCTTGGTGGGCGCAGAAACGGGCCCTGCTGTGAAATATTAGATCAAGAATTGTAATTACATGCCCCTGTTGAACAGGGGCTAAAAAATTAGGCCTTAGGTACTGGTGCTGGTGCCACAACATTGCAACCCCTCACAGATACTCTAGTTGCAATGCAGGAATGAGCCCTGCTGCAAATTATTGCATCAAAAATTGTAATTACACGCCCCTGTTAAAGAGGGGCTGAAAAATTGGGCCTTAGGCACTGGTGCTGGTGCCACAACACTGCAACTTCTCACAGATACTCTAGCTGGAATGCAAGAATGAGCCCTGCTGCAAAGTATTGCATCAAAAATTGTTAAATTGTTAAACTGTTAAACAGGGGCTGAAAAATTGGGCCATAGGCACTGGTGACGGCGCCTAGAACCAAAAATGTTCTTACAAGCTATCAGCGTGATCATTGAGGAGGAAAAGTATAATTATTCAGGATAGTCACTCAGCATCAGCATAGGCAGTCTTTGAAGGGATCTGAGATTTCAAAAAAAAAATATTAGGTTACATCAGCATCAGGTGCTTGGTAGCTGGTGGTGATCCAAGACTGATTCATTTTTATGAAGGTCAGTCGATCGACCGAGTCGGTGGACAGACGCACCCTGTGATCAGTTACAAAGCCTCCAGCAGCACTGAATGTGCGTTCCGAAAGAACGCTGGATGCAGGACAGGCCAGTAGCTCAATTGCATACTATGCAAGCTCTGGCCAGTGATCCATCCTCAAGACCCAGTAACCCAGAGGATTTTAGATGGGAAAGGTGTCCAAGTCAGATCTTGCCCCTAGGTATTCCTGCACCATGTAAAACAGACGCTGGCGATGGTTGCTGGAACCGATCATACCTTGGGGCTGCGGACTAAAAAATTGTCTGAACGCATCGGTCAGACGGCCACCTTCTCCACCGCTCCTTCTTTGACTGACCAAAGCCTCAGCAACACGTTGTCCAGAAACAGGAGTTTGTAACCTCCCAGTCTCTGGGAACGAGTTGCATAGACCTTTCTGCAAGGCCTCCCGAAGATGTTTCATCCTCTGCTCCCTCTGCGATGGCAAGATAAGGTCCGCAACCTTACCCTTGTAACGTGGATCAAGGAGGGTTGCCAGCCAGTATTGGTCCTTCTCCTTGATACCACGAATACGAGGATCCTTACGCAGGCTTTGCAGGATCAGGGAGGCCATGCAGCGTAGGTTTGCTGAGGCATTCGGTCCGGAGTCCTCTCACTAAGGACGACATGGTCCACAGCCACCTCCTCCCAGCCACGTACAAGTCCATGTGTTTCTTGGGACTGATTCCTTAAAGACTGCTGCTGATGCTGAGTGCCAGGCTCCACCTCCATACTGACACAATGCTCCTCCTCCTCCTCCTCTTCCTGTGTGATCAGTGGGCACGCAGGAACACTATCTGGATAAAGGGGGCCTTGAGAGCTAAGGAAGTCTTCCTCTTCCTGCCTCTGTTCTGCTTCAAGTGCCCTGTCCATTATTCCACGCAGCGTGTGCTCCAACAGGTGGACAAGGGGGACAGTGTCACTGATGCATGCACTGTCACTGCTCACCATCCTCGTGGCCTCCTCAAATGGTGACAGGACAGTGCATGCATCCCTGATCATGGCCCACTGGCGTGGGGAAAAAACACCAAGCTCCCCTGACCCTGTCCTGGTACCACAGTCGCACAGGTACTCATTGATGGCGTGTGCAGCCGTTGCAGCATGGCCAACGTTGAGTTCCACCTGGTGGGCGTGTCACAGATTAGGCGGTTCTTGGGCAGGTTAAACTCCTTTTGGAGGTCCGCCAGCTGAGCACTGTCATTATATGACTGGCGGAAATGCACACAGACTTTCCTGGCCTGCCTCAGGACATCCTGTTAGCCCGGGTACCTGCCCAAGAACCGCTGCACCACCAAGTTAAGGACATGAGCCAAACAGGGCACATGGGTCATTTGTCCCTGTCGGAGGGCAGAGAGGAGGTTGGTGCCATTGTCGAAAACCACCATTCCTGCCTTAAGTTGGCATGGCGTCAACCACCTCTGGACCTGCCCCTGCAGAGCTGACAGAACCTCTGCCCCAGTCAGGCCCGGATTTACTCACTTTGCCGCCCCAAGGCCGGGTCCTTCAATGCCGCCCCCCCCACACTCACACTCACACACCACCATTCTTGTCCTTTATCGATGACTGCTATAATAGATCAGTTAAAAACATATCTCCACACACGAGAACACTGAAAATAACTGACTTTAATTGTACAGACTAAAAATACTTCAGGGTAAGCGCGCGAGGGGTAAGGATTTTTTGCGGGCAATTTTTCAGGGCAATGGCTGGTGTTAGTGCTTCAATCATCCCCGGCACCATGGTTGTTATGGTGTCAGGATGAATGAAACACATTATTTCTATCATTACATTGTAATGTAAAATGAAATAGTTCAACTCACCATAATGTAGAATCATTGGGAGCCCCGAGCGTGTCACTTGCCACTATGCCTGCCACCAGATGGGGATGTCACTTGCCACGCTGCCACCAGATGGAGATGTCACTTGCCACACTATGGAGATGTCACTTGCCACACTATGGAGATGTCACTTGCCACACTATGGAGATGTCACTTGCCACACTATGGAGATGTCACTTGCCACACTATGGAGATGTCACTTGCCACACTATGGAGATGTCACTTGCCACACTATGAAGATGTCACTTGCCACACTATGGAGATGTCACTTGCCACACTATGGAGATGTCACTTGCCACACTGCCACCAGATGGAGATGTCACTTGCCACACTATGAAGATGTCACTTGCCACACTATGGAGATGTCACTTGCCACACTATGGAGATGTCACTTGCGACACTATGAAGATGTCACTTGCCACACTATGAAGATGTCACTTGCCACACTATGGAGATGTCACTTGCCACACTATGGAGATGTCACTTGCCACACTATGGAGATGTCACTTGCCACACTATGGAGATGTCACTTGCCACACTGCCACCAGATGGAGATGTCACTTGCCACACTATGGAGATGTCACTTGCCACACTATGGAGATGTCACTTGCCACACTATGGAGATGTCACTTGCCACACTATGAAGATGTCACTTGCCACACTATGGAGATGTCACTTGCCACACTGTGGAGATGTCACTTGCCACACTATGGAGATGTCACTTGCCACACTCTGGAGATGTCACTTGCCACACTATGAAGATGTCACTTGCCACACTATGCCACACTATGAAGATGTCACTTGCCACACTATGGAGATGTCACTTGCCACACTATGAAGATGTCACTTGCCACACTATGGAGATGTCACTTGCCACACTCTGGAGATGTCACTTGCCACACTATGAAGATGTCACTTGCCACACTATGCCACACTATGGAGATGTCACTTGCCACACTATGGAGATGTCACTTGCCACACTATGGAGATGTCACTTGCCACACTATGGAGATGTCACTTGCCACACTATGCCACACTATGAAGATGTCACTTGCCACACTATGGAGATGTCACTTGCCACACTATGGAGATGTCACTTGCCACACTATGGAGATGTCACTTGCCACACTATGGAGATGTCACTTGCCACACTATGAATATTGTCACTTGCCACACTATGGAGATGTCACTTGCCACACTATGGAGATGTCACTTGCCACACTATGGAGATGTCACTTGCGACACTATGAATATTGTCACTTGCCACACTATGAAGATGTCACTTGCCACACTATGGAGATGTCACTTGCCACACTATGGAGATGTCACTTGCCACACTATGAAGATGTCACTTGCCACACTATGCCACACTATGGAGATGTCACTTGCCACACTATGGAGATGTCACTTGCCACACTATGAAGATGTCACTTGCCACACTATGAAGATGTCACTTGCCACACTATAAAGATGTCACTTGCCACACTATGGAGATGTCACTTGCCACACTATGAAGATGTCACTTGCCACACTATGGAGATGTCACTTGCCACACTATAGAGATGTCACTTGCCACACTATGAAGATGTCACTTGCCACACTATGAAGATGTCACTTGCCACACTATGAAGATGTCACTTGTCACGCTGCCTGGCTGCCACCAGATGGAGGAGGGTGGAACAGCGGTGCGGGCAATGAGAAATGTCATCTCTCTCCCCCGCCGCCGCACCGCTGACATTAGTCCTCGATCTTTTCAAAAATGGCGCCGGGCAGCGTAATCACGCTACTGCGCATGCGCCGCCCAGCCGAGCACGTACGAGCTTTCCCGAGCCCGGCCGGCTTCGGAACGGCGCATGCGCAGTAGTGGGCGGCTCGCGGCCATCATTTCTAAGGGCACCGGTGCCCTTAATCGACTCAACGGGCAGCCTGAGAGGGGGGGGCGGCCGCGAAGTCACCGCAGGAGCGGCGCCGCCCCTGCACCACTGCCGCCCCGAGGCCTGGCCTCGGTGGCCTTGTGGCAAATCCGGCTCTGGCCCCAGTGTGGCTCCTGTCCCCCAAGCACACCAGCTCAAGCACCGCATGGCATCTTTTGGCCTGCGTACTTGCGTAGCTCCTTGAACGCCTACAGAGCACCGCTGGTTCCAAGGACAAAGCACAGGAAGAGGCCATGGGAGGAAGAAGAAGAGGAGGGGGTGGAGGAGAGAGGTGTGTCACAATCAGTAGTGGCATTTTAGAGGTGTGGTGGGGGAACAACCTCCAACACTACTGCACCTTGTCCTGCATCCTTCCCAGCTGCCAGCAGAGTCACCCAATGTGCGGTGAAACTTAGGTAACGTCCCTGTCCATGCCTGCTAGACCATGAGTCAGCGGTAATAGGCGCCTTACACCTGATCGCCCTGTCCAGCGAGGCATGGACATTGCCTTCCACATGCCGGTAGAGAGCCAGACTCGCCTTCCGTGAGAAAAAGTGGCGTTTGGGTACCTACCACTGAGGAACCACACATTCCACAAACTCTCGGAAGGGGGCTGAGTCTACCAACTGAAAAGGCAGCATTTGAAGTGCTAGCAATTTTGCCAAGCTAGCATTCAACCGCTGGGCATGTGGATGGCTGGGAGCGAACTTCTTTCGGCGGTGCAGCAGCTGGGGCAGGGAAATTTGCCTGGTACAATCTGGCATCGGTGTACCGAAAGCAGATTGCCCACAAGTACTTGGCTGTGACACACCTAATTCTACACCTTCATTCTTCTCAGTGCAGGTCTCAGAGAGGACTGAAGGTATAGTGGGGTTGGAGATCTCAGCTGATGAGGAGCAAGGAGAGGTCCTCTTTGTTATTTGGTGTGGGTCTTTTAGATACGCTTGCCAACGAACTGCATGGCAGGTCAACATATGTCTGGTCAGGCATGTGGTGCCCAAGCGGGGGATGTTTTGGCCACGCGAGATATGCTTGAGACATATGTTGCAAATAGCAGCGGTGCGATCTGATGCACTCGTCTCAAAAAAGGCCCACACCAAAGAACTTTTTGAATAACGCACATAGACTGCAGCGCTCTGCACATGTTTAGCTTTAGGGTGTGATGCAGTCAGTGTGCTGCCCTTAGGCTGGCCCCTGGAGGACATCCTGCCTCGTTGGTGATGTGCCTCCTCCTCCTCCTTTCTCCTATCAGGCACCCACGTTGAGTCAGTGACCTCATCATCCCCTCCCTCCTCATTACTGGAGCAAATCTGGCAGTATGCTGCAGCAGGGGGAGCATGACTGCCAGATTGCTGTCCTTCTTGGGCACCCCCTCTGTTCGTGCTCACGTTACTGCCTTCATCTAGCTCAGTATCATCATCAGAGCCTTCCAAACGCTGGGCATCCTCCTGCAGCATGTACCCAACACTGTGGTCAAACAGTTCGAGGGACTCCTCAGGAGGACATGGTGGGGCTAGGGAAGGAGTCACTGATGAAATTGAGCCGAGGGAAGAGGCCGCTGCTTTTCCAGACAAAGTACCCTGAGCATGGGTGAGAGAGGATTAGGATGATGAGGACGGCTTGGTCATCCACTCGACCAAGTCTTCTGCAAGTTGCGGCTCAACGCTGCCAGCTGCCGAAAAAAAGGCCAAGCGTGTCCCACAGCCAGGTGCTGATGCACCGTCTCCATGACCAGCACTGTTGCCTCTAGACACAGAGCCTGCTTGCCCTCTTTTATTGGGTTGTGACTGTCTGCCTCTCCTTGTTGGCCTTCCAGACATACTAATGGCCTGTAGCTGCACTAAGCTGGGATATATATATATATATGTACTGATACTGCAGCTAGCAAAATCAACTGCCTGCCTGTAGTATGAGAACACCACCAATCTTCTACAGGTAGCTTTAGCTGAACACTGTGCATAGCTTGCAAAAAACTAACTTGTAGTTTATTTAGCTGCCTGCGGTAGTGATAGGATCAGGAAAACACCACCAACCTTCTACAGGTAGCTTTAGGTAAACACTGTGCAGAGCTCGCAAAAAAATAACTTGTAGGTTTAGCTGAACACTGTGAGGAGGACGCACTACCCTAACTTGTAGCTTTAGCTGAACACTGTACAGAGGTCACACTAAACTAACTTGTAGCTTTAGCTGAACACTGTGAGGAGGACACACTACCCTAACTTGTAGCTTTAGCTGAACACTGTGCACTACACTAACTTGTAGTTTTAGCTGAACACTGTGCAGAGGTTACACTAAACTAACTTGTAGCTTTAACTGAACACAGTGAGGAGGATACACTACACTAACTGTAAATAGTCTAGCTGCCTGACTGTGGTACTAATAGGATCAAAAGAACACCAGCAATTTTCTTCAGGTAGCTGTAAATACTGTAACAAGACAAGCCAGCCTGTCAGTAGGAAGATAATAGGAACAGATGTAGCTAAACTGAATACAGTGTATATATATATATATATATATAAAACACCTGGGATGCATATATATATACACAATACACTGTAAGTGCAGCTAACTCACTGACTGTCCTGCCTAATCTAGCTAACTCAAATGAAATTGCACTGTTTCTCTCTCTCTCTAAGCACGCCGGAACACACTAGACAGGGCTGCCGTGCAGGCGGCCTTATATAGTGTGGGGCGTGTTCTAAACCCCCTGAGCCATAATTGGCCAAAGTCACCTTGGCTTTGGCCAATTACAGCTCTCTCTACTGACGGCGCTGTGATTGGCCAAGCATGCGGGTCATAGTGCATGCTTGGCCAATCATCAGCCAGCAATGCACTACGATGCCGCAGTGAATTATGGGTCGTGACGCGCCACACAAATTTGGCGCGAACGGCCCATATCGTTTGCAATTCGATGAACGATCGAACAGCCGATGTTCGAGTCCAACATGGGTTCGACTCGAACACGAAGCTCATCCCTAGTGGCCATACAGGCAAAGAGATGTACCCGTACATTGCTGATTGCTTCCTTGTTTAGGGTGCATGCACGTGCACCCTCTGGCTGGCACCCACTGTGATTGCACATAGCTGGAGCCTGTCAGCAAATTCTGGCCAATGATTCACGGCCAGGACCTGCTGATTGGCTGTGTACATTTACAGCCTAAAGCTCTGTATTGACAATTAACACCGATCTCTGTACAGAGACAATGACTTGGTCATGAAGGGGGTAAAATCTTCCGGAAGTCAAGTAGTTGAAAGATAATTTTGGATTTTTGTTGGCACCTTTCAAAATCCGCTCCCTTGGGTTTGTAGAAATTAAAAATCTACTCAACTAACAAGGTAGTTTTCCCAATGATATTAACCACTTCCCGCCCGGCCTATAGCAGATTGACGGCCGGGCGGTGGTTCAGTTATCCTGACTAGGGGTCATATGACGTCCTTCAGGATAACATGCCACCACGCGTACCCGTGGAGGTGTGCATTGCGGTGATCAGTGGAGTGGTGTGTCAGTCTGACACACCACTCCACCGATCATGGAAAAGAGCCTCCAGTGGATCACGGCTGATCACGATGTCAATAGGAAAAGCCGTTGATTGGCTTTTGCTCAAAGACGCGAGTAGAGAAGAGCCAATCGGCAGCTCTTCTGACAGCGGGGGTCTGCGCTGATTGTAAACACTGTGCAGCGCCCCCTCGGATGCCTGCACTAGATCATCAGGGAAGCTGCCAGGACCACCAGGGAAGCGGGCAACATGTGGATGGCCAGGTATGTACCCCATGGCCATCCTCATGTGCCCAATGTGCCCAGTCTGTGCCCAATCTGTGCCAATCAGTGCCCACAAATGGGCACTGACTGGCACCACTATAAAGCAGTGATGCCCAACAATGCCACCCATCAATGTCATCAGTGCCACCAATCAGTGTCAACAGTGGCACCCATCAGAGTCCATCTGTGCCACCTATTAGTGCCCATCTGTGCCCATCAGTGCCCACCTATCAGTGCCCATCAGTGGCCATCCATGACACCTATCAGTGCCACCCATAAGTACCCATCAGTGCCACCCATAAGTACCCATCAGTGCCGCCTATGAGTGCCCATCAGTGCTGCCTATGAGTGTCTATCAGTGCCACATACCAGTGCCAACTATCAGTGCCACCTATCAGTCTCCATCAGTGCCGCCTATCAGTGCCCATCATCAGTGCCACCTCATCGGTGCCCATCAGTGCCACCTTATCAGTGCCCATCAGTGCAGCCATATCAGTGCCCATCATTGAAGAAAACATACTTATTCACAAAAAATTTTAAACAGAAACAAAGAAAAACTTTTTTTTTCTTCAAAATTTTCAGTCTTTTTTTGGTGCGCAAAAAATAAAAACCGCAGAGGTGATCAAATACCACCAAAATAAAGCTCTATTTGTGGGAACAAAATGATAAAAAATCTGTTTGGGTACAGTGTTGTATGACCGTGCAATTGTCATTCAAATTGTCATTCAGCGACAGCGCTGAAAGATGAAAATTGGCCTGGGCAGAAAGGTGTCTGAGTGCCTGGTATTGAAGTGGTTAAACTACCCAATTAAATACTTCTTCCCTTACCTACCCAAACAACCTTTTCACAGAAAAAGACGTATGTAAGGTAATCAACTCTTTACCTTCTAAATTAGGTAAATATTAACACAAATAACTACCAAATGTGATACAATTGTATATGCATTAACAGATCATTTTAAGACACATTTTCATACATCTACAACCTCTGGTTGGTCTACAAACTCTAGGCCCAAGCAGTAATTGATTTTGTCTTTAAATACCAGGCACTTAGACACCTTCCCGCCCAGGCCAGTTTTCAGCTTTCAGCGCTGTCGCAATTTGAATGACAATTGCGCAGTCATGCTACACTGTACCCAAACAAATTTTTTATCATTTTGTTCCCACAAATAGAGCTTTCTTTTGGTGGTATTTGATCACCTCTGCGGTTTTTATTTTTTGCGCAACAAATAAAAAAAGACCGACAATTTTGAAAAAAAACAAGTTTTTCTTTGATTCTGTTAAATTTTTTGTAAATAAGTATGTTTTCTTCTTCAATGATGGGCACTGATATGGCTGCACTGACGGGCACTGATACGACTGCACTGATGGGCACCGATGAGGTAGCACCAATGAGGTGGCACTGATGAGGTGGCACTGATGGTCACTGATGATGGGCACTGATAGGCAGCACTGATGGGCACTGATAGGTGGCACTGATGGGCACTGATAGGTGGCACTGGTATGCGGCACTGATGGGCACTCAGGTGACACTGATGGGCACTAGTAGGTGGCATTGATTGGTACATATGGGTGGCACTGGTGGGTACTTATGGGTGGCACTGATAGGTGGCACTGATGGGCACAGATAGGTGGGCACTGATGGGCACAGATGGGCACTGACAGGTGGCACCGATGGGCAATGACAGGTGGCACTGATGACAATGATTGGTGGCACTGATAAAACTTATTGGTGGCATTGCTGGGCATAACTGAAACGTAATGGTGCCAATCAGTGCCCATTTGTGGGCACTGATTGGCACAGATTGGGCACATTGGGCACATGTGGATGGCCATGGGGTACATATCTGGCCATCCACATGTTGCACCTTCCCTGGTGGTCCTAGTGGCGATCCCTGGTGGTCCAGTGTGGTGATCTGAGGGGGGCTGCGCTGATAAACAATCAGCGCAGACCCCCCTGTCAGGAGAGCCGCCGATCAGCTCTCCTCTACTCTCGTCTGCCAGACGCGAGTGAGGAAAAGCCGATCAACGGCTCTTCCTATTGACATCGTGACCAGCCGTGATTGGACATGGCTGATCATGTGTTACCAAGATTGGTGGAGCGGTGTGTCAAGTTGGGGCGCATCGAGGCGGCATGTTATCCTGCTGGACGTCATATGATGCCCAGTCAGGATAACGGAACCACTTCCCGGACGTCAATCCGCTATAGGCCGGGCAGGAAGTGGTTAAAAAAATGCTAAACTAGTATCTAATAAGATAATAATTTGAATGTTAGAGTGAAAAAACATGGTAATGAAACTGAGCCAGGTAAGGAGTAGAGAATTTGGTTATGCAATAAGATGTGGATATCTAGACCTTTAAATGTGCTATAGAGAAGAAACACTAGATCAGATAAATGTTTCACCTCATTCATTAAGCTATCTGTGTTTACCATGCTTACAAACCGAGTTTAGCCACGTTTAGCCACGTTTGCGTTCAGAAGTGGTTTTTAATTATTTTTTTTTAAATGAATTAATTTTTTTTAAATAGTCAAACATTAAAAACGCCTGTAAACAAAATGTGGGTAAATGCGAGTTAACGTGTTTACACACGTTTACAATCTGTTACAGGTGTTTGGCGTTTCAAATGCCTCCGAACATCCCTTCTGAATGTATTTTTTTGCTTTCCAAAAAATGCTTCTAAAGTCAACTAGACTAGAAACTACTATAAACGACCCTGTGTATATGTACTGATAAGATAACACAGAGGAAAGCTCAGGAGCAGCTGAAAAAAATGCCCAACTGCTCCCAAATGTCTGTTTACCAGCAACAGTGTACATGAAGCCTTAATGTTCTCCCCCTTTTATTTTATGGCGCTAATTACCCTGGAGTGGAAAAGCTGTTGCCTAGGAATATTAACCCCTTAGGGGAAAAGTGCATTTGTACCATACTCTTTCCAAAAAGTAATGGTCATCTGGTGAGTGTACAAGTGTGGTGGTGATGCATGGTGGAGGATAAGAAACACAGACGAGAATATATGTATATCAATTGTTGTCACTTTGAGCACAGAGCACTTCGAAAAGTGACATCACTGATTGATTTGCAAAGGAAAAGCATGGAAAGCAATTGGACACATTGTAAAAGGGCTCTTATGTTAGAATTCACTAATAAGATAGGAAAAGCAATTTTTGCATTTTTTTGTTTGAAATTATTCATGCACAGGAGCACTTTATGTGAATTATGAATTTATATGTGTCACGCAGTTGATTGATAGTAGAAAATAGCACCAGGATAATATAATTGAGCGCTGTGTACTGAGGTTTAATAATTATAAGAACATTGATTGTGTTTTACACAGCAGCTGTTACTATAGAGAGTAGTGCTGGTATTTTTGGTGTATATATTTGCCTTTAGTAATGCATTATTACAGTAATGCATTAATTAATATATTAGATAAACATATATTATAGAGGCTGTTTAATTTGCAAGAGAAATGTCATTCATTTAATTTTGCAAGATAGTTTTCCCTTAGCCTAGTGAAACTAGTGAAAAGTCACTTTGCAAAGAATACCCAATCATGTGCAAGGAAAATGAAAAAAAAAAATATGTTTGCTTGCATATGATTGCAAGATGGAAGTCAGCAAAGCATAACCCCATTCACTAAGCTAAGGGAAAATTCCTGTGCAAAGTAAAAATTCCTTTGCAGAATGAACAGACAATTTGCTTTTAGCAATTCAACCCCATAGTTTCTCAAAACTATTAAAGCTTTTATACCAGTGCAGGTATTTTTTCCTAACATATCAATAGAAGATAATCAGGTGTATTTGATTATGATTCTTTCAAAAGTCTATAAGTACCTCATTCCAATCTTAAAGTGAATCAACCACACACACACACATAAAAAAGTAACATATTGCAGCTTACTAGTTTGTAGATGTACTAGGTTGATTAGTTTTCTTTTTGTAGGCTTTATTACCTTCTTTTTGTTCATGCATATAACACACTTCCATCCCCTAATGACTATGCCTATTTTCCCACTATATCTATGGAAGGAGCCATGGTTGACACACGGACTGGACTTCAAATACCTTTGTTCATCTACATTTAATGGTGGAGTGATAGAAGTAGTAGATTTAAGGGTTAGTTCACCTTTTTCAGATTTGAAATCCCCAGACTTCTGAACCTGTGAGTGGGCACTAGCAGCTCATCATCCACAGAGGTAAGTACAACAGAAACTGGGGGAGTTGTGGCGAAGCTGCAGGGTGTTAGTTTACCATTTCATTTTTTTTTAAGATGAACTTACACTTTAAACATGAAGGATAAGGATGTTTGTGCCATTTCAGCTCACAGGATGTGACACCAACATTGCATTTCTGCCATTATCAACAGATTTTTTTTGCACTTATGAAAAAGTTCTTAGGCAGAAAAATGCAAACTTATGCAGACATTGCAACTAAAAACTGCAATATATAATAAATTGATAGTAAAATTTTTAACATTTAAAAAAAAAACATTTTTTGAAAATATTATATGCTAATTGGGGTTTGGATGTGTTTTAAGCTCTAAGAAATTAATTGCCTAAGCTGCTTGATATACTTGATAATTCCTACTGTATTAAAATAATGTTTTCTTATAACTCAAACTGAATACTTCACTTTTATATAGCTCTCTGGTTACTGGTTATAAATTCTTACAAAACCTTTAATAAAGAAAGAGTGTCAATTGAACCACTGTATACCTTCTCCTTAAACTGACCTGTAGTTCACTGGAAACTCCTGAATAATCCCAATTTATCTCATTAATAGGGATGAGCTTCGAGTTCGAGTCGAACTCATGTTCGACTCGAACATTGGCTGTTCGCAAGTTCGCCGAACAGCTAACAATTTGGGGTGTCCGTGGCAAATTCGAATGCCGCGGAACACCCTTTAAAAGTCTATGGGAGAAATCAAAAGTGCTAATTTTAAAGGCTTATATGCAAGTTATTGTCATAAAAAGTGTTTGGGTACCTGGGTCCTGCCCCAGGGGACATGGATCAATGCAAAAAAAAGTTTTAAAAACAGCCGTTTTTTTCAGGAGCAGTGATTTTAATAAAACAATAAAACAATAAAAGTATAATATCCCTTTAAATTTCGTAGCTGGGGGTGTCTATAGTATACCTGTAAAGGGGCGCATGTTTCCCGTGTTTAGAACAGTCTGACAGCAAAATGACATTTCGAAGGAAAAAACCCATTTAAACCTACTCGCGGCTATTTCATTGCCGACAATACTTATAGAAGTTCATTGATAAAAACGGCATGGGAATTCCCCACAGGGGAACCCCGAACCAAAATTTAAAAAAAAAATGACGTGGGAGTCCCCCTAAATTCCATACCAGGCCCTTCAGGTCTGGTATGGATTTTAAGGGGAACCTGGCGCCAAAAAAAAAAAAACGGCGTGGGGTCCCCCCAAAAATCCATACCAGACCCTTATCCGAGCACGCAACCTGGCAGGCCGCAGGAAAAGAGGGGGGGACGAGAGTGCGCCCCCCCTCCTAAACTGTACCAGGCCACTTGCCCTCAACATTGAGAGGGTGCTTTGGGGTAGCCCCCCAAAACACCTTGTCCCCATGTTGATGAGGACAAGGGCCTCATCCCCACAACCTTGGCCGGTGGTTGTGGGGGTCTGCGGGCGGGGGGCTTATCGGAATCTGGAAGCCCCCTTTAACAAGGGGACCCCCAGATCCCGCCCCCCCTGTGTGAAATGGTAAGGGGGTACTTACCCCTACCATTTCACTAAAAAACTGTCAAAAATGTTAAAAATGACAAGAGACAGTTTTTGACAATTCCTTTATTTAAATAATTCTTCTTTCTTCTATCTTCCTTCATCTTCTTCTTTTTCTGGTTCTTCTGGTTCTTCCTCCGGCATTCTCGTGCAGCATCTCCTCCACGTCGTCTTCTATCTTCTTCTCCTCGGGCCGCTCCGCACCCATGGCATGGGGGGAGGCTCCCGCTCTTCTCTTCATCTTCTTCATCTTCTTCTCTTCCTTCTTCTCTTCTTCATTTTCTTCTCCGGGCCGCTCCGCATCCATGCTGGCATGGAGGGAGGCTCCCATTGTGTGATGGTGTCTCCTCGTCTGACGGTTCTTAAATAACGGGGGGCGGGGCCACCTGGTGACCCCGCCCCCTCTGACGCACGGTGACATGATGGAACTTCCCTGTGGCATTCCCCGTGATGTCACAGGAAAGTCCCATCAAGTCACCATGCGTCAGAGGGGGGCGGGGTCACCGGGTGGCCCCGCCCCCCGTTATTTAAGAACCGTCAGACGAGGAGACGCCGTCACACAGCGGGAGCCTCCCTCCATGCCAGCATGGGTGTGGAGCGGCCCGGAGAAGTAAATGAAGAAGAGAAGAAGAGAAGAAAAGAAGAAGAGAAGAAGATGAAGAAGATAAAGAGAAGAGCGGGAGCCTCCCCCCATGCCATGGGTGCGGAGGGGCCCGAGGAGAAGAAGATAGAAGACGCTGCGGAGGAGATGCTGGACGAGAACGCCGGAGGAAGAACCAGAAGAGCCAGAAGAATCAGAAGAAGAAGATGAAGGAAGATAGAAGAAAGAAGAAGCATTTAAATAAAGGAATTGTCAAAAACTGTCTCTTGTCATTTTTAACATTTTTGACAGTTTTTTAGTGAAATGGTAGGGGTAAGTACCCCCTTACCATTTCACACGGGGGGGCCGGGATCTGGGGGTCCCCTTGTTAAAGGGGGCTTCCAGATTCCGATAAGCCCCCCGCCCACAGACCCCCACAACCACCGGCCACGGTTGTGGGGATGAGGCCCTTGTCCTCATCAACATGGGGACAAGGTGTTTTGGGGGGCTACCCCAAAGCACCCTTCCAATGTTGAGGGCATGTGGCCTGGTACGGTTCAGGAGGGGGGGCGCACTCACGTCCCCCCCTCTTTTCCTGCGGCCTGCCAGGTTGCGTGCTCGGATAAGCGTCTGGTATGGATCTTTGGAGGGACCCTACGCCGTTTTTTTTTTTTTTTTTTATAACTTTATTTTGGGAGTGCAGATTATACATAGAATTCAAAAATGCAGTACAACAGTTATCTGTTTCTTGTTAGTATTTATCACAAACAAAAATTAAAAGAATTTTAAGTATATATTGGTTTAATAACAGGCATGTTTCCTTTGAAATGTGCTATTAAGGCAGGTAGTCATAGGTTAACGGTTCCAGTTTGATTTATCCATCAGTGCTGAGGAGAGTGCCCTCCATCCGCAATTAAATAGTAAGCTTAAACTAAGCATAATTCAAGCGAAGGTGCTCCAACAATGCCTTATGACTAACTATGTGACTTCCCAAGGAATCGCACCAGTCTATGCCTGTTATCTGAGTAGCGCTCTGCCATTTTTTGGTGAATTAAGTCCATGTATTGCATTATATATAAAAATTATGGTGTTCATTCCCACGAACATAGGATTGGCACCATAATGGAATACTGCAATCCGGGGGTTTTTTCTTATTTTTTACCCTCTCCCCCCCTTACTGATGGGGAAAAGAGGCAAAGGACACTAGTAGTGTCAAAGGGAGAAAAAGGAAGTAAGAATAAGGGGAAACAGAAGTGGAGAAACACAAAAAAAAAGGAGAGGTAGGTATAGGGCCCTGGAGAGACCGACGACCCGCGGCTCCGAAGCATCTAGGGGACAGACACCTATGTATACGAGTTGTATTCATCTGAAAAGCGGAACATATTCCAACGTGTCCACCGGGTGCTATGCTCCTCTTCTTTTTCCCTGATAGCAGCTGTGAGGCTCTCCATTTGCTGAATATCACAGACCCTGCTAAACCATTGTGTCATTGTTGGAATGGACTGCTGCTTCCACATGCTGGGAATACACGCCCTAGCCGCGTTCAAGAGGTGTTTCAGCAAAGATTTGCGATACCGTTTGCTAGACATCGGAGTCAGGTTCAGGAGCACTGCCACTGGATTGTTCTGGAGAGACACATCAGTGAGTCTGTGAATGATTTCCAACACTTGTCTCCAGAAAGGAGCCAAGGCCGGACATTCCCAGAAGATGTGGATCAGTGTGCCAGTTTGTGTACTACATCTCCAGCACAAAGGGCTGTGCCCCGGGAAAATGGATGCCAGCACCGAAGGGGTCCTGTACCATCGTGTCAGAATTTTGAAGGTAACTTCTTGGTATTTACTGTACTACATAAAGAGGATTTATGTGCAAGAAGAGGATTGGAATCTTGTGGTCTTCTGTAAACGTGACGTTTAGGTCCCTCTCCCACTTCCCCAAGTAAGGGGGATCCTGTTGAAACGTATGGTTCAGTAGAATGTTGTATGAGAGAGAGAGAGATTTTCGAATTGGCTCCTCGCCCATGCACAACTCCTCAAAGGGTGTAGGTTGTCTACAGAAACCCTAGACCTCTGGAAGGGATCTGAGAAAATTTGACAGTTGTAGGATCTTCCATCTGCCTAGTAAGGAGTTATTAAAGCTAGGGTATGTGTTAGAAGGGTCATTCCAACCCGTCGATCCACAAAAAGTGGAGGCTCTGACTAGACTCCGATCCGAGTGGAGCCGAAAGGATCTATCGGATAGGCCTGGATGGAAATCCAGGTGTCCAATTATGGGTGTCATTGGAGATGGAAAATTGGGCGTCTCTGCCACTTTGGAGTATCTACGGTGTTTGTCCAAGGTCGTATCGAGCAATGGGTGGGAAGGGAAAAATCTGGAAGAGTGAGTTCCACTCCAAGGTAAACCCTCAATAGGAAACTGAATTGTTTCCTGTTCTAATCCAATCCATAGCTTGTGTGATGAGTGTCTGCACCAGTCTACAATTCTGTTCATGTGGACTGCTGTGTAATAAAGAGCTGGGTCAGGGAGGCCAACGCCTCCTCTCAGTTTTGGTCTCTGTAATAGGGATCTCTTGAGCCTCGGTGGTTTCCCCTGCCAGACATATCTGACGAACACTGATTGTAACTTACGGAAGAATTCCTGTGGAATCCTAACAGGCAATGCCTGGAGGAGGTAGAGTAGTCTCGGCATGATGTTCATTTTTAATACATTGCATCTGCCGAACCATGAGATCGCCAGCCCCCTCCACCTGTCTAGGTCTGTGAAGAACACATTCAGGAGTGGTTGAAAATGTAGTTGATAAATGAGGTGTAGATATGAGGGGATTTTTGTACCTAAATATTTGATGGCCTGAGGAGACCACCTGAAGGGGAAATTACCGCTAACAGAGGCCCGGGAACTAGGGGAGAGAGTGATGTTTAACGCTTCTGACTTTTGGAGGTTGATTTTGAAATCCGATAATTCCCCGTATTGACCTATTGCCAATAGTAAGTTTAGGAGAGGCGTATGAGGATCTGAGATGTAGAATAACAGATCGTCCGCATATGCGGCAATTTTATGATGATAAGTACTCGTCTTGAGTCTCTTGATATTCGGGTTAAGCCTTATGTGTTGTAATAAGGGCTCTAGTGCCATTATAAAGAGGAGCGGGGAAAGTGGGCATCCTTGCCTCGTGCCGTTGCTTATCTTAAAGGGGCTAGAGTTAATCCCATTTACTCTTACTGTTGCCGTGGGAGAGGGATATATGGCGGAAATCCATGATAACATGGGAGCTGGCATGCCAAAACATCGCAGGGTGGCCAAGAGGAAAGTCCAATTCACCCTGTCAAACGCCTTTTCGGCGTCTGTAGATAACAAAATGAATGGTATGTTGAGGCGTTTAGCTCTAGCCACTACATTGATCGTCCTGATGGTATTATCTCGCGCCTCTCTGTTACGGATAAAGCCTGCTTGGTCTAGAGGGATTATACGTTGGAGAACTGAGCCTATTCGCTCTGCCAAGATTTTTGTGAATAGCTTCAGATCACAATTAAGAAGGGAGATCTGTAACTCGCGCACATCAGCGGGTCTTTTTCAGGCTTAGGGATGACAATTATACTGGCTTGCAGGATATCTGAAGGTATGGTGATTATCCAATATGGCACAGCTAAGGAGGTATGGAGTGATTTTGTCACGCTGAAGTACACAGCTCAACCAGGATTACTTATAAAGGATCGCACTGAATAAAGCAACAGCAACTCAAGAGGAGAGACCACCAACTACCCCAAGAGCACCCACTTTATCGCTCGGTACCCCTGTAGGGGTGATTAATTCTGGTGAGTGGGGGAGCACTGGGGGGTTGAGCACCTCAAGTCACCACTTTGAACTACAAGCACAGAAGTCACGGATATTAATTTTCAAGGAGTGAAAAAATATACAATATTGAACTTATTCAGTTTTGTTTTGGTTGAAAATTTTTTTTATTGTTTACACGGAGTTTATGCATAATCACTTATTCGCTAGAAATTAATTACCACCATTTATGATTTATATAATATCTGTTTTTATATTTTGTGTATGAGAAATCCGGGATTGTTATTTACTATGTGTGGTACGCCTGGAGAGTATTTAGCATAAGATACACAACAAATAGCTTTTTACCCTGAACTCACCAAAGGCGCTCAGTGTCACAATATTTTTGAATTTTGAGGATATTTTTCACTGTATTTCATCATTTTTCTTATTATTTGTGGTAGCTTCACTAATATTGCACTGATAATATTTTTCACATATGGTTTTTGGTTTATTTCAAAATTTTTTCACGGGAGGCGCCATTTTGTCCCAATACTTTTGCACTATTGATGTATTTTTTCAAATAATTTTTCTTCCCTGTTTTCACATATCGATTTTATTTTCCCGGCACTACGATACATGCAGAAGCATCACACCTGCATTATAGTTCCAATTTACATCATTCCAGTTGCCTTTATATATAGATTGTCTACCTTGTAAATTATTTTCAGTGATATAATTCCTATATATCCTAGCCTTACCTAGGCCTTAGATTATTATTTCATCTATTTAGAGGGCAGCGCCATATTTATCTCCTTAATTATCTATTGAAAATGAATGGTATATTGAGGCGTTTAGCTCTAGCCACTACATTGATCGTCCTGATGGTATTATCTCGTGCCTCTCTGTTACGGATAAAGCCTGCTTGGTCTAGAGGGATTATACGTTGGAGAACTGAGCCTATTCGCTCTGCCAAGATTTTTGTGAATAGCTTCAGATCACAATTAAGAAGGGAGATCTGTAACTCGCGCACATCAGCGGGTCTTTTTCAGGCTTAGGGATGACAGTTATACTGGCTTGCAGGATATCTGAAGGTATGGTGATTATCCAATATGGCATTGAAAGCAGTAACGAAGTGAGCTGCCAGTTGAGTTTGGAAAGTTTTATAATAGGTGATGGTGAAACCATCGGGGCCTGGTGCCTTCCCTGTCGGAGTGTTTGCTAAAGCTTTTGTGAGCTCATCTGGGGTGATAGGCTGCAAGAGCAAGTCAACTTCCTCCTCATTAAGGGAAGGTAGTTTTGCAGCTGCGAGATACGCCTCTATAGATTCTACACTATTTTGGTTTCGTACCCCAGAGGGAGAGGAATGTAAGTTGTACAGGGCTTCATAGAATACCCTGAAAGACTCCGCCATTTCTGCGGAATCATGAATCTTGGATCCTGTGGGTGAAGATAAGGCAGTGATATAGGAAAGGTTGCGTTGGGTCCTTATCGCATTTGCAAGTGTTCTGCTGCACTTATCTCCAAATTCGTAAAAGGTTCTATGTATCCTCAAGAGGTTATTCTTAGCGTGGAACAGAGAATGCTCTCTGATTTGCTCTCAGAGCCTGGTCACTTATCCCTTCGTGGCTTTATCTGGGTGGTGTTTGTGTCGTTTTTCACAGTCATGTAATTTTACTAGTAAGTCAGATAGCATTTTTTCTCTGGCTACTTTGAGTCTGTGACCATGTTTAATAAATATTCCTCTTATATAACATTTATGCGCTGACCAAATAGTTAGCGGATTGGGGACCGTTTGTTTGTTACTTTCGAAAAAGAGATTCAGTTCTCTCAGAATGTCTGCTCTCACCTCAGGGTCTTGGATAAGAGATTCGTTTAGACGCCAGGTGGCTCTCTTGGGAGCCGGGCGTTTCCAATTTAGGGTCAAAGAGATCGGAGCATGATCTGAAAGAGTGATGTGCCCAATCTGTGCCCCTGAGACAAGTGGAATCGTAGCGTGGGAGACCAGGAAGAGGTCAATCCTGGAATATGAGTTGTGGACAGCCGAGAAAAAGGTGTAATCTCTCTCCTGCAGATGAAGAATCCGCCATATGTCAACTAAGCGATAAGAATGCAGTAGCTCCCTGATTCGGTTCCGGCATTGCAGAGAAAGGGCCGAGGATCCCGACGATGTGTCTTTACGGGGATATATGGTAAGGTTAAGGTCTCCACCTAACACTAGTGTTCCCTCTGTGAAGGAAGCCAAGGCGTCCAAGCATGATTCAAGTACAGACAATTGGTCCACATTTGGCAAGTACAGGTTCGCAAATGTAAATGTCTGTGACTGGATAGTACCTTTGACAAAAAGGTATCTACCTTCCGGGTCAGCATGGAGGTCCCCCAGCTGCCAAGGCAAAGTTTTAGCCAGGAGGATACTTGTCCCTTTAGACTTTGAGGAAGGTGAAGCACTGTGGTACACTATCGGGAAATGTTTGCTGTGGAGTTTAGGGATACAGTCAGCCCGAAAATGGGTCTCCTGTAAGAACACAGTTTGGGGTCTCTGTCTCCAAAGATCCGAAAGACAACTAGAACGCTTCTCTGGAGCATTTAGGCCTTTCACATTCCAGGATACAAACTTCAGAGACATGTCTGATAGAAGGGGGAGGGGGAAAATAGATTAGAGTAGAAGAGTTGCAGTAAAAGAGTGGTGAGAGACACAGATAGAGGCAGGAAAAATAAAAAAAGAATGGAAGGACAAAAAAAAAAAAAAGAAAAAAGAAAATAAAAATGGGGAGAAGTAGGAATAATCTAAGACTCCAATCGGAGAATTACTGCCTAATGGGGCAGCTAGGGCCTAGTTGGGGAAGCGGTAGGGCACTTCAGAGGTCGGGCTCCCAGAACGCGAATCGCCCCCCAGGCCACCTCTCAATAGGAGCGGTCCCGTCCGGAACCGCCTAGGTACATTAGACTTCATTAAAAAGAGATAGCTCTTTAGAAACACAGAGCATACAACCCTATGACATTCAGTATATCATAACACTTCTTAACGTTATAACCAGCAACAATAAGACATTGAGTAAAGCCTTAATTAAAAGAACTATATCAAATTCTGATCTCCCGTTATTAGCTCTGTTTACTAACTGGATCACTAAACCCACCGGGCCCTATCCAAGGGAGGGCAATCCAAAACCCCTTACCCGAGTCTCCATATCTGTAAAAGTCAGTTTCCATCTGAAACTATCTCAGGGTCCCGAGGTAGGGTAGTTGGTAAGTAGTAGGGGTGGATAAGGGAGGGGGTGAGGAGGGGAAAAAGGGAGGGTAAATGTGGGGGAGGGTGGGAAAAGGGGAAGGGTAGGGAGGGGAGGGAAGTAGTGGACCATTAGTTAGATAGTAACCTCTCTATACAGATATTTATCCTTTGTTATTCTAAGAAATTCCAACTCTTGATATCAGCTAGTCCCTCTTTGTCCCCTCTCAGACGTTAAACTCACTTCAGTGGTAAGCCTCAAAATTATTAAACAGTGTGAACAGTGTGAACTATTTGTACCCTTTTCTGTGTCTGGTAATGTGGTACCTGCTGATAAACAAAAATCAATGAGGGATTGCTGAACTATTATCGACAGAGTCTGTTATTTGTAGCTTACAACAATAATGACATATCTGTGTCTTCTTAAGGATGATCTCTCCTGTGAGGCCCGCTTACTTGACTGCATACTTTCCCTCCATTCCTGGTAAAAAAAAAAAAAAAGGGGGGGGGGACCAAAACTGTCCAGGATACTGGAGACTCAACTTGTCTCCATGGAGCCCCTAGGCCAGAGAGATATGAGAAAGTCTAACCAGATGAGCATACGAAAGAGAACAACAATAGGCAAGTAAATAGCCAAGTTCAGGCTTCAGAGCGACTTATCTCTATGAATTCAAGGTTCGTTGTCTTGTGGGGCCAGCGGTCTTCTACGTTGCGATCTGTTGTTGCGTCGAGGTCTTTGAGGTCTGCCTGAAGGGTTCCCTGCTGGTATGTTAGTAGTAGGTGTCAGGACAAACGCCAGCCAGTTAGGTAATGCCATTGATGGTAGCCCGAGGGTAGTGAGAAAGGTGGGAACCTCCTTAGGGTGTCGGAGGGTGTATGTGCGACCTCCCTTCCTTGCTATTAAATGAAAAGGATGGCCCCACTTGTAGGTGATTCCTTGTTCACTGAATTTCTCCAATAGGGGTTTCATGCAACGACGCATCTGTAGGGTCCTGCGGGAAACATCTGGTAGGAGAGATATCTGGGCTCCATCAAAGTCAATATGCCCTCTACGCCAGGCTCTTTGGAGAATGTCCTCTTCAATAGAGTAATTATGCAGGCAACATAGAACATCTCTAGGCCTGTCCTCCACCGCATTTCTGGGGCTAAGGGTTCTGTGGACCCTGTCTATTGTGATAGGTGTTTCCGTCGGGCGCTCTAAGCAATCATTAAATAGAGCAGTCACTGTCGTTTTTAAGTCCGCTTGCTGGGTCGCTTCTGGCAGACCGCGGATTCTTATGTTACGCCTACGGCTGCGGTTTTCCTGGTCATCTAGTAACAAGTGTAGCTGTGCGATTTGGTCTGCAGTAAACATAGATGGGGGCATATGTGCAGGCAGAAGCAGTGGGGCAGAGCTCATGGAAGTCTGCTGTAAGATGGGCAGAGGCGCACCAGGGGTTAAGCTCTGTAACTGGGAGCGTTTTATGGCATGTGAATCCCATTGCGGTGTGCAGCTGGGTTCTCCTCCCGGGCTTGTAAATGATGTAAGTGATAGTGTGCGGGGGAGGTAGGGGGAAAGGTCGCTGCTCGGTGAGAGCGGCAGCATGTCATTACTCTGGACTTGTCTCCCCCCTCCTCCTGTAGGCGCGCCATGCTCCACACCTTCGCTTGTGCTCTGCGCCATCTTAGGTATGTCCAGTGTAGAAGCCGCCGGCTGTTTCGGCACCAGGTATCTCTCCATTTCGCTATCCGCTCACACAACACAGCTGAGCAGTCTTCCCTGGCCAAGAGGATAATCTGAGAGTCCAAAATGTGGGATTTTCCTGTGCAGGCGATCTGTGAACAAGCCACGACCCGGGAGCCCTCTGAGAAACACGGCTTCACTCCTCCATGCCGAGACCACGCCCCCTTTTGGTTTTTTTGGCGCGGGGTTCCCCTTAAAATCCATACCAGACCTGAAGGGTCTGGTATGGAATTTAGGGGGAACCCCACGTCATTTTTTTTTACATTTTGGCCGGGGTTCCCCTTAATATCCATACCAGACCTGGAGGGCCTGGTATGGAATTTAGGGGGACTCCCACGTCATTTGTTTGCATTGATCCATGTCCCCTGGGGCAGAACCCAGGTCCCCAAACACTTTTTATGACAATAACTTGCATATAAGCCTTTAAAATTTGCACTTTTGATTATTCATGTTCGTGTCCCATAGACTTTAACGGTGTTTGCGTGTTCGAACAAACTTTTTTCCTGTTCGCATGTTCTGGTGCGAACCGAACAGGAGGGTGTTCGGCTCATCCCTACTCATTAATTAAAATAGCTTGACTAGTGAAACACTTCACTCCCACAACCACGTGGGCCAAAAAAATGTTTTGCAATAAATCTAATGTATATGTCAATGTGCTCAAATGACTGCACCACATGTAAGTGTTTAATAAACCCAAAATTATAAACTATGCACTGTGTAAATCAATGAAATAAATAAAAAGATCAAACGATCCCTAAAACAATGACATAAATTTAAAAGAAATGCTATTTTCTTTTAATGCTATTTCACTGACTGTGTTATTTTTGTGCACACAGGGGCAACAGGGGGCTTACAAATAGTCAAAGGAGGAGGCTTTAGAGGCTGCAGGGTAGGAGGAGGAAATGAACAGGTTTTTAACCCTTCCCAAACCCTTGGTATTATACCTAGGTATGGGGATCATTTGAAATACTAAGTTGTCGGGGAGCAGGAGGCGGAGCCTAGCAGGGCAGACATGCATTGTTAGAGCTCCACACCGCTGAGGAGAGAAGAGAAGGACAAAGCGGAGCCCGCAGGCTCAAAAGGTATCCATTTGAACCTTTTTGCCCCAGGGAACAAACTGTGAAAGTTTGGGCAGGAAATATGGTACTGGGAGGAAACCGTGGCAGAAATAAAAATCACCTCACAAAGAGCTCACAGGCACTCACTGCAGCTGAAGCAGCTCCAATCACCTCACAAGATACAGCATCAGGGCGCTCTCACAGACAGAAAATGTCACAGCAAGACTCTCCATTTGAGTCAGATACAGAACAAATCCTCTCACAAACTTCTCCACAAGCCTCCTCAGTATCCCCAGTAATATTATTACAATTTGAAAAGATGCTTCATAAGGCTTTAAAACAAACCTCAGACCAAATAACAAAAAGCCTAACAAAAGAAATAAGAGAGCTGGGAAACCGCACCGCAGCCTTAGAAATAAAAATGGATGAAATTGAAATTACAACCCAAGAAAATATAACAGAATTGGAACAATTAAAAAAAGAGAATGTAATACTTCAAACTAAGCTCGAAGATTATGAAAATAGAGCCAGACGTTCAAACTTGCGCATAAGGGGAATACCTGAAACTGTGACAGACCTGCAATCTACTATTACTGCTCTATTACAAGAACTAAAGCCAGATATCCCTATTGAACGTTTAGAACTGGACAGAATACACAGAGCTCTCACAGCCAAAAAGAAAGATGGACCCCCACGTGATATAATCACAAAATTTCATTATTACAGAACGAAAGAACAAATACTAATTGCTGCAAGAGAAAAAAAGGAACTTAATTTTCAAGGACATAATTATCAAATTTTTGCTGACCTATCCCAACTTACTATTACTAAAAGACGATCCATGAAACCCCAACTAATGGAACTGCAACGCCACAACATTATGTATCAATGGGTCTTCCCCTTTTCAGTCAGATTTAACTACCAAGGTACAATTTACAGAAGCAGATCAGCAGATGAACTACAACAAACCCTTTTAAAATTAAATCTGACAGAACCCACAAGCAGCAACTCTCCCACACGCAGAAGAATGGCGTCATCTTCACCTTCAGGCAGCACCCAGAAAATTTCAGAACAAAATGGGAATCATCATTCTCACAAAAGAGGCCGTTATGCCACATCATCCATGGACCAAGAAGATTCAATGGACTGACATCCTAATTCCTGATATCTCTTCATTTATTATACTAAGAGATGGTTCTCTATAAAAAAACCTATAGTTATAACTGAATGTAACTGCATTCTGATAGTCACACACTGTGTGGGATCATGTTACATTCCAGTTATATTTCTTATTACTTCTGATTCATATAGCCTTAGAATATATAAGTGAAATAAGGAAATTCTTGTTCAGTTATATATTATCAGGTAATAACAATAGATTTATTACTTTTTAGGACAAATATGTTCAAAAATCCAGAAGTAATGGAAGCTTTTTCTTTCTTTTCTTAAAACAAATATATTATTACCTAACTAATTCCTAGAATTATGTTTTTGTTTATTCTAATCTGAAGCAATACAACCTCAATTTTATGAGTTAACATATCTAAACAGTTGCATATGAATAAAATATGTAATTGTTTACTCTAAAAGGGTTAAAATCCCCAAATAATTCAAACTATCTTCATCAATACCAAAGTTATTAACAGTACCTTTCTAACTGAATTATTTAGCCTAGGGCAAGACTAACCATATACAACCACCCTGGAATAAATAATTTCAACAAAAACTATATTCTGCACTCCAATTAATGAAACATCATTTTGATGTCTTTTGACATAGCACTTCTCTCCTGTAAGCGGAAGATCTGTGTACCCCCATTAGCCCTCCTCATTCTCCCAACCATATTATGTGGGAGTGTGACGAAGGCACTTATTCCCCTGAGAGAGATATTTATTCTCTTTCACGGGTAAATTTTGATTACTTGCAAAAAATAATTTAAACAATGTATCATCTAATCTCATATGTTTTTTGTTTACTCTTTACTCCAGTATTCACTGGTTTCTTTTCTATCTATTCATCTCTTCAGTCCACACAGGTTGATCTGCGCAGTCAGCTCTGCATAACAAAAAGTAAGTCAAAACTATTTGATCTGTTGCCATGGCACCACTGAATATATTTTCCCTGAATGTTCAGGGAATAAATGTCCCTCAAAAAAGGACCAAAGCCTTCCGTACTTTCCATAACAAGAAGGCTCACATAGTATGCCTCCAAGAAACACACATCACCAAAGATTCTACTCCAAAATATATTTCTCCTTTTTATCAACAAATTTACACGGCTTCTGCCTGTACCAAGCAAAGGGGAACTCTAATTGCATTTCACCGATCCACACCATTCACCTTATCATCAGAAATTAAAGACCCAGAAGGTAGATACCTGATACTCATGGGTTATATAATGGATACAGCAATCACGGTGATTTCCTACTACGCTCCTAACAAACAACCTACACCATTCCTCTCACATATATTACAAGTGATTAATACACACAAAATAGGAACAGTGATAATGTGTGGGGATTCAAACCAGGTCCTCCTCCCATTTCTAGATAAATCACCTTTTACACCATCCAAAATAACCTCTAGATTACCTTTTTCTCAACTTCTTTCCAAATACAATCTGGTAGATTCATGGAGAGAAAGTAACCCAATGAAAAAGAAATTCACTTATTTCTCGCACCCTCATCAAACCTTCACCAGAATAGATCATATTTTTCTAACAATAGGAATGATACCAGAAATTATTGCATCAGATATAATTCCGATTCCGTGGTCTGACCATAATGCAGTATACACTACTATAGCCTCAGCCATACCAAAAGCGCATGACCCAACGTGGTACTTACCGGACATAATGCTCAAACACCCACTACATCAGATGGCCATTGAACAAGCTTTAAAGGAATACATATCAATTAATAATACAACAGACATCTCCCCAATAACACTGTGGGAAGCTCATAAGCCTGTCTTGCGTGGTACAATACAAAGACAAATGGCACTATTTAAACGGGAACGCAAAAATCTAGCAAAAAAACTAGAACTCAATTTTAATGCAGCCTACATATCATTTCAAGATAATCCATCTCAGAGTACAAAATCTCATCTGGAAAAATCTAGATTGGAATACGATCTATTTCTCACTGAGTCAGTTGATAAATCCCTCAAACGCTCCAAACACAATTTTTACATGAATACAAACAAACCAGGTACATATTTGGCTTGGGCATTAAATTCAACTAACAAATCTTTCAAACCAATACGTTTGAAATTATCAAAAAATGTTTACACTTGTAATCCAGTTAAAATAGTCCATAAATTTCACTCACATCTCGCAACTTTATACAAGACAAACAATGAATTTAATCCTACAGAAGCTGAATCCTTCTTCTCAAAAATAACCTTACCTGAGTTATCTCAGAATCAAAAAAGCAGTTTGGATGAGCCTATAACTATAGATGAAGTTGCTAACGCCATAAAAGACCTAAAACTTAACAAAAGACCAGGCCCAGATGGCTACTCGGCTTTATACTATAAAACATTCTCAGAAATACTCTTTCCCATTCTCACTGAAACTTTTAACAAACTTCTAGATGGACATTCTTTTCGGCAAGAAACACTAATGGCTATTGTTTGTATGATCCCAAAACCCCTTTCTGATTATACTTCCTGTGTGAATTATCGGCCTATCTCTCTGTTAAACCTTGATATTAAATTATTAGCAAAAATAAAAGCAAAACGCCTCAATAGCATTATAGGACAATTAATACATAGAGATCAAGTAGGCTTCATGCCAAATAGACAGGCAGGCGATAATATACGCAGGGCAGTGTTATTGGCACATATTGCTAAAAAACGGAAAATCCCTTTATGTTTTCTATCTCTCGATATTAGGAGGGCATTTGACACAGTATCCTGGCAATATATGCAATATTCATTACAAAAATGGGGTTTTGGACCCCACTTTTTAACATGGATCAAGGCATTATATAATAAACCCAAAGCCTATATAAAATATGCTGGATACAAATCTGAAGCCTTTAATATCGAAAGAGGTACCCGACAGGGTTGCCCATTATCTCCCTTATTATTTGCCCTTATACTCGAACCCATGGCCCAATACATCAGAACAAACCAAACTATAACTAGCATTGAAGTAGGAGGTATTACACACAAATTATGTATATTTGCAGACGATATGTTACTTTTTCTATCATCACCACAGGTCTCTGGTCCTAACTTAATACCAGCTCTTGATGGATTTGCAGCCCTATCCGGCCTTATGATTAATCCTAAGAAATGCCTAGTGCTTAATATTTCACTCACAAACATGGAATTGATCCCGGCTAGGGCTGCACTCCCATTCACATGGGCAGAAAAATCAATCCCATATCTTGGAATTCATTTAACAGCATTTCATTCTGACTTATTCTCAGCCAATTATCCTCCTGTATTAAGACAGATCACAAATCTAATAAAACAATGGTCGCAACTTCCTTTATCCTGGATAGGGAAGATTAATGCAATCAAAATGACTATTCTACCCAAATTGCTTTATCTATTCAGAGTCCTCCCTATCCCAATTCCTTCCTATTTTTTGAGAATAGTACAAAAAAGAGCAACTTCGTTTATATGGGGCTCTTCTAAACCACGTATACCTATACACACACTACATCTTCCCAAAAATAAAGGAGGCCTGGGATACCCTAATTTTACTAACTACTACAGAGCAGCACATTTGGCCAGTCTGTCCAAATACCATGCAAAACAGGAAATCCCATTATGGGTATTTATAGAGGCTTCAGAAAATGACCCTCTATTAATATCAAATTTATTATGGCTTGATCCTAAAGACTGCTTTAAAATTCATAATCCCATAACTAAACACTTCTTATCTCTCTGGGATAAACTAAAAACCAAATATCAGTTACAATCTCCACACAATCCTCTCCTTTCTTTTATCAGAAATCCGGCCTTTTATCCGGCATGGATCTACCCAAATTCTTTTAAAGCTTGGACAACATCAGGCATTCAGACACTAAATGACTTCATAGCATCCAAATCATTCCTTTCATTCCCATCGCTTAGAGAAAAATATGATCTACCAAACTCTGAGATATTTAGATATCTCCAAATCAAAAATTTCTATACACCATTCCTAAAGGGGGATACACCATTATCCCAATTATCCATTTTTGAATCAATCTGTACAAAAGATCCATTTGCTAAAGGTACAATTTCATCACTTTATAATCAATTATATGGAGTAGCAAATCTTAATAGACCCTCTTACGTTCAGAGGTGGGAGGAGGACCTGGGACGAACTTTAGAAGACACGGACTGGTCTAACATATGGCTCACATCTAAGTCATCTTCACCCAACATCTTAGCACTGGAGACAAATTATAAAGTCCTAACTCGCTGGTACCTTGTACCCGCTAGAGTGGCAAAATATTCACCTAATACCTCAGCTCTTTGTTTTCGAGGATGCCCAGAAATAGGCACACATTTACACATATGGTGGACGTGCCCAGTAATCCAAACCTTCTGGAAGGAAGTCTTCGTGATTGCATCTAAAATATTTAAAAAAATAATACAACCAGATCCATATTTAACTTTACTTAATCTAAAACCGGAATGGTTAACGCTCTCTCAATTCAAACTTATGATCCAACTAATAACGGCTGCAAAACAAACAGTGGCCAAGGCATGGAAATCTCCTACATTGGTACTAGCAGAAACAATTCACAGAATGAATAATACAATGTCCCATGCTAAGATGGTAACCATCGATCAAAATCAAATTCCAAAATTTGAAAAACTTTGGCATCCTTGGATAAAACAACAGTTCCTGTCAAACTTCAATGACTCTGTCCTGTTGCCATGGTAACAGATTAAATGACTTACAGAGACACCCATTCTAAGGCTTCAAAGAGAACTAAAAAGAATAATAAACTGACGAGCAGGACAACCTTGTGGACCATACCTCTACCTTTCAACCCTTTTTCTTCTTTCTCTTTCCTTTTCTCCACCTTACGATTAAAGCTCATTATCAGAATTTATTTGACCTATATACACTCTACTTGTAAACAATATGTATAGTAGGTATAAATCATTTAAATACCTACAAAAGTAACTAAGGAAATGATATATATCTTTAATTTAGGTTTACGTGAACCCAATGTTTAATATTTGAAATTTCATGATATTTACCTATATAAACCCTACTGTAAAACAATGAGCTTACTTTATAGATCCTTGTAAACTTACTTTATGTATCTTTATAACATTGTATACTCAATAAACTTCTTTTGACAAGGAAATACTAAGTTGTCCTCATTCATAATGCAAGAACCTGCAATGGTTAAGGCATTCAGGTGATTAAGAAGAGGTGTCCATACTCTATTGAATCCCAGGTATTAGACCAAAGTAGAAAATCTCCTGTCAACTTAGAGGGCATGCAATATGTAACAATCTGCTGAAAAATGGTCCTCTGCTGCTAATATTCCCTCAAGGATTGACAAGATCAGCAGCCTTAGAATGGCTTTGCCATAGATTTTTTTAAACCACAACAGCCAGTCCCGCCTACTGGTGCCAATTATAGTTAGCACATGAACCTTATCATATCTGACTATATTAGTTCCAGGGCTGTAATTGAAATGCTAAAAATCATTGAGTCCCATATGTACTACTGGGTGTCCAGGAGGGACCACTGGCTGAAGCTTGACCACTATGGAGATATTGCACTGCCCTGCTGCAAGGGTGATGTCCAAGAGGGCCTTCGGCACAACAGGAGGGCTTATCACAGAGAAGAGCTTACTTCAGTCCCAGACAGCATCATCTGACTGCTGACTTTTATAAAAATGAATCAGGAATAGATTACATAGAAAACAACCTGGTACCAAAGCTACGGTGAAGGAACCCCTTAGGGTTGTTATTAGACAGATCAAGCAAATTGTATAAAAATATAAATGTTATTACATAGATTCAACAAGTACAAAAATGATATACAATGCATAAAAAACATAAATGATACCCTGATGATTAACATGTGTAGAGAACAATACACCATCCTGGTATAAAGGATTGGTGAGGGTCAATACAATGTAGATAACACCTTTCATGTTACGGACATATTGTCCTTCTTCAGAGGTTTAATGTTATTGAATCAAAAGTTGGGTATATATGTAATATCCAACACATGCATAGGCTTACTTACATGGCAAACCAAAAAGCATGAATCGATTGATAGAGGGAACTGTGCCCGATCGAAGACCTCATTGATCAGTTGATCACACACCGCTCACAAACATCAGCGTGCCAGTCAATATGAAGACCAAACTAAGTTTCACTACAAGGACTCATGTGTGATGGAACATGATCTAAGAACCAGCACCACACTCTGGAACCGTTTTGTCAGTTCTAAATCAATACAAAATTAAAGTGTCTATGTATGTCTAATAAACAAATAAAGTAACTAGGCAGATATGGCAAGCCCCAGTCCCAACTAATATGTGGGTAAAGGATTGCCAGAGAATGCCTAAATATTAATTAACTGACCTTGCACAAAACAAACGTCTGCACATCACCGAACGTTCTCTCAATGTCTTTCAAATAAACATGGGGGCGGTTTATGAGCGTGTGTAGCGAGAAGCTTGAACCAATTGCGATGCTAATCGCAATCTGGTACAGCTGGTGCAGGGGGGGAGGATAAGATGCAGGCTTTTTACGCCATAACTTTCTCCTTGAGTCCCCCGGCAACAGGGCACGCAGCGCAGACCCGTCCGTCCAAGCCGGGGGGGCGGGGCTGCATCACGCATCATGGCGCAATGGCGCGCAATGGTCACGCCAGTGCTCCATTGCTGGAACGCAAACGTATGGCGGCCTAGAAGGGACACCTTGGCCAAAATGTGGACATCCTAAGATGCACTGCCAACCTAAGGTGACGGTGCGATCGAGGACCCCGCGTTCAGGGAGCTAAACAAAGATGGCCAAGACCAAACAGCGGGTGGATTGAGTAGTGCGCGGACCAAAAGAAATCAATGGGAAGTGATGCAAGGCAATAAACAAAGGGGGGAAAAACACAACATAAAAAAAAACAATTAGCCAAAGATGGGAAACTGGGATACTTTTTATGCCCTCCCCAAGGTGCATAAGAATGCCCAAAAAAACACCGGGCAGACCGGTGGTTTTTCCCACTCTGTACCTGGGGGAGTGGGAACGTTACTTATTGCATGATGCATCGATATTTACGGACCATGTAACTGCATGGTATCGTTACATCTATGACAACTTTATCACCTGGGATGGCTCAATGGTTCTTCTCCATCAATTTTTGAATTATATCAACTCTCAAAACAAATTCAATCTCAAATTCACCATGAATACCAGTATGAATGACATTACATTTCTCGTAGGTTGTGCTGAAAACCCACTACAGGCAACACTATTTTGGAAGCTTCTAGCTTCCATCATCGCTCTTTGCTCAATTCCATACCATACGGTCAGTACATACGAGCAAAGAGGAATTGTTCTACTGATGCACTATTTGAAGAAGAGGCAGCAAATCTTACAACCAGACTCAAAGAACGTGGCTATTCCAAATCAGTTTTGAAAAAGACCTACCACAAGGCCAAAAACAAAACATGCCCAACAGTTCTTTTTTCCTCTAAAAAACATATTTGGATAACTCTATTAGAGTAGTCACTCAATATACATCCGAACACCAAAAAGTTAGGGACATCTTACAGAAACATTGGTATTTGCTTAAATGTATGGGGACTAATGCGCAAAGACCACAACCTAAACTGGAAATATCCAATCTAAGACAACCACTATGGTACCAGGTAAAAAGCTGCCAACATAGATGGGTCCACTCAGCACCCCCAAAGGAAAGCAATAAGTTCACATAAAATATGTGGCGCTACTCTATCATCCAGTACCAAACCAGCAATTCTGATCCAATCAGTGATCTCCTATAACAAAAGATAAAGGGATAAGCAATATGCCTAATGGTAACTCCACAATACTAATTCCTAACAAAAAAATATACTCTAAACTGATAATTGCCCCATGCTGAAGTCCAAAAAAATCATCAGTGCCAAATATATGTAAAATATGTGAGTGAACGTCAACTGTTAAAGTGCCAAGTGCAAAGTGAAATTCCTGATGTATTGGCCACCACGCATAAAATAGAGAGAGTGACACTATATGAATATATATGAAACTAGATGTGGCTGGAATAATAGCCCCCCAAAATAACTGAGAAGCAAATAATAATTCCTGGTGCTAAAAAAGTTTAAAAATATCAAATAAACAGCTCTTTTAAAGTGTAGCAAATAATAATGTTCTAAATAGCAAACTATCCCACTGTGCATGAAAAAAACATATGAACTGTGATACAAGATGCGAGAAGGATCCCCGCATCAATATGAATCCACAATACCTTAATCAAAAATCAAACAGTGATAATTGTGCAATCATGCCATCATCAACGCACTAATGCGCTATAAAATATATACATAAATATAAAGGCAGACACCCCATATCCAGAGTGCAGAGGTGTCGTCCCAAAGTGACAGTAGTGCAATTCAGTCCACAAAATTTATATAAAAACGTGCAACTGTGATAGGTAGTGCCCACACAAGCAGTCTTTAAATAAAGTGCAGATATAAAGTGACTGGTGCTGTTCTTCTATTTAGATTCTGGTGCACAAGCCAAGTGTTTCCCCCAGCCTCTCTCTTCCAGCAGCGGCCCCCAGTGGGCCAAGTAAGGCAGATAGATAGTCACTACCTATCACAGTTGCACGTTTTTTTATATAAATTTTGTGGACTGAATTGCACTACTGTCACTTTGGGACGACACCTCTGCACTCTGGATGTGGGGTGTCTGCCTTTATATTTATGTATATATTTTATAGCGCATTAGTGCGTTGATGTTGGCATGATTGCACAATTATCACTGTTTGATTTTTGATTAAGGTATTGTGGATTCATATTGATGCGGGGATCCTTCTCGCATCTTGTATCACAGTTCATATGTTTTTTTCATGCACAGTGGGATAGTTTGCTATTTAGAACATTATTATTTGCTACACTTTAAAAGAGCTGTTTATTTGATATTTTTACACTTTTTTAGCACCAGGAATTATTATTTGCTTCTCAGTTATTTTGGGGGGCTATTATTCCAGCCACATCTAGTTTTGTATATATTCATATAGTGTCACTCTCTCTATTTTATGCGTGGTGGCCAATACATCAGGAATTTCACTTTGCACTTGGCACTTTAACAGTTGACGTTCACTCACATATTTTACATATATTTGGCACTGATGATTTTTTTGGACTTCAGCATTTCAGTTTAGAGTATATTTTTTTGTTAGGAATTAGTATTGTGGAGTTACCATTAGGCATATTGCTTATCCCTTTATCTTTTGTTATAGGAGATCACTGATTGGATCAGAATTGCTGGTTTGGTACTGGATGATAGAGTAGCGCCACATATTTTATGTGAACTTATTGGTATTTGCTTCATACAGATACCATTCTAGCACCCTTGGTAGGTGTACCTCTAAGTACATTTAGAAGGGCACCTTTACTCCGTGACAAATTGGTTTATAGTGAATTCACTATTAAACAAAATACATTGAAATATTGTGGCACTTTTCAGTGTGGGCATTGTGATTATTGTAAACATATGGACACATGGAAAGACATTGTCTTGCCAAATGGTGAAAATTTTAAACCCAAACAGCATGTAAACTGCTACTCACTTGTGAGTGTGGCAGTTTTTATGTTGGCAAGACGAAACTTGAGTTCTGGCGTCATATCTATTGACATATTAGTGAGCATTCAGAAATAGGATCTAGCTTTACCTTTGGGCAGGCATAGTGCTGCCATACATGGTGATAGATGTCCGGTGACCAAATTTTTGGCACTTGATCACATCGGGCCCTCCTCTAGAGGGGGAGACTTTAACAAATTATTGTTGCAGATGGAATTTTCCATCTTAAAGCTACATAACCCCCAGGATTGAACAAAGCTTTTAACTTTAGACCTTATCTTCCAGGCTTTGAGTCTGGAATTTGTGAACTAGATTTGTGAATTAATAGGGAGATCTATCATCTTGGGCATATCCGTATGAGTTATCAACTCTGCATGAGATAATGTTATGTTTCTTTTTTGCTTTCTGATATTGCTACCCTAATTGATACCTATGTGGTTTGCATTATGTCATCTAATGTACTATCCATATTTTGATCAGTATTAATTGTATAGTTATCGGATGCAAATTTATGTCTGTATCTCAGTTTCTGCAATTCACAAACTCTCAGCCTCTTTTGTATTATTGTCCCTTGATGATTTCAATTATGACAGTTTCCCATCTTTGGCTAATTGTTTGTTTTATGTTGTGTTTTTTTCCCCCTTTTGTTTTTTTGCCTTGCATCACTTCCTATTGATTTCTTTTGGTCTGCACACTACTCCATCCACCCACTGGTTGGTCTTGGCAGTCTTTGTTTAGCTCTCGGGGCGCGGGGGTCCTCGATCACACCGTCACCTTAGGTTGGCGGTGCATCTTAGGACGTCCACATTTTGTCCAAGGTGTCCCTTCTAGGCTGCTATATGTTTGCGTTCCAGCAATGAAGCGCAGACGTAGCCATTGTGTGCTGGCAGCGACATGACGTGTGATGCAACCCCGCCCCCCCGGCATGGACGGACGGGCCTGTGCCGCGCGTCATGTTGCCAGGGGACTAGAGGAGAAAGGTATGGCATGAAAAGTCAGTGTCTTATCCTCCCCCTTCCTCTGCACCAGCTGTACCAAATTGTGATTAGCATCGCGATTGGTTCAAGATTCTCACCACACATGCTCATAAACCGGCCCCCATGTCTTTTTGAAAGACATTGAGGGAACGTTCGGAGATGAGCAGATGTTTGTTTTGTGCAAGGTCAGTTAATTAATATTTAGGCATTCTCTGGCACTCTTTTACCCACATATTAGTTGGGACTGGGGCTTGCCGTATCTGCCTAGTTACTTTATTTGTTTATTAAACATACATAGACACTTTATTTTTGTATTGATTTAGCACTGACAAAATGGTTCTAGAGTGCGGTGCTGGTTCTTACATCATGTTCCATCACACATGAGTCCTCGTAGTGAAACTTAGTTTGGTCTTCATATTGACTGGCATGCTGGTGTTTGTGAGGGGTGTGTGACCAACTGATCAATGAGGTCTTCGATCTGGCAAAGTTCCTTCTATCAATCGATTCATGCTTTTGGTTTGCCATGTAAGTAGGCCTATGCATGTGTTGGATATTACATATATGTTATGTGTTGCATTGGTGGATACATTGCTGACCAGTTTATTGATATTCTTACCCTTGAACCTGTTTGTATTATTACTTAAGAAAAATGAGGGGAATAACTGCGCTACAGTGAAATACATAAACAATAACAATTATAGCCACCATTCATCTATGTAACACAAACTCAGTGAAATTAAATAAGAAAAAAAGGGGGGTTGAATCGCGCTAAAACAGATTGATTATCATACACATCATCACCAAACCAAATATTTAGAACTAAGTGAAGAGTTCCCCTTTAGTGTATACATAATATACAAAACACATGTCAAATGAATAATCAATCCAAAAATAAAATGTTCAAAGTGATAATAAAAAGTCCATGTATAAAAAATAAATCACCCAAGTGATATGAAAGTATCTTAAAGAAGTTTCAAAAAACATAAATTCTTGCTGTGAGAAGAAAAAAGCGTGCTTGCTCCACCACCGTGAAATCAGACTGGCCGCTTACCAGAAACTCATGATCCCCCGTTACAGAGGATCAGAGAAAGCTGTTTGTTAATACTGCTTCGAACCACGACCAATGGATCAGAGACCTTATACTGAGATGGGACATCAAAGACTGCAGGATCAGGCTAAAGATGTTCACACTGACAGGTACTCAGACATCAGCCCACAGCATTGCAGATACGGTCATAGAAGGAAAAAAAGGCTCCATATAGTGTAAAATCATTGACTTTATTGGATAAGTAAAAAGTTAAACTCACATGTTAGTAGTAGACAATAGTAGGCATGTAGTGTAGTCTGGAGCGCCGGCCGGAAGCTCACAAACAGCCGTCCTACTGGAAACAACAGCAGCAATGGGAGGTGACGAGAACACGTCGCTCTGCCCTACGCAGCGTTTCATGATAGAGTCACATCATCTAGGGCAACTTCTGGGCAATGTAATATTCTGCTGCTAGGCACTGAGATAATTACAACATAATTGCTGGCATTTTAATAATCTACTGCTGGACTCTAATAATATACTGGTGTGAACTGTAATATAAAATATAAATTTTTATTTATACAAAGAAATACAAAAAAACACAGACATAAACATTTTTAAAAAATCGCAATACATTGCAAAAAATGGTAATAAATACTACCACATAAATATATGGAAATAGATCGGGGGATAACCCTTACACAAAAGGAGGGAATCCAACCCCTCTATTTCCACTAAAGGACCTCAAACTGATATAGCTCAGTATAGCTCTACATGTTTCGCAAATTTGAATGCTTCTTCAGGAGCTTGTTTGAGTTACCTATAATCGGGAATAATAAAAAAAGAAAAGACATACACCAAAACAGGGAATAACATATTAATGTCATTTTTTTACCAGTTAGTGTGTAAAAGGAGGGAAAAAGGGGGGGGGGGAGGGGAAAGGGGGAGAAAACGGGGGAAAGAAAGGGGGAAAAGAAGGAAGGAGGGGAAATGACAGGGAGCAAGGGGGAAGGGACTAGGGGAGTGTGGAAAGACAAAGGGAGACAAAGAAAAAAGAGGGAAAGAGAAAACAAGAGAAGAGAAAGAGAGGAGGGGGGGGGAAGAAGGGGGGGGAAAGAAAATTGTTGAAATGGGGAAGAAAGGAAATAAAGAGGAAGAGGGAAGAAGGAAAAGGAGAGAGAAGGACAAAATCAGAAAAAAAGGGGAGGAGAAACTGGGTGAGATATAAAGGATAATATACCAGCTAGGATAGTTAGATCAGTCTTCAAGCCAGGTAGGGGCTGTAAATAGTTAAAACACATATGCTCCAGGATTTTACCTCCAATAGCCAAGGTGCATAAGGAAATCCAGATACTCTGATCTGGAGAATATAAGTAATGTCCAGTTAGCCAGTGTTTAAACTAGCTCCTTGTAAATGTGCCATCATATTGGTAAGTCTAATGGCACAAATAGATCCAATCAAACACTATGTATATACACCAATAAAGCCAGATGGCTACATGTAGAGCTGCTCCTACCTTGTAGGGTGATACAGGTTGAGCAGATCTTGCAACCAGCATGAGTCAGCTAGTTCCTTGTGAGCCTAGCATCGAACAGAGCTTCACTGACAGAGCTGCAATAGAGCTCTAATCATACCCAGGAAGACAGTTATCTAATAAGATGCCAGAATCGCCATCTAAAGAGGAAGCAAGAAAGGCATCAAGTAGTCAATCTATCTGCACAGGCAGAGTGCAGCTACAAAGAGTTTTGTAGGTTAATGTAGGCAAAGCATGGTCTTACCGGACAGCTTGTAGTGTTGAAGGTAACGCCCAGGCATCAGAGCGCCATAGAGGGTGGTGGCGTGGTACAGGGCTATACTGATAGCCTTAAGTACACGCCCCAATCAGGTGTACAACCCGTGCATCACCTGATTCGGCCGAACGGAACTGCGTGCGCACTCGCATCCCACCGCGCATGCGCAGTGGCCACTGGGGCCTTCTTTTATGAATTCGGTGTGAGGAGGGAGAGCAGTCCTGAAGGTAACAGATCTGTGAGCTCCCCCCCAGTGGTTCCTCCTATATACAGCGTGTGAAGCGCTGTAAAGGCTAGAACCAACAGATGGAATAAGTCTGGAGATGTCAATGGACATAAGCAAGAAGTGCATAGTACACATCCAGGGGGAGAGAGGCAGGTCTGAACCAAATGCCGCAGACACCATCCCCTAAATGGAGGGGGGGCAGAATGCGGCTACCCGGCCGCACATGTGATCAGTACACCGGCAAGTTGATAGGGTCCAAGGGTTAGTCTACCTCAGTCCTCATTACAGGCCTGAGGCGCAAGGCCAGTATGCATAATTAGAATGTTAATTACCATGAAGGGAATGAACTCATTCATGGTGCATATAAATCAAAAATATACATCTATAATTGGTACTGGTTGAGTAAACATATGCATGTACATTTTGCAAACAGCAGTGTGATTGAAAATTGAGACCTCCTGCAAATACACAACACTCTAAATCAACAAAATCACTGTATATCTATAGAGTATGCTCACAGGGGTATAGTTAACTATGTTTGTCTAAAAAGGAGACTACAATGGGCAGGGCAAGAGGGGGGGGGATCTCCAACCTAAAGAGGGAAAGGGAGCAAGCAGATTGGTGATGCATAGTTATAATGTAAGTATGCTGAGGTCAATTATGTACTAAATTATTACTGGAAACCATTGGATATTGATTCATTGTCATATAGGTCGACCTACGGTCCTTATCCAAGGAAAGATTTATAAGATTGTACTTCATTAATGCCTGGCCACTGTGTGGCGTTCAGGCGTCCAATCCACTTTGCCTCCTGTTGGAGTATCCTCCTGTCCCAGTCGCCCCCCCTTGAGTCTTGTGGGATTACTGCTAACACAATAAAGGTCGCAACAGAAGTGTCAAATCTATGGCATAAGTCGAGATGTCTACTGATGGGACGGAGCATCTTCCCATTTGCTGAGTAATACACGTGGTCACGTATCCTTTGCCACAGATGGCGGATGGTCTTGCCAACATAAAATATCCCACACTTACAGGTCATCAAATATATCACACCCTGGGTATTACAGTCAGCCCGAAAGTGTGGACAAAATGTCTCACCATTCGGTAGTTGGAATCTATGGCCTGTAGATACCCAGGGGCAAAAAGAACAGTGCCCACAAGTGTACATACCCACTCGGTTAGTCGTGTGAGCCTGTAAGGGGACAAAATGGGTCCTGGTCAGCTTGTCATGCAGAGAGGGTGCTCTTTTGAACACGATCTCTGGGTGATCACTGACATATTTCTTTAAAATGGGATCCTCAGATAGAATGTGCCAGTGTTGCTGCAGTATATTGCGTAATTGGTACTGTTGGTGCGAGTATTGTGTAATGAATTTAACCGTTGAGTGTTCCTCCCCCCTGGTTTTATTGGAAAAGAGCAGTGTATTTCTAGGTTGGTCACATGCTTTATTAAAGGCTTTACGAAGTAGGGACTTAGAGTATCCCCGTTTAAGGAGACGTTCCCTAAGTAGGTCCGCATGATGTTTAAAGTCGCTGTCAATGGTACAGTTCCTCCTAAGCCAGATATACAGTACTGTGCATAGGGGATACTTCGTACCAAGGTGGAAGGGTGGGCACTAGAAGCATGCAGTATTGTGTTCCCTGCCGTCTCTTTACGGTAGTGTGTGGTGGCTAGACAGTAATTGGCATCTTTGTCAGATCTAGAAAAGAGATTTTGTGTAGATCACTGTTATAAGTAAACTTTAGATTAAAAGTATTACTATTCAGGTGATTTACAAAAGAAGCCAGTGTTTGTTGGGACCCGGTCCAAATAATGAAAATATCATCAATATATCTTAGCCACACCAACAAATCATTGGTGTGGCTACTGAGTTGTTCATTTGACAGACGAAAAGACGTGACGTTCCCACCCCCCCCAGGTACAGGTTGGCGTAGGCCGGGGCACAACATGTGCCCATGGCCACGCCCTGTACCTGGAGGTAGTGGGAACCATTAAACAGAAAACAATTGTGTGTCAATATGAAAAGGAGTAGTTTTAACACAAATTCATTAAAGCGCCATAAATGATGGTCTTCCTCCATGAGGAACGAGCGGACCGTCCCGACACCCTGCTCGTGAGGGATGCTGGAGTACAAGGCCTCCACATCCAAGGTCACAAGCAGGGCATCGGGAGGGACCGTCACCCCCTCAATCTGTTTAAGGAGGTCTAGGGTATCCCGAACGTTAGAAGGTAGTCATAGGACATGGGGGTTCAGAAAAAAATCAACGAATTTGCTTGCATTTTCAGTCAGTGAGCCTATTGGCGACACGATGGGTCGACCAGGGGGGGCTTCAAGGTTCTTGTGGACCTTTTACACACTAATGTACAGTCCTGCTTTCATTACATATGTATAGCGTTTAATATCCTCTTTCGGACAGCTGGGACCCTCTAGCCCACTACCCTTCTTGAGTTTATTGGTGTTACGATCTTTCTACCAGACACGTCCCCGCATGTGATTATATGTCACCATATGTGTGTTGATTCTTGGGCCTTTGGGTTTGCTTCCTCACGGTACTCAGCGTTTTTGATTGAGACGCATTATTGTAAAAGTTTCTATGCTGGTAAAAAAATGACATTAATATGTTATTCCCTGTTTTGGTGTATGTCTTTTCTTTTTTTATTATTCCCGATTATAGGTAACTCAAACAAGCTCCTGAAGAAGCATTCAAATTTGCGAAACATGTAGAGCTATACTGAGCTATATCAGTTTGAGGTCCTTTAGTGGAAATAGAGGGGTTGGATTCCCTCCTTTTGTGTAAGGGTTATCCCCCTATCTATTTCCATATATTTATGTGGTAGTATTTATTACCATTTTTTGCAATGTATTGCGATTTTTTAAAAATGTTTATGTCTGTGTTTTTTTGTATTTCTTTGTATAAATAAAAATTTATATTGAATTTTATAACTGGTGCCTACGAACTCCATATGTTCCGCTCTTCTGGGTGTACCCCCTTTTTAACATTTATAGTTTAGGACGTTGGCACTGCCCTATATATGAGATCTCCGCAGTCCATCCTGTGATGAGATCTAACAACCCTCCATTTTTTCTGAACTGTAATATAATCTACTAGGCTTGGTAATTATTAACTGTAGAGCACTGTAATAATTTGCTGCTGGGCCCTGAAATAATCTATTGCTGGGCATTGTATTAATCAACTGCCAGTCACTGTATTATTCTATTGCAGGGCACTGTAATAATTTACTGATGGACACTGTAATAATCTACTGTGGGGAACTTTAATAAACCTATTGTTGGGCACTGTAATATAAACTACTGGGTATGGTAATAATCAACTATGGGACACCGTAATCATCTACTACTGAGCACTGTACTAATCTACTGCTGGCACTAAAATAATCTATTACTGGGCATTAGGTAGTCTAATAACCTACCGATGGGCATTGTAAAATCAACTGCTGGGAAGTGTAATAATCTACTGCTTGATATACAAGTAGAAGGCGCAAAACTAAAACAATTAATATCCCTGAGTTTATAGGTAAATGTGCTGAATGAGCATAATAATGTATGCATACAGATGAAGGAGCCTCAAGTCCACAATCAATATGATTGTATTGAAGGAAGTCCAAAAAATAAATAAATAAAACCAGGGTGATAATGGGAACCAAAAGGAGGGGAAGAGCAAAGGAGGAGGGGGGGGTGGTAGTGAGGGGGGGGGGGGGATCCACGTTCATGGCAGCCGTCCAAGGGGAACAGAAACCATGTTCCCAGTATACTGAAACAACATAAGTAGAGGAGAGGCGCCTCTGAATGCATATTTTTCTTAAAAAGGTTTAATATACATTAATAGACAAATGAAGTTTAAAATTGGCATGAATGTAGTCCCAGCAATGGGGGACTCCTGAGTGCAATCAGTACCTCTTTGTACCGATGGAGGTGCGCTGTGACATCTTCTCAGACACCGCTGGATGGTTCTCTGCCGGCCGCGGTGGAGTGTCTGCCAACACGAGGTCTGGAGTGCAAGCCGTTATCCAGACGAAGGGGGATGACATCACTGGAATGCAACGCATTTCCTGAGCGGGCAGGCCGCGCTCCTTCTTCAAAGCAGATTGACAGGGACTGTGTCGGGTGGTAGATAAGGAACAGGAAGGGGGAGTGGCCAATGTAGTATTGCCAATGTAGGAAAGTAATGTGATTGTATGCATCGCATGAAAAAAGGAGGCATGGAACAATACAAGCACAGCCCGATGGTGTTAATAGTAGCATAAATAAAACCTTATAGCAAAACAGATAAGAAAAACAATCACAGGCAGGAGGTGCATGATTAAAAACAACAACAACAACAAAGGGCTAAGATAAATGCTGCATATGGAAAAAACACAGTTAATGGAGGATGATAGATAACCATGTTTGCAATATGGTAAAGGGAGGGGAGAGAGAGAGAAATGTTAATGGTCATTGCCATGTATATAATGTGTGGTAGGTGACATGGGATGTGTGGTGATGTGTGCAGTATATGTTAAAATGATTATAAATTGGAATAATATTAATAGTTGGGAAGGGGTGGGATTACTAAATAAAAGAACCGGATCAAAGAGGGAACTGACGAAAGGGAGGGGAGGTTTAGTGGGGAGGGATAAAGGGAAAAGGAAATCATGATAAGGACTAATTGAGGACAAGAAAAGAGGGGCAGAAAGCATTTATGCTAGAGGAATGGGCCTATCGGCAGTGCACACAGGCAGATGTGGGTGTACTGAGGTATATATATATATATATATATATATATATATATACACAGGGGGGTTACATACGTGCTACACGTGAGTGTATGTATGTATGTGTGTAGATGGGTACCTGGTGGTCTTGACAAAAGTGGGGGACGTGTGACATGTGGCGTATGACAAAAAAAGGGAGGGGTAAGGGGGGAAGAGGGTAAAGGAGAGGTGGGGAGGATAAGGGGGGTAAGGGGGGAGGTAAGATAAAGGGGGGGAGAGGGGGGAAGGCAAGAATGGGGAAGTGTGGGAGGAGTATGAGGGAGGGGAGGGACAAGGAGAAGAGGGTGAGGGTGGGGAGGGGAGGGAAGTACATGTACCCACCACCCCCCATGAAAAGAGAAGAGGATGAGTCAACCTGAAGGATATATTGAAAAGTCGATTAGATGTCATGTGGGAGAAAAGGATATGAATATGAAATTTTTATTACAAAGAAAGTGAAATATACAGGGGTAAATCTAGAGATGTAGGCAATGGAATGAGCAAATGATGACATGGGAGTTACTGGTGGGCATAAAATTAGATACATAAAAATGAACAAAATACAGAAGTACAGAGCTGCATGATGGTGGTTAGAGAATGGTAGCCAGTTCTATACATTCATTGATACCGCCGGGCGAGAGGGCATCTAGAGTGTAGATCCAATAGGTTTCCCTAGCATAAAGTTTTTTTTAGCGTTCAGCCATTGAGAGAGATCTAGGGATCTGTTCTATGACCCACACCTTTAGACCAGTGGTAGATCCATGGTGGGCCATAGCAAAGTGTCTGGGGACGCTGTGTGGGTCTGTCCCCCCTCAATGAGCCTTCTGTGTTCTCCAAAATGCGCTGTCTTAGGGCCCGAATTGTTCAGCCAACATAGATTAGGCCACATGGGCAAATGAGGTCATACACGACATTATCAGACGAACAGTTATAGAATTCCTTTAGTGAAAAAGTATTTCCTTTAGTACAGAAAGATTTCTGGCCATGCTCTACAAATTTGCATGTTTTGCAGAGTTTTTTTTGGCACTGGTACATCCCTGTGATGGGAATCAGGGTGAGTACTGGAGAAGGAAACTGAGTTGTTTTCATTTTGCTAGGAGCAATTTTATTTTTTAGGTTGGGAGCCCTGCGGTATGTGACATGTGTGGAGGAAGGATGGTTTTTAAATGAGGGTCTTGCTGTAGAATGCCCCAGTGTTTGGAAAATATTTTCTCCATCTTTTTGTACTTGGAGTTAGGGATGAGCTTCGAGTTCGAGTCGAACTCATGTTCGACTCGAACATTGGCTGTTCGCAAGTTCGCCGAACAGCGAACAATTTGGGGCGTTCGCGGCAAATTTGAATGCGGCGGAACACCCTTTAAAAGTCTATGGGAGAAATCAAAAGTGCTAATTTTAAAGGCTTATATGCAAGTTATTGTCATAAAAAGTGTTTGGGGACCTGGGTCCTGCCCCAGGGGACATGGATCAATGCAAAAAAAAGTTTTAAAAACGGCCGTTTTTTCAGGAGCAGTGATTTTAATAATGCTTAAAGTCAAACAATAAAAGTGTAATATCCCTTTAAATTTCATACCTGGGGGGTGTCTATAGTATGCCTGTAAAGGGGCGCATGTTTCCCGTGTTTAGAACAGTCTGACAGCAAAATGATATTTCAAAGGAAAAAACCCATTTAAAACTACTCGCGGCTATTGCATTGCCGACAATACACATAGAAGTTCATTGATAAAAACAGCATGGGAATTCCCCACAGGGGAACCCCGAACCAAAATTTAAAAAAAAATGACGTGGGAGTCCCCCTAAATTCCATACCAGACGGTCTGGTATGGATTTTAAGGGGAACCCCGCGCCAAAAAAAAAAAAAACGGCGTAGGGTCCCCCCAAAAATCCATACCAGACCCTTATCCGAGCACGCAACCTGGCAGGCCGCAGGAAAAGAGGGGGACGAGAGTGCGGCCCCCCCTCCTGAACCATACCAGGCCACATGCCCTCATAGCCCCCCAAAACACCTTGTCCCCATGTTGATGAGGACAAGGGCCTCATCCCCACAACCCTGGCCGGTGGTTGTGGGGGTCTGTGGGCAGGGGGCTTATCGGAATCTGGAAGCCCCCTTTAACAAGGGGACCCCCAGATCCTGCCCCCCCTGTGTGAAATGGTAAGGGGGTAATTACCCCTAACATTTTACTAAAAAACTATCAAAAATGTTAAAAATGACAAGAGACAGTTTTTGACAATTCCTTTATTTAAATGCTTCTTCTTTCTTCTATCTTCCTTTATCTTCTTCTGGTTCTTCTGGTTCTTTCTCCAGCGTTCTCGTCCAGCATCTCCTCCACGGCGTCTTCTATCTTCTTCTCCTTGGGCCGCTCCACACCCATGGCATGGGGGGAGGCTCCCGCTCTTCTCTTCATCTTCTTCATCTTCTTCTCTTCCTTCTTCTCTTCTTCTCTTCTTCTCTTCTTCATTTTCTTCTCCGGGCCGCTCCGCATCTCCTCGTCTGACGGTTCTTAAATAATGGGTGGCAAGGCCACCCGGTGACCCCGCCCCCCTCTGACGCACGGGACATGACGGGACTTCCCTGTGGCATTCCCCGTGATGTCACAGGGAAGTCCCGTCAAGTCACCGTGCGTCAGAGGGGGGCGGGGTCACCAGGTGGCCCTGCCCCCCTTATTTAAGAACCGTCAGACGAGGAGACGCTGTCACACAGCGGGAGCCTCCCTCCATGCCAGCATGGGTGCAGAGTGGCCCAGAGAAGAAAATGTAGAAGAGAAAAAGAGAAGAAGAGAAGAAGAGAAGAGAAGAAGAAGAGAAGAAGAGAAGAGCGGGAGCCTCCCCCCATGCCATGGGTGCAGAGCGGCCCGAGGAGAAGAAGATAGAAGACTCCGCGGAGGAGATGCTGGACGAGAATGCCGGAGGAAGAACCAGAAGAAGAAGATGAAGGAAGATAGAAGAAAGAAGAAGCATTTAAATAAAGGAATTGTCAAAAACTGTCTCTTGTCATTTTTAACATTTTTGACAGTTTTTTTGTGAAATGGTAGGGGTAAGTACCCCCTTACCATTTCACACAGGGGGGGCGGGATCTGGGGGTCCCCTTGTTAAAGGGGGCTTCCAGATTCCAATAAGCCCCCCGCCCGCAGACCCCCACAACCACCGGCCAGGGTTGTGGGGATGAGGCTCTTGTCCTCATCAACATGGGGACAAGGTGTTTTGGGGGGCTACCCCGAAGCACCCTCCCAATGTTGAGGGCATGTGGCCTGGTACGGTTCAGGAGGGGGGGGCGCACTCTTGTCCCCCCTCTTTTCCTGCGGCCTGCTAGGTTGTGTGCTCGGATAAGGGTCTGGTATGGATTTTTGGGGGGACCCCACGCCGTTTCGACCCTTCCCGGGTCCTCTTCAGAGGATAGTTGCCCCCTATGAAAAAAGTCAACATGTATAAGACATAGCATCAAAATCAATGGTACCAGACTTGTGTACCTGCACCATCATATTAAAGTTGTCTGAATCGCATAGTTACCTATTATAGAATTTTATGGAGTTTTCACGTGTAGTTTAGAAATTGTGAGTTGTAATGTTTTTAGATGATGCAATTTCTCTTTAGGTCCCCCGTCTCCCCCACGTCAGAGCGGCTCCCAGGAAAGCGGGCGGTGGGCCGAAAGTGTCTTGCAAGGGATCACAACTAATAGCCCCCGTATGGGGCGGGGAAGTTTGGGGAAGGAGGGGCAACAAACAACCCAAAAAGGCATCTAAAGGGGGATATAGGTTATTACCAGAAATAGAAAAGGGTAGAAAGTATTAAATGCTAAAGAGCAGAGAATCACTGGGTAGTTTTATACAGATTGGAGAATTTCCCAACTGTAGAAGTTTATAAAGGTGTTGGATAATGGGTACATTGGAGTGAAGAGGGCATGGCTAGATAAGAAGGGAAGAGGGGGAAAGAAAAGGAAATAGGAAATGTGAGAGAAAATAGAGAAACAAACAAACAAAAAAAAAAAAAATATTAATAAGAAAAGCAAGTGAGACAGATGTGAAGAAAAGGAAAGGAAAGAAAGAAAAAATACCCAATACCGTGTAAGTGTAAATAGGAGGAGCAGAAAGTAGCACATGCCCTACTGCCAATTGATTCCCATGTACCATAAGAAATAAATGCCAAAGACAAAGGTAAAAGCACCGGTGAAACCTCAAGTAAATGGACAAGGAGGAGTGAAAAGGGGGGGGGGAAAGGGAAGAAAGGAAAAAGGAAGGAACCACAAATAAGTGGTGAAAAGTGAGAAGATTGGGTGGTGTGAAGTGTGGGAAAGGGAAGGGGGGAGGGGAGGAGTGTAAAAAAAGGGAAGGGGTGAGAGGGTAAAATGTGAGCAAAGTGAAGGACGTGAATAGTGAGGGGGAGGGGAGGGGAAGGGGAAAGGGAGGAAAAGAGGAAAAAAGGGGGAATGGGGAATGGGTATGGGGGGGGGAAGTGGGGGAGGGGGGGGCGGAAAAAGAAAACACACAGGGGGGGCAAAGTGAGTGAACCAGGTGAGATAATGTGCAGGAAAATGTGCAATGAACTATGAACAAAGGTGAACTAAACAGTGAGAGTGACATGCAGTGGGAAAATACAGGGGGTGTCGGGACTATTACCTAATTTGGCTGAGCTGTGTGAAACATTCTGAATACTGAAAAAGTTTAATTAATTGAGAATATGAATCAATCTGACAGAATCAACACTGATTTAAAAAGAACTAAGTCATTAAAAAGGTATCACATTCGTTTCATTAGAGCTTACTAGTGTATGCAGTCAATCTATATGACCTGTCTTCAGTTTGAAAAATGTCCAATGAATATCCCCTAGTGGTTGCCCACATTTATAGGGAGTGCCAATCGGCTAACTCCCTACAGGTGTTGATGTGTCCAATATCCTACCCCTTCCCCATCCGTCAGGGGAAAGGAGCAACACAGCGGTGCTCCCCAGTGTGATCCCCCCGGCGTTCCGGAAAGGAATGTATCTCCGGGCGTCCCCGTCGCTTCCGCCGTAAGTGCGCAGGCGCCGCTACGTCACGCGCACGCGCCCTAGGGCGCGCGCTCGTGAGTGCTGCGTCCGGAAGGGATCCGGGACGCCGCTGGCAGGGAGAGAAAACATCCCACTCAGGTGAGGCCACCTAGTGGGCATGTTGGGAGGCGCGGGCCCCGGCGCCTCCTGTCTCACCCTGCCAGGAAGACACTGTGAAGGTCCACCCCCGCCCCTGGGAGGGAGACACAAAGACCGAGGGAGACAGGGGGAACGCAGAGCCATCCTGCCACCAATAGTGCCACCAATGCCACCAATATGATGGTGCAGGTACACAAGTCTGGTACCATTGATTTTGATGCTATGTCTTATACATGTTGACTTTTTTCATAGGGGGCAACTATCCTCTGAAGAGGACCCGGGAAGGGTCGAAACGCGTCAGAATTAACATTACAACTTCAGTTACCCCACATACATCTATGGTATCACTAGCAATATGTGTTGCTATTGTTTTTAAGAAATTATTTCAAAGATAATTTTGACCGTTATCCTATGCATTGTGCCTAATGTTTGGTTTAATTGTATGCTTTGTCCATTATATTGGTATGCCATATTCAGATCATGTCATGACTCGACTAGTCAGCACCTATCCTTAGTGATTTTTATAATATGCTATTTAGATACTTTTTGTATTAATAATATTTAAATTTTTTCAACCATGAATACTGTATTTTTCTGGCTGCTTTAAAGCCCCGTTAGGGGGTTTTCGTATAGTTTTTTGCAATTTTGGGGTGTGCGGCCTACCCGTCTACACTCATTTAGTGCCCTTGTTATTTGTCTTGAACTTCTATGTGTATTGTCGGCAATGCAATAGCCGCGAGTAGTTTTAAATGGGTTTTTTTCCTTTGAAATGTCATTTTGTTGTCAGACGGTTCTAAACACGGGAAACATGCGCCCCTTTACAGGCATACTATAGACACCCCCAGGTACGAAATTTAAAGGGATATTACACTTTTATTGTTTGACTTTAAGCATTATTAAAATCACTGCTCCTGAAAAAAACGGCCATTTTTAAAACTTTTTTTTTGCATTGATCCATGTCCCCTGGGGCAGGACCCAGGTCCCCAAACACTTTTTATGACAATAACTTGCATATAAGCCTTTAAAATTAGCACTTTTAATTATTCATGTTCGTGTCCCATAGACTTTAACGGTGTTCGCGTGTTCGAACAAACTTTTTTCCTGTTCGCATGTTCTGGTGTGAACCAAACAGGAGGGTGTTCGGCTCATCCCTACTTGGAGTGATACATGGTGATGAACCTGCTTGAACAGTCTCTGGGTGGTAGATTTGTTTTGGTCGGTTTTCCACGGAGGTATAGTTGGTATGCTTCTTCCACCAAATTCTCAGGGTATTGTTTCTCCAAAAATGTGTTTTTCAGATTGGCACTAAGATATAGTCAGTGTCCCTTGTGCAATTTTGTCTGAGGCAGCAAAATTGACCCTTAGGAATGTTATGGATCCATTTTGGGTAATGGCAACTATTAAAATGTAGGTATGAGTTGCCCTCTGTAGGTTTTGTATAGTTTTTGGCATATAATTAAAGCCCATCATGTCAGAGCTCCAGATCCAGAAAGGCTACTGCTGTTGGGTTACTTTTGTGTGTAAATGACAGTCCGTATGGATTATTGTTACAATACTTGATGAATGAAGTGATGAGGTCAGGTGTGCCATCCCAGATGATGATGAGGTCATCTATATACCTTCCAAAAAATATAATATGGGCTGAAAATGGGTTGTTGTTATGGATGTATTGGTTTATCCAAAAGCCTATGACCAGGGTGGCATAGGAGGGGGCGAAGTTGGCACCCATTGTGGTGCCTTGTAGCTGTAGGTAGAAATCTCCATTGAAAGTGAAGTAGTTGTGTGTTAGACAAATTTTTTGTGGTCTCTACGATAAAGGCTGCTTGATGAGTATTGAGAGGATCTCTGGCCAGGAATTGCTCTAAAGCCATTAGGCCGAAGGTGTGGGGGGTTGAAGTATATAAGGAGCTAACGTCCAGTGATAGCCAAACATATGTAGGGCGAAAAGAGTTCCAATAAATGCGTTCCATCGCGGATATAAGACTGCAGTTGGAGGACTATTGGCTGTAGGAATTGGTCTACATATAGACTAAAACCTGAGGTTACACTATCCATGGAGGCCACGATAGGTCTGTGTGAAGGGTTTTTATGAACCTTGGGCAAATGGTAGAAGTAAAGTATGGAATAAAAGGGTTTACGTAAAAAGGAGCTCTCTAATTTGGTGATTATACCGTCTGTTAGGGCGGTTGAGATAAGAATATCAGCTTCTTTGGCACATTCACTGGTGGGGTCTTTCTTTAGCTGGATGTAGTCCACTCTATTATGAAGTACAATTCCCACTCCTTTTTCGAAGGTTTTGATTATCAAATCTTCGGCATGCATGAGTGTGCTGAATGCTCTAATTTCACAGGGCAAAGGTTATGGGATTTGGATGCAGACGTGGAATTGCATAATTTCACTAGATCCGCAAAAAACACTCTGTAAAAGCTTTCCAAGTATGGCCCTTTAGAGTTGTTGAGAGTAGAATGGATGATGGGAGGAAAAGTTGCTAGATGTTGTGTAAGTAATCTTAATCTTAAATAAACCCCCCCTTATCTTCCCCACCCCTCCCTTACCCCCCCTTACCCTTTCCCCCCCCCTTTTTTTGTCATACATCCCCCACTTTTGTCAAGACCACCAGGTACCCATCTACACACATACATAGATACACTCACGTATATAACGCCCCTGTGTGTGTGTGTATATATATATATATATATATATATATATATATATATATATATATATATATATATATATCTCAGTACACCCACATCTGCCTGTGTGCACTGCCTATAGGCCCAATCCTCTAGCATATATGCTTTTCTTGTCCTCAATTAGTCCTTATCATGATTTTCTTTTCCCCTTTAAAGGGAAACAAAAATATCTAGACAGATGGGGTGTGTCCGAGCCTCATGGCAGCCTGATTAGGGAGCTCCGCTGATCCACGGCCTCTCACAGTAACCCCGAGCGATGACATCCACCTAGACACCCTCTGCCATCTCGGGTAATGCTGCCTGACATAGAGGGGGATCCTTCAGGGGGAAAGCCGCCCCGTTCAGCCCTGCAAACTCACAGATTTCTTCCCCAGAATGAGCATGGAGGGGGTCCAAAATGGCGCTGACATACAGACAGCTCCTGTCCCAGCTGCACAGCTGCTCCCCCCCTGACACACTGGGACGACACAAATCAAACAGACCTCACAGAGGATATTGCGGATCCACATGCTCCACAGAAGGATCCCCATAAACGACCAGCCTCCTCTCCTCTGCAGTCTCCACTCCCCAAGGCACATGTAAGTAAAAAACGAAACATGTCTCCTGCAAAAGCTATGCCGCTGATTATGGAGTCTAACACACTACTTGAGGAATTCCCATCCACAAACAAGCCTGCATCTGCCTTAGATCTAAAAAAAATGTTACAATCCCTATCTAAGGACATCCAATGTAACAAAGACAGAGCAATCATATCGCAGATAGCGGAACGCACAGATGACCTGGCGTTAAAAGTAGTGGAAATTGTAACCGCCCACAATGACATGGTAGACATTTATCAAGACCAGTCGTGCAAAATTCAGCGCCTTAAAGACAAAATAGCAGATATCGAGGACAGATCTCATAGAGATAATGTCAAAATCAGGGACATACCCAAATCCGTAACACAAACGGAGCTAATCGCTAATCCCTATTTAAAAAAATTCTACCATCATCCTCAAAACAAAAGCTTCTTATTGACCAAGCTCATCGCCTTGTAAAACCAAGCTAACTTCCAGCATAAATACCGCACAATGTTATCGCAAGAATACATTTCTTTCACATTAAAGACATGCTAATGTCTACAGCGAGAAAAATCAAATCCTTGTCGGAACCATTCTCCCGCTTCGCCATCTTCGCTGACATATCCCAAGCTACAGCAGTGAGACGTAGGGAGTTCAGACCCATAACAGAAACATTGAGAGCCCAACACATAAATTACAGCAAATTGGGTCACCCTCTTTTCCTATATGCAGCTAGTATAAGTCCCTCTTTAAACACCTCCAGACATCCTATTTATTTTTTTAAATTGAAATCTTTTTTATTGGTTTCAAATTGGACATACAGTTAAGCTTGATCACATATAAAAATTAGGAACAATAACCCGACAGTGCACTTATCTCAAACAATTATATATACTGTGACCATTTCTCACATTTACTTGCCCTTACTGTTCCCTTCCCATCCCCCCACCCCTATTACACTCTATCCCCCCCCACCCTTATCCTTAGACCATATTTGGAGTGATTAGACTAATTCGTGTCATGCTTTAGTTAGTAATACAAGACTGTTTTACTCTTCTTTCCTCGCTTCTTTACCCTCTATGTTTCTCTCTGAACCACAAACCTCCTACGGGTATTATTAATAAATTCATAGAGGATCATTTGTTCCTTGGAGCCAAAGCTTCCATATCTTAGCAAATTTACTGTAACTTCCCCTTCTAATGTAGATTGTCTTTTCAGTTCTCACCAGAGCATCTATTGTCCTAACCCATTCTTCCGGAGCTGGGGGTATGGCTGATAGCCAGAGTTGCGCTATTAGCTTCCTTGCTTGATATAGACATCTCGCCGTAGCAGTGATTATACTGTCATTCCCGAGATTTTCTCTAAGCGGTGTTTTACACCATTCCAGTGGGCAATTCCTGAATTGTCTGTCCAAAGCATGCCTGATATGTAAGTAACAGTAAAATGTTTCATTTGGGATTCCGTATTCTTGTCTGAACTCAGTGAAAGATTTTAAAGTATTACTGTCGAACAATTGGACCAACCTATATATGCCATGTCTTTCCCATGTCCTATTTTTCTCAATGGTTAGTAACTCCTGCAGCTGCTTATTGTGCCATATAGGTGAAAACCCAGTGAGGCCCCTGTACCCCCATGGCTCTCTTAGCTGACTGCCATACTTTGGTAACTTTGGTAATCAACTTATATGTTGGAAGCTCGCACTGACGTGACCCAGCCTCTAATGCTTCTGCTAAAGATTTATGTGGGTTTCCCAGTAACATGATTTTTCCGCTAGCATTCGCCGCTCCCAGAGTCTTACAACCCTCCATATGCTGCAATTGAGCAGCCAGATAGTAAATATATGGTTGGGGGACTGCCATTCTCTCTTCCTTAGTAGGTCACTGCAAAGTTTGTAGGCTGATCCTAGCCTATCCTTTCTTCCATATTAACTCCCTAAAGAGAGTGTTTATTTTTAAGAACCAGTTCCTCCCAATCCAAACTGGGGAATTATAAAGTATATACAATAGTTGTGGCATCCATATCATTTTGACCAAGTTGGCTCGGCCTGCCACCTCACCACCTGCCACCAGAGTACCTTCCACCAGAGTACCCGCCACCTCATCACCTGCCACCAGAGTACCTGCCACCAGAGTACCTGCCACCTCACCACCTGCCACCAGAGTACTTGCCACCAGAGTACCTGCCACCAGAGTACCCACCACCTCACCACCAGAGTACCTGCTACCAGAGTACCTACCTCCTCACCACCGGCCACCAGAGTACCTGCCACTAGAGTACCTGCCACCTCACCACCTGCCACCAGAGTACCTGCCACCTCACCAGAGTACCCGCCACCTCACCACCTGCCACCAGAGTACCCGCCACCTCACCACCTGCCACCAGAGTACCTGTCACCTCACCAGAGTACCCGCCACCTCACCACCTGCCACCAGAGTACCTGCCACCAGAGTACATACAGCCAGTCAGCCACTATGTCCAGAAAGGTGTACACCCCAGAAGAGGCATACCAAATACTCAGTCTGACCGATGAGAGCAACGGGGAGCTCTCACCACTCAGTTCTGATTTCGATTCTGGTTCTGGTTCGGAATATGAGCCCTCCGAAGGCAGCACATCAGGATCCGAATCAGAGGAGGAAGCAGTCCATCCAAAAAGATGGTCTGAATACCAGGCAGCTACCAGCAGTGCCAGCGGCAGTAGACCCCAGGAGGAGGGGCCCAGTACAAGCGCTGCTAGACCCCAGGAGGAAAGGCCCAGCACAAGTGCACGCCAAAAAATTAGGGCCCAAACCCAGCTTCCAGATGCCTTGGCAAACCCATTGTGGCTGCCTTCTACCACAGGGTCAGCCACAATCCCCCCTTTTACAGCACAGCCAGGTGTGCAGGTCAACACTGCAGGTTTTTCCCAAATTGATTTTTTAAATTTATTTTCCCTAACAAATTGATTCAAGGCATCGTGGACCAAACCAATCTCTTTGCCCAACAATTTATTGCAACCAACCCCAGCTCCAGCTATGCCGGCCCATTTGAATGGAGACCCCTAACAGTAGTGGAGCTAAAATTGTTTTTAGGCCTAACCCTCAACATGGGGCTTACAAAAAAATGAAATGCATAAGTATTGGTCAACCAAGCCCATCCACCATATGCTAATATCACCCAAACTTTGACAAACTATATAAAGTTCGCCCCCTAATTAATTTTTTTTCCCAGAAGTTTGCCGAACTTTATGTCCTTGACAAAAATATATCTGTGGACGAATCCCTGGTGCATTTCACAGGCCGACTGGGAATCAAGCAATATATCCCCAGTAAGAGGGCGAGGTACGGCTTGAAGCTTTACAAGCTTTGTGAAAGCACCACCGGTTATGTGCACTCATTCCGCATGTACGAAGGCAAAGATTCCCAGCTCCAGCCCCCTGAGTGTCCCTCATACATGGGAATAAGTAGGAAAATTGTTTGGGAGTTGAATTCCCATTCCTCCAAAATGGACAACTATTAAACTAGTTTGCCCCTTCTCCGCCACCTATATCTAAAACAAAAACTTTGGCCTGTGGTACAACAAGAAAAAACTGAAAGGGCTTCTCACAGCGTCTTGTCACCACAACCATTCAAAGGGGGGGATCGACAAGCTTGAGGAATGAAGAAGTGTTAATTGTGAAGTGGAGGGACAGGAAAGATGTGTACATCATGTCCACCATCCACGATGACACCTCGATGGAACTTCACAGAAGATGAGGTACCGTTCGCAAGCCTTCCTGTATCACTGAGTACAATAAATACATGGGGGGGGGTGGATTTAAATGATCAATTGTTGCAGCCCTATCTTTCAACAAGAAAATCCCTCTTCTGGTACAAAAAAGTCGCAATTTACTTTTTTCTTTGGCCCTTTTAAATTCTTTCATCATCTATCAAAAATCAACAGAAACACCCACCACCTTCATAAAGTTTATTGAAGACATTGTCACTGCCCTGATTTATCAACAAGTATCCCCCCAGAAAGCATTCGCTCTGATTCTGTCAGCAGACTACATGAGCGCCATTTCCCGGGCCATATTCCACCAACAGGATCCGGAAGACGACGACAAAAAAAATGTTGGGTGTGCACCAAAAGAGGAATTAGGAAAGATACCAGCTTCCATTGTCCCAACTGTCCCTCCCAACCTGGCCTTTGCATCGGAGAATGCTTCAAGCGATATCACACTCTGGAAAATTATTAGTCCATATTTCTAATACTGCCATTATCCCGTTTTCAATTTCTGTCCTGAATATTTCCCTCCCGCAACCAACCATATCATTGCCTTCCATGTGAACCGGCCCTGGCCTGTTTCTCGACTTTGCCTCTGCCTACTGTCTGCATTGTTTTTCCGCCATGTTTTTGCCTTTCACGTGAACCGACCCTGGACTGCATCGACTATGCCTCTGCCTACCGTCTATTTCTGCCTTTTACCTGCACTGACCTCGGCCTGTTGACCATGTTTTTGCCTGCCCCTTGGATTGATCTTTCACCCTGCTACATAGGGGTCTCACATATGTGAGGGGCTCCAGAATAGTGTTCAGAGTTCAGAAAACCAGTTTTTGGTTTTCTGTTTTCCCAGAACAGGGTCTGGTTGCCCGGAGGCTTCAATGCGATTTGGGTGGGAGAAGCCTCTACCCCTGTCCCCATTCTTTCCTGACCGATGCCCTAAGCTTGATGGTACTGCCTGCTCCCTGGACAAATACTCTGGCTGTGCTGACCATACCTCTGCCTGCTGCATGTACTAACTATGGACAGTATTCCTGCCTGCTGCATGGACGATCCTTTGATCCTTTTGCTGCGGCTGACTGCATCCCTGCCTGCTATCTGGACCAATGCTTTGGCTGTGCTGACATCTTTACCTGTACTGACTATTCCTGCCTGCTGCCTGTTTTGCTATCGCTGTCCACGTTCCTGCCTGCTGCCTGGACCGATGCTCTTCTCTGTGGACCACTGCACTACTAAAACCGCAGGTAATCTTTTCTTTATCCTTTACTCAGCAGAATATATTTTGGTTTGTAATTGGTATGTACAGTACTTTCTATGTGTTAGAAATATGAAGGGCCTTCAACAATGTGATAGGTTGGCAGGAATTTGTGTGTAATGTATGCTCCTAGAACAACTGACAGTGCTACTTGGATGTTGGGCCTCTGTATGTGGCCAGGCTATGTAAAAGTCTCACACATGTGGTATCTCCATACTCAGGAGGAGTAGCAGAATGTATTTTGGGGTGTCCTTTTTGCTATGTACATGCTGTGTGTTGGACATATCTTATAAATGGACAACTTTGTGTAAAAAAAAATGCGTTTTCATTTTTTTCCCACATTTTCCAAAAACTTCTGTAAAAAAATGAACCATTCAAAAGACTCATTATGCCTCATAGATTATATATGAGTGTTAGCTTTCCAAAATGGGGTCATTTTGTGGGCGTTTCCATTGTCCTGGTGCTCCAGGGCCTTCAAAAGTGTGATAGGTTGTCATCAAATGAGATGTGCAATTTATGCTCGTAAAACGCCTGACGGTGCTAGTTGAATGTTAGACCTCTGTATGTGGCCAGGCTGTGTAAAAGTCTCACACATGTGGTATCACTATACTCAGGAGGAGTAGCAGAATGTATTTTGGGGTGTAATTGCAAGTATGCATGTGCTGTGTGAGAGAAATAACTTGTTATTATGACAATTTTGTGCAAAAAAAAAAAATTTCCAAGAATTGTGGGATCAAATTACAACTTCAAAAAACTCACCATGCCTCTTACTAAATACCTTGGAATGTCTGCTTTCCAAAAAGGGGTAATTTGGAGGGTATTTGTACTTTCCTTGCTTGTTAGGGCCTCAAGAATTGAGATAGGCCTTCAGTACATCAGGTGTGATCAGATGTGATAATTTTTCAATGATTTGCACCATAGCTTGTAGAATCTATAACTTTCACAGAGACCAAATAATATACACTAATTTGGGTTATTTTTAGTAAAGATATGTAGCAGTATACATCTTGGCCCACATTTATGAAGAAAAATTACTTATTTGCAAAATTTTACAATAGAAACTGAAAAAAAGTGTTTTTTTTTTCAAAAATTTCTCTCTTTTTTCGCTTATATTGCAAAAAATAAAAAAAACAGCGGTGATTAAATACCACCAAAAGAAAGCTATGTTTGTGAGAAAAAAATGATAACAATTTGGTTTGGGTATAGTGTAGCATGACTGAGTAATTGTCATTCAAAGTGTGAGAGCACTGAAAGCTAAAAATTGGTCTAGGAAGGAAGGGTATAAAAGCCCTGTATTGAAGTGGTTAAGCACCGCGTTGAAATCCCCCACCACTATAACCGGGATATTGTTTTTATCCTCCACAAACTCCAACAGTCGATACAAGATCTCCATTTTAAATGGGGGAGAAATATATAAATTTGCTATAACAAATGGTCTACCCTCTATTAAACAATGCAAAAAAAGATAATAACCCAGTGTATCGATCCTGACATCCCTGCAGGAAAACACCAGCCCTTTCTTAACCAGTATGCTCACTCCTCTTGAATAGGAGGAGTACACTGAGTGAAATTGTACCTGGAACTTCTTATTCCTAATTTGTAATTTAGTCTCATTAGTCAAATGTGTTTCCTGCAGGCATATCAGTTCAGTACCATAAGATTCTAGTTCCAAAAATACAGTGGCTTTTTTAATAGGGTCACCCATACCCCTAATATTCCATGAGCTTATTCCAAATGTTCTAAACAGCATTAAATAATAATAATAAAAAAAAAAGTAAAATAAGAAGAATAAAGATAAACACAGAGAAAAAGGAAAAAAAAACACAACTCAATAAAAAGAAAATCAGAGCTGGAAGGGAAGGTAGCCCTAGAACAGCTATATTATATAACTGTAAACTCCAGCAACCCTTTTGACAACTCCAACCTATCAAGTGTTCCCATCTTTCTACCAGACAGTTTATCGTTTGATTTGAATCATCTGTGCCCTCCAAAACTACAATCAGTGCTAATTCTGTGAGGAAAGAGAAAGGAAAGAGCAAGAAAGGGAAACCCTCACTTCCCCCTTCTCTTCCCCCAACACCTTCTAACATTTTTTTTCTGTTCTTTAATATATTTAAGTGACTTAAGTGTCTATACTCAATTTTTTTCCCCCTCCCAATCCCTAACTCCAGTGCAGTGTGACATTTTAATATTACTGGTACCTCTTTTACTCCCATTCCCTTAAGTGACCCCTCCTTCCTTTCCCCTTGCCTATCTTGGCCAGCCCTAGGGGAATACCTTGTGACCTTTCTAACCCCTTCAACCCATTCCGTCCAAAATCCCATCACCCAGCCTAGTTGTGAGTCATTTTCCCTATCCTTCATCACTTGCTCTCCCCTCCCTCCCCCCTTCCCTTTACCCAAATCCCTTGTAACAATTTTACCAAGAGAACCTTAACCCACAACCATATCAATTCTCCCATTGGTAACTTTCAGCAACCAACCCCTCCCCCTCCCAGCCCCTGCTGCAAAAAAAAAGAAAAGAAAAAAAAACCCCAATTAACATTAATAATTTAAATTCCTTATGCTCCAGCTCTAAAAGTTCTTTTTGTTATCTTCGAGCCACTTTGTGACCCCTCCAACAGAATCAAAAAAATGGGTTGCCCCTAGGGCCAATATGCGCAGTCATGCTGGGTATAGTAGTGCGTATGGTATTTTGTGGTTCCATAGGGTACGCTTAATGTCCGTAAATTCTGCCCTTCTCTTTTGCAAGTCCAGAGAATAGTCTGGATACAAAGAAATTCTGACACCGTTGTAAAAAATGTCCCCCTTTTCTCTGGATTTTTGCATTAATATCATCTTATCTTTATAGCTAAATAGCTTCATAATCATTGGTCTAGGGCGACCTCCTGATTGAGTAGACCTAGTAGGCACTCTATGTGCCCTCTCGATAGCGAAGAGATGCGAAGTCTCAGCCCCAAAAGCCTCCCTGAGCCACTTTTCCATAAACGCTTCAGGACAAGAGCCCTCACTTCTCTCTGGGAGACCCATTACCCTCACATTGTGTCTGCGCAGCCTGTTTTCCATTTCATCCATTTTAGATTTATTTGCATCTAGCTGGGCTTGCATTCTTGCCTCATTGGATGTAAGATATCTTCTGCTTGACTTAACCTCTCCTCCAAGATGGTGGTTCTCTCCACCACTTTCTGAAGCTCTTGGCTCATAGTACATAGCTCTTCTTTGAGGCCCCTTAGCTTATCACACAAATCACTCAATGATCCCCTACAAGAGTTTACTGCACACAGTACATCTTTTAGCGTGGGCTCCGGTTCGCTGACTATACTTAAATCGGGAGTAACTTCGGTAGCTTTTCCCAGAAGATCTTTCTCAGTACTTTTTTTATTCGCTGTTCTTATATTAGTGGGCAATGTTGCTGTCATTTTACCCAGACTCTTTCTGTCACCAGTACCTCCCAACTGTGTTTTCTCAGGGGGTAACTAATTACCCCTGACTGGAGATTGTGAAGGGGTATGTGCAAACCTTTCTAACTTAGCTGCAGCTGCCATTGCGGATGCCACTTGATTCCCCTTCTCCTTGGTAGTCTGAGAAGGTAAATTCTCCTGGGGCTGTTGCTGCTGTTCCTCCCCTTTTTTCCTAGTCATGATTGGCTATAAGGCAATACAGCAGTACAGGGTAGTATATAAAGAAAAAGTATCAGAGGGTTCCTTGGTAGGTTAAGATGCTGCAGACTTTTAGGGCTCTTGCACCCACAAACGCTTTACGGCAAGTAACAACAGTTTATGTAATTCGGTTCTGTCTTAAATTACCTCTCGCTTCTTCTTCTACCGGAGACTAATCAGGCGGTGTGCCCAGACTGGGTCGCTCCCGTCCAACATCTCTCCTCTCGATTCTCTGTCGCTCGCCACACAGCGTGCCTGGCGTGACTGGCACTAACCTCCCCTCCATCTCTCGTGGGATCCTCTCAACCTCTCGCGAGGCTACGGGCCGTCGCCAAGCAATCAGACGCGGCAAGTACGAGCCGCTCGGGCTCCGACCAGTGCACAGCAAGCCTTCGAAGGGGCCAGTCTCCCTCACTCTCCGCAACTACCAATCAAGCGCGGCTCCACACCTTGACCCCCCTGAAGAGAATAGAGGGCCAGCGGGGCAAACACGAAGGTACGGAGGAACTGCAAGGGCACTCAAGGCTAGCTTAGCCTATTGGGGATGGCAGCATAGTAGTTCTCCCCACGTACTGGAGGTTACATGGACAAGACAGGAGGTAAGTAACATGTGTGGTGCTGCATGTTATAAAATTGGTAATCTCATAGGATCTACCCTCTGACAGAGAGCTAAAGTGGGTGATTTTCCGCTTGTGAAATTTAAATGTCTTACACATCACACATCTGCCACAGCTGTAAAACCCAGTGCTGTCTAAAAAGGTACACACCTTTTTAGGAGGGTTGATAACATTGAATGCCAATTGTAACCTAAGCGTAGGCGGTTTAGTATAGATGAATTTGGGCTGATTTGGCAGAAATTTCTTCAGATCTCTATCTTGTAAAAGAAGGGGCCAGTGCTTCTTAATAATTCTCTCAAAATCTTGGTATTGCCTATTAAACCCAGTCATAAATGCTAAACCATAATTCTGTTCCTTTTTTTTTCTCTCGATTTGACAGTTGGGTGTAAGGCTTAGAGAGCATGTCAATAGGATCAGGAAAGGATATAGACATCATGGTCTATCCAACCATTTCAGGTTGTTTCACAATAAAGACCCTAGTGTACTTACCTTTTGTGGGATTGATAGGGTTGAGGAGCATTGGCGAGGTTCCAATCTCAGAAAGGCTATATCTCAGAACGAAACTCAGTGGATCCATAGATTACGCACGCTGAGTCCGTTTGGCCTTAATATTGAGTTGGACCTTAATTGTTTTTTATCAAATTGGTAACTCCTCCCATTAATAATTTGAATTAATCAATAATTTTTGTGATAATAATTTCTTGTTTTTATTGTATTTCAATTTTCTTTCTTTTTTTCCCCTTCTTTTCATTTAAATTTAATTTTTTCTGTTCTTTTTACTTTTTATTTTCATTTTTATTATTATTATTTTTATTTTTATTTTTATTTTATTTTTATTTCTATATTTTTTTATTTTTATTTTTTCATTTTATTTTCAATTTTATTTTATTATTTTTTATTTTATGTTATTTTATTTTATTTATTATTTTTCAATTAATATTTTTTATTGTTTTTATTAAAGAAATATTATCTATTAGAATCTATATATTTTTAAATTATAGAAATATTTTTAACAGAAATAAATTATGATGTTACGTGGATATATACGTTGTTTTAGGAACGATGGTATTTGAGCATATATTATGTATATTTTTTATTTATATTTGTTCAGGTATTCCGTTGAGATATATTTGTACCTTACATCTTTGTTTATATAAGACAAATGAGTGTGTATATTTGTATGTTTTGATGATAGGGATGTTGTGTTCTTGTTCATCTATTAAAGTTTGTTGTAATTGCAACAGGATATGATGAATCAGGAAGAGGTGGGTAATTTCTATCCACTAGCCTTAATTGGCTGTCACTCACCTGATGCGGCATATAAATTCGATCTTTTGTGGGCTGGATGTTATGTCTTTGATGATGCCCTGGAGGAGGGGCGAAACGCGTCAATGCAACATCTGGCTTACGTCTGAAAACCAGTGACACCATTTCCTGTAGTCAGTGGAGCGCACGCCATTCAGCGTCGATCACTGACGAACTCTGAATGCCTGCTCTGCATGTCCGCTCCGTGAGTAGCGCTATTATGCGCAATTGATCTTGTATCTCACAGGATTACACTATATATATTTATTTTTATTTTTTGGGTGGAACATGAGGTCCGCGGCTCCCAAGGTCTTATTATAGTGTCAGCAGTCTAAGCCTTATTTCATCTCACTATATCCAACACAGCATTCTGGGTGACTGTCATTAACCTTCTGGATTAGAAGATGGAAGTCTGCTGTTTTTGTTGGTTTTGTTGAAGGAATATTTATATCCATCTTTGAACTTTATTGTTTATTTACTAAGGTCAACATCACTAACACTTTCTTGGTTAGTCTACGGCTACATATATCATATATATCTTTAGAGGATTTATGTTTATAGGTAGCAACACTAAATAATGGTTGCAAATAGCAAACACCAAATAATTTATCACGATTTTCATTGAATATTATTTGTATAGTCGCATCTTACTAGCGACATCACGTTCTACTTTATTTATAGTCGCATTCTACTAGCGACTTCACTATCAATTATACATATATATAATTTTACTTTCTTTGCTGTATAAGTTGCCAGCGCAGGTTTTGTTTGTTTATCTACTTAAAGTCAAAGTACTTGTATCCAGCAGCTGCAACACAATTTATGGTGTATTTATTGATTTAATTTTTTTTTGCGAGCGCTGTCCTTCATACATACACGACATTTCATTATAGCCGCAAGTATTTTTAAATAACTTTTATTCCTTAAGGGCCAGTTCACACCACATGCAGTCCAGTGCGTTTTTTTCGGCATCAAAAATGCATGAAAAGTAGGTTATATGGTTTTCAATGGCATAGTTCACACCAGTGCTTGCAGTTCCAGTGCATTTCCAGTTCCCGAAAAAAAAGTAGAACATGCTGCATTTTTATGCACTCGATTGTACTGAAACGCTGTAAAATGCATCAGAACGCACCTAAAAGCACCAAAAACGCACTGTAACACACTTATCCTTATTTAAGGTTAAGAAAAAGGAGGGGGGGGGACACTGGACTGCATCAAAAATGCACCTGGAACGCACTGGAATGCATCAAAAACATGCATGCAGAAAAGCACCTGGAACGCATCCGGACTGCGTTTCTATGGTGTGATATGGCCCTTAGGGTGCTTTTTGTGTGTGAAAAGCACTTAACAGGTGTACCCACTTTGAAGTTCTCTCTACATTGGGTGAACTTGCATTTTGTGCGTTTCATGGACTGTCCATGTGTTTGCCATTGCCTCATTAGCACACAAACCTATGTTATATAAAGCTTGCAGATAGAATTCTTTACTTTGCCCTGAAAAGAGCCAAGATGGTGTGTGTGTGGGGGGTCGGCAAGAGAGTACATTTGGGTGTCCTTATCGAGTTTCTAACACATGTATTTTCTATGTGTATTTTGTTTGTTATGTTGTTGCAAAACAGATGTGCTTGTATGCAATTTATTAATTTATTTGTTACTTTGGTTTGTTGTATTTTTTTGGGTGGTGGTTATTTTACCATGAAATCCTTTTTATGTTGGCAATTTTTGTTGTTTTTATGTTCACTTTGATTTAACTGTCTGTGCTGCATTATTTTTAAAATTCTTTCTCAAGATGTTGTGCCTAATATTTTATTCCTTAATAGATGTCCATTTGTGGGTGCACTCCTCTTAACTCCTGTTAATTTACACTGCAAAAGGGTCAAACCTCAAACATATACTGTTAGTGTCTCAAATTAACATACATGTGTGTATTTTGCTTTCCTTGCTTGTTTTCCAATTCCTGTTTTCTTTTTGGACCAATAAAATTTTTTCAAATTTTTTGTTTAATGTGTGTTCTTTTCATGCAACGGATTTCCCAGCTGCAGCTTAACTAGGCTGATTGGCATGTCTTCAACAAATCCCTTTTTTTTCATTTTTTTTTTTAAGTTACTTTCCTGGTGCCTTCATGGTAGCACATGCATGGATTGTGCATATGCTGCCATGGCTAGTGACCAGGAAAGTAACATTTCAGAGTGGTAAATATTCCATTTTCTTTTTGAGAAGTGGTTTTCAGCCTCAGCGCTTTTAATTAGTTTAACTTTGCAAAGACACATTCCTAATTTCCTAAGTAAATTGTGATGCATGTTAATGGCCCATTTAGACCTTTAATAGAAAGTCAGTTGCCTTTGACTCTAAACATTATTTTTGGCCAGTCTTAGAAATCTGCATCTGTTTTTCTATTAACCACTTGGTGTCTGTGCTATAGCCAAACGACGGCCACAGCGTGGACCTGAATTTCTGGGAGGCTGTCATAGGACGGGCTCCCCGTGTGCTCCCTGCAGGGCAAACAGTACGCACTGAGTCACTGAGACTCGGGTGATCACAGATCAAAGTAAGGGCCGATACCGGCCCCTTACTACGCGATTAGCTGTCAGCCAATGATGGCTGATCACATGATGTAAACTAAAGCTTGGTAATTGTTTATTTTTTCTCCTCATGCTGACAGCATGAGGATAAAAATAAAAGCTGATCACCAGCTTAGGTGCAAGGGACATTGGTCCCGAAGAGGCAATTCTGCCTCATCTGTGCCACCTATCAATGCCCACCAGTCCGCCTCATCAGCGTACATCAATGAAGGAGAAAAATTACCTGTTTGCAAAATTTAATATCAAAATATCCAAAAATATACAAAATTACTTATAAAAATCTGTCTTTTCTTTTTTTTGAACAAAAGAAAAAAACCACAGAGGTGATCAAATACCACCAAAAGAATGCTCTATTTGTGGGAGCTTTAAAAGAAAACAAAAAAAAAACATTTGGCTAAAAATGACCGCGCAATTGTCATTCAAAGTGCATCAGCACTGAAAATTGGTCTGGACAGCAGGGGCGTTTAAGTGCCCAGTAAGCAAGTGGTTAATTTCCATGACAAATATGAATTTCTGTAATAAAGATGTGTGCCTGCTGTGTATACGGCATGGGCATAAGCAAGTCGCACACATATGAACGGTACTCATTGTAAATCATGGGGTAGAACTTGTGATGCAACTTTCCAGTCCCTAGTGGCATGACAAGTTGCAAAAGTGGAAAACAAGCCAAAAAAGCACATTGTAAATCACGCAACTTTGGGGTTGAAATAGTGGAAAGAGAGCATTAGGCTAAAGCGGTAATAGGAAGATGCACTCATAATTGTAGAAAATCAAACAGGCTCTTTCACTGAATCTAATTTATGGAAGATCTAACTGATTGGCCAGTGTATGGTGACCTTAAAAGATATGAAAACTTGAATTTCTGGTGCTTAAGCCTCATACACACGATGAAACTTTGTACAAACTTTCCAACAGATTTTTACAAAGAGCGTTAGCCTTAGGGTTCTTTCACACAGACATGTCCATGTATGGAGCCCGCTCTGCTCAGTAGGGGATTGCTCCGTGGATCCCCACTGAGCAGGCAGATGACAGGTCTGTCTCTGCACACTGTGCAGGGATGGACCTATCAGAGTGCCGCTGTCCTCTATAGGGGATCGGATGATGACAGACCGTAGAGTCCGTCGTCACCCGATCCGATCCACAGACGCATTTAAAAACAGGTTTTTCCTCTGTTACACTTTTTCGGATTGGAGCGGGTCGGATGTCAGTGGATATGTCACCACTGACATCCGACCCTTCATAGACATCTATGGAGTGTCCATTCAGGTCCGCAGGTCCGAGGCAGACCTGATAGGTCCATCCATGTGAAAGGGGCCTTAGGCCCCTTTTTGCACTGGGGCGGTGCGGGCGGCAGCGGTAAAACAGAGCTATTTTTAGCGCTGCTTTACCAGCGGTATTCGGCCGCTAGCGGTTTTAACCCCCGCTAGTGGCCGAAAAAGGGTTAAATCAGCCCGCAAAAAAACGCCGCAGCGGTGTTTTGCCAGCGGTATAGCCGTGCTGTCCCATTGATTTCAATGGGTAGGAGGGGTTTATACACCATTCCAAAGGTGCTGCTAGCAGGACTTTTTTTAGGCCCCTTTCACACTGGGGCATTTTTAGGTGCTACAGCGCTAAAAATAGCATCTGAAAAACGCCCTAAAGAAGCGGCTCCATTCACTCCATTGTGGGCTTTCACACTGGAGCGGTGTGCTGGCAGGGCGTCAGAAAAAGTCCTGCCAGCAGCTTCTTTGTAGCGGTGAACTCACCGATCCACCCCATTGAAATCAATGGGGCAGCGCTGTGATACTGCTGGCAAAATGCCGATCCAGCAGCATTTTGCGGGTGGATTTAACCCCTTTTCGGACGCTAGCAGGGGGTCACAACCGCCCCACTAGCAGCCGAATAACGCCGCTAAAACGTCAGTAAAGCGGCGCTAAAAATACTGCAGACGCCCCCACCGCCTCAGTGTGAAAGGGGCCTTACTGTCCTGCTAGCACACCTCTCCAGTGTGAAAGCTCAATTCACACTGGAGTGAATGGAGCCACTTCTTTAGGGCATTTTTCAGGCGCTATTTTTAGTGCTATAGAGCCTGAAAAATGCCCCAGTGTGCCCCACATGGATGGATAGAATTGTGATTTTAGCTGTGTTTTCTACCACAGCTAAACGCACACAATGCTTTCCTATGGCCCCATTCACACACTGCGTTTTGATTACATGCGGTTCGGTGCGGACAGAAAAAATAGAATTGACTGAGTCCAGGAGCGATTTAGTGCAGTTATCTGCACAAAACTGCAGGTAATCGCAGTGCACTGTGTCAACTGCATATAGCAGCGCCAAGCTGGCTCGCTCATCGGGAAAGAAAAAATGTTTTTTCCTTTCCCAATGAGCAACAAGCACGGGGATCTGACTTGGATCCCCACCAATGCCAGGTACTGTGTTATGAATCTTGAGGGAGAACTCCACGCCAAATTTTACATAAAAAACCGGCATGGGTTCTGTGACAGACTCACCCGGGACAGAGGCTTTTGGAGGGGACTGATGTGAGCCTCTTGCCTACAGATTAGGGACCCTGGCATTTGAGGTACCCTTGAGGTGGTGTTACTTTGGCTTAGGGTCCTTGTCCCCCAGGACACACAGACTCTGGGGACCCTTTGCCATATTAGCAATAGTGACTGAGTCATACTGTTGGGACTCATACTGTGAGGAGATGCTAATATCAACTCCACTCACCTGTCTGATGTCTGCTATAATGTGTTTAATGTAAATGAGTCTAGTCTGGCTTACCACAGGTTCTAAGGGTATTCCACACATTGTTGTTTGTTCTAATTAACCCTGTGTTGATGTTTATTTTAATGTGTATTGAATAGTCAATGAGCTAGGAGACGTAAAGGTCATGTCTCTGAGTCACCTAGTCTGGGTAAATGATTTAGTAAACTAGCTTATGTTAATTAGGTTACAGTTGTATTATTAGAGAAATATGAGCAGGAGGGGGAACCTCCTCTAACGGTATATAAAGACTTTGGTTCTAATAAAAACCAGTCCATGTTAGCAGTGAAACAAGTGTTGCCTTGTTTTGTGCTTTGTGAGCGGTTGGAATATCTGATATCTGTATCCAGACTGGGAGGAAGTGGTATATGACGGAAGCACTCAAGCAGAGTGTGGGACGTTTCGTGACATTGGTGGCAGCGGTGGGATGTATCCTGCAGTTTGGGACATCCAAACCTCCACCTGGATCCAAGATCAGGATAGTAGACTTCGGTCACCCCAGTGGAGATATGGACCTGGCATCAGAGTTCCCGGGGCTGCTGCGAATTGTCCTTTCAGCATACACCAGGACTGTGTCTGGGGATGAATACCTGGAGCTCAGGCAGCAGATTCGGGTGGAGCTCTGGATTAGAGCCCTCCAGCTCGCTGGTATAAAACAGGGCAAGTGCTTTCCAACCCAAGAGCAATGGGCCAGTGACCAACGGGCATTGCGGATGGCATTCCTGGGAGAGCAGCATCAGGAGCAATGGGTGACTGAGTTGGACAGGCTGGTCCAGTAGGAGATAGAGCTGGACAATCATTATCGGGCTCTGCAATGGCATGCAGAGCAGGGATATTTAGGGGAGACAGCAGAATGCTCTCCAGAGGGATATGACTTTGGCGGCCCTGGATTGCTGTGGGAGAGCCTTACAGATCGTTTTGTGTTTGGCGATGAAGGGGAACCTACCCTTGAGGACCTGCGAGATTATAGAGAGGCTATGCTCGGTCTTGCAGGGGTCTCAGAGCTCAAACCTGATCTGGACCATTTGCTAAGGAAGGAACCCCATCTGGAAAGGGCATACAGGAAACTGCTATAACACGTTCAGCAGCATGCCAGAGAATCGACAGTGGAAAATCTGGAGATTGCCGTCCCCAAACCTGAAGTGCTGACAACAGGGCAGATCTCTGCTAACCTCTGCCCGGCACTGATAGCATCTTCTGGGTTCCATGGACAGGAGATGGTGAACCTCTATCCCCAGACACCAGTTGCAGAGACAGGGTATTTGATAGACTTTTCTGCTGAGGAAGAACAATCGGGTGAGCCCCCAGCAGAAGAGCTGGTATTAGGGCCAAACTTCACTGTGCTCTGCTCAGCACTGATAGCATCTTCTGAGTTCCACGGACAGGAGATGGTGAACCTCTATCCCCAGACACCAGTTATAGAGACAGGGGATTTAATAGACATTTCTGCTGAGGAAGAACAACCTGATGAGCCTCCAGCAGAAGAGCTGAGTCACCTGAGTCACCTAGTCTGGGTAAATGATTTAGTAAAACTAGCTCATGTTAATTAAGTTACAGTTGTATTATTAGAGAAATATGAGCAGGAGGTTAACCTCCTCTAACGGTATATAAAGACTTTGGTTCTAATAAAAAACAGTCCATGTTAGCAGTGAAACAAGTGTTGCCTTGTTTTGTGCTTTGTGAGCGGTTGGAATATCTGATATCTGTATTCAGACTGGGAGGAAGTGGTATATGACGGAAGCACTCAAGCGGAGTGTGGGATGTTTTGTGACATTGGTGCCAGCGGTGGGATGCTTCCTGCAGTTTGGGACATCCAAACCTCCACCTGGATCCAAGATCAGGATAGTAGACTTCGGTCACCCCAGTGGAGATATGAACCTGGCATCAGAGTTCCCGGGGCTGCTGCGAATTGTCCTTTCAGCATACACCAGGACTGTGTCTGGGGATGAATACCTGGAGCTCAGGCAGCAGATTCGGGTGGAGCTCTGGAATAGAGCCCTCCAGCTCGCTGGTATAAAACAGGGCAAGTGCTTTCCAACCCAAGAGCAATGGGCCAGTGACCAACGGGCATTGCGGATGGCATTCCTGGGAGAGCAGCCCCAGGAGCAATGGGTGACTAAGTTGGACAGGCTGGTCCAGTAGGAGATAGAGCTGGACAATCATTATCGGGCTCTGCAATGGCATGCAGAGCAGGGATATTTAGGGGAGACGACAGAATGCTCTCCAGAGGGATATGACTTTGGCGGCCCTGGATTGCTGTGGGAGAGCCTTACAGATCGTTTTGTGTTTGGCGATGAAGGGGAACCTACCCTTGAGGACCTGCGAGATTATAGAGAGGCTATGCTCGGTCTTGCAGGGGTCTCAGAGTTCAAACCTGTTCTGGACCATTTGCTAAGGAAGGAACCCCATCTGGAAAGGGCATACAGGAAACTGCTATAACACATTCAGCAGCATGCCAGAGAATCAACAGTGGAAAATCTGGAGATTGTCGTCCCCAAACCTGAAGTGCTGACAACAGGGCAGATCTCTGCTAACCTCTGCCCGGCACTGATAGCATCTTCTGAGTTCCACGGACAGGAGATGGTGAACCTCTATCCCCAGACACCAGTTATAGAGACAGGGGATTTAATAGACTTTTCTGCTGAGGAAGAACAACCTGATGAGCCTCCAGCAGAAGAGCTGAGTCACCTGAGTCACCTAGTCTGGGTAAATGATTTAGTAAAACTAGCTCATGTTAATTAGGTTACAGTTGTATTATTAGAGAAATATGAGCAGGAGGGGGGAACCTCCTCTAACGGTATATAAAGACTTTGGTTCTAATAAAAAACAGTCCATGTTAGCAGTGAAACAAGTGTTGCCTTGTTTTGTGCTTTGTGAGTGGTTGGAATATCTGATATCTGTATCCAGACTGGGAGGAAGTGGTATATGACGGAAGCACTCAAGCGGAGTGTGGGGCGTTCCGTGACAGGTTCCCCCTCCAGGGGTATACCAGGCCCTTCGGTCTGGTATGGATTGTAAGGGTAACCCCCTATGCTGAAAAAACAGCATGGGGGTCGCCCCAAAATCCATACCAGACCCTTATCCGAGCACGCAGCCCGGCTGGTCAGGAAAGGGGGTGGGGATGAGCGAGCACCCCCTCCCTAGCCATATCAGGCACTGCGCCCCCACCCCAAAGCACCTTGTCTCCATGTTCATGAGGACAAGGGTCTCTTCCCGACAACCCTGGCCATTGGTTGTCGGGGTCTGCGGGCGGGGGGCTTATCAGAATCTGGAAGCTCCCAGATCCCGGCCTCCCCCCCTATGTGAATTGGTAATGGGGTACATTGTACACCTACCATTTCACAAAAAAGTGTAAAAAATGGTAAAAAAGACAAGAGACAGCTTGGGACAAGTCCTTTAGTAAAAAATAAAAAATAAAAATGTCCTGGGCCAGATCCTGGCTCCCACCCTATGTGAATGAGTATGGGGTACATGGTACCCCTACCCATTCACCTGGGGGAAAAAAAGTGTCAAGAAAAAAACACACTAGACAGGTTCTTTAAGTAATTTATTAGGCAGCTCCAGGGTCTTCTTCCAACTTCGGGGGTCTCTTCCACGCTCTCCGACCTCTTCTCCGTGCTCTCCGGATCTTCTCCCGGTCTCCGGTTCTTCTCCGCGCTGCCCAGTCTCTTCTCCCAGTCTCGGGTTCTCCTCCGTGTTGGCCGGCCTCTTCTCCCAGTGTCTGGTTCTCCGCGCTCTCTGGTTCTTCTGCCGGGCTCCTCCGCTATCTTCTGTTCTTTTGCCGCTCTTTTGCTAGTAGTGGCCCGGTCTTCTCCCACTGTCCGGTTCTTCTGTCGCTGTCCGGTTCTTCTGTTGCTCTCCAATATCTTCTGCCGGGCTCCTCCGCTATCTTCTGCTCTTTTGCCGCTCTTTTGCTAGCGGTCGCCCGGTCTTCTCCCGTTTCTCCCGCCCGGTCTTGCTCCCCACCCCTTTCCTGACCGGCCGGGCTGCGTTCTCGGATAAGAGTTTGGTATGGATTTTGGGGCGACCCCCACGCCGTTTTTTCAGTGTAGGGGGTTCCCCTTACAATCCATACCAGACCAAAGGGCATGGTATACCCCTGGAGGGGGAACCCATGCCGGTTTTACTTGCGCTGCTTTAATAGGAAAATGTGTTTTTCCTATTGCAGCGAGCACGAGATGTACCTCACAGGCAGGTACTGCTGTGCGTGCGCCGGTTCACACGCTCAATTAAGCATTTATCCGACGTACCAAATAAGGTATGAACCGTCGGAACACATTCATCTTAGTATGAATGTAATGACCCCCATTGTCTCCACAACACCATGTACAGCTTTAACGCATCCTGAAAACCCATAATTCAAAGGAATTGTATATCTTTAATGTAGAGCACGCAGTAACATGAAAAGGACTTCTCCCTGCTGTACACTTTTTTTCCATTGGTACCCCAGGATCCCTAGATTTTTGCTGTGTCTAGGTTTTGGATCATCCAATATAGCAAGGAATGTCTTTTTATGAAAATATATGGTACTTTAGTCAATACTATTAAAACATATAGATAACATTAGAACAACAGTACACTGCTAAATTCTACAACATGGAATTGTTAATTGTGTCATGAAAGCAATTCCCCATCAAGGTGCTGTTTATGACAAATGTTAATTATTTCTTATTATTTTTATCAGTTCATATTTTATTTTTCATGCACATTTCTTATTTACATCAGAGAATATTTTTAAACTAATTTATGTGTGCAGTACAAAATGTGCATGCATAATTGATGGTACATGCCAAAAAAATTCTTAAATAAGTCATTAACAAAAATAAAGCTGGTAAAAATGTATGAAAGGCTTTGTAAATGTATGCTGGCCAGATTGTTCTTCAGATGTGAATTTAACAATCCATTTCTGTGTAAACTGAGCTTTACAAAGCTATGTCCTGAAGCTTTACACTCAGAATACAGCTGAAAGAAAATAATAACAGGCTTTTTAGAGGTGTATTATAACAGGATTCATGATTTGCTGAATGATTAGAGGGGGCTTTAACTGTTTGCCGACCATCCGCAGTACTTTTACTGCAGATGGGCAGCTCGTACAGGCACAATCACATACCTGTATTAGGGATGAGCCGAACATCGGTTCGCACCAGAACATGCAAACAGGCAAAAAATTAGTTTGAACATGCGAACACCATTAAAGTCTATGGGACTCGAACATGAATAATCAAAAGTGCTAATTTTAAAGGCTTATTTGCAAGTTATTGTCATAAAAAGTGTTTGGGGACCTGGGTCCTGCCCCAGGGGACATGTATCAATGCAAAAAAAGTTTCAAAAATTGCCTTTTTTCGGGAGCAGTGATTTTAATAATGCTTAAAGTGAAACATAAAAAGTGTAATATTCCTTTAAATTTGTACCTGGGGGGTGTCTATAGTATGCCCGTAAAGGGGCGCATGTTTCCCGTGTTTACAACAGTCTGACAGCAAAATGACATTTCAAAGGAAAAAAAGTCATTTAAAACTACTCGCGGCTATTAATGAATTGTCGGTCCGACAATACACATAAGAGTTAATTGATAAAAACGGCACAGGGGAATCCCGAACCAAAATTGGCGTGGGGGTCCCCCTAAATTCCATACCAGGCCCTTCAGGTCTGGTATGGATATTAAGGGGAACCCCACGCCAAGATTTAAAAAAAATGGCGTGGGGGTCCCCCTCAAAATATATACTAGACCCTTAAGGTCTGGTATGGATTTTAAGGGGAACCCGCGCCAAAATTTAAAAAAAAATGGCGTGAGATCCCCCAAAAATCTATACCAGGCCCTTATCCGAGCACGCAACCTGGCAGGCCGCAGGAAAAGAGGGGAGGGACAAAAAAGCGTCCCCCTCCTGAACTGTACCAGGCCACATGCCCTCAACATTGGGAGGGTGTTTTGAGATAGCCCCCCAAAGCACCTTGTCCCTATGTTGATGAGGACAAGGGCCTCATCCCCACAACCCTTGGCCGGTGATTGTGGGGGTCTGCGGGCGGGGGGCTTATCGAAATCTAGAAGCCCCCTTTAACAAGGGGACCCCCAGATCCTGCCCCCCCGTGTGAAATGATTTTGCCTGGGACTCTGCTGATCACCTGAAACCAATGACAGATTAGCCTTTGCCTGTATTTGTAAACACAAACAGTCAATCTAATGCTCTCTTCTCTTCCTAGACCCGGTTCAGAAAAGAAGAGACAACATTACTGTGAGTAAAAACAGCACATGTTCCACACACACTTCTTAGTTAGGCACATTCGCCCTTTTGATCACCAGCATTAACCCTTTGATCACCCCTGTCACCCAGCCAGCGACATAAAAACAGTGTCAGTGTACAGTATTTTTCACTGACCACTGTATTACCACTGTCACTAGCTATCAGATAGCATTAGGGTCAGTTAGCATCCCTCCCAGCTACAAATGAGACCTGCAAAATACTCACCATGCCTCCTAACAAATACCTTGCAGTGTCTACTTTCAAAAAAGAGGTAATTTGTTTGTACTATCCTTGAATTTCAGGACCTCCAAAATTGTGAAAAGTAGTGAGGAAGCAACATGATGAAATTACAGCCTTTGAAAGCCTGAAGGTGGACATCGGATTTTGGGCCCTGTAGGCTGCCAAAAAGTATCCCCATACTCGGGAGAAGTAGCAGAATGTGTTTTGGAGTCTAATTATAAATGTACAGTACCTATTGCACATGTGAGAATTATCTCATTAAAGTGACAACTTTGTGTAAAAAGAAAGATTTTTTTGTCAATTTCCAAAAACCTTTGGTCAAAAATAAAATCTTCCATGGACTCAACATGCCTTTCAGCAAAAAGCTTAGGGTGTCTACTTTCCAAAAAGGGGTCATTAGGGTGGGGGGGTTTGTGCTATTCTGGCATTTCAGGACCTCTGAAATTGTGATAGGTGGTTAGGAAGCGACATGAGGAAATTGCATCCTTTAAAAGCCTGAAGGTGGTTAGTGGTTTTTGGCCTCTGTACATGGCTACGCTCCCAAAAAGTCTTACAAATGTGGCATCCCCATTCTCCAGAGAAGTATCAGAATCTATTTTTGGGTGTAATTCCACATATACCCATGGCATGTGTGAGAACTATCTCATTAAAGAGACAACTTTGTGTAAAAAATAAAATAAAAAAAAAGTAATATTTTAAAATCTTGTAGCAAAAAAATAAAATCTTCCATGAACTCAACACACCACTCAGAAAATACCTTGGGGTGTCTACTTTCCAAAAAATAGGTCATTTGTTTTTTTGTACTGCCTTGGCATTTTGCACCTCAAGAAATGTGAGAAACAGACAGAAGTTAAAAGCTGCGTAAATTCCAGTGTGTGTATATATATATATATATATATATATATATATATATATATATATATATATATATATCATAGTTTGTAGACACTAAAATGGTAATATAAACAATAAAGCCGGTGCTACTACCCATACATCACATAGAAAGCAGAGATCCCAGGTGCTCGATCCACAGTCGCTGGCTGAGTAGGTAAATGAGGAAAAGATGATCCGCACTCCGGTGATTGCTCTTAAGAAGTATAATATTTATTGACAAGCCACGCCACAGTGACCAAACGCAAATAAGAACAGTTGACGCGTTTCAGCCTATAAGGCCTTAGTCATAACCACATTACAGACATGAAACTTTGAAAATAAATAGTAGCTCCAAGGATCACTGGCTCCACCCATTAATTGTCTTAATTGACTACAGGCAATTATCCAAAAAAGGGGAATCAGCTATACTGCATATTGAGTGATCCATATGTATGCCACTATTTGTCACACACCTTAGAGTGATAATAAGTGCATGTGTGCACACACTCATGCATGCATTCATGCACATATACATGATTAAAACACACCATGAAATACAAAAAACATTAGATACAAAAAATAAAAAATAAAATAAAAATAATAATTCAGGTATGTGAAAAAGACACCAGAGGAGGAAACGAGAGAAAGAGAGAAGAGGCTCTGGGGAGAAGCATGTTTAATGTAAGTGCAAATCCAGATCCCACCTCAGGTTTAACCCCTGAGGCGATCTAGCTTTTAATATAAAAATCCACCATGCTTCTCCCCCCAGTAGCCTTCTCTCCCTGTCACCTCCTCTGGGCGAGTGAGACAACCGTTCTATTCCTCTAAAGCAGAAAGAGGAGAGATCGCCCTGGTGACATTCCCTAAAGTGACGTGTTGCATTCAAAGTATTTCTAGCATTTGGGTTAATTGTGTCACAGTAATGTTCCCCTATACGGGCTCTCAAAGGACGTGTGGTACAGCCTACATATTGGAGGCTGCATGAAATACAGGTGATCAGGTAAATTACATAGTTTGTGCCACAGTTGATGTATTGCTGTATAGTAAACTCTTCACCTGTAGCTGCGGCAACAAATGTTTTACCCAGATCAAACAAGTTACAGTACCTACAGGTTTTTATATTACAAGGGTAACTGCCAGGATAGGAGAGCCAGGTGGGTTGGCATTGTTTGGATGAAAATAGACTAGGTCGGCTAGAAAAAAGGCAACCTGCTTGCAGAATTTCATTCAAATCTTTATCTGTATGTAATATTGGCAGATTCTTTTTTATTATTCTGACTATTTGATTATATTCTTGGGAAAATGTGGTTACAAATGTGATAGGTTTACCTGTTTTTCTATTCCTAGAGTTGTAAGATTGATGAGGTTTGTTATTATTTTTATTTTTATGCTCTCTCTCCGTTTTAGGCTTATCTGACAGTAATTCCTCTCTGTCCATCATCAAAACCCTTTCTAGTCCTTGGTGTATAACAGATTCGTTATAACCTCGGTCCAATAAGCACTGATGGATGACCTTACATTCTAATTCAAAGGTTGAATTTGTTGAACAGTTACGTTTAGCTCGAATAAACTCCCCATAAGGGATGGCATTGATGGTGTGGGATGGATGACAACTGGTTGCAAAAAGCGTAGTGTTACCAGAGCAAGGTTTCCTATAGGTGCATGTTGAAACATCACCTGTGGTTGGGTCACCCTTTAGGGTGATGTCTAAAAAGTTGATACTGGAAACATCATGCTCAATTGAAAAATGTAGATTTAACTGATTATCATTCAGAAATTTCAAAAATTCATGCAATCTTATAATGTCACCATCCCACACCATCACAAGGTCATCAGTGAAATGACCATACCAAACAATCTGCTTAGCAAAAGGGTTGCTGGGAGAGAACAAAACTTGTTACTCCCACCAACCCATATAGAGGATCGCCATGGACGGTGAGAATCTAGCACCCATTGACGCCCCGCAGCGCTGGACATAATATGCGCCATCAAATAAAAAAATAATTATGCTTTAATAAAAGCTCAACACTTAACAGAATAAACTCCTGTAGCTCCTGAGAGTAGGAGCTGTAGCGTTGAAGATGATATTGGATGGCCTGCAATCCAGTGCTGTGGGGGAACGACGAATAGAGTGCCCTCACGTCTAATGTGGCCCACACATAGGTGGATATCCATTTAACAGATGTGATATGGGATAGGACTGTGCTCGTATCTCTGATGTAGCCAGGCAATCTGTATACCAAAGGCTGCAGGTGCCGGTCTACCGATTAAGTCCTACCGTGTGTACGCCCCATAAGAGGAGATTAGATAAAGTTAAGAGAAGTATAGAGTAGAAATAGAAATAAGAAAAGATAGTAGAAGTGGGGAGAGAAAGTGGCACTCCCTATGGAAGCGAGTAAATCGCCTCAGAGGGTCAAAATTATGGTGCACGGATGGGTTCAAAAATGACCCACCTTAGACACTATTGCGGGGTTGTGGGAAACGCCCGATGAGTAAAGCAATCAGGTATCAGCCACCACACTAGTAATGTTACCAGATCTCGGCCCAACTAGTCTAAGCGAACATGCAAATGAGTCTAATCTGCACCAATGGTATAGTAAGATTATCAAAGAACAGACAACTAATAAGCACAGTGATAATGCACTTTCAAGCATATCTATAAAACCTCAAAACAAAAACAAAAAGAGAAAGAAAAACAGGAGGAGATATATCGCTTAAAACTAGACCTGCTATCTCTCCATGTTTAGGTGATGAGAAGAAGAGAGAAGTGAAACCTCTTCCACCTCCCAATCAACCATGCTCCAGAGCGATCAATTATAGATAACAGTAGGGACATATTAAGAACACCATGAAACTATAATTTTGCAGCAAGGCCTCAGAGCTATAGAAACCAAAACTCTACACAGCCTATGAAGCCAATAGTAGTTATTCTTATGATTGACAAATCCAGAAGTAGGACCAGTTTGGGGCTTGTTTCATACAAATTGAGCAATTATGCCTGTCAGGGTTCTGTGATAGTCTATAAGCTGTTGTCAATTAATAGGGCAATGTCCAAGTCAGAACCATGCATTGTGAATCAAAGGGGAAAAAGGGAAGCAAAGAAAAAAACAAAGGGAAAAAATCAAAAAGCTGTGAAGATATCAGACTTGTTGCAAATGAGGCTGAAGAAAAATAAAGGTACCTGTAGTCTATTAGACCCCTTGAGAGGCCTATAGATCAAGCCTCCCCAACTGGATCCTCAGTGCTAGGACCCTTTGTAAAGCCGCGCAAGTCATGTCACATGGTGTGAAAATGTGCTGTTATCCAGGTTGAAAAGTGTACTTACGAGGTCTCCATCCCGCCACGTTAGTAAGGGAGAGTGAATCCAATGACATCCTCTACCAGATTAAATGAAAGTGGGGAAACCGTTCTCAATCCTGCAGCACATTCCGGGAGTAGTGTGGACAGCTGCGAGGCGTGCCCGCGAGCAGTGGGTCCTGGCGGTGTTGCTTTTGCTTTTTAGAGTAATGCTTCTCCAGTGTTGCCAAGGGGGATTGAGGTGGGCTCTGTTTCTGTGGTGGGAGGGTGAACTCCTGGTACCAGTCTGGTAAATCAGGCTGGTCAATTTGAAGGGCATTGCAGAAATCTTCTGGTGTGCAGAGCGTATGTTGCCTGTCATCATACGTGACCAATAGCGCGAAAGGGAATCTCCAAGTGTACCGCATGTCTTTCTCCCTCAGCTTATCTAATAAAGGTCGCAAGGCCCTTCGATTTTTCAAAGTAATCTGGGATAAGTCTTGAAATAATTTGATGCATTCTCCATTGAATATTATTTGATCGTTCCTGCGAGCTTTGAACATTATCTCTTCTTTGAGAGCAAAGTTTTGCAAACAACATATAATGTCCCTGGGTGGCAAGGTGTCAGGGCCTCTTGCTCTCAGGGCTCTGTGCGCCCTGACAAACTCAATATTAGTGTCCTCCGGTTTTTCTAAAAGGCTGTTAAATACTCTCTGCAGTACTGATGGAATTTGATTGGCCAAGACAGATTCCGGAATGCTGCGGACTCTGATATTGTTCCGTCTTCCTCTATTATCGAGGTCCTCCAAGTGCCTATTCATTTCAATAAAATGGTGTGCATGAGAGGAAGTGATTTTGTCCAGCCTGTTAATTTTAGTGTCTCTTTGTTTCCCTGCAGTTTCTGCGGTGGCCATCTTATCTTGCAGAACTAGGAGACTAGTTTTAAGGTCTGTGATGGCTGAGGAAAACGAGGCTTTAATGTCGGCTGCAAAACCTGACATATCCTCATATGTAAGGGGATGATCAGAACTGACGCTTCTCCTACCAGTTTCCTCCGTAGCTGATTGTGAATCCTCACTGAGATCTCTGTCTGCATGGACCGGCGCCATCTTGCCTCCTGTTGTGGCTCTCAAGACTGCAGCCTGGTCCCTGAATATGTCGGAGATATTCCTCCCAGCGCTGGTAGCCATAGAACGACGAGAGCGTGTGTGGTGAGGGTGTCTGCTCTGCTTGTGCATCCTCCGAGTATAGATGCAGAAAGACGGGCTCGTGCCGAGTATCTGACGGAGCTCTTCAGCTAAGCTGCCATCCTCGCCGCGCGCCAAGCCACGCCCCCACTTTTTGTTTTTAACCACTGTTATATTCTTAATATTCAAAATTGAATTTGGTTTTAAAAAATATATATCTCTGCAGAGTTCTCCTTTAATCGTGTGAATGTGAGTCTTTTGAGCTAATGGTTTACAGATGGTGACATTTGGACTGAGTTCTCAATTTCAAGAAGCAGTCAGATTATTTTTGATTGATATAACTGATTGTATTTTCATGAAGGAATGTCTATGTAATGGAGATCTATGTTTTAGAAACCATGTGCTGTGAAAGGTCGATTCCCAACCCCCTCCTCATTTCCTGAGTCTGGAGCTAATTAGACACGGTGGTCAAACGTTACAATACTCTTGACTCCCACCCTTGGATGGGAGGAGTAGGGAGAGAAATAGGAGTGTGTATTTTTCGGGGCAATTTTTAACAAGGAAAGCGGAGTTCATAAAAGGACAAAGCTTCATGAAGAACGGTCTCTTATATTCCTGCCTGCCATTTACATCACATCTACTTCTACAGCATACAGACTTTCTTCATCACACAAAGGGTTAATCAGCCATCTTTGAATTCCAGAAGCACATGGCCTCTCATGTCTTAAAGAAAATTTTCATATCTTTGAACTTATTTGAAGTTACATTTATTTTGTATTAATGTACAACTATTGTACTTATTTTCCTATTTTTGTGTGTATAATAAATCACACGGTTTGATTCAAGCTGACTCAGAAATAATTCAGAAATTAGTTGCACAATCATCATTTCAAAGCTTTTGCGAATATTAAGCTACTTTTACAACCACTTAACAACCGCGCTATAGCCAAATGACGGTTACAGTGTGGCTCGATAACTCTGGGAGGGCATACTATGACGTCCTCCCAGAATTGTGTCTCCGGGCACCCCCTTTGGGGCACACACACAGGAGTGTCCGTGACCACTGAGGACCCAGCACATCACAGATCATGGTAAGTGGCCACTGACAGTGGCCATTTACCACATGATTGCTCTGTCAAATGACAAAATTTTAAAACAGAAACCTAGAAAAATTCATTTTTTTGCAGAATTTTCAGTCTTTTTTCTTTTATAGCGCAAAAAGTAAAAAAAAAAAACAGCTGTGATTAAATACCACCAAAAGAAAGCTCTATTTGTGTAAAAAAAGGACAAAAATGTTATATAGGTACAGTGTTGCATGTAACTGTCATTCAAAATGTGAGAGCACTGAAAGTTGAAAATTGGTCTGGTTAGGAGGGGGGTTAAATGCCCAGTGGGCAAGTGGTTAATAAAGGAATTGTCAAAAACTGTCTCCTGTCATTTTTACTTTTTGACACTTTTTTTGGTGAATGAGTAGGGGTACAATGTACCCCATACTTGTTCACATGGGGGAGCGGGATGTGGGGGCACCCTTGTTAAAGGGGACTTCCAGATTCCGATAAGCTCCCCACCCACAGACCCCCACAATAACCGGGCAAGGGTTGTAGGGATGAGGCCCTTGCCCCATTAACATGGTGACAAGGTGCTTTGGGAGGGACCCCAAAGCACCCTCCCCATGTTAAAGGCATGTGACCTGGTACAGTTGCATGCTCGGATAAGGGCCTGCAGGCATGCGGCTTGCCAGGTTGCATGCTAAGATAAGGGTTTGGTATGGATTTTGGGGGGCCCTCACGCCATTTTTTAAAATTTTGGCACAGGGTTCCCCTTAATATTCATACCAGACCCAAAGGGCCTGGTAATGGACAGGGAGGGAGCCCACGCTGCTTTTTTCAATGATTTTTATGTATATTGCTGGGATCCGACAATACATTACAGCCGCGAGCAGTTTTAGATAAAAAAATGTTTCTTTAGGAATGTCATTTTGCTGTGGTACTGTTATAAATATGGGAAAGATGCACTACTTTACAGGCAGACTAAGGAGACCCCCCCCCCAGGCACAATATTCAAAGGAATCTTTCATTTTTATTGTTTCACTTTAAGCATTATTAAAATCACTGCTCCTGAAAAACAGGCCGTTTTTAAACTTTTTTTTGCATTGATACATGTCCCCTGGGGCAGTACCCAGGTCTGCACACATTTTTTGCCTGTTTGCATGTTCCACTGCAAACCGGACTGCGAACCAGACATTGCAAAAATGTGTGAATCTTGGATGAAAATTGATAAACTGATTGATAAATTGACCTATAAACCAGAGGTTTAAAATAACCATTGACTCGGTTAAATTGATGATAGGCAACTCCTATCCTCATATTGATTAGTGGTTCCAAATTAATAATAACTACTGCAGTAGGGAACAGACACAAAAGATACGCTCAGCATCTTTCCAAATAACTGTTCTGCTTTATTATGACGCAATTGAAGGTTTTTATGCACATGATTACGTAGGTATCACATTAATATTACAATTGTAGGTTTATCGTAACAAGGGGCGTTACATAGGCAGGCTTATTCTAATCAGGACTCGAAAGAATGTAAACATTTACTGAAAACATTATTAGTGCTGTTGCACAGTGAGGGCAGTGTGCAATACATACAAAATACAATACAATTATATACAGAACTTACAAATTTCCATTACAGTCTCCCCTCTTTTGATCAATATTTTGATCACTAACTACACCTGCTATCACCTTTTAAACTGGAACCTTCACACGCTTAGGTGGAGGTAGTCCTGGCCAAAGAGGCAAAAAACTCCATTGTGGAGAAAATAATAGCTGAGCAACTTTTTCATTACCAAATGACTTTTCATTGTGAAAAACAAATGATTGATAAGACATATTTACAGAGTACTGGCTGTACACTCCTGTGGCCAGAATGGCCTTCTAGCTTAATTGTGAGCATGCTGACTTATCAGCATATGTAAACACAGACAATTCTACATAAAATGGAAGACGTACAAAAGACAAAATATGACTTCAACATGGCTAAACTACTTTTTAAATATATATATCCCTTACAATTAAAGTAATTTAATCAAAAAGTACCCTAGACTGTGATCACAAGAGGGAAACAAATCAAACTCAGAGGTTTCTTTAATTTTGTCATTTTTGCAGTGTCTGGTGTGGATCCAGGTGACTTTTCCTTCAAGTTTTGCAAAAACTGTACATGAAATAGATGCTGTATTGAGTCTCCAAACATTTCCTTATATATAAATGTCTCTTAACAATCCAAAAGTCACCTGGCTTTAGTTTTAGATCCTTCCAAACTTTTAGGATCTGGAATTGGGGAGAAAACACATAAATTAGTTTGTCAAAAACCTTAAAAGATCAGCAACATTCTCTGTGAGATCCGAAAGGAGGCCTTCAGCTGCTGAGACAAAATATAAGTGAGTAACACACTCCCAAACCAAATCCCATAGGGAGAGAGTCCAACATCTCCCTTAGGGGCTTCATCAAATATAAGAAAACATTCAGGCAAAAGTTTTCTAGTTTCTTACTCTACTTTGTCCACTACATTGTAGACAGTAGGGAGTGTAAAAATAAAACCTCAAAACTTCTAGTAAGGACTCTCCTATAAAAATGATTTCTTCTGTTACTCTCTGTACTTTCTGCACTCTGTATTTACAAGCTACTTCTGATAACACTTTTTACTGTGGCCTTTGCAGTAGCATTTGCCACTGGACATCCAAAAAACATGTCCATACAGACAAAATGCATACTTGTAAGATCCTGACTTGGGCATCTGGATATATCTTTTTGTAATCTCTGGAAGGGATCTTCAGCTTTTGGTAACACCTTTGGTAACAGGTAAAACAAGAAGTGGTATGTTATAAAAAAAACAACTGTGGAGAAGCCCTGGCTTTATCCCATGCTCATTTACTAAGGCAGCCATAACTGCTTGTGACTGATGACACAGTCCATGTGTCAAGCTGGAGGGAAAAGAGTGGCTGGCAGACATAAATAATCACCTTTTCCAAAGTCCTGTTTCATAAGAAGTTGCCCCCTGTGGACCACTTGTTCTTCTCGTTCTGGAGTCCTTAAAGTTGAATTATTAATCCCAGCTATACTGGGCCAGAACTAGTTTGGAATCTGTGAGTTGCACAGACCCATCAAGTGTCCGGGGCTGTAATGCAGCATCCTTAGTCACCTGGTCTGCTTCCATATGGTAACGTTAATATGGCTACCTCAGCAAGAACCTGCAAGGCTGAAAACAGCCAATCAAATTAACTTGGCATGCTTGATTGGTTTACCTGCCAAAGTAAAAACAAACTTCTGGCCCTTCAAATGGAACCAAAAGCTCTCGATATCTCGACTATCTATATAAATATATACACTCTTTTTATAGCTCACAGGCTTTGCTAAAACATGGAGCTCTGCTTCTTGAGCTGGGGAAAAAAGATCCAATGACTTTGAATACAGAGTATCCTTCTGGGTGATAAACTGCATACTCAAATCTACAAAAAATTAAATATCTGGATCTTCAGGGAGTGTGTCCTGCACTGGGCTCACAGCACCTGATTCCTACATCATCAATTTAACACATGTGTCTTCCTTTGTCCCCAGCCTCCTCCAATAGAGGCAATAAGATGGCTGGATTCAAATGTACGCATATTTCATTGTTAGATTTGTACATAAACAAACTCAGATTTTAAACCTTTCATTAGACAAACATTTAGTTAGCTGTATATTTGCTGCACAGAATGTCGGACCACTCAAAATTAAATGTTTGACCAAAACAATATCTAACTTTGTCTAATAGCACCTTTGCATAAAGCTACAGCTCTGATATATCGGGATGAACCCTTCATTACTGGGTCCAGCTTGCATAAATATATTACAATGGCTTGTTTTCTATCACGCTGTTTGTGTAAGAACTCCAGTTTCATGTTTCAAAAGACAACTTTTTCCTGGCAATATTATAATAAATGATAACAATACCCTGCGGTCATGGAGAGATGCCCATAAATCCAAAATATTCTTCTGCTTATACCACTGCACTTACAAGGAAAAGGGGCACATCATTTCACAATCCACACATTCTGCTTTGGATTTCAAAAATAAAAATAAATAAAACAAAAGGATCAACAATCTGTATGATGGACCAGAAAGCATCAAAAACTATAAAACAACTGGCTGCAGGTGGCATCTATCCTAACAGGGTGTGTGGACTTGATGTGATGGGTCTGTTATATTTAAATTGTATTTATTATTACTCTCACATCATGGACCACACATCATGTTATTATCAAGAACCTTGAAATTTCATTTTTGTAGAAAAACTTCTTATGTATCTCATCTATCTTGGCTTTGTTAAATATTATGGCAGCTTTATTCAAAATAACAACCTCATCTTAATCTTTTTTTTTTTTCTCTAAATAAGAGTTTATTGAATAAATGTAAAATTACAAAAAGTGTTATCTTAATCTAAACTAATCCCATTTTTACAAATTTCCCCAATAACCTGGATTTCATTTCCAACCAAAGGTTGTCTAAACCAGTTTCAATGTATCTATATTACTGTTAAACTCATATTAGAAATGAATACTCATTATTACTTAATTTTACTTAATTTGCCTTTTTTAAATGCACTACTTAAATTCCACTATCAAAGGATATTCAATTTGTGTAATACACGGTTAAATGTAACCTTCATTTTACCATGTTTGGAAAACAGATTCAAAATAATTGTGATCACATTGTTTACCATTAGATTCGTTAACCCAGCACATTTTGTTATAAATGTTTTGTCTAAAAAACTGGAATTGGCATGGTGTCCTTCCAGCTTATCACTGACCTCTCATCTCAGCCACATTTCTTTCAGGAGAGCACAAAGGAGGGGGTCACATCTGAGTACATGAAAGACACAAGCAATAGAACTAAAGGTCCCAGCATTCGCACACACATACACCAATATCTCTCTAAAATCGCTTACATTTTTCCCATTTGTACACAACACATGCATATCATTCTCTCACTTTCTTTTAACACTTTACTATTTCCCTGCCTAAATTCTGCATTCCTTATTTTGTTCAGATATCTTTTATATCTAGCTTCTATGATCAGACGGTCAGCCAGAGTGCTCATCCCATCTTCCCTCTCTGACAACATATAAAGTACCGTATTTATCGGCGTATAACACGCACTTTTTTCCCCTTAAAATAAGGGGAAAATCGTGGGTGCGTGTTATACGCCGATCCCCGCTATTTTGTGATCTGTCGGAGCGATCGCGACGATCGCTCCGACAGATCACATAGCTTGGATTTTTAAACATGGCGCTGCGGAGTTCGGAGGGACTCGGGGGCGCTCGTTCAGCTGAACGAGCGCCGCCGAGGACACAGTGGCTGGGCGGAGCCGAGATACACATAGCCGAGGCTTCTCGGCTATTCTTGGCGCCGTTCACAGTCACGCCCAGTCCCGCCATTGGACCTGTGTTATGTCCATCATAGGGACTGGGCGTGACTGTGAACGGCGCCGAGAATAGCCGAGAAGCCTCGGCTATGTGTATCTCGGCTCCGCCCAGTCACTGTGTCCTCGGCGGCGCTCGTTCAGCTGAACGAGCGCCCCCGAGTCCCTCCGAACTCCGCGGCGCCATGTTTAAAAATACAAACGAAACGTTTGTATGTCGGCGGCGACAAGGCTGCACGGACCACTGGGGACAAGGCTGCATGGGGGCAAAGCTGAACTGGGGCAAAGCTGAACTGGGGCAAAACTGAACTGGGGCAAAGCTGCACTGGGGCAAAGCTGCACTGGGGACAAGGCTGCACTGGGGACAAGGCTGCACTGGGGCAAAGCTGCACTGGGGACAAGGCTGCACTGGGGACAAGGCTGCACTGGGGCAAAGCTGCACTGACAAGGCTGCACTGGGGCAAAGCTGCACTGACAAGGCTGCACTGGGGCAAAGCTGCACTGACAAGGCTGCACTGGGGCAAAGCTGCACTGACAAGACTGCACTGGGGCAAAGCTGCACTGACAAGGATGCACTGGACACTGGGGAAAGGCTGCAGATGAACACTGATGAGGCTGCATTGATGGGCATTTAAATGTAAGTTTTTTTTTCCTTAAACTTCCCTCCTAAAAGTTTTTTTCCTTAAAATTCCCTCCTAAACTTGGGGTGCGTGTTATACGCCGGCGCGTGTTATACGCCGATAAATACGGTATTCTGTTTTACCCCTCATTTCTCTGTTTCTGACTCTAATAGTTGTAGTGCCTGACCCAAAATTCACCCCACAACTTAACATGAAAATGTCCTTTTCTGTCTAGTGTTAATTGTCACCTTTGATCCATCCTGCTCACATAGATAGCTCTTTCTCTAGCTGTTTACTCTGCATGATTCTTAGTCCCTGTGGACCTTGGTAACCCAGTTACCCATTGTGGATCCCTGTCCACTTTAACCATTAATCTAGGGGCTCAGTATAGGCGGAACCGCACCTTTGGTTCATATATAGCGCTCCTCTTGCGCTGGGCATTTTTGAGGGTCTCTTACCCTTCATTCCCTTACTTAATTCAATGCCCATAATGACTGGCCAGTCTTCTCTCTTCTCTACGTGTGCCTATACCCTCTTGCCGCTAAACTACTTTATCTAGCAGATGTACTACATATACCTGTGAACAGCACTATTCTTCCCTTTCTTATCTATAACACTCCAATGGACAATAGACAGGGATAACATAACATATAACCACCAATCAATACAGTTCGATTAAGGGGAGTAAAATAGGTACCCTTTGTCCCGAAAATGCCTTACCGATCAAGGAAGTCTGATAACTCAAATGTAAGCAAAAGGCTTACCTCAGCCGGCTGATTATCAGAAATTCCCGGATCGTCTCAAGCTCCTCGTTTCGGATACTCAGGGTCACCTGGAATCCCCTCCTAAGGCAAAGCTCGCCATGCTGACTCGGTTAAATTGATGATAGGCAACTCCTATCCTCATATTGATTAGTGGTTCCAAATTAATAATAACTACTGCAGTAGGGAACAGACACAAAAGATACGCTCAGCATCTTTCCAAATAACTGTTCTGCTTTATTATGACGCAATTGAAGGTTTTTATGCACATGATTACGTAGGTATCACATTAATATTACAATTGTAGGTTTATCGTAACAAGGGGCGTTACATAGGCAGGCTTATTCTAATCAGGACTTGAAAGAATGTAAACATTTACTGAAAACATTATTAGTGCTGTTGCACAGTGAGGGCAGTGTGCAATACATACAAAATACAATACAATTATATACAGAACTTACAAATTTCCATTACACCATTCAAGACAAATAATAACACTTAACCTACTTTCTAACAGAAAGGACATAACACTTAAACCTTTCTCTGCCAGGTCCATACGGCACACTGCATTTCTGCTTCTGCTAAAAGCTCATGGTCAGTTCAGTGACCATGAGCTTATAGCAGAATTGTTCAGCAGACTCTGGTGAAAAACCTATAGCTCTGATTAGTGGACCACAATCCGCTGATCAAAGCTATTCACCTCAAATGTGACCCCCCAATGCCACCACTTCCCTGTCTCCAGCCTCTCCACCTTCCATCGCTCCTTTTTCTCCAAAAAGGCCCCCCCAGTCTTCATTTCCTTTCTCCTGCATCCCCCTTCCCCATCCAGCATCGTCCCCCCCCTCACACACCCCCACAACTACTGCTACCTTCTAAACGCCGGCTTCCTTCCTCTGCCTCTCCTGCCAGCTTCAGGTGCTGCAGGGGCTTAGAGGGGATCAAAATATGTCTTCCCTGCCAATCTGACCCCCCTGAAATGGCCCCTGCCTCACTGATCTATTGCTGCTGGCCAACATTCCCTCCTTCCCCTCCTGCCACCTGCAACTGCAGCTCCGGCATTCAGCTCTGGCAAGCTGTGAGGATAGAGTGTGGGGGGCAGGGGGCGGGTGAGGTTGTGAGTGGTGGGGCTTGATAAACATGTATTTACCAGCCCCTTCTATATCCTACAATGGACACTGTCAGCGATCACTATCAATCGCTCCTGTGTCCATTGATAACTGAGTAAACCATGTTTAACATATGTCAGTTTATGAATGAATAGGAGTGTCTATACAGACTCCTATTCATTAATTTAATGAATAGGTTAGGGTGCAGAGAAAGGGACTGTATTCAGTCCCTTTCTCTGTCTCAAAAAAGAGCCATCAGGGGTCTGTTTAGACCAAACCTGCAACCGACAGATGACAGGTCCATGTTAGCTCTGCATCAGCAGAGCCCACTGTTCTCTATGGGGTGGTCAGATGGAAAGGACCGCCTGTTCATTTTAATTTGATTGTCATCCAATCCGATCTGTTAGATGGATGGGGAACGGATCCCTATCTGTTGTTTTTTGGAGGATCGGATCAGATCAAATGCAGGCAGGTGTAAATGGACACATCCCAATTGACTTAAATGGGATGCACGGAACATCTGTGGGGTCTTTTACAAATTCTGAAAGCTGTAAGGGAAAAATGGTAACCTTCAGCTTTATAGAGTAAATTGTTTTTATTTACTGTTTTGCACACCTTGAGTTTTCACCATTTTGCAAAAAGGTGCAATTTGAAATGTAGAAATATTTGCTATTTATCAACTCAATACAGTTTTAACTTTTATATATATTTTTTTACTTTATAATCTTTATTGACTCATTTTACATTAAACATCTTACCAAACAATTAACCATTCCCCCCTCCCCCCCCCCCCCACCATTTTTACATATACAAACACAAGAATAAACTGGAGGGCATATATCAGCAAGCTTTTTGGGTGTTTATTCTGTAAAAAGTCCAACTATCTCCCAATCATCCTCCATTCAAATGTTCCAAGCCCTCCCCCCCATCACCCCCCCCCACCCCAGCCATTCAACTCACCTCCGTGGCCACTCACAGCCACCCCACCCTCCCAGCTTTGCTCGTTTCACACTTCTGTCTTTATTGTCCTTTTTCTCTGACTGTTTAGATATTGATACCTCTACCCCTGCCACCTCCTCTTCCCTCCCTATCTTTCTTCCTTTATTCAGGAAATTCCTAACTCATTTTCATCCTACACCTTACTCTAAGGGGGTATCTTTTCACATCCCACCAAGGTTTCCAAATCTCTTCATATTTCTTTTGTACAACCTTGTCTAACATATACCAGTTTTTCCTTCCACATCATCTCATTCATGCCACGTTCCCATTCTCTACTGGATGGGGGTAAAACCGATTGCCATCTCAGAGCTATCAGTTTCCTTGCCTGAAATAAGCATCTAAGAATTGCAACTTGAATACTTCCAGGGTTTCCCTCTCCTTCTACCAAGCCCAGTACACATAGCATCCAGGTTTAGGGGCTCCCCAAATACCTGGTCTATGGTTCCCAGTACCTCCTTCCAATATTGAAATAGCTTTGGCACCTCCAAAACATGTGGAATAAATCCCCTTCTATTTCTCCACATCTGGGGCAGCTGGTATCTAATCTACGGCCAAACAGAAAAAACTTTTGCTGGGTATAATAAGCTCTATATAACAAGAACAAGTGTGACATCCTCTGAGAGGGGGAGAGAGCGAGACCAGCGGAGCTAGTTCCAGGATTCTATTCCACTGTACTTCAGTTATAGTTCCTACATTTTACTCCCATCGCCTCCTACTTGGTGGAGCTTCTATCCCCCAGGCTCCCCTTATATATATGTGGATATACGGTTGATATTAGGCCTTTCAGACTTTTTGCGTTGATTACTTTCTGGAGCAGTGGGATCTTGCTCCACTCCAGTGTCCTACTTCTAAACTGTTCTCATAAGGCATGCCTAATCTGTAGATACCTAAAGAAAGACTTATTCGGTATGGGATATTGTTCTCTCAGTTCCTGAAAAGACTTCAGAGTACCATCTTTATATAATTGATTAATGAAATGTATTCCACACATTTCCCATTCCTTAATTATTCCAATCTTCTGGACTTCCCCCAAGTTTCTATTATCCCACAGGGGGGCATACTCTGTGAATCCCCTATACCCCAACAATATCTTCACTGTGTCCCATACTCTTACCATCAAGCTTAAAGTAGGGAACCTAGAGGGGAAAGATCCCTTCTCCATGGCTTCCACCATTGATCAATGCGGAGTGTTTTGTAACAACATTTCCCTCCCCAGATATCCCCCTTCCAGCTTATTATACTCTCCCATATACTGAAGTTGTGATGCCAAGAAGAAACTTAAAGGGTGTGGAAGTGCTACTCCTCCTTCCTGTCTTTGTAATTGTAAGGTACGAAAATGGATTCTTGCCGGCCACCCTTCCAGATCAATTCTCTAAAAATAGAGTCTATCTTTTGGAAACACTTTTTATATTTAAATATTTTTATTAAATTTCGATTAGAAAGTATTTTACACACACGTATAAGCAAACAATGAAACCATAATAAGCTACAGTAGAATACCAAGTCACATACATCGTGGGAAGGTATTGTGCGGGTAACACCACTTGTTTGTGATCGATATACTAACACATTAAATGGAACTAAATATCTATACTTCTAGAACAGTTATAAAGAAACGATGTTATGGCTAAGAATAGAGAGCTTGTTCTGTAGCTCGAGCCGCTCCGATAAAGCCCCCCTGTTTCCCTATCACCCGAGGTAGACCAACCAGGTCGCCCCGCACACCCCACCCCAATGGGAACTTTCTGTGGAAGTGAGCGTGGGACCCCCTGTGTCCAATCCCCAGATCCTAGAATCAGATGTATGGAAATTTGCGGGGGGCAATACAGGAGGGGACCTTATGTACACAAAACCTTCCGTAGTAGGAAGTAAAAGCAAACTTTACATTAATGAATAATGACCCTCCGGTGGGCGGGGGAGGTCCACCGGGGAATTCCTTTAGTCGAGGAATTCAAGGTCCTGTATGTGAATAGAGAGGTATGGATAAGAGAGTCCCAAAGAAGGGTGAGAACAAACGTAGGAAAAGGAAAAGGGGAGCAGGAGAGGGGGGAGATGCATTAAAGTGAGTTATGTCCAGAGGAGAGGGTGGGAGGAGAACCTCCTCTTGTCATACCTGGTATGAGGTTAATGTTCTGAAATGTGGCCCACGGTTCCCAGGTGAACATAAACCTCCCCACTTTGTCATTAAGTTTAGCCACGAGATGTTCTTGAGTCATAATCCATGATATTTTATTAGTACAGCTCCTGAATGATACCGGTTTTTTCCAACTTTTAGTTATGGTGATTTTAGCTCCTAATAAAATAAAAAATGAGAGGCCTTGAGCTTGTTTTGGCAACCCCGGTATATGTTGATTGAGAAGAGCAAAATGAACATTGGGGTATACCGGTAATTTAAATAAGGTACTAATCATGTTGAAAATTTTCCTCCAAAAGGATCTAATTCGGGGACAATCCACCAGACATGTATCATTGAACCCTCCAGCTTACATCCCCTGAAATATAAGGGGGATATTTCCTGGAACATCACCGCCAGTCTGGCGGGAACATAATACCACCTAGATATGACCTTTATACTGGCTTCTATGAGAGATATATTGCAAATACCTTTAAAGGAGTGAATCCAATATTTATACCATTCTAACGATGTCCTCGTCTGGCCGGTATCCTCCTCCCAGGACTTAGTGTAGATTGGTTTGTCCGATTTTGTCATTAGTGCAGAATAGATCAAGGAGATGCCCCCTTTTTGGTCCTGGATATTAGCACACCAGTGTTCATAAGGAGTAATGGATAAAGAATTTAAATTGTTGCGCCAGATTGTGTGAAGGAAATGTGAGATTTGTGTTCTGGCAGTAATTTAAGGTAATTGGACCCGTTGGAGTGAAAAAGTGTCCTATGCGATAGAGTCCTTTATCCATCCACCATTTGAATGCTTTTATATTTACTCCCGGAGGAAATTTAGAATTATGGAAAATGTGTGCAAGAGGTTTCATTGGTGAAGCCAGAGAAGACTGCCTGAGTAATTTTGTGCTGAGAGAAATGGAATGAGCTAGAGTGGGGGACATGATTGCTGGTCTGACTTTGGGGTCGCACCACAAGAGATAGTCTAAGGTGTGAAGAGGCGTCGCTCTTCTCTCGATTGCGAGCCAGTCTGGTTTTGGACCCTGGGAAAATAACATGGACAATTAAGCCATTTGTGCCACTTGATAATAAGCCCAAAGATCTGGTAACCCCATTCCGCCCTGGGATTTTAGACATAATAGGATACTGGACGGGCATCTATATCCTTTCCTACCCCAGACAAAGCTTATTATTTCTGACTGTAATTTTCGTATGAAGTTTTTCTTGATTGGGATGGGAAGGGAGCGGAACAGATACAGGAGTCGCGGGAGAAGTTTCATTTTAACCGCGTGAACCCTTCCCAGCCAGGATAGACCACACTTTGCCCATTTATCTAGATCCCCCCTGCATTTACTGAACATGGGTATATAATTCGCTTTGAACAGATTACCGATGTCCGCTGTGAGGTTAACTCCCAGATATTGAATGGATTTCGGGGCCCAAGGGAAGTCAAAAGTGCTCGCGAGTTGAGAGAGAATACTGGCCGGAACCAAAATGTTCAGCGCCGTGGATTTTCCCATATTGACCTTTAAGCCTGATACTGCGCTAAATGCATTGAGGGTTTTGCATATTTCTGGAACGGAAATTAGTGGGGAAGTGACATATATCATGAGGTCGTCTGCATAAAGGGCACATTTGTGTTCCTGTTCTCCGCACCATATCCCCTTAATGTCTGGGTTTGACCTAATAGCTATAGCTAGGGTTTCAATTGCTATCGCAAATAGGAGAGGTGAAAGGGGACACCCTTGTCTGGTGCCCCTGCCTATAGGGAACGAGGTGGAGTACCTGCCCATCAAGCGAACCTGCGCAGTCGGGTATGAATAGAGGGAGCGAATCAGATTCAGACAATTTGGACCAAAGCCCCATTTATGTAGAGTATCAAATAGGTATTTCCAGTCTATGGAATCAAAAGCCTTATGTAGGTCAATTGATAAAAGAAAACCGGATTGGGGTGGACTTCCATCCCAGTGTGACTTTAACATTGAGATAATGTCTATTGTCCGTCTGATCTGGTCCGTTCCCTGTCGGCTAGGGATAAACCCCACCTGATCCCTATGAATGTATGAGGAGATAAAGCTTGATAACCTGTTTGCCATAATTTTTGTTAAAATCTTAATGTCATTATTGATTAATGATATTGGGCGATAATTACCCACCTCGCTGGGGTCTTTCTCTGGTTTAGGGATCATTGAAATATGGGCTGTATTTAGATCTGAACCAAATGGGGTACCCTTTCCAAGGGCATTAAAAAATTTTGAAAGGTGTGGGGCTAGAGTAGGGGCAAATTTTTTATAGTATCCCGTGGAAAATCCATCCGGTCCTGGGGCGAAGCCTAGTTTCAAAGATTTGATTGTATCTAAGACTTCTGTCTGGGAGAAGGGGCTCTCCATAACATCGCTATGTTCTTTCGAGATGGAGGGTAATCCTAAGGAATTCAGGAAATCCTGCTGTGTTTTAGTTATATGTGGTGGGTGAGGCTTATATAATTCCGCATAGTATTGGAGGAAGGCCTCCATTATTTTAAAAGGGTTCTGAGATAGATCCCCGGACTGTATTTTTATTTTTGGGAATGCTAAAGATCTGGGTTTGGGACTAAGCTTAATTGCAAGTTTGGAGCCTAATTTGTCTTTTTGGGAATATAATTTGGCCCCCGACCACCTAAGTTTTTCCTCTGCTGATGTAGTGAGATTCATGTTCAACTGTACTCGAGCCTTATCTAGTTTATCTAACAATTCAGAGGAAGCATTTAGTTTGTGAGCTCTTGAGAGGGCTTGGAATTCTGCAGTGAGTTTCCGCATATCCGCTTTATGTTCTGACCGTAACTGGTATGTAATTTGGATTATTTTCCCCCTTATCACTGTTTTGTGCGCTGCCCAGATAGTTTCAGGGGAGACCTCGTTCGTGGCATTTATGTCAAAATAATCCTTAATGGCTCCCTCTATGATGGTACATTGTATGGGGTCACTTAAGATGGATTCCTGTAATCTCCATCTCGTGGAGTTAGAACGTTCCGAGGCTCTTTGAGAGATTAGGGTGACCATCGAGTGGTCTGACAGGGGAGTGTCCACGATCTTGGATTTTAAGACCAGCGGGATCGTGTGTGGGCTGGTAAATATGTGGTCTATCCTGGCATAGGAGCTATGGGGGGCTGAATAATGAGTGTAGTCTTTAGAATGTGGATTCATTACCCTCCAGATGTCTATTAAGCCCTTATCATGAAGGAGTTTTGCGATTTTAGAACTTTGCTTGGACGGGCGTTTGGATCTAGGCATACTGGAGCTTGACTTGTCCAATGCGAAGTCGAAAGCTGTGTTGGAGTCCCCACCAATAAAAATTGTGCACTTCAAATGTGGTAGTAACTTATGCAGCAGGGAGTCAAAAAAGGCTTTCTGGCCCTTGTTAGGGGCGTAATATGAGACGAAGGTGTATAACAATAAATAATCAAAAAACAAACAGCCAGCGCGAACACCATCAAACTAAATAAAGCTGCTGAATACTAAAGGCAAATATATAAATCCTTTCATGTGATGCAATAAAATAAATAGTGCAGCGCTAAAATCCAAATTAATAATTAGAAATGTCCGTAAATGGAAAAAACAACAAATATCAGCGGTGATGCAGGGTGCTTCATGGAAATCCAAAGTGCTCGTAGAAAACGTGCTCCCCCTCTTGCCAGTCAAACCGCTCACCTTGTTAAAGGGACCCCTGAACTAACAGGAAGGTCTCATAAGCTTTCACCACTTCTTAGTGGTCTGGGAGGTGTCTTGACTGGAAAGCTGGAACTCTCTTCCTTAATACGGCTCAACACTTTTTTTCCAAATATGCATGGAATATACAAAGAAAATACATAGTGCTCTCTGTATAACTTAAAAAGCGATTCCTTTTATTAAAAGACAGGTACTCACAAATATAGCACTATAGCCAGTGCTAGGCATTAAGGCGCATGTAGTGTGAGTCAGCTAAGTTAATGTGTTTTGCAAAGCAGATTGCAACTCCCTTTGTTTTGTTTTTGGCCGAAGGGAGGAAAAATTGTGGGAATTGATGATGAAGGAAAGAGGGTTGGTAAGAGGAAGGGAAGTGAGTCTCTTGAAGGAGGAGGACATCTGTGTGCATGGTCTTGTAAAGTTGAAATAGCTTTCTACGTTTTATGGGGGAGTTGAGTGGGAAATGATCTTAAGGGTATTCTTCCCTAAAGTAGAGTTAGCCATCCAGTGGGGTCGTGTGGTGTATGCTATAGATATAGGTCTTACCGGCCTGGCGAGTGAACGGGGCATCCATGAAATTAAGCTAGCGAAAGACTGTCTTGTTAAGTCCTGGGAGGAGCATCCGTGATTGGACAATGCATCTGTGAATGTGGGGGAACAGGAAGAGGGAAAGGAGGAGAAAAGAGATGAGTAAGAGTAGGAAAGAAAACACAAGCGTTAGTTTAACCTTCAAATTGCTAAGTAATTGAGAGCACAATAAACATTGAATACAACTTGGGGGGGACCTGGGCTCCCCCCTTATCCCAGGGTAGGACGGGAGACTCCCCCCTACCCCTAAAACCTGAGGGGACCGGAGAACCATTCCTGGACCTACCGGTAAGAGTACCAATGGCAAAAATTTGCCTTTGGTTCTTAGGGGAGGTGCAATGTTACCACCTCTACCCCGCCACCTTAAGAACCAAACTATATTAGAGGAGGAAGTAAAATGGGAGTCCTCCTTGATATAACTGTTGGAGCGAACCAATGAAAATATAAAAGATAAATAAAAAAAGGGGAAAAATAAGGAGAACGGAAAAACAATTACCCTTAGTATCTTAACCTCGAGGGGGATGAAAAAAATAAAAAAATAAAAAAAAAGGTCCCCTGTAACAAAAGCTAACACCAAATTATTCACATACCCATTGGACCTCCATTCTGTGAACCGTGCCCCTCCCCCTAACCTCAATGAGGGGCAACAGCCCATATAAGCAGCCACTCCGAGTCCCAGAATGCCAGGGGATTGGACCCCTCTCACCCTGTGAACCAGGGCAAACGTTTCCCTCCCCAGACTAACAGTAAAAATGAGACTGAGGAAAAAAGTCCCAAGTTGCCCGTGATGTCCTAGGCTGATCCCGAGGACTAGAGTTCCGCTATGATACGGGGATCCTGGGGTCACCCGCAGTTCCAAAGGGCAGAAGTTCAAGATCAATATCGGGAGGAGTATCCTCAAGGAGAGGGGTAAGCATCAGAGTTCCTGTTTTGGTAAGGGCCCCAAGAATAAGGATCCGTGAGGGGAGAAGAAAAGGTAGTGTCAATGAGTTCGAACCGGGCCGATGTAGCCAAAAGAGAGAAACTGGAACAGATCCCTGAACCTGTGACTGTTGTGGCATCAAGTTGGGAAGTTTTCTTTGGATCATTTGGAACCTTGCTTCAGCCAGGAAGGTTGTAGTGGGCTTGCTGGTGGTGGGGCATTTCGTGGAAGCGGGTGTGCTTCTGCTTTGCATTAGGGATGACGGATCGTAAGAGATTAGACCCAAGTGTAGGAGCAGACATTCTCCTTCAGTAAGGGTAGAGAAGCCAAAGCTTTTATTTTTATATGCAAAGTTGAGGTGCAGGGGAAAGGACCAACGGTAAGAAACTTCTTTCTCGATTAAGCACTGTATCAACGGTTTGAGAGAGCACCTTTTCTGAACCGTATATGAAGATAAGTCCGCAAAAATTTGAATCCTGTGGCATAGCAACTTGAGGTCAGCTGAGCCCCTGGATTTCCTCATGATCTCCTCTTTGACTGAGTAAAAATGAGGCTTTACGATTATATCGCGAGGTAGACCATCTGTACGTGGGGGCTGTAGGGCTTTGTGTGCTCTGTCAATCTCCAGACGATGATCTGAGATGTCAGGGATAAGGTCTCTAAGCAGGCTTTTGACAGCAGCATGAGTGTCTTTTTCGGTCTCTGGGAGACCTCTAATACGGAAATTGTACCGTCTCGATCTATTTCCAAGATTGTCGATTTTAGAGAAGGTGGTTTCAAGTTGGTCCTGCAGGTCCTGTATTCTGGCTGAGTTTTGGTTGATGCGAGAGGCTGCCTGGTCAGCTTTCTGTTCAATGTTGTCAATCCTCTGCCCCAATTGCTGCAAGTCAGCATGTATAGAGGAAGTTATCTGAACAGCGTTCTGGGCCAGGCTTTTAGAGAGTAAATGTGTGAAAGCCTACATCATGGAAGGGAAGTCTGTGGGAGCAGGGATGTTTGCAGATGATTCTGTCACTGTTAACAGCATCCCTGTATGTGGGTCTGTCATAGGGGTAGAAGGATAACCGGCACCCATCCGTCCCAGCAAAGATTCTGTGGATGTGGGTGAAGAGGTCTGAGGCAATGGGGGAAGTCCATACCTGGAGAGGAGGGGGTCTGATTGTCCTGATCCGCTATGGATTCCTCCTGTCCTCCTGTGTTGATGAGAGAGCCTCGTGGGACCGCCGCCATCTTGGCATAGCTGACCAGAGCTGCCGCCGCCGTCATCTGGTCCGTGAGGTTCCTCCGGGCTAGCGCCGTTTTGATATTTATGCTCCCGGGGTTTTCCCCCACCTGATTATCCCTTTTATGGACCGGGGGGTTCGCTCTGGTTGCTGTGGTGGCGATCGAGAGGTAGCGGTGGAGCGGAGCACTAGCAGCCAGGGGCCATCTTAGCCGCTGGCGCGCATGCGCCTGTCTTGGAACCACTTTTTATACACCCACACTAGAGAATTACGCAATGCATACAGAAGCATCCATAGCATTTTAATTAGATTACATCATCCCGCTACAGATAGTGGGAGCCGATTCCATGTTTTAATTTTTCACCGAAATTTAGCAAGGAGTGGGACAATATCATTTATGATATATTGTTTAGGCTCTCTTGTGATATTTATTCCCAGATATTTAATTTTATTCACTATTATAGGGAGGTATGCGTGTCTCCTAGGAATAGTAGGAGGTCGCCCTTTTTCTTTTTCTTCCACTACACCCCTTCTGGTCCATCGGGACCTGTAGATTCAAATTTACATGCCTCATGTTTGTACTAGTAGATCTTTCAGGTATAAATCCTGACTGGTTGGGGTGGACAAGTTTCTGAATGATTTTATTTAACCTAGTCACCAAGACCTTTGCCAAGATTTTTATATCTGTGCTCAATAAAGAGATAGGTATATATGAGGATTTATTAAGTGGGTCTTTACCTTCCTTATGTATCACTACTAGGGATGAGCTTCGTGTTCGAGTCGAACCCATGTTCGACTCGAACATCGGCTGTTCGACCGTCCGTCGAATTGCGAACGATATGGGCCGTTCGCGCCAAATTCGTGTGGCGCGTCACGGCCCATAATTCACTGCGGCATCGCAGTGCATTGCTGGCTGATGATTGGCCAAGCATGCACTATGACCCGCATGCTTGGCCAATCACAGCGCCGTCAGTAGAGAGAGCTGTAATTGGCCAAAGCCAGGGTGGCTTTGGCCAATTATGGCTCAGGGGATTTAGTACACACCCCACACTATATAAGGCCGCCTGCACGGTGGCCCTGTGTAGTGTGTGTTCCGGTGTGCTGAGAGATAGAGAGAGAGAGAGACAGTGTCATTTGATTTGAGTTAGATAGATTAGGCAGAACAGTCAGTCAGTTAGCTGCACTTACAGTGTATTGTGTATATATATGCATCCCAGGTGTTGCATATATATATATATATACACTGTATTCAGTTTAGCTAGATCCGTTCCTGTTATCTTCTATCTAGACTATTTACATTTAGTGCAGTGCGTCCTGCTCACAGTGTTCAGCTAGATCCGTTCCTGTTATCTTCTAGACTATTTACATTTAGTGCAGTGCGTCCTGCTCACAGTGTTCAGCTAGATCCGTTCCTGTTATTTACATTTAGTGCAGTGCGTCCTGCTCACAGTGTTCAGCTAGATCCATTCCTGCTATTTACATTTAGTGCAGTGCGTCCTGCTCACAGTGTTCAGCTAGATCCGTTCCTGCTATTTACATTTAGTGCAGTGCGTCCTGCTCACAGTGTTCAGCTAGATCCGTTCCTGCTATTTACATTTAGTGCAGTGCATTCAGCTCACAGTGTTCAGCTAGATCCGTTCCTGCTATTTACATTTAGTGCAGTGCGTCCTGCTCACAGTGTTCAGCTAGATCCGTTCCTGCTATTTACATTTAGTGCAGTGCGTCCTGCTCACAGTGTTCAGCTAGATCCGTTCCTGTTATCTTCTAGACTATTTACATTTAGTGCAGTGCGTCCTGCTCACAGTGTTCAGCTAGATCCGTTCCTGCTATTTACATTTAGTGCAGTGCGTCCTGCTCACAGTGTTCAGCTAGATCCGTTCCTGCTATTTACATTTAGTGCAGTGCGTCCAGCTCACAGTGTTCAGCTAGATCCGTTCCTGCTATTTACATTTAGTGCAGTGCGTCCTGCTCACAGTGTTCAGCTAGATCCGTTCCTGTTATCTTCTAGACTATTTACATTTAGTGCAGTGCGTCCTGCTCACAGTGTTCAGCTAGATCCGTTCCTGCTATTTACATTTAGTGCAGTGCGTCCTGCTCACAGTGTTCAGCTAGATCCGTTCCTGCTATTTACATTTAGTGCAGTGGGTCCAGCTTACAGTGTTCAGCTAGATCCGTTCCTGCTATTTACATTTAGTGCAGTGCGTCCTGCTCACAGTGTTCAGCTAGATCCGTTCCTGTTATTTACATTTAGTGCAGTGCGTCCTGCTCACAGTGTTCAGCTAGATCCGTTCCTGCTATTTACATTTAGTGCAGTGCGTCCTGCTCACAGTGTTCAGCTAGATCCGTTCCTGCTATTTACATTTAGTGCAGTGCGTCCTGCTCACAGTGTTCAGCTAGATCCGTTCCTGCTATTTACATTTAGTGCAGTGTGTCCAGCTCACAGTGTTCAGCTAGATCTGTTCCTGCTATTTACATTTAGTGCAGTGCGTCCTGCTCACAGTGTTCAGCTAGATCCGTTCCTGTTATCTTCTAGACTATTTACATTTAGTGCAGTGCGTCCTGCTCACAGTGTTCAGCTAGATCCGTTCCTGCTATTTACATTTAGTGCAGTGCGTCCTGCTCACAGTGTTCAGCTAGATCCGTTCCTGCTATTTACATTTAGTGCAGTGCGTCCAGCTCACAGTGTTCAGCTAGATCCGTTCTTGCTATTTACATTTAGTGCAGTGCGTCCTGCTCCCAGTGTTCAGCTAGACCCGTTCCTGCTATTTACATTTAGTGCAGTGCGTCCAGCTCACAGTGTTCAGCTAGATACGTTCCTGCTATTTACATTTAGTGCAGTGCGTCCTGCTCACAGTGTTCAGCTAGATCCGTTCCTGTTATCTTCTCGACTATTTACATTTAGTGCAGTGCGTCCTGCTCACAGTGTTCAGCTAGATCCGTTCCTGCTATTTACATTTAGTGCAGTGCGTCCTGCTCACAGTGTTCAGCTAGATCCGTTCCTGTTATCTTCCTACTGACAGGCAGGCTTGTCTGGTTACAGTATATAAAGCTACCTGAAGAAAATTACAGGTGTTCTATTTGATCCTATTAGTACCACGGTCAGGCAGCTAGACTATTTACATTTAGTACAGTGCGTCCTGCTCACAGTGTTCAGCTAGATCCGTTCCTGTTATCTTCCTACTGACAGGCAGGCTTGTCTGGTTACAGTATATAAAGCTACCTGAAGAAAATTACAGGTGTTCTATTTGATCCTATTAGTACCACGGTCAGGCAGCTAGACTATTTACATTTAGTACAGTGCGTCCTGCTCACAGTGTTCAGCTAAATCCGTTCCTGTTATCTTCCTACTGACAGGCAGGCTTGTCTGGTTACAGTATATAAAGCTACCTGAAGAAAATTACAGGTGTTCTATCCCAGCTTAGTGCAGCTACAGGCCATTAGTATGTCTGGAAGGCCAAGAAGGAGAGGCAGACAGTCACAAGCCAATAAGAGAGGGCAAGCAGGCTCTGTGTCTAGTGCTGGTCGTGCATCCTCATCAGCACGTGGCCATGGGACACGCTTGGCCTTTTTTTCGGCAGCCGTGTTGAGCCGCAACATGCGGAAGACTTGGTCGAGTGGATGACCAAGCCGTCCTCATCCTCCTCATCCTCTCTCACCCGTGCCCAGGGTGCTTTGTCTGGCAAAGCAGCGGCCTCTTTCCTCAGCTCAATGTCATCAGTGACTCCTTCCCTAGCTCCACCATGTCCTCATGAGGATTCCCTCGAACTGTTTGACCACAGTGTTGGGTACATGCTCCAGGAGGATGCCCAGCGTTTGGAAGGCTCTGATGATGATACTGAGCTCGATGAAGGCAGTAACATGAGCACGGACAGAGGGGGTGCCCAAGAAGGACAGCAATCTGGCAGTCATGCTCCCCCTGCTGCAGCATACTGCCAGGTTTGCTCCAGTGATGAGGAGGGAGGGGATGATGAGGTCACTGACTTAACGTGGGTGCCTGATAGGAGAGAGGAGGAGGAGGAGGAGGAGGCGGCACATCACCAACGAGGCAGGATGCCCTCCAGGGGCCAGCCTAAGGGCAGCACATTGACTGCATCACACCCCAAAGCTCCACATGTGCAGGGCGCTGCAGTCTCTGCGCGTTATTCAAAAAGTTCTTTGGTGTGGGCCTTTTTTGAGACAAGTGCATCAGATCGCACCGCTGCTATTTGCAACATATGTCTCAAGCGTATCTCGCGTGGCAAAAACATCTCCCGCTTGGGTACCACATGCTTGACCAGACATATGTTGACCTGCCATGCAGTTCGTTGGCAAGCGTATCTAAAAGACCCACACCAAAGAACAAAGAGGATCTCTCCTTGCTCCTCATCAGCTGAGATTTCCAACCCCACTAGACCTTCAGTCCTCTCTGAGACCTGCAGTGAGAGGAATGAAGGTGTAGAATTAGGTGTGTCACAGCCAAGTACTTGTGGGCAATCTGCTTTTGGTACACCGACGTCAGATTGTACCAGGCAAATTTCCCTGCCCCAGCTGCTGCACCGCCGAAAGAAGTTTGCTCCCAGCCATCCACATGCCCAGCGGTTGAATGCTAGCTTGGCAAAATTGCTAGCACTTCAAATGCTGCCTTTTCAGTTGGTAGACTCTGCCCCCTTCCGTGAGTTTGTGGAATGTGCGGTTCCTCAGTGGCAGGTACCCAAACGCCACTTTTTCTCACGGAAGGCGATTCCGGCTCTCTACCGGCATGTGGAAGGCAATGTCCATGCCTCGCTGGACAGGGCGGTCAGCGGTAAGGTGCATATTACCGCTGACTCATGGTCCAGCAGGCATGGACAGGGACGTTACCTAAGTTTCACGGCGCATTGGGTGACTCTGCTGGCAGCTGGGAAGGATGCAGGACAAGGTGCAGTAGTGTTGGAGGTTGTTCCGCCACCACGCCTCCAAAATGCTGATTGTGACACACCTCTCTCCTCCACCCCCTCCTCTTCTTCTTCCTCCATGGCCTCTTCCTCGGAACCAGCGGTGCTCCGTAGGCGTTCAAGGGGCTACGCAAGTACGCAGGCCAAAAGATGCCATGCGGTGCTTGAGCTGGTGTGCTTGGGGGACAGGAGCTACACTGGGGCAGAGGTTCTGTCAGCTCTGCAGGGGCAGGTTCAGAGGTGGTTGACGCCACGCCAACTTAAGGCAGGAATGGTGGTTTGCAACAATGGTACCAACCTCCTCTCTGCCCTCCGACAGGGACAAATGACCCATGTGCCCTGTTTGGCTCACGTCCTTAACTTGGTGGTGCAGCGGTTCTTGGGCAGGTACCTGGGCTTACAGGATGTCCTGAGGCAGGCCAGGAAAGTCTGTGTGCATTTCCGCCGGTCATATAATGCCAGTGCTCGGCTGACGGACCTCCAAAAGGAGTTTAACCTGCCCAAGAACCGCCTAATCTGTGACATGCCCACCAGGTGGAACTCAACATTGGCCATGCTGCAGTGGCTGCACACGCAGCAGAGGGCCATCAATGAGTACCTGTGCGACTATGGCACCAGGACAGGGTCAGGGGAGCTTGTTTTTTTTTCCCCACGCCAGTGGGCCATGATCAGGGATGCATGCACTGTCCTGTCACCATTCGAGGAGGCCACGAGGATGGTGAGCAGTGACAGTGCATGCATCAGTGACACTGTCCCCCTTGTCCACCTGTTGGAGCACACGCTGCGTGGAATAATGGACAGGGCACTTGAGGCAGAACAGAGGCAGGAAGAGGAGGACTTCCTTAGCTCTCAAGGCCCCCTTTATCCAGACAGTGTTCCTGCGTGCCCGCCGATCACACAGGAAGAGGACGAGGAGGAGGAGGAAGATTGTGTCAGTATGGAGGTGGAGCCTGGCACTCAGCATCAGCAGCAGTCTTTAAGGGATCAGTCCCAAGGAACACATGGACTTGTACGTGGCTGGGAGGAGGTGGCTGCGGACGTTGTTGTCCTTAGTGACCCAGAGGACTCCGGACCGAATGCCTCAGCAAACCTACGCTGCATGGCCTCCCTGATCCTGCAAAGCCTGCGTAAGGATCCTCGTATTCGTGGTATCAAGGAGAAGGACCAATACTGGCTGGCAACCCTCCTTGATCCACGTTACAAGGGTAAGGTTGCGGACCTTATCTTGCCATCGCAGAGGGAGCAGAGGATGAAACATCTTCGGGAGGCCTTGCAGAAAGGTCTGTGCAACGCGTTCCCAGAGACTGGGAGGTTACAAACTCCTGTTTCTGGACAACGTGTTGCTGAGGCTTCGGTCAGTCAAAGAAGGAGCGGTGGAGAAGGTGGCCATCTGACCGATGCGTTCAGACAATTTTTTGGTCCGCAGCCCCAAGGTATGATCGGTTCCAGCAACCATCGCCAGCGTCTGTTTTACATGGTGCAGGAATACCTAGGGGCAAGATCAGACTTGGACACCTTTCCCACCGAAAATCCTCTGGGTTACTGGGTCTTGAGGATGGATCACTGGCCAGAGCTTGCACAGTATGCAATTGAGCTACTGGCCTGTCCTGCATCCAGCGTTCTTTCGGAACGCACATTCAGTGCTGCTGAAGGCATGGTAACCGATCACAGGGTGCGTCTGTCCACCGACTCGGTCGATCGGCTGACCTTCATAAAAATGAATCAGTCTTGGATCACCACCAGCTACCAAGCACCTAATGCTGATGTAACCGAATAATTTTTTTTGAAATCTCAGATCCCTTCAAAGACTGCATATGCTGATGCTGAGTGACTATCCCTGAGTAATTATCCTCTTCCTCCTCAATCATCACGCTGATAGCTTGTAAGAACATTTTTGGTTCTGGGCGCCACCACCAGTGCCTAAGGCACAATTTTTCAGCCCCTGTTTAACAGGGGCGTGTAATTACAATTTTTGATGTAATACTTTGCAGCAGGGCTCGTTCCTGCATTCCAACTAGAGTGTCTGTGAGGGGTTGCAGTGTTGTGGCACCAGCACCAGTGCCTAAGGCCCAATTTTTCTGCCCCTGTCTAACAGGGGCGTGTAATTACAATTTTTGAAGCAATACTTTGCAGCAGGGCTCGTTCCTGCGTTCCAACTAGAGTGTCTGTGAGGGGTTGCAGTGTTGTGGCACCAGCACCAGTGCCTAAGGCCTAATTTTTCAGCTCCTGTTCAACAGGGGCATGTAATTACAATTCTTGATCTAATATTTCACAGCAGGGCCCTGTGAGGGCTTACAGTGTTGTGGCCACAGCAACACCTAAGGCCCAAATTTCTGCTGAGTATATAGGGCAGGACCCTACTTTCAAACATCTAACTTACAAACGACTCCTACTTGCAAATGGAAGGAGACAACAGGAAGTGAGATGAAATCTACCCCTAGGAAGGGAAATTCTCTCCTGTAAGAGTTAATATGGGAAAACAATTTCTCCTTTCCACTGATGCTTTCCAATCCTTGTTCCACAAAAAAACCCAAATTTTCAAAAAACATTTTTCATTGGGACAAAAAAGTGAGGTAAAATCTTCTGAAGAGGAGGAAAGACAGCAAAACAAATGTCACAGGGGTGATAACCCTTCCCTATGTTTTCCAAAAAGCTTAGAAAAGATTTTTTGGCTGGAGCTAAACACATTAAAAATGTTCAAAATTACAAACAGATTCTACTTAACAACAAACCTACAGTCCCTGTCTTGTTTGCACCGCCTGTATACTGCTGTTCAGAGTATATAGGGCCTGGTGGCCCCACACCTTTCCTTATTTTAATTTGGGTGCGGGGTTCCCCTTAATATCCATACAAGACCCAAAGGGCCTGGTAATGGACTGGGGGGTACCCATGCCGTTTGTCTCACTGATTTTCATCCATATTGCCATGACCCGACATGACATTAAACCCGCAAGCAGTTTTAAATGAGATTTTTTCCTTTAAAAATGACATTTGGTGCAGGGACTGTTCTAAACATGGGAAACACGCGTCACTTTACAGGCATACTATAGACACCCCCCAGGTACGATATTTAAAGGAATATTTCACTTTTTTTTTTTTACTTTAAGCATCATTAAAATCACTGCTCCCGAAAAAACGGCCGTTTTTAAAAGTTTTTTTTGCATTGATACATGTCCCCTGGGGTAGGACCCGGGTCCCCAAACCCTTTTTAGGACAATACCATGCAAATTAGCCTTTAAAATGAGCACTTTTGATTTCGAACGTTCGAGTCCCATAGACGTCAATGGGGTTCTAACGTTCGTGCGAACTTTCGGTCCGTTCGCGGGTTCTGGTGTGAACCAAACCGGGGGGGTGTTCGGCTCATCCCTAATCACTACTATGGTGGATTCCATCATAGATGAGGGAAGCTCTCCCTCCACCTCCAACCAGTTCAAGACCCCAACAGCTCCAGGAGCAACACCTTCCCATAGCACCTGTAGGTCTCTGCTGGAAGGCCATCAGGTCCCGGGGATTTCTGGCCTGCCATCTCCTTTGTAACCCACTGTATTTCCTCTATTGCTATAGGTAAGTCCAGTTCCTCCCTGTCAATTTCAGAAAGAGCCAGGATCACCAGACCCCTGAAAAAAGTATCCATTTCCTCCCCTATTAACTCCTGCCAGGAGCTATACAGATCCTCATAATATTCTTTAAACTTATCTACTATTTCTGGAGTGTATGAGGATATGCTGATCGTAGGGACCACAGATGGGGGTGAGTTTGTCTTAACCAGATGGGCCAACATTCACCCTACACTTTCCCCCTCCCCAAAAGAGTTCTTCTTCTAAAAAAGTTGTTTATTCTCTGCTTTCCTAAACTTCATTATTCAATAATTCTGTTATTCCTCTGACCAAGCCCTGAATTTACTCTTTCTTCTCCCACAGGCATTATTTAGGAGTTGGATCATTAACATAATGTTCTTCCATTGTTACCATCCTCTCCCCAGCCACCTTTTCCCAATCCTTGGTTCTTTTTTTAATATTTGACACTTGTTGTATTTATTATACCTCGAAGAAATGCCTTCTTTCAATTATTTTTTATTAAAGAGTAGAGTTTAGCAAGTTACAATAGGACATTTAATATTATCCAAGTACAAATAGCAGTAGAACAGCTACCAATCATATCTCAAGATTTCACCAGCTGTATGATTCACTATGTTTACATATTGTTATTCTACAATGGATTGGAACAAGTTATGTGATTTTGATCATAATATAAAAATAACGGGGGGAGTGGCTAACCGCCGAGCAAGATGGACGTCTGAACTCTCAGCTCCTGCACCGACCGGACCGATTAATGGAGACATCGCAACTCAGACAGCTTCTATTACCTCCTAAACATACAGGGACACTGTCTCAGGACTAGGGATGAGCCGAACACCCCCCTGTTCGGTTCGCACCAGAACATGCGAACAGGAAAAAAGTTTGCTCGAACACGCGAACACCGTTAAAGTCTATGGGACACGAACATGAATAATCAAAAGTGCTAATTTTAAAGGCTTATATGCAAGTTATTGTCATAAAAAGTGTTTGGGGACCTGGGTCCTGCCCCAGGGGACATGGATCAATGCAAAAAAAAGTTTTAAAAACGGCCGTTTTTTCAGGAGCAGTGATTTTAATAATGCTTAAAGTCAAACAATAAAAGTGTAATATCCCTTTAAATTTCGTACCTGGGGGGTGTCTATAGTATGCCTGTAAAGGGGCGCATGTTTCCCGTGTTTAGAACAGCCTGACAGCAAAATGACATTTCGAAGGAAAAAAAGACATTTAAAACTACCCGCGGCTATTGCATTGCCGACAATACACATAGAAGTTCATTGATAAAAACGGCATGGGAATTCCCCACAGGGAAACCCCGAACCAAAATTAAGAACAAAAAAAATGAAGTGGGAGTCCCCCTAAATTCCTTGTCAAAAGAAGTTTATTGAGTATACAATGTTATAAAGATACATAAAGTAAGTTTACAAGGATCTATAAAGTAAGCTCATTGTTTTACAGTAGGGTTTATATAGGTAAATATCATGAAATTTGAAATATTAAACATTGGGTTCACGTAAACCTAAATTAAAGATATATATCATTTCCTTAGTTACTTTTGTAGGTATTTAAATGATTTATACCTACTATACATATTGTTTACAAGTAGAGTGTATATAGGTCAAATAAATTCTGATAATGAGCTTTAATCGTAAGGTGGAGAAAAGGAAAGAGAAAGAAGAAAAAGGGTTGAAAGGTAGAGGTATGGTCCACAAGGTTGTCCCGCTCGTCAGTTTATTATTCTTTTTAGTTCTCTTTGAAGCCTTAGAATGGGTGTCTCTGTAAGTCATTTAATCTGTTACCATGGCAACAGGACAGAGTCATTGAAATTTGACAGGAACTGTTGTTTTATCCAAGGGTGCCAAAGTTTTTCAAATTTTGGAATTTGTTTTTGATCGATGGCTACCATCTTAGCATGGGACATTGTATTATTCATTCTGTGAATTGTTTCTGCTAGTACCAATGTAGGAGATTTCCATGCCTTGGCCACTGTTTGTTTTGCAGCTGTTATTAGTTGGATCATAAGTTTGAATTGAGAGAGTGTTAACCATTCCGGTTTTAGATTAAGTAAAGTTAAATATGGATCTGGTTGTATTATCTTTTTAAATATTTTAGATGCAATCACGAAAATTTCCTTCCAGAAGGTTTGGATTACTGGGCACGTCCACCATATGTGTAAATATGTGCCTATTTCTGGGCATCCTCGAAAACAAAGAGCTGAGGTATTAGGTGAATATTTTGCCACTCTAGCGGGTACAAGGTACCAGCGAGTTAGGACTTTATAATTTGTCTCCAGTGCTAAGATGTTGGGTGAAGATGACTTAGATGTGAGCCATATGTTAGACCAGTCCGTGTCTTCTAAAGTTCGTCCCAGGTCCTCCTCCCACCTCTGAACGTAAGAGGGTCTATTAAGATTTGCTACTCCATATAATTGATTATAAAGTGATAAAATTGTACCTTTAGCAAATGGATCTTTTGTACAGATTGATTCAAAAATGGATAATTGGGATAATGGTGTATCCCCCTTTAGGAATGGTGTATAGAAATTTTTGATTTGGAGATATCTAAATATCTCAGAGTTTGGTAGATCATATTTTTCTCTAAGCGATGGGAATGAAAGGAATGATTTAGATGCTATGAGGTCATTTAGTGTCTGAATGCCTGATGTTGTCCAAGCTTTAAAAGAATTTGGGTAGATCCATGCCGGATAAAAGGCCGGATTTCTGATAAAAGAAAGGAGAGGATTGTGTGGAGATTGTAACTGATATTTGGTTTTTAGTTTATCCCAGAGAGATAAGAAGTGTTTAGTTATGGGATTATGAATTTTAAAGCGGTCTTTAGGATCAAGCCATAATAAATTTGATATTAATAGAGGGTCATTTTCTGAAGCCTCTATAAATACCCATAGTGGGATTTCCTGTTTTGCATGGTATTTGGACAGACTGGCCAAATGTGCTGCTCTGTAGTAGTTACTAAAATTAGGGTATCCCAGGCCTCCTTTATTTTTGGGAAGATGTAGTGTGTGTATAGGTATACGTGGTTTAGAAGAGCCCCATATAAACGAAGTTGCTCTTTTTTGTACTATTCTCAAAAAATAGGAAGGAATTGGAATAGGGAGGACTCTGAATAGATAAAGCAATTTGGGTAGAATAGTCATTTTGATTGCATTAATTTTCCCTATCCAGGATAAAGGAAGTTGCGACCATTGTTTTATTAGATTTGTGATCTGTCTTAATACAGGAGGATAATTGGTTGAGAATAAGTCAGAATGAGATGCTGTTAAATGAATTCCAAGATATGGGATTGATTTTTCTGCCCATGTGAATGGGAGTGCAGCCTTAGCCGGGATCAATTCCATGTTTGTGAGTGAAATATTAAGCACTAGGCATTTCTTAGGATTAATCATAAGGCCGGATAGGGCTGCAAATCCATCAAGAGCTGGTATTAAGTTAGGACCAGAGACATGTGGTGATGATAGAAAAAGTAATATATCGTCTGCAAATATACATAATTTGTGTGTAATACCTCCTACTTCAATGCCAGTTATAGTTTGGTTTGTTCTGATGTATTGGGCCATGGGTTCGAGTATAAGGGCAAATAATCAGGGAGATAATGGGCAACCCTGTCGGGTACCTCTTTCGATATTAAAGGCTTCAGATTTGTATCCAGCATATTTTATATAGGCTTTGGGTTTATTATATAATGCTTTGATCCATGTTAAAAAGTGGGGTCCAAAACCCCATTTTTGTAATGAATATTGCATATATTGCCAGGATACTGTGTCAAATGCCCTCTTAATATCGAGAGATAGAAAACATAAAGGGATTTTCCGTTTTTTATATGTGCCAACAACACTGCCCTGCGTATATTATCGCCTGCCTGTCTATTTGGCATGAAGCCTACTTGATCTCTATGTATTAATTTTCCTATAATGCTATTGAGGCGTTTTGCTATTATTTTTGCTAATAATTTAATATCGAGGTTTAACAGAGAGATAGGCCGATAATTCACACAGGAAGTATCATCAGAAAGGGGTTTTGGGATCAAACAAACAATTGCCATTAGTGTTTCTTGCCGAAAAGAATGTCCATCTAGAAGTTTGTTAAAAGTTTCAGTGAGAATGGGAGAGAGTATTTCTGAGAATGTTTTATAGTATAAAGCCGAGTAGCCATCTGGGCCTGGTCTTTTGTTAAGTTTTAGGTCTTTTATGGCATTAGCAACTTCATCTATAGTTATAGGCTCATCCAAACTGCTTTTTTGATTCTGAGATAACTCAGGTAAGTTTATTTTTGAGAAGAAGGATTCAGCTTCTGTAGGATTAAATTCATTGTTTGTCTTGTATAAAGTTGCGAGATGTGAGTGAAATTTATGGACTATTTTAACTGGATTACAAGTGTAAAAATTTTTTGATAATTTCAAACGTATTGGTTTGAAAGATTTGTTAGTTGAATTTAATGCCCGAGCCAAATATGTACCTGGCTTGTTTGTATTCATGTAGAAATTGTGTTTGGAGCGTTTGAGGGATTTATCAACTGACTCAGTGAGAAATAGATCGTATTCCAATCTAGATTTTTCCAGATGAGATTTTGTACTCTGAGATGGATTATCTTGAAATGATATGTAGGCTGCATTAAAATTGAGTTCTAGTTTTTTTGCTAGATTTTTGCGTTCCCGTTTAAATAGTGTCATTTGTCTTTGTATTGTACCACGCAAGACAGGCTTATGAGCTTCCCACAGTGTTATTGGGGAGATGTCTGTTGTATTATTAATTGATATGTATTCCTTTAAAGCTTGTTCAATGGCCACCTGATGTAGTGGGTGTTTGAGCATTATGTCCGGTAAGTACCACGTTGGGTCATGCGCTTTTGGTATGGCTGAGGCTATAGTAGTGTATACTGCATTATGGTCAGACCACGGAATCGGAATTATATCTGATGCAATAATTTCTGGTATCATTCCTATTGTTAGAAAAATATGATCTATTCTGGTGAAGGTTTGATGAGGGTGCGAGAAATAAGTGAATTTCTTTTTCATTGGGTTACTTTCTCTCCATGAATCTACCAGATTGTATTTGGAAAGAAGTTGAGAAAAAGGTAATCTAGAGGTTATTTTGGATGGTGTAAAAGGTGATTTATCTAGAAATGGGAGAAGGACCTGGTTTGAATCCCCACACATTATCACTGTTCCTATTTTGTGTGTATTAATCACTTGTAATATATGTGAGAGGAATGGTGTAGGTTGTTTGTTAGGAGCGTAGTAGGAAACCACCGTGATTGCTGTATCCATTATATAACCCATGAGTATCAGGTATCTACCTTCTGGGTCTTTAATTTCTGATGATAAGGTGAATGGTGTGGATCGGTGAAATGCAATTAGAGTTCCCCTTTGCTTGGTACAGGCAGAAGCCATGTAAATTTGTTGATAAAAAGGAGAAATATATTTTGGAGTAGAATCTTTGGTGAAGTGTGTTTCTTGGAGGCATACTATGTGAGCCTTCTTGTTATGGAAAGTACGGAAGGCTTTGGTCCTTTTTTGAGGGACATTTATTCCCTGAACATTCAGGCAAAGTATATTCAGTGGTGCCATGGCAATAGATCAAATAGTTTTGACTTACTTTTTGTTATGCAGAGCTGACTGCGCAGATCAACCTGTGTGGACTGAAGAGATGAATAGATAGAAAAGAAACCAGTGAATTCTGGAGTAAAGAGTAAACAAAAAACATATGAGATTAAATGATACATTGTATAAATTATTTTTTGCAAGTAATCACAATTTACCCGTTAAAGAGAGTAAATATCTCTCTCAGGGGAATAAGTGCCTTCGTCACACTCCCACATAATATGGTTGGGAGAATGAGGAGGGCTAATGGGGGTACACGGATCTTCCACTTACAGGAGAGAAGTACTATGTCAAAAGACATCAAAATGATGTTTCATTAATTGGAGTGCAGAATATAGTTTTTGTTGAAATTATTTTTTCCAGGGTGGTTGTATATGGTTAGTCTTGCCCTAGGCTAAATAATTCAGTTAGAAAGGTACTGTTAATAACTTTGGTATTGATGAAGATAGTTTGAATTATTTTGGGATTTTAACCCTTTTAGAGTAAACAATTACATATTTTATTCATATGCAACTGTTTAGATATGTTAACTCATAAAATTGAGGTTGTATTGCTTCAGATTAGAATAAACAAAAACATAATTCTAGGGGCTAGTTAGGTAATAATATATTTGTTTTAAGAAAAGAAAGAAAAAGCTTCCATTACTTCTGGATTATTGAACATATTTGTCCTAAAAAGTAATAAATCTATTGTTATTACCTGATAATATATAACTGAACAAGAATTTCCTTATTTCACTTATATATTCTAAGGCTATATGAATCAGAAGTAATAAGAAATATAACTGGAATGTAACATGATCCCACACAGTGTGTGACTATCAGAATGCAGTTACATTCAGTTATAAATATAGGTTTTTTAAAGAGAACCATCTCTTAGTATAATAAATGAAGAGATATCAGGAATTAGGATGTCAGTCCATTGAATCTTCTTGGTCCATGGATGATGTGGCATAACGGCCTCTTTTGTGAGAATGATGATTCCCATTTTGTTCTGAAATTTTCTGGGTGCTGCCTGAAGGTGAAGATGATGCCATTCTTCTGCGTGTGGGAGAGTTGCTGCTTGTGGGTTCTGTCAGATTTAATTTTAAAAGGGTTTGTTGTAGTTCATCTGCTGATCTGCTTCTGTAAATTGTACCTTGGTAGTTAAATCTGACTGAAAAGGGGAAGCCCCATTGATACATAATGTTGTGGCGTTGCAGTTCCATTAGTTGGAGTTTCATGGATCGTCTTTTAGTAATAGTAAGTTGGGATAGGTCAGCAAAAATTTGATAATTGTGTCCTTGAAAATTAAGTTCCTTTTTTTCTCTTGCAGCAATTAGTATTTGTTCTTTCGTTCTGTAATAATGAAATTTTGTGATTATATCACGTGGGGGTCCATCTTTCTTTTTGGCTGTGAGGGCTCTGTGAACTCTGTCCAGTTCTAAACGTTCAATAGGGATATCTGGCTTTAGTTCTTGTAATAGAGCAGTAATAGTAGATTGCAGGTCTGTCACAGTTTCAGGTATTCCCCTTATGCGCAAGTTTGAACGTCTGGCTCTATTTTCGTAATCTTCGAGCTTAGTTTGAAGTATTAAATTCTCTTTTTTTAATTGTTCCAATTCTGTTATATTTTCTTGGGTTGTAATTTCAATTTCATCCATTTTTATTTCTAAGGCTGCGGTGCGGTTTCCCAGCTCTCTTATTTCTTTGGTTAGGCTTTTTGTTATTTGGTCTGAGGTTTGTTTTAAAGCCTTATGAAGCATCTTTTCAAATTGTAATAATATTTCTGGGGATACTGAGGAGGCTTGTGGAGAAGTTTGTGAGAGGATTTGTTCTGTGTCTGACTCAAATGGAGAGTCTTGCTGTGACATTTTCTGTCTGTGAGTGCGCCCTGATGCTGTATATTGTGAGGTGACTGGAGCTGCTTCAGCTGCAGTGAGTGCCTGTGAGCTCTTTGTGAGGTGATTTTTATTTCTGCCACGGTTTCCTCCCAGTACCATATTTCCTGCCCAAACTTTCACAGTTTGTTCCCTGGGACAAAAAGGTTCAAATGGATACCTTTTGAGCCTGCAGGCTCCGCTTTGTCCTTCTCTTCTCTCCTCAGCGGTGTGGAGCTCTAACAATGCATGTCTGCTCTGCTAGGCTCCGCCTCCTGCACCCCCCCTAAATTCCATACCAGGCCCTTCAGGTCTGGTATGGATATTAAGGGGAACCCCGGCCAAAATTAAAAAAAAAAATGACATGGGGTTCCCCCTAAATTCCATACCAGACCCTTATCCGAGCACGCAACCTGGCAGGCCGCAGGAAAAGAGGGGGGGGGACGAGAGTGCGCCCCCCCCCTCCTGAACCGTACCAGGCCACATGCCCTCAACATTGGGAGGGTGCTTTGGGGTAGCCCCCCAAAACACCTTGTCCCCATGTTGATGAGGACAAGGCCCTCATCCCCACAACCGTGGCCGGTGGTTGTGGGGGTCTGCGGGTGGGGGGCTTATCGGAATCTTGAAGCCCCTTTAACAAGGGGACCCCCAGATCCCGCCCCCCCCCTGTGTGAAATGGTAAGGGGGTACTTACCCCTACCATTTCACTAAAAAAGTGTCAAAATAGTTAAAAATGACAAGAGACAGTTTTTGACAATTCCTTTATTTAAATGCTTCTTCTATCTTCCTTCATCTTCTTCTTCTTCTGGTTCTTCTGGCTCTTCTGGTTCTTCCTCCGGCGTTCTCGTCCAGCATCTCCTCCGCGGCATCTTCTATCTTCTTCTCCTCGGGCCGCTCCGCACCCATGGCATGGGGGGAGGCTCCCGCTCTTCTCTTCATCTTCTTCTTCATCCTCTTCTCTTCTTCATCTTCTTCATCTTCTTCATCTTCATCTTCATCTTCTCTTCTTAATTTTCTTCTCCGGGCCGCTCCGCATCCATGCATGGAGGGAGGCTCCCGCTGTGTGACGGCATCTCCTCGTCTGACGGTTCTTAAATAATGGGGGGCGGGGCCACCCGGTGACCCCGCCCCCCTCTGACGCACGGTGACTTGACAGGACTTCCCTGTGACGTCACGGGGAATGCCACAGGGAAGTCCCGTCATGTCCCGTGCGTCAGAGGGGGGCGGGGTCACCGGGTGCCCCCCCCCCCGTTATTTAAGAACCGTCAGACGAGGAGACGCCGTCACACAGCGGGAGCCTCCCTCCATGCATGGATGCGGAGCGGCCCGGAGAAGAAAATTAAGAAGAGAAGATGAAGATGAAGAAGATGAAGAAGAGAAGAGGATGAAGAAGAAGATGAAGAGAAGAGCGGGAGCCTCCCCCCATGCCATGGGTGCGGAGCGGCCCGAGGAGGGGGGGCCGGGATCTGGGGGTCCCCTTGTTAAAGGGGGCTTCCAGATTCCAATAAGCCCCCCGCCCGCAGACCCCCACAACCACCGGCCATGGTTGTGGGGATGAGGCCCTTGTCCTCATCAACATGGGGACAAGGTGTTTTGGGGGGCTACCCCAAAGCACCCTCCCAATGTTGAGGGCATGTGGCCTGGTACAGTTCAGGAGGGGGGGCCGCACTCTCATCCCCCCCTCTTTTCCTGCGGCCTGCCAGGTTGCGTGCTCGGATAAGGGTCTGGTATGGATTTTTGGGGGAACCCCACGCCGTTTTTTTTTTTTTTTTGGCGCGGGGTTCCCCGTAAAATCCATACCAGATCTGAAGGGTCTGGTATGGAATTTAGGGGGAACCCCACGTCATTTTTTTTTAAATTTTGGCCGGGGTTCCCCTTAATATCCATACCAGACCTGAAGGGCCTGGTATGGAATTTAGGGGGACCCCCCCACGTCATTTTTTTTTTTTTAATTTTGGTTCGGGGTTTCCCTGTGGGGAATTCCCATGCCGTTTTTATCAATGAACTTTTATGTGTATTGTCGGACCGGCAATTCATTAATAGCCGCGGGTAGTTTTAAATGAGTTTTTTCCTTCGAAATGTCATTTTGCTGTCAGACTGTTCTAAACACGGGAAACATGCGCCCCTTTACAGGCATACTATAGACACCCCCCAGGTACGAAATTTAAAGGGATATTACACTTTTATTGTTTGACTTTAAGCATTATTAAAATCACTGCTCCTGAAAAAACGTCCGTTTTTAAAACTTTTTTTTGCATTGATACATGTCCCCTGGGGCAGGACCCGGGTCCCCAAACACTTTTTATGACAATAACTTGCATATAAGCCTTTAAAATTAGCACTTTTGATTTCTCCCATAGACTTTTAAAGGGTGTTCCGCGGCATTCGAACTTGCCGCGAACACCCCAAATTGTTCGGTGTTCGGCGAACTTGCGAACAGCTAATGTTCGAGTCGAACATGAGTTCGACTCGAACTCGAAGCTCATCCCTACTCAGGACCCATAAATGTCTCACTCAAACCGCAAGTGAAAAGAATATAGGCTGCCGAATAAACTGACAGATTATTTCACACAGCCGCTGGACACAGAAATCCAAGATGGCGCCTGTGGCCCTGCACAAGATTCATCTGCTTACACAGACCTCCCTCATGCAGATGAAAATGAAATGGCACCTTAACAACACTCCTCAGAGTCATCTCTACGTTATCCATCCACCTCAGCCAGCAAAAGCCCAGCAAAAGCGAGGATGCACCTGGATTCAGCTGGAATCGGCACTGAGGTAAGCCCTGCATCTATCATTACCTCACCTCAGCCATCTGCCATAGAAGCTTTCCCCACATCTGACCAACCTGTTCTGGACACTACCATGAAGGAGATGCTCATCTCCTTACAAAGCTCCCTACATAATGAGATAGCAACCATGTTTAATAGATTCTCCTCTCATGTGCACCTTATGGGGAACAAAATTCACCACATTGAAAACCGCATGGGTGATATGACTGCAACTGTGAATGATCTTGTGGATGCACAAGACCAAACTCATCATGAACAACAATGGATGAAAGCCAAAATGACCTCAACCTACTGACCTCAAGGACAGGTCCTGACGTAATAACGTCAAAATCAGAGGCATACCCAAATCCATTCTACCACATGACCTTAACGCATATGCCAGAAAGTTGATCTCCACTGTCTTACCAGATCTGTCACCACTGGAGACCATAATAGACCGCATCCACCGCATTCCCAAACCGCCACTCCTAGCGGCAGATATACCCAGGGATGTATTGATGAGGGTCCACTTATTTCAAACTAAGGATCAACTCCTATTCAAAACCAGACACCTGAGCAAACTCCCTGTGCCATTCAACAACCTGCAGCTGTTTGCAGACCTGTCGCAATACACGCGCCAACTGCAAAAACAACTAACCACCATAACCAAGCCACTAAAAAATCACAAAATCCCATACCAATGGGGATTCCCTACCAAAATCTTTGTCACCAAAAATGGAGTCAAACATATCATCACCACGGTCCAAGAAGGTATAAAACTTCTCAAGCTATGGGACATCATCCCGGGGACACCTGAAGCGACAATCACTACCCACAGAGGGTCCACACACTCCTCATATGTTAAACAACCACCTACTGTATGCTAACTCAGCTCTGGTAGGCAATGCCAATTCAAATATACTAAGTATAAAATCGATATATCGATATATATCAAATATAAATACCATGTCATCCGTTCGGATGCCTTGCTCATTGCAGCTTAAACCACAAACTCTCTCCTCACTCAGTTAACACAGCCTGGTGTTCATAGGCTGTTTGCAGCAGTAGTTACAACACGTTTTCATACTATTTTGTTTGAATCATTACGCATTGTTTTAATCTATCTTCCTCCTCTCATCCTTACCTTGTCCTGATATCCACTCCATCGAGAACTCCTGACTGAAGCAACCCCAGAGACTCACTCCAAGGTACCTTACGGGACAGTGCAGCAAGCTATTCCAGTCGTAAGTACTACCTATTTTGTTTAACACTATCACACAACACACAAGATGACAAAATTTCTTTCGCTCAACGTTAAAGGGCTTAACCACCCAGCCAAAAGATCCTCCATGTGGAGAACAGCTAAGGAATGTAAATGTGACGTCCTTTGTCTCCAAGAGACTCACTTTAAAAAATCAGCCGAACCCCACTGTGTCAACTGCCAGTTTACTCATACTTTTAAGTTTCAGACCCAAATAAGAAAAATGGGCTCATGATAGCAATCAATAATTCCCTTACCTTCACGCTACACAATAGCATGATAGATGAAGAAGGGATATATCTGGCATTAGACTGCACCCTGGACAAAACTAGATTTACCATCGTCAAAATATACACCCCCAACACCGGCCAAATCAGATTTCTAGCCAAACTAATGAAAAAACTTGAAAAATTTTGCCAAGGATGTTTTATTCTTTGTGGTGACTTCAATATTGTACCTGATAACAAGTTGGATACTTCATCCAGTACTTCCAGACTCACGTCTCCTATGGGTTCCTTCATAAGAAACAACAATCTATATGGCATCTGGAGATGTCATCATACCACAGAACAAAACTATTCTTTCTTCTCCCACAGGCATAACTCGTACACCCGGACTGACTATTTTCTAGTTGATAAATGGACTCTAACCAAAACTACAGTCTCTACTATCGGAACAATTACTTGGTCTGATCATGCCCCAGTATCAATTGAAGTGACCACACAACATATGGTATGGAGAGCAAACGCTTCAATCATCCAATCTCCCGAACATTCTACCTACATACGCAAACACCTTGAGGAGTTCTTCGAATTCAACAAAGGATCAACTTCCAACAACACTATCCTCTGGAATGCTCATAAAGCGTTTGTTATAGGAATTATTATACAGCTCAGTGCTAGGGAGAAGAGGAGGAGATCATAGCGTCTAGACACTATAATATCTACTATTAAAACTTTAGACGAACAAATGCAATCCAATTCTGAACCTGAGCTAAAAGAAAACTAGTCCTCCTCAGGCAAGAACTAAGGAACATACTTCTAGAATCACATACCAAAACCCAAACAAGATTTAAAGCAAATCATTACACTACAGGTAACAAAGCAGGGAAAGCACTAGCACTTAGAATCAAAGGCCATCACAATAAATCCAAGATCCCACACCTGGTCCACCAAGCCACAAAAAGGAATTTCATTGACCCTCAAGCCACTGCAGACGCATTCAGCCATTACTACCAAACACTTTACAATTTAAAAGATGACACTAGCACCTACCAAGCAACCACAACAGATATAAACTCTTTTCTACAATAAATTAAGCTACCAAAACTCTCACATCAACACCTCACTGACCTGAACGCACCATTCACCCACCTAGAGATTCTAAATATCATCTCCACCTAGCCGTCTAATAAATCCCCAGGCCCAGATGGTCTAACAGGCAAATATTACAAACAATTTGATACCACCTTAGCACCTTATCTTAATGCTCTGATAATCACTTTACCGAAGCCAGGGAAAGAACCTATCACACCTCAAAACTTCAGACTAATCTCGCTTCTTAACATAGACACAAAGATATATGCTAAACTCATAGCAACTAGACTAGTATAAATTATGCCCACATTAATACACCCAGACCAATCTGGCTTTACAAAAGGGAGACAGACTTATGATGCAACCAGGAGACTCATAAACATAAATCACCATGCTGAGACTAACAGAACGCCTTCTCTGCTCCTTTCTCTGGAGAGAAGGAGTTCGATAGAGTCCACTGGGCATACTTAGAGGCAACACTTCATAAATTTGGATTCCGGGGGCATATACTGTCAGCAATAATGGCCTTTTACTCATCCCCCTCAGCCCAAGTGTACACAGTAGGGATGATTTCACGACCATTCCCAATCACAAATGGAACCTGCCAGGGATGTCCCTTATCGCCACTTATTTTCAACCTAATAATGGAACCCCCAGCGGAACACATCAGAATGAATAGAAATATCACTGGATTCAAAATAGGACAAAATGAGCATAAAATAAACTTATTCGCTGATGATGTTATAATGATGCTTACTAACCCTGGCTCTTCCCTGGCTTTGGTTCAAAATGTTCTAATGAAATTCAGCACTATTTCGTATTATAAAGTCAATGACACTAATGCCCCATACACACGGTCGGACTTTGTTCGGACATTTCATAAAACAAAATCCTAGGATTTTTTCCGACGGATGTTGGCTCAAACTTGTCTTGCATACACACGGTCACACAAAGTTGTCGGAAAATCCGATCGTTCTAAACGCGGTGACGTAAAACACCTGCGTCAGGACTATAAACGGGGCAGTGGCCAATAGGATTTTGTTGTCGGAAAATTTTATAGCCTGCTCTCAAACTTTGTGTGTCGGAATATCCGACGGAAAATGTGTGATGGAGCCTACACACGGTTGGAATTTCCGACAACAAGGTCCTATCACACATTTTCCATCGGAAAATCCGACCGTGTGTACGGGGCATAAGTCCTACATCTTAGACCTAGGTCTTGATGCAATAACTAGTAATATTCTACGCAACCTTTACAAATACCCATGGACAGAAACTGGTATATCTTACATGGGCATCACAATCACCAAATCAGTAAAAGGTTTGTTCAGCAATAATTACTTGGAAACCAAACAAATGCTAATCAAGGAAACCACCAAATTAGCCAAATTCAACCTCTCTTGGGCAGGTAGGCTAGCAGCTTTCAAGATGCTCATCCTACCTAGAATACTCTACTTATTTTGCACACTTCCCATTCCATTACCCAACTCATATCTCCAATCTCTACAAACTATAATTAGTCACTATATATGGCAGGGTAAAAAAAACAAGAAATAACCACTCTAAACGCATTAAACATAGACTGGCAGGAGGAATGGGATACACAGATGTCAAAGACTACTACCCAGCCACCATTCTCTCCCAACTGCAAGAATGGACAAAAACCCACCAAGCCACATTGTGGGGAAACATTGAGAATAATGCCACACCAGGCCCAAATCTTAAATATTGGCTATTTAGCACCTCTGCTTCTGTCACGAATATACACCTGTACTCACCAACCATACAAGCATCAATCAAAGCCCGGAAAATTCTCCATAACCATAAGTGGCCCTCACTCACCACAAAACATATACCCTTGCAAACTCTCCATCTACTATCTCCTGATTTAACCATCCCTAACTGGCTACTAACACACGCATCCTACACTGTGGAACTTAGAAACATAATCAAACATAAGCCATTTTCCTTAATCCAAACCTTCTACAAAGCACCTACCTCAGACTTTCTCACTTACCATCGAATTCAAACATGCTTATCCACACATACAAAAATAGAAGGGACATTACCTGTCAAATTATAGAACTTCTATTTCTCACAGTCCAACTCCAAAGGTATTTCTCTTATCTACTCCACACTACAAGAAAAAAATACCTTTTACAAATCCAAACCATTTAAAGACACTCAAATGCAATACTCAGACCAACAATGGGAACAGGCACTAAAATCTATCTATAAAGCCACATGATGCACTTCTTTATGGGAACTAACAAACAAAATCACACTCAGATGGTACTTGACGCCACTTAGACTGGCTGAGTTCCAAACCAATACCACATCTCTCTGCTGGAGAAACTGCAACCACACAGGCACTCTAATGCACATTCTATGGCATTGCCCAGAAATAGCAACTCTGTGGGAAGTTGTAGCACATCTGATACAAGAAATAGACTGCTTCAATATAATTATTACGCCGCAACTAGCTGTTCTCAATTCGATCCCAGAAACAATTCCACACACATTTAAAACAATCCTCACTCATATCCTCCTTGCAACCTCACACTCCAACATTCAAAACCGGTGGCTTCAATGGTGAAGAACAGAATTGAATAATTTTCCTTCGGAATCTGTATACATCTGTATTGATGCTTTAATGCAAATACAATCAGCATGATGTTCTCGAACCCTTCCCCCCTCCCCCTTCCCTCACCTTATACCCCTATCTCCCTACTCACCCCCTTTCTACCCATGGTTCATAAAATACACTACTGTTGTATTCACTCAGTACCTGTTTTCTATTAAAAATATGAGTACTAATGTTATTAGTTGATTAAGTCATGATATAATGCATTCAGACTTACTGCAATTGTAAATTATATTATTGTCAAAATGTAAAATTCAATAACAATCTATTTACAAAAAAAAATAATACAAAAATAACAGTAGGGTAGGAACGTATATGACTGGGAAATGTCATACCAAGAAGAAAAATCATAAGAAGTTAAAACAATAAGAATACAGAACAACAAGAAAAAGGTAAATAAAAATTAAGATTAAAGTTTACCACCATTAGTATGATATTAAAATTCATTAAGTTGTATACTCGTTAAAATGCCGGTTTCATAGAGGAGTCTCTGGAAACCTTGCTACCCATAGGAGTCATTTTTCTGAAAATTGGGAGATTGAGTTAGAGGTATAAGCAAATAATTTTTTGTAAAGATGCTGGGATTTTACTCTATTTAACACATCTGTTAAGTTGGGTGCTTTATATGTCTTCCAGATTGAGGTAATGGTTAGACGTGCTGCTATGTGGACGTGAGTGATTATACACCCGTGTTGTATGGGTATATTATCAATACCAATGTTAAGTAGGGCTAGAGCGAGTTTGGGAGGGAGGATATTTCCTGTAATTGTTGCTAACAAGGAGAATATTGAGTTTGAGAAGCTCCTCACAGATTTACATTCCCACATTAAGTGAAAGAAAGTTCCTTTGGAACCACAGTCCCACCAACAAAGGCTATATATAACTCTATGTAATAATTTCAGGGCTAAGTCCCAATGGTTCGTACAATGGGAGTGTTTATAGGTAGACTGCATTGCCTTATACCATTCAGTCAGAGCATACATTGCATTAAGATCCTTTTCCCAATTTGTCATACTTGAGGTTTTGGTATGACTATAATTGTTTTGTAGTTTTTGGTAAAACCATGAAAGGCCTTTAGGTTTGTGAAATGAAGTGGCCAAGTATTCCCATATGTTTGGTTGCAGAGTGAAATAGGAATCTGGGTTTTTAATATGGTAATGGTGTAGTTGGATGTCTGCATAAGGTGCAATAGTGGGGCGTTTTGATAATAGCTGTTTATATGTGGTTTCTTTTGTTAAGGATTGTCTATTCACGTTTAAGGAGGGGATAAGGTATTCCTAAACTCCCAGTGTGAGGTCTTTCCTGTGTAAAGGCTTATTGTGGTTGGTTTGTTCATGTAGAACTCCCCAAGCAGATAATGTAGCATCGATGGAAGGGAACTTGGGGTAGAAAAATGGTCTTTGAGTTAATGTTGCTAGTAAAAGTGAAGGCAGATCTCTTTGTGAGACTATTGCTCTTTCTATTTTTACCCATAATTTATCAGTCACCTGGTAAAACCATGACTTTACCTGATCCAGCAATGCTGCATAATATTTATCGCAAGATGGGAAACCCTGCTCCCTCTCTTTGTCTTTGTTTAAGTAGTATAGGGTATGAAAGCTTCGCAATTTTACCAGCCAATATACATTTCTGGAAACTTTTTTTGACTGTGGTATTCGGGCAAACGTATGGGGATAGTGCAGAAATGGTAGATTACTTTTGGCAACAATGTCATTTTTAAGGCAACTATTTTCCCTAACCAGGTAAGTTTGTGGGAAGAGATATGTTCTAGGTCGTTTTTAATTGTGTTTAATAGGGTAGTTATTTTCATATGTGGTGTTATAAGGGAAGGAAAGGGTAATCCCTAGGTATTGACGATTTTCGGGAGCCCACTGAAATGGAAATTTCAGTTTTAATTAATTTAGAGTTGGCGTGGGCAAGTGCGAAGAAAGGCCTTCAAGGTGTTCCATACCACCCCACCAAGGTGGTGCTTCTATTTAGATAAACAAATTTTCTTAAGGCTATTAATACCTCATACGGCTCACCCATCAGTTCCATCCAGAAATTACTTATTTTCCACTCCATGGGGTGGTTTGTTTCCCCTAATTCTACTGACAATGTCACTGGAGAATGGTCCGAGAGACCTCTTAGCATGTAGCTTACGTTCTTTATCACATATAATGCTTCCTCATTCCCCAGTACCAAATGGATTCCAGGAAGTGTGGAATGTGTCCTAGAGAAACACGAGTACTGCTGGGCTTCAGGTATATGCACTCTCCATATATCCATCAATCCAACCTCCCCCAAATATTGGGACAGTCAGTCATCAACTACGGTAACCGTTTGTGTCCATGAGGGGAACCTATCCAGTTTTCGGTCCATGACCATATTGAAGTCTCCCATAACTATCACCGGCACACCCAGCTTATCCAGGACAAACTCCATTCATTTACACAAAATTTGAGTATTAAAAGGTGGAGGGACATAAACATTAACCAGCACATAGGTTCTGTTCTCTATCTTGTAATATAAGAAAATATACCGCCCCAGTTCATCAGTCTTGATCTGCATGCAGGTGAACATTACCCCGGATCTGATCAAAATGCTCACCCCCCCAGAATAGGAGGTATGAACAGAATGATACTGAGTTTGGTAATCTCCCCAACCCAATTGAGGTATAGAGACATTAGTAAGGTGCGCCTCCTGCAGGCAGAGAAGTCCCAACCCATACATATTTGCCACCAAAAGAACTGCAGCTTTTTTCCCCGGGTCTCCCAAACCCCGGACATTCCAGGAGCATATCATTAACTTTTTTATCTGTATGCAGTTATCCATTTAACCATTTAGTGTACCAAAAATACATATTGTTCAATCTGCCCCAAACTAATTATACTATAAACATTGCGTGGTCTTTCTTTGTTGACCAATACCTATTCTTCCTACAGTATTGTGCTTTTTTTGTGACATTTTTGTGACAGAATATTTCCTATATAAAGTGTGTTTATTCTTCATGCACCACTTCAAAAACGTTTCATGCCAATCATACCATACAAAACTCTCTCGTACCTCACTCGCCTCCTCTCTAGATTTATATTGGGGGCTTCTAAAATGACCTTACCATGTGTTCACAGTGCTAAATATTATTTCTTTCACATTCAAACCTTCCCCCCCCCCCCAAAAAAAAAAATAAAGAAGCCAATAAAAATAGCCAAAAATAAAAAAATCCCCAGGCCCCTTTATGAAAGGGAACAATATACACATTGTTCCCTCTATCCTAAATGTGACCCCCCATCCCAGCTCCTTAATATTCAAAATTTGTGATGTGCTATGTCCTTAAGTAAATTATGCTGCTGATTATACTCCTGATTTCTGTCTTCAAAACAAAACATTCCGGTTCATTTATAATCTCCCCTTATGGGTTGCCAACCACCCCGCCACTCCCTCAGGAGTGTCAAAAAACAGAGTCTCCCATACAGCGGCTACTCATAGTCTCGCTGGATATAGCATGGCATAAGTTACTTTCAATTATTGTAATTTACGTTTAATTTCCCCTAACTTAGCCCTCTGTTTTTGCAGTTCAGGTGAAAAGTCTGGGTATATGGATATCCTAACGCCATTGTAGAGGATGTTACCCATTTCTCTGGCCTTGTGTAGTATAGTCACTCTATCCTTATAATGGAACATTCTTACCAGGAGGGATCTTGGGGGGCTTCCTGGTCAAGGAGGTCTGAAGGGCACCCTATGAGCTCTCTCCATTGCAAAAAAGGGTGAAAAGGTGTCCTTTCCAAATAGTTCTTTGAACTAATTCTCTAAAAATGCTACAGAACTCATGCTATATGCTAAATGCTATATACAAACTGTTGTGATTCCTGCACTGTTCACCTGATTTGGATGTAAATGCATGCATATATATTTATTTATTTTTTCTCTCTCAAACACTCATCATCTATTTTTTTTTTTTTACTTTTCACATTTTCTCACTTTTTTCACACATATTTTTCAGAGTTTTATACATTTTTATACATTTTTTCCAGAACACCATACTTGTAATCATCCTCACACATGTGGAATGTGTTGTGGCAATCGGGCATGCTATGTGGAGGTTTTCTTGGCTTGGGTGGGGTTCCTTGCCTCAGCTCCGGAACAGACAACCATTTGGGGTCCCATCCTCCTCGATGCTAGCCAAGCACAGTGCCTTAGCCGACCTGTGAGTATAAATCTCTTTCTCCCCAAGAGGTCTTTTTTCTCTATAAAGGGGTAGAACACATTTAATAATACTACATATTTATTTATATTTCCAGTTTACTTCTGTACCCAACTCCTGATGAATGGCATATAGCCATGAAACGCGTCGAGTTTCCATGGGGTGCTCAGTCAAGTCTGGCTCATTATCTATTCACTGGCCCATATATATCTTTTATACATCTTAAATTAATTGAGTACTATGTAACTATTAATGTGTATGTGTACCTATCTTATAGCAGCTCTTTTGCATATGGTGCACCAATGCCTGCTAATATGAAATACCTTGTATTACATATATCAATATTTACTATCTCTTATGTGTTGCCAAGCTGACTTATATGTATTCATTATGTTTATGCCATGTGTGCATGTATATATATGAAAATACTTTTTTACTATTGTTACAAATAAAAAATGTTTACTAAATACTCCACAAGTCAATTGTCGTATTTAAAGTCCCAAACTTCCAAACTTCCCCCTTTTGGCTGTATGTGGGACACAACGCATCCCCGATTTTGGTAAAGAGCCGATGAGGCGGCTCTTTACCCATGCAATCAGCTGTGTCCAATCACAGCTGATCACATGTAAACTAGAACTTACAGGATGTGAGGAGAGGAGAGCTGATCGGCGGCATTTCCTCCCAGGGGAGACCTGTACAGATAATCAGGGCATTGATTATCAGTGCTCTGATTGTCAGTGCAACACCAACAGTGCCCAGCAGTGATGTCAGTTAGTGTCCAGCAGTGGTGCCTATCTGTGCCCATCAGTGATGCCAATCAGTGCTTTTATATTTAGCAGGAATTTTGTAAAACTTGCTGTGTTTTTATCTGCTAATAGGGATGGGCGAACGGTTTGGCCCAAGCATGAGTTCAGGCCGAACATTTACCTGTTCAGCCATTCGCTGAATACCAGAATTTGCAGGGTGTTCACTGGGTGTTCGCCCCCACAAACACCCTGTAATGCACTGAGCACTGCACAGTGCATTCTGCGCCCTTATTGGGCAAAGCTTTGCCCAATCAGGGTGCAGTGTAAGCTGGCTGTTAAGGAGCAGGGACGGGAAACCTGTTGAAGCGTCCTTAACAATCGATGAGTCATCAGTTGTCAAGGGGTTTCCCCGCTGATCGCAGAATAATAAAAAAAAGTGGCGATTAAAAAATAAAGAAAAAAATGGCTTGGGGTTTCCCCCCAGTCCATACCAGGCCCTTCGGGTCTGGTATGGATTTGGAGGGGAACCCCACGCCAAAATAAAAGAATAAAACGGCATACCCATACCAGACCCTTATCCGGACATGCAGCCTGGCAGGTCAGGAAAGGGGGGACGAGCGAGCAGAGGGACACAGAGGACATACTATAGGCTATTAGGGACTGACCTCACGGATGACCCCGCTTGCCCTTGGGACCATTTTATGCCTATTTTGCTCTGAAAATGTGAGTGTACATCTTTGCTGCATTTTTAAATTAAAGTTGTTATACAGTCTGCACCCAGAGCCACCTCCATCTTCTTGTCTCTTGCAGTGTCTTGGGAATATGAGTTCTGCTCCCACCAGACGGCTGCCGTGAGCGTGGACTCTCCCAACGATCTCCATTCCCCCCCTCCCCATCCTTCTCCTCCCCTGGTCCATTTGTATTGCTATTTAGCAGATTGTACCTATATTTGCCACTATACACTAATTATGGACTTCATTATATTCACCTCCAATTGATATATATAACAGGTCTGTTTTTGTATTTTTACATTCCTGAGCATTTGCTGTTAATATCATCATTGGATTATTGCCTTTAGCTCTTTGCGCCAAATACTTGTTTGAGCGAGCGGAGGGGACAAACCATACCAGGCCACATGCCCTCAACATGGGGGGGGTGATCTAAGGCCCTCATCCCCACAACCGTGGCCAGTGGTTAAGGGGTCTAAGGGCTGGGGGCTTATTGGAATCTGGAAGTGGGGCCCCCAGATCCCACCTCCCCCCATGTGAATGAGTATCAGATGCATAGTACCCCTATCCATTCACCAAAAAAGTGTACAAAAAGTAATAAAAACAAGAGACAAATCCTTTATTAAAAAATGAAAAAATAGTGTCCCTCGATGTAAATTCTTTGTCAATCATGCTGCCTGCCGACCCAAAAAATAAAACAAAAATGCTCCGCCCCCTGGGAGACCTCCCGCTGAATGCCTCCTCTGCGCTTTGACATTTCTTATATAAGTAAGGGGCAGGGCCATCTGGCAATGTCACCCAGTAGCTCTGCCCCCTTGCCCAGCATTCACCAATCCTTGATGTCAGAAGGGAAGGCCTCCAGGCAGGGGCGGACTGACCATCAGGCACTTCGGGCACTGCCAGAGGGCTGTTCACCAGTAGGGGGCCCCATGACAGCTTCCACTTCGATCTACCCATCAGTCACAGCTAGCTGATGAGTAGATCGGGTCCGTGCTCCCTGCTAAGAGACTGCAGTGATAACAGACCTCTCGTGATGTGCTCCTCCCCGCCGGCCCCTCCTTCCTTCCCGTCCATACCAGGTGCTTGTATTTGTCATCACCTCAAATGGACAAGAAAAGAGGAGGGGGCGGCGGGGAGGAGAGCATCATGAGAGGTCTGTTTACAGCCGCTTCCCACGCTACTTTGCATCTAGGAAGGAAAGTGCAGCAGCTTGTATGCTATCCTGTGTCCCTCTATATGTCCAGTGTCCTGCTCGGTGCCCCAATGCCCTGCTCTGTGCCCCATACCCTTATATCTGCCCCATGCCCTGCTGTCTGCCCTCATGCCCTGCTGTCTGCCCCCATGCCCTGCTCTTTGCCCCCATGCTTTGATGTGTGCCCCCATGCCCTGCTGTCCGTCCCATGCCCTGCTGTGTGCTTCCATGCCTTGATGTCTGCCCCATGCCCTGCTCTTTGCCCCCATGCCCTGCTGTCTGCCTCCATGCCCTGCTATGTGCCCCATTCTCTTATGTGTGCCCCATGCCCTGTTCTGTGGCCCATGCCATGTTCTGTGCCCCCATGCCCTGCTGTCTGCCCCATGCCCTGCTCTGTGTCCCCATGCCCTGATGTCTGCCCCACACCCTACTCTGTGCCCCATGCCCTGCTGTCTGCCCCCATGCCCTGCTATGTGTCCCAATGCCCTGATATGTGCCCCTATGCCCTTCTGCCTGCCCCCATGCCCTGCTCTGCACCCCAGGATGTGCCTTGACACGTGCCCTGTGATGTGTCCCATGCCCTACTGTGTGCCCCATGATGTGCTCTTGTGGTGTGCCCCATGATGTGTCCTATTGTGTGCCCCATGCCCTACTATGTGCCCCATTGTGTGCCTAGCTCCCTCCTGTGGGCTTTGTCATGTGTCCTGAGCCCTACTGTATGCCCAAGTATGTGCCCTGTACCCTGCTATGTGCCATATGATGTGCCCTGCTGTGTGCCCCATGATGCATCATTCAGTGCCCCATAATGTGCTCTGCTGTGTGCACCATACTGTGCCCTATATGTGCCCTCTTGCCCCATGTAATATCCCCCATAATGTGCTCTGCCGTGCCTCATAATGTGCCCTCATGCCACTATGTAATATACTCTTCTGTATCCCATAATGTGCCCTCCTGCCCCATGTAATGTTCCCTGCTGTGCTCCATAATGTGCCCTGTTAGCCCCTGTAATGTGCCCTGACATGCCCCATAATGTGCCCCTCTGCCTCCCCCCATGTAATATGCCCTATATGTTCCCTGCTCCCCACCATGTAATATGTCCTACTGTGCCCCCCAACCTGTAATGTGCCCTGGTGTGCCCCATATTGTGCCCTGCTGCTCCCCATGTAGTGTGCCCTCCTGCCCTCCACACACACATATTGTGCCCTCCTGAACCCCTGTGCTCTGACCTGCTGACTTCTATACTTTGCCATGGTTTCCCCATGCCCTGCCCTGCTGCCCCTTGTGTACTGTGCTTGCTTGACATCCCATTCTCTGCCCTGATGCCCCCTGTGAACTGTTTATCTCAGGTTTGACCCAGAATTGAGACATCCACGCAGTGCAAGCTGGGGGTGGGGCTTGAGTGTGGGCGGTGACACAGGGGGCCCAATTATCTCCTGTTGCCCAGGAGCCCCATGAGCCCCATGAGTTGTCAGCCCTCTCCTGCCTCCGTGTGACGTTGCCAGGTGGCACCGCCCCCTATCTATATAACAAATGTCAAAGGACAAAGAAAGCAGTCAGCGGGAGGCCTGGCAGAGCATTTTTGGTTTCTTTTGGGGTTTTTTGGGTCATTGGCCAGTGTGATTGACGATGGATTTACATCGCAGGACACTATTTTTTTATTATTTATAATAAAGGAATTGTCAAAAACGTGTCTTTTGTTTTTATTACTTTGTGTACACTTTTTTGGTGAATGGGTATGGCTACTATTTACCCGATACTCATTCACATGGGGGGGCAGTATCTGTTGTTAAAGGGGGGATTTGACTCTTTTTTTTTTTTTTTAATTTCATTTTTTGCTGCAGCATGTTTTATGCATGCTACAGGTGTGCAACTTTACAGGCACATTAGGGGGGGGGGCCCAGACACTATAGTTAAATACATTTTTCATTTTTATTGTTGTCACTGTTCTGAAAAAATGATTGTTTTTAAAAAATGTTTGCATTGATACATGTTTGCCAGTGCAATACCCAGACCCCCACACCACTTTTATGGCCAATTACTTGCATATAAGCCTTCAAAATGGGCACTTTTGATTTTTCATGTTCGGCTCCCATAGACTTCAGCGGGACTTGCCGTTCAGGTTAGAACATTTCCCCTGTTCGGGAGTTCTGCTGCAAACCGAACAGGGGGGTGTTTGACCCATGTCTATCTGCTAATAATGATTTTAGCGTATTTTTAGCAAAAAATATTGTTTTTTTTTATTTGCGGGGCTTTAAAAATCAATAGCATCTTCTTTTTATTCTACTGGTCATGTGCTTTCAGTAAATATATGGTTTGGGGGTGTCTTTCACCATTTTTCAAAAAGGCACAATGTGAAAATGTACTAATATTTGTTATTTATTAACTCAATACAGGTTACGCTTTTATATTTAGTAGAAATTTAGCAGGAATTTTTTTAACTTTTCTGTAATTTTTATCTGCTTATGATGATTTTAGTATATTTTTAGTGAATGTATTGTTTTGATAAACATTTGCACAAATATCGCAGGACCTTAAAAATCAGTTGGTTTGGGTTTTTTTTTTACAAACTCTGAAAGCTGTAAGGGAAAAATAAAAAAGCAACTGGAAAATTGCAAAATGGTCCGACCAGCTGAGTTTAGAAGTGGTGCACAGGGCCTGGCAGCAAAAGGGTAAAGATGAACTTCAGACAAACAAGTTTACATACATATGTGCAGGAGTATTGCCAACTTTCAGGACAGATGTGCTCTGTGTTAAAAAAAATGTAAAAAAAGAAAAAAATGTAATATATTTTTTAAAAATATATATATTTATTTTTTATACAGTCAGCAGTCAGTGTTCCTGATCACCTCCACACCACTTATATTATGATACTGTACTCCTCTGGTGACGATATGTCAAAAAATATTGTGAACATTTTTGTTTTTAATATCTTAATTTTCCAAAAAATAAGAAAGAAAAATTACAACTTCAAAAAACTTGCCGTGCCTCTTACTAAATACCTTGGACTTTCTACTTTCCAAAAAATGGGTCATTTGGGGGATATTTGTACTGTTATGACATTTTTGGGCCTCAAGAAATAAGGCCATCAGGATTGATCAATTTTCAGATATACACCATAGTTTGTGAACTCTAACTTTTCTATAATCTGAATAATATACACTGATTTGGGCTACATTCACCAAAGAAATGTAGCAGAATACATGTTTGCCTAAATTTATGAAGAACATTTTTTTTTTTTTTTGCAAAATTTCATAACAGAAACAAAGAAAGCACGTCATTTTTTGTTTAATTAGCAAAAAAAAAACCCCAGTGGTTATTAAATATCAGCAAAAAAAAGCTCTAGTTGTGTGAACAAAATGATAAAAACTTAGTTTGGGCACAGTGTTGCATGACCATGCAATTGTCATTCAAAGTGTGACAGTGCTGAAAGCTGAAAATTGGTCTGGGCAGGAAGGGGGAGAAAGTGTCCAGCATTGAAGTGGTTAAAATTGTTATGCAAAGGAGCTTCCTGTAATGCAAATAAGTCACCTTCAGGGCTTTTTCACACAGGTGTTCTGCTTGAAGGTCTCTGCTTTGCTCAGCGGGGGATCGATTCGCTGATCCCCACAGAGCAGGTGGATGACAGGTCCGTCTCCACTCACTGTGCAGAGACGGACCTGTCAGAGCCCCGCTCTCCTCTATGGGGAGATCGGGTGTAAACGGACCACCTGTCTATTCTCATGCAATCCCATCCGATCCACCAGACGGATGGAAAATGGGGTCTCCATTCCTCTGGATTTCACGGACAGAATCAGATCGGATATCGGCGGATGTCAGCGGACATGTCACCACTGAAATCCGCCACTCCGTAGAGGTGAATGGAGGGTCCGATCAGGTCCGCCTGAAAAACTGACAGGTGGACCTGATCGGAAAGCCCGTGTGAGAGGTGCCTTAGTAGTTTTTGTATGCCCTAGAGAATGGCCTATTCACCACCCATCTTTGGTTTTATGCAGAGAGCACTGATTACACATTAGTACTGCCTTGTGTGGGAGGTACCCCCTGGTGATGCAGACAATTCTCTCCAACAATGCTCACTATGTACACTGAAGTGAAATTAAATTGAATAAAAATAAGACTTTTTGCAGAAATCATGAAAAATATAGGATCTATGCATGAAAGAAATATACAGTATATTCAAATGTTTTGCTTTTAAATTCTCTTTTAAACTAAACAGTTGTTTAACAAGGTAAGGATTCATATGTACTTTAACTATGCATTACCCTTCATACACTTACTAGTATGTGAGGATGCCCAAGCACTCCTGTGTCTACAGTCTAATGCCCTGTACACACAGTCGGACATTGATTGGACATTCCGACAACAAAATCCATGTTCCATTGTTCGTTACTGGTCTTCAGGTCACTCTTCACAGGTCTTGCTGTTCTTCAGTGCATTCTGTTACTTCGTTCTGAGCAGCCGACCATTTTCTAGCCATGTTGCGTATATGTACTCATCGTAGAGTTCTTGCTGTGCGGGGGCTTGGTGTTGGGGTCCTTACTTTGACACAAGACCAGCCCATGAACAGGGTGGGGAGGAGTTCATGGACGAAGAATTGGTTGCTCCAGCGTAACCAGTTCTGTCACATGCCTTTGCTCCGTGAGATCCGTGAGAATAATCCTGACAATTTCAGGAACTTTCTTCGGATGACGGACCCCGTATTTCACCGTTTGTTGGCTTTGCTGGCCCCCTATATCAGCAGGCAGGATACCTGCATGAGTCAAGCCATCACTCCGGAGCAGAGGCTAGTCGCCACCCTGCGGTACTTGGTGACGGGGAGAAGCCTGCAGGACCTTAAGTTCTCGACAGGCATCTCCCCCCAGGCTTTGGGGATCATTATCCCGGAGACCTGTTCTGCCATCATTCAGGTCCTGTAGAAGGACTATATTAAGGTGAGATTTTTATCCTTTAACATCACATTTTAGTGTATTTAATGTTTGTTAATATATTGTACTTCTTTCGCATTCCCTAATTACCATGCATGCTGGAATTTTATGTAATTTTTTTTGTCCTTCATACATATTTGCCTTCACTTACCTCCCCAGCATGCTCTTCTGGCCCTATATCCACCTCGTCTACTCAATTAACAATGTATTTTGTCAGCTCCATAGTAGTGCTTTACCCTAAATACCCCCTAAAATGTTGAAAATTATGATGTGTGCTTGAAATTCAGGCAGAGTGCCAGTGGCTTTTTTTGGGGTCCCAAAATCATTTGGAACCCTCCCTCCCCCAACTGCTAACTAGCTGATACCAATCCTCTATCTGCTGACTTTGCCAAACCCATACACACTATACCCACCTCTTTTGTGGTCAGATTTATGGATGAATTCCCCAAAGCAGTAGTACAAGGGCCTGCCTGAATACTTTCAAATGGTACTGTTTAAAGATTTTGTATCCTATTATTATCTTTATAGGTAATAGCAGAATGTAAAAACGTGCTAAAATGTGTACAGTGTGTATTTATCTCTTTGTATTATGACACTTCTTACCTGTACAGTGGGCTGCCAAAAGTGTAAAGTAAGGAGGGGCTGGCCAAAGTAATACACATTATTTAGGCATTCATCTCTCAATGAAGTGGAGAGGGTTACCTGTCCAAAACATCTCCCCCCATAAATTTATTTAAATGGCCCATGAGAGGGGGGGAGGAATCTGATAGGTGGACCTTATACCTTTGTCTTTAAATACTCCCTAATATAAATGTTATACTGATGTTGGCCAAGAATGTTTGTGTCTAATCTGCTTTCCATGTTTATGTGCAAAATGATTATTTTTTTTTATTGTTTAACTCCACAGTTTCCTTCCAACCCACAGGAATGGCAGACTGTGGCCTCCCACTTTGCCCAGGGGTGGGACTTTCCTAACTGCGGAGGGGCAATTGATGGGAAACATGTCCACATCATCCCACCACCCAACTCGGGGTCATACTATTACAACTACAAGGGGTTCAATAGTATTGTGATGTTGGCGGTGGTGTCGGCTACTTACGAGTTTCTGTATGTGGACATGGGGAAGAATGGCCGGATGTCAGATGGTGGAGTCATCGCCCAGACTGAGTTCTACAGGCGTCTCCAGAATGGCAGCTTGGACTTGCCACCTCCAGAAGACAATGCGGAAGGACTCCCATTCGTCTTTGTTGCCGATGAAGCATTTGCGCTGGGGGACCATCTTATGCGGCCATTCCCTATGAGGACCCTCACCCCGGACCAGAGGGTTTTTAATTACTGGCTGACCAGAGCAAGAAGAGTGGTGGAGAACACGTTTGGAATAATGGCCAGCTGGTTCCCCCTATTTCTTACAGCGATACACATGACGGAGTGTAAACTCAATCACATCATCCTGGCGTGCTGTGTTCTCCACAACTTTTTAAGGAGAAATTCTGTGAACTATGCTGGCTCAGTTGGGCCTGAAGCCGGAGTTATTAATCTCAATGAACCAATCCTGACGGCGCTTGAAGCTAGCCGTTCTGGCTTGCCCCCCTGAGTGCCCCCGAGGTCTGTCTAAGATACATGAAATACTTTGCGGGTAGGGGGGCCATCAATATGCCAGACAATGTCTGAGACATTTTTTAAATAAAAAAATATTTTAAACTGAACAAATATTTGCTTACATTTACTGCTTATGTTTCTTTTAGCTGACCATGACTGAAATTTGGGGAGTCATGAAAATGGCGTGATTGTGTCAAATTATAAAGCACTGTTGGGTGTTATTTACTAAAGGCAAAGACCCTTTACATTACAAGTGCACTTGAGACTGCACTGAAACTGCACTTGTAGTGCAAAGTGGATTTGCCCTTAGGAAATAACCCCCATTGTCACAGAAAACACCAATTTTACCACAAAAAAAGTTTTGGAGCATTGAAAGAAGAAGCCAAACATTGTTGATTATCAATCTTTTTAATACAAGCACAATCACATGTGCATTTCTAAAAGGTTTTTAAAACAAACCAACATGTTTGTTGTATAACATATTTTTAGGTCACATTAACCACTTCAGCCCCGGAAGGTTTTACCCCCTTCCTGACCAGAGCACTTTTTTACAATTCGGCACTGCGTCGCTTTAACTGCTAATTGCGCGGTCATGCAATGCTGTACCCAAACGAAATTTGCGTCCTTTTCTTCCCACAAATAGAGCTTTCTTTTGATGGTATTTGATCACCTCTGCCGTTTTTATTTTTTGCGCTATACACGGAAAAATTTTGAAAAAAAATGATATTTTCTACTTTTTGTTCTAAAAAAAATCCAATAAACTCAATTTTAGTCATACATTTAGGCCAATATGTATTCGGCCACATGTCTTTGGTAAAAAAAATGTCAATAAGTGTATATTTATTGGTTTGCGCAAAAGTTATAGCGTCTACAAACTAGGGTACATATTCTGGAATTTACACAGCCTTTAATTTATGACTGCCTATGTCGTTTCTTGAGGTGCTAAAATGGCAGGGCAGTACAAAACCCCCACAAATGACCCCATTTTGGAAAGTAGACACCCCAAGGAATTTTCTGAGAGGCATGTTGAGCCCATTGAATATTCATTTTTTTGTCCCAAGTGATTGAATAATGACAAAAAAAAAAAAAAAAAATTACAAAAAGTTGTCACTAAATGATATATTGCTCACACAGGCCATGGGCATATGTGGAATTGCACCCCAAAATACATTTAGCTGCTTCTCCTGAGTATGGGGATACCACATGTGTGGGACTTTTTGGGAGCCTAGCCGCGTACGGGGCCCCGAAAACCAAGCACCGCCTTCAGGATTTCTAATGGCGTACATTTTTGATTTTACTCCTCACTACCTATCACAGTTTTGAAGGCCATAAAATGCCCAGATGACATAAAACCCCCCCAAATGACCCCATTTTGGAAAGTAGACACCCCAAGCTATTTGCTTTGAGGCATGTTGAGTCCAAGGAATGTTTTATATTTTGACACAAGTTGCGGGAAAGTGACACATTTTTATTTTTTATTTTTTTTTTGCACAAAGTTGTCACTAAATGATATATTGCTCACACAGGCCATGGGCATATGTGGAATTGCACCCCAAAATACATTTAGCTGCTTCTCCTGAGTATGGGGATACCACATGTGTGGGACTTTTTGGGAGCCTAGCCGCGTACGGGACCCCGAAAACCAATCACTGCCTTCAGGATTTCTAAGGGCGTACATTTTTGATTTTACTCCTCACTGCCTATCACAGTTTCGGAGGCCATGGAATGCCCAGGTGGCACAAACCCCCCCCAAATGACCCCATTTTGGAAAGTAGACACCCCAAGCTATTTTCTGAGAGGCATGGTGAGTATTTTGCAGCTCTCATTTGTTTTTGAAAATAAAGAAAGACGAGAAAAAAATTTTTTTTTTTCTTTTTTCAATTTTCAAAACTTTGTGACAAAAAGTGAGGTCTGCAAAATACTCACTATACCCCTCATCAAATAGCTTGGGGTGTCTACTTTCCAAAATGGGGTCATTTGGGGGGGGGTTTGTGCCACCTGGGCATTCCATGGCCTCCGAAACTGTGATAGGCAGTGAAGAGTGAAATCAAAAATTTACGGCCTTAGAAAGCCTGAAGGCGGTGCTTGGTTTTCGGGGTCCCGTACGCGGCTAGGCTCCCAAAAAGTCTCACACATGTGGTATCCCCGTACTCAGGAGAAGCAACAGAATGTATTTTGGGGTGTAATTTCACATATTCCCATGGCATGTTTGAGCAATATATCATTTAGTGACAACTTTGCGCAAAAAAAAATAAAAAAAATAAAAAATTGTCTCTTTCCCGCAACTTGTGTCACAATATAAATTATTCCATGGACTCAACATGACTCTCAGCAAATAGCTTGGGGTGTCTACTTTCCAAAATGGGGTCATTTGGGGGGGTTTTGAACTGTCCTGGCATTTTATGCACAACATCTAGAAGCTTATGTCACACATCACCCACTCTTCTAACCACTTGAAGACAAAGCCCTTTCTGACACTTATTGTTTACATAAAAAAATAATTTTTTTTTGCAAGAAAATTACTTTGAACCCCCAAACATTATATATATTTTTTTAAAGCAAATGCCCTACAGATTAAAATGGTGGGTGTTTCATTTTTTTTTTTCACACAGTATTTGCGCAGCGATTTTTCAAACGCATTTTTTGGGGAAAAAACACATATTTTTACATTTTAATGCACTAAAACACACTATATTGCCCAAATGTTTGATGAAATAAAAAAGATGATCTTAGGCCGAGTACATGGATACCAAACATGACATGCTTTAAAATTGCGCACAAACGTGCAGTGGCGACAAACTAAATACATTTTTAAAAGCCTTTAAAAGCCTTTACAGGTTACCACTTTAGATAAACAGAGGAGGTCTACTGCAAAAATTACTGCCCTCGATCTGACCTTCGCGGTGATACCTCACATGCATGGTGCAATTGCTGTTTACATTTGACGTCAGACCGACGCTTGCGTTCGCCTTAGCGCGAGAGCAGGGGGGACAGGGGTGCTTTTTTTTTTTTTTTTTTTTTCTTTATTATTATTATTTTTTTATCTTATTTTTAAACTGTTCCTTTCATTTTTTTTTTTTAATCATTTTTATTGTTATCTCGGGGAATGTAAATATCCCCTATGATAGCAATAGGTAGTGACAGGTACTCTTTTTTGCAAAAATTGGGGTCTATTAGACCCTAGATTTCTCCTCTGCCCTCAAAGCATCTGACCACACCAAGATCGGTGTGATAAAATGCTTTCCCAATTTCCCAATGGCGCTGTTTACATCCGGCGAAATCTAAGTCATAAAATGCTCGTAGCTTCCGGTTTCTTAGGCCATAGAGATGTTTGGAGCCACTCTGGTCTATGATCAGCTCTATGGTCAGCTGGCTGAATCACCGGCTGCATTTTCAGGTTCCCTGTTGAGACAGGAGAGCCAGAGAAAAACACGGAAGACGTTGGGGGGGGCATTCCCTCCCACTGCTTGTAAAAGCAGTCTAGAGGCTAATTAGCCACTAGGATTGCTTTTACATGAAAGCCGACCGCTGGCTGAAAAGAATGATACCAAGATGATACCTAAACCTGCAGGCATCATTCTGGTATAACCACTCAAAGTTGTGAATGGCGTACCTGAAGACAAAGAAATGGTTAACAATAAAGCACAGTAAACGGTAAGGTATAAAAAATTGCATACCTGAAAAACAAACATGATAAAACATAATAACAATAAAACATTGCAGAATAGAATACAGTATAAAAGAGCAGAACAATAGAGAGAGAATAGAGAGAGAGAGAACAATAAAACGACAACTATTTTTTTTTATTTTATATTTTTGTATGTGTTTTTTTTTTTTTTTTTTACACTTTTTTTTGTAACTAACTTTTATAACTGTAACCGGTTCCAGGTTCGGGTCTCTCAAAATGCGATGGCATCTTGGGAGACCCTGTGAAAGTGTGCCTAGTCTGTGCAATGCTGTACCCTACGCTAATACTCAACTAGTGAATGGTAGCGTTCAAAACATTCACCAATGCAAAGACCAGGATTGTCAGGACAGGAGGGACAATAATAGCGGGTGTCACGCCTATATCCGTGCTTGCTGCAGACACGACATCTTTTTTGGGGGGGTTCGCTGGGTAGGGGTACTCGGGAGGACATAAAGAAAATGCCTCTCATGCAGCCGACTGCATTTGGTTGGGGATGTGAATGGGGGAAGTACGGGTGCTGCAGAAGCGGTGGGTTCCCAATTAGGATTGGTGAATGCAGCAGGAAGGGCATTATGGGCACGACGGGCCTGTGTTTGTCTTTTTGGTGGCAGCGGGACACTACTTGTGCTTGCCACCTCACCAGCTTGAACTGCACTTATGGGACTCGCCACGTCACCAAGTGTTACTGCAGTGCGGGTTTGACTACAACCGGGGTGTACTAGGCCGCTGGCGCTTGCCAGTTCACCAAAACGCTACCAAAAAAACTGTTAGCGATCGCAGGGATCAGGCCTGACTCTGCGAACGCTGCAGTTATGCGTTTAGTGTTTTGTAAGTGACAGTGATCGATCGATACTGCACTTGGGTGGGCTGGGCCGGGCGGAGGGGCAAAACGCAGGTGCTAGCAGGTATCTGGGCTGATCCCGCTAACACTGCGTTTGTAGGAACCCTAAACTGCTGGGGACGCCAGTATAGATCTGATCGGATCAGATATTGATCCGATCAGATACTATACCACTAAGGGAGGTGTACGCTGCGTGCGTGGGTGTTAGCGGTACTGGCGCTAATCTGACACTGCCTGGGGCTGGTGCTTGCCAGTTCACCAAAACGCTACCAAAAAAACTGTTAGCGATCGCAGGGATCAGGCCTGACTCTGCCAACGCTGCAGTTATGCGTTTAGTGTTTTGTAAGTGACAGTGATCGATCGATACTGCACTTGGGTGGGCTGGGCTGGGCCGGGCGGACGGGAAAAACGCAGGTGCTAGCAGGTATCTGGGCTGATCCCGCTAACACTGCGTTTTTGGGAACCCTAAACTGCTGGGGACGCTAGTATAGATCTGATCGGATCAGATATTGATCCGTTCAGATACTATACCACTAAGGGAGGCGTATGCTGCGTGCGTGGGTGTTAGCGGTACTGGCGCTAACCTGACGCTGCCTGGGGCTGGTGCTTGCCAGTTCACCAAAACGCTACCAAAAAAACTGTTAGCGATCGCAGGGATCAGGCCTGACTATGCGAACGCTGCAGTTATGCGTTTAGTGTTTTGTAAGTGACAGTGATCGATCGATACTGCACTTGGGTGGGCTGGGCTGGGCCGGGCGGAGGGGCAAAACGCAGGTGCTAGCGGGTATCTGGGCTGATCCCGCTAACACTGCGTTTTCGGGAACCCTAAACTGCTGGGGACGCTAGTATAGATCTGATTGGATCAGATATTGATCCGTACAGATACTATACCACTAAGGGAGGCGTATGCTGCGTGCGTGGGTGTTAACGGTACTGGCGCTAATCTGACGCTGCCTGGGGCGACGCATATCACCGCCGGGTGATCAGGGGGCTAAACCTTTATTCGGTAATAAACGGCGGGTGCCCTGACACTATAAAAAATAAACGAACTAACCAGCATCACCCGTAACAGTTATATGGTGATCAGTGGTGAAAGGGTTAACTAGGGGGCAATCAAGGGGTTAAAACATTTATTAGATAGTATATGGGGGTCCATGTCGCTATAAAACGCTGACGGCGAACCTAAATATTTACGTCCCTAACTAGCGTCACCAGCGACACTAATACAGCGATCAGAAAAATGATCGCTTAGTGACACTGGTGACAGGGGGTGATCAAGGGGTTAAAACTTTATTAGGGGGGTTAGGGGGGTACCCTAGACCTAAAGGGGGGTAATACTCACTGCCCTAACACTGTAACTGTCACAAACTGACACTATGCAGTAATCAGAAAAAAAAAAATACTGCTAATGTCAGTTTGTGACGGGGGGGGTGATTGGGGGGGGATCGGGGGGCGATCGGGGGGGGATCGGGGGTGTAAGGTATGCCTGGCATGTTCTACTGTGTGTGTGTGTGTGTGTTGTGCACTCACTTGTCTTCTCTCCTCGGCGCTGGGACGGAAACTGCCAGACCGAGGAGAGATGACATCACTTCCTCTGCCTGTGTGAAACTACACACAGGCAGAGGAGGATTCCCATTGGCTGGGAGCGATCGCGAGGGGGGGGCCACGATCGGATGGTCTCCCCCTCGTCTCCCGACGCTCCCAGTCAAATGCCGACCGCCGCTGGCACCGGGGGGGGTCCGATCGGACCCCCCGCCCGCGGGAGGCAGATCACGTACGGGTACGTGATTCTGCCTGCCCGTGTCATTCTGCCGCAGTAAATCTGCGTTAGGCGGTCGGCAAGTGGTTAATAAAAGTAGAAATGTCCTTTTAAGGTAAAACAGGCATGTTTAAAACCAACAAGAAATACACAAATCTGGGACTTACAAAGTTCAACTTTTTAGAAATTGAAGGCAATATCAGACATGAGTATTTATAAACTGTGTTTGATATTGCGTTCAGATGGGGTGAAGTCACCCCTGGAAAAGCCGAATTTTGAAGATGCACACAAATTGCCGGATGTCAACATGTGCTAGCTGCCATCATGGGGGATCAATGGACGTGTTTTGTGGGTGCAACCCCTTCCTCTCATCTACTTTATTATTGAGGAAGGGGTTGCACCCCCAAAACACATACATTTGTCTCCCGTGATGGCAGATAGCACATGTTGACACACTGTGTGCATCTTCAAAATTTGGCTTTTCAAGAATATGTCAAAAAAGTACAAAAAATTCTCTGGACCAAAAAACTGAAATAATTCTGGATTTCGAGGGGTTTTAAACTCTCCCTAAAACATCAGTGATGTTCTTCATTTTGTTTTGAAAATCATTGATGTTTTGCTTGATGTTTTCCAAGTCCCTATTACACCCCATGATCTCCCCAATCAGTATCTGGGCACTTTCACTGGTGAAATGACCTTCATCCACAACATCACAATCACCTAAAAATATATAAAAAAAAAACATGTATTATAAATATGCCGGCATCCATCTCTTACCTGAGCCTGTGGTCGAAGACACTCACCTGTTGTGGTGACAATTTCCACCACGTCTCCCTCCTTCTCCTCTGCTTGGCTTTGTGGCATTTCCACTTCCTCATGAGGTGGGGGGTCTGTTGTCTCCTCTGATGAATGGTGTCCTCCAAGTCTTTTCTCCCCTATGTAAACCAAAAAAAGGTATACTTAGCACACAGATATTTGATGGCAGAAAGAGGAACATGAAACATTGCTTGGAAGTGGGGTACAATTGCCTATTTTGGCAGAGTTCCAAGATGAAGAAATATTGTTTACCTTTGTCAAGCTTGAATACTTACCAGTTTTGTACAAGCTTCACAGATGGAGGCACCCCATAGTATACACTGGAGCACCTGTGTGGGGCCCCCTAATAAAAAGGGTGTTCTTGTGTCCCACACTAGTGCTCCAGTGTCCAGATGTGTAAACAGCTGCTGAATTTCCTCTCCTTACACAGAATCGAGTTTGCATTTCATTCTAGTTACTAACCCATCTAGACACCAAAATTATTTTAAGAGAAGTAGGCCAGAAAAAATGTATAGAACTGCATCTGGACAAAACATGGTGTTTTATAGGCCGAACGAACAATGTTTCCTACGAGCGAATAATGTGTCCATGAACATGAAAGTTGCCATTTTAAACTGTACAACAGTATAAAGAAAAGCACATGGAGCAGCACGAATGTAATAAAAATAAAGAATAGGAACACAGGACAACTACTTACTTTTTTGCAGCACTCTCCTGATCCTTCTATACTGATCGTGCTCCCTTAATTTGAGGTCTGACCACCGCTTCCTCAGTTGATCCTTGGATCGTCCTACCCCAAAATTCCTGTGCAGACTCTTCACAACTTTAGTCATGACCTTGGCCTTTCTGAAATTGGGGTTGGTCCATACTTCCCATCATAGTCGGCCCTTTTCAATATGTCAACCATCTCCAACATCTCCACAAAGGACATATTTGATGCCTTAAATCTTCTCCTCCGGGATTGTGAAGTTTCTGGCTCCGGGCTTTCCTCCTCCTCCTCTTCCTCATTATTGTAATTTGCACGCACCTGTTGTGTCTCCGCCATGTGCTCTTCCCCACTGCGCAGAACGAGAAGGGGCAGGGAATAGACTAGAAAGAATGTCAGGGGCGGGCGGAGTTTCACACATGCGTGGTGTATATAAAGAGTAACACGCGTGCGTAGTACGTACGATCTGTGAGCGGAGGAAGGAGTATCGAAAGCGATGATCGTGATAACGAAGGTAACATTTAAACTTGGGCCTATAGTGCTTATAGATTGAGGCCTATATTGGGACAAGATTAGGAGAGTTTAGCCTGACATTAGGGTTTGTCTTGTGTTGAGTCTTGCAGAGAAAATGGATATATTGAAGGATCAGGACATTATCACCATATTCATTGATATGTTCAGGGAGCTGCCCTGTCTGTGGCAGGTAAACCACCCACATTATAAGAATCAAACAAAGAGGAAGGCAGCGTTGGATCAATTGCTGGAATTTGTGAAGCCGGTGATCCCCACGGCAGACATCACCTATTTCAAGGCCCTAATTGGTGGCATGAGGAGCACTTATCTAAGGGAGCACAAGAAGGTCCAGGATTCCCTGAGATCAGGAGCAGCAGATGACATTTATGTCCCCAGGCTGTGGTACTATGACAGGCTGCATTTTCTGGCAGGTCAGAGTGAACCCAGGCCAGCACTCTCCACTCTTCCTTCCACACTTCCTTCCCCCTCAGCTGAGGCTTCTGACATTCAACCTGGGCCTTCCAGGCAGCAACATGTGGAGGAGCCCAGCTTGAGTCAGGTATAGCATTCTTCTAAATATTTCTGGTTGTCAAATTAATGATGTTAAATATATGTTAGTTTGGAGTACTAATTTATGATTGTGTTTAATGAACCAAAAACTAAAACAATGTCCCTTTTTCATACACAGGAAAGTCTTAGCCAGGAGGTGGCCGGGCCAAGTAGGCTGCCCGATACCCAGGTCCCTCCCCCTCCGCCTTCAAAGAAAAAGTGTCAGGAAGAGGAGTAACCTGGAGGAGACAGCAATTGGCCTATTTTGGAAGGCTACTGAGGCCCTCAGAACACCCCACAGTGCTGAAGAGTTTGCTGACCTAACAGCATGCAAAATGCTGCAAATGGAGGAGGGACAACGCCTCTAATGTGAGTTTCTCATTTTAGAAGCACTAAATAAGGGGTTGAGGGGCCAACTCACATGCCAAAGCCACATTTGTGAGCTCACCCATGGTCCTCCTCCTCCTCCTCCAGGTCCTTCTCCTCCTCCTCCTCCAGGTCCTACTCCTCCTCCTGCCACACCTCCAACACCAGAGCCACATCCGGGAAAGACGCATGTAAGGAAGACCAGAGAGTGATGACCTGGGTTCAGTCTAGTCTGGCAAAAGATGCAGGCTCTTGTATGACCACTGCCTGGGGACATACATGTAATCTGCTGCTGTTCATGATCTCTTGGACTTCTGGACCAGATTGTACTCCCTTATATATGGACTCCTCGGGCCACCAATTTTGCAGTAAAATAGTTGATGTGTGCCCTGGGGGCCAAAGGCTTTGCCAATTTCTGCAGATTATCCAGCATTGCCTCCCTCTTTGTTTGGTTATGAGACCTTAATAAAGGAACTTTTTTTCAATTTTACTCGCCTATGTGTGTTTTCCTTCAAAAAGGACAGTTTGTTTGTGAGGAGGCAGGTACGTTTCAAAAATACAATGTGAAATTACCAAGAGACACCAACACCAAGCAATCTCCTTGAGATTAAATAATACAAGATAATAATCTGGTTGTGATAACTTGACACACAAAACACACCCAAAACTATTCTGGAGTAAAAAAAAAGATATATAAAACGCAAGATCAGGCTTTAAAAAACTCAAAAAAAAATTATTTAATCTAAAAACATCCCAAAAAGATTATTTTTTAGGGAGATGTGACAAATAAAAATATTATATTGATGAAATCATAAGAAGTTTGTGAGAACTCTGTGTGAATATGAGCAGCAAAACTATTTCATTCTTCTAGCATTATAAAGAAGAAGAGAGTGCGCTACATTAAACAATTTAAAACATTGCAGCATGACGAAAGTGCTATATCCATTCCGAACGCTAATTTTACCAGACCGAGCAGTTCCGTTTCGGAATTTATTCTGAGCATGTGTGTCACTTTGTGCGTCGGAATTGTCCACACACGGTCGGAAATGACGCAATCGGATTTTGTTGCCGGAAAATTTTATAGCCTGCTCTCAAACTTTGTGTGTCGGAAAATCCGATGAAAAAAGTCAGATGGAGCCCACACATGGTCGGAATTTCCAACAACAAGCTCCGATCTCACATTTGCCGTCAGAAAATCCGACCGTGTGTACAGGGCATAACAATATATGAAAAGCTGCTAACAAAATTAAGGCCTCCAGCGTTGTGGAACAAAACATAGTAATTCAGTAATGGTGGAAAGATTAGCTACAAAAAGAGCACAGGAAATGCTGGTGACAAAAAACAACAATTAAAGGAGCGCTCCTAGCCACATGGAAGTCAATAGAGCTACAAGCCCAGGAATAGATAGAATCAAAATGCACTTTAATGTAAAGTTAAAAAGCATGACATGCAGGAATCCCCAGCCTGATAACATGTTTCAGGGGCAAGCCCCTGCCTCAGATCATGCTCAAAGGTGGGGCAAAGCCCCTGAAACATGTTAGCATGATGACCGGCTTTTTTGGTTTGACATGGTTTCAATGCACTCCAAGACTTCCAGTTTTCCCTCACCAGCCAATGTTTGGGTGCTTTTCTGCCAGGTGTATGACATCACATGTGGTTCCGGGACATATGACTTCCACAGACACACCATCTCAGTGACCCCAGCAGCCATAATCAACACACTTCTTTCACTGTCCTGAGGCTCCTGGGTGGTTTAACCTACTTTTGGGTCCAGGATCATGTGTCATCCTTCAGCTTTTGGAATTATGTGTTTCTTCTCTCCACTGGCTTGGTGATCTATCAGTCTGGGCATTCCTGAAAGTCATGCTTTTTAACATATCCTCTTGGAACCTCAATGCGTTTGGTACTTGCATTTTTTTCTAGGACCTGTCCTTTGCTTTCAAAATGCTCCTCTTTTGGAACAGCTTTAGGAGTTCAGTTCCTCTTTAAATCAACCATGTTTAATTTATGATTATGAACTTTGCAAGCAGTCAGCTGTAGGGAAAGAAAAATATATTAAGAATAAAAATGTGGGCATAGAACCAATAGATTCAGCAATGCAAAGATTTATTGCTAGCTTAGATCTATTACTAGGTGCATACCTTATACATTATTGTTTCAATCAGTAAATATAAATATAATAACTTCAGTAATTCATTTCTGAGAATGCTGTATTTGATTTTAGCAGCATTGTAACATTTTACTCTAATGTATCACAAAGGAAAACACATTAGAAAATGATAAAATATTCACTAGTTTTCAATTCTGACTTGTGTCATTGATGCCAATGATAATTATGAAGATTTGAAATAAACCATTAATAGATATTGCTTTTTTATGGAGCCAGATAGAAGCTTTTAGATGTCATATATTTCTATAAAGGTTATTTATGACTTTTAAATAATGCTAATGGACAGACAAAGTTGGACGAATTCTGGTAAATGAATCTATACAGTGTCCTGGCTTTTATACTAATTGTGGCAGAATGGTTAGCATAATACATTTAAGTTCTAGCTCTTATTTCATTTAAGCACATTAAAGATAAACTATGCAATTAATTTAATTGAGATAACATTGAGGTGTATTTTTATAGTCTGAAATATCACTCAACTTGTGATGTTCATTACTTGACAAACTACACAGTAGTCTTTTACTGCTGAAAGTATATATCCACTGACGTTTTTATCACACGCTATAATTATTTAGAAGATAAATAAAACAATGCATACAATTAAAACACATTGGTAATATATACAGGTCACAATGGTTAATACAAAATATACCAAAGATGGTGTAATTCCATAGAGACATTAATAATAACAATGTTATTAAACAATAAAAAATATTCACCTGAAATCCTCTGGGAAAATACCATTGTATTTTAACAGATATAAAAAGGCAATGACTACTAGTATTTCACTCTTACATTAGGTAAGACTAAATAAAGTTTAACTCCAGTCAAAACATTTTAGTTTTTGTGTAGAGGGTTAGCACCTCATTTAAGTTTCCACTACTGTTTGTGTCCTGTTTGCAGAGCTTTATATTACACTCCCCATCCTCTTATCATTGGTAAAGGAAGTGAAGAGAATCGCTCTAACAGGTTTTGAAAAACAATAGTGATGCCATTTTTAGTACAGTGGAGAAACATTAAAAGCTGTGTCAACTTTCATTGCTGCCTGCGCCACTATTTGGGAAGCTTGATAGGGTGCTAGCAGGACAGGAAGTGAAAAGAAATGCCCTCTACTGGAACAAAGCCAATATTAACACCCCACAAACATTCAAACCTTTATCTGTTATACATAAAACTAAAATAATTTTGTTTAGATTTTGAATATAATATTAGAGGACAGCTAATAGATTATTTCAAATATTTATTGAACTTACACAGAGTTTATGAACCTCTATACTGACTACCGAACTACTATTAAGCTAGTTTTGTTAAATGTATATTTTTCTTCCATACACATATTTTTTTCTGTTACAAGGATGCTGTCACTCTACACAGTGTTATTCAACTATAAATAAGGAAAAGTTGTCCAAGCTGTCCACTAACTGTAAAACTTTTCAATAAAGCAATGTATATTTTATATATGATGGCGTGCCCTCCTGCTGAGACAATGGACTGTTCCTCAGCCTCCTATATTGGTCTTGATGAAGACAGAGGACCTTAGACCACTGGAGCATAATGGAGAAGAGGATGCAGGATCCGTAGCAGGACAAAGGTGCCTGCAGGAGGGGAGGATAGGGTAATGCAACTGTCTCTCAAGCAATTCAAACTGTCTCTCAAGCAATCCAAACTGTCTCACTGCTTTACTAAAGCTTTGCTATACCTGGGGTAATGCAACAGTCTCTCAAGCAATTCCTTCCCCAAATTCATGTGTAGCACCCTGATGTTTAGGCAGGGTTGCTAGTAAATTTACCTGTCAAGTATAGTTGCCTTGGCCAATTGATAGGAGATCAATTAATTCCACCCTAATTCTGGAATTTATGCACTTCTCTCTTCTGTCACTAGATGGCCGGGTATCTGGTGGCATTAGATAAGACAAGGGCATTGCAAGGACAGATTAGGAATAGATGGGGTGTCTCAGCCAATGGGCAGGGATCTTCTTGGGTCCCTAGCCCTGCTGGGAGAGCCTATTTATTTGGGTGAGGTCAGGTGATCGGGGTTGTGTTCCACTTGGATGGCTGTCTGGGTGGATGTTTGTTATACTGCCCCGGGCTGCTAGGCCAGAGCCTGGGGCATCTGGCTGCTAGGCTGTCTGAGGGCCTATCCAGAAGCAATAATACATGCTAAGGAAGTTTGTAGGATATTTGTGAGGATATTTGTGAGAGAGGTGGCATTCTCGGTTTGCTTCTATCTCCACTGAGAACCTTTCAAGTCCTGTCTACCCCCCCTCTTTACCCTTCTCCTCCTTTGAGACACACTGTATTCCTCTGTTTTCTCACATTTCTCTAAGTATTGTTGTGATCTATCGGTCTCTTGGACCGGTGTCACAATTTCTTGATGACTTCTCTGCCTGGCTACCCATTCTCTCCTCTGCAATACTCACTATTATCCTTGGTGATTTTAACAGACTAGCTGCATACCAACTTTTCACTGAACAGTGAACAATATGCAGTGTTCGCGGCAAATTCGAAAGCCGCCGAAACACCATTAAAATCTATGAGACACTAGCATGAAAATCAAAAGTGCTCATTTTAAAGTCTTATATGCAAGTTGTTGTCATAAAAAGTGTTTGGGGACCTGGGTCCTGCCCCAGGGGAAATATATCAATGCTAATTTTTTTTTTTTAAACGTCCATTTTTTCGGGAGCAATAATTTGTTTTAATGATTAAAGTGGAATAACAAAATGAAACATTCCTTTAAATATTGTGCCTGGGAGGTATCTATAGTATGCCTGTAAATTTTTCCCATGTTTAGAACAGTACCACAGCAAAATGACATTTCTAAAGGAAAAATTGTCATTTAAAATTGATCATGGCTGTAATGAATTGTCGGGTTTGGGCAATATAGATAAAACTAATTAAAAAAAAAGAGCATGGGTTGCCCCTTCAGTCCATTATCAGGCCTTTATCTGAGCACGCAACCTGGTAGGCCACAGGAAGAGAGGGGGGAAGACAGAGTACCCCCCCTCTTGAACCGTACCAGGCCACATGCCCTCAACATGGGGAGGGTGCTTGGGGGTCTGACCCCCAAGCACCTTGTCCCCATGTTGATGGGGACAAGGTCCTCATCCCCACAAACCTTGCCTGGTGGTTGTGGGGGTATGCGGGCGGGGGGCTTATCAGAATCTGGAAGCCCCCAGATCCCGGCCTCCCCCCCTATGTGAATTGGTAATGGGGTACATTGAACACCTACCATTTCACAAAAAAAGACAAGAGACAGCGTGGGACAAGTCCTTTAGTAAAAAATAAAAAAATAAAATGTCCCGCGATGTAAATTCACTCCGCCCAACGGACCGGAAAAAAAAGCCACAACCGTTACATTTCCCATGGACGTGGAATAGTTGCGGCTTTTTTTTTAATTTTCTTTTTCGGTCCGTCGGGTGGCGTGAATTTACATTGCGGGACATTTTTATTTTTTTATTTTTTTAATAAAGAACTTGTCCCAAGCTGTCTCTTGTCTTTTCTACCATTTTTGACACTTTTTTTGTGAAATTGTACAGGTACAATGTACCCCCTTACCAATTCACATAGGGGGGAGGCTGGGATCTGGGGGTCCCCTTGTTAAAGGGGGCTTCCAGGTTCCAATACCCCCCCACCCGCATTCCCCCACAACCACCGGGCAAGGATTGTGGGGATGAGGCCCTTGTCCCCAAAGCACCCTCCCCATGTTGAGGGCATGTGGCCTGGTACTGGGTCAGGAGGGGGAGGCCACTCTCTCATCCCCCCTCTTTTCCTGCAGCCTGCCAGGTTGCGTGCTCAGATAAGGGTCTGGTATGGATTTTGGGGTGACCCCTACGCCATTTTTTTTAAAATTTTGGTGCAAGATTCCCCTTAAAATCATCTGGTATGGATTTTGGGGGGACCCCATGCCATTTTTTAAAATCTGGCACAGGGTTCCCCATAATTTCCATATCAGACCTGAAGGGCCAGGTATGGATTTTAGGGGGACCCCCACGCAATTTTTTTAAAATTTTGGTTCGGGGTTTCCCTAATATTCATACCAGAACCAAAGGGCCTGGCAATGGACTGGGGGGAACCCATGCTCTTTTTTTCAATGAGTTTTATCTATATTGCTGAGACCCAACAATTCATTACAGACGCGATCAGCTTTAAATGACAATTTTTCTTTTAGAAATGTCATTTTGCTGTGGTACTATTCTAAACACGGCAAAAATGTGCCACTTCATCCTCTTCTATCTTATGCTCCCTCACATCTTCAATCTCTCCCTCTCTACTGGCACCTTCCCCTTCCCTCTAAAACATGCCCTGGTCATCTCTTACTTAAAAAGCCCTCACTGGACCCCACCAGCCTGAACAACTTAAAATCCATCTAATTGCTCCTGTTTGCATCAAAACTTTTTGAATGCTTACTCTATAACCGTCATAGCTCCTACCTCTCTGACAACAATCTTCTTGACCCCTTACAGTCCAGCTTTCACTTACTACACTCCACTGAAACTGCCCTACTGAAACTCAATAATGATCTACTAACTGCTAAAAACAATGGCCACTACTCCATACTCATACTACTCAAACTCTCTGCAGCCTTTGATACTGTTGACCATCCCCTCCTCAAAAAATAACTCCAGTCTCTTGGCCTTCAAGACTCTGCTCTCTCCTGGTTCCCCTCCTAACTATCACAGTGCTCTTTCAGTGTTACCTAAAACTCTGTTTCCTCCTCTCCACTTCCTCTTTCTGTAGGGGTACCTCAAGGTTCTGGCCTCAGACATCTTCTCTTCTCCATTTATACCTTCTCCCTTCGTCAGTTAATAAACACCGATGGCTTTCAGTACCATCTCTATGCTGATAACACACAAATATATCTCTCTACTCCTTACCTCACTACTTCAATCTCCTCTTGCATTACTAACTTACTAACTGAAATATCAGCATGGATGTCACACCACTTCCTCAAGCTTAATCTTTCCAAAACTGAGCTCATCATTTTTCCTCCAGCCCATGCCCCCCGACTTCTCCATCAAAATCAAAAATACAACCATCAGTCCCTCCTAGGGATGAGCCAAACACCCCCCGGTTCGGTTCGCACCAGAACCTGCGAACGGACCGAAAGTTCGCACGAACGTTAGAACCCCATTGACGTCTATGGGACTCGAACGTTCGAAATCAAAAGTGCTCATTTTAAAGGCTAATTTGCATGGTATTGTCCTAAAAAGGGTTTGGGGACCCGGGTCCTACCCCAGGGGATATGTATCAATGCAAAAAAAACTTTTAAAAACGGCCGTTTTTTCGGGAGCAGTGATTTTAATGATGCTTAAAGTAAAAAAAAAAGTGAAATATTCCTTTAAATATCGTACCTGGGGGGTGTCTATAGTATGCCTGTAAAGTGACGTGTGTTTCCCGTGTTTAGAACAGTCCCTGCACCAAATGTCATTTTTAAAGGAAAAAATCTCATTTAAAACTGCTTGCGCGTTTAATGTCATGTCGGGTCATGGCAATATGGATGAAAATCAGTGAGACAAACGGCATGGGTACCCCCCAGTCCATTACCAGGCCCTTTGGGTCTTGTATGGATATTAAGGGGAACCCCGCACCCATTTAAAATAAGGAAAGGCCCTATATACTCTGAACAGCAGTATACAGGCGGTACAAACAAGACAGGGACTGTAGGTTTGTTGTTAAGTAGAATCTCTTTGTAATTTTGAACGGGTACATTTTTAACGCGTTTAGCTCCAGCCAAAAAATCTTTTTTAAGCTTTTTGGAAAACATAGGGAAGGGTTATCACCCCTGTGACATTTGTTTTGCTGTCTTTCCTCCTCTTCAGAAGATTTCACCTCACTTTTTGTCCCAATGAAAAATGTTTTTTGAAAATTTGGGTTTTTTGTGGAACAAGGATTGGAAAGCATCAGTGGAAAGGAGAAATTGTTTTCCCATATTAACTCTTACAGGAGAGAATTTCCCTTCCTAGGGGTAGATTTCATCTCACTTCCTGTTGTCTCCTTCAGTTTGCAAGTAGGAGTCCTTTGTAAGTTAGATGTTTGAAAGTAGGGTCCTGCCCTATATACTCAGCAGAAATTTGGGCCTTAGGTGTTGCTGTGGCCACAACACTGTAAGCCCTCACAGGGCCCTGCTGTGAAATATTAGATCAAGAATTGTAATTACATGTCCCTGTTGAACAGGAGCTGAAAAATTAGGCCTTAGGCACTGGTGCTGTGGTGCCACAACACTGCAACCCCTCACAGACACTCTAGTTGGAACGCAGGAACGAGCCCTGCTGCAAAGTATTGCATCAAAAATTGTAATTACACGCCCCTGTTAGACAGGGGCAGAAAAATTGGGCCTTAGGCACTGGTGCTGGTGCCACAACACTGCAACCCCTCACAGACACTCTAGTTGGAACGCAGGAACGAGCCCTGCTGCAAAGTATTGCATCAAAAATTGTAATTACACGCCCCTATTAGACAGGGGCAGAAAAATTGGGCCTTAGGCACTGGTGCTGGTGCCACAACACTGCAACCCCTCACAGACACTCTAGTTGGAATGCAGGAACGAGCCCTGCTGCAAAGTATAACATCAAAAATTGTAATTACACGCCCCTGTTAAACAGGGGCTGAAAAATTGTGCCTTAGGCACTGGTGGTGGCGCCCAGAACCAAAAATGTTCTTACAAGCTATCAGCGTGATGATTGAGGAGGAAGAGGATAATTACTCAGGGATAGTCACTCAGCATCAGCATAGGCAGTCTTTAAAGGGATCTGAGATTTCAAAAAAAATTATTCGGTTACATCAGCATCAGGTGCTTGGTAGCTGGTGGTGATCCAAGACTGATTCATTTTTATGAAGGTCAGCCGATCGACCGAGTCGGTGGACAGACGCACCCTGTGATCGGTTACCACGCCTTCAGCAGCACTGAATGTGCGTTCCGAAAGAACGCTGGATGCAGGACAGGCCAGTAGCTCAATTGCATACTGTGCAAGCTCTGGCCAGTGATCCATCCTCAAGACCCAGTAACCCAGAGGATTTTCGGTGGGAAAGGTGTCCAAGTCTGATCTTGCCCCTAGGTATTCCTGCACCATGTAAAACAGACGCTGGCGATGGTTGCTGGAACCGATCATACCTTGGGGCTGCGGACCAAAAAATTGTCTGAACGCATCGGTCAGACGGCCACCTTCTCCACCGCTCCTTCTTTGACTGACCGAAGCCTCAGCAACACGTTGTCCAGAAACAGGAGTTTGTAACCTCCCAGTCTCTGGGAACGCATTGCACAGATCTTTCTGCAAGGCCTTCCGAAGATGTTTCATCCTCTGCTCCCTCTGCGATTGCAAGATAAGGTCCGCAACCTTACCCTTGTAACGTGGATCAAGGAGGGTTGCCAGCCAGTATTGGTCCTTCTCCTTGATACCACGAATACAAGGATCCTTACGCAGGCTTTGCAGGATCAGGGAGGCCATGCAGCGTAGGTTTGCTGAGGCATTCGGTCCGGAGTCCTCTGGGTCACTAAGGACGACAACGTCCGCAGCCACCTCCTCCCAGCCACGTACAAGTCCATGTGTTTCTTGGGACTGATCCCTTAAAGACTGCTGCTGATGCTGAGTGCCAGGCTCCACCTCCATACTGACACAATCTTCCTCCTCCTCCTCCTCCTCCTCTTCCTGTGTGATCGGCGGGCACGCAGGAACACTGTCTGGATAAAGGGGGCCTTGAGAGCTAAGGAAGTCCTCCTCTTCCTGCCTCTGTTCTGCCTCAAGTGCCCTGTCCATTATTCCACGCAGCGTGTGCTCCAACAGGTGGACAAGGGGGACAGTGTCACTGATGCATGCACTGTCACTGCTCACCATCCTCGTGGCCTCCTCGAATGGTGACAGGACAGTGCATGCATCCCTGATCATGGCCCACTGGCGTGGGGAAAAAAAACCAAGCTCCCCTGACCCTGTCCTGGTGCCATAGTCGCACAGGTACTCATTGATGGCCCTCTGCTGCGTGTGCAGCCGCTGCAGCATGGCCAACGTTGAGTTCCACCTGGTGGGCATGTCACAGATTAGGCGGTTCTTGGGCAGGTTAAACTCTTTTGGAGGTCCGTCAGCCAAGCACTGGCATTATATGACCGGCGGAAATGCACACAGACTTTCCTGGCCTGCCTCAGGACATCCTGCAAGCCCGGGTACCTGCCCAAGAACCGCTGCACCACCATATTAAGGACGTGAGCCAAACAGGGCACATGGGTCATTTGTCCCTGTCGAAAGGCAGAGAGGAGGTTGGTGCCATTGTCGCAAACCACCATTCCTGCCTTAAGTTGGCGTGGCGTCAACCACCTCTGAACCTGCCCCTGCAGAGCTGACAGAACCTCTGCCCCAGTGTGGCTCCTGTCCCCCAAGCACACCAGCTCAAGCACCGCATGGCATCTTTTGGCCTGCGTACTTGCGTAGCCCCTTGAACGACTACGGAGCACCGCTGGTTCCGAGGAAGAGGCCATGGAGGAAGAAGAAGAGGAGGGGGTGGAGGAGAGAGGTGTGTCACAATCAGCATTTTGGAGGCGTGGTGGCGGAACAACCTCCAACACTACTGCACCTTGTCCTGCATCCTTCCCAGCTGCCAGCAGAGTCACCCAATGTGCCGTGAAACTTAGGTAACGTCCCTGTCCATGCCTGCTGGACCATGAGTCAGCGGTAATATGCACCTTACTGCTGACCGCCCTGTCCAGCGAGGCATGGACATTGCCTTCCACGTGCCGGTAGAGAGCCGGAATCGCCTTCCGTGAGAAAAAGTGGCGTTTGGGTACCTGCCACTGAGGAACCGCACATTCCACAAACTCACGGAAGGGGGCAGAGTCTACCAACTGAAAAGGCAGCAGTTGAAGTGCTAGCAATTTTGCCAAGCTAGCATTCAACCGCTGGGCATGTGGATGGCTGGGAGCAAACTTCTTTCGGCGGTGCAGCAGCTGGGGCAGGGAAATTTGCCTGGTACAATCTGACGTCGGTGTACCAAAAGCAGATTGCCCACAAGTACTTGGCTGTGACACACCTAATTCTACACCTTCATTCCTCTCACTGCAGGTCTCAGAGAGGACTGGAGGTCTAGTGGGGTTGGAAATCTCAGCTGATGAGGAGCAAGGAGAGATCCTCTTTGTTCTTTGGTGTGGGTCTTTTAGATACGCTTGCCAACGAACTGCATGGCAGGTCAACATATGTCTGGTCAAGCATGTGGTACCCAAGCGGAAGATGTTTTGGCCACGTGAGATACGCTTGAGACATATGTTGCAAATATCAGTGGTGCGATCTGATGCACTCGTCTCAAAAAAGGCCCACACCAAAGAACTTTTTGAATAACGCGCAGAGACTGCAGCGCCCTGCACATGTGGAGCTTTGGGGTGTGATGCAGTCAATGTGCTGCCCTTAGGCTGGCCCCTGGAGGGCATCCTGCCTCGTTGGTGATGTGCTGCCTCCTCCTCCTCCTCCTCCTCCTCCTCCTCCTCTCTCCTATCAGGCACCCACGTTGAGTCAGTGACCTCATCATCCCCTCCCTCCTCATCACTGGAGCAAACCTGGCAGTATGCTGCAGCAGGGGGAGCATGACTGCCAGATTGCTGTCCTTCTTGGGCACCCCCTCTGTCCGTGCTCATGTTACTGCCTTCATCGAGCTCAGTATCATCATCAGAGCCTTCCAAACACTGGGCATCCTCCTAGAGCTTGTACCCAACACTGTGGTCAAACAGTTCGAGGGAATCCTCATGAGGACTTGGTGCAGCTAGGGAAGGAGTCACTGATGACATTGAGCTGAGGGAAGAGGCCGCTGCTTTGCCAGACAAAGCACCCTGGGCATGGGTGAGAGAGGATGAGGAGGATGAGGACAGCTTGGTCATCCACTCGACCAAGTCTTCCGCATGTTGCGGCTCAACACGGCCAGCTGCCGAAAAAAAGGCCAAGCGTGTCCCATGGCCACGTGCTGATGAGGATGCACCGTCTCCACGACCAGCACTAGACACAGAGCCTGCTTGCCCTCTCTTATTGGCTTGTGACTGTCTGCCTCTCCTTCTTGGCCTTCCAGACATACTAATGGCCTGTAGCTGCACTAAGCTGGGATAGAACACCAGTAATTTTCTTCAGGTAGCTTTATATACTGTAACCAGACAAGCCTGCCTGTCAGTAGGAAGATAACAGGAACGGATCTAGCTGAACACTGTGAGCAGGACGCACTGTACTAAATGTAAATAGTCTAGCTGCCTGACCGTGGTACTAATAGGATCAAATAGAACACCAGTAATTTTCTTCAGGTAGCTTTATATACTGTAACCAGACAAGCCTGCCTGTCAGTAGGAAGATAACAGGAACTGATCTAGCTGAACACTGTGAGCAGGACGCACTGTACTAAATGTAAATAGTCTAGCTGCCTGACCATGGTACTAATAGGATCAAATAGAACACCAGTAATATTTTCAGGTAGCTTTATATACTGTAACCAGACAAGCCTGCCTGTCAGTAGGAATATAACAGGAACGGATCTAGCTGAACACTGTGAGCAGGACGCACTGTACTAAATGTAAATAGTCTAGCTGCCTGACCGTGGTACTAATAGTATCAAATAGAACACCAGTAATTTTCTTCAGGTAGCTTTATATACTGTAACCAGACAAGCCTGCCTGTCAGTAGGAAGATAACAGGAATGGATCTAGCTGAACACTGTGAGCAGGACGCACTGTACTAAATGTAAATAGTCTAGCTGCCTGACCGTGGTACTAATAGGATCAAATAGAACACCAGTAATTTTCTTCAGGTAGCTTTATATACTGTAACCAGACAAGCCTGCCTGTCAGTAGGAAGATAACAGGAACGGATCTAGCTGAACACTGTGAGCAGGACGCACTGTACTAAATGTAAATAGTCTAGCTGCCTGACCGTGGTAGTAATAGGATCAAATAGAACACCAGTAATTTTCTTCAGGTAGCTTTATATACTGTAACCAGACAAGCCTGCCTGTCAGTAGGAAGATAACAGGAACAGATCTAGCTGAACACTGTGAGCAGGACGCACTGTACTAAATGTAAATAGTCTAGCTGCCTGACCGTGGTACTAATAGGACCAAATAGAACACCAGTAATTTTCTTCAGGTAGCTTTATATACTGTAACCAAACAAGCCTGCCTGTCAGTAGGACGATAACAGGAATGGATCTAGCTGAACACTGTGAGCAGGACGCACTGTACTAAATGTAAATAGTCTAGCTGCCTGACCGTGATACTAACAGGATCAAATAGAACACCAGTAATTTTCTTTAGGTAGCTTTATATACTGTAACCAGACAAGCCTGCCTGTCAGTAGGAAGATAACAGGAACTGATCTAGCTGAACACTGTGAGCAGGACGCACTGTACTAAATGTAAATAGTCTAGCTGCCTGACCGTGGTACTAATAGGATCAAACAGAACACCAGTAATTTTCTCCTGGTAGCTTTATATACTGTAACCAGACAAGCCTGCCAGTCAGTAGGAAGATAACAGGAACGGATCTAGCTGAACACTGTGAGCAGGACGCACTGTACTAAATGTAAATAGTCTAGCTGCCTGACCGTGGTACTAATAGGATCAAATAGAACACCAGTAATTTTCTTCAGGTAGCTTTATATACTGTAACCAGACAAGCCTGCCTGTCAGTAGGAAGATAACAGGAACGGATCTAGCTGAACACTGTGAGCAGGATGCACTGCACTAAATGTAAATAGTCTAGAAGATAACAGGAATGGATCTAGCTGAACACTGTGAGCAGGACGCACTGCACTAAATGTAAATAGTCTAGAAGATAACAGGAACGGATCTAACTGAACACTGTGAGCAGGACGCACTGCACTAAATGTAAATAGTCTAGAAGATAACAGGAACGGATCTAGCTAAACTGAATACAGTGTATATATATATATGCAACACCTGGGATGCATATATATACACAATACACTGTAAGTGCAGCTAACTGACTGACTGTTCTGCCTAATCTATCTATCTCAAATCAAATGACACTGTCTGTCTCTCTCTCTCTCTCAATGAACGCCGGAACACACACTACACAGGGCTGCCGTGCAGGCGGCCTTATATAGTGTGGGGTGTGTACTAAATCCCCTGAGCCATAATTGGCCAAAGCCTCCTTGGCTTTGGCCAATTATGGCTCTCTGTTCAGGCGGCGCTGTGATTGGCCAAGCATGCGGGTCATAGTGCATGCTTGGCCAATCATCAGCAAGCAATGCACTGCGATGCCGCAGTGAATTATGGGCCGTGACGCGCCACACGAATTTGGCGCGAACGGCCCATATCGTTCGCAATTCGGCGAACGGGCGAATAGCCGATGTTCGAGTCGAACATGGGTTTGACTCGAACACGAAGCTCATCCCTAGTGGGGGATAAAGGGGGAAATTCAAAACTTAATAGAACAGTATTATTTAAATACGTTTAGTCAGATTATACAGAAGGTGGTAAATTACATAGTGACCAAAGAAAGGCTAAGCCTTAAGATTGAATACGCTTCAAGATGAGGAGTGAAAGTCATTCAATCCATTGTGTCTATGGGATCTATATCAGGAGAATTGAATTGACTTCTCTTAGAGGAATTGTGTCAGCATCTATCTTTTTCAGATTTGGAGGATTCTTGAGAGGAGCTGGATGTTGTGCGTCGATGAGGGCTAGTTGAAAATCTTTCAATCAGATATAGTTCCTGTAGAGTGTTTTGTAGTTCATCTGAGGATCTACAGGAATGTTTGACACCTTGATAGGTAAAGCGGATAGAAAATGGGAATTCCCATTGAGAAGGGATCCGGTGTTAGATTATAAAGAAAGGGTTTAAGTGCACAGTAATTGGGGAAAAGTCAGCATAGGGTTAAGGATAAGGATGATCGTGAAAAATGAGGGAATCTTTTCCTCTAGATGCAGCCATGAGCTGTTCTTTGGTGCAGTAGAAGTGGAATTTTGCAATAATATCATGAGGGGGACTTTCGGGTTTGCATGGTGTTAAAGCTCTGTGAATCCTATCCATCTCCAAATGATCGACCGGGATTGATGGTAATAGTTCTTGGAAAAGTGTGGTCATAGTAGAATGAAGGTCAACATAAGCCTCAGGTTTGATTGACATGCTCTATTTCAAAGTCCTCTAAGCGTGTTTGCAGAATAAGGTTTTCTTCCTTAAGAGTCTCTAATTCATTATAATGGGATAGTACATTCGTTTCCATGTCATTTCTTTTGTGAGATTTTCAGTTATATAGTCTGAGATCTGCTTTAAGGCTTTCTGTAGCAATTTTTTTGTCTCAAAATATTTGGATGTAGGGAATCTGTTTGTTTTTCTTGTGAGGCAGTGCCATATTCACAGTCAGAGTCATTAAAGGCATCCTGAAGGAACTGCAGTTGCTTAGCAGCACGAGATGTGCCGGTGTGTGAGGAAGGGGGCTGTGCCATTTTATAGAAGCCTCTAGACTGTATCCTTGGTACTCTTTCATTTATTTTTACCTGGGGCGGCACCAAAGACCATTTTTTTTTATCACTGGGTCAATGAAGAGGCTTTTGGTAAGATTATTTTCGGTTTACCATGCCTTGCGGGTGTCTTTATCAGCCGAGGAGTCCCAAGAGATGTGGAGCTTCAGCTGGACATGTCTGTCGCCCACGACTCCGCTTCTTCCCCTCAAATGTAAATATTTTAATTCATGTACTGTAAAAGCTTTGTTGCTTATGAAAACACATGAACACGTGAACACATAAAACACATGTACTGTACTGCATACTGTATGCATTCAAATTTGCACACCTAAAGGAACACAGCATGATTATTTTGGCAACTTACAACAGAAGATGAAAGTTGTCATTTCAACTTTAAACCCTTATGTGGATGTAATGCATACCAGCACATTTTCGCTGTATGCACACTCTCAGCTTTTCTACTATGGCCTAAAAAACATATGTTTACTAACTTTTTTATTTACCGAGTTAGCCTTTTCTTTATCGATTAAAAACTTAAGGACCTTATTCATTGTTTTAGAAGGTTATTGTAAACAGAACATTTTGTTTGTCTGTTATTGTTACGGTGTTTATCATTTCTTTAGCACAAACTCACATTTTAATTTATCATCCCTATCCATTTTTATAGCGTTGCTTACCAAGGGGGTTGAAGTAAATGTACAGTACAGTGAAATGCAACTGAAAAATTTATAGCTTTAATGCTTGGCTTTTTAATATGCATTGGTAGAAAATAGATCCATAAAATTTCATGTAGCATTAACCAGTACACTGGTACCAAGTAGACTGAACAATTTTTATGTGTACAATAAAGAGAAGGAAAAAATTAGCTTCATTTTATATGTTCACATTTTGCTCAGGAAAAGCTGATGCATTTACATTTTCATGGTATGAAAGCAAGACATTAATGAAGCCAACATTGTCTGCTATTTCACACAGTATATACACATTTATATGCTTGTATAAAATACGGTGCCTACTTTTTTTTATAGACATACTGCATGCAATGCAATAATGTAATGCTAAAGTAATGCTATGACTTGCTCAAATCAGACTAACAAGTTAATCGTAAATGTACAATAACAGTGTTTTTTTTTTCTTTTAAATGTACACATTTTAATTAGCTTAAGATAGCTAATAGGAATGATTTGAATGTATCTAGGTTTTGTTTGAGACATTTTCACAAAAATTACTGAAGTTCGAGTACTGAACCAAACTGCATTAATGTCAATGGGAGACGAATGTTAAAAAACGGTTATGACCATTCTTAGACTAATAGGCAAGGGTTTGTCAAACAAATGGAATGAGGTTGGGAACTACCCTGAGGAACATGTACTAAAGCAAAAAAATTTTTGATGGGAAGCAGCAATTTTAACCACTTCAAAACAGGGCACTTTCACTATCTTCCTGCTGAGGCCAACTTTCAGCTTTCAGGGCTGTTGCATTTTGAATGACAGTTGTGTGGTCATGCAAAACTGTACCCATATGACATTGTTATCATTTTTTTTTACACAAAGAGAGTTTATTTTTGGTGGTATCTAAGTACTATTAACCACTTGCCGACCGCCTCACGCAGATATACTGTGGCAGAATGGCATGGGCAGGCAAAATCACGTACCTGGTACATGATTGCCTTCCCGTGGGCGGGGGGTCCGATCGGACCCCCCCGGTGCCCAAGGGCGGTTGGCTTTGGTCTGGGAGCGTTCAGAGATGAGGGGGAGGCCATCCATTTGTGCCCCCCCCTCATGATCGCTCCCAGCCAATCAGGTCATTCCCCTGCCTCTGTATAGTACACAGAGGCAGAGGAAATTATGTCATCTCTCCTCGGCTCAGCATTTTCCGTTCCGGCGCCGAGGAGTGAAGACTGCAATGTGAGTGTAAAACACACACACATCACAGTAGAACATGCCAGGCACACATAACACCCCCCTTTACCCCCCGATCATCCCCCGATCACCCCCTAATCACCCCTCCCCCCCGTCACACTGACACCAAGCAGTTTTTTTTTTTCTGATTACTGCATGGTGTCAGTTTGTGACAGTTAGTGTGGTAGGGCAGTTAGTGTTAGCCCCCTTTAGGTCTAGGGTACCCCCCTAACACCCCCCAATAAAGTTTTAACCCCTTGATCACCCCCCGTCATCAGTGTCAGTAAGCGATCATTTTTCTGATCGCTGTATTAGTGTCACTGGTGACGCTAGTTAGGGAGGTAAATATATAGCTTCGCCGTCAGCGTTTTATAGCAACAGGGACTCCCATATAATTTAACCCCTTGATTGCCCCCTAGTCAACCCTTTCACCAGTGATCACCGTATAACTGTTACAGGTGACGCTGGTTAGCTCGTTTATTTTTCTAGTGTCAGGGCACCCGCCGTTTATTACCGAATAAAGGTTTAGCCCCCTGATCGCCCGGCGGTGATATGCCTTGCCCCAGGCAGCATCAGATTAGCGCCAGTACCGTTAACACCCACACACGCAGCATACAGCTCCCTTAGTGGTATAGTATCTGAACGGATCAATATCAGATCCGATCAGATCTATACTAGCGTCCCCAGCAGTTTAGGGTTCCCAAAAACGCAGTGTTAGTGGGATCAGCCCAGATACCTGCTACCACCGGTGTTTTGCCCCTCCGCCCAGCCCAGCCCACCCAAGTGCAGTATCGATCGATCACTGTCACTTACAAAACACTAAACGCATAACTGCAGCATTCACAGAGAGCGTTCGCAGAGTCAGGCCTGATCCCTGCGATCACTAACAGTTTTTTTGGTAGCATTTTGGTGAACTGGCAAGCACCAGCCCCAGGCAGTGTCAGGTTAGCGCCAGTACCGCTAACACCCAGGCACGCACTGTACACCTCCCTTAGTGGTATAATATCTGAACAGATCAATATCTAATCCGATCAGATCTGTACTAGCGTCCCCAGCAGTTTAGGGTATAACTGCAGCATTCGCAGAGTCAGGCCTGATCCCTGCCATCGCTAACAGTTTTTTTGGTAGCGTTTTCGTGAACTGGCAAGCACCAGCCCCAGGCAGTGTCAGGTTAGTGCCAGTAGTGCTAACACCCACGCACGCACCGTACACCTCCCTTAGTGGTATAATATCTGAACAGATCAATATCTGATCCGATCAGATCTGTACTAGCGTCCCCAGCAGTTTAGGGTTCCCAAAAACGCAGTGTTAGCGGGATCAGCCCAGATACCTGCTAGCACCTGCGTTTTGCCCCTCTGCCCGGCTCAGCCTAGCCCACCCAAGTGCAGTATCGATCGATCACTGACACTTACAAAACACTAAACGCATAACTGCAGCGTTCGCAGAGTCAGGCCTGATCCCTGCAATCGCTAAAAGTTTTTTTGGTAGCGTTTTGGCGAACTGGCATGCGCCAGCGGCCTAGTACACCCCGGTCATAGTCAAACCAGCACTGCAGTAACACTTAGTGACGTGGCAAGTCCCATAAGTGTAGTTCAAGCTGGTGAGGTGGCAAGCACAAGTAGTGTCCCGCTGCCACCAAGAAGAAGACAAACAGGCCCGTCGTGCCCATAGTGCCCTTCCTGCTGCATTCGCCTATCCTAATTGGGAACCCACCACTTCTGCAGCGCCCATACTTCCCCCATTCACATCCCAAACCAAATGCAGTCGGCTGCATGAGAGGCATTTTCTTTATGTCCTCCCAAATACCCCTACCCAACGAACCCCCCCAAAAAGATGTCGTGTCTACAACAAGCGCGGATATAGACATGACACCCACTATTATTGTCCCTCCTGTCCTGACAATCCTGGTCTTTGCATTGGTGAATGTTTTGAACGCTACCATACACTAGTTGAGTATTAGCGTAAGGTACAGCACTGCACAGACTAGGACACACTTTCACAGGGTCTCCCAAGATGCCATCGCATTTTGAGAGACCTGAACCTGGAACCGGTTACACTATTAAAAGTTACAGTTACAAAAAAGCTGTAAAAAAGAAAAAAAACACAAAAAAAATATAAAATAAAAAAAAAGTTGACGTTTTATTGTTCTCTCTCTCGCTCTCTCTATTCTCTCTCTATTGTTCTGCTCTTTTTTACTGTATTCTATTCTGCAATGTTTTATTGTTATTATGTTTTATATAATAATTATATTTATATTTATGTTTCAGGTATGCAATTTTTTATACTTTACCGTTTACTGTGTTTTATTGTTAACCATTTTTTTGTCTTCAGGTACGCCATTCACGACTTTGAGTGGTTATACCAGAATGATGCCTGCAGGTTTAGGTATCATCTTGGTATTATTCTTTTCAGCCAGCGGCCGGCTTTCATGTTAAAGCAATCCTAATGGCTAATTAGCCTCTAGACTGTTTTTACAAGCAGTGGGAGGGAATGACCCCCCCACCATCTTCCGTGTTTTTCTCTGGCTCTCCTGTCTCAACAGGGAACCTGAGAATGCAGCTGGTGATTCAGCCAGCTGACCATAGAGCTGATCAGAGACCAGAGTGGCTCCAAACATCTCTATGGCCTAAGAAACCGGAAGCTACGAGCATTTTATGACTTAGATTTCGCCGGATGTAAAAAGTGCCATTGGGAAATTGGGAAAGCATTTTATCACACTTGGTGTGGTCAGATGCTTTGAGGGCAGAGGAGAGATCTAGAGTCTAATAGACCCCAATTTTGTAAAGGCTTTTAAAGGCTTTTAAAAATGTATTTATTTTGTTGCCACTGCACGTTTGTGCGCAATTTTAAAGCATGTCATGTTTGGTATGCATGTACTCGGCCTAAGATCATCTTTTTTATTGCATCAAACATTTGGGCAATATAGTGTGTTTTAGTGCATTAAAATTAAAAAAAGTGTGTTTTTTCCCCAAAAAATGCATTTGAAAAATCGCTGCGCAAATACTGTGTGAAAAAAATGAAACACCCACCATTTTAATCTGTAGAGCATTTGCTTTAAAAAAATATATAATGTTTGGGGGTTCAAAGTAATTTTCTTGCAAAAAAAAATAATTTTTTCATGTAAAGAAAAAGTGTCAGAAAGGGCTTTGTCTTCAAGTGGTTAGAAGAGTGGGTGATGTGTGACATAAGCTTCTAAATGTTGTGCGTAAAATGCCAGTACAGTTCAAAACCCCACCAAATGACCCCATTTTGGAAAGTAAACACCCCAAGCGATTTGCTAAGAGGCATGTCGAGTCCATGGAATATTTTATATTGTGACACAAGTTGCGGGAAAGAGACAAATTTTTTTTTTTGCACAAAGTTGTCACTAAATGATATATTGCTCAAACATGCCATGGGGATATGTGAAATGACACCCCAAAATACATTCTGTTGCTTCTCCCGAGGACGGGGATACCACATGTGTGAGACTTTTTGGGAGCCTAGCCGCGTACGGGACCCCGAAAACCAAGCACCGCCTTCAGGCTTTCTAAGAGCGTAAATTTTTGATTTCACTCTTCACTGCCTATCACAGTTTCGGAGGCCATGGAATGCCCAGGTGGCACAAAACGCCCCCAAATGACCCCATTTTGGAAAGTAGACACCCCAAGCTATTTGCTGAGAGGTATAGTGAGTATTTTGCAGACCTCACTTTTTGTCACAAAGTTTTGAAAATTGAAAAAAGAAAAAAAAAATGTTTTTTCTTGTCTTTCTTCATTTTCAAAAACAAATGAGAGCTGCAAAATACTCACCATGCCTCTCAGCAAATAGCTTGGGGTGTCTACTTTCCAACATGGGGTCATTTGGGGGGGTTGTGCCACCTGGGCATTCCATGGCCTCTGAAACTGTGATAGGCAGTGAAGAGTGAAATCAAAAATTTACACCCTTAGAAATCCTGCAGGGGGTGATTGGTTTTCGGGGCCCCGTACGCGGCTAGGCTCCCAAAAAGTCCCACACATGTGGTATCCCCATACTCAGGAGAAGCAGCTAAATGTATTTTGGGGTGCAATTCCACATATGCCCATGGCCTGTGTGAGCAATATATCATTTAGTGACAACTTTTTGTAATTTTTTTTTTTTTTGTCATTATTCAATCACTTGGGACAAAAAAAATAATATTCAATGGGCTCAACATGCCTCTCAGCAATTTCCTTGGGGTGTCTACTTTCCAAAATGGGATCATTTGGGGGGGGGTTGTACCGCCCTGCCATTTTAGCACCTCAAGAAATGACATAGGCAATCATAAACTAAAATCTGTGTAAATTCCAGAAAATGTACCCTAGTTTGTAGACGCTATAACTTTTGCGCAAACCAATAAATATACGCTTATTGACATTTTTTTTTACCAAAGACATGTGGCAGAATACATTTTGGCCTAAATGTATGACTAAAATTGAGTTTATTGGATTTTTTTTTAACAAAAAGTAGAAAATATAATTTTTTTTCAAATTTTCGGTCTTTTTCCGTTTATAGCGCAAAAAATAAAAACCGCAGAGGTGATCAAATACCATCAAAATTAAGCTCTATTTGTGGGAAGAAAAGGACGCAAATTTTGTTTGGGTACAGATTTGCATGACCGCGCAATTAGCAGTTAAAACGATGCAGTGCCAAATTGTAAAAAGGGCTCTGGTCAGGAAGGGAGTAAATCCTTCCGGGGCTGAAGTGGTTAAACAAAGTGCAAAATGACGGCCTATCCACACCACTCAACGCCAAATTACATTCAAATAAATGCAATATGATAGCTGAACTAAGCTGAAATACAGCTGCTATACATAGTTAAAATGGTAAACACATCAGCAGCTACTAAAAAATATATATCAAAAATTAATAAAATAGCATTTAAAAGGCAATAAACTCCTGTGTACTTCCAATGCCATAGCAGCCCTCATGTCAGTTCATCTGAATGTGACAAGCATTTATATGGTTAAACATATAAGCAGTGATAAGATGACTTCAAGATGGGTGAAACTCTTGATACGATGATCCTAATCATTGTCAAATGTGCACCACATACCAGGGATTACACCACATGAGTAACACTCCCCTTAGGGTATACATTCACCAGATATCAATATTTCATATGCCTTAAGGTAATCCTTTTGTCACTTTAAGTGCAAGCCATCTATGTAATCTGTCCGGGTGAGGATGTAAGTGGCTCCAATCATTAAATCATTAAATTAATAGCATATAGTGAAACAAAGTGTAGTCACAAGTCCTCTGTGGAGGAAGATGACAGTGTATAGCAAACAGCCGTGTTATTCCTTCCTGGTAGTTTCCAGCTGACTGTGACATGCCAACATCACTTCCGGTCATCGTGGAGATCCCGCAACTGACCTGTATCATCACTTCCAACTTCAACTGAGAGCGTGATCTCACTACGCAAAGTCCTGGTCTAAATAAAATCCATGACTCAGCCCATTTGCCCCTCATGTGCCAATCGTTACAGCCCACATTTACATTGTGAGCCGCACATCGGCACACCGGGGCGGAATCCAACAGCTAAGAAATCGGATACTGATAACATAATCATTATTTGATGTGATAACCATTCGGGTTGAAAAATAGCTACCTCCATCAATAATTATAGACATCATATACTACTCAATTAGTCAATCACAACCTGTGTAAGAAACTACATTGCACATATGTATTACTACATTGCTAATGAATACAGTCCAAAATTGATATATGCACTGATAAATCTTAAATCATTATTAATAAAACCATTAATAAAACCATAATAAATAAAATTAATTAATGATCAAATTCATCATCTGAAATCACAAATGCATTAATTCATCCACAAAACCAATGCCATTTGTCAAAACGTTCACATCATTAAAAATGTAAAAATTAAAAAAGGGTACACTTTAATAAACAAATAAGTATACCTTGTGATGTATAACTTTATTGGCACAGTAATATTAAATTATTAAGACTGGCTCAGAAGTCGCTGATAAAACAATTAATGTCCAATTCAATATTTAACCCCTTAGATCAGAGTGTATCTGTAAGGAATATCCAATGTGTTTCACGCTTTTATAGTTCCCTAATTATATTAGAGCCTGTCCACATTGATTTTAAGCACTTAACACCCCAAAATATCAGGCCTGCCAGATCTTGATTGTGGTGCAGTTTAAAATGTAAAGAGACACTGTGGTCCTTGAACCCTATTTTTATGTTTTGAATATGTTCAGCTATTCTAATCCTTATGCCGCGTACACACGATTGGAATTTATGGCATACTTGGTCCAGTGTACCGGATTTCATCGGACAATTCGATCACGTGTGGGCTCCAGCGGATTTTGTTTTATCAAAAGTTTGACGGACTCGAGTCCGGACGAAAAGTCAGCTCGTCTGTATGCTAGTCCAATGGACAAAAACTGACGCTAGGGCAGCTATTGGCTACTGGCTATGAACTTCCTTCTTTTAGTCCGGTCGTACGTCATCACGTACGAATCCATCGGACTTTGGTTGATCGTGTGTAGGCAAGTCCGTTCATTTGGAAAGTCCGTCGTAAAGTCCGTCGAAAAGTCCGCCGGGCAAAGTATGCCGTAAAGTCCGGTCGTGTGTATGCGGCATTAGGGGTCTTTTTGTACATCCTAAGTACATAAGCCCACATGGGCATTCCAAGGCGTATACCACATGCGTGGTGTTACATGTGATGAAATCTCTAATGGCAAAATTCATATTAGAGGTAGATACAAAATTTTCCAGACCCCTCATGGTCCTAGTAACTTCCTTGCAAGCTTTGCACCTTCTGCACACAAAGAAACCATCCCTATCCCAAAAGCAGGGAGGTTTGATAGAGTTATAAAAAAGTATTGGGGGGGCGTGGCCTGGCCAAGCAGGAAGATGGACGTGTAACTGGAGAGCTCCTGCCGTTACCAGTCTTCTAACTCAATTACCGGAGGTATTCCTGCGACCAACCTTGCTCTTTAAGATGGGAACAGCTTCCAGACAATCCTCAGCTTCTAGATCCCGTTTCCCTAGAGAGCATTCTGGAGGAATCAGCCAGAATATCCCGGAGATGTTCCGGACACAAAGAGGCAACATGGCGTCCTCCCGCCACAGATTACCTCAGAACTCGGAATCACTGCAGCAAGATCCACTTCTCCATCCTATGCCTCAAACATCAGCCCCACCACTTATGGATGACAGTACTACTCCCGCTCCACCATACCTAAACATCCACGATCTAAGAACCATAGCGGCTGACATTAAAGATACCCTGTCAGCAGCCATTGCGGAGCTACGCATTGATATACACACGCTGTCTGACAGGGTCCATGAAGTGGAACAGGTCACAGCTCAACACGACCTTGTACTTCGCAAAGCGACTAGACGGATTGACACACACACCATGCAATTGAGAGAAATCCAGCGTCATGTCGAGGACCTCGATAATAGGGGGCGCCGTCACAACCTTCGGATTCGAGGTATGCCTGAGGCAATCACCGCTGAATTTCTCTCCCCTGCTGTGACTAGCCTGTTCAATAATCTATTGAATAAGACCGCCTCAAACACCTATATCCATTGAAAGAATCCACAGAGCCCTACGCCCCAAAGGAAAGGAAACGGATCCACCGAGGGATATCATATGCTGCTTAGTGGATTATCAATTAAAAGAAGAAATCCTCAGGCAAGCCAGAAGCAGACAGCAGTTACAACATGAAGGAACGTCCATTAAGCTATTCCAGGACTTATCCAGTATAACATTACAGCATCGCAGGGATCTCAGACCATTACTGGATGTCCTACGCTCAAAAGGAATCCAGTATAGGTGGAAGTTCCCCTTCTGCCTTTCGGCTACTCATCAGGGTTGCACTGCCCTGCTAAAAATTCCAGAGGATCTGCGTCCATTTTGTGACACACTGGATAGCCCCCTGGTAGATGTACCAAACTGGTACGCGGAATTCCGCCATCAGGCGGTCAGGAAACACGCACCGAGGGAAGAACCGATGGAGGCTTCAGACAACAGGTTCAGAGAACGGCGATCCCCATCAGGCAACAGAAGATGCTACCAGCATCATGATACATCACATGGCCCTAACCACTCCGACTCTCCTCGGTCCCGAAGAGCCAGGCGGGATTATTGAACTGTGAGTGATATTGATCCCCCCTTTGATCGTTTATTGCCAGGTTTTGGCACAAACTGTGTGAACCCTACTTTCAACAGTGTTATGTTCAAAGCACATTCCAAAGTTCACTCGTTCGTTATCGTTCACTGACACTGGCAAGAGGAACGGCGATCTCAAATTCCCCTTAGACGGCTGCACTGATTTACTACCGAGATGATTTTCCTTACAGCTGGCTTCTCACCCCTCTCCTGTTGCCTTTCTACAGATACCGCATCGCCTCTGAATAATGACAAAGTGACATGTTCAGACTGTCCCTCCAATGTTCCCACAGTATACATCTATCACTCTCGTCTGTCTCCCGCTTCTCTTATGTGAACAATACTGTGCCTCCATTGAAGGTCGTCCCCTCGTCCTGAACTGTGCTATACCCACACTTGTTCTTCTTTGATTTCAGTAATTACCACAGAACAAAATTGTTTTAAAACGGGTAATGTATGACAGGTTAAAACAATGAATGAGCTAAATTGCATGGTCTCATGTTACTTACATACTATCTATTACTATGACTTTAATAATACCCTGGCATAGTTATCCTCAGTGTGCAGGGATCCCCTCTACTATGGGTCTCCTGCAACTATCATTCCATCATAGCACAGGGGATTAGATGCTTCTTCATTTAGCTGATATAGATGACATATCTCATCGTTACGTACCTTGCATGTAATTCTCACCTTCCTCCACTAGATGCCACTATCGCCCTTACCACACAGTGATTCATGACAGCACAAACCCCAAGGCTCTGGCCTCTCGCTGGGAGGGTATGGGAGGAGATAACTTTCTCTCACACCCACCCCACACACTCAGTATTGAGATACGTGATACCTGGATCTGATAGCAGCTAGCTACGAAAACTCACGTCTGTAGCATCAGACTGCTTGACACAAATCTCCATAGCTCTGGGAGATAATACTAGGGGGTTTAGTATGCAGAACACACGACAGTTTGAAACTTAGGCTGGATGTTAATCCACAAATGTCACCCTATAATGGAACACCGATTGGTTGGAACTAAATATGACCAGGGATAGAGAGGACTATATCCTCTAGGCATTCGGCAATTATATGAAAAGCTTGGATATCAAGATATGACAAATTTCTTCTATCCAGCCACCACCAAATGTTTGTCAGTTAAATGAACCGATAATATATATACTGTACAGCAATGCGATTGTACAGTGATACACTTAACACACTAGGCACATAGCAGGAGACGGAGACAGTTCAGCAGACAGAATGTGGATAAGATAAACTTTATTTTCACAGCATTCATCAGAACTCCGTAGAAACCGCTGAAACTTGTTGTTATTTCCAGATCCGCTTACCTACGCCATGTTTTCATACAATATAAGGTTTAAGGATCATTTAATGCTTTATTTTGTTGAATTATTTTACGTTTCTTCTTTCTGGTGTATCTTTTACGTGCTTCGGTATCTTTAGATACGGCCGCTCATACGGCTCTTCATTATACTCCTCCCATGGGCTCAACGTCTCACCACTCACATTTACGTAAAGAGTACACTGCTCTTTACTTCCATATCAGGTAGTTGATCAAAGGGAGCATAATCTCTTCCCTAGACACCGGTTCTCTGGTCACATAACCTTGTAAATTTCCATACTTACCACATATAATTTTGATCAACACCTCCACTGTTAAAACGATTCATAATATACCCCTCATAATTGATGCATTCTCGCATACATCATGATAATCACTATCCTCCACGTATTTACTCATAGGACTGGTAACGGCGGGCTTGCTCGCTTTGGAAAACATCTTTTGTGCTAGGTTCTAGCCAACCCCCACACGGTGCAGTGAACTGGTTTGGATCTGAGTTCAGGCCAGATTCCTCTGACGACACACCGTACATATTTTCGCTCTGCTTGCAGAGGGTACTTAAATACCCCCCTCTCCTTTTCCCCCATTGTGCCACTTTGACACGACCAAACAATCCACTAAGAACTCTCATTAATTCCGATCTTTAACCAATTACATATCAACAGCTCCAAATAAGCACCTCTTCCCCTCCAGTGATGGTGGACACTCCTGCCCCGAACATGGATAATTGCATTAAATCACCACCTACCTCCCAAGTGAAATTCTGCTCCTTGAACATGCGCGGGCTTAACATACCAGAGAAAAGATCTCAGCTACTCCACACCTTAAGGCAGAGCAGAACTCAGATAGCATTCATCCAAGAAACGCACTTCCGCTCAAACAACATTCCAAAACTCTACAACCTACACTACCCTACGGTTTATCACGCATCCAATGATGAATCTAAAACAAAGGGTGTAGCGATTCTGATAGCAAAAAACTGCCCCTTACAAGTACTAGAAATTAAAAGAGACGTCAATGGTCGTTATCTTTTCCTAAAGGGGACTCTTCATAACAAACCCATCACGTTAGCAAACTTGTACGCACCTAATACAAAACAAGTTCTATTCTTCCATGAAACTCTCCAACTGCTGACTGAGTTTTGCTCTGACCTCCTCATTGTTGGCGGAGACTTTAACGTAGCACTCTCACCTTCTCAAGACTCGTCCACAGGGACGTCCTCTATGCCGTACAAAGCCCTCAGGGCCATCAAAAAACACCTAAGAGAATTGACTTTGCACGACGCTTGGCGTACACTACACCCGAATGACAAATACAAATACAGGAGAATTGATCATTTTTTCATATCCCAGTCTGACCTATCTCTCCTTTCTTCGGCTTCCATTGACCCTATGGTCATATCAGACCATAACCCCATATCCATTACACTAGACATACCAGCAAATAGATCCAAAAATATGATCTGGCGACTGGATAACTCAATCCTTACAGACATTGAGATCACTCACAAACTCAATACACGACTCTTGCAGTATTTTACAGAAAACACTCTTGAGGACTCAAAACAATCCAGCATATGGGCAGCGCATAAATGCGTAATACGTGGAGAAATCATCTCCCTTACTGCCAACAGACACAAACTCAAAAGGAATCGCAATGCTGCCCTATCAGAGAAAATACATATTTTGGAACAATCGCATAAACTAACATTAGCCACCAACTCCCTGGTTGAATTGATCAAAGCTAGGGAGGAACTCCTTGAAGAATTAGGCAAGTCACTAAAACGCAAATACGTCTTAACACAAAAATTGTTTTACGAGTTCGGAAATAAATCCGGTAAACTATTAGCCAGAGCTCTGCAATCTAGGAAAGCGACAAATACCATACACACAATCAAAGACCCGTCAGGAACTTCTTTTGTGTCTTCTGAAGATATTGCCAACCAATTTGTACATTATTTTTCAGATCTTTACAATATCCCTTCATCCAATGAGATTAGTAACACTCAAGAAAGACAAGTGGTCATTAGAGATTTTTTAACACAATATTGCCCCCCTCCTATTGCACCAGAAGATGCAGCCAGTCTTGACCTTCCTATCAGTATAGAAGAAATTAATGTGGTGTTAAAACAATTAAAAACAGGTAAAAGCCCAGGCCCAGACGGACTGACAGTAAGTTACTATAAGACATTCCACGACGTACTTATCCCTCACCTTGCTAAGACGTTTAATGCTCTCCCCTCTCCAACCCAAGTCAATAAAGACCTACTTGAAGCCCACATTATACTCATACCTAAACCTGGCAAGGATGAGACGCTAGTCTCTAACTACAGACCTATATCCCTCCTTAATGTCGACATGAAAATTTACGCCAAAATTGTAGCCAATCAGATACTCCCTTTTCTCCCTAAACTAATTTCACTGGATCAGGTCGGCTTTATCCCTGGCAGGGAGGCCAGGGATAACACTATAAAGGCCATCAACATCCACCATTGGCTTTCAAATTCCTTCAAACAAGGGTTTTTCCTGTCACTGGATGCGGAGAAGGCATTCGACAGGGTGGCATGGGACTACATGATGGCAGTGCTGCAGACGATGGGGTTCCCAGCACACTTCCTCAAATTGATTCTAGCATTATATACTTCTCCAACAGCCAGAATAAGGGTCAACGGCCGCCTGTCGGACTCCTTCTCCGTCTCAAATGGCACCCGACAAGGATGCCCTCTGTCCCCCCTCATCTTTGTTCTTTCATTGGAACCTCTTTTACATAAACTCAGGACCAACCCAAACATAACGGGAGTGGACATCCGACAAAGACATTACAAACTAGCGGCTTACGCAGACGACATTCTTCTTTTTCTCTCTAATCCGTTAATCTCTATACCTAACTTACTGCAGGATTTTACCCTATTCCACAAATTATCTAATTTAAAAATAAACCTTGCGAAATCCAGGGCCCTCAACATAACCCTCCCTTCATCAATAGTATCTCAATGCCAAGCTAATTTTCAATTTAGTTGGGAACCACACGCCCTCACATACCTAGGTATTCAATTACCCTCCAAACTTACTGAATTATATGATAGAAATTACTCTCCCATACTCCAAAACATAAAAAAGGATCTCACTAAATGGTCCTTGGGACAGTTCTCCTGGTTTGGACGCATCTCCATTCTAAAAATGAACGTCCTACCCCGTATATTATACGTCTTTCAAACCATACCGATCAAATTACCACCAACGTTTTTTAAAACTTACAAAAGACTCTGCAGAAACTTTATTTGGGCTCATAAGCCCCCGAGAATTGGCTGGGACAGAATGATTCTCCCCAAACTTAAAGGCGGGTTAGGCCTGCCGGATATCCATAAATATCATACGGCATGCCACATCACCAGACTAATCGATTGGCACATACATGCTCGCTCCAAAGATTGGATCACATTAGAAGACTCATGCACCCAGATTCCTTTATCACACGTGCCGTGGATTAGCATTAAGGCCACCCCTAAAGAACTCTCCACACATCCACTAACAGGTCCTACGTTAAATAGCTTTAGAAATGCTTGTCAATCTCTTAAACTGACTCCCTCTCCGGGTCCAATGACTCCTCTAACTAGCAACCCTGACTTCCCCCCTAGCCTTTTAAGATAATAAACGTTTAGCTAACACTGAATCTACTCTGAGAGCTCATCAATTTTTTCAGAAGGGCTCCATTATCCCATTCACTGACATGGCCTCTAGATTCCCAGATGGTACAATACCATTTTTCAAATTTCTGCAAATTAGACACTTCCTCAACAGCGCCAACCACAAATCTCAATGGTATAGAGACCTAAATCCCTTTGAAGCACTATGCTCCCAATCTGGTCCTCAAAACCACCTAATCTCGATGGTATATTCTATTCTATTTGGTGAGACTAACCTTAAGGCCTACCCGGTCAACCAAAAATGGGAGAGAGAGCTTAACGCAGACCTCCCCAATGAGGAATGGGAGAACATATATGAGCACATGCATAAGGGCTCTATCAACATTTCAGCACAGGAAAACAATTACAAACTATACTCAAGATGGTATCGCACACCTACACGAATTCATATATTTCATCCTACTATTTCACCTTTGTGCTGGAGATGTGACTCTGCAGTGGGCTCTCTTCTCCATATTTGGTGGGAATGTGCTCACATACAACCATTTTTGGAAAAAGTGCACAACATGATCTCTCACATCACCACCTACACCCTCGACTTTTCTCCCGCTCAATATCTACTACACCACACATCCCTACCACAAGCTACTTATAGAAAATCTCTCATGCTTCACCTCATAAACGCGGCTAAACAATGTATCCCGTTTACGTTGGAGAAGCGCTGCCCCACCCACGTTATCCGATTGGCTGAAACGGGTTGAAAAAACAGCTGAGATGGAGGACTTAATACATCAAGCCAAAGACAACCCAACAAAATATCGAAATACTTGGGCTTGCTGGATACACTTTAGAGACTCCTCAGAGTTTAAGACATTAATACTTGACAAAAAATCAAGACTCATACTATGAAATAAATAACCCACACAGTGGAAGAATGCCCTGGCCGGGGCTGGAGTGTCTGCCATGTCCTTACCCGCCATGTCCTTACCCGCCATGTCCATAGCTTCCTACCTTTAGTCATACCTTAATTTGCCCATGACTTACCTTTTATTGATGCCTGTATACTTAGCTCCCATTCCACTTTAAAACCTAAATATAGCACAAACGTAATTACTCTGAATGTCATACAAGACTTTAAGAATACTTTGCTACTCATACTGGACCATCAGTACTAACCCCATACGTTAAGTAAATACTGCCATCCCCCCTCGCACAGTCTGATCCCGTTAGGGGTGCTTGGGAAAGGAGCGGTTTTGCCCAGGTCCACACGCCATCAATAGATGCACCCTTAAAGCACCTACCCCAGTTACTATGTTTTGTCCTTAGACAACTCTATGTTTATTATGCTAGGTTAAGTATATTCAAGGTGACTTGAACTTCACAGTACTTATTAATATATGTTTTAATTGATTCACGAATAAGCATATAAGTCATCTGATGTTTCTCTGTACTTTTCAAAATTGTTAACTACTAATGTACCTTTGTACACTTTTAAAATGTACTGGCATCATTATCTTTTTGTATAACCCCTTTAAGTTTGAATAAAACTTTATGAAACAAAAAAAAAAAAAAAAAAGTATTGGATCCACCTATCTCCAAAGCTAGGTGCTTTCCTATAAATGAATTTGTGAGTGGGAGGAAGTACAGGTTTGAGCTTTGTTTCAAGAAGCAGTACATGCCAGTGAGCTTTAAATATGGATTCAACTTCTCTAAACTGTGCATGAAATCCTGTGAGAAAGCCCCATGCCTGACTGTTATTAGGCCTAACTGGTACTACCTCCCTTAGACAATTTTCTCTAGGTAATGTTAGTACCTCCTCCACTATATTGTCTAAAAACTGTGGATTATATCCCTTAGCTTTGAATCTATTCTTCAATATTTTTAATTAGGAGATAAAGTTATCGACTGTAGAACAGTTTCTTTCACTCTCATGATTTGACCTTTGGGGATGTTCTTAAGCCAGAGTGAATGATGTCCACTCTGTATTGGAAGGTATCTGTTGCGATCCGTAGGTTTAAAAAACACCTTTGTCTCGAGTTTATCATACTGGCAGTATACATTAACATCTAAAAAGTTAATTTCCTCCTTGTTACACTGATTTGTTAACCTAATGTTATTATTATTAGCATTTCATTCCTGAATAAACTGCTGGAGAGATTCTGTTAATCCTGCCCATATAAAAAAATAAATCGTTAATATGTCGTCTATAAAAGATTAATTCTTCTCTTTTTACACTGAAAATTGATATATCTTCCCATTCTCCCATTAAAAGGTTTGCAATACTGGGTGCAAATTTCATGCCCATAGCGACACCCCTCTTCTGGGAGAAAAACTGATCACTGTACCAAAAATAATTATAGGCTAAACAAAAAACATTTCTCTGGACGTGTGTGGGAGGTCGTCTCTTTGGCTTAAAGCCCAATTAAGGGCCAAAAGTGTGCTGTAATGCTGTATTATCATGTATAAAGATGACACATCAGCAGTTACAAGAAATACCTCATCCTTTCCTACCAATTCCACGTCCTGTAAAAGATTTAGGAAGTTTTTTGTATCCTTGAGATTTGCCCTAGTTTGTACGACATTTTTTTGGAGATACTGTCCCATTCTAGATGTAACTGAATCAATTTTGTTAACTATAGGTCTGTAGAGGGAGGGTATATATCATAGGTATGTGACTGCTACTAGGTACCAGATATTTCCTCTCTTTGTTAGATAAAACCCCTGTTTGATAACCTGTCTCTACTAACAACTCCAACTCATCCCTATATTGTGGGGTGGGATCTCTATCCAATTTTCTATAAGTCTCAGAATCAGAGAACATTTCTGCAATCTGACTATGATAAAAATCCTTTGATAGGATAACCACCCCTCTTCCTTTGTTCACAGGTCTTATTATCATCTCCTTTCTTTTTTCCAATATTTCGATTCCTTCTTGTATGTGCCAAGGATTTACATTCTTTTTGGGAGTCAAGAAATCAAGGTTACATAGGACCAAACCCTTAAACACTTCCAAATGTTGATTAGCCACTGTCAGGAAATGTTCCATCCGCTTATAATATCTGTCTTTTGGCGTGCAGTACTGAGGTCCACCAGCAGGTGTCTCTTGGCAGTTTGGAACTGTCAGGAGAGCTTTTCCCTGCTGATGTTATGTCATCTTTGGGCCGCAATACTGGCCTCCACCAGCGTATGGATCCTGGCAGTGTGGAGCAGACTGCACCTCCTGCAATCAGGTGTCATTTGAGGCCAATCACAGGCCTATAAGTACCCAGTAAGCACTCACATGTTTGCCTTGGTTTTGTCCTTGAGCCCTGACCTGCATCCTGTTACCTGTTATCTGTTATCCTGATCCTGAACCTTGATTTCTGTATCCTGAACCTGTTGTACCTGATCCTGTCTATTCCTGCATCCCTGGAACCTTGTCCTGCAACCTGATCCCCTTCTCCTTGTCCCCCCATCTGCTGACCTCCTGTTTATGACCCTGGCCTGGCTTGACTACGATTCTGGTATCCCCTTTGTTATATATACTGGATGATTTGTTGTCACTGTTATTTGGTTTTCTCACTCTGTTTGGTATTGGTGGTGTATTTACATTATATGCATTTATCTTAATAAAATCACTTACTTTCACCTACTTATGTTTGGTTTACTCTGTCGTAGTCACACAGTTCTGGTCACATCCGGTTTATGACAGAAACCAAGGGCATCCCTGACCAGAAGTGGCTGCACAGAGAAACCATCTCAGCTCTGTTAGCTTTGCTGGAATTAATCCTAATGTGATTTCTTATTATGCTTTGCTGGCGTCAGAGAGTGGCGAGTATCTCTGCCAGACACTGAAAGAGTGGACCAATGAGCAGCTCTTGAGATCATCTGTTTAGCCCGCTCCCTGGTTGACCAGGGCTGTATGTTGTTTGGGGATGTGTAGCCTTTGATCCAAATATGTGCTGAGATAGCCCTATCCTGTGTTCCAAAGACCGGTGATGATTTTTCTCCCCCTTTCAGTGCTGATCAGGTGGAGTCTCTGGTGTGGCTGTTAGAGGATGATTCTGCATGCTTTTTTGAGCACTATTCCGTTTGTCCTCAGCAGAAGCTTATGGAATGTATTCACTAAGTACAGACTCTTGTTAGACAGGCAGCATGTGATCCGTTCTTTGTCCAACCAATACTCTCAGCATGGTCTGATATGTTACAACCAGCCCCAACCAACCCACAACAAACCACCTCTGCCATTAGACACCTGCCTGCCCAAAAGTCTCCCCATCACCCATGCCAACTCAGTTGCAGCCCAGTATACTTTGCTCCAAACCAAATACTCATATCCGGTCTCTGCTCCCTGTACCTATCCTGCATTCAACCCACCTGCCTCTTCTCAGCTGCCTACTAATCCACAAGAACTTCCCCCAGCTGCTGTTACCTCCTCTCTGCCATATCCCAATCCCCCTTTCCAGTCTGCTGCACCCCCCACCTACAGACCTTCAGTGACCAAGCCAAAGAAAAAACAAAAGTTTTTCCCAACCAAAATGATCCTGCCATTAACCCAACCTGCCTCCACACCCACCAATCTGTCCCAGCCTGAAGTGCCAGAATTCCAGCTGGAGGTACCCGAGTCCCAGCCTTAAGTGCCAGAGTCCCAGCCTGAAGTGCCAGAGTCTCAGCCTGAAGTGCCAGAGTTCTAGCCTGAGGTGCCAGAGTTCTAGCCTGAGGTGCCAGAGTTCTAGCCTGAGGTGCCAGAGTTCTAGCCTGAGGTGCCAGTGTTCCAGCCTGAGGTGCCAGTGTTCCAACCTGAGGTGCCAGTGCCCGCTTTCCAGTCTGATGTGCCCGCTTTCCAGTCTGATGTGCCCGCTTTCCAGTCTGATATGCTCACTTTCCAGTCTGATGTCTCGTTGCCTGCTGCCCAGCTCGATGACCTGGAGCCTGCTGCCCAGCCTGATGTGAACTTTTTGACAAACAACATTCATTTTGGGGCTGAATTCATGTATTCATGATTTCGGATGATGAATTTGATCTTTGATTAATTTTATATTTTATGGTTTTATTAATGGTTTTATTAATGATGATTTAAGATTTATTTGTGCATATATCAATTTTGGACTGTATTCATTAGCAATGTAGTAATACATATGTGCAATGTAGTTTCTTATGCAGGTTGTGATTAACTAATTGAGTAGCATATGATGTCTATAATTATTGATGGAGGTAGCTATTTTTCTTTCACCAATATATTTTTATTGTTTTAAATCAAATACAGATACATACAATGTGCACATTGTACATGTTCTTTTGAAATTGCATATTATTATTAAACAGAAATATATAAGTAATATGTTTAACAGGAAAATTTGTAGCAAGATTTAATCAGTAAATATAGGTATATATATATAAGGTTTGTTATTATTGTCCCCAGGAACCCCAAATGGGATCTCTTTTGTTGCCTGGGAACAATATTGTGGTTATATTGTATATAGATCTACATAACCTGTACTCCAACAGTGAGTATACATCAAGTTTCTAACTTGTTACCTTATCATGACTGGATCAATTAGTTTGCAGATTTGTTAAAGAAGAAATTTTTCAGCTCCTGCCCAGTTCTCCCAAGGAGACCACTGGGTCTTGTGTTTGTGCAAGTAATCACCACTAGATGCCATAGTCATTTTTATAACCGTAGTGTATGTTTACCAAATCCAAGGTTTGCTCTATGTTTGGGTCTTTGTTAGTTTTCGATAGCCTAGTTATTCTCAATCTAGCAGCCAATAAAATATGTGTGACCACATGTCTGGTCGGTTGGGGTAGCTGTTCTATGTTTAGGTTTGAAATCGCTAAGTCAGGCGTAGGGGGTATGTGTTGGTTGGAAATGTCCGATAGGATATGAAAGGTAGTTTCCCAATATTTAGTGAGATATTTGCATGCCCACATTATGTGGAAAATATCTCCTTTGGCCGAGTTACATCTCCAACATTTGTCATTAGATGTTGAAGTGAACGACGCCAGTTTTGATGGAGTGAGATACCATCTCAGAGATAGTTTTTGGGTTAATTCCCAGAGTTTAGAGCATTTAGTGGCTTTGTAAATAGATCTTAGTGCTTGTTGCCATTGGTGGTTTGTGTATGTGTTCCCCAAGTCGTGCTCCCAATGTATGTGCGGAGACGACTTAACGAACTGGAGTTTCTGGTGAAGTATGTTATAAAAGAGGGATATTCCTTTAGATTTGTTGAAGGTGTTGGTTAGTTGTCCCCAGGCTTTTGGATGTACCGTGTATAGAGGTAAAGGTATTTGTGCTAGGCAATGTTTGACTCTTATGTAAGTAAAGAACTCGGTAGGAGGCAGTTTGAATTCACTTTGAAGGAGTTGAAAATATTTTACATGGGATTCTCTGAGAAGATCATGAATGTGCTCTATTCCAAGTTGGGACCATCTAAGCAGAGGAAGATCTGGTGAGAGATGCCCGAGAGATTGTATGGGGATTGGTATCCCTGGGTTGGTGGAGCGTGTGGTATTGTCATGGATCAAAGTGGTCCAAGCTTTATCTGAAGCTATCATGGTGGGGGGTAGTGCTGAAGAAATTTTATTGCCCAAGGGAATGCTCATCAGCCATTCTTTCAGATTTGGTCATACCAACGATAATAATCGTTTGGAGGGATCTGGGCGGAACCATTCAGTAAGTTGATCTAGTAGTGAGGCAGTGTAATAGTCCTCAAAGTCAATTGTTCCTTATCCCCCCGCTAATTTATGTTTCATAAGCTTAGAGTGTGAACACCTGGGTTTAGACCCATTCCATATGCATTTATTGAATAAGATTTGGAGAGATTTGAAAAAGTATTTAGGAATGGAGATAGGGAGTGTACTGAATAGGTAGAGGATTTGTGGTAGGTCCAGCATTTTGAAAGCTGCAAGTTTCCCGGGCCATGATAGCTCTTGTTTAGTTATGGATTGGGTATCTAGGTGCAGTTTGGCGAGGAGACGTTTGTGATTGTCTGAGAACAGGTGTTTGACAGTTCTAGTAAGGTGGATCCCTAGATAAGGGATGCTTCTGTCCGGCCAGGAGAACGGATATTGCGTCTGTAGCAAAATTTTCGTTGTGGCGTCAATTTTGAGATCTAGAATATGGGATTTGGATGCATTGAGTTTATAATAGGAGAACTTTCCGAACCATTCTAGTAGTTTGTGCACTTCTGCTAAAGAGGTTGTTGGGTTGGACAGGATCAGTATGACATCATCCGCAAAAAGACTTATTTTATGTGAAGTCGTGCCTATTGTCAGCCCTGTAATTAAGGGGTTCGAACGTACGTGTTCTGTCAGGGGTTCCATTAGTAAGTTGAAGATCAATGGTGACAAGGGGCATCCCTGGCGTGTGCCATTGGTTATATTGAACGATCGGGACAACATGTCTGCAGAGTAGACTTGTGCAGATGGAGTGGTGTAGAGTGCCATAATGGCCCTATAGATATGATCTTTGAATCCAAACTTGGTGAGTACTTTTTGTAGATATGACCAGTGAACCCTGTCGAACGCCTTCTCTGCGTCCAAAGAAAGCAGCAGAGAAGGTGTTCCGCTGGACTCAGCATGATGTATTAAATTGATCATACATCTCGTGGCATCGTGGGCCTGTCTACCTTTGGTGAAACCTGACTGATCCAGATGTATGAGTTCTGGCATTATTTCTAGAAGGCATCTGGCAATGGTTTTTGCATATATTTTCACATCAAAGTTTAAAAGTGATATGAGACGGAAGTTTTGGGGGGAAGTTGGCTCCTTCCCTGGTTTTGGGAGTGTTACAATAATAGCATTCAACGTTTCTTTAGGAAGTTTAGAAGAGGAGGCAGCGTTGTTGCAAAATTGAGTTAAGTACGGGAGTAGTTGGCTGGAGTATTTCTGGTAATATTCCCCTGTTAGGCCGTCTGGTCCAGGGGCTTTCCCAGGAGGAAGTGATTTTATGGTGGCAAGAATTTCCTGATCAGTGAAGGGTTCATTTAGGACATCGAGTTGCACGTCCGACAATTTTCGGAGTGTAATTTTTTGCAGAAATGCATCAATCTCGTCATGGGAGGGTTGTGGTGTGGACGAGTCTCTACCAATATTATATAGATCACTATAATAATCACTAAACGCATCGGCTATGTCTTGTGGGTTAGTCAGCATCTGCTTAGTATGCGGATTAGTCATGTGGGGTATCTTAGTTTTGGTCCTTCTCCCCTTCAGGTGTTGTGCTAATAATTTCCCTGCTTTGTTGGAGGTAGCATTTTCCTCTGTACTTGTTCAAAGGAGTGGAGGAGTAGAGTCCTCAGCTCCTGTCTTAGTGACAACAATTGGGCCAGTCGTTGTGGACTCGGGTCAGATTTGTGTAGGGTTTCAATCTGGGCAATTTGAGTCAGATCGTCAACACTCTGTGTCCTCTTTTTTTTTACAGAGATGGCTTAACTTCATTATAATACCTCTGATAACAGCCTTATGTGCATTCCACACCATGGCAGGATCCCCCACCGATCCGCTGTTAAGCTCAAAATATTCTTTTAAATGCCCTGAAATTTCCTGAGAGTAAGTTGGGTGTTGCAATACATAATTGTTAGTATTTCTCTGGTGGGCAGTGTCAGAAATTGAGATCGTTATGGGAGCATGGTCAGACCACGACATGGTGTGGACTACGGAAGCACTGATTTTTTTAACAGCCATTTGTTCATAACAAACATATCAATTCTTGAGTAGGATTTATGGTGTGAAGAGTAGTATGTGTAATCTTTTTCTGACCCGTGATGGCATCTCCAGACATCAAATAGATCCTGTGATGTGAGGAATTGATCACTAGGTTAAAGTCACCGCATATAAGTAGGTGGCCTTGTTTAGCTTCTTGTGCTTTACGCACGATCTTCCTTATAAAGGACATCTGTCGAATGTTAGGAGCATATATATTCAGCAGGGTATATTTGACATTGTTGATGGTGCAGATTAGAATTAAGAATCTACCTTGATGGTCAGAAATCTCCTGTGTTATTCGGAAGTCTATATTGTGTTTAAAATTATATTTTATTAAAGAACAGGAGAGGACATGGGTCCCACATAGTGATACAAGGTATGTACACAACAATATATTTGAGGGCGCAGCCTCCATTTATACATAATCTTCTCGTATGGATACCGTAATTATGATTTCTTGTAAAAAAGAAAAACAAACCATTGTAGGCTACTAATAAACCTTATATGTATGACTAAGAAACAATATGTGGGTGGAACCGAACCTCTCCGTTTCCATTTCAATTTACTTAAAAAGGAGAGAAAAAAGAAAAAAAAAGAGGCCTGCACAATAGAAAGGAAAAAGATAGGAGATGGGAAATGAAGAGAGATGAGATAGTAGGGGGGGGGGGTCCAAGGGAGAGGGATGGGAGAGGATATGGGGTAGCAGGGGGGGGGGGACAAGGAGACGACTACTACTTGCGCCGTCTTGTTGGCTTAGTAAGGATCAGCACTATTTTATTATACCAGATAATAGCATATCAAGATGACTTCCACTAAACAGACTAGTTCCCTTCTAAAAGCGCCTGGCCTTCCGCCGAGAAGATAAATATGTTCCATCCGGACCAAGTCCTGGTGAACACTTCGCTTTGGTTTCTAGCAGTCAGAATTAAATCTTCCATTCTCTTAATATCCTCTACCTTTCTGATCCACGTACCAATCGATGGGGGTTGTGTAGATTTCCAAAGCAGGGGAATACATGCCTTGGCAGCATCCATTAGATGCCGTATCAATGACTTTTTATACACTTTGCTGGTTGAGGTGGTGGCGTGGAGCAGAAAGAGGGCAGGATCATTTGATAATGTGCGTTCGGTAAACTTTTGTATAATGTTTCGAATGGTTCCCCAAAACCGATCTAGCAATGGGCATGTCCAAAAAATGTGAAGGATGGTGCCACGGTCACTATGGCATCTCCAACACCTATCCGTTGTGAGAGGGAACATCTTATGTAGTTTTACAGGAGTGTTGTACCACCTAGTGATCAACTTGTAGTTAGTCTCCTGCGTTTTTGTGCAGATCGAAGATCTGTATGTGAAATGAATTATATTCTGCTTTTGACGCATCGTAAATTTACATTGTAGGTCCTGTTCCCAGGATTCTAAACTTTGTAAGCTAAAGCTGTCGGGGGGTGTAATTAACAATTGATATGTGGCTGATAAGGCATGTGGCATGGAGTCTTCTTCCTTACAATATAGGTCATATGTCGTCAGGGGTTGGTTAAAGCTATCGGGGGGTGCCAATGTTTTGAAAAAGTGATCAAGTTGGAGGGCCCTCAAAAAATCTAATTGAAACGGTCCAGCTGGGTTTCTAAGTTCTGTTATAGTAGGCCATCTTCCATTCAGTAAGAAGTGAGAGGCTTGGAAGTGGTTAGAATTCTTCAGAGATATAAACAGTGGGTCTGTTTACCCTGGAGTGAACTAGGGTGTACCCAAGATCGGACGAATCGAGGATGTTGATGATGTAAGATGAAACCTTACGAACAAGGTCGAGCATATGCGTGTAGTCACTCCTATGAGGGGATGTCTTTTCATGTGGCTTGGGAGTAATTCATAACACCATGGCGCTCTATTGAGGGGTATATCACATTGTAATTGTTTCAGTCTGGTCCAAAGTTTAGTAGTGTGATGTCGATTCCAGTCTATAAGTCTGACCAAATGGGTTGCGTAATAGTATTTACGAAGGTCTGGGACCGCCAAACCCCCATACAGTTTAGGTAAGGTTATGAGCTTCCTGGAGAGTCTGGGTTTTTTATTGGCCCATATGAAGTCAAAGATTAGTTTATTAGCCTGGGCAAAGTATGATGAAGGGATCTGGATCGGTAGGGCCTGTAGCAAATATAGGAATTTGGGGAGTATACACATCTTAACAATATTGCATCTACCGAACCACGAGTGTAGACCTGACTGCCATTTGGATAATAGGGACCGGATTGTATTCAATAGCGGGGGGAAGTTTAGTGCAAATATCTGGGACATTTTGGAGGGGATATAAGTACCTAAATAATGTAGTGCTTTAGTCGTCCATTTGAAATTGAAACTTCCTCTAAGGGACGTAAGTAGTCGAGAATGTATACCTAAACCCATGGCTTCGGATTTGGTGATGTTAATTTTCAGATTAGACATAGCGCTATATTCCCTGAATTCCTGTAGGAGGTTGGGGAGAGATATCAATGGGTTGGTTAGTGAGAACATCATATCATCCGCATAAGCGGCCACTTTCTGTTGCGAGTTACCGACCTCAACTCCTTTTATGTTTTGGTTGGCTCTTATATTACACAAGAAGGGCTCTAATGACAGGGCGAAAAGAAGAGGGGATAGCGGACAGCCCTGGCGGGTTCCGTTTCTGATCGGGAACGAGTCAGACAAGATCCCATTAGCTCGGATCCGGGCTGTAGGGTCTGAATAGAGTGCGTTTATCCAGGTGAGCATTTTGTTGCCCAAACCTATATAGCCCAGGACGGAGGTCATGTAGTGCCAGTTCACCCTGTCAAAGGCCTTCTCTGCGTCTATGCTTAGAAGCACACATGGGGTCTTATTTTTATTAACTATGTGGATGAGGTTCAACACTTTGATCGTGTTGTCCCTTGCTTCCCTGGTTGGGACGAATCCAACTTGATCCTGATGGATCAGATTCGGGAGGTGGTTCTGGATCCTGTTGGCCAGAATTTTAGTGAATATTTTCAGGTCCGTGTTAAGGAGGGAGATCGGTCTATAACTACCACAGGCCGAGGGGTCTTTCCCTTCCTTAGGTATCACTACAATGTGAGCAGCTAGGGTGTCTCTTGGGATAGATGTGTCTGAGCCTATGGAATTAAAGAATTTAAGCATGGGACCTTCCAGTGATTGAATCAGGGTTTTGTAGTATTGCACCGTTAACCCATCAGGTCCCGGGGCTTTGCCTGATTTACTAACCCCTATTGCTGTTTTAAGTTCTTCTATGGTAATCGGTTCCTCTAGTGATTCCCTAGTTTCAATGGGAAGTGTAGGTAAATCTGATCTATGGAGGTATGCGTCAATTTGGTCCTGTGGGGAGGGGGGTCGTTGTAAATTGTATAGTGATGCATAAAAATCTCTAAACTCCTTTGCGATGTTTCGGGGTAATGTTACTTTCTGACCTGAGGGGGTCACGACGTGAGGAATATAATTCGCCAAAACCTGTTCTTTCAGGGAATTGGCTAGGAATTTACCGCACTTATTCCCCGACTCATAACTCTTGCGTCGGCAGATCTGGATCGCCGCTTTGGCTCGGAATAACATTAGATCCGTAATCTTATTACGCAGGAGTAGGATTTCGGCCTCATTAGAGGATGTTTGGGCGTGTTTGTGTCTAGCTTCAGCTGCTTGTAACTCATCTAGGAGTGATTTTATTTGTGACGTGCGTTGTCTTTTGATCCTTGCTCCGTGTTTGATTAGGACGCCCCGGATTACCGCCTTGTGCGCCTCCCAAATCACTCCGGGGTTACTGTTCGGGGTAATGTTGGTCTTAAAATAAAAATCTAATTCCCGGATGACGTCCTTACAGACTCCTTCATCCTGAAGAAGACTTTCATTAAGTCTCCATGTCCGAGTTTTGGAGGTAGAATTATCTGTCAAGGCATATGTCAGCATTATTGGGGCGTGGTCTGACCATGTGATTGAATCAATCGAGGATTTGTGGACAGAATGTAATTGCGCATGAGGGATTAGGAAGTAGTCTATTCGGGAATATACTTTGTGTGGGGAGGAGTAGAAAGTGTAGTCTCTCTCCGTTGGATGAAGGAGTCTCCATACATCAATCAATTGGGCTTTGTGCAGGGAGCGTGCAATGCGCTTCCTGGTAGTTGGTGTGACTGATGAGTGACCTGAGGAGGTATCCTCCGTGGGGATCAATGGAACGTTGAAGTCCCCACCCAGGATTAGCTGACCCCTCTGAAACTTCATTAAATCATCTATTGTCTTGCTTAGGAAAGAATCTTGTTGATCATTAGGTGCATATAGATTGGCTAGTGTTACTTCTGTTCCACCCAAGTCTCCTCTGAGGAACAGATAGCATCCCTCTGGGTCACTTTTTGCTTCCGCGCATGTCCATGGGACTGAGCGGGAGACCAGGATGGAAACTCCTCTTGATTTAGCCTCCGCAAAAGTGGAATGATATGCCCATGGATATAAGTTGTTTTTCAGGATCGGGAGGTTGTCCCTTTTAAAGTGGGTTTCCTGTAGGAACGCCACGTCGACTTTGTGTCGGCGAAGATCATTGATCAACATCCTCCTTTTCTCAGGCACATTGAGGCCCTTCACATTAAGTGAAAACACATTCACCGTCTCCATGTCCCTTCGTAGAGATTATAGATCAACGTATAGAGGGATACGTGGGTTTGGGTAGTAAGGGGGGGGAAGGGGGGGGGAGGGGGAGAAAGGTAGAAAAGGAATGAAATAGATCAGTAAGTGGAAAGGAGAGAAAAAATATCGAATCGAATTTGCACTGTAGGGTGCAGTATTATTAATCTAAAGGAGGTAGCACACTAGTGCTAATACGCTCACCAGAGAGCTGCTGGTAAACGAGCGTAATCCTAATTGGAGGTGTGGGAAGCGATAGTCAGAATAGAACTCATCGACCCCCCTCTCCCAGCTCAATTGAAAAAGGTTAACAGTATTGGTATGAAAACGACTAGTAAACCTTAATATGTAGTGTTAAATGGTAGAACAGAACACTAAAACAGTTAGTCACAAACAGGTTAACAAACTGAGTATTGTATTGTCATCCAGTATACCCTGAACATTCCCATCCATCCCCCCTTCTTTCTTCGGCTGAGCCCATAGAAGTAGTGGACCTGTTTCCCACCCCTTAATATAGACCTGTATGTATCATCTTAGCATGTTGTCTACTTCTGTTACCCCCAGACTATCACCTGAAAAAGATAAGACTCCGGGGACTGTGGTCATTTTCCTATTGATTTCACTGTGGTAAAGCCGTATTGTTTCCCCATCATCTATCAATATGTGAGTCATTAAGATGTCGATGTCGGAGATCCCTCCCCTCTTCCATCCCCGGCAGCGACATGTGTCTATCAAATATAATAGCCATCTAGGAGCACAAAACCATATTATTAACCTAGAACCTGTAATGTGCACTCTCCTAATAATAGGGGGTCTGTATGAGCTTAAAATGGCATTGTTCACTGTTATCAGCGAGGTATAGAGAGATCAGGGGTTGCTGTCTCCGGCTGGTGCATAGATTGAGTGTCCATGGTCAGCAACTAGAGCTCAGTCTCTGACTCTCACCGATGTTGTGGATCTGAGTACATAGTCCAGGTAGTCACTTCAGTGAGCAGGGTTATGAATTTACCCCAATCACGCTCCAGCTGACAGGATCCCAGTACCGTATATAGCTAGTGAGAGGGGTGGGTGACCGTAGATTGTGGGGTGAGCAGTTTTGTTGTCATGCAGGTGGGGACATTGTGATCGTGTCGGGGGGCTCACTTTAAGCAAGGCATCCAGGGGATAGTGCATGAGGACGTCAGGGTTGCATTGGGATCAGAGAATCAAGCTACAACTCACGTGTACCCTCGTCGGAGGGCTCCCGGTGCCGTCTTCTGGATCGCTGTTGGCGCGGCTGCTGAGGAACCCGGCGATGGGAGGGGCCTGGTCGATCCGTTCTTCGGGGGATCAGTGCCAGCCAATTAGGAACTGGGATCGGTTCCGCTTCCAAGAAAGTAAAAAAGTCCGGTAGGTCTTGTGGAGAGCAGAGGTTAAAGGTGTTGGATCCCTTACGGAGGTTCACCGCTAAGGGGTATCCCCAGCGGTATGTACATCCTTGCCGGCGAGCCATGTCTAGTATGGGTTTCAGTTGTGCCCTTCTCTGCAGCGTCGCTCTTGAGAGGTCTGGCAGGATCTTAATCGTCGCTCCGTCAAATTCGACCGTCCCTTGGTCCCAGGCTTTTCGCAGTATAAGCTCCTTCTGTGTATAGCGGTGGATCCTACAGATCACATCTCTTGGCCTGTCCGGGTCCGTTGATCTGGGACCCAGTGATCTATGAACCCGGTCTAGTTCCAGTGACGCCGGTGGTGCTCCCAGGACTTGGTGAAAGATAGCAACTACAGATGCTTCTAAGTCCTCTGCTCCTGTGGCTTCAGGAAGACCCCGCAGCCGCAAATTGTTGCGCCGACTGCGGTCCTCCATTTCCTCCAAGCGTAATTGAAAGTCCACTGCTGTAGCTGCCTGTGAGTCTCGGGAGTTCTCCAAGGTCTCTACTCTCTGTGCCAATGCCGATAGAGACAATTCCCCTGAGTCTACCCTCTCCGAGACTGTCTGGAGCTCCGCTTTGAGTTCTTGTATGTCCCGGGTGTGCGCCTCCTCCACTCGGGATATGAGGGCTTCAATGTCTGATCTGGTGGGTAAGGCCTCGATGTCTGCCTTGGTAGGCAGGGCACGCAGGATAGCATGGAGCTCCTCTGGAATTCCAGATTGTCTCTGTGATATGCCTGCCATGTTAGAGCCGAAAATCGCTGGTGTTTCGGACAAGCAGTCTGAGGACACAGACGAGGTTGGGGACAGAGGGGAGGCTAGTACATCCGAGTCTGCCATATAGTGTCCACGTGGCGCTGCAACTATGGCGCCCGGAGATCGCCTCTGTTGACCGCAAAAGTATCTCCGAATACTGCTCCGTGGGGTGGCTAATCGGTCTCCGTTTGTAGCAGATCTTGTTCTGTACCTTTTGGGGGTTAACATTCCTCCTTCATGGGTTACAAAAGTCGTTAGTTTCTTGAGTAGGAGCGGGGATGGTCAGGAGCTCCTTGGAAACTCGTCCTCACTCCGCCATCGCTAGGCCACGCCCCCCCTATATTGTGTTTAATAGCATTGAGGACTCCTCTTTTCTTTGACGTGAAAGTAGAATGAAAAATAGTGGTGTATTTCCTATTGGAGCAGAGGGATGTTGATTGGGACAGTAAATGGGTCTCGTGGACACAGATAATGTCACTTTGGAGTTTTTCCGCAGTTCGCCATAAGGAGTGCCTTTTAGCGGGGTGATTGAGTCCCTTTGCGTTTAGTGATAAAATGTTAAGCGCCATTTCTGGATGACAGTGGTTTGTAAGGTGGGAGATTAGATGGTAAACACTCACAGTAACGTGGCCGCAGTCGAGTTGTGTAGAGATTTCACTTGCACAGAGATGTGAGGTCCACGCTCTGGAGGTGTCGCTGGATACAGGAGCTCAGAGCAGGAACTGATGAAAAGATAACACGTCAGAATAACTGCAGGAGCAAACAAAAAAGAAAATAATAGGAACACAGATATGCCACTGATAACTTTCCTGAATGTGTAAGTCGGGCAATATAGGAAGAAAAGCGGCGTAGGTAAACCTATAAGCAAGCTGAAATCAGCTAAGCCGCTGTAGGGGGAAACAGTTAGTAATTAGCAATAACTAAGTGTTCAACAATAAACAGTGAGCAGTGAGGGAGATTGATCATTGTTGATTTTGGCCTGTCATGGTCAGGTAGTATTCCGGGACTGATATCCTTTGGTTCCCTGTTGACAGCGAGGTTGTGGTGGTTTGCTTTGCGGTAGAGGCAATGTAGTATTAGCCGGGGGTTCTAGGATTATTCCCCATTCATGTAGTAACTTCATCCCTTTTTGCAGATTACTGACAATATGGGTAGTGCCGTTTTTTATATGAGGAGTGTCGCAGGATATCTCCACTTGTACACGATTTTGTGATTATAGAGCCCTTTTGTAATAGGGTTTACGTTTCTTCTGAGCTGAAGCGTGTACTTGGAAAGGTCCGGGAATATCTGAATTCTGTCATACGGACAGGGTAGCTGCGTTTTATTCCTGGTCTCATACATCAGTTTCTCTTTTACATGAAAAAAATGTACCCGCATGAGTACATCCCTTGGTACTGTTGCCGCCAAGTGTGAGGGCTTTGCTATTCTATGTATCCTATCAATGATAATGTCTCTGGGTGAAGTATCTGGTAGAATGGTGTGTAAAAGATCCCTTGCGTACTTTGGCAGGTCTGCTGGCGGTACATTCTCAGGAACCCCCCTCAGTTTCACGTTGTTGCGTCTGGAACAATCTTCCAAATCAGCCAGCTTGGCCCGTACCCATTCTTGCTCATCTTTCACTTCTTCATAAGTGTCAATCAGGTCATTCACTGTGGTCGTACATTCTGCCATGCCCTTTTCTATAGTAGTAACCCTTTGATCTATCGCTCTCATATCTGTATTAATTTTATGAAACAGAGAGGAAAGAACTGTCATTAAGGATGTTTGCAGGGACATGAGCATATCCTTCAGGGTAGTATCCATAACTGGTTGCCCTGAGGTGGGGAAAGAGGCCATGGTGCTGTGCAAGGCCTGATTAGACTGAAGCGGATTAAAGGCCTGTGTAAACAATGCTGCCTGGGGCTGATGTGGGAGCGGTGCATCAATCCGCATCCTGGCTTTGGCTGGGCTGTTAGTGAGAGGATCGGACTCTGTGTCCTGTGTGAGGGACAGGAAAAGTGCTAATGCTTCCATTTCACCCTGATTATCATCTGGGAGATCTGTGTAAGCCTCCCTCGGTGCGAGGTGGCCGCCGCCATCTTGCGGATCACTGACCTGGGACTCCAGAGGGAACATGAAGATAGTGAGCTTTTTTTTGCTGATGATCTCCCATCCGTTTACGGGACATCGTAGCTCTAATCGTTCTGGAGCCCTGGGGTATAGATGGCTCCGATCCGCTGCTTCTGGCAGGCTAGGAACGCTCCGGTGTTCTCCCTCACTGAAGAGCTGTGAGTTCAAGCGGCCATCTTCGGCGCTGGCTAGCCACGCCCCCCAAGGTAGCTATTTTTCATCATGAATGGTTATCACATCAAATAATAATTATTTTATCAGTATCCGATTTCTCAGCTGTTTGATTCCTTGCCCCTGTGTGCCGATGTGCGGCTCACCATGTAATGCACATGAGGGGTAAATGAGCTGAGTCATGGATCCTATTTAGACCGGGATGTGGCGTAATGAGATCATGCCCTCATTTGAAGTCAGAAGTGATGAAACGTGTCAGTTACGTGATCTCCATGACGACCATGAGTGACGTTTGCGTGTCACGGTCAGCTGGAAACTACCAGGAAGGAATAACACAGTTGTTTGCTATACACTGGTGTCTTCCTCCACAGAGAACTGGTGACTACGCTTTGATTCACTATATGCTCTTAATTTAATGATAGCTAGTACGTATATCTTGTATTTTTTTTTTCCCGGCTACAATAAATTTTATAGCATGATTACGCTATACGGTATTTTATTTCCTCTATGATCCTGTGACATCGAAGCTACATACATCCTCACCCTGACAGATTATGCAGATGGCTTACCTTAAGGCGTATGAAATATTGATATCTGGTGAGCGTGTACCCTAAGGGGAGTGTTACTCACGTGGTGGTGTCCCTGGTATGTGGTGCACGTTTGACAATGATTTGGATCACCGTATCAAGAGTTTCACCCATCTAGAAGTCATTTTATCACTGCTTATATGTTTAACCATATAAATGCTTGTCACATTTGGATGAACTGATATTAGCGCTGCTATGGCATTGGAAGTACAGTAAATAAATGAAAAAAGACTATGAAATTTTGAAAAAAACATGTTTTTCTTTGTTTCTGTTGTAAGATTTTGAAAACTAATATTCTTTCTTCATACATTTAGGTCAAAATATATTCTGCTCCATTTCTTTGGTGAAAATAACCCAAATCAATGTTTAATATTTAGTCTGTAGGAAAGTTATAGAGTCCACAAACTATGGTATATATATCTAAAAATTGCTCAATTCTGATGTACTGATTGCCTCATTTCTTGAGATGCCAGGACAGTACAAATATCCCCCAAATTATGCCTTTTTAGAAAGTAGGGACCCCAGCTATTCCCACCCCGTGCTCTTAGGCCTCTTGTAACTCTGTGGGTGGCTGTATTTGCGGCCCAAATTCATGGGATGGGATTTGCCATGCTTGGGGTCTCCAGTGATCCCTGATTCCTCCCTTGGGGTCGCATCTTGTGTGTGTCAGTGGCATGACACCATCCCGCATCATGACGGGCGAGCGATGTGCATTCGCGCTCCAAGGGATCTCTCCATAACCACTACTGCGCATACACCAGGCTGACATATCCCACGCCATCCGGGCACACATTATGCAGGCACCAATTCTGATGCACACTGCGCTGGCGTGATGATGGGATGTGCGTACCCCAGCCGCCTCTCACTGCACATGCGCTGGCGTTCTCGGCCATACATAAGGCAGCTCTCCCAAACAGACCGGGTGCTGCTGCCTGAGTACCGGAACGGATCTTTCTCCCCCCATTATAGCCAGCTGTTGGCTAAGACATCCAGATTTCTCATCCTCATTCTCCTCGTTTTGCAATCTTAGGCTCCATTTATCCAGCTACCTGTTTTTAGATGACCCCTTATTACAGGCTTGGTATGCATCCATGCTCGGGAGTTCTTTGCCTTTGCTTACCTTTATGTTTGTGTGCGAAAGGGGGGATCTAACCAACTTTATTAACTATATTTGGGCTATGATTTTACATTAACACTCCATTGAGGATGTTCTGTACTGTATGGTCAGTCACAGTTTTACTTTGTTTTGATTTTCTTTTTTATCTTTATCCTCCTCAGATATTTTAGAATCCTTCCATCTCCCCCTCTACCCTGTCCTTTTCTTCTCACACACTGATCACCATCAATTACACTACGTAGTCTATAGGAGATCCTTGTGTGGAATACTTGGAGCCCCAGCTACCCCAGTGAGACATCAGATTTGCATACTGTTGTGGCACAGTGTAACTTTTCGGCACACCTTTGATGGTTTATATGCACTGCTAATCAAGATGGTATACTATTATTAATCATGTTAGCAATCATTTTGTATCAATTTCACAATGTTTTCCTATCTCATGTGTAACAATTACTATGTTCTCTTATAGAATACAATAGTATATAGGACCTTCTCTATATAAAGACCCCTGGCGAAAGGATTGAAATCTTCCTGAAACGCATCAGGTATACAGAGAAAAGACAGCGTCACAGCAATACTTATATCCCTACATATTAACTGTTTCATCATTGATGATTTGTTTTTTTAGATTGGTGATGTATACACCTTTTTTCTGGATGTACAAATAAAAGCTATATGTTTTATGTACTATAGTCTATTTTTTAGTTGCCTTAAAAGTCTCACAAAGTACTTTGGGGTTACTTACTCACCCATTTTCTACCCCTTCGGATAATAGACAGTCTCCCGACCAGTTATTGTATGCTACTTGAATTACGCTGACAAACAACTTATACTACAGCGCTACAGGCAACAGCACACTCTTCAAGTTGAAGGCCAAGATCTTCTGCTGTTTGTTACTCGGTGGAGGCATCTCGCAAGTGCAAGTCTTTCTCTCCAGGCTGCTCTGCTCTGTTTCAACATCATATTAAATTTACTCTCGCCTTTCCCGCCATCCTCCACCTCACAATGGCAGACGGCGAGTACCTAACATTCCACTCGCCTCAAGAAGCGGAGCAATACTTAAGGTCTATAAATCTATAGCCTGCAGAAGACAACTCTCCAGCCAGTAAAGCATCACTCTCTCCCAAGGCTCAGCACAGTCCTCACAAGGAGACCTCCATGAAGGTTAAGTATTGCTCCTTCCACGGCCGCAGGAAAACCTCCTGAGTTCTGGTCACGACCTTATACATCCCCCTTAACTGTGTTGGATACTGACCTTTCATTTGACCCTAGAGGGCTACATCATTCTTCCGTATCGTATGGGTGAACTGTGTTATTTTTATTTTTGCTCCTTCTACTTTAGTTAATGTAGATGCTAGCTCTTTGCTCTGTGATTTACAATATATATAATTTGACTGCACTCCCCTATCTTTGGTGTTGGAGAGGCTGTCTTACATGAGAGTGTGGTCCATTTTGGATTCTTGTTACTAGCTGCTCCTGATTTGTCTCATCTCCAACTGCCAGAGGATGTGGGCTCAAGGGCCCTTCATCCCAGTGACTACTATGTGGAAAAAAGTGAAGTTAATCATGCAACACTCAAAATCCCTTCACATAGTGGGTAGTGATTTTAACACAGTAATGCAACCAGATGAAGACCATAGGTCACACAACCGCCACAATGGAAAGATGGGTGGGGCTTCTCTACAGGTGGACTCCCCACTTTCCCTTATGATATCAGTCATGAATATGGTAGACCCGTGGTGCCTTGGTCATCCCACAGGCAAATAATTCACTTTCTACTCCCCTCCTCATGACTCCTTAGCCAGATGTGACTACCTGTTTTGCTCCCTTCCTCTTCTCCCTTCTGTCCAAGACTCTGATATACATGACATGGCCATTTTGGATCACACCCCCATCTCTTTAAGCTTTGATACCCTTCTCTCACATTCTACTCCCAAGCTGTGGAAGTTTCCCACCTATCTGGCACGAGGACTTTCTACACACCCTATGCACATCCTGGTCAGAATATGATTCTTTCAACCGTGACCATGTAGGCAACTCTGTCCTATTTTGGGAGGAAGGCAAAGCCTAACTCTGTGGCAAAATCATTGCCTATGCATCCTCCTTTAAGAAAGCTTCTTTACTACAGCACAGAAAGGCCAGTGAAGAATTTCTTCAATCCTAAAGCATCTGGCCCACTCTGATTCTTTAGAGCACATGAAAGCATGGCATGAAGCCAAACGCTGTTTTGACCATTAAGCTGCGCATCAAGAGCAAATCAAACGATTCTATTTTGACGTTCCTCTTCATAAGTATAGCAACAATTCCGGAAAATTGCTCTCCAGGCTTACCTCTGATACCTATGAACCAACTCATAACACGGCTCTCAAAGACAAAGTGGGACAAAGTGGGCCAACTTACGCATTACGCAGGAAATGAGAAAAATTTTAGAGCCCTTTTACACCTCTCTGTATTCAGAAGACCCAATAGTTTAAGATTCTGCTCAGTCATTTTCAGAGGGTCTACCACTCTCAAATCTTACGATGCCCCAGCTAGATGTTCTCAACACCCCTATATCCTCAGAAGAAATAACATGCACAGTTAAAACCCTAGCCAATGACAAAGCCCTGGGCCCTGAGGGATATACAGCCGAGTTTAATAAGGCAGCCAGTGAAGCCATCCTCCCTAGTCTCCTATCCTTGTACAATACAATGTGGGATGGAGGTAGTTATATGCCCACGGGTTCCCAAGCCTATAACAAACTTCTTGCGAAGAAAGGAAAGGATTCTACCTTGCCAGGTTCTTACAGGCCTATTTCCTTACTTAACCTGGATGCTAAAATTCTCTCAAAAATGATTGCCTCACGCTAACTCATCCAGCTCAGGCTTTGTCTCAGGCCGGTCAGTGACAGCTAACATCCGTATAGTCTTAGTTGCCCTCAAGTATGTCAAATTTCATCCATTGGAGGAACTGGCAATTATAACACTACACACAAAAAAGGTCTTTGACAATGTCAAACTCAACTGGTTATTCCTGTTCTTGTTAAAAATTGGCTTCACAGGCCGCGTAGTTGACTTTTTGCGCAATATGTACTCTAACCCATCTGCACAGATTATTGCCTCTGGAGGCATTTCCAGTCTTATCCCCTTATATAAGGGAATGAGACAGGGGTACCTCCTATCCCCCTTCTTTTAAATTTGCCTTTAGAACCTCTCTCATTGTCATGAAGATCCTGCCAGTAATCGGTGATCCAGACGCACGGGGACACGGCCACCGGTTCCACTGCGCATGCGCGCGCGTTCAGGGGTGCTGTCACGCACGGGCACGCGCGCGCGTGCACTCCCGCTAGTGCTAGGTGGGCTATTTAAACCGGCTGTCACACTCAATCCCCGCTGTCTGCTCTACAGCGTTCCGTGTGCCTTACCTGATCTGACCTGTGTATTCTGCTATCTGACCTGCTTCCTGTTAGACCATCCTGCTATCCGCCTGCACCAGACCCTCTTGGCTTGCCTGACCATCCCTCTGTGTTACCCCTGGTACCTCTGCTGCTCGACTGATACCGACCTCCGGCTTGTTTGACCATCCCTCTGTCTGATACCAGTATCCAGTCTACTACCTGCTGCCTTGTTCCTGGTTCCAGTCCAGCGTTCCAGACTACTACCTGCTGCCTTGTTCCTGGTTCCAGTCCAGCGTTTCAGACTACTACCTGCTGCCTTATTCCTGGTTCCAGTCCAGCGTTCCAGGCTACTACCTGCTGTTTGTCCCTGGTTCCAGTCCAGCGTTCCAGACTACTACCTGCTGCCTTGTTCCTGGTTCCAGTCCAGCGTTCCAGGCTACTACCTGCTGCTTTTTCCTGGTTCCAGTCCAGCGTTCCAGTCTACTACTTGCTGCCTTGTTCCTGGTTCCAGTCCAGCGTTCCAGTCTACTACCTGCTGCCTTGTTCCTGGTTCCAGTCCAGCGCTCCAGGCTACTATCTGCTGCTTGTTCCTGGTTCCTGTCCAGCGTTCCAGTCTACTACCTGCTGCCTTGTTCCTGGTTCCAGCTCAGCTCTTCAGTCCTGCTTACTTACCTGCTTACTTACCTGCTGTGGTTCCGGGTCCTCTCTGCATTCCAGCCTCCTCTTCAGCTTCAGGTTCCAGAGGGTGCCACCACTCCTGAACTTCCGGTGACTGTTGATCCTGCCAGGCACCCATACCACTCCTCACTCCTGGGCCTTCTGTCTCCATTCCAGGGGAACAGGAGTGGGAGCTGTAAGGGAGGTCTTTCTCTGCACGTCAGGCTCAAAACCTACCAGGTACGTGACACTCATGATACCTGGTGACTTCAGCTCCTCTCCATGGCATCCACATAGGCACATTTGAACTACGTACAGCATTATCTGCTGATGATATGTTAATCTTCACGTCAGACCCATTTTCAGATCTAGGTACCTTACGAACTGTCTTAGAAAAGTTCCACTCTTGCTCTGGCTTATGAGTAAACTATTACAAGAGCAAACTTCTGCCTCTCATCCGATCTACCTTTTCATGGTAGGTTGCATCCTCCCCCTTTCTTTTGGCCCAAAATTATATCACCTACCTTGGCATCAAAATAGGGAAAGGCCCTTCCTCTCTTTATCATCTAAATTTTCCTCCATTAATTACAAAAATTATGACTGAACTAGAGGCATGGATGACTCTCCCCCTTTCACTCTTCTGAAGATGTCACCTAGTTAAAATGGTGAGTTTTCCTCTCCTGTTATACCCTTTGCAAGCTATCCCCCTCCTATTGAAACATTAGGATATACACAGGCTTATTAAAGCTATTAGTTCCTTCTTATGGTGTAAGAAAAGACCTTGCATTGCATGTTCCAAATAGTCTCTTCCGAAGAGTGAAGGCGAGGCTAGTATACCTGACATTAGGATGTATAAGTTAGCTTGTTTATTGAGATACAGCTTAGATTAGCTATCCCAATCTTCAAGTTATGCTAACTATGTATTAGAATCCAACCTGGTTCTACCCTACCACCTGCCAGACATTCTACATAGTTCATTACTATTCCTCCAGAAAGGGTTACAGACAAACATCTTGATCCGGGACACTGTCATAGCCTGGCATGAAACTAGAAATAAGCTTAACTTATCCCTCCATGTTTCCTGTTATCTCGAACTTCACAGCAATACTTTGTTCCCACAAGTGATGGATTACAAAGCACACACTATCTAGCTTATTAAATATTTTGGAAAAGGTGACTTCCCTGTTCCATCTGGACACTATGGAGCCTAAATCTTTCGCCGAGTTTATAACCGAGTTCCAAATTCCTTCCTCGCACCATTTGTTGCTCCAATGCTTCAAAATGATGCCGTCTATCTCTGATTGATCGCTTGCCTAACAAAGGCACCTACTCTATTTCTGATGTCTGCAAGTCGTTACAATCAGATGCTCCCTCAGTCACAGCTAGAAAACTCTTTTTGTCGCAATAAATTTTTATTGGAGTTTAGAAGACAAAGAGATACAGTAAAAAAAGGGAAGGCTCATATTACTGTACATTGGTGATAAGGCATAACAAAATAGTGCCCCTTTTGTGGGTAGAACACATCATAACCTGACAATATTGTCTTTAATTTGAGTTCAACAACCGTAAGCACTGAATAAGTCGCCGTAAGGCATGGAAATATAACAAATACATGCAACTTGTTTCCTATCTACCGCTATATGAACAGAAATCAAAATATAACAAAAGCAAACATACCCACTGGAGGCAAATTCCCTTAGAAGTTGAAAGATACTCTAAAGAGGAAAATGAGAATGTGGAGCCTGAGGGGAGGGGAAGAGGGATTGAGATCAAAAGGGGTAGAGGCTAGTAACTTGAGTGAGGAGGGGGAGGACTAGGGATGTGCACCGTGTTCCTTTAAAGAATTAACACCATCTTATTTAGATTCTAACATGAGAGTCATACCATAATGACCAAGGTTTCCATGCCTGGATCAATTTGATAATTGTACATCTATCAGCCGATAAGGTAGTTTCATATGAAAAGTGGTCTTGCACCTGTTTTTTTACACATGGGATTGAGGGAATTTAGTGATATTTTGTCTGGCAGCAAGTATAATATGGGTTACTACTTTGTGGAAATGGTACGGGAGAGATTTGATATTTGAGTTTAATAGTGCTAGGTCAGGTGAGAGGGGTTTGGCCATTTGGGTGACCTGGGAGATCAAGGAATGTACCTCTATCCAGAATGTGGTCAGGTGTGGGCAACTCCATAGTATATGGTATAATGAGCCCTTGTTTCCACAGTTACTCCAACACATCGGAGATATGTGGGGAGCAAAGGTGGCAATTCTGACCTGGACTAGGTACTTGCATTGTTATATGCTTTGGGTTAATTCCCTTAGTGAAGTGCACTTCATAGATTTGTTGATAGATCGGATGGCCATTTACCATTGGTGAGATAAGTAGGTGTGTTCAAAGTCTCGTTCCAAATGAAGGAATGGGGGAGAATGTTGAAAGGTTAGTTTTTCTTGGAGAAAATTGTAGAACAGTGAGATACTTTTATTGAGCTTGGAATATCGAGCATAGAATGTAAGGGTTTAGTTAGGAATAGGCATGAGGAGGTGAGCAGGCATGAGGGTTGTGATGCAGACAATGGACAATTTGTATATAATGGTAGTGGGTTGCGGAGGGCAGTTTAAAATCTGACTGTAGTTGTTGGAATGTTTTTAATTGGCCTCTTAGGAGTAATTCATCTAGAAAGATGTGAGGATGGCGAGGCCACAATGTGAGGATTCGTTCGGGAATTAGTAGTTGCAAGCTGGGTAAAGAAAGTCTGATGGGTGCTAGAGCGGTAGATTTCCATAAGGTGGAAGTAAATTTCCGCCAAACTCTGGTGGTCGCTATAATTAGGGGGGGGGTAGGTATGTATCACCGATTTCGGGGGAAGGCTACATAGCCAGAGCTTGAGATTTCTGTGTGGGAGAAGTTGATGTACAATTATGCTCCACAATGATTGCGGATTGGGTAGAAACCAGTCTTTAAGCTGAGCTAGGATAGTGGCGTGATAGTAGTCTGCAATGTCTACTAATCCTGACCCACCCACAAATCTATGTTTCATGAGCCTGGTCCTTGCAACCCATGGTCTCTTGCTTCTCCAAATAAACTTAGCTAGTAGAGATTGTAGGGATTTAAGATAAGAGCTCGGAATAGGTATGGGAAGAGAGCAAAATAGACACAAGAGTTGGGGGAGGGTGTTCATCTTGAATGCAGATAGTCTGCTGGCCCAAAAGGATTTGTGTTTGGAAATTTGTATGAAGGATTGTTGGAATTTTTGTTTGAAGGGGAGGTAGTTTTCTCTGAATATATTGTTCAGATTTTTGGTTAGGGTAATCCCCAGGTACACTATACCCGACTCAGACCATTCAAACGGATATTGCATAGCTAGGAGGTTTTTAGTGACACCATCTAGACCTAAGTCAAGTATATGAGATTTTGAGTAATTTACAGTGGGGACGGAAAGTATTCAGACCACCTTAAATTTTTCACTCTTTGTTATATTGCAGCCATTTGCTAAAATCATTTAAGTTCATTTTTCCTCACTAATGTAAACACAGCACTCCATATTGACAGAAAAACACAGAATTGTTGACATTTTTGCATATTTATTAAAAAAGAAAAACTGAAATATCACATGGTCCTAAGTATTCAGACCCTTTGCTCAGTATTTGGTAGAAGCACCCTTTTGATCTAATACAGCCATGAGTCTTTTTGGTAAAGATGCAACAAGTTTTTCCCACCTGGATTTGAGGATCCTCTGCCATTCCTTCTTGCAGATTCTCTCCAGTTCTGTCGGGTTGGATGGTAAACGTTGGTGGGCAGCCATTTTTAGGTCTCTCCAGAGATGCTCAATTGGGTTTAAGTCAGGGCTCTGGCTGGGCCATTCAAGAACAGTCACGGAGTTGTTGAGAAGCCACCCCTTTGTTATTTTAGCTGTGTGCTTAGGGTCATTGTCTTGTTGGAAGGTAAACCTTCAGCCCACTCTGAGGTCCTGAGCACTCTGGAGAAGGTTTTCGTCCAGGGTATCGCTGTACTTGGCCGCATTAATCTTTACCTCGATTGCAACCAGTCGTCCTGTCCCTGCAGCTGAAAAACATCCCCACAGCATGATGCTGCCACCACCATGCTTCACTGTTGGGACTGTGTTGGACAGGTGATGAGCAGTGCCTGGTTTTCTCCACACATACTGTTTAGAATTAATGCCAAAAAGTTCTATCTTGGTCTCATCAGACCAGAGAATCTTATTTCTTACCACCTTGGAGTCCTTCAGGTGTTTTTTTTAGCAAACTCCATGCAGGCTTTCATGTGTCTTACACTGATGAGAGGCTTCCGTCGGGCCACTCTGCCATAAATCCCTGACTGGTGGAGGGCTGCAGTGATGGTTGACTTTCTACAACTTTCTCCCATCTCCCGACTGCATCTCTGGAGCTCAGCCACAGTGATCTTTGGGTTCTTCTTTACCCCTCTCACCAAGGCTCTTCTCCCTCAATAGCTCAGTTTGGCCAGACGGCTAGCTCTAGGAAGGGTTCTGGTCGTCCCAATAGTCTTCTATTTAAGGATTATGAAGGCCACTGTGCTCTTAGGAACCTTAAGTGCAGCAGAAATTTTTTGTGACCTTGGCCAGATCTGTGCCTTGACACAATTATGTCTCTGAGCTCCTTAGGCAGTTCCTTTGACCCCATGATTCTCATTTGCTCTGACATGCACTGTGAGTTATAAGGTCTTATATAGACAGGTGTGTGGCTTTCCTAATCAAGTCCAATCAGTATAATCAAACACAGCTGGACTCAAATGAAGGTGTAGAACCATCTCAAGGATGATCAGAAGAAATGGACAGCACCTGAGTTAAATATAAGTGCCACAGCAAAGGGTCTGAATACTTAGGACCATGTGATATTTCAGTCTTTCTTTTTAAATAAATCTGCAAAAATATCAACAATTCTGTGTTTTTCTGTCAATATGGGGTGCTGTGTGTACATTAATGAGGGAAAAAAATGAACTTTTTTTTTGTTTAATAAATTATTAATTTATTATCAAAGAAAAATAGAGCAAAGATATACATATATCTCAAAATAGATACATTCTTGGAAATAAAATAACATAGATTTCAGTACTCACAGATTATACCGATTAAATATACGCAAACAGTCCAATAAATGGCTCTAGAATTATACAAAATGCTATTGTAATACCTAAGTTACCAAAGGATTCATACTATGTGAGCACTTGAATCAAAACATAATTAAGAAACAAAAAAGAAGAATAAGAGAGAGCAGCGAGGAAGGGGTTGAGAAAATTAGATGATAGGAAAGAATATAGATGGGAAAAGGGAAAGTAGAAAAGATAAAAGAACAGATGGTGGGAGGGAAGGGAGGGGTGGGGGGAGTGATGTTGGCATGCATGTCATTACATTGAAAGGAATGAGTTTTTGAGAGTTAAATGGCTGAGCTTAGTTGATAGATTTAAGAGGTTTGCATTATAAGGTCCTTATAAGTGGAGGTGGGAAACATATGAATAACACGCAGAAATCTGCAGTGTTCCCATTGGGGAAAGAGCGAGTGAGAGGCCATCCCAATCCTTGAATAGGGATTGAATAGGACAAATGTAAGGCCAATCGCCCTCGCCAACCCCAGAAGTAAAGGGGGACGGGGTTATGCTGTAGGAAAGGGGTAGAGGGGGAAGTGCACCTCGACAGCGCACGGCCTGAGAAAAACAAATAACTTATAACTATAAGTAAATAATTAGTTCCATGTAGAAATAAGAAGATTATCTATGCAGGACCAGGATCATTTTAAACAACTACAAGGCAACACAAGTGTAGACCAATTTGGTACGTGAACTAAATAACAAAAGAAAAAGGAAACAAAGAACATTGGTCAGTTCAATGGCATGTCAGTTTTGGCCAAGTATAGTCAGGCAAAAGTAGAAAAAAAACTGCGGCCAAAACCTGACTCAGTAGAGATAATCTGTAGGAGATTGATTATCTACATTAATGAGAATATTATGTGTGAAAAAATACACATTTCACCCATGTTTTTGTGCAGAGCCTGGAAGGGAGGTACGTCTTTTCTTTGAGGGGGTCTTTCTCCAAGGTGGGTCCATTGGGCTTGAGAATTTGGGGATTGATTCCTGCCAGCCTGGGAGTTCCATGAACGGAATATTAAGATCTTGCAAGAAGGTTGAAAGTTCCTCTGGGAATCTTAGTGTATAGGAACGGTCATTTTTTGTGGCAATCAGGCAGGCTGGGAATCCCCATCTGTATGTGATCCCGTCTGAGCGTAGGTGATCAAGGAGTGGTTTTAGGGCTCTATGGCGGTCCAATGTATCCTTGGAGAGGTCTGGAAATATAGTGATGACTGCCCCGTCAAAGTCTATGTTAGGCAAGCCCCGCATCTTCATCATGATAGCATTTTTATCTTCAAAGTAATGCAAGCGACAGATAACGTCTCTGGGCTGATCTGAATTAGCATTTCGGGGTCTTAGGGCATGATGTACAAGGTCAAAGTGCAGCGGTTCAGTGACAGGGTTACCCAAGATGGTGTTAAAGATGCCTCTTATAGACGGTTCGAGGTCATTATCTCCAGTTGCTTCCGGCAGACCTCTGACACAAATATTATTTCTAGGGTTACGGTTCTCGAGGTCTTTGAGCTTCTACAGAAAGGCCCGATGGGCAAAGGCCAGCTGGGTAACAGTGTCCTGTAGTTCTTTAATGGCTAGAGCATGTGTGTGTTGCCGCTGCTCCGTTTCCTCAACTCTGACCAGAATGTGTGACATATCAGATCTAACAGCGGTTATTTCTTTTTTAATGGATTTCTCCAAACTGTGAAACATACCTGCAAGTTCTTTTTTGAGACCGCTCATTAGCGTAGCCATCTCGGAACCAGCAGGAGAACCGGGATCGTCCATAAGGTCTGAGCAGTATGAGGAAGCCGGAGAGCTTTCTCGCACAGAGGCAGCGTGAGATGATGGAGAGGTGCTTGTTCGCGAGGTTCGGGCCTGTTCGTCACGTGCATTGGCTAAGTATTGCTGAATGGAGCCTGTGGAAACTGGAACAGGCAATGATCTCTTGCCTGGTCATTTACCTGGGGCAGACCGGAGCTTAGGTGTTTTAGCGGGCATCACTGGAACTATACGGCCGATTGCTATTCACATCTGTTCAATGTCATACATACATCGAAATAACGTTATTATGCAAAAAGATTCTCATGCAGGTAGTATGCAGATAGTATTAGAGTCACTTCAACAGCCACAGGGAGTAGCAAGGAGATTTATCTTGATTAAAGTCTATAGGAACAGGAGCTGTGTAGAAAATGTAGTGCTATAGAATGAGCTTGAGACTACTTGGAGCACCAAGATGGCCGCTGACTTCCAGAGGTAACCTGGAGCCGCGGACTTTCCTTGCGGTGAAAAGTAAATGTCCCAACACTATATGGGGGAGCCTGTTGATGGATAATTTATTTGAAGGATCATTGGTGAGGGGGACAGTGGAGCAGACTTAATGAGGGAAATATTTGGAGCACCAAGATGGCCGCCATCCTCCAGAGGTAGGCCGAAGCCGCGGACTTTCCTGAAGGCTGTTTCGTATCTATAGGCCTGGAACGGCTCTGCAAGGCATACAATTCTGGGACCCGGTAAATCGACTGTGTGCAGACACTGCTAAGGGAGTCGGCTGAGGGGAGAATAGGCGGATGCCACAGTACTCAATGTGTCTTTGTGCAGGAAAGGCCGGATCAGTAGGCCGCAAGATGGCGTCTGGTGGAGGGAGGTCAGAGGCAGTGGAGGGGATCCCCAGGTATTGTTACACCACCACTAAAGTTCTCTATGATCACCGCTGGTGACCTGACCGAAGAGCCAGTGTAAAGGCCCCTGGTATCCTTCGATCTGTGGGAGAGAAGAGCGGTGTGCTCCGGGCGCTCAGTAGGCCTCAAAATGGTGGTGGGTGCACAAGGTTCAAGTCTGGCTGCAGGCCAGGGGCCAAGAGATTGCAGCGAATTTAGCCAATACCTCACGGAAGCAGCAGCGGAGGTAGGATAGTCGCTGCTGGTAGTAAAATGGAGCTTGAGACGTTGTAAATGAGCTAGGATGGCTTTGGATGTTTGTGCTCCGAACGGAGCTCAGCTTCCATGCGTCCTCCCTGTAGCTCATCCAGACACGCCCCCGGAAAAAAATTAACTTAAATCATTTTTAGCAAATGGCTGCAATATAACAAAGAGTGAAAAATGTAAGTGGGTATGAATACTTTCCGTCTCCACTGTACCTTATAGTAGAATATTTCAATGAACTTTTGCAGTAGTGACTGAGTTGCTGCTAGGGAGGAATGAGGATTTGTGAACATCAAAAAGATGTCATCCGCAAATAGGCTAATCTTATGCTCAGTGGCACCAGAGTGGAAGCCTGAAATCAACTTTGAAGAACAAATATGTTCTGCTAAAGGTTCCATGGCTAGATTAAATATGAGAGGGGATAGAGGGCATCCCTGATGTGTGCCGTTGGTAATGTTAAATGGGGATGATAGCATCTCTTCCACGTATACTTGTGCCGAAGGGCAAGAATATAGAGCCATCATGGCCAACATTATTTTATCGGAAAGGCCAAACTTGGATAGTACTGCTCTTAGGTACCCCCAGTGTACTCTGTCGAATGCTTCCTCTGCGTCTATAGACAAAAGCAGAGAAGGCGTTGCAGAACTCTGTGCTAGGTAAGTGATGTTGACTAGATGTCTCGTAGCATCAGAGGACTGGCGTCCTTTAACAAACTCAGTTTGGTCCTTGTGTATGAAATGAGAGTTTATGACCATCAACCTGGAAGCTAACATTTTTGCATATAATTTTAAGTCCACATTGAACAGGGAGATGGGTCTAAAGTTTTGTGGGGTTATTGGATCTTTGCCAGGACTGGGTAGTGCTACTATAGTTGCAGTTAGCATTTCTCTGGGGAATGAGGAGGAGGAGGCAGCAGCGTTGAAGAGATCACATATGTATGGGGCTAAAAGATTTTTGAATTGTTTTTAGTACTCTCCTGGTAGCCCATCAGATCCAGGTGATTTACAGTTTGGGAGGGGGTCAATTTTTTTAGTAATTTATTTTCAAAAAGTTTTTATAGACAACAGACAAATTTCAGATACAGACAGCTTAGGTTTAACTCAAGGAAAGTTACAGTATACAGAGTACATTTTGGTGGATAAGTATAGCGGTGGCAAAATTAAGGGAGACAATAAGTTGTATAGATTAACAAAAAGAACTTATACATGCAGGTTGAGGTCATTGCTTGCTTTGTCAGTGGGGGGCTGAGCCCTTAATTACAGTAAGGTTATTTTAAGGAGGTACTCCATAGTAGGGGGGACATGGTATCAGCTAAATGGCATACAACATTTAATAACGTTACCAGTGGTAAGCTTTTGGGATAAGAAGGGGATTGGGAAGTGTAATGGGTGTTAAGAGCAGGTAGAGAGTAAAGAAAAGAAAAAAGAGGTAAAGAGGGATAAGGGTGGTCAGCTGGTTTGCGCGGATCACACACGTCTGCAGAGTCAATTTTGGTAGGGGGGTGGGGTGATTTACGGCACTAAAAGGTGTTTGTCAAAATCAGGGAGTAAAAAGTGGTCTATCCAGGGGCACCAGATTTTGAGGTGCTGGGGAATCTTATCAAGGATAGTGGCTTCAATTTTACTATGAATCATGGCCTGTGTGACCCTATTTTTCACTCCAGCTATGTTTAAAGTTGGGGTTTTCCAAGCTCTAGCTATTGTTTGCTTGGTCGAAGTGGTGAGTTGGAGGAGAAGACGTAACTGAGATCTGGTGTAGTCTTGTGGTGAATAGTTTAGTAAAGCAAAAGATGGATCTAGGTCAAGAGGTTTCTGAAGCAGGGTAGAGGCCATTTGAAATATAGTCGCCCAGAAGTTTTGTACGATCGGGAATGTCCACCATATATGAGAATGTGTGCCTCTTTCGCCACACCCCCAGAAACAGTCTGGTGGATATGATGGTAGGAATTTGGTAATCCTGGCCGGGATCAAATACCACCGCATAAGGACCTTATAGTTTGCTTCTAATGCGACTATATTTTGGGATGAAATTTTAGTGTTAGCCCAGATATTTGCCCAGTCTTCTGCTTCTATGTGTATAGCTAAATCGCTGGTCCACTGCTGAGTATATAATGGAAGTGTAGCAGGAGGGGATGTGAGATGGGAATAAAGATGGGAAATGATGCGGGGAGCATGTGGGTCCGAGTCGCACATACCCTCAAATAATGAGAGAATATCTAGCTCAGTGTGCGATCCAATAATAGTTTGAACAAAATGGGAGATTTGTAGAAAATGAAAGCACTCCTGAGGTGAGATTTAAGCTTGCACCTGTAGGGCTGGAAATGTTTTAAGAGCCCCGTCAGTGACCAGATCACATATGCGGCTCAGACCCACCCGAATCCAGGGTTGGAATGAGGCTGGTGCGGTGTAGGCTGGGAAAAAGTGTGGGTTACCAAGAAAAGACAGTAATGGAGAGTGTAGTGATATTAATTTGAAGGGCCTTTTCAGTTTGTCCCATATTTTTAAGGAGTGGTGTGTTATAGAATTAGTGATAGGGCCGCGAGCCGAGGCAGGTAGCCATAGCAAGTTGGACACTGTGAGGGGGTGAAGGTCTATTGCTTCCGGGCTAACCCATAGAGGCATTTTGTCTTTTGCATGATAAAGTATGATTTGGGATAGTTGGGCTGCATGGAAGTATCGCAGAAAATTTGGCATTCCTAGGCCTTCGTTAAGCTTGTTGCGAAGCAGAACGGATTGAGAGACCCTGGGTTTTGTAGAGCCCCAAATGTATTTGAATACACTGTTCTCTGTAACTTAGTGAAAGTAGGGAGGAATCGCTATTGGGAGGACTCTATAAAGATACAAGAGCTTAGGAAGTAGTGACATTTTCACTGCCGCTATCCGCCCAAGCCAGGAAACACATAGGGGTTGCCAGGTATTAAGTAGCGAAGATAGATGTTTCAACATTGGGAGATAGTTTGTGTGGAATAGATGGGCCAGATTACTAGTCAATTTTATTCCTAAATATGTTTTAGATGAGGTGGACCATAGAAAGGTGAAATTCTCTTGAAGGAGGTTAACCTCCGTCATTGAGAGCCTTGGATTTAGATTGATTGACCTCTAAGCTTGTGACCAGTGCAAATTTGCCCAGAAGTTGTATAAGGTTTGGGAGGGTAATATGCGGTGAAGTAATGAACAATAGTGCGTCATCCGCAAAAAGACACAATTTATGAGATGCGGAGGCTATCTCCAGACCTCGGATATTTGGGTTTGCTCTGATCAGGGCTGCAAGGGGTTCAATCGCGAGAGCAAAAAGCAATGGGGACAAGGGGCAACCTTGTCTCATCCCTCTCTGGATTGGGAAATATGTAGAGTGAAACCCAGAGTACTTTACATATGCTTGGGGTTGGGTGTATAGGGTGCTTATCCTTTGTAAAAAATTTGGTCCAAAACCCCAGCGTTGCAAGATATAGTGCAGGTAAGACTATATCTTTTCTTATATCAAGAGATAGGAGATGCATAGGTATTTTGCGTGATCTGGCTAGATGTTGTAGTAATATTACGTGACGAATATTGTTGCTGGCTTGTCGCTTAGATATAAAGCCCACTTGGTCTTTGTGGATCAAGCTACCTATGATTGGGTTGAGTCGCAATGCTATCATAGGAAAGATTGTTATTTGAGGAGAGCATTAAAAGAATTAGCAAGAAGGGGGGCCAATATATCCGCAATTTTTTTGTAATATGTGCTAGGGAGGCCGTCAGGACGAGGACATTTGTGGGGTTTAAGTGTTTTTATGGCTATAAAAACTTCCTCGACCGTAACTGTGTTCCATCGACTCATGGCTGGCATCTGACAACTCTGGAATTGTCACATTTTGGAACAATGTCTCTACTTGGTTCAGAGAGAAGGAGGCCTTTGCTTCATAGAGTTTAACAAGCATCTTGCGAAATTCCGAAAGTACTCTAGTTGGGTTACTTGTATGGATGCCATTTGTCAGCTTGAGTCTAATGGGGTTAAAGGACCATTCCGGTCGATGAAGGCATAGAGCCAAAAAAGTGTAAGGTTTGTTGGCTTTGGTATATAGTGTGTGATTAGACCTCCGTATAGTTTTATCTGCCGACTCTGCCAAAAGAAGGTCCAGTTCAACTTTTGTTTTTTCTAATATGAGTCTATGGGATTCCGTAGGGGAAGCCTGGAAATAAAGAAACTGGGATTGAAAATCCGATTCTAGTTGTTGCAATCTAAGTTTTTTGTCTCTTTTAAGGTGTGTGGCTACCGAAATATATTTGCCTCTGATTACTGGTTCGTGTGCCTCCCAGAGGAGAGTCGGGGATATATCTGGTGTGGAATTGTGTAGTTGGTAATATTTAAGGGCTAATTGAATGTCGAAACAGTAGGATTGGTTAGTTAGGTGTGTTTCATTCATACACCAAGTTTTGTCTCTGGCCTGTGGTACTAATGAAGAGACTGTGGTGATCACTGCAGAGTGGTCTGACCAGGTGACGGGGTGGATATTAGAAGTAAGATCAGTGAGGATGCTATCAGGATTATTATATGATCGATCCTAGAGAAGGATTTGTGTGGGTAGAAGTAGAACGTATAGTTCTTCTTTAAGGGGTTGCATTCCCTCCAAGTGTCGATAAGGAAAACCTGGTGAAGTTGTTTGCTAAGTTGGGTGGAGGGAGAATAGTGTTCTGGCGAGTAAGGAGATTTAACTAAGTGTGGATGGAGTACCAGATTAGAGTCTTCACACATAAAAAGTATGCCTTTGCAATGTGTTTTTATTATCTGCAGGAGATGTGAGATGAAGGGGTTCGGGTTAGTGTTGGGGGCATAGTAGGAAACAAATGTTTTTTCTATATCCTGCAGTAGGCCAAACAAGACTATGTAGCGCCCCTCAGGATCTTTGATTTCAGATATTGGGGTAAATGGTAGAGTGCGTGGAAGGCTAACAGAACTCCTCTTTGCTTTGTCCCAGTGGAGGCAGAAAGTACTTGAGGATACGGAGAGCTGTAGAATTTGGGGGTATTTTGGTTTGTAAAATGGGTTTTTTGGAGGGCAACAATGCTGGCCTTCAGGGATGCAAAGGTCTGAAAGGCCTTAACCCCTTTATTGGGAGAGTTAAGACCCTTAACATTAAGGGAGAACATATTTATGGGGGGCCATGGGTAAGAGCGGGGATGCCTGTTACTATAGGACGTGGGAGCCATATGAACCAGCCGACCAGAAAAAGTAAGAAGAGGAGTAGAGGTAGCAGAGAGAAAAGAGAGGGAGAGGGGAGAGAATGTTTGTCACGTAGGGCAAACCATTAGATAGCAATTGCTGGAAGGGTGAATCTGTATCGCCCGACTAAGCAGCGCACAGACCATACGGCTAGGGGGCTAACCAAAGGGTGGGTGCACCTCAGAAAGGGGGAGCATTGACAGCTCCCTGCTGCAAATGGGAGATGCACAACAAAGATAAAACAATGAACTCAGGTTTAAAATGTAAACAACATTAACTGTCTTGTCCAGTTTTATTAACAGAAGAAATAAGTACTTTAACAATGAATTTGCAATAGGAGCAGCTTTGAGTTGGGATGGGTTGGGAAAGGGGATAAGGAGGGCTGAGAAAGGATGGAGGGAGGGAAGGGGAGGGAAGGAGAGGGTAGGGGAGGGGAGGGGAGGGAGGGTAGGGGAGGGGAGGGAGGGAGGGTAGGGGAGGGGAGGGGAGGGAGGGGAGGGAGGGAGGGAGGGAGGGAGGGAATAGGGAAGGTGAAAGGGGATGGATGGGAAAGAAGAAAGGATAGGGGATATGTAAAGCGTAATTCCAGAGTAGCAGTCTACATCCTGTATTGAGGGAACAATCAGGGTGCAGACAGTGCATGTTTGAACAGTGCTGCTAGGAACTAGGACTAAATAGAACAGAGATGCAGAGAGCATCAGTCACAGTGGCTGGAATTTATACCAGGCTGAGAGAAAAAAATTTCAACATATAGAATAAAAGAAAACAAAAAGTAAAGCATCCAAATCTGTGAGACATCCCGGAAGGTTGTTAAACTTTTTGGTAATAAAAAGTACATACCAGGATGTAGTCCCTTAGGTCTCGGTATGAGGAAAACCTTCATAAGTTGGTAAATGGTCGGCTTCTTCATGGGCAACCGAAAACCTATTTTCAGTGGGAAAAAATCAAAGACAAAGAAACAAATAACAGATTTTGTTAAATCAGCATGGTGGGTGGGATCTTGGGCTGGTGAAGTTATCTCCTGGGATCCGTGAGGGGGTTCCCTTGCGAATCGAAGATGGTCCCAGCAGATTTTGTTTTGGAGTAGCTGGGTATGGGTGGGCAGCAGAATGAGCTGGCGTGCGTGGCAACATAGTCTCTGATTGCTGGGGCTGAGGTGTTAGGTGGAGGGTTTCCAGAAGATGTTGCAGAGACTCTGGTGATGTGCAGGAATGTTGCTGACCCTGATAAGAAAATTTTAAAGCAAAAGGAAACCGCCATGTATATTTGAGCTGGTGCTGCAGCAGAATCTGAAGCTACAGCTTCATAGCATGGCGTTTAGCTATGGTGAGAGGTGCCAGGTCAGAGAAAAGTTGGTAAGCATGACCCTGGAATGAGATAGGAGTGTGGCATTTTCTTCATGGAGCGCAGCCTGTTCCTGAGCATGCTCATGCAGGGTGAGCTCCATGTCGTCCACCCTTGTCTCAAGGTCTGCTGTTCGCTGGCCTATCTCTCGTATCTCACGAGATAGTCTATTAGTAATTTGGTCAGATGTAGCTTTAAGGGCCTTCTGAAGCATTGCCTCCATAAGCTTAATGAATTCACTTTGGGACATACCTGAAGGAGGCAGGGATGGGGAGCCACCAAGATTATAGTCCGCTTCCTCTTTTTCTCCACTATCTGCCTGCTCCGGTCCGGTCTGTAATGCTGCATGCTGCTTAGCCAGGGCCTTCGCCACTGTCTTAGTGGAGGCACAGGCTAGCCCTTCTTTTATAGGTTTAGGCTTGGTCCTCGGGTAGTGCTGGGGTGTCTTGTGGAGTGATCCCCAAAGGAACGAGCCAGTAAGCTGTTGTGGACGCCTGTACAGGTCCTAATTTTGCAGCGGGGAGTGCGGAGCTCTAACGGGAAGCGTCCTCCATGTCAGGCTTCGTGCATGTGCCCCCCCGTTTTGAGTAATTTCTTGAATGGAGAACAGGGAATTTAGATTGTGAAGTTGTTCAGAAGTCAGGGTTGGGAGGTTGATCTGAGAGAGGAAGTCCTGAAAGAGTTCTGGGGAGGACTGAGAAGTGGAAGTGGAATTTTTAAGATTGTATAAGGATTCATAGTAACTACTAAAGGTGTTGGCCATATCTTGGGGGTTGAGGATTTTGTTTTTGGACATGGGGTAAGAATGAATGGGATTTTAGCTTTGCTGCGCTGACCCCTGAGGCGCATAACAATATGTTTGTTTGCCTTGTTACTAGTAGAGTAGGAGGTGGCTTTTAGTCTGCATTGGGTTTTTTCAAAGAAGTTTAGTAAGAGAGATCTGCATTTTTGCCGCCGGGCCAGGAGTTTTAATTTAAGGTTTTAAATTAAGGTTGTGTGTGGGCGTGGTTTTGATAAGTGCATTAGTGAATTCTATTTGTGAAGTGATCTCGTCTATCAGCTGCGTCCTCTTTTTCGCAATTCATCCTAACTGTATTAAGACCCCTCTTATGACCGCCTTATGGGCCATCCATAAAGTGGCTGAGCTGTCCACGAGCCAATATTGAAATCAAAAAAGTCCTCTAAAAAAAAGTGTAGCATTTCCGCATATGGAGAGGATTTCATGACGTGAGTGTTGGCTTTCCATAGTTTGGCAGATGATAGCGGTTTGGCGGAGTCTATGGTGAAACATATCGGGGCGTGATCTGACTATGTAAATGGTTCGATGGTTGAGTCAGAGGTCCGCTGCAAGAGCCACTTGTCCACTAGAAAGTAGTTTATCCATGAGTATGAATTGTGTTCCGTAGATAAGAATGTAAAGTCTTCTCTGTAGTATGGTTGCACCTACACACATCAAATAGGTTGTTAGCATGTAGAAAGCATTGCATTGGTGATTGTTGACGTAGTGACCTACTAGAAGTATCAAGGTTGTAATCTGGAACAATGTTAAAGTCTCTGAAAACTATTAAAGCCCCAGTGGATCTTCCGGATTTTCTTCAGGAATTTGTTTAAGAACGAGATTTGTTTAGTATTTGGAGCGTATACACATACTAAGGTGAATGTAGCCATTTCAAGGGTGCAGACTAAGATAATATAGTGTCCATCAGGATCTATAGCCTTGTCTAGATGGCCAAAGTCAATAGAATATTTCATGGCTACTAGAACTCCCCGTTTTTTCTCCTGGCTACATGCGAGGAATACATGTGGGAAGTTTTCATGCATGCAAGACGGCAGTGTGGATGCTTTGAAGTGTGTCTCCTGGGGACAGATGATATCGCAATGCAGGTGTTGTGCTGTTTGCCAGACAGATGTTCTTTTGGTTAAGACCTTTTGTGTTTACAGATACAATTTTGATACAATTTTGATACCCATGGTGCATGTAGGATTAGCTAAGTGTATAAGAGGCGATGACGCAGTACGTCGCCCGTGCCCCAGGACGACGTGAATCTGACGAAATGCGTAGGGAGGACAACATGCTGATGTAATTAGGGCTTACGAGTCCCAGAAGTGCGGGTGCTCGTTTTATGTTTTTCTACCGGCCGGTGTTTTACCATTCCTCCATGTGTGAGAGATGCTTTTAAACCAATAAATCGTTGGATTTACATGATGCAGAGTTTTCTTTATTATTTTTGAGTGGAACATTTCTAACATCGGGAGATCACCTGCAGGACCACAGAGATCACCTGCAGGACCACAGAACTTTGGTCAGATTGCAACCCAAAGGCCCTGGTGGGGTAATCAGCCACAAGCGTTACTGGCCTTTGTAAAGGTCCAGTATATCTGGTAAGCAGGCATTTCTTATCAACCGGTAAAGGTCTCATATGGTGTCCATTACACAGTGGATTTTGGCACTGCTGTCTACTTATCACCCTGCTTCTCACATCACTCTTTTTCAATAAGGAGGACATTTCATTATTAGATGGTTGATGCTGTATATGTCAACTCTGTTTTTTACTATTACCCCAATTTAACCCCTTCAAGCTGAGGGCCACATGTGTGCATATGGTCGGCGCAAAGGGGTTAAATATGTGCAAAGTTTTATAACATAAACTAAAAAAAAGTGTTTGTTTAAATTTTTGGTATTTTTTAGTATAGCAAAAAATAGAAAAACACAGTTTTGATTAAATACCTCCAAAAGAGGCTCTTTCTGTCTCAAAAAGTGATATACAATTCAATTGGTTACAATGTTGCATGACTGAGTAATTGTCATATAACATGTGGGAGCTCTGAAAACTGAAAAAAAAAATATATAATTATACCTTACTGTATTATCACATATTATCACAATGTATGCTTAAAATCTTTAAGAAAGATTGAAAAAAGAATAAGAACTGGTTTATTTTTAAAATCATTTTGACAGAAATATTGTGTTTTAAGTGACAACCTTTATTAACTAACTTAAATTATTATTGATGCAAGTTTTTGGGATGACCTAGATCCTTCCTCAGGTTAGTACAATCAACTCTTTACAAGTGGGTATAGGTGGGTAACTTTAATATTTCCAGTAAAATTTGCAGTAAACCTAGCTTTTAATATTTTCCTGTAATTTTGCACAAATAGAGTCTATAAAATAAACATTTACCAATTTATGTACAAGGTTGGCAAATTCCAAATGTCCCACTAGATGCAGGTGAGTCTCACATAACCCTTTTTTACATTTCTGTAACACCTCTTGGGTAGTGATGTTGTGGAATAGCCCAGTACTTGCTACTATTGGTGGAGGAGCCCCAATATCCTAAACTACTTCTATGGGTTTATTTGATCACCTTTATGTTGATGATCGTGGCCATACAGCAATAAGGATACTATATGCTCAATGTACAGGTTTATGTATCTTTAGCTACTGTATTAATTTAAATTAGATTGACAGATTCAAACTCAACAGATTGTGAAACAATCAGTATCTCACAAAAGTGAGTACACCCCTCACATTTTTGTAAATATTTTATTATATCTTTTCTGTGACAACCCTGAAGAAATTACACTTTGCTACAATGTAAAGTAGTGATTGCACAGCTTGTATAACAGTGTAAATTTGCTGTCCCCTCAAAATAACTCAACATACAGCCATTAATGTCTAAATCGCTGGCAACAAAAGTGAGTACACCCCTAAGTGATGTCCAAATTGGGCCCAAAGTGTAAACATTTTATGTGGCCACCATTATTCTCCAGCACTGAATTAACCCTCCTGGGCATGGAGTTCACCAGAGCTTTACAGGTTGCCACTGGAGTCCTCTTCCACTCCTCCATGACGACATCACTGAGCTGGTGGATGTTAGAGACCTTGCGCTCCTCCACCTTCCATTTGAGGATGCCCCACAGATGCTCAATAGGGTTTAGGTCTGGAGACATGCTTGGCCAGTCCATCACCTTTACCCTCAGCTTCTTTAGCAAGGCAGTGGTTGTCTTGGAGGTGTGTTTGGGTCTTTATCATGTTGGAATACTGCCCTGTGGCCCAGTCTCCGAAGGGAGTGGATCACGCTTTGCTTCAGTATGTCACAGTGCATGTTGGCATTCATGCATTTACCTCAATAAACTGTAGCTCCCCAGTGCAGCCCAAGACCATGACACTCTCACCACCATGCTTGACTGTAGGCAAGATACACTTGTCTTTCTACTCCTCACCTGGTTGCCGTGACACACGCTTGACACCATCTGAACCAAATAAGTTTATCTTGGTCTCATCAGACCACAGGACATGGTTACAGTAATCCCTGCCCTTAGTCTGCTTGTTTTCAGCAAACTTTTTGAGGGCTTTCATGTGCATCATCTTTAGAAGAGGCTTTCTTTTGGGACGACATCCATGCAGAACAATTTGATGCAGTGTGCAGCGTATGGTCTGAGCACTGGCAGGCTGACCCCACACCCCTTCAACCTCTGCAGCAATGCTGGCAGCACTCATACATTTATTTCCCAAAGACAACCTCTGGATATGATGCTAAGCATGTGCACTCAACTTTTTTGGTCGACCATGGTGAGGCCTGTTCTGAGTGGAACCTGTCCTGTTAAACTGCTGTGTGGCCTTGGCCACCATACTGCAGCTCAGTTTCAGGGTCTTTGCAATCTTCATATAGCCTAGGCCATCTTTATGTAGAGCAACAATTCTTATTTTGAGATCCTCAGGGAGTTCTTTGCCATGAGGTGCCATGTTGAACTTCCAGTGACCAGTATGAGAGAGTGAGAGTGATAACATCAAATTTAACACACCTGCTCCCCATTCACACCTGAATCCTTGCAACACTAATGAGTCAAATGACATTGGGGAGGAAAAATGGCTAATTGGGTCCAATTTGGATATTTTCACTTAAGGGTGTACTCAGCAGTTTAGACATTAATGTCTGTGTGTTGAGTTATTTTAAGGGAACAGCAAATTTACACTGTTATACAAGCTGTACACTCACTACTTTGCACTGAGGCAAAGTGTAATTTCTTCAGTGTTGTCACATGAAAAGATATAATAAATCATTTACAAAAATGTGAGGGGTGTAATCACTTTTGTGAGATACTGTAAATATGAAATGATTTTGTGCTGTTACTTATTTATTTATATTTATTTTTTTGTAATGGTACTGTAGCATTTTTTAATAGAAACAACAGTCACAGGTTAATTAATTTTATAATGTTGAAAGGAAGCATATACTGTTTTTTCATTAAAAATCAAATGTAAATTATTTTTATAGTAAGGCATTTTATTTTAAATAAAATCATTAAACAAATGGTCTGATTTAAATTTCATCTGTAATAAAATGTTCCTAGCGTTCCTTGTGCTTTAGGTAATCAGTAAATATTAGCTATATATGATTTCAAATAGCTTATGGCTTTTATTTCTAAATATATATTCAACAAGCAATGACCTTTATCAACAAACATTAATTAAGTTAATATTTAATTCCATTAAGAATTAAATATGGATTAATACACTTATTTATTTTCATGCCTGTATTACCTCTTCTTTGCAATTAATTTGCAAAGTAAGTTGACAATCCGCCAAAATGTTTGATTGTTGCTGGTCCAACTTGCCCAAGAGTGAAAACAACTATAATGAAATCAGTCAGAAAATTGAATGACCTGTGCATATGAAACAAGGTTCATTAATTTTAAGAATTTTCTTGAAAATCCTAATAAAAAAGCAATATTTCAATATGACATATAATTTCATAGTTGGGCAATAACTACTTAAAAAAGTAATGTTTTCTAAAATGCACAGAGAATGTAAGCGGATAAGCATTAATACAGCAAAGACGTCTGGGAAATGTATTAAATCTAGTTCTGCCTGACCTTGTATAAATCCTTGTTTCTTTTAATTCCATATACCTCAGGGCACATTTGAAAATGGGAGTAATTTTTATAGTCTTTCTTTTAAAACAATTCACTAATTAACAGATGAGAAGCAGTAGTGGCCTGTAACGACAGACTTTATTAAAGATTTAATAATGTCTGTTTTAACGGATATGTGTTTTCTGAAGAAAAAAAAAAACATTTGAAAAAGCATGAAAACATTTGTGCCCTTCTTTATTATTGAATGTCATTTAATTTATAACTGAGAGTAAATTATGGTTGATTTACTGGACTACTAATCCCTATTCCCTCTAAAAAGTAACGTTAATGATACTCACAATCTAGTGATTAAAATTTTAGATTTAACACGACTATTTCCAGATTGCTGCGCAAATTAATGGAATGCCTCTAGCCACTAGTTTATGTAATGCCTTCCCATCTAAGGATTAGTGTAATGGAGATTATCTCTGTTGACTGTGAACACATACATGTATTGTATGCACCATTTGTATTGGCACATGCATTGTAGGACCTCTTGCATCAATGTTTATATTCAAAAGAGATGTGGCAGTCCACTTTTTGTTTTGCTTATAAGTAAGCATTGTTGCACTTCAGAAATGATTTTGTGCAATATAAACCTATGCCACCCCTTTATTCTTCAATAATATACTTGTAATCTGCTTACTTTATTTGTCTATTGCCTGTTCTTACAGTCTTATAAATGTGCATTGTTTGCAGATGACCTCCTTCTCTTTGTGACTTCCCTATTTACATTTACACCTAATATTCTGTGGATTCTGAAAACATTTGGGGCAATTTCTGGGTCACATATGAATGTTCCTAAATCAATGGCCTTGAATGTAAATTTGCCAGTCGATTTGAGTGACTGCCTGAAAAAATTTCTATTCACCTGGAAAAATTCACACATCCTATACTTAGGCATTCAACTTGCTTCCACCGTTGTTGCATTATATAATATCAACTAACCCCCATTAATTAAAAAAACTGGAGGGTAACCTTCATCAATGGTTGATGCATGACCAGTCCTGACTAAGTACAATTAACACGGTTAAATTGACTCTTTTTCTGTAACTTCTTTCTTGTCGATCCCTCTTTATCAAGCTCATTTTCCCACTTTCAATCTAAAATTGTCAAATATGTGTGGGGCTCCAAGGAACCTTGCTTTTCTAAGAGCATACTATATTCTCTCTCATTTACAGACTGCTCTTTTTTCATTTACAGGCTGCTCTTTTTTCATTTTTTTTTCTCATTTACAGTCCTCAGATAAGTATCCCTATATGTTAGCCTGCAAGAAGGGTATTTATCGTTAATGGGATTTGAATGTTTGACATAAATGTTTCTTTCATTCTTTTAAGGGTATTATGAATGTATTGTATTGATGGAAGCAAATATCAAAGTATTTACATGTTGGTACATAGTCCCTAAATAATTAGCTAAAATGTACCCTGCCTCCTCTCCTTTATGTTTTTGAGGCTGTGTCCTCCTAGACTCTATGTTTCATATCTGACGTGTCCCAGCTTTTTGAATGAAATTTTTGCTTTGTTGCGCAAGGTCACAGGGGTATTGGTTCCGCAATCCCCTCATACTGAACTCTTCAATTCATCTATCGGTGGAATTTCAAAAAGCTCCCAGCATCTGATCCACATTATTTTACCGGGAGCAAAATTGACAATAGCTCATTCATGGAAGCACACTACGGTGTCCCTGTCCTAGGCAAAGCAAAAGATACTGTGGATTATGTCTCAAAAATGCTTAGTAAGTACCTTAAAGACACGTAAAATGATATAAATATATAAAAAAACAGAAAAAATCTAAGAATAAGTACAATCAATATAGAGCACTTCTATACCCAATAGGTGCAGTGTGATATTCCACAATAATCAGTGGTAATAGCAAAGTGCAAAGTGCAAGAAAATCAGTCAATAAAGACTTAAGGCCAGATGTGATCAGTATCTTACTGGAAACACTAAAATCAATATACAATCACTAAAAACCTCAATGGATCGTGCAAATAGGTAAAAAACATTGTGCAAAAAACAGGAATAAATACATTAAATGTGCAACGTGCAATCAATATGTGCAAAAATTGCAAATGCAGTGTATAATAAACATATAACCAAAATAAGTCCACTGTAGAACTTGTGGAAATTCAAACAAAGGCAAACGTGTGCAAAATATATAATGGGACTGGGAATGTAGTCCAATACGATTAAATCCTATTATTGTGGCTAATCAGAAAATGTGCAAAAAAGTGCAATAAGGTGCTGAGAGCATGGGGGTGATCTCCTCTTCATGCACAGGACACACAGTGGTGTGAAGTGGCCTCTTACCTTGCAGTAAAGAGGTAACCGCATAAAGTTGCTGGTAATGGCTGCTTCTCCCTTGTACTCCTAACTGCCTCTCACTTAGATTCCTGGGCTGGGTGGAGCTGTTAGTGGGTCTTTGTCTCTCAGTGGAGCAGTAGGGGGATTAAAGGAAAGAAGGGGCCAAATAGTGTAGTATTTAAATCAGAGGTTGGTTTTTATTAAAACAATGGTGAGGGTACTCACTTCACTTACAAGAAAAAAACACACAGAAAACGTATCTCCTATGAGCGGCGAGCTCGTTTGCATATATCAGTCTTGGATGCCTACTGTATGCTGTCCGGTCTCAAAATTTTAAGCCACCAGGGAACCTTGGGCTCAATACATGAGTATCTCCTCACTGTTTAACGGGTGCTTTTACAGAAGCAACATAATGCTTTCCTCTCTACATTCAGATCTTTTCCTTGTTTTCTTTATCTCATTTCTTTTCTTTGCTCTTTTCTTTGTATTTAGGCTTCCATTTTTTTGCATACCCTAATGGGTCTGGGACAAATGTCATTTTTGTGTGCCTTACTATGTCCCCCTTACTTTGGGGAAGGTTTAACGGGTGATTTCCCCTGGGGAGACTCTCCACACTAATTTATTATGTTTCTGTGATATTCTCATTGCTTTGTGCACCTGCACTATTCCCCTGCATATTTCCCTTTCTTCAGGCTCAGTGAAACTAGATCTCAATATTTTCATGTAGATAGTTACATACAATTCTTTGGTTAGCTCTAATTACCTATTTCTAACATTACTTGTAAAATCTGTGCAGCAGCAAACAAAGATATTTTTAAGTTACTTTTACAAATGTTGTGGAGCCTAACTTTTTAAAATAAAATTTTAATTTAATCCTAATAATAAAATGTTAAATTGGTATACCCTACAACCCAATCAGAAAACAAATAATGTATTTTGGAGTCCCTTAACTAATGAATAATTAAAAACACGGAAAGCTTTTAATTGTGGCTGACATTTAGAAACTTGATGCTGGTAAAATAATTACTTGTGACCAAGTAAATTTGATTTTATTCTTATTATTTCATAATAAAATTTCTACATAAATTTACATACTAATGTTTAATAGACTAACAAGACAATGTTATTATTTTAAAAATACAATTAAAGATTTATACAAGTTACTTGTTTGTACTTAAAAACAAAACTTTTTTTTTTTACATTATAAACAGTTTAATGTTTATTACTTAAATATCTAAAAAATAAATCAACTGATATTTTTTTTCAATTAGCAACAGAATTAGATGAAAAAATGTAGCCATATTTACTCACCCTAATTTACAGAGATATTAAAGTAAAGTCAAAATGTATTTACAGAAGAGTGAAAGTCACAAAAAAAGAAAAATTAGCTTTAAAGAAAATATATTTTCTGTAACTATTCAAACATCCTGAACATATTAGATGAACATCTTTATATGGTAAATAGAGCATGAAGAGCTTGTTAACTGTCAGCATGGTTTATTCAAAATGTAAAATTTTCTTGTATATACTACACTGACTAACCTTACTTAATAATTGAACTACTCAGTCACAGGGCCAAATATAATAAAGTATAAAGTAGGGTTGTCCCGATACCACTTTTTTAGGACCGAGTACAAGTACCGATACTTTTTTCAAGTACTCGCCGATACCGATTACCGATACTTTTTATTTAATGTCATGTGACAGTGTTTTTGGTTTTGTTTTGTTTTTTTAGGGGGGGTGAACGGTGTCTGTGTGTTTTTTTTTTTAATTTACATTTATTATTTTTTACAATAATATTTTTTTTTATTCTTTATTGCAATATGTGTTTTTTTTTTTTAATCAGCCCTGTTGGGGGGCTTTGGTGAGATATCAGGGGTCTTAACAGACCCCTGATATCTCCCCCTTGAGACAGAGAAGGAGACCGAGGATAGAGATTCCCCAGTCCCTTTCTCTGCAGCCTCAGCTGCACTGAGAATGAATGGAGAGAAGACAGCGGCTCCTCTCCATTCATAAACTGAGACATCGTAATCACAGGAGATTACAATGTTTCAGTTATGTGAATGGACAGAGTCAGCTGACTCTGTCCATTCATACAGCGGAGAGGGACAGCACAACGGAGGGGGACAGCGGAGAGGGACAGCAGAACGGAGGGGGACAGAGGAAGAGAGAGGGACAGAGGAACGGCGGAACGGAGGGGGACAGTGGAGAGGGACAGAGGAATGGAGGGGGAGAGCGGAGAGGGACAGAGGAACGGAGGGGGCATGGAGGATGAGGTGACAGTCAGTGGTGATCGTGTGTGGGGGAGTTACAAGCCCCGATCACCGCTGTATGTCACTAAGCAGCTGAAAGCCGCTGGGGGAGAAACTTGTAACTCCCCCATGCGCCGATCACCGCTGACTGTACAGGTATCGGCGGAAGCATCGGGAGCATTTGCCCGAGTACAAGTACTTGGGCAAATGCTCGGTATCGGTGCCGATACGGATACTAGTATCGGTATCGGGACAACCCTAGTATAAAGTAAAGTGAAAATCACCCTGTGGGGTGATTTAAAAAAAATAATAGAGCTTCCGTTTCCCATGATTGGAATTAGGTGTTAAAAGCTCACTTCACTGTGCATTACTTTACGCTTTAGTAAAGCAAACACATAGTTAACATACAGAAATTCTTAATATAGTATGGTTCTATTAAGTCAAATAATTGAGTCACTGCCCTGCAATGTTTCCATGCAAGACCGACGATGTATGGCCATGCCACACACTAGGTAGAGATAATGTAGCATAAGCTCCTCTGAAACATAGGGCATAAGTAATAGTATTTGACCCATAGGACATATGTGCCCTGGGTCCCTTGCCCTATTAGAGTACCTCTACTCGGTGTAGGGTTGTACAGTGTGAGTCCAACATGTTAACAACGTTGGGAGGCAGATCAAGTGGGGACGGCTGCTATTTTTTTTCTGAAAATCTACTGATGTTGCAGTTGGACTTTGCACAGAGGTTCCAGAAGCTTGAGGACCCTCTTCCAGGTCCAGGAAGTGTAATATCACATCTGGATGTGTGAATCTTTACTATTACTTGTTCGCTGAATAAGAGGTAAAGGCTGGAAATTGTGAGCAGTGGTCGGTCATGCTAGTTTCTGCTTCTACACTGTAAATATACGTAAATCTGGCACACAACATATACAGTACCTCATTTCATGCTCTGTGTGTCAACTATTCTCCACCACCATACTGCATATTTTGTGCCCGTTCAACATCACCTTGATTGGTAAGCTGCACTTTATTTTCCCTGTTCTGATCACTGCACTCTATATGCTATGATGTTAATGGCATAGTTATGACAGCTGTAAACTATACGCTTTGTTGTATGTTTCATTCTCCTAACCAGCTCTGATAACTCTTCTCAAGAAAGGAGAGAGATCAGTACTTATGAAAGGTCACAGAATGAACAGATCAACTGTTTCAGTGGACAGGGATCTTTTTTAAACCATTTCCTGCCCCCCCTCATCTTCTACATATACTATATTGGAGGCCTCAAAATTTAAAGTCCTGAGATACTAGCCAGGTCTTAAGAAGTTATTCACCACCAGTTGCCCTTCCCAACACTTACCCTGCCCTGCCCTTGATTCCATCTATAAACACGCCCTCTGGAGGCTGGGAGGAGAATTGGCTCCTGCACCCCCCTCCGATGCAGCCAGGGCCCATGCAAGGATTTTTGCCTACACAGGCAAAGGTGCATTTTGGTTCCCCTCCATCCTTCCTCTTGCCACCCTTTGATGGCCGAGAAAACTGTCAACAAGGACCCAGAAGTGACATCATACATGTTGCTTCCATGCCAGGAACAAGAAGGGAATGAGAGCTGAGCTCTCTCTCCCCTCTACCCATTATGCTGGTCCTGGACCCATTTTGAGCAAGTAGAACTGGGATACATAGCAGGGAGGTACTTTATTGGGGTGCAGTATTGGCAAAAAGGTATACCAAAAGACCATTTACACGATGGTCAGGTTGATATTAATATAACCTAACAGAGGGTTCTCCTTTACAGTGTGAGGGGGAACTCTGTGGACCCTGATGTAAAGACGAACTCAGATAACCCTGATGTAAAAGGGACTGCTTCAGATTCTGGTGTAAAGGGAAACTCTGATGTAAGAGGGTCTCTGGTCACCACAGCCCCCTCTTTACACAAGAGTCCACAGAGCTCCCCCTTACATCACAGTCCACAGAGACTGCATACATGGCACAAGAGATGGTGAGAGCAGGGGCATATCATGAAATCAGTGGGCCCATGTGCAAGATCAAAAGTGGGCCCTGGACATCGAGAAGAATAAAAATGTGGTGCACACAGTGCGTCGCAGCAAAAGGTAGGAGTGACATGCCTGTTTTTGCTTTCAATGTCCCATGATGCCTTTGTTCCAGGATCACAGCGCTGGGCTCATTAGCCACTTCAATACAGGGCACTTTCTCCCCTTCCTGCCCAAGCCAATTTTCAGCTTTCAGCACTGTCGCTTTTTTTTTTTTTTTCAAAAGATTTTATTGAAATTTTACATGTTAACATGCAATGTTTGCCATACATCTGAGATAAACAAACAAACAATGGGCAATCTGCACATATAGATCCTCAGAGTAAGAACATGAGCCAATATAGGCCTTTATGAGCATGCAGGAGGCTCAACAGTATAAAAACATGTAGGTATCGCCTCTTACGACTATGGATGCAGATTCAGAGAGGACGGATGGAGTTTGCGGAGCAAGGCCAGACCGCGTTATAAGCAATCCCGCTGCCGTTCACCCCCGACGGGATCTTAGCTGTGAACGAGAGCGGGATACCTGACAAGGCATATGTAGTATTTAATATAACGGGCTGGCGACTGAAATGTAGAACTTGTACGAAGCAGTGAAGTTGTCCAAAGTGTAGGGCAGACCGAGGGTGGGTCTAGGTAATATATATAGCCGCTATCGAGTAAAGGCATGTGTGATATGCATGTATACGGCAAACTTTAGGTTTCCTGAAAATGTCAAGTCGGTATCTTTGGTGGGGGGAGTAATGGGGAGAGGGGGGTAGGGTAGACAGTGGGGGCGGGTGCGTTAATAAAGGTGGACACGAGTGCATTTGTCGCGTGGGTTCCTTAGGGAGTCTGAGGGGTCGGTTGGGTCAAAGCCTGTGGCGTTTGTGAGCTTCTATAATGATTCCAACAGGCCCAAGTGGCCTGAAATTTGGTAGGAGTATCCGCTGCTTGGCTGATGAGTTGCTCCATTTCCGCTATTCGGTCTACCCTGCGAGTCCAGTCTTGAACTGTGGGGGGGGAGGGGTTTCTCCAACGTGCAGGGATGCAAAGGTTGGCTGCATTGATCAGGTGAATAGTTAGGGTTTTTTTGTATGAGGTGGGGGACCCTTGGGTGTGGTGTAGTAGGTATCTGGCGGGGGAGAAGTCTGGAGTATATGTGGTGATTCGGGAGATTAGTCCATGAATGTCTGACCAGAAGGGTTGGAGAAGGGGGCATTCCCACCATATGTGAAGTAGAGTGCCTCTAGCGTTGTTACACCTCCAGCAGGTAGAAGGGACAGAAGGGTGGAAGTGGTGGATTTTGTCTGGGGTCCGGTACCATTTCGAGAAAATTTTGTATCTGTTCTCCTGCGTCGTGACATTAATGGACCCCTTGTGCATAAGGGTAAATATGTGTTCCCACTCTGTGGGGGTGAGGTCTATGGCTAGGTCCTTTTCCCATTGTTGTATAAGGGTGTCGTCTTTCATCTTGTGGCCTGTAAACAATAGGGCGTAATTCGAGGAAATGAGGTGGCCTTGTGGTTCTGTTGAGGTACAAAGAATTTCAAACGGCGTGAGATCTCTGTGCCAGTGAGAGTGTTGGGCAGAGGGTTGGAGGAAATGTCTTATTTGCAAGTATTTGTAAAAGGGTATATCGTAGGTAGGTAGAGTAGTTACAAGTGTCTGGAAAGAGAGGAAAGACCCATTTATGAAGAATTTCTGTGCTCTAGCTGGGGAGTCTAGGGTATCCGGGGCAGAATCTTTTCGGAAAAGACCCGGGGGGAAGGCTGGGTTGTCGTCCAGAGGGGTCAAGGGGCCTGGTGAAGGTGTGAAGGCCAGTATTTTGCATGCTCTTTTGAACAAGGAAAGTGTGGTCCCGATGAGGGGGTGAGTAGTGAATTCCTTGGGAACATTGGAGTGGGTCATCCACGGCGTGTTGGCTAAGGGCAGGTGTGCGAAGGATGCTTCAAGTGCAATCCAGTCCTTGGAGGGACGATGTATATGCCAATCCGCCAATCTGGTCAGGTGGCAGGCCCAGTGATATTTTTGGAGGTCCGGGAGACCCAGACCCCCCAGTCTTTTAGGGAGAACAAGTCTGTCCCAGCCAATACGCGGAGTTTTGGAGGCCCATACAAAAGTTCGGGAGAGCAGTTTATAGGAGGTAAAGAAGGAGGCAGGTAACGCGATCGGGAGAGCTTGAAGGAGGTAGAGGAGTCTGGGTAAAATGTTCATTTTTAATATTGCTATTCTACCCAACCAGGAAAAGGAACCTAGATTCCATTTCTGCAGGTCACCCTGGATGGAGCGGAGTAAGGGGAGGAAATTTTTGGCGTAGAGGTCTTTTAGGTCAGTAGTGATTTTGATCCCTAGATATAGTATTTCGGAGTTCTCCCAAACAAATGGGAAATTACTACGGCATAGCTTCACCGTCTCCCTTGGTAACGTGACATTAAGGGCCTTGGATTTACGAAAATTAATTTGGAGGTTAGATAAAGTCTTGAAAAGGGTAAAGTCCGCCAGCAGGTTAGGTATGGTCGTGATAGGGTCTGTCAAAAATAGTAGAATATCGTCAGCGTATGCTGCTAGTTTATATTGTTTTTGTTGGATGGTAATTCCCTTGATATCTGGATTTGCTCTCAGTTTACGGAGTAGGGGTTCTAATGTTAGAATGAAAATAAGGGGCGACAGAGGGCACCCCTGTCGCGTCCCATTGGATACAGAGAAGGCGTCCGACAAGCCACCATTGATCCGGAGTCTGGCGGTTGGGGAGGCGTATAGTGCTAAAATCATGTTTAGCATGCGCGGTGGTAAACCCGTTGCCTGCAAAGTAGCCTCCATATAGTCCCAAGCTACCCGGTCGAACGCCTTCTCTGCATCCAGTGAGAGAAAGAATCCTGGTGTGGCAGTTTTAGTAAGCCAATGATGGATATTGAGGGCCTTAGTGGTGTTGTCCCTGGCCTCACGGCCCGGGACAAAACCGACCTGATCTAAAGAAACCAAGGCTGGGATGAAGGGGGTGATACGATTGGCCAGAACTTTCGCGTATAGTTTCAGATCGACATTAAGGAGCGATATGGGACGATAGTTGGGTACCAAGGAGGGGTCTTTGCCCTGTTTCGGGATGAGGGTAATGTGTGCTTCCAATAAATCTCTGTGGGCTACCGAGGTTGTTGTAAGGTCATTAAGTGCTTTAGTTAAATGTGGTATGAGAATTTGCGGGAACGATTTGTAATATGCTGCTGTGAGGCCGTCCGGTCCCGGGCTTTTACCTGTCTTCATGTGTTTGAGAGCAAGGAGGATTTCGTCCGACGTTATTGGGAGGTCTAGAGTCTGTGAGTCCTCTGGGGTAAGCGGAGTGGGGCCAAATTGTTCTAGAAAGTCAGTCAGGGTCGTCCTACGGGTATTTGCACCATCAGTACTTTGGGCATTCGGGAGGTTATATAGCTTAGTGAAGTATTGTACGAATTGCGCAGAAATGCCCTCGTTTGTGACCACTGTCTCTCCTTTGGGGGTAGTAAGCTTATGTATAGTATGAGAGGCTTTTTTGGATTGGAGAGCTCTCGCCAATAGTTTACCGGCTTTATTGCCGAATTCGTAATATAGCTTATGTGATAATGTATACTTGCGTTTGACCGCCGTCGTCAGTGCGTCTAAGAGGTCTTCCCTAGCTTGAGCGAGTTCAGCAAGTGTGGACTTGGCGAGTGAGGCCTTGTGTGTCTGCTCTAGTGTACGAATGCGAGCCATCAACTCCTCCAGTCGAGAGTTCTTAAGTTTGTTACGGTGTGCAGCTATAGTCATCAGTTCCCCGCGGACGACACATTTATGCGCTGCCCATGTAACCGTGGGAGCCACGTCTGGGGATGAGTTATCCCGAAAAAAGTTGGAGAGGCAAGTGGTCAGTCTTCGAGCATATGTCTCGTCTGTTAAGAGGGAGCTGTCTAGGCGCCAAATACGTTGATTCCTGGTGGGTGGTTGCAGTCGTAGGGTCATGGAGATGGGATTGTGGTCCGAGAGGATGGCTGGGTCAATGGTTGCGTTGGCTAGGTGCGAGAGAGCCGTCTGGGAAAGAAAGAAGTGGTCAAGTCTTGAGTACTTGTTGTGTGGGGGGGAGAAGAAGGTATAGTCCTTTACCTTGGGGTGTAGCGTGCGCCACGTGTCATGGAGTAGGAGGTTATGAAATTGTTGCTTGATCGACTTTAGGGCCCTATAGGAAAGGGAGGAGGCTCCATTTGAAGTATCAATGGAGGGGGTTAGGGAAACGTTAAGGTCGCCTCCCACGATAAGGGTTCCTGAGTGGAAGCTGGAGAGTTGCTGTAGAGTATGTCGGAAGAAGGTTACCTGGCCAGTATTAGGCGCGTAAATATTCGCAATGGTGAGGGGTATTTTGTTCAGGTTGCCTTTAATAAAAAGAAAACGTCCCATAGGGTCTGTTTGTACTTCCGTTACTTGGAGTGGGCAATTTTTGGCGATGAGGATGGTGACCCCCTTCGATTTGGCTTCCGGATTGGAGGAATGGAATGCTGTGGGGAAGTAGTGATTTTTAAGTTTAGGGATAGAATCCGACCGAAAGTGGGTCTCCTGTATGAGTGCGACGTGAGCGTGGGCTTGTTGTAGAGAATGGAGAAGTTTAGATCGTTTTTCGGGAACATTGAGGCCCCGGATGTTTATGGAGTATATTTTCAGTGAGTGTAGTTGTTGTGATGTTGTGTCCGTAGAGGCGATGGTGTCCTGCGTGCCCGCCATAGGTGGAGGGAGGGGGTAAGAGGGTAGTTAGGGGGAGGGGGGAATCCGGGGAGCTTAGGATGTGAGTGAGTCAGGTGAGCGTGTACCCGGAAAGTATCCGAAGAGGTGTGGAATTACTTATCCAACAACCTCGTGGGTAGCAATCGGCGTAATGCGGAACTCGTGTAGGGAGAGAGTCCTGACAGGTGGACAATATCCCTAATCGAGTCCGTGTGGGGGTTGGCCGAGAATCCTGGCAGTGATGGACTAAATGAGGGTGACGTTCAATGAACAGAATGTGAGCCGCCACCACGGGATGGTGTGTAGCTTGAGAGGGGTAGGGTTACCTAATGTAGCACCCCTAGTGGATGTGTTAACGTCTCAGTGGGTAATGCATTAACAGATCGGTTCCCCGATATTGGTGTGGCGGTGGGAGGAGATCCTAGCCATGAGTATTGTGCAGGTTAGTAGTAGGGAGATTTACAGGTCTGCAAGGCTCCCCATTCGGGGGAAAGGGCGCCAAGTCGACCCCTCCCCACCCCCCACACCCATCTCTGGGTCCGGGAAGGCCGGGAAGGGGCGGCGGCAGCCGATATAGATCTGGCTCCGCAATGCTCAATGACACTTAATAGGGAGATTTATCTTGTCTTGGGGAGGTGACTTGTGTATATCTGCATATATTGGAACTATCTTAACCACATAAATAACCTCTAAAAAATGCTTACTTTACACTGGGCTGCTAGGAAAACAAATTAGTGCAGTTCAGTTATGTATCCAACAGTCCGCTGTGCTGAAAAAGAAGCAATAAAGTAAAAACGGAGAACTAAAAGAACTAAACTTATACGTAGAAACCTGTCCTATCGGCTGTAATGTTGCCGGAACAGTGTAGGCGTGGGTCTGCAAATAATTCGCCGATTCGAGTAGATGGGCGTCTGTCGCAGTATACCGGCCAATCCGATCCTGTGAGGACGAGGTAATCGAAGCCTAAAGGCAGGACAGTCAATCAAAGCGGAAGGGCCGAGTTCAACAGGGCGCCCGCAGTGTGGTTGAGTGAGGAGGAGCGGATCCTATCTCTTCGGCTGGGAGTATAATGCTGGCGTCTGCGTGGTCGAAAGATCCCATTGTGTCCGCTGCAGGGTGCGTGGATTAAGAGACTCCGATAGTGTTGCCAGGCGATGTCTGTGAACGCTCAGACTTTTGTGTTGTGTCCTGAAACTGTAACCAAGGAGTTCTGAGCGATGGTGTGGGCAGCAAGCCGCATGTGGATCTGTACGCAGGCAGGAAGGCATGAGAGCGAACCTGGGTATCCTGAGGAGGTCTTGCGACCCAGCGGGCATGAACGGATGCAATTGAGGAGACAGCCTATAAGTGTCCAAACTTATGTAGTGACATATGTGGGTCAAAAATTGGGTCCCAAAACAAAGTACTTCAGATAAGGCACTGAACAAAGCTCAACAAAACTGAAGTAAAGAAAAACGTGTAACAGAGATATAGAGTCCCGGCGCCCCCATATTAGCGGTCCCTGCGCCTCCGCCTGGATCGTGGGGAGGTGGTATTGTAATCCGCTCCAGGACCGCTCCGGTAGGTGGGCTGGTACCTATGGGTGGAAGGCGAGCGTCGTCCGCGGTGTCTGGAGTCTTGCGCTTCCATGGGTTCATCTCTAGGTTGGTCGAGGTGTGATGGGACCCTGCGAAAGGCGGCATACCAATTAGGTACTGGTACCATAGCAATCCCAAGTGTGGCACAGAAGTGAGGTAGATCCTCTGGAACTTTGAGCAGTGCTGTGCGGCCGTTGTTGGAAGCTGAGAGGCAGAATGGAAATTTCCATTTATAGAGAATACGTTTCTCCCTTAAGACATCCAGAAGTGGCCTCAGGTCCCTTCTATGTTGAAGTGTGATCCCAGATAGGTCTTGGTATATTTGGATATGCGCACCCGCATGCATGAGTTGCTGGCTGCTCCTGGCTTGGTTTAGGATGTCCTCTTTTAGTTTGTAATCGACTATGCAGCATATTATGTCCCGTGGGGGATCCGTCTCACGCCCCTTGGGGCGCAGTGCTCGATGTATCCTTTCCATTTGGATGGGTGTTTGCGGGGGTCTGTGGAGAAGGCCGTTGAAAAGGCTAGTTACTTCTTGAGAGATCTGTTCCCCCTCGAAGGCCTCCGGAAGGCCTCTGACACGTAAATTATGCCTCCGACCCCTGTTGTCGAGGTCCTCCAAGTGTCGCTGCATGTCACGCATCTGCAGTGTGTGGGAATCAATGCAATCAGTGACTACGTGAATGGCGGTGTCGTGGCGTTCAGTCACTGTCTCAACTCTCAGGACTCTCTCGTTCAAGGCGCGAAAATCCAACCGCAACTCCGCTATGGCTGCGGACAAAGTGTCCTTGATGTCTTCAGCAATCAGTCTTATGTCCTGGATGTTGAGCGGAGGCTGGGGGGTGAGAATGATCCCGTCTCCTGCAGCATTGGATCTGGTCTGACTAGAGTCAGACGTGTTTGGGATGGGTGGAGGCAGCGGCTGTGCTCCTGATTGCGGTGGGCCGTGAGGGATAGGCGCCATATTGCCTCTGCCGGTTCTGAACATCTCCGGTATATGGCGGTTTTGGGATTCGGTTAGATCCCTGGGGGATCTCGAGCGGGATGCAGAGGATGATCGAGAAGCAGTGCCCATTATCCACTGGTAGTATAGTGTGCGAGTGCCTCCCGGCTTCTTAGTGTTTCTCCCGTGGTGGACAGAGCTCAGGGTTTAGGTGTCCGTCGCCATGTCAAATCAGGCGATGCCCCTCAGAAGAGAAATTAGGTGAGGTGAGGTGTTCCTGAATGTACAAGATGGCGGCCGTTTTCCAGAGGTAGGCCAGAGCCTCCTAATTTCCTAGGTAGTAGCCTGGGATGTATGTGGTAGGCCGTGGGTGTCTGAGAGCGGCCTTTCCTATTCAGCTGCCTGCTTATGGGGCCTGTATGGAGAGCGCCTACCCTCCGTAGGTGTCCGCCGTAAGATGGGCCGGATTCAGAAGCGCTCGTACCGCCGATTGCGGCACTCCAGTCCGGGGATGCTGGAGGCTAAACAGGCCGCAGGACGGCGGCGGGCCGCGAGCGTTCCGCGCCGATTTTCCGGGGGTTTTTCGGCTTCCACAGCACGTCCGATCCACCCCTGCTATAGCCGCAGTGGATGGCGGTAGTGCGGCTCCTCCGTATGCGGCCGATTATAGCACTAGAGTCCGGGGATGAAGAGGGGCCGTAGGCCGCAAGATGGCGGCGAGTCGCTCGTGCGGATGAGCCGGCCGGCGCCTCAGAACGACCAGATCGGGTAGGTAAACTACCGAAATTTCTCCCGGGTGCTGTGGTAGAGATGCCCCACTATCGGAGGGCGAAGTTTAAAGGCTCCCCTGTTGGCAGAATACGCCGGATGGCGTTAGATTGTTCGAATCTCTGTGGAGCTATCAGACAGTCCGTCCAGTCACTGCGAGGTCCGGCCTCCTTTCCTAAATTATTGCCAGCTCTCAGGGTCTGTATCTCTGGCACCTACCTTCCGGAGGCGTCTGCAGTATGAAGGGCCGGATTATTAATCTTGCGTACCGCCGATTGCGGTACTCGAGCCTGGGGATGCTGGAGGCTTCACAGGCCTCAAGATGGCGGCGGGCCGCGAGCGCTCGGAGCTAATCCTATTAGTGTTTGCAGGCATCCACAGTGGCCGCTCACCGCCCGACCTTCCCCTGTAACAGCAGCAGCAGATGGGGGTAATTCAGCTGTTCTGTGTTCGGCCGATCACTATATTTAAGCCTGGGGATGATGAGGATCTGTAGGCCGCAAGATGGCGGCGAGTCTCTGAAGATGAGGAGCCGGCCGCAGCCTAGGATACACTCGATCGGCCAGGTATCCTCTGAAATTTCCCCAGGGATTGGAGTATCAGGTACTCAGAAGCTGTTGGGTGAGTTGTGGCGGCTCACCAAATGTTAGAATACGCAGGATGGCGGTGGATTGCTATAGTCTCCGCGGAGCTATCAGGTAACACGTCCTGTCACTGCAGGGTCCGGACACGCCCCCAGCACTGTCGCTTTTTAAATGACAATTGCGCGGTCATGCTACACTGTACACAAACAAAATTGTTATCATTTTATTCCCACAAATAGAGCTTTCTTTTGGTGGTATTTGATCACCTCTGGGATTTTAATTTTCTGCTAAACAAATAAAAAAAGACAGACAATTTTGAAAAACTTTTTTTTTCTCGTTCCTGTTACAAAACTTTGTAAATAAGTACATTTTCTCCTTCACTGATGGGAACTGATGAGGCTGCACTGAAGGGCACTGATGATGGGCACTAATATGTGGCACTGATGGGTGGCACTGATATGCAACACTGATGGGCATTGATAGGCTGCACTGATGGGCAAGCATAGGTGGCAATGATGGGCACTGATAGGCGACACTGATGGGCACTGAAAGGTGGCACTGATTGGCACTGATAGGCGGCACTGATGGGCACTGATAGGTGGCACTGATGGACACTGATGTGTGGCACTGATGTGCACTGATAGATGGCACTGATGGGCATCACTGATTGGCAGGCACTGGCAGGCATTAGTGATGGGCACTGATTGGCATCGATTGTGGGCACTGATTGGTATCCCTAGTGGCCATGGGTGGCATACCTGGTGGTCACAAAAGGTGGGCATCCCTGGTGGTCCTGGTGGCATCCCTGGTTGTCCTGGGTGGGCATCCTTGGGGGCTGCACTGATAATCAATCAGCGCAGACCCGCCCCTGTCAGAGAAGCAGCCAATCAGCTCTCCTCCACTTGCGTCTGACAGACACGAGTGAGGAAAAGCTGATATACGGCTTTTCCTGTTTACACCATGATCAGCTGTGATTGGACACAGCTGATCACGTGGTAAAGAGTCTCCGTCAGAGACTCTTTACCTAGATCGGAGATGCGGTGTGTCAGACTAACACGCCACCGATCCCCATGCTGTGCGCCCCCCGTGGGCGCACGCCCGCTCATTATCCTGATCATGTCATATGATGTCCGTTCAGGATAACTAAACCACTTTGCCGACATCATTTTGCTATATGGGGGTGGCAAGTGGTTAGTGTTGCTGCACATGTTGATCTGATGGGCAGCTGCGGTTTCTGGATCCTCCCTCTGTACCTTTGACTGGCAGCCCTGTGGCTTCTTTGGTGGGCTACACTCCGCATTTGGCAGTCTGCATGACAGGCTCTGAACCACTTTTCACCTCTGGCAGCTTCCAGTATACTGTTGACTAGGGATTCGGGAGGGGCGTCTGTGCTCAAAAGGCACCGGCTTTAGTACACTCACTTGTGTACTGAAGCTGGTGACTGCCCGGCACAGACGCACCTCTCTGCTCCACTTTTCTATCAAGCTTCTCATCCTGTGTCCTCTGCTTACCTCCAATGCCCACCCCCTTCTCTTCCCTGCTGCCTCCTGTCTGATTCCTGCTCCATCCAGGCAGCAGGGAGGACCCTCTGCATGAAGTTATCCACCTTTGGGCTGGGTTCCCCACTGCTAGGACTGGCCTCCCTCTACTCGCTGAGCCTTTGGTCAGATGTGCATAGGATCCCTGTACACAAGTGACCAATAGCACTCCCCGATCTTGGCACCCTAACGCATCCATAAGTGCAGTGTAGAGATGAGTCCGATGTTTGAGTCGAACGTAAGTTTTGATTTTAATAATGCTTAAAGTGAAAAAATAAAAATGAAATATTCCTTTAACCATTTAAGGACCGAGCCTCTTTTTTACATTTGTTGTTTACAAGTTAAAATATTTTTTTTTTGCTAGAAAATTACTTAGAACTCCCCAAACATAATATATTTTTTTCTAACACCCTAGAGAATAAAATGGCTGTTGTTGCAATACTTTCTGTCACACTGTATTTGCGCAGCGGTCTTACAAGCACACTTTTTTGGAAAAAAAAAACACTTTTTTGATTTAAAAAATAAGACAACAGTAAGGTTAGCCCAATTTTTTTTATATTTTAAAAAGATAATGTTACACCAAGTAAATTAATACCCAACATGTCACGCTTCAAAATTGTGCCTGCTCGTGGAATGGCAACAAACTTTTACCCTTGAAAATCTCCATAGGCGATGTTTAAAAATGTCTACATGTTACCAGTTTTAAGTTACAGAGGAGGTCTAGGGCTTGAATTATTGCTCTCGTTCTAGCGATCATGGCAATACCTCACATGTGTGGTTTGAACACCATTTTCATATGCGGGCTCTACTCACATATGCGTTCACTTCAGCGAGCGCGTCAGAACAGGGGCGCTTTAAAAAATTTTTTTCTTATTTATTTTACTTTTTTTTATTTTCACACTGTCTTTTTAAAAAAATAATTTTGAATCACTTTTATTCCTATTACAAGGAATGTAAACATCCCTTGTAATAGAAAAAAAGCATGACAGGACCTCTTAAATATGAGATCTGGGGTCAAAAAGACCTCAGATCTCATATTCACACTAAAATTTAATAAAATAAAATGTCAAAAAAAAACTTCTTTAAGAGCTAAGGGCAGACATGACATTTGACGTCGCTTCCGGCCTTACATGCTATGGAGCCAAAAGCGGGCCATCTTCCCCTCAGGCAGCAGCCAGGCATCCATGGGAGAGGACGTGGCCATCTCTTCCGCTACCGGCGGGTCCGGTAAGCAGCAGAGATGACCTGTAAGTGGCGGGAGGGGGGTGGGGACCTCTCCCGTCACCGATAAAAGTGATCTTGCGGCAAATGCGCCTCAGAGATCACTTTTGATTTAAAGAGAAATGTGCGGCGTTCCTGAAAATACCGGGGTTGTGGCAGCTAGCTGCTGCCATAACCTCAGTATTTAGCATCGTATACCTACATACGGGTATGTTGTTTTGCGTGAAGTGGTTAAATATTGTGCCTGGGGGTGTCCTTAGTATGTCTGTAAAGTAGAGCATCTTTCCTGTGTTTTTAAAACAGTACCACAGCAAAATTACATTTCTAAAGGAAAAAATGTCATTTAAAGCGGAGGGCCACCCTGAAAAAAAATCACCAAAAATTCTAAAAAAAATAATAAAAAAAAAAAAATGTAAACTTACCTAAACCCTTCCTAATCTGCCTCTTCCTTTTCCGCGGCGTGTTCTTCTCCTCGGTGAGCGGCCCCATTGTCTTCTGGGAACTGTGTGTGTTCCCAGAACACCATTGGGTCATTCACAGAGCTCCGCACCGCTTGCGCGTGCGCAGTAGGAAACTGGCAGTGAAGCCGCAAGGCTCCACTGCCTGTTTCCCTTACCTAGGATGGTGGTGTCGGGACCCGAGAGCCGAGGGATGGGTAGGCCTCGGGCGGCCGACATCGCGGGCACCCAGGACAGGTAAGTACTTATTTAAAGTCAGCAGCTACAGTGTTTGTAGCTGCTGACTTTTATTTTTTTTTTAAGACCGGAATCCCGCTTTAAAACTGCTTGTGGCTATAATGTATTGTCGGATCCTGGCAATATAGATAAAAATCATTGAAAAAAATGGCATGGGGACCTGGGTCCTGGCCCAGGGGACATATATCAATGCATTTTTTTTTGTTTTTTAAACGGCTGTTTTTTCAGGAGTAGTGATTTTAATAATGCTTAAAGTGAAACAATAAAAATGAAATATTCCTTTAAATATTGTGGCTGGGGGTGACCTTGGTATTCCTGTAAAGTAGCGCATCTTTCCCATGTTTAGAACAATACCACAGAAAAATTACATTTCTAAAGGAAAACATGTCATTTAAAACTGCTCTAATGAAACCCTAGAAGGGATAATATCATCAGCTTTAAGGCACCAACGACCGCCTTTTTCTGGAGATCCATTCTGTGTGTATGTTAGTGCCAGTGGCTTTTTACATCATCACATTAGCCAGATTCCTTTTAATAGCACTTGGCACACCATACACACAGAGATATATGTATGTATGTACATATGTTTATACAGAATTCACATAATATAAAACTATTTTTGTGCCGACACCCCTCTCCCTTTCATTATGTCTTCATTTCTTCCCCTTCTTTTTTCATGCCCTTATTCATATATATATATATATATCTATAAATTTATATATATATATAATATATATCTATATAGATAGATAGATAGATAGATAGATAGATAGATAGATAGATAGATAGATAGATAGATAGATAGATAGATAGATAGATAGATAGATAGATAGATAGATAGATAGATAGATAGATAGATAGATAGATAGATAGATAGATAGATAGATAGATAGATAGATATATCCTAGATTGTAAGCTCTAACGAGCAGGGCTCTCTGATTTCCCCCTCTACTGAATTGTATTGTAGTTGTACTGTCTGCATTGTTGTAAAGTGCTGCGTAAACTGTTGTCGCTATATAAATCCTGTATAATAATAATAAAAAAATATTTATATGTAGTGTATATATATATATATATATATATATGTGTGTGTGTGTGTGTTCTCCCCTATGCAACCATATAAATCAGTGTATTGAAGCCTAGAGAGTTAGAGAGTAAAACACAAAAAGGTAGCCATATGGGAGAACCACTATACTTAATAATGGGTCCTAACCCCTGCTGGAGGGGTCTTTCTCAAGTTTTTTGAGTTTTAATATAAACAGAATAGTTTTTCAATATATGGAACACTGCGTTAAACTATAAATATGTAATTTTTGAGGCTGATGCCACTTTTTGCAGATATTCTTATAAGCATGTTTTTCTCCTCTGGCATTAATGAAGCGATATAGATGTTAACGCATGTGTTTGGGTTTGTTTTTTTTGTTTTTTTGCTTTTTGATGTTTTTACTTCCCATCTATGTTTTTGGAGGTTTAGACATATCATTAGCAATTACAAACATCATGAAATGTACATATTTCAGTAGCGATCTGGGCTTTATTGTCTGTATTATATGAAAACAATAACATTGTGTGGGACATTGGTCCCAGTAAATTTAATGTGGAATCAACCAGAATCAAGTTGCCATGTGTTATAAGAATCTGCTAATTTACCAATTTTTCAAGTATTCAATTAAGCCTATTTTGTCCAATTTGTTAACTTGTATTGGCATGTTTATATAAATCATTGTTAAGTATCTAAAGAGTCAGCTATGAGTAAGCACCAATAGTTAAAGTGTGAAACATGTTAGCGACTGATTCCATCCTTTGCTGTATGGATTTTTAACCAATAAAGACATTTTTGTGGCCATTCGGATCGAAAAAATCTTTTTCATATGCTATTTGCTTACTGAGCCAGCACCTGTACCTGACGGAGGAGGAGATTCTGTGGCTCAGACACCTGGAGCGGGTTCTTTTCCTGTTTATTTGGATTTTTAATTCATTTTATTCTAAACTATACCGGGCTGAGAACCCTATTGATCCTCCCTGCGTAGAGGCATTCCTGAATGAGATTCCCCAACCTAAATTGATGAATAGTCACCGTTCTATCCTTGACTCTCCCATATCGGAGTCCGAAGTCCTAAACATCATCAAGGGCCTTCGCACTGGTTCAGCTCCGGGGCCTGATGGCTTCTCAGCAGGCTATTATAAAACCTTTGTGACCACCCTTTCTTCTTACCTGGTCTGTTTCTTCAACTCTATCCAAAGTGGTATGTCACTTGTTACATAGCTACATAGTAAATGAGGTTGAAATAAGACATAAGTCCATCAAGTCCAGCCCATGTGTGTGATTATATGTCAGTATTACATTGTACATCCCTGTATGTTGTGTTGTCGTTCAAGTGCTTATCCAATAGTTTCTGGAAACTATCGATGCTCCCCGCTGAGACCACTGCCTGTGGAAGGGAATTCCACATCCTTGCCACTCTTACAGTAAAGAACCCTCTACATAGTTTAAGGTTAAACCTCTTTTCTTCTAATTTTAATGAGTGGCCACGAGTCTTGTTAAACTCCATTTTGCGAAAAAGTTTTATCCTTATTGTGGGGTTACCAGTATGGTATTTGTATATTGAAATAATATCCCCTCTCAAGCGTCTCTTCTCCAGACAGAATAAGTTCAGTGCTCGCAACCTTTGCTCATAACTAAAATCCTCCAGACACTTTATTAGCTTTGTTGCCCTTCTTTGTACTCTCTCCATTTCTAGTACATCCTTCCTGAGGACTGGTGCCCAGAACTGGACAGCATACTCTAGGTACGGCCAGACAAGAGTCTTTTAGAGTGGGAGAATTATCATTTTATCTCTGGAGTTGATCCCCTTTTTAATGCATGCCAAAATTCAGTTTTCTTTGTTTGCAGCAGCTTGGCATTGCATGCCATTGCTGAGCCTATCATCTACTAGGACCCCCAGGTCCTTTTCCTTGATTCCCCCAGAGGTTCTCAGACAGGCATCGCTATAACCTCTAATTTTTAGTCTATCATAGAGATCCCTTACAGCAATTTGGAAATCAGAGTCCTTGCTGCAATTTCGTTTCAGCTGTAAGTACTGGCTGTAAGGAATGCTTGTAATGCTTTTGACATTACAAGAGATTTTTTTAACGCATTGTAGAGGCTTTCTATATCAAAGGCTACAAGCCAAGTGTTAGGGGGAAGGGAATTATCTTTGATGGTTCTAAGAAGATCAATTGTATCTTTGATATACGAGAAAAGTGAGGTGACATGGGGATGGAGATAGCTGTCTACTAGAGAGTTGGCATATTCTATAAGGCTGGAACAACCTGAAATTATGGGACACCCTAGAGGTTCAGTTAGAGATTTGTGCACCTTAGGTAGTGCGTAGAAAGTGGGGGTCTTTGGGTCCTTCACAATCAGAAAATTGTAAGTATTTTGATCACTGACACCTTGACGGTAAGCGTTGAAAATAATAGCACAATATTGTGTACTGAATTTGTCAATAACTGTTTTTGAAATGGGGCGATAACCAATTTTATTTTTTTTTACACATGGTTACATATTGGGAAATCCCCATAATAACCAGGTTTCCGTCTTTGTCGGAAGGCTTGATTATTATTTCTGAATTAGATTGAAGAGATCTAATATTGCGTTTTTGTTGTGGGGTCAGGTTGGGGGACATGGTAGAAGAAACCTTGAATTCTTCAATCACTTTAGAAGTTTGTTGGATGAATGCCCAAATATTGGGATTCGTATTCAAAAGTGGGAAAAGCCTAGATTTAGGTCTGAAGGATTGAGGGGGGGAGGGGCACGCCAGCGATCGACAGCGCCGTTGGAGGGGCCAATCCAGCATCATCTTCAGTGGCGTGTCCCTCCTCCCAAAGTTCCATCAAACCCTCCAAGGCCTGATGTTCCTCAACATTTTCCTGAAATTTTTAACTGAGATCTGATGAATGTATTTCTAACGGAAACTTGTCAAAATAATCCTATATAAGAGCCTACGTGCAAGTAAATGCAGGTCTTTGATCAGTAAAAATTTGTTAAATTGAGAATCAGAGCAGAAAGTTAATCCTAATTGTAATGCCCCGTACACACGGTCGGACATTGATCGGACATTCGACAACAAAATCCTAGGATTTTTTCCGACGGATGTTGGCTCAAACTTGTTTTGCGTTAGGTAGGGTAAATGTTATAAAAATGGATATACTTCCTAAAATATTGTATATTTTACAAACGATCCCCTTGTTCCCTGCAACGAGCATCTTGAAAAAGATATCCAGGGTTATTGGACAATTCGTCTGGGCAGGCAAGATGCCTAGAATTAGTAGAAAAGTGCTAAATAAGACTAAAGCAAATGGGGGTCTTTCCCTCCCAGATATAGCAATATATCTTAGGGCAGTAATGGTTACTAGAGTGGTAGATTGGTTTCAAAATGAGAACAATAAACAGTGGGTGAGACTAGAGAAAGAGATTGCAGGTTTGAAACTGAAATCTCTGCCATGGATCAAAAAAACGCATAAACCGCCGTATGGTTACATACCCTCTCTAGTGGCCTCAACAATGAAAGCTTGGGATACTATGATTAAAACGGGATGTGTTTCCACTTTTAGAGGACCCATGACCCCTTTGTTTGACAACCCAGAATTTCCACTTTCATTTGGAGTAAAGTCATTTCTTAAATGGAATAGACATGATGATACGAGGATAATAGAAACGTTGGTGGGAAATAAGGTGCTCCCGTTGGAGACCATGGGGGAGGAATATAGAAATGAATGGATGCAGCATGGGTTACTCCAAAGATGTGTTACATCCCTGATAAAAGAAGCAGAAATAGATAGACCTTTAATGGCGCTAGAAAAAATCCTTATTCAGGTTGATAGGCCGTCACATGTGCTATCGAAAGTATATAAAATTTTAATTGAGGATGGCCAGAAGTTGGAGTTACCATATATTAAGAAATGGGAAGAGGAACTGGGGATGGAGATCCCCAGGAAAAAGTGGGAAAAAGCCATAGCAATTACACATAACTCTCTGTGTCTACTAAGCATCAAGAAAGAAACTACAAGATTTTAGCTAGATGGTATAAGTGCCCGGTAGATCTTCATAGGATAAGTCCAATTAATAAAGAAGAATGTTGGAGATGTCAGGAAATGCCAGGTACAATGTCCCATATATGGTATTATTGCTCTAAAATCCTTCCATTCTGGCAGAAATTTTTGAGATCTTCAGGGCTATGACAGCGAAGGAACTGTACCCAGATATACAAATAACAGTATTATCTATGATACCTGGATCATTGCAAAGTATAAAGAAAGGTCCACTAAAATATTTCCTAACGGCTGCGCGTACTTGTATAGCCAGAAAATGGAAATGCACAGATGCACCCTCCTTGATGGAATGGGAGTGTGAGATGACGGAGATGCGGAACCTGGAAGAAAGAAAGGTGATAGAGGAAGGATCTAATAAACAGATTAAATGGACAATAGCCACTTGGAATAGGTGGGTAGAGTATAGTGCCTCGTTGGAATTACTATGTGAGGTATAGGAGATTAGGAATTCTAATCCTACATTTATCCCCGACCCCTCCCCTCCCTCCCCTTTTTTTTTTCTCTCGGTTTTGTTTGTTGGGTGGTTTGCGTGATGGGTTATGCATGGGATGTATGATAGGTTTGTATGGTTGTTAGATTGGGTGTATTTCTAGGTTGTGTGACTATAGGGTAGTAGTGGTGGATTAATGTCACATTAAAGAATCACTATTTATGATGTGTATGTGTTTTTTCTTTTTGTTTCTATTATGGTAATGTTAAAAATTTTAAACTGTTTGGATAAATAAAGATATTAAAAAAAAACAAAAAAAAAAAACTTGTTTTGCGTACACACGGTCGCACAAAGTTGTCGGAATTTGCAATCAGCAAGAACGCGGTGACGTCAAGCACGTACGACGAGACTAGAAAAGGCCAGTTCAGAACCAAGCGCGGCACCCTTTTGCTAATCTTGTGTTAGTAAAAGTTTGGTGAGAGACGATTCACGCTTTTTCAGACTCGTGGTTTTCAGATTGTTTTCTGCCGTTCAGTTTGTGCTTGTGGGTTTGTATCTGCTCTTCAGTGCGTGCAAGCAAGTTCCGCGTGACTTTAATTAGTCATTGTGTTCTTGTTCATTCGTTACTGTTTTTCAGGTCGCTCTTCACAGGCCTTGCTGTTCTTCAGTGCGTTCTGTTACTCTGTTCTGAGCAGCCGACCGTTTTCTAGCCATGTTGCGTATGCGTACTCCTCGTAGAGTTCGTGCTGTGCGGGGGCTTGGTGTTGGGGTCCTGACCTTGACACAAGTCCAGTCCATGAACAGGGTGGGGAGGAGTTCATGGACCAAGAATTGGTTGCTTCAGCGTGACCAGTTCTCTCATATGCCTTTGCTCCATGAGATCCGTGAGAATGATCCTGATGATTTCAGGAACTTTCTCAGGATGACGGACCCCGTATTTCACCGTCTGTTGGCTTTGCTGACCCCCTATATCAGCAGGCAGGATACCTGCATGAGGCAAGCCATCACTCCGGAGCAGAAGTTGGTCGCTACCCTGTGGTACTTGGCGACAGGGAGAAGTCTGCAGGACTTGAAGTTCTCGACAGGCATCTCCCCCCAGGTTCTGGGGATCATTATCCCAGAGACCTGTTCTGCCATCATCCAGGTTCTGCAGAAGGAGTATATGAAGGTAAGATTTTTATCCTTTAATATCACATTTTATTGTATTTAATGTTTGCTAATATATTGTATTTCTTTCCTCATTCACTAATTACCATGTTTGGAATATGCTGTGAATGTCCCCTTTGTCCTCATGCATGCTGGATTTTTATGTAATTAATTTTTTTGGTCCTTCAGACAGATTGTCCTTCACAAACCTCCCCAGCATGCTCTACGGGCCCTATATTCACCTCATGTAGTCACTTAACAATGTATTTTATCAGCTCCATAGTAGTGCTTTACCCCAAACACCCCCTAAAATGTTTCCAAATGTTATTTTAGCTTTAAATTCAGGCAGAGTGCCAGAGGCTTTTTTTTGTGGTGTCCCCAAATCATTTTTAGTAACCCTCCCTCCCCCAACTGCTAAGTCAGCTGATCCCAATTCTCTATCCTCAATCATCTAACTGCTGACTTTGCCAAACCCATACACACTATACCCATCTCTTTACTGATCAGATTTATGGATGAATTCCCCAAAGCATGTAGTGCAAGGGCCTGCCTGTATACTTTCAAATGGTACTTTTTTAAGTTTTTAGATCCTATTATGATCTTGATAGGTAATAGCAGAATGTCCAAATGTGCTCAAATGTGTACAGTGTGTATTTATATCTTTGTATTATGACACTTCTTACCTGTCCAGTGGGCTGCCAATAGTGTAACTAAGGAGGGGCTGTTCCAAGTAATACCCTGTATGTAGGCATTCATCTCTCAATGAAGTGAAGAGGGTTACCTGTCCAAGATTTCCACACCCCCCATAATGTTAGAAATGGCCCATGAGAGGGGGGGGAATATGATAGGTGTACCTTATACTTTGGTGTTGTAAAATTCCCCTTAATAAATGCTATCTGGAGGTTGGCCAAGAATGTTTGTGTCTAATCTGCTTGCCTGGTTTATGTGCAAAAATATTAATTTATTTTTGTTTTCCTCAACAGTTTCCTTCCACGCCACAGGAATGGCAGACTGTGGCCTCCCACTTTGCCCAGCGGTGGGACTTTCCTAACTGCGGAGGGGCAATTGATGGGAAACACATCCACATCATCCCACCACCCAACTCGGGGTCATACTATTTCAACTATAAGGGGTTCAATAGTATTGTGATGTTGGCGGTGGTGTCGGCTAATTACGACTTCTTGTATGTGGACGTGGGGAAGAATGGCCGGATGTCTGATGGTGGAGTCATCGCCCAGATGGAGTTCTACAGGCGTCTCCAGAATGGCAGCTTGGACTTGCCACCTCCAGAGGACCTCCAGATGTGGAAGGACTCCCATTCGTGTTCGTTGCTGATGAAGCGTTTGCGCTGGGGGACCATCTTATGCGGCCATTCCCTATGAGGACCCTCACCCCGGAACAGAGGGTTTTTAATTACCGGTTGGCCAGAGCCCGAAGAGTGGTGGAGAACACATTTGGAATCCTGGCCAGCCGGTTCCGCCTATTTCTGACACCCATCCATATGGCGGAGTATAAACTTAATCATATAATCCTGGCGTGCTGTATTCTCCATAACTTTTTATGCAAACATTTCGCCAACTATGCTGGCTCAGTTGGGCCTGAGGCCGGAATGATCCATAAAACAACACTGATGGCGCTTGAAAGTGGCCGTCCTGGCTTGCCCTCCCTGAGTGCCCGTGATGTCCGGTTACGATACCTGGAGTTCTTTGCGGGTAGGTGGGCCATCAATATGCCAGCAAATTTGTGAAGCCTTTATCAAATAAAAAAGCAAAAAAAAGAAAATGTTTGTGGACATTTACTGCTTGTGTTTGTTTTAGCTGACCGTGACAGAAATGTGTTGAGTCCAGAAAATGGCGTGATTGTGTAACCTTATACAAAGCACTGTTGGGTGTTATTTACTAAAGGCAAAGACACTTTGCACTACAAGTGCACTGAAACTGCACTAGTAGTGCAAAGAGGATTTGCCCTTAGGAAATAACCCCCATTTTCACAGAAAACAGCAATGACATCACCAACAAAGTGTTTTAGCGTTGACACAATAATCCACACATTCTTGGTTAACAATCTCTTTAATACCTGCACAATCACATGTGCATTTACCAACAACAAACAAAACAACATGTTTGTGGTATAACATTTTTTGGGGTGGCATTATCAAGGGACATGTTTTGGGGGAGCAAGCCCTTCCTCACCGCTACTTTATTATTGAGGAAGGGGTTGCACCCCCAAAACGCGTCCATTGATCTCCCGTGATGGCAGATAGCACATGTTGGCACACTGTGTGCATCCTCCAAATTAGGCTTTTCGACAAATCTTTCAAACATTTTGAACATTGGAGCACACTAAAAAACAAAGGGATTGGGAGGGGTTTTAAATTCGCCCCAAAACATCAATGATGTTTTTATTTTTTTGAATGACATCATTGATGTTTTTATTGAGTTTTTCCAATTCTAAATTACACCCCATGATCTCCCCGATCAGGATCTGGGCACTTTCTGATGTGAAAGGATCTGGATCCACAACATCACGATCACCTAAAAAGAGAGAAACCCAAAAAAAGGTATCAAAAATATGCCGGCATCCTTCTCTTACCTGAGCCTGTGGTCGCAAACACTCACCTGTTGTGGTGACAATTTCCACCACATCTTCTTCCTCCTCCTGCTCTTCTTGGGTTGGTGGGATTTCACCTTCTTCCAGAGGTGGGGGGTCTGTGGTCTCCTCGGATGAGGGGTGTCCTCCGAGTCTTTTATCCCCTATGTCCAAAAAAAATGCTATACTTTGCACACAGTGATTTGATGGCAGAACTATAATTAGAAAACATTGCTTGGAAGTGGGGTACAATTGTCTATTTTGGCAGAGTTCCAAAATGTGGCTTTTTCAGTGTCCTTTGTCAAGCTTCAATACTTTACCTGTTTGGTACAAGCTTCACAGATGTAGCCCCCCCTATAGTATACACTGGAGCACCCGTGTGGCCCCCTAATAAAAATGGTGTTCTTGTGTCCCACACTAGTGCTCCAGTGTCCAGATGTGAAAACAGCTGCTGAGTGTCCTCTCCTTACTATTTTGCATTTCATTCTAGTAACAAAGCCATCTACACAACCAAAATAGTTTATGACAAGTAGGGCGTAAAAATTGTGGCCAAATGCATATGGCCTAAACAATGGTGTTTTATAGTCCGAAAGAAAAATGTTTGATACGAACGAATAATATACCCATGAATATGAAATTTGCCATGTAAAAATGTAGACTTGTAAGAAAAGCACATGGAGCAGCACGAATGGAATAAACATAAAGAATAGGAACACAGGACAACTACTTACTTTTTTGCAGCACTCTCCGGATCTTTCTGTACTGCTCATGTTCTCATAATTTCAGGTCCGACCACCGTTTCCTGAGCTGATCTTTCGATCGTCGTACCCTGAAATTCCTGTGCAGACTCTTCACCACTTTCGCCATGATCTTGGCCTTTCGGACATTGGGGTTGGGGTAAGGTCCATACTTCCCCTCATACTCGGCCCTCTTCAGGATGTCGACCAAATCCAACATCTCCCCAAAGGACATATTTGAGGCCTTAAATCTCCTTCTGGATCCAGACGTTTCAGGCTCCAGGCTTTCCTCCCCCTCCTCCTCGTTGTTATAATTAGCACGCACCTGCTGTGTCTCCGCCATGTGCTCTTCCCCCACTGCGCCGAAGGAAAAGGGGCAGGGAATAGACTAGAAAGAACGTCAGGGGCAGGCGGAGTTACACGCATGCACAGTGTGTATAAAGTGTAACACGCGTGCGTATTACGTACGATCTGTGAGCGGAGGAAGGAGCATCGAAAGCGCCAATCGTGATAACGAAGGTAAGATCTAAACTTGGGCCTATACTGCTTCGAAATGGAAGCCTATATTGTAACAAGATTAGGAGAGTTTGGCCTGACCTTAGAGTTTGTCTTGTGTTGTGTCTTGCAGAGAAAATGGATGGCTTCAATGACCACAGTTTCCTCCCCCTGTTCATAGACAAATACAGGGAGCTGCCCTGTCTGTGGCAGTTGAGACACCCCATTATAATAATAAACAAAAGAGGCAGGCAGCGCTGGAGAAACTGCTGGAGTTGGTGAAGCCGGTGGTCCCCACAGCAGCCACCCCTTATTTAAAAACCAAAATTGGTGGCCTGAGGAGCACTTATCTTAGGGAGCGCAAGAAGGTCACAGATTCCCAGAGGTCCGGAGCTGCAGCAGATGACGTTTATGTCCCCAGGCTGTGGTACTATGCGAGACTGCGATTTCTGTCAGACCACACTGAAGTCAGGGAATTCCTCTCCACTCTTCCTTCCACTCTTCCTTCCACCCCAGCTGAGGCTTCCGATGTCCAACCTGGGCCTTCCTGCCAGGAAGAAGTGGAGGAGCCCAGCTGGAGTCAGGTATTGCATTCTTCTACAGATTTCTGGTCAATAAATAAATGATGTTTACTAGATGTTATTATTGATCACTAATTGCTGATTGAAAAAAGTGTTTTACATATCAATAGACAGTAGTGGGCACCTAAAATTGGAACAAGAAAGAAAACTCCTGGGCTCAGAAGGATAGTCTGTTATATTTGTTAACATTCAATTTGCAACAGTCGCCCCTCAGCCCCTTAGTTAAGACTTTATAAATAAGGTCCTCACACAGAAGGCGTTGGCCCTCCTGCATGCCCTGCAGTTTGGTGGCAGCCATGCAGGCAAAGGCCTCTTCAGGAGTGGGGTTGGCTCTGAGGGACGCAGAAGCCTCCTGAATCAGCCCTAGTGCTGAATCCTGCATGTGACTCCCCTTCCTGGGTCTTTTGGTTGAAGGCCGGAAAGGGAGGAACCTGCGATTCGGTCAGGCTGCTACTGGGCCTGGCCTTCTTCTGGCTGCCACTTAGCCCCTTCTCCTCCTGGCTGACACTAACCCCCCACCTCCTCCTGGCTGCCACATTCCACAGCCTCCTCCTGTGTACCACATTCCACAGCCTCCTCCTCCTGGCTGAGGTCTTCCTGTGTATGAAAAAGGGACATAGTTTTAGTTTTTTCTTAATCAATCACACACAATTTTCCCCTCATGATTGTTGCAAATTGAATGTTAACAAATATAACAGACTATCATTCTGAGCCCAGCATTTTTCATTCTTGTCCCAATTATTTGTGCCCACTAATGTCTATATATATGTAAAACACTTATTAAATCAGCAATTAGTGATCAATAATAACATCTAGTAAACATCATTTATTTATTGACCAGAAATCTGTAGAATAATGCTATACCTGGCTCCAGCTGGGTTCCTCCACTTCTTCCTGGCTGGAAGTCCCAGGTTGGACATCGGAAGCCTCAGCTGGGGTGGAAGGAAGAGTGGAAGGAAGAGTGGAAGGAAGGGTTGAGAGGGATTCCCTGACTTCAGTCTGGTCTGACATAAATCGAAGTCTCTTATAGTACCACAGTCTTAGGACATAAATGCCATTTGCTGCAGCTCCGGATCTCTGGGAATCCGTGACCTTCTTGCGCTCCCTAAGAAAAGTGTTCCTCAGGCCACCAATTTTGGCTTTTAAATAGGGGATGGTTGCCGTGGGGACCACCGGCTTCACCAACTCCAGCAGTTTCTCAAGCGCTGTCTGCCTCTTTTGTTTATGATTATAATGCGGGTGTTTGACCTGCCACAGACAGGGCAGCTCCCTGTATTTATCTATGAACAGGGGGAGGAAGTTGTGGTCATTGAAGCCATCCATTTAATCTGCAAGACACAACACAAGACAAACCCTAATTTCATGCAAAACTCTCCTAATCTTGTTACAATATAGGTCTCAATCTAAAAGCAGTAGAGGGCCAAGTTTAGATCTTACCTTTGTTATCACGATCGGCGCCTCCGATACTCCTTCCTCCGCTCACAGATCGTATGTACTACGCACACCTGTTACGCTTTATATACACTGCGCATGCGTGAAACTCCACCCGCCCCTGATGTTCTTTCTAGTCTATTCCCCGCTCCTTCTCATTCGGCGCAGTGGGGGAAGAGCACATGGCGGAGACACAACAGGTGCGTGCTAATTACAGCAACGAGGAGGAGGAGGAAAGCCCGAAGCCTGAAACGTCACGATCCAGAAGGAGACGATTTAAGGCACCAAATATGTCCTTTGGGGAGATGTTGGAGATGGTCGACATACTGAAAAGGACCGACTATGATGGGAAGTATGGACCTTACCCCAACCCCAATGTTAGAAAGGCCAAGATCATGGCAAAAGTGGTCAAAAGTCTGCAGAATAATTTCGGGGTACGACTATCGAAAGATCAGCTCAGGAAGTGGTGGTCGGACCTCAAATTCAGGGAGCATGAGCAGTACAGAAGAATGCTGCAAAAAAGTAAGTAGTTGTTCTGTGTTCCTATTCTTTATTTTTATTACGTTCGTGCTGCTCCATGTGCTTTTCTTAACTGTTGTACAGTTTAAAATGGCAACTTTCATGTTCATGGACACATTATTCGTTTGTATGAAACATTGTTCGTTCAGCCTAGAAAACACCATTGTTTTGGCCATATGCATTTGAATACATTTTTTAGGGCATACTTCTCTTAAAATAATTTGGTTGTGTAGATGGGTTTGTAACTAGAATGAAATGCAAACTAGATTCTGTGTAAGGAGAGGACACTCAGCAGCAGTTTTCACATCTGGATGCTGGAGCACTAGTGTGGGACCCAAGAACATCCTTTTTATTAGGGGGCCCCACACAGGTGCTCCAGTGTATACTATAGGGGTGTCTCCATCTGTGAAGCTTGCACAAAACAGGTAAGTATTCAAGCTTGACAAAGGACAAAAATATTGCTTCATCTTGGAACTCTGACCAAACAGACAATTGTACCCCACTTCCAAGCAATGTTTCATATTCCTATTTCTGCCATAAAATATCTGTGTGCAAAGTATACCTATTTTTTTTTACATAGGGGAGAAAAGACTCGGAGGAAACCCCTCATCCGAGGAGACAACAGACCCCCCCATCTCAGGAAGAAGTGGAGACCCACCAAAGACAACAGGAGGAGGAGGAGGAAGGAGACGTGGTGGAAATTGTCACCACAACAGGTGAGTGTCTGTGACCACAGGCTCAGGTAAGAGATGGATGCCGGCATATTTATAATACATGGTGTGTTTTTGTTTCTATCTTTTTAGGTGATTGTGATGTTGTGGATCCAGGGCATTTCACCTCTGAAAGTGCACAGATCCTGATCAGGGAGATCATGGAGTGTAATAGGGACTTGGAAAACATCCAGAAAAACATCAATGATGTTAAAAAAAAATGAAGAACATCATTGATGTTTTAGGGAGAGTTTAAAACCCCTCAAAATCCCATCCCTTTTTTTGCTTTTTGGGATCTAAAAATTTCTAAAATTTTTTGACATATTCGAGAAAAGCCAAATTTTGAAGAAACGCACAGTGTGTCAACATATGCTATCTGCCATCACGGGAGATCAATGTATGCGTTTTGGGGGTGCAACCCCTTCCTCAATAATAAAGTAGATGGGAGGAAGGGGTTTCACCCCCAAAACACGTCTCTTGATCCCCCGTGATGGCAGGTCGCACATGTTGACATTTGGCAATTTGTGTGCATCTTCAAAATTTGGCTTTTCCAGGGGTGACTTCACCCCATCTGAACGCAATATCAAACACAGTTTAGAAATACTCATGTCTGATATTGCCTTCAATTTCTTTAAAAGTTGAACTTTGTAAGTTCAAGATTTGTGTCTTTCTTGCTGTTTTTAAAAATGCCTGTTTTACCTTAAATGGACATTTCTACTTTTAGTAATGCGACCCAAAAAATTGTTATACAACAAACATGTTGGTTTGTTTTAAAAACCTTTTATAAATTCACATGTGATTGTGCTGGTATTAAAAAGATTGATAATCAAGAATGTGTGGATTATTGTTTCAACGCGCCAAAACTTTTGTTGTGCTCAAATTGGTGTTTTCTGTGACAATGGGGGTTATTTCCCCCCCAGTTTCAAGTGCACTTGTAGTGCAAAGTGTCTTTGCCTTTAGTAAATAACACCCAAAAGTGCTTTGTAATGTTACACAATCACGCCATTTTCAGGACTCACCACATTCTGTCAGGGTTAGTTAAAAGAAACAAAAGCAGTAAATGTCACCAAAGATTTTAGTAGTTAAAATTATTTTTTTATTTTAAAATCGTTTCAGACATTGTCTGGCATATTGATGGCCCCCCTACCCACAAAGTAATCAAGGTATCTAAGATGGACCTCACGGGCACTCAGGGGGGGCAAGCCACAACGGCCATTTTCAAGCGCCGTCAGGGTTGGTTCATTTGCTTAAATTCTGGCCTCAGGCCCAACTGAGGCAGCATAGTTGGCAGAATTTTGCCTTAAAAAGTTGTGTAGAACACAGCACGCCAGAATGATATGATTCAGTTTGTACTCCGCCATGTGTATGGGTGTAAGAAATAGGTGAAACCGGCTGGCCATGATTCCAAATGTGTTCTCCACCACTCTTCTGGCTCTGGCCAGCCAGTAATTAAAAACCCTCTGGTCCGGGGTGAGGGTCCTCATCGGGAATGGCCGCATAAGATGGTCCCCCAGCGCAAATGCTTCATCAGCAACGAAGACGAATGAGAGTCCTTCCACATTGTCTTCTCGAGGTGGCAAGTCCAAGCTACCATTCTGGAGACGCCTGTAGAACTCCGTCTGGGTGATGACTCCACCATCGGACATCCGGCCATTCTTCCCCACGTCCACATACAGGAACTCGTAAGTAGCCGACACCACTGCTAACATCACAATACTATTGAACCCCTTATAATTATAATAGTATGACGCCGAGTTGGGTGGTGGGACGATGTGGATGTGTTTCCCATCAATTGCCCCTCCGCAGTTAGGAAAGTCCCACCGCTGGGCAAAGTGGGAGGCCACAGTCTGCCATTCCTGTGGGTTGGAAGGAAACTGTGGAGTCAAACAAGAAAAAAAAATAATCATTTTGCACCTAAACATGGAAAGCAGATTAGACACAAACATTCTTGCCCAACATCAGTATAACATTTATTTTAGTGAGTTTTGAAAGACCAAGGTATAAGGTCCACCTATCAGAATCTCCCTCCACCCCCTCTCATGGGCCATTTCGAACATTTTAGGGTGGGGGATCTTTTGGACAGGCAACCCTCTCAGCTTCATTGAGAGATGAATGCCTAAATACAGGGTATTACTTTGAACAGCCCCTCCTTAGTTACACTATTGGCAGCCCACTGGACAGGTAAGAAGTGTCATAATACAAAGATATAAATACACATTGTACACATTTTAGCACATTTGGACATTCTGCTATTACCTATCAAGATAATAATAGTATACAAAAACTTTAAACAGTACCATTTGAAAGTATACAGGCAGGCCCTTGCACTACATGCTTTGGGGAATTCATCCATAAATATGACCACAAAAGAGATGGGTATAGTGTGTATGGGTTTGGCAAAGTCAGCAGATAGATGATTGAGGATAGATAGAGAATTCGTATCAACTGACTTAGCAGTTGGGGGAGGGAGGGTTCCAAATGATTTGGAGACCCCCAAAAAAGCCTCTGGCACTCTGCCTGAATTTAAAGCACAAATCACATTTAAAAACATTTTAGGGGGTATTTAGGGTAAAGCACTACTATGGAGCTGAAAAATACACTGTTAAGTGACTACACGAGGTGAATATAGGGCCAGGAGACCATGCTGGGGAGGTAAGTGAAGGCAAATATGTATGAAGGACAAAAAAAATAATTACAAAAAAAAAAGCATGCATGAAGACAAAGGGGACATTCACAGCATATTACAATCATGGTCATTAGGGAATGAGTAAAGAAATACAATACATTAGCAAACATTATATACAATAAAATGTGATGTTAAAGGATAAAAATCTTACCTTAATATACTCCTTCGCAGGACCTGGATGATGGCAGAACAGGTCTCCGGGATAATGATCCCCAGAGCCTGGGGGGAAATGCCTGTCGAGAACTTCAAGTCCTGCAGGCTTCTCCCTGTCGCCAAGTACCGCAGGGTGGTGACCAGCCTCTGCTCCGGAGTGATGGCTTGCCTCATGCAGGTATCCTGCCTGCTGATATAGGGGGTCAGCGAAGCCAACAAACGGAGAAATACGGGGTCCGTCATCCGGAGAAAGTTCCTGAAATCATCAGGATTATTCTCACGGATCTCATGGAGCAAAGGCATATGACAGAACTGGTCATGCTCGAGCAACCAATTCTTGGTCCATGAACTCCTCCACACCCTGTTCATGGACTGAACTTGTGTCAAGGTAAGGACTCCAACACCAAGCCCCCGCACAGCACGAACTCTACGAGGAGTACGTATACTCAACATGGCTAGAAAACGGTCAGCTGCTCAGAACGAAGTAACAGAACGCACTGAAAAACAGCAAGGCCTGTGAAGAGCGACCTGAAAAACAGCAACAAGCGGACAAGATCGCACAGAATAATCTAATACGAGCTGACTGCATGCACTGAATAGCAGATACAAACCCACAAGCACAAACTGAACAGCAGAAAACGATCTGAAAACTACGAGTCTGAAAAAGCGCGAATCGTCTCCTACCAAACTTTTACAAACACGAGATTAGCAAAAGGAGCCCAAAGGGTGCCGCGCTTGGTTCAGAACTGCCCTTTTCTAGTCTTGTCATACGGGGTGTACATCATCGCGTTCTTGGCGATCGGAAATTCCGACAACTTTGTGCGACCGTGTGTATGCAAGACAAGTTTGAGCCAACATCCGTCAGAAAAAATCCATGGATTTTGTTGTTGGAATGTCCGATCAATGTCCGATCGTGTGTGCGGGGCATACCTGTGTCAGATTTAGCAGCCCGTTTATTGGAAAAAATCAATAACCTTCTATTTTTTGCATTAACCCGATTAAACACTTTTTTGAGACAGGCATGGATATAACCTCTAATTTTTAGTCTATCATAGAGATCCCTTGCAGCAATGTGGAAATCAGAGTCCTTGTTGCAATTTTGTTTCAGCCGTAAGTACTGGCTGTAAGGAATGCTTTTGAATAGAGAAGCAGGATGAGAGCTTTGAGCGTGGAGAATAGTGTTACCAGCTGAAGGTTTCCTATATAATGATGAATCTAATTTTCCTTGTGCATCAATAGAGATGGCCAAATCCAAAAAGCTGATGTTACTCTGACTACAGTGCATGGTAAATTTCAAATTGAAATCATTGATTGAAATTATTTGTAAGAATTCATTCAATTCGGATTGAGTCCCAGACCAGAAAATAAGGACATCGTCTATATACTGATGCCAGGCGATTACCTTATCATGAAGATGATTCAAATCCTCTCTAGAGAAAACTTCCTTTTCCCACCCCCCGGTACAGATTTGCATATGATGGGGCACATTTAGTCCCCATCGCAACTCCCTGTACTGTGACATACTGAAGCAGAGCATGATCCCCTCCCTTTGGAGACTGGACTGCAGGGCAATATTACAACATGATAGCGACCCCAAATACACCTCCAAGATGATCACTGCCTTGCTAAAGAAGCTGAGGGTAAAGGTGATGGCCTGGCCAAGCATGTCTCCAGACCTAATCCCTAGTATCTGTGGGGCATCCTCAAATGAAACGTGAAGGAGCGCAAGGTCTCTAACATCCACCAGCACTGTGATGTCATCCAGCTGGAGTGGAAGAGGTCTCCAGTGGGAACCTGTGAAACTCTGGTGAACTCCATGCTCAAGAGGGTTAAGGTAGTGCTGGAAAATAATGGTAGCCACACAAAATATTGACTCTATGGGCCCAATTTGGACAGTTTCACTTAGGGGTGTACTCACTTTTGTTACCAGCGGTTTAGACATTAATGGCTGCGTGTTGAGTTATTTTGAGGGGACAGCAAATTTACACTGTTATGCAAGCTGTACACTCACTACTTTACTTTGAAGCAAAGTGTCATTTCTTCAGTGTTGTCACAATAAAAGATATAATAAAATATTTACAAAAATGTGAGGGGTGTACTCACTTTTGTGAGATACTGTACATCACAGCAAAAGCTGTATGGAAAAGTAAAAATCTAATATATGTATAGGACCTCATGCTATTAGCGACTATTTGGCCAATATTGTATTGCTATTACCCCAAACTGGCATGTACTATGGCAAGTAACCGAGATATGTATTCTATGAAAAACCTAAATAATCTAACCTAAAACCTAAATAAATCTGTCAATGTGATTGATCGATATGTTCAGAAACAATGTAGTAAATCAGTTAATAAGCTTGGCATCATCCTAGCATGTATTTCAACGAATGACCAAAGTATGTATCCTATAAATGACATTAAATTAATCGGTCAATCAAATCGATCGATGTGTTTAGGAGCAATGTTATGATTCAAATAATAAGATCAAAAAAAAACATGCTGGCATGTACCCATGTCTATCTATCCTCAAGGGGGGGGGCGTGGAAGGAATGGGGAGGAGGAAGAAAAATGAAAAAATAAAAAGTAAAAACCTGAATAAATAAACATAGGGGAACATACCGTTTGAAAAAATGTGTGTATATCTCATACTACATGTTGTTGACCAATGATATATGACAGTCATGTCGGGCCAGCACGTGTCAATACAATGACTATGACCCATGTCCTATAAAACAGAGTCATTAAATCAGTACATCCAAAAGGTTGATAAATAATATAGAAAGAACAGGACATGGGCTCGGCTGGGACTAGCATACATAATGACAAGTAGCCAAAACTATATCTTATATGTTATATGAAACGTTAAGTTGATAAATTGAGTTGGACTATTTTGCCACTATTATGTAGCTATTACCCCAAACTGGCATACACTATGGTGAATAACCTAGATATGTATCCTATGAAAAACCTAAAATGAATCGGTTGATGTGATCGATTGATATGTTCAGAGACAATAAAATAAATCAATTAATGAACTCAGCATCAAATAGTCCAACTCAATCATTGGTCAACAACATGTAGTCTGAGATATACACACATTTTTTCAAACGGTCTGTTCCCCTATGTTTATTTATTCAGGTTTTTATTTTTACTTTTTATTTTTTATCCCCCCCCCCTTCCTCCCCCCCCCCTTTTGAGGATAGATAGACATGGGTACATGCCAGCATGGTTTTTTATCATTTAGACACAAACTGATCTTATTATTTGAATCATAACATTGCTCCTAAACACATCGATTGATTTGATTGATTGATTAATTTAATGTCATTTATTGGATACATACTTTGGACATTCGTTGAAATACATGCTAGGATGATGCCAAGCTTATTAACTGATTTACTACATTGTTTCTGAACATATCGATCAATCACATCGACAGATTTATTTCAGTTTTTCATAGGATATATATCTCGGTTACTTGCCATAGTACATGCCAGTTTGGGGCAATAGCAATACAATAGTGGCCAAATAGTCGCTAATAGCATGAGGTCATATACATAGATAATATATATATATTCACTTTCACTTTTACATTTCCATACAGCTTTTGCTGTGATGTATATTCTACTATTTTCCCTCTTTTTAAAACATCTATCTCAACTTCTTGTGACCTAATTTGTTCTATATTTACATTGATCTACATATACATTCAATACAGAGATTATTCTCATTTATAGAACGGCTTTTTCTGATATACAGTGTCTATCCAGTCTTCGCGTGGTTCTTCCTTCCTCCTTACTCCCAATCTTGAGGTTTCTACTCTATTTTCCATATCCATTCATTCTTTTTGCCTATCCCATATGAATGATTATATTATTATCAAAACATTTAAACCATTGAATTTATTTCATATCGCATTTTCCTTGTTCAATATTTTTATTGAAATGTATATAAAAGTGTAGCGCCCACCTGTTTAGGTGAGTGCTAGATTAGAGAGTTAGGTGAAGAAATAGGCCAAAATAGCCAGTGTTTTACCCTGTGGTGTAAGCTGGTAGGTTTGATTGGCATGAGAGGTTTACTAGAGTAGTGGAGGATGTGACCCCTTGCACTTTGCTTGAGCAATTTCCTCTATTTTTCCATGTTTTGATGATGGGAGGATGGAGGATGGGAGGAATACAAGTTAGAGTGACAGGTTGTTTCTAGAGGACCCCTCTGGACCAATCATTAATTTGTTTGGGCAGAGGGGGCTTCTATAAAGGGCTTGGTCACATGCTTCCTGGGGTCTTGGTACATGGGAGTTGGAGAGTTCCAGGAGGAAGGATGTAGTTTGGGTACAGCTTTGGTGCTCTCCCCTGCGGGGGAGGGGGAAGCATGCTATGAAGGAGAGATGCAGGTGGAGAAGAGACTGCAGGAGATTCTTTATGGGACAGTCACTATACTGACACAAAAAGGAGACTGGGAGAGGACTTTTCTATGTGCTTAATGGATGGTCACTCGGCAACACATGTGAGTGTAACCCAGGGGAACAGTGCTTCTAAAGACTTTATAGGGATTAGTGTGCGGGTTCAGGAGAACAGGGCTGGGCCTTAGAGAACTAATACCCTGGAGGAATCTAAAAGTAATCTCCTGGACTTTATTCAGAGTATCGTTCATGGAGTTAAACCAGAAGTACTGTGCAGTCAGGAAGTGGTCACTAACAGGAGGAAGGAGAGATGCATTCCACAACAGAGAATTTATGCTAGATGGAAGTTTTATTAACAAAGGCTTCTTTTGTTCTGGATTGAATGTTGTATTTCTCATCACTCAAAACACTGGAAGTTATTCAGAGTGACTTTCCGGTGCAGTGCAGCATTTAACATGGAACTGCAATAAAGATGTGCATAGTTCAACTGTTTAATGACTGTCTGCGTGTCATATCTTTGGAGGGGAAGGGGGGGTAATGGAACAAACTTCAGGGAAGAATGAACTTTTAGCCGCTCCTACGGGAGTAGGGCGCTTCAAAAGGATACAAATTATAACAAGTATCATAGCATGAGATACATATATAAACAATATAATCATATCTATATATTCATAACTCTAATTAATCTTACTAGAGAGAAGAAGGTTAAGCATCGTAGAGACAATATAGGATAATGATAGATGTGAGGGTCCAAAATAAGGTCAAAATTTATGTGAAGAATTTGTAAAGTATGCCTCCAGACCACCCGTCCACCCCACATGGGCTCAAACTGTGGACGGGTAGGGGCATGGATAACCAAAATTGGAAACGTTATTGTGTACAATATTTATATTATGTAATATATAATATAAAAGTGTAACACTCTCCTTAATGATCATTATCTAAGTGTAACCTATTTACAAAGAAAAGGTGTAAAAAAATTGAATCCTCAGAACAAGAGCATATCTCAATGCTGATGAGGAATAAACCAGTAATGCCCTGTATACGCGGTCGGATTTTCCGACGGAAAAAGTGCGATCGGATTGTGTTGTCGGAAATTCCGATCATGTGGGGGCTCCATCTGACTTTTTCCGTCTGAGTTTCTGACACACAAAGTTTGAGAGCAGGCTATAAAATTTTCCGACAACAAAATCCGATCGGTTAAATTCCAATTGTGTGTACACAAATCCGACACACAAAGTGACATGCATGCTCATAATAAATTAAGAGATGAAAGCTATTGGCTACTGCCCTGTTCATAGTCTCGACGTACGTGTTTTACGTCACTGCGTTCAGAATGATTAGGTTTTTTGACAACTTTGTGCCACCGTGTGTATGCAAGACAAGTTTGAGCCAACATCCGTCGGAAAAAACCCATGGATTTTGTTGTCGGAATGTCCGATCAATGTCCGATCGTGTGTACAGGGCATTCATGAAATATTAAGGTATCCCAAGGTTGTCTTTTGTATAGTAAATATTAAGAAGAAAATAAAGTAAATAGAGATAGAGTATAAAAAATCATATGAGTAATATAGTATTAGTGTTGAATACCAAACAAAGAATACATTAAAATACCCTTCATATAAAAGATGTCATAGGAAAATAAGGAGTAAGAAGAGGAAAAAGAGAAAAAATAAGAGAAGAAGAGGAAAAAGAGAAAAAAAGAAGAAGAGGAGAAATCTCTTGAGGTGATGACCTAGCTCACGACATTGACAAGGAATACTACAACGATAACCCAAGGATTCTAGTAGGGTAACAACAATGACTGGTCAAAATCCATCGGACTTTTTCCTTGTCAAAAGATTTTATTGAGTATATAAAGAAGTAGATAACAAATACATGAGTAAACATATTGTGGTAAAGATAAAATGCTAAAATTATTAGTTAATAATAGATTATTAGAATACCTAAGTAGGAACTGTTAAAGAGTAAGTAAATTCTTAAATGGTACTTGTGCCCACAACTTAAGCTATGTCAGAAATGTCTAAAGGAGACTACAATCTACTAGGAAAAGAGCTTCAGGATCGGAAAGTGGATAGGGAAGAAGAGAAAGGAGAGAAGGAGTAGAACATAGAAAAGAGGGGGTCCACAGGGTTGGATTGAGATCCATCATGAAGTCTGTGCATTTTTCATATATCAGCTTAAATCATTGCAACTCAGCTACCATGGTAGTAGAACATTCTCATCAAAGTTAGATGGTAAATGATGTGTTATCCATGGGTGCCATTGTTTTTCAAATTTTGGAAGCAGAGCGTTGTCAATGGCTACCATTTTGGCATGAATCATGGCGTTATTCATCCTATTCTTCATCTCAGCCACCACTAATGTCGGGGACCGCCATGCCTTTGCCAAAGTTTGCTTAGCTACTGTTAGAAGTTGTACAAATAGTTTAAATTGAATCAAAGTTAGTGATCCTGGTTTCAGATTAAGTAATGCGGTAGCAGGATCAGGCTGTACTTGCAAACAAACATTTTGGAGGCCATTTTAAAGATCTCTTTCCAAAAGGTTTGTGCTATTGGGCATGTCCACCAAATGTGTAGTTGTGTGCCTGGCTCTAACACTGTGCGGAACAGGTTAGTACATATTTTGCAACCCTAGCCGGTACAAGGTACCATCTTGTCAATACTTTATAATTAGCCTCTACCTCAATAAAATTTGGGGAGGCTGATTTGGTAGATGACCAGATTTGATCCCATTCTGTAGTGTCGAGCGTTCGACCCAGGTCCTCCTCCCATCTCTGGACATAAGAGGGTTTATCCAGTTCAGGTTAAAATATCAAATGTGAATAAAGTAAGGAAATCAAGCCTTTTGTGTGGGGATCTTTCCTGCAAATAGATTCAAACGCAGTAAAGTGTGTTAGAGGAGTGTCGGAGCTTATAAAACGAGTGAAAAAGTTTTTAATTTGCAGGTATCGGAATAGTTCTGATTAAGGTATGCCGTAGGTTTCGCAAAGGGTTGGAAAAGGGATGAAAGATGTATTAGTGAATTTATGTATATTCAAGATTTCCCTGGATGACCATTCTCGAAAGGATTTGGGAGCAGTCCAAGCAGGATAAAAAGCGGGATTTTTTAGGAATGAGAGAAGGGGTTTATGTGGAGATTGTAACTTGTGTTTGGATTGAAGACTGTCCCATAGAGAAATGAAATGTTTGGTGATGGGGTTTCGTAAACCTTTACGATCTTTAGGATGAAGCCAAAGCAGGTTCGAGATCGACAAGGGATCACATTCAGTAGCTTCAATTGAAACCCATAATGGGATTTCCTGTCTTGCGTGATATTTAGTTAGGCTAGCATAATGAGCTTGTAGCAAGAGATACAAATAAACCGCCCCTGAATCTCTCTTACTCCACTGCGCCAAAGAAAAGTGCAAAGCTGCATAAAAGATGTGTAAATGAATACAAAATATGTGTACATCCACAGTGTACAGTGAAAAAAAGCTGCCACTTAAATAAATACATAGACTGATCAAAATCCCAAAACTATACCTCTCACACGTGTACAGATAGAGATAGCGGCGCTAATATAAATTGTGTAAAATAATGGGTCAGAGCAGTATAATGCCTACGACCCTCTATTTATGCATAAAAATAATAATAGTGTCATGAAAAATATTAATTTTATCGTGAAAAGAAATTTCCTTAACACCCAGTGAAAACTGTCACTAAAAATAAATTGCAAGAAATGAATGATCAAGTTCAACAGTTGTTTTTCAATCTTCTTGTGAAAAATCTTCTTCTACTCTTCCACCACACCACCGTGATAGTGACACCACTCCCTCTGAAGAGCGCACTCACCAGATTGTATAGCCTCCCACTCTCGTGTTTGGCAAAACAGCAATTGAACCACACCTGGGTTGCATGTGATGAACCGTGACTCCAATCAAGCCAGCTCCATATGTGAAAAAATGAATAAAGTGCTCCACATAGCGTGATACCATTTTGACAGATTTATTAAAATCACTTCAAACACACTTCAATGGTTACACTCACTTTTAAACTGAAACATAAAGGCCTTTAAAAAGAAATCCACAGCAAGCACAGCAAGCAACAGGATCAGTGATCCAACGGTGCACCGCGGTCACAGCGGACCTGAAGTGTAAACTGGTGTATCTCTCACCCAACCTTCTAAGGCCCAGCCATCCGATCGGTGTAGTCCTCCTCAGACAGCGGCATCTAATGTCAGTGCGATGGAATGCCGTGTAACCATGCCCAAGACATGTTTCGTCGAATAGACTTTTTCAAATGGGATTGGCTACACGGATGGTTCATCAATCCTTATATACTATCTATGATTAGTCATGTGATCACCATCAGTCATGTGATCACCATCAGTCATGTGACCTCCTGCTCTGCACATGCTCACACTTCATGTCCCCCTGACCGTGAAGCACAGGTAAAAAGACTGAATGCATTAGTAGATCCCAAACATTTTTACGGTGTGTAGTTAGAATGCTGCGTCCAGCATTACCATATATGACATATGACATATCCTAATTTATAATCCACCACTAGTTACAGTGCTAATGTGGAAAAGTAACCAATAAAAATGAATATTAATAAATTAAAATGAACATTTCAACAGGAGATAATGAATTTGTCTGGTTTAAAATACTGCAGCCTTGGCACAAAGTGCCATGCATGCGCAGAATAAATGAAGAGATGAAAGCTATTGGCTACTGCTCCATTTATAGTCCCGATGTACGCGTTTTACGTCACCGCATTCAGAACGATCGGATTTTCCGACAACTTTGTGTGACCATGTGTATGCAAAACAAGTTTGAGCCAACATCCGTCAGAAAAAATCCATGGATTTTGTTGTCAGAATGTCCAATCAATGTCCGATCGTGTGTACAGGGCATAAGAGTGTTTATCTAATATTATCTCCTGCCTGTCTCTTGGGTATAAAGCCTGTTTGATCTTGGTGTATTAGGCGGCCTATAATAATGTTCAAACGGGACGCAAGGATCTTGGCTAGCAATTTAATGTCTAAATTGAGGAGGGAGATGGGACGATAATTAGTCCAGGAAGTGGAGTCAGAACGTGGTTTGGGTAGCATAACTATGATAGATGTTAATGACTCAGATTGAAACGAATGACCTGACAAGAGAGAATTAAGGGCTCTGGTTAAGACTGGAGTTAAAATGTGCTCCAAATTTTTGTAGTATGATGCTGGAAACCCATCCGGGCCTGGCCTTTTATGTAGTTTCAATCCTTTTATAGCAGTCTGGACTTCATTAGTTGTAATGGGGCACTCAAGTCTCTCTCACTGTCAGTGACATCTCCAGCTTTCATATTTAGGAGGGGCACATGGGGGGACAGGGACAAAATTAGGGGGGCCAACTATAAAAATATATAATATAATATATATATATATATATATATATATATATATATATATATATATATATATATATATATATATATATATGTATATGCACATATGTACATATGTATATGTATATATATATATATATATATATATATATATATATATATATATATATATATATATATATATATATATATATATATACATACAGACACATACAGTGCCTTGAAAAAGTATTCACACCCCATGAAATTTCCCACATTTTGTCATGTTACGACCAAAAATGTAAATGTATTTTATTGGGATTTTATGTGATAGACCAACACAAAGTGGCACATAATTGTGAAGTGGAAGGAAAATGATAAATGTTTTTCAAAATTGGCACCTGGGGCGGATCCTATATCTGGCATCCCCCCCCAGGTGGACAGGCAGCGCACCGTACCTCAATGTCAAGTGATGTTAGGGTAGTATACTGGCATATTGGGGTGATATAGTGCCAGGTTAGGGTGATATAATGAAAGGTTAGGGTGATATACAATAGTGCCAGGTTAGGTGGTAGTGCCAGGTTAGGTGATATACAACAGTGCCAGGTTAGGTGGTAGTGGCAGGCTAGGTGTCAGTGCCAGGTTAGGTGATATACAATAGTGCCAGGTTAGGTGGTAGTGCCAGTTTAGGTGACATACAATAGTACCAGTTTAGGTGGTAGTGGCAGGCTATGTGGCAGTGCCAGGTTAGGTGGTAGTACCAGGTTAAGTGATAGTGCCAGGTAGGGTGGTAGTGCCAGGTTAGGTAATAGTGCCAGGTTAGGATGGTAGTTTCAGATTAGGGTGGTAGTGCCAGGTAGGGTGGTAGTGCCAGGTTAGGGTGGTAGTGCTAGGTTAGGTAATAGTGCCAGGTTAGGTAATAGTGGAAGATTAGGGTGGTAGTGCCAGGTTAGGTAATAGTGGCAGGTTAGGGTGGTAGTGCCAGGTTAGGTAATAGTGGCAGGTTAGGGTGGTAGTGGCAGAGTAAATACATGTTAACATGAATACATAAGAGTCCTGTTAACCTCTTCCTCCATCACCTGCACTAAAAGCATGAATCTATGACTGTCCCTGCTGCTGCAGAACCTTCTTCTCCCCCTCCCTGAAGTAAACATAAAGAAAAAAACTCACATGGGTGCTGGCAATCTGAGGATTGATTCCTGCTTCTTCTTCCTGGAACTGTAATCAAAATGTTGCAGGTGGGACGGGAAGAGGGAGGGGCTGCTGCACGGACAAAGCATTGCAGGCTCACCGTGCCCATCATTGCCGCCTTACTGTGCCCATCATTTCCGCCTTACTGTGCCCTCATTGTAGCCTCATCGTGCCCAACTCTTTGCCGTCTTACTGTGCCCTCATTGCAGCCTCAACGTGCCCTCATTGCAGCCTTACTGTGCCTTCATTGCCACCTTACTGTGCCCTCATTGCAGCCTCACCATGCCCTCATTGCAGCCTTACTGTGCCCATCATTGTTGCCTTACTGTGCCCTCATTGCAGCCTTACTGTGCCCATCATTGTCACCTTACTGTGCCCTCATTGCAGCCTCACCATGCCCTCATTGCAGTCTCACCCTGCCCATCTCATTGCCGCCTTACTGTTCCCTTATTGCAGCCTCACAGTGCCCTCATTGCAGCCTTACTGTGCCCTCATGGCAGCCTTACAGTGCCCTCATTGCAGCCTCACGATGCCCTCATTGCAGCCCCACCGTGCCCTCATTGCAGCCACACTGTGCCCTTATGACAGCCTCACCATCGTTACAACCTTAGCGCTGTGTCATGGAGCTGAGTGTGAAATCATGTTCTGCCAAGCTATGATAAAAGTCCCGCCCTCCTCCTAGACCAGTTCGTGTGATAGACAGATCACTGCGTCTATCACACAAGCTGGTCAAGGAGGGCGTGACTTTTTTCATAGTGTGGCAGAACATGATTTCACAGCTCTGTGACACAGCGGTCTCCCGTTGTGCTTGTGCATGAGAAGGAGGGAGGGGAGCGCTGCGCTGCAGCCATGCATGGCATAGATCCAAAGCAGGCCCAGGGCAGGCAGCCTACCGGGAAATGTCCCGGTATCTTGGTAGGCCAATCCTGCCCTGTTGGGGGGGCACATGGGTGGGCCCAGTATGATGTTGGCCCCAGGCTGGTTACGCCTCTGCTCGCTGTTCATTATCAAGAATGGAGAGCTTAATATTAGAAAACAGCATATTTGCGTTAGTCAGATTCAAATCTGTAGCAAGGGAATATACTTTAGCTGAATTAGAGCGAAATACCTCTAGTATTTTAACTGGGTTACTAGTATATACGTCTCGGGACGTTTTCAACCTTTTGGAGGTCCGTATTTGATTTATGGATTTTAAACTTCTTGCCATAGGGGTGTCAGGTTTATTAGCTTTAAGATATTGAATATGTCGGCGTTTGCGTATAAGTTTGTCTGCTGAATCTGTTATAAACAGATCCAAATCTAGACGGGCTTTATCTAGTTTAGCATTATTAATGGTATTCAGGGATGATTGAAATTCATTATGACAAGAATTAAAAGTAGCTTCCAACTTTGTAAACATAAGTTTACGTTCTCTTTTAAGCTTTGTTGCTTGTTGTATTAATCTGCCCCGAATGACTGCTTTATGGGCTTCCCATAACATGAGGTCAGAAATATCTCCCGTATCATTAGAAGAAAGATAGTCATTTAGTGCTCCCTCGATCTCAAGTCAATGGAAAGGATGAGCTAATGTAGAGTCGTTAATACACCAAGTTGTATCGTGTGACCTGGGTATTGTAGATGCAATAGTGGTGCATATTGCACAATGGTCTGACCATGTAAATGGGGTGATGTTAGAGGACAAAATTTCAGGAATCATACTAGAAGGGACTAGAATATGGTCAATGCGTGAAAAAGATTTATGTGGGTAAGAGTAATGTGTAAAACGCCTACTAGTAGGATTAGTTTTGCGCCATGTATCTATCAAACCGTGTTTAGTAAGTAAATTTTGAAGATTTAACTTATTGGAGCTGGTGATAGGGGCTGGGGGAGACTTATCTAAAAAAAGGAAAAACCATTGCATTTGAATCTCCACATAGGATTACCGTACCAAATTTGTGTGTTTCCACCACTTGGAAAAGATGGTATAAGAAAGATTCTGTTTTTTTATTGGGAGCATAGTATGATACTATTGTAATAGTTATATCCGATATATATCCAGTGAGATGTATATATCTACCATCTGGATCATTCAGTTGTGTTACAAGGGTAAATGGCATAGAGCAGGAAAACCCTATAAGAGTCCCGCATTGTTTTATTGTGGTAGAGGCAGTATAAAATTGTGGATAAGAGGTTGAAAGAAATTTAGGGGAAGCTGTCAGTGAAGTGGGTTTCCTTCAAACAAATTATGTGTACCTTCCTGGCTGAAAAGGATTGCATTGCTTTCGTTTGTTTGTGTGGAATATTGAACCCTTGTACATTCAGGGACAGAATGTTTATGGGAGCAATAACAAGTCAAAATTGACTATCCCAAAATAAGAAATGTGGTTTGAGACTAGAGTATTGGTCACTACTTTGAGAGAGAGAAGAAGAAAAGAAAGGAAAGAATAAGGATAAACAATGTTCAGTCGAATAACCCTAATATGAAAATACTTTGATGTTAAACAAAACACTAGGGTGTGGGAGCATCTCATAGGAGTAATTAAAAGACTCCTAAAGGCTCCAAAGCCATCATCAGAATCTTGCATAATAATAGAAAGGGTCTGAAGGTGGCAAAAGGGGCAGCAAGAAGTTCCAAAAAGGACAAACTTTGCCGGAGAACCACAGGAACTTTACAGTAAGCATCTATAAACTTCAATAATAGATGCAATTTTAAATAAACAAAGTATCAAAGTCATAACCAACCAGAAAATAACCTCATTAGAATCGGTAGCAGAAAAAAATATATATATAAAGAAAAATAGGTATTGGATAAGACACTATCAATTAAAGATTAGGAGATAATAGTCAAACAAATGGACAATTATTTTCCATCTAGTAAAAATGTAGAAAATTATAATTTAGGCTAACCAAGAACATTTTTTAGAAAAACATTGAAACATTTATAAAAAAAAGTATAAACAAGAAGACCATTAATGTGAAATTATGGTATCGTAGGAAGTAAACTACTTTAGTCAGTGTATTATCCTGGAGACCTGAAAGAAACAAATAAACCAAAAAAATATGAAAATCAGTCCATTGATTCTTCGTTATTAGGATTTGGATTTTCAAAGCGACCTCGTTTATGCAAATTCTGATGTGAAGAGGTAGATGCGTTCGGGTCTGCTGTTGTATTGTGCTGAGGGGATCTGGAAGCTGATCTTCTACGAGACTGGTCTTTAGACGGGGCTTGGTCTGCTAGACCCATTTCAATCAACGCTGACTGTAATGCAGCGTACACACGGTCTGACTTTTCGACCAGACTTCGTGTGTGGGCTTCACCGGACCTTCAGCGGACTTTTCCAGTTGTAAATCTGACGGACTTTAGATTTGGAACATGCTTCAAATCTATATGTTGTAACTCTGCCGGACCCAGAAATCCACTCGTCTGTATGCTAGCCCGACGGACAAAAACTGACGCTAGGGCAGCTATTGGCTACTGGCTATCAACTTCCTTATTTTAGTCCGGTGTACGTCATCACGTACAAACCCGTTGGACTTTGGTGTGATCGTGTGTAGGCAAGTCCATTCGTTAAAAAGTCCATCGGATGTCCGTCAAAAGTCCATCGAAAGTCCGCTGGAAAGTCTGTCGGACCAGTCCGGTCGAAAAGTCTGACTGTGTGTACGCGGCATCAGTCCTCTAAAGAGAGACATACATGTCTAGTTTCTAAATGTGTAAATCTTAGAGAGAAAGGGAACCCCCAATGATAGGTGATTTGATGATGTTGAAGTATTTGTAGCTGGGGTTTGAGAGCGCATCTTTTAGCCACTGTAATAGGAGATAAGTCTGCAAAGAGCTGATATACTTGACCCTGGAAAATGAGGGAGTCCTATCCTCTAGCTGCTGCAAGCAATTGCTCTTTTGTCTGATAGTAATGCAGCTTAGCTATTATGTCCCTAGGAGGGCCATTTGGCTTGCGGGAGCTAATGCTCTGTGCACTCTGTCCATCTCTAATCTCTCCACAGGAATACCAGGTTGTAATTCCTGAAATAATGCGGTTATAGTAGCTTGCACATCAAGGACTGTCTCAGGGATACCCCTAATCCGCAAGTTAGCTTGGCGGTCCCTAATCTCTTGGTCCTCTAAACGGGACTGTAATATAACATTCCCTTCTTTAAGATTCCTAAATTCAGAAATATAGTGCTGTGTTTGGCTTTCAATATCATCTACACAAATTTCTAATTCAGCTGTTCTCAGACCCAGCTCTCTTATTTCTCTTGTCAGTTTATCAGTAATGTGGTCTGACGTCTGTTTTAGAGCTTTCTGTAACATACGTTCAAATTTTTTAAATATGTCAGCTCTGTTTGTGAACCTCCAGATTCAGAGTTAGACTCCCCAGGGACATCCAAAGTATTTAGACTGATTTTCAAAGGTTTAGCCTTTTGTGAAGTATTAGTCTGTGAGGAGACTGCCGCCGCCATCTTCGAAGATGGCCAAGGCAGAGCATCTTTACTAATGCCAGTTTTAAATTTTGATTTTGTGCCCTTCAAAACCATATTTAGTGATACCTGAGGCATTGAGGAGTGTTTGGCTAATGTTATTTCAGACTTTTAGAGTCTCTGGGATCTGTAGTCCTCCGGCGCAAACGTCACAGGAGCGGAGCTGTAAGCCGGCATTACTGTTCTCCCAGGCTTCCGTGCATGCACCCCTTCATATCGGATATTATAACTCGTTGTTTCTACTGAATGAATGGGTGTGATGCACATAATGAATTTTGTGCATGTATTTGATATATACATTTTAATTTATGTTTTTTTTTTAATGTATTATTTATTATTTTTTCATATGCACATATAAATAATTTTTATTTTCTCATATTTACGCTTATTTACATATAGGTAGCATTCTAGGTATTTAGTGTTTCATTGTACACTTATTATATAGATAAGGACACATATTTTTCCTTTCTACACAAATGCACTATATATATGTATAGGTCTCTAATGATGTATTTATTGAATGTATATGAATGCGTAACATTATACAATAATAATCACAATTTTTTTGATAGCACTATACATGCACATTCATCCAGAACTTATAGTTATATAAAATTGATTATTTCATTTTTCAGGTTCACTTTAAGTTAATTTACCTGGATACACATATGTGCCCCTATACTCAACCACACATGTTCGTTATTAACCAAATTTCATTTAAATAATTGATTAGTTTCAATTAATTACACAATTGATTACAATTTGTAGCAACGTTTTGTGGTTGTATAGCTATGACTAAGCACTGTTGAGAGTGTGAAACGCATCAGCTTTTTTATCCTGTACCCTGCTGTGGTTTGTACTTTTGTTATTTTGCACAATAACAGTGTTTTTTTTGGAAAGCGGCTGTCCAGACCTTCCCTCTTCTAATTGCTATATGCTTACCCTGCACCTGATGCTTCCATCTTGAGGAGAGTGCCATTTCCACACATCCACCTGGAGCGGTGATTCCTTCCCCAGAGCTGCACTGTGGTCCACGGCTGCAACAGCTCCATGGCGCTGCTGTGACTCCTTTTCAGAGCCCTAATTAGACTCCATCCGGACAAACAATCGGCAATATGGGCAACAGGGGATCATCTGGAGCCTTCACTCCTTCCACCAGGAGCCCAGTGAGGACTAAACCTCGCCGGGACTCCCCACAAAAGACACCACAAGATCTGGCCATGGAGGGGAGTGCAGTGCAGACCTCTATCTCTGGGCCTTCTTCCTACCCATCTGCAACTGACCCCAAAGACACTTTCCCTACCCTGGGACAACCCATCTTGGACACTATGATGAAGAAGGTGCTGATCTCCTTAAGGTCCTCCCTGCATTCAGATCTAATTTCCTGTGTGAGCCAACTCTGCACTCAAGTGCAAGACATAGGAGACAGAATTGATCATGTGAATTCGGGCATGGGGGAATACACCACATCGACACACTTGTGGATGTCCATTCGGCCCACGCAGAAGAAATCTTGGGTCTTAAGGCAAAAAAAGCCAATGTGGAGAACAGATCAAGGAGGAGTAATATTAAGATTAGAGGGGTTCCCGAATCTGTTCCTCCCAGTCAGCTACAGTAGTAGACACAAGATCTCTTTTTGGCACTGGTCCAGTCAATTCCAACAGCCAAGCTGGCCATAGACAGGAACCACAGACTGCCAAAACCAGCTTTCCTACCACCTGATGTAACAAGAGATGTTCTCCTAAGGGTGCACTTTTACCAAACAAAAGAAAAAATCATATCCGCCTTTAGGCAAGCTGATACCAGACTGGAGTGCTACTCCACATTGCAACTGCTCCCTGACCACAACACACCTTCAACACCATAGGAACCTTGCAACACTCACAAAAGCCTTGAGGAACCACAAAATCCCTCATAGATGGAAATACCCAGCATCCCTCTCAATTACCCACAACGGGGCAACCACCTTGGTGTCGTCGATGGAGGGAGGACTACAAGCCCTTAGAAATGGGATATACTCCCAGATTCTCCTGCTGATCCACAACCATCCAGGCCAGAACCCCTCGATGGTGAATGGCAAGTTGTATCCCACAAGCATTCATCCAAGAAATCTACTACCGGAGGTTGCTGAAACCCAAGTTCTCTCTATTACTACATATCTAGTCCCTAGCCATGGGAAATGTGTGGTGCACATTCCTTTGGTCCCCTCACATGCCTTTGCAGCTAAACCTGCTCACAGGTCACCTACCAGGCACTTTTTCTAAGTTGTTTTCCTTGTTCCTGTTTTTACGGATGTTTGTTCCTCTTAATCCCTGGCTCACTGGTACTAGGGTTGTCACATGAACCCTTTAATCCAGGACATATATTATTTACACAGGTTCTGAGGCAGATTTAATGCAGATAAGGCACCAAGTGAGTTTAATTACTACCTTAATCAGCCACAGAAACTGTGTAATTAATGTGTGTCCTGGATTAAAGGAATGATGTGGCAACCCTAACCGGTACAAGAGCATCCTCCATGAAAGAACCAACCTACAGTAAACTGTACTACATTGCTCAGAATTGCTACTCAACTACAGTACCCTCTCCTCTGCAAGACTCCACGATCCACAACATTACAGCTGAACTCTATTATGACCAATAATGCCGCTTAAATGCATCTCCATTAATGCGAATGGCCTGAATCATCCAGCAAAAAGTTTCACACTTTGGAAAGAGGCTTCCCAAGCTTAAGCTGATGTTGTAAGTGTCCAAGAGACCCATTTCCATGCATCAGCAATTTCTACCTGCACCCATAGGGACTACCCCCATATCTTCTTAGCTTGTGCATCTGAAAAAAAAGGGAGTTCTATTGGCCATTAGGAACATTGTCTACTTCCAACTGAAAATCTGTTCCGGACAGCAAAGGACGATACATAATATTTACTTGTAATATGAATGGTAAACCTTACACTGTGGTTATTATCTATGCACCTAATTCCCACCAAATTTGCTTAATGCGGAGAGTCTTTAAAATTGTAACGTCTGTTAAATGTGGACATTTTCTAATGTGCGGGGATTTCAACCTCACGGTTGGCCCCCATTTGGATTCTAACTCACCCGCTAAAGGTCAAGTTCAATTGCTAAGGTCCCTGTTTCATGCAGAGGAGGTCTACAATGTCTGGAGGTTTCCCCAATGCTGATGAGAAAGATTACACTTTATACTCCCCCAGACATTGTACCTACTATTGCATAGATCTATTTGTCTCCAAAAAATTGCTGCTTCAGAAAATTTCCTCCTTCTACACATGGAATTACTCGGTCTGACCATGTTATGATCTCTGTGTCAATAGAGGAGCAGGCACTGCCTGGCGAAGCATCAATTTGGCGTTGCAATGTAAACAAAAACAGGATCCCAAAATCAGGATCCCAAAATTGCCACAGCTGTAACTCAGCATCTCCGGGAGTTTTTCCAAACCAATGATATGCCAGTTGAAGATGCATGGGTATTATGGAATGCCCACAAGGCCTTCATAAGGAGTATTTATATTCAATAAGGAGCCATAGCCAAAAAGCAATACAACCTCAAACTCTCTATCCTACTCTTAAAGATTCATACTCTGGAGTCACAAAATAAAGAGCACTCTTCGCAAAAAGTTTCTGACTCCCTTTCCAAACTTAAAAGAGAGCTAAGATCTCTGCTGGCAGGCCAATATAACAAACACCTTAGAAGGCTAAAATTAAATTCTTACTTGCAAGCCAATAAGGCGGGAAAATACCTTGCTATTAGAATATAAATTTTACAAGCCAGATCGAGAATCTCCCATGTCATTCATCCCTCTCTAAAACACAAAATAACTAATCCACAGGAGATAGTGGATGAATTTGCTAAATATTACAGTACACTTTATAATTTAAAAATAGACCCTCAGACTCCCCAGTCCTCTTCTGCAAATATACAACAATTTCTGGCAAGAGTACACCTTCCTAAATTGACTGATGGACAGCTGCAGCTCTTGAACACCCCAATTACTCCCTTAGAAGTGTCTAAAACTATACAAACTCTCCCTAATGGAAAATCCAGAGGGCCAGATGGCTTCCCCAAAAAACATTCTTACCCCATACATGACTGCTGTTTTCAATAAAGCCTCCCAAACATCATCCTTTCCCCCGGAGTTGCTGAAAGCCTACATGGTTATCCTCCCCAGACCTTGGAAGGATCCCATTACTCCTGCTAATTTCCACCCCATATCTTTATTAAATTAAGGTATTTAGGTTTTTCGCCAAGATTCTGGCCAAGCGCCTGATGAATATGATCCCTACTCTGATTAGGAAGGAGCAAATGGGGTTTGTCTCTGGTAGACAAACCACAGATGCCACTAGGAGGATCTTAAATATCATCCACCATGCCAAAAAACAAACAAACACCTTCCTTGCTGCTATCCATTGATGCAGAGAAGGCGTTCGACAGGGTCAACTGGCAATACATGTCAATGGTATTAACGAAGTTTGGATTCCAAGGTAAAAATATTTCCGCTATACTGGCACTATTTTACACTCCTTCCTCACAAGTATACACCTCTGGCCTTTTGTCCAAGCCATTCAATATATGCAATGGAACACGACAGGGATGCCCACTCTCTCCCACGATATTCAATCTGATGATTGAGCTTTTGGTTGAAGCAGTTCATTCTCACCCATCTATAACGAGGTTTGAGTTTTGCACTAGTTCACACAAAATTAATCTGTTTGCTGATGATATCATTCTCCTCCTGACCAAACCAGAGATTTCCCTCCCCCACGCATACCAAATTCTAACCCAGTTTGGCAATATATCCTACTATAAGGTCAACGCTGCAAAGTACCTGATCCTAGACCTTGGGGTGAACACCAAATCCAGAAATAGCCTAAAACAACAACTTCTATTCGCTTGGAGTAAGGCGGGGATACCATACTTAGGCATCACCGTTATGGCCGACATCGCTAGCCTAGCTGCCACTAACCCTAAACCCCTGATTGCCTAAATTACCAAAGAACAACACCTATTGCAATTCGAATTAACATGGTATGGCAGACTAGCGGCCTTTAAGATGACTGTATTACCCCAACTCTTGTACCTATTCAGGGCCCCTCCTCGAGTCTCCTTGCAAAATATATTTGGAGAGGGAAGAGAGCCAGATGGGTGCAAAACTGCCTCCTTAAACACAGAACAATAGGTGGAGCAGGACTAACAGACCTGAGAGATTACTACTGGGCGGCACAGCTAGACCAAATAAAACATTGGTTCCCAGTAGAAGAAGCCCCATTGTGAGTAGAAATAGAACTGCCCCTAGTGCCAACAGCGGATCATAGGCTACTCCTCCTAAACAACATGTGGAAACCTTGGGAACTCACTATCATTCACCTTAATAAACAGCAGACAAGACATAACCCAGCACTAAATGTGTAATTCCCTGCTACTGTTCTGGAATCCTTGATACTGATGCTTAACATCAGACCCCTGCTTCAGCATGGCATTTCTGAAGTCACAAACTTTCTATCCCAGGGCACTCCCAAAACTCAAAAAAACTAGAAGAGGAATACAAACTACAGCACAAAGTATTCACATCTGCATGCATATCTCATTTTCTTACTGCACATCCACCATCGGCTTTAGCAATACACCCCAAAATATGGTGTTTTTTTTTACCTCCACTAAACAATGATTAGATGTATATCCCTATTTTATAACAACCTACAAGCTAAAGATACCTTCTCTAAATCCATTATGATGCTTAATTTGGAAAAAAAAAAACTTAAAACCTTGTTCTCCCCCCACCAATGGCAAATAACCTTCAGCAACTCACTGTGCAACTCATTGGGAAACAACTTTAAAAATGACCAACAGATGATACTACACCCCATTTAGGCTGGCAGGATTCTCCAATTCCTACTCCCCTATGTGTTGGTGGGTAACTTATTGCACATTGTCTGGGAGTGCCCCACTGTCACAAGTTTTGGAGGCAGACATTTCAACTAATCTCCAAATGCCCGGGATACGTACACCTCCCTGTCCTGCCTCGGCAGTACTGGATCTTGGTATAGACAAATATCCACGCAGATTTAGATCGTTGGTCATCCACATCCTACTAGCTGCCCGCTCCATGATCCTCAGACACTGAAAATTGCCTCAAGCTCCAAACCTCTCTGCTGTGTTAAGCTGGATTCACCAAAATTATACACATGAAAAATTGTTGGCTATCAACTCTCTAACGTTTGATTTCTTTAGTGAAATCTGGAGTATCTGGATAGAGAACTATAATTGTCAAAACAATTATATGTAACACAAGCATATGTACCATGGTAACTGTTTTTTCAAATATGCACTGTACCATTACTTTCTTCCTGTGACCTTGTTCTAATATGTAACCTTGCTCTTTAAAATTAAATAAAAAAAATACTGTGCAAGTATTCAAATTTGATACCAAATTAACACCTTTTTTCCTGAAAAAAGGTGAGGTGTAATATATTTAGGTAGAAAACAAAAACTAATATATATATATTATGCAGAAGCAACTGTAAATGCAATACAGTGCCAGAAAACTGACCTGACAGTTTTCAGCTTCAATAATCAGAATATACTTCTTTCTGGGCCCTACCATGTTCCCAAAAAGTGACGAAGACATACGCTTATGGCAAACTTGTATACAGGAGAGGTAGCGGCACATATTGTTCGATTACATTTTTACAATGCCATCACTGTGCTTGTGAAACCCGTCATTTTATAAAATTCATGTCTACACCTCTAAGTTACACCTCTTGCCAAAAAAACCTTGCAAGGTCTACTGACATGATGTGGCCATTGACAGTCCAATCCTTGTTTCTGGGTCCTGCCATGTTCCCACCAAGTGACTAAGACATACTTATGTGGTATTGTCATATATACAGTAGGGGTATCAGTGTAAAGCATTTTAAAGCATCATTACTTACTTATATACATAAAAAAAGAACTAGAAACAACACATTTTAGCTTATTTTTTTAATATTGGAATTTTGTTTTTTTTGCTTTGATTAGCCCCCCAGTAACCCCCATATAAAAATGAATTACGAAGGTTGAAAACATTCACAATCTAATACTTTTTTTGTTCAAAATGATGCACCTTTTGGGGTCTTTCAACATAACTTCAAAGATAGTACCTCTATTGTCATGTCATAGTGTGAGAAAAAAGCTTCATAAATAAAATATGATATAAACACAATAGTTTCTAAACCATATAATTCCCCATAACGTTGAGCAAACAAGCAAATGTGATATCATTTGATTGACTAAGTGGATTGCAAAGCAAAGCAGCAATTGCAAGACAATCTATCACATGTCAAAAAGCTTTAGGATTCAAGGGGATTCTGATAGGTTAAAGGTGCCAGAACTCAAGTGGTACAGGCACACTCACTTTCTCAGTCTATTTAAAGATCTTTAACCACCTTCCACCCGCCATATAGACAATTGACGGGCACAAGGTGGCTCTCTCGTTCTCGGGTGATGTCATATGACGTTGCCCCAGTTCCACCATGCTTGTGTGCCCTCAGGGGCCCTTTGGGTCTGGTATGGATATTAAGGGGAACCCTGCACCCAAATAAAAAATAAATAAATTGTGTGGGGTCCCCCCAAATCTATACCAGGCCCTTCAGGTCTGGTATGGATATTAAAGGGAACCCTGCGCCAAAATTAAAAAAAGGCATAGGGGTCCCCCCAAAATCCATACCAGGCCCTTCAGGGTCCCTGCAATATAGATAAAAATGATTGAAAAAATTGGCATGGGTTCCCCCCCAGTCCATTACCAGGCCCTTTGGGTTTGGTATGGATATTAAGGGGAACCCTGCACCAAATAAAAAAAAATAAATTGTGTGAGGTCCCCCCAAAATCCATACCAGGCCCTTCAGGTCTGGTATGAATATTAAGGGGAACCCTGCGCCAAAATAAAAAAGGCATAGGGGTCCCCCCAAAATCCATACTAGGCCCTTCAGGTCTGGTACAGATTTTAAGAGGAACCGCGAGACAACATTTTTTAAAAAATGGCATAGGAGTCCCCTGGCAGGCTGCAGGAAAAGAGGGGGGATGAGAGAGTGCCCCCCTCCTGAACCATACCAGGCCACGTGCCCTCAAATTTTTTATTTTCTTAATGTTTTCTATACATTTCTCTAATACATATTTTTGAAATTATTAAAACACTCTACTAAAATCTTCTTAGAAAATTACTGTCCCTTAAAATTCCACCACATAGGGGATTTTTCTTTTTCTTCATGCCTTCAACATGGGGAGGATACTTTGGGGTCACCCCAAAGCACCTTGTCCCCATGTTAATGGGGACAAGGGCCTTATCCCCACAACCCTTGCCCGGTGGTTTTGGGGGTCTGTGGGCTGGGGGCCTATGTGAATGGGTATCGGGTACATTGTACCCCTACACATTCACCAAAAAAGTGTCAAAATGTTAAAAATGACAAGAGACAATTTGGAACAAGTCCTTTATTTAAAAAAAAAAAAACGTCCCATGATTTCCATTCACCTTCAATCACAGTGGCCGACGACCCGATAAAAAAAAACGGCAAAAACTCTGCCTCCATTGGAGGCTCCCACTGACCTAAGCCTCTTCGCAATGACAGCTATAGAATAGCTGAGGGTGGGGCCACCTGGTGACGTAAATGAGTGACCTCACCCCCTTCTGACGTAACGTCACATAACGTTTAAGGGGGTGGGGTCATCGGTTTAAGTCACCAGGTGGCCCCGCCCTCAGCTATATAACAGCTGTGATTGCGAAGAGACTTATCCCAAATTGTCTCTTGTCCTTTTTAACATTTTGACACTTTATTGGTGAATGTGTAGGGGTACAATGTACCCGATACACATTCACATGGGGGGGTGGGATCTGGGGGTCCCCTTGTTAAAGGAGGCTTCCAGACTCTGATAAGCCCCCAGCCCGCAGACCCCCACAACCACTGGACAAGGGTTGTGGGAATGAGGCTCCTGTCCCCATCAACATGGGGACAAGGTGCTTTGGGGGCGACCCCAACGCATCTTCCCCATGTTGAGGGCATGTGGCCTGGTACGGTTAAGGAGGGTCCCCCTCTTTTCCTGCGGCCTGCCAGGTTGCACGCTCAGATAAGGGTCTGGTATGGATTTTAGGGGGGACCCCTAGGCCATTTAAAAAAAAAAATCGGCTCAGGTTCCCCTTAAAATCCCTGTTAAATCCATATCAGACCTGAAGGGCCTGGTATGGATTTTGGGGGGACATCTACGCCATTTAAAAAAATAAAAATTGGCACAGGGTTTCCCTTAATATCCATACCAGACTTGAAGGGCCTGGTATGGATTTTAGGGGGGACCCCTATGCCATTTTTTAAAAGATTTTGTCTCAGGTTCCCCTTAAAATCCCCCTAAAATCCATACCAGACCTGAAGGGCCTGGTATGGATTTTGGGGAGACACCTACGCCATTTAAAAAAAAAAATTGGCACAGGGTTTCCCTTAAAATCCATACCAGACCTGAAGGGCCTGGTATGGATTTTGGGGGGACCCCCACAATTTTTTTTCAGGTGCAGAGTTCCCCTTAATATCCAATCCAGACCCAAAGGGCCTGGTAATGGACTGGGGGGAACTCATGCCATTGTTTTCAGTGATTTTCATCTATATTGCTGGGACCCGACAATACATTGCAGCTGCGAGCAGTTTTAAATGACTTTTTTTCCTTTAGAAATGTCATTTTGCTGTGGTACTGTTATAAACACGGGAAACATGCGCTACTTTACAGGCATACTAAGGACACCCCCCAGGCACGATATTTAAAGGAATATTTCATTTTTATTGTTTCACTTTAAGCATTATTAAAATCACTGCTCCTGAAAAAACAGACGTTTTAAAAACTTTTTTTTGCATTGATACATGTCCCCTGGGGCAGGACCCAGGTCCCCAAACACTTTTTATGGCAATAACTTGCATATAAGCCTTTAAAATGAGCACTTTTGATTTTTCATGTTCGTGTCCCATAGACTTTAACCGCTTGTGTGAGCTCCGTGAGTCCGACCACGGGTCCCGTGTATTCAATGTCCATGGGGATACCCGTGATCGTCTCACGGAGAGGAAGAACGGGGAAATTCTAATGTAAACAAGCATTTCCTCATTCTGCCTAGTGACACTGGCACTGATCACTGGTCCCTATAATTGGGAGCGGCGATCAGTGTCATGTTACACATAGCCCATCCCCCCACAGTTAGAATCACTCCCTAGGACACGCTTAACCCCTGCAGTGACCCCTCCTGGTTAACCCCTTCACTGCCAGTCACATTTATACAGTAATCAATGCATTTTTAATCGCACTGATCGCTGTGTAAATGTGAAAGGACCCAAAATAGCGCAAAAAGTGTCCGATGTGTGCGCCATAATGTCGCAGTCACGCTAAAAATTGCTGATCACCGCCATTACTAGTTAAAAAAAAATTAATAGAAATGTCATATAACTATCCCCTATTTTGTAGACGCTATAACTTTTGCGCAAACCAATCAATAAACGCTTATTGCAGTTTTTTTTACCAAAAATTTGTAGAATATGTATCGGCCTAAACCGAGGAAAAAAAATGTTTTTTTATATATTTTGGGGGGATAGTTATTATAGTAAAAAAGATTGCTTTTTTTTTTCAAAATTGACGCTCTTTTTTTGTTTATAGCGTAAAAAATAAAAACTGCAGAGGTGATCAAATACCACCAAAAGAAACCTCTATTCGTGGGGAAAAAAGGACGTCAATTTTGTTTGGGAGCTACATTGCATGACTGTGCAATTGTCAGTTAAAGTGATGCAGTGCCGAATCACAAAAAGTGTTTTGGTCAGGGGCTGAAGTGGTTAAAGGTGTTCGTGTGTCCGTACAAATTTTTTGCCTGTTCGCAAGTTCTGGTGTGAACTGAACCGAAGGGGGGGGGGAGTGTTCGGCTCATCTCTAATCAGCACACATACAGTGAAGGAGAAAGATTAGTTTTTTACAAAATTTTCGAACAGATACTAAGAAAAACATTTTCTTTTCAAAATTTTCAGTCTTTTTTTGTTTTTTTTAGCAAAAAATAAAAAACCCAGTGATGATTAAATACATAGTTAGTCAGGTTGAAAAAAAGACACTAGTCTATCTAAACTCTATCTATTTCAACCAATAATAAAAAAAATCGTACAATCCCATATACACAATCCCATACCCACAGTTGATCCAGAGGAAGGCAAAAAACCCCAGCAAATCATGATCCAATCTTCTACAGCAGGGGAAAATTCATTCTTGATCCCCCGAGAGGCAACCAAATATTCCATGAATCAACTTTACCTATAAATGTTAGTACCCAGTTATATTATGTACATTTAGGAAAGAATTCAGACCTTTTTTGAAGCAATCTGCTGAGCTGGCCAGAACTACCTCTGGAGGGAGTCTAGTCCACATTTTCACAGCTCTTACTGTGAAGAAACATTTCCGTATTTAGAGAGGAAATCACTTTTCCTCTAGATGTAAAGAGTGCGCACTTGTCCTCTGATGACCCTAAATTGAATAACTCAACACCAAGTTAAATATATGTACCCCATATGTATTTGTACATGTTGATTGTATCTCCCCTTAATCTTGTCTTCTCAAGAGAGAATAAATTCAGTTCCCCTAATCTTTTCTTCTCTGCACTTTCTCCAGTTAGCTGATATACTTTTTGAGAACTAGTGCCCAAAACTGAACTGCATATTCCAGATGAGGTCTTACTAATGATTTGTACAGTGGCAAAATGATATCTCTGAAATCCATACCTCTCTAAATACAAGAAAGGACTTTGCTTGCTTTGGAAACCGCAGCTTGGCATTGCATGCTAATATTAAGCTTATGATCCACCAAATACCCCAGATCCTTCTCCACTATGGATCCCCCCAGTTGTATTCCCCCTAGTATGTATGATGCATGCATATTCTTAGCCCCCAAGTGCATAACTTTACATTTATCAACATTAAATCTAATTTGCCATAAAGTTGCCCATCTAAACAGTGCATTGAGGTTGGCTTGTAAGTTGGAGATATCCTGAAAGGATGTTATCCCACAGCATAACTTTGTGTCATCTGCAAAGACTGATACCACCAAAACAAAGTTCTATTTGTGTGAAAAAATTATAAAAGTTCCCTCTGGGAACAGCATTGCATGACCATGCTATTGTCAGTCAAAGTGTGACAGAGCTGAAAATGTCCTGGGCAGGAAGGGGGTTAAAGATCCTTTGGAGAAAACACTAGATTAGGAACTTTAAGATCCATTCACACTGATATGTTACAGTAATGTGTTGTAAAATGTTTCTGTGCATTGCAGGGCCTTATATTTTTTCAGTAACAGGCAACACATACTCAAAGTGTATTTACAAAAAGTATCCAATTATTCTATCAGATTTATGGACCATTGCAAGCATTTGCAGCACATTTATACATTTATACAAACAGGATATCTTTACACAACACATTTTAACTAGATTTCTATTAGAAATACTAGAGCTAGTTTGGAAGTGACCAAATAACTGTTTAAAAGTAATTATGAAAGGTGATATTCTACTCTGAATCAATATTTTTTTTCAACACTGCCAGAAGGCACCAGCTATAGACACGAAGTAAGGCAAAGCAGGAAGAGTTATGCCCTTTACACACGATCGGACATTGATCGAACATTTCGACAACAAAATCCATGGATTTTTTCCGACGGATGTTGGCTCAAACTTGTCTTGCATACACACGGTGGCACAAAGTTGTTGGAAAATCTGAACATTCTGAACGTGGTGACGTAAAACACGTATGTAGGGACTATGAACGGGGCAGTAGTCAATAGCTTTAATCTCTTAATTTATTCTGAGCATGCGTGGCACTTTGTGCGTCGGATTTGTGTACACACGTTTGGAATTTAACCGATCGGTTTTGTTGTCTGAAAATTTTATAGCCTGCTCTTAAACTTTGTGTGTCGGAAATTCAGACGGAAAAAGTCTGATGGAGCCCACACATGATCAGAATTTCCAACAACACAATCTGATCACACTTTTTTCCATCGGAAAATCCGACCGCGTGCACAGGGCATAAATATGAAGTCAAGACAAGATGAGGTCTGCAACAAAGGTAAATCTGAGTGCAGTCGAAAGAGTTACTCCCCAATAAAATAATGATGTACAACTTGAAAGTGAAACTTAAAAAAGGTGTAGGCCTATTAGAAATGCTTCTCCAGCATAAAATGAAAACGGATGCATGTGTATGGCAAAAGGAAGGGAATTTGGAGTGTAGGAGGACTATCAGGAGAATAAAAAACCCAAAGAGTGGAAAAAGAATCACATTACAGGAAACCATGGATGAGGTAGCAGAACATTCAGAATCATAAGCTAGTAAAGAACAACCTATAACCAACCATTCAATACCCAACCAAGCTCTAGATGGTTACCTGTAATGCAGGTGACTGCTGAATACCTAGCTCAAACAACTGGAAAAATGTCTCTGATAATAATGGGTCAATGTTTTTAAACATTAGGGTTATGAAATGTACCCATATGAGTAAAAATATACACAGAACAAAATAATCTGAGGGTAACACGTCTTTTATGCAGTAAATTAATTTGCTTTAGCAAGCTATTACATACAAATATGTATTACACATTGTATATCAAATACATTTACTGATGAAAGATGGATGGATAAATGGACGGATGGATGGATGCATTACAGCAGAAAGCATTCAAAAAAATTGTCTTTACACTTTCTTAGCTAGCTTTTTGCTGTAAACATATTCAGCTATAAGATTTCCAACTGTGACTAGTGGGGGGTGAAAACATTGTCTTGCACAAAAGTTTCATAATCTTAACTAATTTATCCATTTTGCCAACTTGGCATTCTTTTACTTTGTGCTCTAATTATTTTCTGGCCATAATTTAGTAATGCAAACTTAATTACTGTCTTTTTCAAAATGTTCTGAATTCATGTCTCATCATTTTTAAAGATGCAAAATTGTAAATATTGGTTAAATCAAATTATGAATATGGTATGTTACAAATCTATACTATTAAATTATACCAAATAATTATATTCATATTATTATGTGCTAGGTCATGGCAATAAAACACAATACAATTATTGTCACTCCATTGGGATTTAAAATGATTCTGTACAACAATATTAAATCAGAGTCTATATTTTGAACTACTTAATATTATCAAGTATCCCTAGTATTTCTATTCCTTTATCTAAAAACAGTTGCAACTTTAGCATTTCATACACAAATAGCATATACTGTAAATAACATTTCTGGTCTAACAGCAATGAAAATAATATGCTTTAAAAAACAATTAGGTACAGATATTTCAACAGAGTATTTTAAGTTACATATGCCTATTTAATGATTGATGCAATTGAATCTATAAGTAATGTAGACCTCCTGTATCATAATTAACGTAGGTAAAGAGCTATTCACACACCACTAGCAAGACTATGGCACTAATATGATAACACTAACCCAACAACATTCTTGAAAAGGACCACAAATTGTACTTGCCACATAAATAATGAAAGATTGGTAAATAAACAATAACTCTCAGGAAACACTGGACAACAAAGATTTAGCTTCTTAAACATTTCTGGTATATTTTATAGATTCACTCTAATACAAAATAACCTGTAATTGGGGGGCGTGGCCGGCAGCGGAAGGAGATGGCCGCATAAGGAGAGAGCTCCGTGAGAACCAGCGGTACCGGCCCGTACAAAGCGACGATCGAAGCCAGCAAACTAGCGGCATAAAGCTCCAAAGGTCCCAGCAACATACCGCCAGCGATGGGTAAGCAAAAACCCGCAGAGGGACCCCGCAAATTAACAGACTTTTACTCCTCGGCAAGCACGCCGAAGATCCAAGATGGCGCCGCCGCTCACAGGCAGCAGCGCGCCAGGCAGTCAGACGCCAGGGGAAATAGGAGAGCGGATAGCAGATCCCCGTCCTTCTCTCCAGGCCACAGTAGCCGCTCCTCTCCATGCAATACCCCATCTCAAAGCCCACAGAAAGCGACCCCTAAACGTTCATCTGCCCACACATATGCTGGGGATAGGAACGAAGACAATTGTACGTCCTATGACAGCACAACTGAATTCATAGACCAGATCCAGGAATTCCCAACATCTGGACAGCCCCTGAGCGATACCACAATGAAAGAGATGCTGGTCTCTTTGAGGGGGTCCATGCACCGGGACCTCATGGACTGCATTTCACAAATAAAATCCAACATTAATGAGATTGGGGAGTTAGCCACGTGGAGGAAAAATGGCAGAATTTTCAACGGCACATAACGAGTTAGTGGATGCACATAATGAAAAAGAGGAGGAGCTGGAAGCCTTAAAAACCAAAATGGCGGACCTAGAAGACAGGTCCCGCAGAAATAATGTCAAACTGCGGGGGGTGGCGGAATCTGTACCCCCCTCCGAACTCCGGAACTATGTACAACAACTAATTAAAGAGCTACTTCCTAACACGCCAGATGGGGAAATCACGGTAGATCGAGCTCACAGATTACCCAAACCACAATACCTACCAGAGAAAGTACCCTGCGACGTCATAGCTCGCATACATTTTTTTCATGTCAAAGATGATTTGATGCGTTTTGCACGGCAAAACTCCCCACTACCCAACCCGTACTCAGGCATCAATATCTATGCTGGCCTCTACCAGCATACAATGCTAGCAAGGAAGAAGCTAATAACACTAACAAAAATATTGCGCAACAAACTTCCATACTCCTGGGGCTTCCCCACAAAACTTCTTGTATCTAAAGATGGCCGCACATTTGCCATCAAATCTTTAGAAGAAGGCCTCCAGCTTTCAAAAAAATGGGGGCTTCTCCCAATAAACGAGGAAGACATCCCTACTACCAAACCTCCAAGGAGCATATCCCTGGAATGGAAATCAAATAAAGACACTTGACTAAACTCCTAAACGATATAAAGAAACAAATTACTCAAAGTTTGCCCACTAATCTTTAGGGCTGAAGCTGGTTCATAGGAGCATGATCCCCCCAGTGCTCTTATGCGATATTACTCGCACTTTGAGGAAAACCTCCTCACTTTCTTAAGTTTTGTTTTTTGTTTAATTGTTGATGTTTTTTATCTTTTACTTTTTGCTTTACCACCGGCAACCATCTACGGCAAGCTCGACGACAACGACCTAGAGTATAACCTCTCTGCAACTCCATCCTATTTGAGCGAGCAACCTACAAGCAACCTAAAGACACCTCTGACTGCAGGTACTTTTATACTCAACATCCCATATCACATTTTGAATATATCTACAAACAAGCATTTAGCTAACCAAACAAATGGTCCTTAACTTTGTGACCATCAACGCCCACGGTCTCAACATACCATTCAAAAGAAGGGCAATGTGGCGACAAGCAAAATCCCTGAAGAGCGATGTATTATGCATTCAGGAAACTCATTTTGTCCAACAAAAGCATCCATTATGCAAAGACAAACAATTTCCGCACATTTTCATGGCCTCTGGCCCAAAGAAAAAAGCTGGTGTGATGATCGCTATAAATCAAAATGTAGCATTTAAATTACAGGATGTACTTTATGACAAAGCTGGAAGATATATTATTTTAGTGTGTGAACTAAACAATACCTTGTATACTATTATCAATGTATATGCCCCAAACCAGGGGCAACTGTCCTTTTTAGGTGCCCTCAGGAAAAAGGTTGAGAGCATCAGAAAAGGATTAGTATTGTACTGTGGGGATTTCAATTGTGTTCCTAATAGACAACTAGATTGTTCCTTTCCATACAAATCAAAAGCTACACGAATTGAACTCCAACCCTTCTTACATTCCTCTGATCTATATGATGTATGGCGTTGTGTCAATTCCAGTGAAAAAGATTTTACTTACTACTCAGCTCCCCATAAGTCTTATTCAAGAATCGACTTATTTGTAGCTGATTTACATTGCCTGAATAATGCAGTATCAGCTAAAATCCACCCAATTACTTGGTCTGATCACGCTCCTGTGTCTCTCTCAATTAAAGAAAATAATGCAACGCCCCCTACACATCTATGGCGGAACAATATTTCAATCTTGAAAAACCCTAAACATAGGGAAGGATTGAGTGATCGGATCAAGGAATTCTTTTCAATTAACGATACTCCGGACATAAATATCTTTACGCTATGGTGCTCACACAAAGCTTTTAGTAGAGGCTTATTACTACAGATAGCATCAAGGGAGAAAAAAAAGAAATTAAAAAGACTTACCACACTAATGACTAAACTTTCATCCCTAGAACAACAACACAAAGCAAATCCCTCTTCACAAATAGCTACAGATCTAAACCAAATGAGGCAAGAGTTTAGAACCTATTTAATTTTAGATCATCAGTATCACCTGCAAAAATTCAAAGCCACACACTACACCCAAGGAAATAAAGCAGGCAAATTTTTAGCGGCCTATATTCGCAAAAAACAGCAAAAGTCCAAATTATCATATATTAAAGACCCTATCACGTCACAAATAGTATACCATCCTGTAGACATAGCAAATGCATTTTGCAATTACTATAAACAATTATATAATTTACAAACAGACCCATCAACGCCACAACCTACTAATACATAAATCAATAAATTCCTCCAATCAGTCAACCTCCCCACTCTAAATAAAGACCAACTAAACTATTTAAATTCTGAAATATCAGACAATGAAATAGCTCAGGTAGTCAACTCTCTACCCCAAAACAAATCACCAGGTGCCGACGGCTTTTCTGCCGAATATTACAAAGCTTTTTCTGATATTTTAGCACCATATATGAATAAACTCTTCCACAAAGCTACTGTTGATAAAACATTTCCAGAAGAAATGCTTCAAGCCATCATAGTAGCTCTTCCGAAACCAGGAAAAAAACCGGATGCCCCACAAAACTTTAGGCCCATATCCCTACTCACTACTGATTTAAAAATATACTCCAAAATTTTAGCTAATCGCCTAGCAGAAGTAACCCCATACTTAATCAAAGCAGACCAAGTAGGTTTTGTTAAAGGGAGGCAAGCCCCAGATGGAACCTGAAGGATGTACAATCTCCTTAAAATAGCGGAAACAAGGAAGGTGCCCACAGTGTTCCTGACATTAGATGCCGAAAAGGCGTTTGACCGGGTCCACTGGGGGTACCTATTGGCAACACTCGCTAAATTTGGCCTTGAGGGTCCTATCCTTTCCGCCATATCAGCATTGTACACAGTCAGAACTGCACAAGTATATACTTTCAATGCTATGTCTAACAAATTCTACATAACAAACGGGACCCGCCAGGGTTGCCCTCTATCGCCACTGATATTTTCTCTGGTGATGGAACCCCTGGCGGAGACTATTAGAAAAGATATTCATGTCAAGGGTATCAAGGTTTCAAACATAGATCACAAGATAGGACTATTTGCGGATGATGTGGTATTAACACTAACCGCACCAGACACATCTCTTGCAAGAACCCAACACATTCTCAGTGAATTTGGGAAAATATCATATTATAAATTGAATATCAGTAAATCTTCAATACTTCCTATACATATTAATAACTCTAACCTTAAGAAACTAAAAGATGAGTTTCCCTTTGTATGGGCACATAAATATTTAAAATACCTAGGGATAAATCTAGTGTACCCATCTAGATCCGTATACGACCACAACTACCCTTCTTTGATAAATACCATTAAAAATGATCTTAAACATATTTCCTTGCACAAACTTTCATGGATAGGGAGGATAGCCGCATTTAAAATGACCGTTCTACCAAAAATATTATATTATTTTCGTACCATCCCCATCACATTACCTGACCACTTTTTCACTACAATCGATAAACTATTAAGGAAGTTCATATGGGCTGGTAAAATAGCAAGACTATCATACTCTACGCTACAAAAACCAAAATACAAAGGTGGAATAGGATTTCCCAAAATACGTAACTATTACATAGCAGCCATTTTGGATCAAGCTAAGTCTTGGTTTAATCAATCAACAGATCAACTTTGGGTGCACATAGAAAAGGCGATAGTTAATCAAAGGGACCTACCTTCACTTCTGCTAGCCACATCAACAGATAGACCATTGTTTTATCCTGACTTTCCTTCTATTACTGCAACAGTCAAAGCTTGGCAAATATTCAATGCTCACACTGATAGTAACAAAATCAAACAAAAGAAAACAATCACCCTAGGCATGTATGAATTCCTTCTCCCCTCCTTAAAAATGAATGAAAAATACCTCCCGAAAAATATGACATATGCACAATTTAAAGATCAAAGTCCAGCAACATTCTCATTTGCAAACATCCAACTATACCATTATCATATGAAATACCCATATCCCCACTTTGGTTATAATCCGGAAGTATGGACATACCTCACCACATCCTACAATAAATCTAAAGGTATCTCATGGTTCTACAAAAATATACACAATACACATAATCAGGCTAAAACAGTTGGCATGATAAACTGGGAAAAAGACCTTAAAAGCAGATTTGCTCTATCTGAATGGAATAAAGCTATCCAAACCATTTACCTATACTCTCACTGCACTAACCATAGGGATATCTCCCTCAAAATACTTTATAGAAGCTACTTAACACCAATGAGAATTTCACAAATCTTTAGTAGTTCTGATAAATTATGCTGGTGGAAATGTGGCAATAAGGGAACGATATACCACATTTTGTGGGAATGTAAATCGGTGAGAAGTTTCTGGAATACAGTTTCTCCCTAAAGGCAAAAATCACAGGAACTATCATCTCCCCCAACCCTGCATTAGCTCTTCTCAACTTGGGGATAGATAAGATACCCACAAAGCATAGAAATATAATTACTCACATATTAATAACTGCTCGCTTATCTATTACTGCAAAATGGAAATCAGATAATATATCTAACATTAGCGAAGTAATAGATAGAGTAAACAACCACTATAGATATGAAAAATTTTTCGCTTACTGAAATAATTCACTAACAAAAGTGCAAAACGAATGGGCTCCATGGTGCGCAAGATATCCAGAGACTTCTTACTGATATCCTGAAGCAGTCAATCTAGTAGAGTTGAAAGCCGGTGGTAAGATGTTGTCATTATAATTTTATGTTCAGTTTTATGTTCCCTTTTTTTTATTTTTTTATAATAGTTTTTGTTACTAATTTTTGTTCCTAATTTTCCCTTTTCTTGGTACTCTACCCCAATATATATTGGTTCATTTTGGGAAAGCTTAACACTTACCCACATATAGGAACCCATACTTTTTTGATGGTAAATTTCTTAAGCAATTCCAGGTTTCTTATATCTTTACACATAATTGTTTGCAATATAAACACTTTAAAAGAAAATTGAGTAGATCAAAACATAGTTGTTTTATAGGCTTGATTGAGCTTATGAATGGGGGAGGGAGGTACCCTTCTGGACACAGTTTGTTCCCAAATGGGGTGTCCGGGGGGGATGACCTCTGCTCCCTGACCTGTTCCTGTTAAATAAAGGATAGGGTCCGGTATACTTAATTTTATCATATTTAACTATTATCTAATGTGTAAAGTATACTAAGATATATAAATCCACATAATGGACTCTCTTTTGTTTATAGTAAGAACCAAGAATAATATTCTGTATTTACTAATTGTTACACTATACTGTAATGTTCTATTGATGTTGTTAAAATGGAAATCTTAATAAAAAACAATGAAAAGAAAATAACCTGTAATTGAATCCATAACATACCATTTTAAAGAAATCTTCTGTTTTTGCAATTTGCAATTTGCAATATCTGTTGCCTAAGCTGCACATATGAAAGAAACATATGAGAACATTGAACTGTTATCAAAGCACATCTAGCACACCAAGTACAACTGGAATATCTGTGGAGATCTAAAAATGTTGGCTCTGCTGCTTGGAATGTAGCTTGGATATCCCAAGTACTCTTGCTATAATGGGAGAGCTGTGCATTACATTTAAAAGAATGTCCATTCTGAAAAATTTGGTTCCAGGACAGAAAAATCTGGCACATAAACCACTTGTTGACCAAACAAAGATAGTTTTCCCTCCACTTCACAAAAAAACTCTGACTGATAAAAAATTCTGTGAACAAGGAAGAATGATTTTTCCAAGAACTGATACCAAGATTAAAGAAAGTGTTCTTGTTGGCCCACAGATTAGGTACATCCTTAATAACAAGCAGTTTAAAAATGTATTTGTAGAAAATTGCCTGGAAAGCATTCAAGGATGACATTGAGAATTTTTTTGGCAACAACAGATCACCAAACTGCATTCAGCTGGTTGCCAAACTTCATACAGCATACAAGACCATGAATGGCAATATGTCACTTAGGGGTGTTGCTAGATGGAAAAAAGACCAGGGGCTACATCCCGAAGATAAATTTGATAATGCCTCCCACATTTTAAAGTAAGTCCAGCCCAAGCTGTACCCAATGCCCCTCCTCACCCCTGCCCAATGTGGGCTGGGCTGTGGCCTGTTCCAGTGCTGTACATCAGGCCTCAGTGACGGCACACTGAGTCTTGGTTGAGGACTGACTTTCGCTGGCTGTGGAGTATGTGCTGCTGCGACCTGTTTCTGTGCTGTCCCACAGGCGGCAGACCGCAACACAGCAGATGTGGAGGGGAGGGAAGGGCTTTAAAACTGACCTGGAAGCCGGAACCGGAACTGAATGGAGGCCACACTAAAGCCGCTGTAACTGCCCCCCCCAATAAATTATTAACTTGGTTTCTGTCATTCTCATTCTGGGAACTGCCTGGTGAGTGAGTGGTGATGTGTGCAAACTACATAATATAGTCCCAGGGCTGGACTGGAAATAATTTCATACCAGCCCCATAGCATTATTATACCAGCCCAACATCATAACATCATTATTTTCTTGTTCATAAAAGGGAAAATAATGCATTTTAAAACACATTTGAAGAGTGTAGTATACTCACCAGTGCCCATCAGCTCAGCCTCATCAGTGCCCATCAATGCAGCCTCACCAGTGCCCATCAATGCAGCCTCACCAGTGCCTATCAATGCAGCCTCACCAGTGCCCATCAATAGAGCCTCACCAGTGCCAATCAGTGTAGTCTCACCAGTGCCCATCAGTGCAGCCTCATCAGTGCCCATCAATGCAGCATCACAAGTGCCCATCAGTGAAGCCTGATAAGTGCCCATCAGTGCAGCCTGATCAGGGCCCATCAATGCAGCCTCAATCACCAGTGCACATCAATTCAGCCTGATTGGTGGCCATCAATGCAGCCTCAACAATGACCATGAATGCAGCCTCACCAGTACCCATCAATGCAGCCTCACAAGTGCCCATCAATGCCACCTCATCAGTGACCATCAGCTCAGCCTCACCAATGCCCATCAATGCAGCCTCACCAGTGCCCATCAATGCAAAAGCACCAGATCACCAGTGCCCATCAATGCAGCCTCACCAGTGCCTATCAATGCAGCCTGATCAGTGCCCATCAATGCAGCATCACCAGTGCCCATCAGTGCAGCCTAATCAATGCCCATCAGTGCAGCCTGATCAGTGCCCATCAATGCAGCCTCATCAATGCCCATCAATGCAGCCTGATCAGTGGCCATCAATGCAGCCTCACCAATGCAAATCAATGCAGCCTCAGCACAAGTGCCCATCAATGCAGCCTCAGCACAAGTGCCCATCAATGCAGCCTGATCAGTGCCCGTCAGTGTCCATCCTATCAGTTCAACCTTACCTGTGCCCATCAATGCAGCCTGATCAGACAGCAGTGCTCTTCAGCTCAGCCTCACAGTGCCCATTAGCACAGCCTTACCAGTGCCCATCAATGCAGCCTTGCCAGTGCATGGGTAGAGAAGAGAGCCGTTGGTTTACACAGAGTGGGGATTTCTCGCTTATCTGGTGCAGCCGTTGTCACACAAGTCTTGCCCCCTCGACCGGCTCCTATGATGGACAACACACATCTCAGCATTGGACCAGTGTGATGTCCATTATAGGAGTCAGTCCAGGAGGCAGGACTTCATATGTCACTCAGCCATGCCGGGTAAGTGGGAGATGGAGGAGATCCCCACTCTGTGTAAACAGGCAGCGCTCGCCCCCCAGACTTGCAGCCCGGCAGGCACCACCCACCAAGGTTCAGGTGGCCAATAGAGTTCCTGGTTAACCCCAGGCCTTGGGATCCAGGGTTAAACATTGACATTGGTAATATGAGACCCAGGGCTTTTTGGGGGCCCACTCAGGACTATAGCCCGGGTCAGCCCCCCTTCCCCATGCCACTGATGTCACTGATGATTAGGGATGAGCTTCGAGTTCAAGTCGAACCCGTGTTCGACTCGAACATCGCCTGTTCGACCATTCATCAAATTCGAGTGGCGTGTCACGGCCCATAATTCACTGCGGCATCGCAGTGCATTGCTGGCTGATGATTGGCCAAACATGCACTATGACCTGTATACTTGGCCAATCACAGCGCCAATAGTGTAAGTAAGGAGGGGCTGGCCAAAGTAATACACATTATTTATGCATTCAGTTCTCAATTCAGTGGAGAGGGTTACCTGTCCAAAACATTTCCCCCCACCATAAAATTTTTACAATGGGCCATCAGAGGGGGTGAGGAATCTGATAAGTGGACCTTACACTTTTGTCTTTAAATACTAATTTCAATAAATATTATACTTATGTTGGCCAAGAATGTTTGTGTCTAATCTGCTTGCAATGTTATGTGCAAAAGTACAATTTTTTCTTGTTTGACTCCACAGTTTCCTTCCAACCCACAGAAATGGCAGACTGTGGTCTCGCAATTTGCCCAGCAGTGGGACTTTCCCAACTGTGGTGGGGCAATATATTGGAAACACGTCCACATAGTCCCACCCCCCAACTCGGGGTCGTACTATTATAACTATAAGGGGTATAGTAGTATAGTGTTGTTGGCGGTGGTGTCGGCGACTTATGAATTCCTCTATGTGGATGTGGGGAAGAATGGCCAGATGTCAGATGGTGGAGTCCTCACACAGACGGAGTTCTACAGATGGCTACAGAATGGCAGCTTGGGCTTGCCACCTCCAGAAGACAATGTGGCGGGCCTCCCATTCGTCTTTGTGGCAGATGAAGCATTTGCGCTGGGGGACCATCTTATGCAGCCATTCCCTATGAGGACCCTCACCCCGGACCAGAGAGTTTTTAAATACCAGCTGGCCAAAGCCAGAAGAGTGGTTGAAAATGCCTTTGGTATAATGGCCAGCCGGTTCCACCTATTTCTTACTGCAATAAATAAGGCAGAAAATAAACTAAACCACATTCTTTGCTGCTGCATTTTGCACAATTTTTAAAGAAAAAATGCAGCCAACTATCTGACTATCTGGTTGCAACTGAGGACGGCTTACTGGAAACAAACCTGACGGCTCTTGAAGCTCTCCGTCCTGGCTTTCCTGAAAAAACGGCCATTTTTAAAACTTTTTTTTTGCATTGATCCATGTCCCCTGGGGCAGGACCCAGGTCCTCAAACACTTTTTATGACAATACCATGAATATAAGCCTTTAAAATTAGCACTACTGATTTCTCCCATAGACTTTTAAAGGGTGTTCCGCGGCATTCGAATTTGCCGCGAACACCCCAAATTGTTCGCTGTTCGGCGAACTTGCGAACAGCCGATGTTCAAGTCGAACATGAGTTCGACTCAAACTCGAAGCTCATCCCTACACACAGGTGTTGAGGGTTAAACATGAAGAGCATAAACTATTTATTAAATACAAAAACATACACCTTTAAACACAGTTAGGAACACTCTTATTAGCCTTGTCATATCTCAATGGCCAGCCGGTTCCACCTATTCCTTACTGCAATAAATAAGGCGGAAAATAAACTAAACCACATTATTCTTTGCTGCTGCATTTTGCACAATTTTTAAAGAAAAAATGCAGGACGGCTCACTGGAAACAAACCTGACGGCACTTGAAGCTCTCCGTCCTGGCTTTCCCCTCCAAATCGCCCACAAAATACGGCAAAGCTATGTGGAGTACTTCGCAGGTAGGGGGGCAATTGATATGGCAGATACTGTTTAAATATGTAAAATAAATTTGTTGTGGGGGGCGTGGTTTGGCCGCTCGAGTTAATGGCCGCTTAAACAGAGAGCTCCGATGGGGAGACACACCGGCCAGCTACTATCCAGCACCTCCAGCCCAGGAAAAACAACCGGTGACTGCCGCCGACCTCCAGGATGTCACGGGGACCTCCCGCTCACCGCAATCCCGGATCGGGACAGCCCAGAAAGCTTACGGACTTCTTCCCGGGCACAGGCTGTGAGGGGATACAAGATGGCGACGGAGGAAACATGGACCTCTCTCCCTCACCCTCCACAGCGCTGTTAACACATCCCGGCAGCCAGGAGCCTCACTTGCAGGACCACAGACTGGATGAAAAACAGCCTCACAAGCGCCCAGCAGATTCTCCAACTGCCTCACCAGCATCCAAGGGTCCCGTGAGTAAAAAGCAGTTCTCTTCACCAGAGAATACTGTCCTTACACAGATCCCACAAGAATCACTCGCGGCATTCCCCACTTCTGACCGCCCTGCCTCAGAGTCCACTCTAAAAGAGATGCTGTTATCACTAAAAAGCGATCTGCAGGCTGAATTATGTAACTCCGTGTCAGCACTACATGTGCAGGTGGAACAATTAGAGAGCAGAATGGATACCACAGAACAGAAAGTGAGGGAATGCGTATCCGCCCATAATGTCCTAGTGGACAGTTATCAAGAACGCGATGCTGACATACAATGGCTGAAAAACAAGGTCACAGACCTCGAAGATAGGTCCAGGAGGAACAACCTGAAATTCAGAGGTATCCCTGAAACAATTACTCCTCCTGAACTCTCACAATACTTACTTCAATTGCTAAAAACCCTCCTTCCTATGGAAAATGCCCGTGACCTGGTCATTGACAGAGCTCATCGTATAGCTAAACCCAATTCCCTTCCGGATTCAGTCCTAAGGGATGTATTGGCCAGAATTAATTTTTTCCATATTAAAGACAGAGCCATGGCTGCAGCTCGTAAAGCAGGCAAGCTCCCTGATCCATTTGCCTCATCAATATCTACGCCGACCTCTCGGCTACCACTCTAGCCCATCGCAGACAGTTCGCACACATCACAGCAGATCTAAGAGAGAAAAAGATCTTGTACAACTGGTTCTTCCCTGCCACCTTACAAATCACGCATCAGGGTCAAAAATATATCCTATATTCACCAACGGATGCAAGGAAACTGCCCCGACAATGGGGTATCTCTACTCCGCATGCTAAAGATGGGGAACGCTCCAATATCCCTCGTTCACAAGCTCAACCCCCGTCCGCTCCTTCTGGACTAGGCTAGCACAGTTGCGCCACATATGGGCCACACACTATACCTATCAAAGGCATGACAATGCTTAAACTCAGCGATTCAACTCCCCTTGGTTTGGAACTCTTTACCTCGCACCCCTACGCATCAGTTGCTATTGGTTTGGTTATTGACCACAGGGCTTAATATCCCTCGTTATTGCTTGTTTGCATTTCATAATCTGTTGCGTACTATTTAGAAGATTTAATACATTATTTGTATTACATAGAACTACCTCCTAAACTCCTATAGCCTTGTTAAAAGTATATATCTTTTTCAGCTGTGGTACATCTCTCTACCTGTGTGCACTTCTCCATAGCAACACACAACGTGAGAGTGGGACACTCCCAGCTCCTGACATCATACCTCCTACTTTAGTGCCCCATCATTTAGGAAATGTCACTTAAAATCGTTTCCCTAAATGTTAAGGGCCTGAATAGCCCATACAAACGATCCCTGCTCTGGAGAGAAGCTCTCTCCCAGAAATGCGACATTCTATGTGCACAAGAGACGCACTTAACTCAATCCAACACACCATGAGTCTCTCACCATAAATTCCCACACTGCTTCTTCGCCAACTCGGATAAGAAAACCAAGGTGTGCTGATAGCTATTAGAGACACAATCACCTTCTCACAGAAATTCGTAGAATGTGACCCCAATGGTAGATATGTAATCCTAGGAGCAGAGCTCAATCACCAACCATTCACCCTAGTGTCGAGATACTCACCAAATACAAACCAAAAATCTTTTTTACGTCAATTACTAAAACATGTTCACTCAATCCAAGTAGGCCAACTTATAATCTGTGGAGACTTTAACGCTGTTTCAGACACCTCACTGGACTCCACAAGCTCACGCCGGAAACACTCACAGAACCTATCTTCTCTCACACGAGACGAAGGTTTATATGATGTATGGAGAAGTATACACGGCTCTGAGAAAGACTTCACTTTCTTCTCTACTGCTTTCCATGTGTATTCCAGGATTGACATGTTCCTCGTGGACAGGGCCACCCTTTTCCAAGCCACTGCAGCACAGATAGGCACTATCCTATGGTCCGATCATGCGCCAATCTCCCTAACCTTAACTCTTCACCAACATACGCAACCCACAAAACTATGGAGACTAAATACCAACCTCCTAAATAACCCTGGCTACGAGGAACAGGTCACGTCCGAATTAAATGTTTTTTTCACACAAAATGCTAACTCAGTGACGAACGCACACTCCTTATGGGCCGCTCACAAAGCCTACATGCGTGGAGTGTTCCTCAAACTGGGTGCCCAGGAGAAGCTTAAGAGAACGCAAAAGATTAATGACCTTACCCAGACCATAACAGACCTTGAGACCCAAAATAAAATAAAATCCTCCATCGAATTAGTAAATAAACTTCAAGAGACTTGACACAAACTCTCCCAATGTTTTGTGTCACAGTATGACCTTCTCCTTAAAAGACTCAAACTAAACTACTATGTAGCGGGCAATAAAATAGGCCCTCTACTGGCAAGGCAAATAAAACATAAAACAAATAAGAGCAAAATAGACCACCTATTAGATACACAAAACCAAAGGCTAACCAATCCAATGCATATAGCTAATCGCTTCGCCGAATACTACACTGAACTTTATAACTCAGAATCCGCCCAAGAGATCCCACCCCCTGATCAGGCTCAAATTAAAGAGTTTCTACGTTCCCTCTCGCTACCGCAGATATCCTCTGCAGACCTTAACACATTATCCTCTCAGTTCTCCAGTCAGGAAATCCAAAAAGCAATTACCACACTTCCTTTGCACAAATCCCCAGGTCCAGACGGGTTCGGTAATAAATATTACAAAAAATTTAGAAATTTCCTGATTCCCCACCTACAAGCAGTCTATAATGCAGCAGCGACCTCGGCAAGCTTTTCCAAGGAAGCACTCGAAGCACTAATAGTAACACTGAACAAACCAGGAAAACCCCCATACCAACCAGCTAATTACCTTCCCATCTCCCTCCTCAATTCTGATATTAAGATCTACGCTAAAGTCATCGCCTCTAGATTAGAAAACATCATACCCAAATTAATTCATCCTGATCAAGTAGGATTTGTGAAAGGTCGTCAAGCCTCTGACGGCACCAGACGCATTCTCAACGTCCTTCAATGGGCCAAGTCACATCGCACGCCTTCTCTGCTTCTCTCTTTAGATGCAGAGAAGGCGTTTGATCGGGTTCACTGGACATACCTGAAGGAAGTACTTCACATCTTCGGCTTCACAGGATTTCTGGATTCAGCTATAAGGGCTCTTTATTCTAATCCTTGCGCAAAAGTATACACCTCTAACACCCTCTCACGCTCATTTAACAGCACAAATGGCATCAGTCAAGGCTGCCCATTATCGCCTATAATATTCGCCTTGGTTATGGAACCCCTTGCACAAACTATCAGGAACCATCCCAACATCACAGGTATCAAAATCGGCCATGTGGATCACAAAATCAGACTATATGCCGATGACGTGATCATATCCCTCTCAAACCCTGAAACCTCCTTACCAGTAGTCTCTGATATAATTCAAAACTTTGGGTCATTATCTCTCTACAAGGTCAATGTTGCTAAATCACAGATGCTCCCTATCTTACTATTCAAAACAAAACAATCACATATATCGGCAAACTCCGGATTCTCCTGGGCTCCCAAGTCAGGTATTAGATACCTGGGCATACAATTGACCTCGCCAAGTTCCTTAATGGTCCATACAAACTATGATTCATTACTGAGGAATATAAGAAATCAAACACAGGAACTTTCCAAACTACACATTTCATGGGCAGGTAGAGCAGCAGTCACCAAAATGTCCATACTTCCAACGATTTTATACTACTTCCGTACTCTGCCGATCCCTCTAACTAACTCATACTTGCAGAACTTGCAAACCTCCATTAACAACTTCATCTGGAAAAAAAAAGAGCTCGCTTCAGCAACAACATTTTGTACAGACCTAAACGCACCTCCGGCATGGGAGTTCCCAATTTGAAGCTATACTATCATGCCGTGATTATGGATCAAGCTGCCGTATGGTGGTCACCCTCAGAAGGAAAACAAAGGGCCTCTATGGAACAATCCATAGTGGGCCACCAACTCAAAGGCCTCATATTCGCACTCCTTCTAGGTCTCCCTCCCATATCTCTCCACTACTTCTCGATACAAGCCGCTATGGCCTCATGGCGCTACTCTCAAAGGCGTATACACAATAAAATCCTTATAGACTTACACTCCATACCTTTAGGTACCTTGGAATACTTCACTGAAGGCCTAACACTTGACAGCTGGTCAGAGGCAGGAGCTGTTAATATTGGACATCTACTTGACAAAACCAATCTCCTAACCTTTGAAGAACTGCAAAAACGCTTTGGTTTACCACACAGCGACTTTTAAAAATATCTGCGTATTCGGAACATAATAGGTCACATCCTTAAAACGGAGGTAAGAGTTCCACAAGAAGCTCTTGCTTTCTGCGCATCTCCAGCACCTACGAAGAAGGGCATCTCATACTTCTACCGACTCTTTTTACTCTCTCCACCACAGGAAAAAACTCTGTCCATGAAGAAGTGGGAAAACGACCTCGACTGCACTTTTAATCAAGTGCAATGGAACGCAGCAACTAACAATATACTAAAATTCTCCCATTGTACAACGCATTGGGAATCACACTTAAAACTAATACACCGCTGGTACTACACTCCAATTCAGCTTTCTAAATTCTCCAAAAATACCTCCCCACGATGTTGGAGGAATTGTGAAGAATCAGGATCCCTAATTCACATCTGGTGGCATTGCCCCAAGATTCTTCCCTTTTGGAGGAAGGTATTCCACTTCATCTCTTCCATCACTGGCAATAACTGCCTTCCGGACCCAGCCATGGCTCTCCTATTACTGAACTGTGACCGTTGGCCTAAGAACTATCTCCCCTTAGTGCTCCATTGTCTGACGGCCGCTAAGAAATCGATAGCTTCATGCTGGAAACAACAAGACCCCCCAGAATTCTCCTCTTTCTTAATAAATCTCAACACTCAGAGCCAATTCGAACTCCTGTTCTCCATGAAAAACGGCAACAGTCAACTCTTCTGCACACAGTGGTCAGTATGGCTTCAACATCCATTATGTACGGTGTACATGTAACGGTGACATGACTCTCCTTCTGGTTTCCCTAGGACGTCACCCTCCTAGCCTTACCGTCCTCCTTACTGTCTCCTACTATACCTCTCTTCCCCCTTTTATGACATGTACCCAGCTAATGTTCTCTTATTAACCTTTCCTGATACTTTCCATGCTTTAACACTGTTAAACGACTTTGTTGCATAATCCTATTGTACTACTGTACTCTGCAGTTATAACATTGATTGTGATATATTTTGTGAACTCTGCTTCAAAAATAATAAACAATATTGAAATAAAAATTTGTTGTTAACAACAGAACTTATATTTCATTTGATTTACTGCTTGTGTTTATTTTATCTGTCTCCTAGGTTCTCCAATGGCCTTTTTTGGGCATTTTCTTCAATAGTGCAAACATAACTCATTTGATACACGAAGTGACAATCTCTTCTTCAGCTAACTATTATGTTGTACTATGGGTCTGCTACACACACACACAATGTTTTTGTTGTTAATGTATGTAATGCATTAATGATAAAAAAAATCATCCTTTTCAGCTCCATGAATTAATTGCTTGGAGCCCCTAAAATGTGGGGGTTATTTTCTAAAGGCAAATACACTTTGCACTACAAGTGCACTGCACGTGCACTTGAAAGTGCACTGAAGCAGCACTGAAAGTACACTTTTAGTGCAAAGTGGATTTGCCTTTAGTAAATAACCCCCATTGTCACTGTAACTACATCAACTTACTCCAAAAACTGGTATTGAGCATTGAATGAAAAAGCCACACATTGTTGAGTATAAAACATTTTACTCCAAGCACATTCACATGTGTGTTACAAAAGAGTTTTTTAACAAACCAACATCTTTGGTGTATAACATGTATGTGTGACAGTATATACCGTTTTTGTGGTTAAACGGGCATGTTTAAAACCATAACATACACATCCACAACTCAGGAACTTACAAAGTTCAACTTTGATAAAGTGAAGGCAATAAGAGACATTATTATGTAAAAACTGTGTTGATTTTGCCTTTATCAGACGGGGTGATGTCACCCCTGTAAAAGCCCAAATTTTGAAGATGCACACAAATTGGGACTCAAAAATATAAATTTCCATCATGATCCCATGTCTAAAATGTGTGTCTTTTCCCTACATCTATTTATTTTTTGTCAACATGTGCGAGATCCCATCATGGGGGATCAATGGACATGTTTCGGGGGTGCAACCCCTTCCTCTCACTCACTTTATTGCGAGGAACGGGTTGCACCCACAAAACGCGTACATTGATATCCCATGCTGGCAGATAGCACATGTCGACACACAACATGTGCTGTGTGCATCTTCAAAATTTGGCTTTCAAATTACTTTAAAATTTATATAAAAACATATAAATAATGACAACATTTAATTTTTGATTTTTTGCTAGATTTTGGCTAAAACATCAATGATGTTGGTGAGTCTTTTTTTAACATCATTGATGTTTTCCTTGACCTTCTCTAATTCACGTTTGCACACCATTATTTCGCTGATCAGGATTTGTGCACTTGCACTGTTAAAGTGAGTTTCTTCTTCCACAACATTCACATCACCTAAAAAAATACACACCATATATTATAAATATGCAGGCATACATCTATTACCTGAAGCTGTGGTCTCAGAAACTGACCTCTTGTGGTCACCATTTCACCCACTTCCTGAACCTCCAAATTCACATTTTTATGGTGTGTGGGGAGTTCCCCTTCTTCAGGAGGTGTGGGGTTCCTGGTGTCCTCAGATGTCCCGATTCTTTTCTCTCCTATGTGAATACAAAAAAAGGCATACTTAGCACACATATATTTGAGGCAAGAAATAGGAATATAAAACATTGCTTTGAAGTGTCGTCAAATTGTCTGTTTTGGCCGAGTTCCAAGCTGAAGACATGATTTTTTCCCTTTCCAAAGCTGGAATACTTACCTGTTTTGTTAAAGTTTCACACATGGAGAGACCCCTAGTATCCACTGGAGCACCTGGGTGGGACACCACAAAAAGGTTGTTCTTGTGTCCCACACTAGTGCTCCTGTGTGCAGATGTGTAAACAGCTGCTAAGTGTCCTCTACTTACACTGAATCAAGTTTGCATTTCATTATAGTTACAAACACATCTAGACAACAATGTACTAAACTTCTTTTCATACAAATAGGCATGAACAAATGTAGTTACCCTGCATCTGCCAAAAACGTTGTATTAGTGGTCGAATGAATGATACTACGAACGGTTACTGTGCCCACGAACCTCAAACTTGCCATTTTAAACTGCAGAACAGTAAAGAAAAGCACATGGAGCAGCACTAAAGTAATAATAATAATAATAATAATAATAATAATAATAATAATAATAATAAGAGGAACACATGACAAATACTCACTTTTTTTGCAGCATTTTCCTGATCCTTCTATACTGATCGTGCTCCCACAATTTCAGGTCTGACCAGCGTTTCCTCAATTGCTCCTTGGATCGTCGTACCCCAAAATTCCTGTGCAAACTTCTTACAACTTTAGTCATGATCTTGGCCTTTCTCACATTTGGGTTTGGGTAAGGTCCATACTTCCCATCATAGTCTGCCCTCTTCAAGATGTCCATTATCTACACCATCTCTACAAAGGACATATTTGAGGCCTTATACCTCCTCCTGGATCGGGAACTGCCTTGCTCCAGGCTTTCCTCCTCATTGCTGCTCTCTGCATGCACCTGCTCTGTCTCCACCATGTGCTCTCCCCCAAAAGAGAAGGGGCGAGGAATACACTAGAAAGAAGAACAGGGGCAGAGTTTCACACATGCGCAGTGTATGTAAAGCATAACACGCATGCGTCATACGTACAATCTGTGAGCGGAGGACAGAGTAGCAAACAAAGGTACAATTTTAACTTGGGGCATCAGTGGTTAGTGGCCTATACTGCTTATAGATTGAGGCCTATATTGGGACAAGATTAGGAAAATTTAGCCTGACAATAGGGTTTGTCTTGTGTTGTGTCTTGCAGTGAAAATGGATACATTTACAGACCCAGACTTCCTGCAAAACTTCATAGACAGGTACAGAGACCATGTCTCTGGCAAACAGTGATTACTCCAACAAGCTAAAGAGGAAGGCAACGCTGGAGAAACTGTTGGAATTGGTGAACCTGGTGACTCCCGCGGCAGACATCACCTATTTGAAGGCCAAAATTGATGGCCTGAGGAGCATATATAATAGGGAGGTCCAGGATTTCATGAGATCAGGAGCAGCAGCAGATGACGTTTATGTACCCAGGCTGTGGTACTACGGCAGACTGCATTTTTTGTCAGACCAGAGTGAACCCATGCCATCGCTCTCAACCCTTCCTTCCATACTTCCTTCCCCACTTCCTTCAACATCAGATGAGGCTTCAGATGTCCAACCTGGGCCTTCCACCCAGAAAGATGTGGAGGAGCCCAGCTTGAGTCAGGTATAGCATTGTTCAACCTATTTTTGGACAAAAATGTAATTATGTTAACTAGATGCTATTATTGATCACTAATTTCTGATTTAACAAAGTGGTTTACATATCAATAGATAAAAGTAGCCAAAAATGATTGGGACAAGAATGAAAAATGATGGGGTCAGAATGATAATCTTTTCTATTTGTTAACATTCAATTTACAACAGTCATGAGCTCAAAATTGTGTGTGATTGATGACCAAAAACCTAACTATGTACCATTTTCATACACAGGAAAGTCCCAGCCAGGAGGAGGCTGTGGCAAGTAGCCTGACTAAATCCCAGGTTCCTCCCCTCCACCTTCCAACCAAAAGGACCAGGAAGGTGAGGAACCTGGAAGAGTCAGCGACTACTTTAATTCGTCAGGCTACTGCGGTATTAACAATGACCCTTGGTGGCCCCAAGTCGTATGACTGTCTGACAGCCAGTAAACTGGAATGAATGGAGGTGGGCCAACGCCTCATCTGTGAGGAGATAATTCTTCAGGCCCTAAACAAGGGGATCAGGGGCCAACTCACAACTAAAAGCCACGTATGTGAGTTGGACCATACTCTTCCACCACCTTCAGCAACACCACCACCAACACAGCCACCTAACCCACCACAGCAGCATGGAAGAAAGCATGCAAGGAAGCGTGGAAGGAAGTGTTGAGAGTGATGGCCTGGCAAAAGACACAGGCTGTTGTAAGACCACAGCCTCAGGACATATATGTCATCTGCTGCAGCTCCCAATCTCTCAGAGTCTTGGACCGGATTGTGCTCCCTATTAAATGGACTCCTCAGGTTACCAACTTTGCCTGTCAAATTATTGATGTCTGCCCTGGGGTACAAAGGCTTCACCAATTCCAACTGTTTCTCCAGCGTTGCCTTCCTCTTTATTTTGTTAAGACCCCTATTAAATTTCTAATTTTTGTTTCGACAAATACTTGGCTATGTGTTTTACTTCAAAAAGGACAATTTGTTTGTGAGTAGGCAGGTACATTTCAAAAATACAATGTCAAATTAACAAGGGTCACCAACATAGTTGTATATAATAATGGTGTGGTAACTTGACACACAAAACCACAAAAAATATTAGGGAGATCACTATCTAAAAAAAAAAAAAAAAAAAAGATTCTGGAGATCTAGCGCGAATAAGAAAAAAATATTCTGGAGATCTTGAAAAAAAAAGAGATAGCTAGAAATTATATATATATATATATATATATATATATATATATATATATATATATATATATATTCTGGAGATCTTGAGGAAAGAAAAAAGGAGATCACTAGAAAGAAATATAAATAAAAAAAATTATATCCTAGAGATCTTGAGGGAAAAAAACAATAAAAACAAAGATTATTTAGGAGATCACGAGAAATAATAAAAAATCAGTTTGTCAGAACTCTGTGTGAATATCAGCAGCAAAGCAACTTCATTATTCTAGTATTCTAAAGAAGAAGAGAATGCGCTGCATTGAAAGATTTAAAAAATTGCAGCATGACGAATGTGCTATCTCCATTACGAACGCTAGTTTTACAAGACCGAGCACTTCCAGCTCGTACTTGATTCCGAGCATGCATGGACTTTGGTGTGAGGACTTTTGTACACACGATCGGACTTTCCGACAACAAAGTTTTGTTGGCGGAAAATTTGAGAACCTGCTCTCAAACATTTGTGGGCAGAAATTCAGGCAGCAAAAGTTTGATGGAGCATACACACGTTTGGACTTTGACAACAAGCTCACATCAAACATTCCCCGTCAGAAAATCTGATCGTGTGTACGCAGCTTTAGACTTATTATTAACTATTCTTTTTCCTTTGAATTTGATTTATTACATAATGCTTAACAGTACTAGTGTAGGAAATGAGGTAACAGAGAGGTTTCACTTAGACTCTACAAGTTGCAACTCCCCTCTAGGACACCTAGTAGAATGTAGAGCTGGTGCCAACTGGCATCTTAAATCAACTGCAATGCTGACATAAATGTTGGCTGGCATTTGTAGGGCAGGAAAATGCATACTCCTTGCCTTAATTATGTAAGAATGCCAGCCTGTATGCTTGATGTTAAACATGTGCAGTTTGTTTCACTCCAAATCAAAATTTCGTTTTTGGAAACTTGGATGTATCCATATTTTTTTGAATTACAATAGTACCAAAGTTAAACGAATCCAAAATAACAAAAAAAAAATATTCGGCCAAAATTCAAATTATAATCGATTCAAATAGTTTTCAAATCAATTTCAAATAGTTTTCAAATTTGAAAAGTTTTTGAATTGGAATTGTTTTTTGAATTCAATTTGTTTTTAATTTGTCTTCCAATTTCCAATAAAAATATAATAGAATAGAAAATAAAGGAATAAAATAAAAAACATATATAATAGGATAGAAAAGAATACAACAGATTAAAATTAAAAAAAAAGAATAAAATAAAATAGAAAGAATATATCTTCTGAAATTTAAATTTCAAATAGAATGCATTTGAATACAAAGAAAAAGAATAGAATAGAATAGAATAGAATAGAATAGAATAGAAAAGAATAGAATAGAAAAAAAAATAGAATAGACTATAATGGAATAGAAAAGAATAGAATTAAAGAAAACAATAAAATATAATGGAATAGAAAAAAGTAGAATAGAAAGAATATAACTATTTCTCAAAATTAAAATAGAATAAATTTGAATTTTCAAATAGAATAGAAAATAATAGATTAGATTAGAAAATAACAGAATAATATAGAAAAAAAACAACAGAATAGAACAGAATATAACAAATATATCCATCTTCTGAAATTCAAATAATTGTAAATAGAAAATAATAGAATAGAATACAAAATAGTAGAATAGAATAGAATAAAAAAATAGAAAAAGAATACAATTCAAAAAACAATAAAATAGGATAGAATAGAAAGAATTTAACTATTTCCTAAAATGCAATCAGAATCAATTCAAATTTGAATAGAATAGAATAGAAAAGACTAGATTAGCATAGAAAGATGGTTATATTCTTTCTATTCTATACAGTTTTTTTCTATTCTATTCTAATCTATTATTTTCTATTCACATTCAAATTGATTCCATTTGAATTGTGGGAAATGGTTATATTCTTTCTATTCTATTATATTCTATTGTTTTTTTTTTTTAATTCTATTCTTTTGTAGTTTATTCTTTTCTATTTGAATTTCAGAAGATGGTTATATTCTAAAAAATATATATATTTTTTTAAACTGTCGCTCTTTATTTGTTTATAGCGCAAAAAATAAAAACCGCAGAGGTGATCAAATACCACCAAAAGAAAGCTCTATTTGTGGGGAAAAAAAGAACGCAAATTTAATTTGTGTACAGCGTTGCATGACCGCGCAATCTAATTTAATACAATGCAGTGCCAAATTGTAAAAAGTGCTCTGGTCAGGAAGGGGGTAAAATCTTCAAGGGCTGAAGTGCTTAATGAAGGTACAACATTTAGCAACTCACATGGTTGATTAAAATAGGCACATCTTAGTTGAAGATACTTCTGGTTCCGGCGCCACATGAGGAGGAGGTGAGCAGCTCCAGCTCCCGCACAGCTCCTCACAAAACCGGCATATTAGCCAGTCCCAGCACCGGGGAAACCCCCACCGCCTCCGCTCCATTCCAGGTAGGCATGGATCGCTTCGTGGAGCGATCATACGCTCGGGCGCTGTCCTCGCCCCCTCCACAGCTCCGCCGGCGGGAGACATAGCGGCCGAAACAGCCAAGATGGCGGCCGCTCCGGACATAACAGAGCGGCCTCAGCAGCAGCCACAACCTCCCCCTGCCCCAGCTGTGACAGAATCCGACCCCACAACCCCTGCCAACATTGCCCAGGCTGTAGTTAAACTACTGGGGCCATCCCTTACAGCCACTGTGGACGCAGCGGTGCACAGAGGGCTGGAACAGCTGCACATAGAACTCCAGGCTCAGGCCCAGCGCATCACCCAGGTGGAGGAAAGGATTTCAATAATAGAAGATGATTGCACTGCCTCATCTGCAGCACTTGCACGCATAAATGCTTCCCATAGAGACATATGGGACAAACTGGACGATTTAGAAAATCGCTCAAGAAGAAACAATCTGCGCATCATTGGCCTGCCAGAGTCGATCCCAGCCTCCCACCTTACAAACATTTGTGCGAAAACCATCCCAGAGCAACTTGGCCACCGCATACCATGCACGGTTGAACGAGCACACCGTATGGGTCAATATTCTGACACACGCGCTAAACCTCGGCATGTGATAGTGAAATACTTAAACTACGCCGACAAAAACGCCATAATGCAAAAATTTCGTCGCACGCGCTCACTGGTGGTAGATGGCGCGAAACTGCTACTCTTCGCGGACTATTCCATAGAGGTAATGAAACAATGCAAGGCATTCTCCTCGGTATGCTCCACTCTGCACCACAATCAGATCTGATTCTCCCTAGCCTATCCAGCTGTCCTCCACGTTCAAACATCTGAAGGGGAGCAACTCACCTTTCATACACCTGAAGAGGCGGAGACCTACCTAGCCAACAGAAGCTCCGAAATGGAACACAGTGCCACAGAGGGATCACCATCGTCATCTTCACAGCATGCGTATGGACCCCCTAAACACCCCCGAAGCCCGACCAAACCTCCATATAAGCGCAGCCGCTTCACCAACCAGGAAGATCGCTCTGGGAATCGTTGAAGGAACTGACGGAGGACTCCACATCATCACCCTTTTCACATTGTCATCTTAGAACGGGTAGTATCAACCCATCTTATACTTTTTCTTTTTTTTTTCCTTACAATTTTTTATCGTTAAGATGAGGATGCTTTTGATGTCTCTATAAACTGCCGTACATGCTCTCTATAGAGCACTACCCCTTCCAACCTGTAGCTGAAAGTTACGCAGTTAAGAATTATACAGTTATAATGTTATAGTCATGTTATTCAATAACAGCCATAGTCCCCCACTACCTGGGAAACCTTCCTTTTCAAGGACACTTGCAATGTTATGTTTACTTGTATTTTCTATTTTCTTGTTTACTTAAGCCTAATCTTAAGAGGAGGGCTCTCCCCTGTGTTCAGCATACCTCGCCATTGATTAATTTAAACCTGCACTACCTCCTCAGGGGATCCCCCCCCCCAGACCACCCTCCCTTCCTATCCGGCACCCCCCCTCCCTATTCCCCTTTCCTCTCCCCTACCTTCCCTATCCCCACCCCCCGTTGCTACCACCCTGCCCCTAAGTGAGGAGCTGGCAATCAATGGGAGCTACGCTAACTAGATAGGTGAGACCTCATGTGGAAAAAAGAGAAGTCCACAACTCAAGTTATGTATTTCCTTATACGATATACTGCCTTATTAATGTTTACAACTTATTGTTGCTTAGAGAAGTTTAAGTTCATGTTTGCCAACCTAGTTCATATGTCTTCAGGGGTTCTGAGGCGCTTTGGCGGCTCCCAGGAGGTAGATAACACATCCACTCAGGGGCTTCTATGCAAGCTCCTAAACCAAAACACTTTCAAATACCAAGTATGTCACAGTCTGCACTTGGGAGTCACCTAAAGTTTGTCTCATGGAATGTTAAGGGGCTGCGTTCCCCTAACAAACGTATGTCCATCCTCAGACACCTGCGGCATCTCCGGGCTGATGTGGCTCTACTTCAAGAGACGCATCTGGCTGCAGACGATCTGCAACGTCTTCGTAGATTGTGGGTGGGCTCTGTTTATGGTTCACCAGCAGTGGGCCGTAAAGCAGGTGTTGCTATCCTTCTGCATAAGAATCTACAGCACAAAGTCAGAGATGTCAAGGTTGACTCGGAGGGAAGAAAAATGACTCTACATCTGACTATAGATGACAAACACATAGCACTTACTAACATCTATGCTCCCAATTCTCCTGACGCCTCCTTCTTCCAGGACTTAGTGAAATGGGTGCTAACTACACCAGAGACGCTACACCTATTGGGTGGGGACTTTAATTCAGTCATGTCCCCCCTAGCTGATCGCACAGGCCCCCCTACACATAGAACACACACCCGTACCCCCTTATGATCTGCATCCACCCTACTGTCACAAGCCGTCGCCTCCATGCAATTTGTGGATGTCTGGCGCTTAATGCACCCAACGGAACGGGAATACTCCTTTTTTTCACCCCCACACAATACGTTTTCACGTATAGACTATTTTTTTGCCTCCCCGTCCCTAAGCTCCATAATCAGTGCACCAGACATACAAGACGCAGTTTCAGACCACAGCCCAATCGTGATTCATCTCACCCAAACAGCTCGCTCATCTCCCTCCCCTACTCGGCGCTTCCCCTCCTATTTAGTTGACAATGAGGACTTTCAACATACAATATACTGCGCCTGGGAGGAATACATCTCCACTAATGGAGCTCACATTACAGATCCTAACCTATTCTGGGAAGCAGGCAAGGCCTTCTTAAGAGGTAAAATAATTTCATACACAACCCAGTTTAAAAAAAAAGCCAAGCAACAGTATAGTAAATCAAGCGAAGCCCTACGCCTGGCTCATGAGCAGCTCACAATAAACCGCACCATAGAAAACGTACAAAAATGGAGACAGGCCAAAAGCACCTTTGACCTATGGGCAGAACAGCATGAAGCGGCCAAAACATCATACTCTCAGTTACATTTTCATAGATTTGGAGACAAGGCTGGTAGGCTCCTGGACAAGATGTGCTCAGGCCCCAGGCGTCCCACCCGTATCTCAGCTCTTAGAGCTAAGACAGGTTCTTTGATCACCTCCCCAGCTGAAATTAGCAACCTACTCGTGGAATACTATACCAATCTATACAAAGCTGACCCGACTGACTTGCCTACCACTGACTTGCTGCTCGACAAAATACGTTTACCCAAACTCCACCACACACAATTAGAGACGATTAATGCCCCCATCACTGTTGATGATATTCGATTCACGATCAAAAACATGGCCTCGGCCAAAGCCCCGGGACCCGACGGATATACTGCTGAATCCTATAAAATGACTAGAGAATTTATCCCCGATACTTTAAAACATGTTTAGGCAGCTATGTGGGACGGAGGGCCCTATCTTCCTACGGGAACACAGGCCCACATCAAATGAATCTCTAAGAAAGGGAAAGACCCCCTATTACCGGGCTCATACCGACCGATATCATTAATAAATTTTGATGTCAAAATCCTATCCAAAATAATTGCTTTACGGCTAGCTCCCCTACTGCCATCTTTATTACACCCAGCCCAATCTGGCTTTGTTTCGGGCAGATCGGCCACCCTAAACATTCACAAAGTGTTAATGGCTCTGGAATACTCCAAAACTCACCCTAACCAAAGACATTGCCATCATGTCCTTAGACGCGGAAAAGGCCTTTGACAACATCAGTTTCTCTTGGCTCTTTAGAGTGATGACACAATTTGGATTCTCAGGACCGATTATGCGATTCCTGTTACAAATGTACGCATCCCCTACCGCACGTCTTGTCACCCCCGACTTTATCTCGGACACGATTCCATTAACAAAAGGAACGAGACAGGGGTGCCCCCTGTCTCCACTCCTGTTCAATCTAGCAATCGAACCCCTTCCAGAATACTAAATTCAGCTGATGGAATCAGTGGCATCACTCTGGAGAACCACACTCTTCGTTCGGCACTATTCGCAGACGACATACTGCTATTCTCCACCGACCCTATAACAGACTTCGACAGACTCAAACGACTTTTTTTCAGACTTCAGACTTTGCTCGGGATTCAGAATCAATTTTGACAAAAGTGAGATCCTACCATTACACCCCCATCTCTCCAATAAATGGAAACACCTATCCCCCCTGGCCATAGCCAACCAACATATTACATACCTGGGCATTAAAATAGGACGTGAACCATCCTCTTTATATTCTTTGAACTACCCCCCTTTGATAACCAAAATTGTGAAGAAGTTGGAGGCTTGGGGGTCCCTACTTCTCTCGCTCTTTGGGAGATGCCACCTTTTCAAAATGGTGTCCTTTGAGCGCCTGCTCTACCCAATGCAGACCATACCTCTTCTAATTAAACATTCAGACATCCAAAAACTCCAAAAGGCCCTAACTACCTTTGTATGGTCTCACAAAAAACCTCGCATAGCGCTACAGAAATTATGTCTCCCGAAGGGCGAGGGTGGGGCGGGACTGCCCAATATGCATTTTTACAACCTGGCATGTTTACTTAGACAGGGCTTAGACTGGCTAACTGGTGGTTCTAAATATTCTAACCTATACTTAGAAGAGGCTATGGTACACCCATATACCCTCTCGGCCATCCTCCATTCTAATCCCAATACATTACCCCCCCACCTCAAAACAAGTGTAATAATTAAGGATATGGTCATTGCATGGAGAGAAGTAAGAAAATTGCTCAAAGTGCCATCCAACATCTCCAAATACCTCAAAATACAAGGCAACCCTATGTTCCTTCCATCTATCATCCATAAAGCTTTTGGCAAATGGAAACTTAAAGGCCTCACAGATGTCTCCTCTTTTTATCTCAACAAGCCGGGCAAATTCAAACCGTTTCATACCCTAATGCGGGAATATTCCCTACCACCAACACATGCTTTCTTTTATCACCAACTCATCAATTATCTCAAATCATGCTCTGGTCCTAATACCAACCCACTTGAAACATCCTGCATTGATACTCTCATCAAAAGCAATAACTACTCCATCTCCAATATTTACTCCTGTCTCATACAACATCAAACACGGAAGTATGCCCTCAAACCCTTTCAAAAATGGTCACACGTCTTAGATGACGAATCTCTGCCAGAAAAAATCCTTGAGGGGTACAAGACAGTCCGCAACCTTACTGCTTCTGAATCTTGGAGGGAAACACAATTCAAGATCATTCATAGAGCTTATTTCCCTTTCCGCTACAACAAGAAGGACCCCACCCAAGCCCAATGTTCCTGGTGCAACATACCACGCCCCACGTTACTACACAGACTCTGGGACTGCAACAAGATCGATGCTTACTGGACTAAGGTGATCACCTACATCAACGAGGTCCACAAAATTCAGTGCACAAAGGACCGCTTACTATGCCTGTTCAGCATACCCCTTTCACCCTCATCGCCAACGAGGGTCTCACAAAATATTCCACATTGGGCTCACCTGTGTCTTCTAGTGGCTCGCAGGACTATCATGTCTCACTGGATATCAGCTACTCCTCCTTCCCTAACAACGTTTAAAAAAGCCTTGGCATCACTTTTCAATCTAGAAAGGCTGGACACCATCACCCTTAATTTCCGATCAACTTCCCGTTTTTTCAAAAGATGGAGGAAATACATTGAAGCTACATTCGCTCCGCAGGCATTGATCGAAATAATGAACCCATTTCGATACACGAAATGGTACTTGACAAAAGATGTCACCAATTCTCTAGGCCGACTCAAAATACCCCCCACCCCAGATTCCTTTATTTTTAACCCACCGTAGGTTATCCATAAATTCATTGTGTCCCTTGACATCCACCCTCTTAAGTTTAGTCAGACGCTGCCTCCACTCCTGAAGGTATTTAGATGTTAAGATTTTATATGTCGAGCAAAGTTTCACCCCATAATGTTGATAAGATGGCAAACATGAACTCCCCCATCTTCCCTTTCCCCTAATTTTTCTTTTTCTTTTTCTTTTTATCTTTCTGTTACTTCTCTTTTGATCTAACTGATATGACAAGATTGTATTTCAACTACTATGAGAAGTCATTCAACTTTATAGATTGTAACGATTAATACTCTGTAACTTTTGTGACACTAAGTCTTATACTTTTGTATGCCATAAAACCCAATAAATATTAAAAAAAAAAAAAGAGGCACATCTAAGTATACAGACATCTGGGGTAAAGTGGTCCACATAGACTGTCCTCCACACCACCGGCTCTCACCGATGTCAGTCTGCAATTGTGCCCTGGAAGACTACTCTGCAGCAGAGCAATCTGAAAACATGGCTTGAACTGCTCACGGAGCACAGCGTAGAAGAAATGACGTCAATGGCGGTGAGGAGGATGGTCTATGTGGACAGCTTTACCCCAGATGCCTGCATACTTAGATATGCCTGTTTTAATCATCAACCATGTGAGTTTCTAAATGTTGTACATTCATGAAATTTAACTGTATTGCTCCACTTAGAGGTGCATCTCTTCTCTTTTATATTCAGTTGTGACATGACACAACTTGTATATCAAGATATTGCTTGTATATCAAGTCAAAATGTATTAAAACGGAAAATTGTATACTCACCTTTCCATAATTTTCCTTTCCTGACTCCTCTCCATGGCAGCACACACTGGGTTGTGACTCCGCCCCCCACAACCTGACAGGATTGGTTAGCTATAAATTTGAAGGGGAGACACCCAGCTGAATTCTCTGTAAATATATCATCACAAAAACGGGGTGGGAATCTGTGTGCTGTCATGGAGAGGCGTCAGGAAAGGAAAATTACGGAAAGGTGAGTATACAATTTTCCGTTTTCCTGATGCCTCCATGGCAGCACACACTGGGAAATAACTCGCCAGTCGGATGGGTGCAAGAAAATAATATTTATTCCTTATAATGTGGAAGAATTGGCTCTAACAACAGATCTACCGAAGTCTGCCATAGCCAAGTGAGCAGAATGCACTCTATAGTGAGAAATGAAAGTGTGTCTGGAGGACCAAGTTGCTGCTTTGCAAATCGTCTCCAGTGAAACCCTGCAATATGCTGCCCAGGAGGTAGCCACTGCCCTGGTCGAGTGAGCCCTGATGCCTTCGGGAATTGCCAGATGACGCATGGAGTATGCCTTCTTGATGGACTTGACTAACCAGGAGGCGATAGTACATGAAGTAGCCGCTTGACCTTGTCTGTTTCCATTAGGAATGACCATGAATTTATCCGTCTTCCTAAAAGGAGTTGTAGCCGCCAGGTAACTAATGATGGTTGTTTTAACATCCAGAGGATGAGGTTCACCTTGATCATTAGTGAAGGATGGTAAGACAATATCTTGGTTGTAGTGGAAGGAAGTTGCTACCTTCGGGATGAAGTGGTCTGAAGGTCTTAGTACTACTTTATCAGTAAAGAATACTAAGTAAGGTTCTGATGCAATCGGTGCTTGGATTTCAGATACCCTCTCTGCTGATGTAATTGCAATGAGAAAAGACAGTTTTAGAGTCAGATCCCACAGAGAGATTGATTCAGATGGAGTAAAAGGAGGATTGGTGAAGGCATCAAGAACTACTGAGAGATCCCAAGATGGAAAAGCTGCTTTCTTGGGAGGTTTGATTTTCAGACAGGCTCTCAGGAATTGGATTACCAGCGGATGTAATGGCCATCTAGTGCCTGTTTTGACTGACAAGGCGGATACTTGTACCTTAAGGGTACCTTAAGGGTACTTGAACTTAGACCTTTGTTGATTCCTGACTGGAGGAACTCTAAGATTTGAGAGGGTTCTGGAGCAATGGGATCCCATCCCTTCTGCTGTGCCATGGTATTTGTTCCAAATTCTTGTATAGGTGGTGTTGGTGGTACTCTTCCTGGCTTGCATCAGGGTTGATTTTACTTCCTGAGAGCAGCCTTGTTCCCTTAACCTAACCCTTTCAACTTCCATGCTGTCAGATGCAACTTCTCTGGAGCTGGGTGTAGAAATTGGCCTTGAAATAGCAAATCCGGGGTTACCGGAAGAAGGATTGGAGGTTGAAGGCTGAGCTGCAATGCAATGAACCATGGTCTTCTTGGCCAAAGAGGAATTACCGTGATTACTGTGGCTGAGGATCTCCGAAGCCTGGACAGGAATCTCGCAATGGATGGAGTTGGTGGGAATATGTACCCCAACTTGAAGTTCCATGGGTGAATTAGACAATCTATCCCTTCGGCTGAAGGGAACGATGCTCTGGACAGAAACCTCAGACACTTCGTATTCGCAGGTGTGGCTGCTAAGTCAATCTCTGGCATTCCCCATGTCTCCGTCAGAAGAGAAAAGGCCTGGAGACTCAGGGACCATTCATTGTTCGAAAGAGTCTCTCAACTCAGGTAATCGGCTAACATGTTCTGTGCAGCAGGAACATATATTGCTTTTAAGTCTGCTAGGTGTGCCTGTGCCCATTCCAAGATAGGACGGACTTCCTCCATCAGTATGAGACTCTTGGTACCCCCTTGCCTTTGGATGTAGGACACTGCCACCTTGTTGTCCATCCGGATAAGCACATTCTTCCCTCTGAGGGCTGGTGCAAATGCCATGAGGGCCTGGAAAGCTGCCCTGAGTTCCAATATATTTGATACTATATCCTGGGCCTGGAACTGCCATTGGCCCTGCGCTGCTTGATCTTGACAGTGAGCTCCCCAGCCGCTCTGACAGGCATCCGAAGTGACTATTACCGGGTCTGGAGGAACTATCAGCTTGTATTTTCTGAGGTTGGTCAAGTGTGTCCACCACCATACTGATTGCTTCATTGGTCTGGAAATGGTAATGGTCTGACGCATCGATACTCCATCCCACTGCTTTAGAAAGGAGTTTTGCAGGACTCTCATGTGCCATTGCGACCATTGCACCATGGGTAGAGTTACAGACATGGAGCCTAGTACACTCAAGCAGGTTCTGGCTGGAAGATGCCTCGCTGATAATAATCTCCGCATCTTCTGTACTAGAGGCTGAATCTTCTCCTGAGGGAGTTGTACCCTGTTCAATTTGGTGTTCAGATCCGCTCCCCAGAATACCATATTTTGTGTGGGTTGTAGACTGCTCTTTTTCCAGTTGACTAGCCAACCGAAGTCCTGGAGAGTCATGAGTAAGATCTTCCGATGACACAGCAAAGTTTCTCGATCCTCTGCCAAGAGTAAGATGTCGTCCAAATAATGGTGGACTCACAGACCCTTTTCCCTGAGGAATGCAACCAAGGGTAGGAGGTCCTTGGTGAATGTCCTGGGAGCCGACGAGATGCTGAAAAGAAGGCACTGGAATTGGAAGTGGCTTTTGTTGATGGCGAATCGGAGGAACAGGCGGAATGAATCGGAATGTGTAGGTAAGCGTCCGATAAATCTACTGACAGCATCCAGTCGCCCAGGTTCACTGCTAGAATTATGGAGTGCAGGCTCTCCATTTTGAAGGCCTCTATTTTTATGTTCCTGTTGAGATTTTTTAAATCCAATACAGGGTGTAAGCCTCCGGTCTTCTTCTTTACCAAAAATAGTGGGGAATAGAAACCTCACCCCTTTTGATCTGATGGAACCTCCAGAATTGCTCCTTTTTCCTTCAATTCTACTATATATTTTAATAGTAACTTCCTCTTGATTAGTGAAGATGGCAGTCTGGTTGATTGGAAGTGATTTTGTGGAAGTCTGCCCATAAACTTCCACTTGTGTCCAAATTTGATTGTGGAAAGAGTCCACAGGTCCTTTATATGGCTTGACCAGATCTGTACGAAGTCCTTGAGCCTGGCACCCGCCTGTGCTGGGTGGGCAGGCAAACATTCAAAAGGACTTCTGCTGCTCCCCTGCCGGGGTAGGCTTGGACTTCTGCATCCTTAGGCAGGAAGTCTTGTATTTTTCCAGTCCCTTCTAAACTCCCTACCGGGGTGGTAGGATCTAACTTCCTTGTATTTATGAGGAAGGTTGCGCCTGAATGACGGACCCTTTTGGGCCTTGGGTCTCCTGTCTGAGGGAATTAATCCTGACTTCCCTCCTGTTACCTTGGAGATAGCAGCGTCCAGTTTAGACCCGAACAAGTTTGAGCCATCGTATGGAATTCTGCACCAGTTTGTTTTAGATGCAGTATCGGCCATCCATGGTTTCAGCCATAGGGCCCTTCTTGCCGTGACTGAGGCTAGCATTGATCTTGCTGAGGATCTTATAATATCAACTGAAGCTTCTGCCACAAAGTCGCCTGCCAACTTAATCTGAAGAGAAGAGATTATTTTGTCCACTTCAGCACCATCTTGGAGATCCTTCTCCACCTGGGTTGCCCAACCTGATATGGCTTTAGCCACTGCTGCTGTGGTAATTGCTGGTCTGCAAGCTCCCCCAGCCATGGAATATGCTTTCTTTAATTCCAGATCCAATTTTCGATCAAGAACATCCCGAAGGGAAACTTCGTCTTCAATAGGCAGAGTGACATGCCGTGCAAGATGCATCAAGGAGGAGTCAACTACTGAGGCGTTCATCAATGAATTGACTTTCGACTCCTTCAGAGGATACATCTTTGCCAGTCTGTTGGTGAGACTGGACCACTTGTCAGATCTTTCCCACTCATCTTTAATTAGATCTTCCAGTTCACCTATAAAAGGGAAGTTCTTTGGTTCTTTTTTTAAAATTGGGAAATATTTCCGAACTTTCTGCGGTTCCACTTTATCTTCTTCCCAGCCTATCGCTTCCTTAACTGACTTTGCGAAAGGCTCTACAAGGGAAAAATCAAAACCTGCTGACATCTCCTGGTCCTCATCTCCTGAGGAGGATTCTGATGCCTGGGGTTGATGTTCATCCACTACCGATGTGCTGGGCGTAGGCCTGTCTATTAGTGGTGCCGATGTCTCCCTTATGCATTCTCGTACAGATTCTCTTATAAGCTCCGTAGCTACTCTTGCGTCTAGTTCTTTTTCCTTTGCTGCTTCATTGAAGCAGGATCGGCAGACTAGTTTATCTGGCAAGGCTGGCGCGCCACATACCCAGCAAGCGTTTGCTGCAGGATGGGTGTGGCAGCTCTGGCGGTGTGATGAAGGTGACTGTCTGCAGTGTGACCGACTATGATGGGAGCAACTGCGTCGTGAGCGACTGTGATGTGAGCTGCTATGTCTACGGTGGCGGGAAGAAGATCTTGAACGGCTTCTGCGAGACTTCTTGCTTGACGCATGACTTGATCTTCCTTCACGCCTGGAACTTGCGGCTCTTGACCTGGTAGGGCTGCCAAAAACGCAGCGTTAGTGGTCTTTTTCTCTCCCCTTCTTCAATACTTACCAATGACGGATGGCCTCTTACCTCGTTTGCTGATGGTGGTCTGCGCGGGCAGTGGTCTCCATAGCGATAGTGATAGGAAGTCTGAAGAGTAATAAGGAAAAATATATATATATATATATTTTTAATTCCCTTTTTAAAAAAAAAAAAAAAAGACTGAAGAGAGACTGGAGTAGTTGATCTGACTTACCTGGGTTTGCAGAGTTGGTTTCAGGCAAAGCAGTGCAACACACGGCAAAATCCAGCTTGTTCTAAAAATCCTCAAACTTGGCGCCGCCATCGAGGCAAAATGACGCTCCCGCACATGCGCAGAGCGTCCCGAATGCCTCGGCGCCATCTTGGAGAAGGGCATACCCCTTCCAAGGCAGTACCTAGCTCTGAGCACAATAGAGAACGTGCAGAGCAGAGGAGGAGCGTCGGCGGCCATGACGGTTCCACAGTGGTGGGCAACAGGTGCCAGCAATCCCCCTAAGCAGGGGAAAAAACCTATTATGACAGAAGAAAAAAGGTACAGGCAAAATAGAAAGGAGATCACTGCAGTATATGAAGCTTCTTTAAAGCTTACTGTGCCAGACATCCAGACGCCCCCTGAGACCCCCAGACCGGGGGTTCCCTCCATAGAATCTCCTTTAGAGACTGTACAGGAGGGACTTCCAAACAGGAGAGGCTTGAACCTGCTGGGGTGAGTGCGGTAAGAGGCTTTTTCTTTTAATCTTGACAACAGGAGCAAGCTTGCTTATCCCAATCTGTCAGGTGAGGATAAAAAAGAGAATGCAGGGGGTGTCTCCCCTTCAAATTTATAGCTAACCAATCCTGTCAGGTTGTGGGGGTGGAGTCACAACCCAGTGTGTGCTGCCATGGAGGCGTCAGGAAAAAATGTTTCTTGTCTTGCAAAACGCTCTCAAACCAAGTTACTCTCAAAGCAAGGTTTTACTGTACACAGAAAGTTGGGTATGCAATTGGCATTTTCATCTGCATACAAAAAAGCAAGCAAATGTAGCTGCATCACAGGTTTCCCTTTAGTGAATTAAACCCTATCTGTCTATTTCTTTTTCTTCCTAACACTTTTTAAAGAAACATCTGCCACTCAAATAAAGCTTTGCATAAATGATAATAGAATTCGCCAAGGATTCAAAGCAGAATATAAATAATAAATACTAGTGGTATCAATTTAATTTAAACCTGTTGCATGATGTGTGAATAAATATATTATTATTTCAAATCACTCAGATCAATCATTCTAAGAAAAAATACAGACTTAAAGGGAATAGGATGGGAGGATGTGTTTATTTTATTTTGCATAAATCACAATTCATCTTCAATTGTTTTTTTATTTTTTTATTTACCTCTCTCTTCACTTATCCTGAATGACTGTATGCGTTCCCTCTCCAAAAAGATTATGTATTCAATGGAAGCCTACAAATACAGTAATGTTCCACCCTATAAATAAGCAGTAAATAAATAACCATATAAATATTTATGCATTTAAAAATGAAGAGGGAATATTGTTTAAATTAGCAAAAGTAGCTTTTATTGTACATTTGCCATGTTTTCAAGCACATTTGCCAGATTCGCCTGAACATTCTGGAATATGGTTCTTCAAGTGAATCTTTGCTTTGCCAACGTGGAAAAAGTTAAGGTACAAGACTGTTCTTTGCTGGCTAGTCCTTCTTAGGGGAGGGTAAGACTAAAACTGAGCTTTACCTTGCTCACAGTATAGATAGATTTTACCTTGAAATAAAACACAGTGTATTGAAAGGTTGGCTTAAAGCTTATGTCCAATATAAGCAAATATTGTCTAATTGTAAGAGTCATGTGTATTCTTCCTTGAATCTTTATGTGCTTTGTGTTTTCTTTTAGATCTGTGTGTTCCTCACTTGATCCAAAAAGGAGGAGGTGATAAAACATGTTGTTAAAGCGGGGTTCCACCCAAATTTTGAACAATATCTGTATGTATTCTCTTCCTTGCCTAGATGCTGACATGCCGTTTAAAAAAATTTAAATCGCCGTAATTACCTTTTAGTTTCTATTCTTCTTTGCACTTCCTGGTTCTCCTCCCGTGGGAGTAGGCGTGTTTATAGCCTCTCACAGACTCCTGGGAGCTAGTCTCAGGCTTCCCAGGATGCCACTGAGCATGTGCGGGAATGAGCGGTGAATGCTGGGAGCACAGCATTCACCACATCCAGGAAATAAATGCTTGTGGGCTTCAAATGCCCACAATGAAGATGGGCAATGAATAATATAAGTTATTCTTTCTGACGAAGTCTGACACAGGCAGACATATTACACACAATATGTGAGTATGTAATGCTGAGAAGAAAAGTTTGTGAATGAACTCAAAAAAAAAAAAAAGATAGATAGGTGGACCCCCGCTTTAAATGTGAGCAAAGGCGGATCAAGTTTAGTGACATTTTGGGATTTTGATGTTGTATAAGAGGAATTACAGGCAGTAATTGGGAAATATGTTCTGTGCAGTATTTTATATTGGGTCTCCCTCCAAAATTAATTTATTAGAACCGTGTGCACTTTATTGTAGCCCTTCAGCAATTTTTCCACCAGGTCAATGGCAGGTGTGTCAGAGCAGCTGTAAAACTGGTCTATCATCTATTATTCCACAGACATACAAAGCTGAACTGTTACCTATAGCTCTTCTAGTACCTGTAGTACCACTGAAAAAAATGTCCATTTCTATCTGGCTGCTGCACAAAATTGAAAGCTATAGGCTTTGCTGGGCCTCATCTGATAAATAATGTAATCATCTGTACAGCTTCTCCTAGCCTGGCAAACTCCTTCTCCGTTTAAATGAGAGTTCCAGGCAAAAACTTTTTTTCATGTCTTTGCTGCTGATCTCCTACCTTTCTTCGAACATGCCATCCATCTTCTGAGTTTAGTAGTATCTCTGTAATAGACTGGTAAATTTCAAACAAAACCGCTACTTGCCAGGGATTTTCTGTTTGGAAGACCGGTGGCTGCTATACCTTCTGTTCCTTCAGCCACCGGTCTTGCCACATCACATTTGTAGTTCTCTCCAACAAGCAGGGACTTGTATTTCCGTCCCTGCTTGCTGTAGTGGGCAGATGGCACTCACAGACCAGACCAGACTCTGCACTGCCCAGTGGAGGTGGTGTCAGACATCTATCATCACTATTGTTAACAGAGACCATCCCCAGAGACACACAGGCTGCACACACTTAACCCTATAGCCCCCGTCCCCACTGACAGACCCCAACCCTTACACTGACCTTCCCACTCCCCACACTGACTGTGAGAAATGATAGGTGTAAATAACCAGCAAGCCTCAAAGAGTGGCTGCTGGTTACTTAGTAAAGGTGCCCAGCCATTGAAGGGTTAATTGTGATCAGCTCCCTCCCTGGCAGCTGTGGAGTTAAATCTATGTCTATCTGTGACACCGTTCTCTGCCGTACTGACACCATCCACTGCCCTACTGACACTGTATACTGCCCTACTGACACTATCCACTGCCCTACTGACACCATCCATTGCCCTACTGAGACTGTCCACTGCTCTACTGAGACTGCCCACTGCTCTACTGACACCTTCATCTGTCCTACTGGCAATGACCTCTGCCCTACTGACACCGTCCACTGCTCTACTTACACAATCCTCTGCCCTACTGACACCATCCACTGCCCTACTGACACCGTCCTCTGCCTTACTGACACAATCCACTGCTCTACTTACACCTTCCACTGCTCTACTGACATTTTCCTTTGACCTACTAACACCGTCCTCTGCCCTACTAACACTGTCCTCTGCCCTACTGACACCATCCTCTGCCCTACTGGCATCATCCACTGCTCTACTGACACTATCCTCTGCTCTTCCTCTGCCCTACTGGTACCGTCCACTGATGTGACTAGATTCAGACCCCCAAGGACATGAGGTGAGCCCTGTATCTGAGTTTATACCCACACAGTCAGCCCATCTATCGCCTATAGCAGCATTCTCCACCACAAATCAACCTGTCCTAGACACCACTAGGAAAGATTTATTCAAAAGAAGGAAACATGGACTTTAGAGGCACATCTGTAGCGTTGAAATACAAAATTAACTTTTATTAACCTTTAAAATTCACATTATTGACATGACATGTTAACCACCTCAATACAGGGCACTTTCACCCTCTTCCTGCCCAAGCCATTTTTCCGTTTTCAGCGCTGTCTCACTTAGAATGACACGGTCATGTTACACTGCACCCTAATGACATTTTTATATTTTTTTCCCCACAAATAGAGCTTTCTTTTGCTGGTATTTGATCACCTCTGTGGTTTTTATTTATTGCACTATAAACAAAAGAAGAGGGACAATTTTGAAAAAACACAATATTTTTTACTTTTTGCTATAATAAATATCCAAATTTTTTTTTGTTAAACAAATTTTTTCCTCAGTTTAGGCCGATATGTATTCTTCTACATATTTTTGGTAAAAAAATCGCAATAAGCGTATATTGATTGGTTTGTGCAAAAGTTATAGCGTCTACAAAATAGGGATAGATTTATAGCATTTTTATTTATTTAATTATTTTTTTACTAGTAATGGTGGCGATCTGTGATTTTTTTTTTGTGACTGCGATATTGTAGCGGACATATCGGACACTTTTGACACATTTTTGGGACCATTCACATTTATACAGCGATCTGTGATATAAAAATGCATTGATTACTGTGTAAATGTGACTGGCAGGGAAGGAGTTAACGTGTGTCCTAGAGAAGTGATTCTAACTGTGGGGGGAGGAGACTCACTAGGGGAGGAGACCGATCGGTGTCCCTATGTACAAGGTACACACCATCGGTCTCCTCTCCTCTGACAGGACGTGGATCTGTGTGTTTACATACACAGATCCACGGTTCTGCTCTGTTACCCGGCAATCACAGGTGCCCAGGGGACATCGCGGCCACGGGGCACATGCACCAGGTCCCGAGCGACGCAGCGGTGCATGCCCCCTAGTGGCTCGGGAGGGCGATCACGTCATATGACGTCCGCCCAGAACAAGAGCTGCCTCGTCCCGCCGTCATATGACAGTGGGCGGTAGCCTAGTGGTTAAAAACAAAACATGATGTTTGGTCTAAACGATGCTTACACCACTTAACACAACCAACTATTACCACAGTGGAACAGATTGATCAATAATGATTTAAAATGAGAAGGTGTCAAATGGAAGGAGCAGCTGGTTGGTGGTAGAGACGTAGTGAATAAAACTCAACATGTTACACGCCCTTAAGCGCTTCTTCAGGAGCTTGCAGTCTAATATATACATGAAAACAATAAAAATAATTAAAAAAAAACAAAGACTGCTGAATAATGTATCTGAACTGAGAATGTAACAATCATTTAATAATAGTGTAGACAAAAACTAACATGTCAAGGAGTCTGCCCCTCACCCCTACCCCCCAAAAAACCCTTGGGAAGCAACCAGCGCAGAAAGCATGTGATCATATATTTAGGACGTTGGCACACTCATACCTATCTGTATCCACAATGCCATCTTGTGGTGATACATTTAAATTGAAATACCACTATGAAAGAGATGTTTGTTTCTCTTCAAAGCTCCCTTCACAATGACATCTCCTACATGTTTACCAATTTTTCCTCAGCAATGCAATCCATGGACCAGAGAGTTTACCATAATGAAAATCAACTAGGGTAAATTACTGAAACTGTAAATGATCTTGTAGACGCCCATGATCATACCTGTGAAGAACAGCAGTGGGTGAGAGACAAAATGGAAGATAGAAGATAGGTTGCACCATAACAATGTGAAAATAAGGGACATACCTGAGAATGTTCTTCCATCAGATCTTAATACATATGCCAGAAAGCTTATTTCAACACTGTTACCTGATCTTTCACCCATGGGAACCATTATTGATTGCATACATTGCCTTCCTAAACCCACCTCCCCACGGAAGTTCCATGCAATGTTCTAATGAGAATACATTTTTTCCACACCAAAGATCAACTCCGGATGAAGGTGAGACATCTTGGTCAACTTCCAACCCTATATGCTAAACTGAAACTAGGTCTCTCTCAATATACTCGCCAATTGAGACATCAACTAAACACCACTACTAAACCACCTAACAACCACAAGATTCCATACCAATGGGGCTTCAACACCAAAATAATGGTCACCAAAAATGGAGTAAAACACAATATCTTCACCATAGAAGAGAACCTCCAGCTACTGCACACTTGGGGAATCATTCCTGACCCACCTACGTCAACCCAATCCAACTGCAGGGAGAATAATCATCCCTCCTATGGAAGCTACCAGGCTAGCAATCACAAACCCATGCCAGAGTAGCAGCCCAAAATATTGTACAGTACCGTTCTACATTCCAGTTGGATGCCTTGCTCGTTGCAAATAGTTTTACATACTTGCAAACTCTAGTGTCAAACAGTGTCAGCCCCCAGCCTGTGTTCCTGCTATCCCGGGCTGGGGGCTGACACTGTTTAGTTCGGACTTACACCAGGCAAAGCCATTCGACTTTTATCAGGCAGCATATGGCTGATCATTCCTCCATAGGGTGCTGAGAATGTTCAGCAGGACGTATGCAGATCTTCAATAGATCATCCCTGAAATCCAGACTAGCGGCAACCCAACTAGGAAGGAGATCGCAGAATTCAAGAGGGGGACACCGATCGATTTCGGCCAGAGGAGCTACATTCATATGCTCATTACCCCTGCAGGGGTTGGGCTTTTCAGTAAGTGGGGACACAAGAGGGGGTTCCAGAAGAGAAGATCACACAATAATCACTACAAATTCACACGGGACCTTTTTTGGAGCAAAGACATTTTTTCACAGTTTTTTCCTTTTTTCTTCTTTTACATATATAAGACTTTAGTTTTTGTTTGGACAAAATATTTGGATCTCTAATTTTTTGGTGCACTATTACGTCAATTATTTGGTATGTTCTGTGTGTTTTTCTTTTAAACCAGTACTTCCATCATGCACATATTTATGGATTTGGTTTGAGTGCCAGGATTTTTTCTAGGACCATTCATTTTTCAGTCCAACTTATATACATTTGCACTTAATTTTATTATAACACGTGGTAGTTTATATTTGTTGCATTTTCACCTGACATACTGTTTGTTCACTATAATATTTTTTATATGTTGCAACAATATATTTTATTTTCATTCTTTTTTGAACAGTCACACCTGCTGCATATACACTTGACACACTGTATGTTCACTATTTATTTCTTATATGTTGCAAATAATGGGATACCATTTTACATTTATTCTTTCCATTCACTTTAGAACAGCGCCACATTCCCCACTAGAGTTTGTCAGTCCTTTTGGATTTCACCTTGGTGCTTTTCCATGTTTTGGGGGGGCTGCAGTTCTCTTTATTTATTTATTTATTTATTTATCCTAAGCGCGGAATATTTGAGTTTGAGTTTTACATACTTGTACCTCATTCTCTCACTGCTGTCTTCTGTTGTTTTTTCTTTTTTGGTTGCACTTGGGTTATCACCAGCATGCAGGTAAAATGTCGCATTATTAACATAAAACCTTATTTCATCCAGTGACCTTTCATTTTCTTCTCTATCCATATCCACTTTCCTGAAAGCATAAGAGGAAACTCAAGTCAAGCTTCATCTAAACATCTCCTGAGTAGGGATGAGCCCAACACCCCCCTGTTCGGTTCGCATCAGAACATGCGAACAGGAAAAAAGTTCGTTCGAACACGCAAACACCGTTAAAGTCTATGGGACATGAACATGAATAATCAAAAGTGCTAATATTAAAGGCTAATATGCAAGTTATTGTCATAAAAAGTGTTTGGGGACCTGGGTCCTGCCGCAGGGGACATGGATCAATGCAAAAAAAAGTTTGGAAAACGGCCGTTTTTTCAGGAGCAGTGATTTTAATAATGCTTAAAGTCAAACAATAAAAGTGTAATATCCCTTTAAATTTCGTACCTGGGGGGGGGGGCTATAGTATGCCTGCAAAGGGGCGCATGTTTCCCGTGTTTAGAACAGTCTGACAGCAAAATGACATTTTGAAGGAAAAAACTCATTTAAAACTACCCGCGGCTATTGCATTGCCAGTCCGACAATACACATAGAAGTTCATTGATAAAAACGGCATGGGAATTCCCCAAAGGGGAACCCTGAACCAAAATTAAAAAAAAAAAAATGATGTGGGAGTCCTCCTAAATTCCATACCAGGCCCTTCAGGTCTGGTATGGATATTAAGGGGAACCCCGCGCCAAAAAAAAAAAAAAAAAAAACGGCGTGGGTTCCCCCCAAAAATCCATACCAGACCCTTATCCGAGCACACAACCTGGCAGGCCGCAGGAAAAGAGGGGGGGACGAGAGTGCGCCCCCCCCTCCTGAACCGTACCAGGCCACAAGCCCTCAACATTGGGAGGGTGCTTTGGGGTAGCCCCCCAAAACACCTTGTCCCCATGTTGATGAGGACAAGGGCCTCATCCCCACAACCCTGGCCGGTGGTTGTGGGGGTCTGCGGGCGGGGGGCTTACCGGAATCTGGAAGCCCCCTTTAACAAGGGGACCCCCAGATCCCACCCCCCCCTGTGTGAAATGGTAAGGGGGTACTTACCCCTACCATTTCACTAAAAAACTGTCAAAAATGTTAAAAATGACAAGAGACAGTTTTTGACAATTCCTTTATTTAAATGCTTCTTCTTTCTTCTATCTTCCTTCATCTTCTGGTTCTTCTGGTTCTTCTGGCTCTTCTGGTTCTTCCTCCGGCGTTCTCGTCCAGCATCTCCTCCGCGGCGTCTATCTTCTTCTCCTCGGGCCGCTCCGCACCCATGGCATGGGGGGGAGGCTCCCGCTCTTCTCTTCTCCTCCTCTCCTCTTCTCCTCTTCTCCTCTTCTCCTCTTCTCCTTTTCTCTTCTTCTCCTTTTCTCTTCTTCTCTTCTTCTCTTCTTCTCTTCTTCATTTTCTTCTCCGGGCCGCTCCGCACCCATGCTGGCATGGAGGGAGGCTCCCGCTGTGTGATGGCGCTCCTCGTCTGACAGTTCTTAAATAACGGGAGGCAGGGCCACCCGGTGACCCCGCCCCCCTCTGACGCACGGTGACTTGACGGGACTTCCCTGTGACGTCACGGGGAATGCCACAGGGAAGTCCCATCATGTTCCGTGCGTCAGAGGGTGGCGGGGTCACTGGGTGGGTTGCGGAGCGGCCCGGAGAAGAAAATGAAGAAGAGAAGAAGAGAAGAAAAGAAAGAGAAGAGCGGGAGCCTCCCCCCCATGCCATGGGTGCGGAGCGGCCCGAGGAGAAGAAGATAGAAGATGCAGCGGAGGAGATGCTGGACGAGAACGCCGGAGGAAGAGCCAGAAGAGCCAGAAGAACCAGAAGAACCAGAAGAACCAGAAGATGAAAGAAGATAGAAGAAAGAAGAAGCATTTAAATAAAGGAATTGTCAAAAACTGTCTCTTGTCATTTTTAACATTTTTGACAGTTTTTTAGTGAAATGGTAGGGGTAAGTACCTCCTCACCATTTCACACAGGTGGGGGGCCGGGATCTGGGGGTCCCCTTGTTAAAGGGGGCTTCCAGATTCCGATAAGCCCCCTGCCCGCAGACCCCCACAACCACCGGCCAGGGTTGTGGGGATGAGGCCCTTGTCCTCATCAACATGGGGGGGGGGACAAGGTGTTTTGGGGGGCTACCCCAAAGCACCCTCCCAATGTTGAGGGCATGTGACCTAGTATGGTTCAGGAGGGGGGGCGCACTCTCGTCCCCCCCTCTTTTCCTGCGGCCTGCCAGGTTGTGTGCTCGGATACGGGTCTGGTATGGATTCTTGGGGGGACCCCACGCCGTTTTTTTTTTTTTTTTTTGGCGCGGGGTTCCACTTAAAATCCATACCAGACCCTTCAGGTCTGGTATGGAATTTAGGGGGAACCCCATGTCATTTTTTTTAAATTTTGGCCGGGGTTCCCCTTAATATCCATATCAGATCTGAAGGGCCTGGTATGGAATTTAGGGGGACTCCCACGTCATTTTTTTTTAAAATTTTGGTTCAGGGTTCCCCTTTGGGGAATTCCCATGCCGTTTTTATCAATGAACGTCTATGTGTATTGTCGGCAATGCAATAGCCGCGGGTAGTTTTAAATGAGTTTTTTCCTTCAAAATGTCATTTTGCTGTCAGACTGTTCTAAACACATGAAAAATGCCCCCCCTTTACAGGCATACTATAGACACCCCCCAGGTACGAAATTTAAAGGGATATTACACTTTTATTGTTTGACTTTAAGCATTATTAAAATCACTGCTCCTGAAAAAACGGCCGTTTTCCAAACTTTTTTTTGCATTGATCCATGTCCCCTGCGGCAGGACCCAGGTCCCCAAACACTTTTTATGACAATAATTTGCATATTAGCCTTTAAAATTAGCACTTTTGATTTCTCCCATAGACTTTTAAAGGGTGTTCCGCGGCATTCAAATTTGCCGCGAACACCCCAAATTGTTCGCTGTTCGGCGAACTTGCGAACAGCCAATGTTCGAGTCGAACATGAGTTCGAGTCGAACTCGAAGCTCATCCCTACTCCTGAGTAACCCCTGGTTCCGAAGAGAAATCTAGAACTTGTTCTATCAAACTTGAATGTTTATTCTCATCTAACTGTGAGTAATACCACACTATATACAGCTGCCTTAACTCTCCACAAAATGCCAAATTTCCTGCCGCTTAACACCAACAAGAATCTCAGAGTGACATCATATGTATACAAGAGACGCACTTTAAAACCAAAGAAGAACCACACTGCACCAACAGACTTTCTCCATATCTTCCAGGCCTCGATCCCTACTAAGAAAAACAGTAGTGATAGCTATCAGAAACACAATAGCCTTTCTGCTACATGATAGCCTAGCTGATGTGGATGGCAGATATCTTGCTCTAGATTGCACCCTTCACAACCCCAGGTGTACAATAGTAAATGTATATGCTCCCGACGCTAGGCAAATAAGATTCTTAACTAAATGAATGAAAAAAATCCACAAATTTTGGCAAGTCTTCCTAGAGGTACATCAGGGTTGCTGGTTTGCATAGCCCTGATGTGGCGATCTAATCTTTGCCACAACTTCTGTATGGTCTTGCCCACATAGAAACAATTGCAACTGCACATCAAAAGATAAACAACCGCGGTTGTTTGGCAGTTGGAAAAGTGTCTGGGCATGTAGCGCATTCCATTAGGTAAATAAATATTCCTTCTAGAGTCCATATATTTGCAGTATTCACATGAACCGCAGGGAAAGGTTCCTACAAGGGTCTCCTCCCCCCGAGCCTTGAAACTCACTCTTAACTAACATGTCACCCAAAGAGGTGGCACGTCTATATGTTAGGTTGGGAGCAGGAGGTACGTATGGTCCCACAGTGGGATCCGATGTAAGAAGATGCCAATATTTCCTGCAAATTTGTCTGATAGATGCGTGGTCATTGGAGTAAGTGGTAATGATACGGCTGTGAGTTTCAGGTGTTTTGTTTTTGACACTCAATAACTCGTGTCTGTTGATATTGTCTGCCCGCTTAAAGGCCTTCTTAAGATTTTTATGGCTATATCCTCTATCTAAGAGGTGCCTTTTGAGATTTTTAGCTTCCCGTTTAAAATCTGAGTAACTGGAACAGTTACGCTTAATCCTTAAGTATTGTCCATAGGGAATGGATTGGATAAGGGGTCTGGGATGGAAACTGGATGAGTGAAGAATGGTGTTGCCTGCGGTGGTTTTTCTGTAAAGTTTGCAAGATAACATATTTGTGTCACTCTTGAATATTTCTACATCCAAGAAAGTGATCTTTGAAGGATCAGCAATCATAGTGAACTTGAGATTAAATTCATTTTGGTTTAAAGCTAGCAGGCAATCATCCAGTAGTTTCAATGGTCCATCCCAGACCACGAAGATGTCGTCTATGTACCTGTGCCACATGACAATGTGGCACAGGTACATAGAGAGATCCTCGTCGCAAAAGATGGTTCATTCCTACTCCCCCTGGTACAGATTAGCATAGCCAGGGGCACAACAGGTGCCCATGGCTATGCCCTGCACGTGGAGGAAGAGTCCACCATCGAAAGAAAAAACATTATGTTTCAGAATGAAGTCTAGTAATAGCAGAATAAAGTCATTAAAGGAACTCTCATGGTGGCTGGTCTGTGAGAGAACCTTTTACATGCATGCAAGCCCCTTAGAGTGGGGTATTGAGCTATAAAGAACTTCCACATTGATACTGGCCAAAATGCATCCTTCTGATATTTGTTCACCCTCAATAATTTGTAACAGGTGAATGGTGTCCCGTATGTAGGAAGGTATGGAGAGAACAAAGGGTCTAATGTGCTCATCCACAAGGCGTGATAAGTTTTCCGTAATGGCACCATTACCCAGGATTATTGGTCTCCCTGGAGGGTCACTAGTGTGTTTGTGGATCTTAGGGAGAGAGTAAAAGGTTGGCAACCTAGGGTGAGAAGTATGAATGAAGTCAAGGGTTTGTTTGGAGATGGTTTTGTTCTGAAATGCCTCATCCACAAATGCATAAAACTTGTTTTTAAAGACCTCAACGACATCGGGGCCAACCGGGCGGTACCAGTCCCGTTACCCAAAATCTTCATGCACATATTAAAGTACTTGTCATTGTCCATCAAGACTATGTTCCCCCCTTTGTCCGACGCCTTTATGGTAAGTTCATGATTGTTAAGCAAATTTTGAAGGGCAGCTTTTTCATTTCTAGTGAGGTTATCAGAAATAGAGGGTGTAGGTTTAAGTTTTTTTATTTCAAGTCATTTTCAAAAAAGTAGAGACCCCTTGGTTGGAACTGGGTGCAGGGTATAGTGAAGATGTCTTTTTGAGATAGGATTTTTTTGGGGGGGCCCTGTTTCCACGGTTGTAGCACCCATAAGGAGGGCTTCTAGGTCAATAGTGTCAATGAGATCTTTGGGTTCATTCTCCTCGAGCAACGCATTGAGGTTATCTAGGGCTCGCCTTTTACCTAGGGTTCGAAAACCCTCAGTGTCAGGTCTGGTCTTATCGAACATACTCTTTAAGAGAAGTTTACGAGTGTACAGGTGAAGGTCTTTGATAACTTCAAATTTATACATTTTATTCATTGGGACAAAGGTAAGGCCCCCTAGACAGGACTAAAATTTAATCCTGTGTGAGAGAGTGAGAGGAAAGGTTGACAATGTTGAGGTTAGTGGGGTGAAGGGGTGCTAGAGTGGTGGCCAAGGTGTGGGAGTGGGGAAGTTTCCCTAATTCTTAGGGAAAAACATAGTGGGAATTTGTGCTTGTGTCCAGTCCGGTAGCCATTTCTGCTCCCATGCCAGCATCTGCCGCCTCTTGTGGCACTGGGTCATTCATGGCAGCTGAGAGGGACGCACCTGTGTAGTGTTTGAAGACCAATAATCTCGGGTAATGGTGCCATTACGGAAAACTTATCAGGCCTTGTGGATGAGCACATTATACCATTTGTTCTCTCCATACCTTCCTACATACGGGACACCATTCACCTGTTACAAATTATTGAGGGTGTACAAATATCAGAAGGATGCATTTTGGCCAGTATCGATGTGGCTTGCATCACTGACACGTGATCCTTGAAAAAGTCACGTGTCAGTGATGCAACGCGTGGGAGGAGCTTAGGACGTTCAGTGCTGCAATACACCTGAAGGTTAACAGCAGCTGTTTCTCTATGGGAAACCTCGTCCACAGCGGCTGACTGCAATCTGCATATTTGAATGCTTCTAATAGACCGGGAGTTTGTGAATGTATCTCTTGTCCCTGTTTTGCTTATGTACTATCTAGTAAGTTCACTGCACAATGATCTATTTTTTCTTTGCTTGCTTTGCATAAAACCTTTATCCTGAGAGCCGAATCACCAGCAATATTATGGCTAAAGTGGGATACAAGAAAAACTAAATATCCTGATACAAACGATCTAACCCAGTGGGTCAATCAATATGGATTAAGGGAAGGAACTGTTTAATTATTTTTACTTTCCCCCACTATTTATCTCTGCCTGGACATTGTACTCAGAGTGTCATTATTACTTTTTTTTATATTCACCGTCACATCACCAATTTGAAGATTTATTTTGGCAATTTTAACACATGTATTAGCACCATCATTATTTATCTATTTTATTCACATGTATGCATTTTTTATTCCTGGATTTAAGCTTAGTCACAGCAGCATATTGTGCACTATTTATTTAAAGCGCATCAATTTTATACTTAGTACTATTCTGAAACATAATGTTTTTTCTTTCGATGGTCGACTCTTCCTCCAGGTGCAGGGCATAGCCAGGGGCACCTGTTGTGCCCCTGGCTATGCTAATCTGTACCTGAGGGAGTGGGAACGAACCATCTTTTACGACAATGATCTCTCTATGTACCTGTGCCACATTGTCTTGTGGCACAGGTACATAGACGACATCTTCGTGGTCTGGGATGGACCATTGAAACTACTGGATGATTGCCTGCTAGCTTTAAACCAAAATGAATTTAATCTCAAGTTCACTATGATTGCTGATCCTTCAAGGATCACTTTCTTGGATATTAGAGTGACAGAAATATTCAAGAGTGACAGAAATATGTTATCTTGCAAACTTTACAGAAAAGCCACCGCAGGCAGCACCATTCTTCACTCATCCAGTTTCCATCCCAGACCCCTTATCCAATCCATTCCCTATGGACAATACTTAAGGATTAAGCGTAACTGTTCGTTACTCAGATTTTAAACGGGAAGCTAACAATCTCAAAAGGCACCTCTTAGATAGAGGATATAGCCATAAAAATCTTAAGAAGGCCTTTAAGCGGGCAGACAATATCAACAGACACAAGTTTTTGAGTGTCAAAAACAAAACACCTGAAACTCACAGCCGTATCATTACCACTTACTCCAATGACCACGCATCTATCAGACAAATTTGCAGGAAATATTGGCATCTTCTTACATCGGATCCCACTGTGGGACCATACGTACCTCTGGCTCCCAACCTAACATATAGACGTGCCACCTCTTTGGGTGACATGTTAGTTAAAAGTGAGTTTCAAGACTCGGGGGGGGGGAGACCCTTGTAAGACGCGGGGAACCTTTCCCTGCAGTTCATGTGCATACTGCAAATATATGGACACTAGAAGGAATATTTATTTACCTAATGGAAGGCGCTACATGCCCAGACACTTTTCCAACTGCTAAACAACCGCGGTTGTTTATCTTTTGATGTGCAGTTGCAATTGTTTCTATGTGGGCAAGACCATACAGAAGTTGTGGCAAAGATTATATCGCCACATCAGGGCTATGCAAACCAGCAACCCTGATGTACCTCTAGGAAGACATGTGTCACAAATCCACAATGGTATTTTCCCTACCATCAGAGTATTGGTATTGGATAGAGTACACCCGGGCACCCGTGGAGGGGACCTCGATAAACTCCTCCTCCAACGGGAGCTCAGGTGGATATTCCATCTCAATGCCACCTTGCCCCCTGGCCTCAATGAGGCCTTTAGTTTTAGGTCTTTCTTACCAGGCTTTACCTCAGGCTCGTTTGATAAAGACATATAATTTTATTATTCACCTTTTTTCCCCTTTTTTCTTTCCCTCTTCACTGATTTTGATAGTATATGTTTGTTGACCAATGATCACATGAATCTTTTTTGTTTGTTATTTGTTTAAAATGTCATACTCTATTAATCATATACTATTTTTGTTTATTACAGATACTGTAGTAACAACAAATTTCTCTGTACGGATGACAACCGATGACCTGGGTTAAAATCTGAGCTGTGCCCACACTTGAGTTACCCCTCAGCTAGTTCAGGCAGGTTTGACTGTCCTTGGTGGACCACCGAGTCTCCCCGACACGTGGGGCCCCTTCGGTGGCGATTTCTGCCACCTTTGGGGCAGCTCCCTGTTCAGGGTTGCAGTGGCGGAGACTCCAGTGTGGACAGTATCTCTCCGCACATGCGCACTGGGCACCTACATCGTCCGGCTGATCCGCCTACCTCCGTGTCGGTGACTGTGTCGATGTCTGATGTCACCGTGCTAGACGCGGTGACGCCGGATGCCGCATCGGCCGGGGGATGCTGATGGGAGACAGATGCATGGATCGGGACGACGTGACGGGTGTCTGAGGGAGCGGTCAGCTGACGCTCCACAGCACCTGTCTCCGCCCCCTCCCCCCCTTCTCTATTGATTCCTACATACTACTAATTGCTGTTATTGCATTCACCTGATCTCTGGGCGTATATATCCTGGCTGAGAACAGCACCAGTTGCTGCACAGCCAGGAAACGCCAGAGACTCCTGTAAGCAAGCTTTGTTCACTGCATCCCAGGTAATACAAACATGGCATAAATGCTCTACTATTGATAGGTCTTTTTTGCAATTTTTTGGCCCATATATACACTACTATGCCTGTCGTTTTGATACCTACATCCTATCATACTTTTAGATATCCGTCTACCCCTCTTTTGTGGGGTATCCTCGCGAGCTTTGGTGGACTGCTCCAGGACAAGCATTATACCTGCCCTCTTTGAGCTCAGCTTTAGTGTATCCAAGCTCACATCTCACTTATGGGATTTACTTACTCATGGGATCTATCTCCTAGTATACCAAAATCATACAAATTTAGCTTTGAGGCACAGCTGAGTGAAATAGCTTTGGCCTGACGTTTCATCCACTGATGTGCATGTCTCTAAGATTTGAACATACATCTGTAAGTACGAATAGACATTTTCTGTTTAAACCTCACATACTGTATGCTGTAATACTACCATGCTTTAACCTATTGTTTGTAAATTATTTACTCACAATACTGATACAATATTCCCTCTCTCTTCCTTTTTTGTTCTCGATAAAATATGGAATAGTCTGCTTTTCAATTAACCTTGAAGAAGGCTATACATATGTCAAAAATATTTCTTTTTGGCTTCCGAAACATGTCGGTGATTTAAGTCTAGCAGCTTGTTCTATCTCCAATTGAGATGTGCTATTGTTTTTATATTTGTACATTTTCATAGTTATAATTGTCTACTTTGTACCAATAAAGTGAACCTATATATTTTTACATATTATTTGGGTGTATCCTAACTTGCGCTCTCTCTGTGTCTGCACTATCCTTGGGGCCTATCTGTTTTTCTCCATTTATATTTTGGGATGTGACACAGAGTGTAGGGTTCCCCCATTCCTGGTTGGTTTTCATCTCTCCTCCTTTCACTCTTTGCTTTCCAAAATGGTCACTTTGCTGGTGTGTCTACTGTCCTGGTGCTCCAAAAATGTAATAGGTAGTCAGGAAATTAGATGTGTAAGATAATTTATGCCCCTAGAACTCCTGAATTTCTTGCATTTTGGGCCCCTCTATGCATTTAAACTGTGAAAAAGTCTCACAGATGTTGTATCCCCATATTTGTGAGGTATAGAAGATTATGTTTTGGGGTATAATTGTGCATATGCCTATGTTGTGTGAGAAAAATTAATTGTTCAATTGACATCTTTTTGTCCAAAAAATTGTGACAAAAAATGAAAACTTCAAAAACACACCATGCCGCCTATTATATACCCTTTACTGTCTACTTTCAAAAAGGGTCGTTTGGCGGGTATTTTTAATGACCTTACATTTTTGGGCCTCAGGAAATGAGACAGGCAGTCAGTACATTAGGACTGATCAATTTTATATTCATATACCATAGTTTGTAAACACTATAACTTTCACAAAGACTAAATAATATACACTGCTGTGGATTATTTTTACTAAAAATATTTAGCAGAATACATTCTGGCCTAAATGTATGAAGAAAGATTATGTATTTGCAAAATTAAGAAAAATGTTTTTTTCAACATTTTAGGCTGTTTTTCATTTATATAGCGAATAAATAAATAAATAAAAAGCTAGCATAGATTAAATAACACAAAAAGAAAGCTGTATCTGACTAAAAAAATGATTACAATTTCTTGTGGGTACCGTATTACATGACTATTACATGGCTGAGTAATTGTCATTCAAAGTGATAGTGTGGCAGTGCATTTACCAATTACCAACCTTGATGAAAATGTTCTCACCATAAAACATACAAATGTATTTGCAGTATGTACTTGTAAATATGGTGTACTTATCAAAGGTAAAGCATTGCTATCAAATAAGAAGAAACCTAGATGTTATAGTTCATGGACAGTTTATTTTATAGAAAGCAGTTTTTCAACACTGAGTGCCTCAGTGCCAATAACTATTTCTCAGATTCACTGTTCTGAAAGTGATATAAAGTAAATATTTGTATTGATGCAAACAAATTGCAACTTAAAGCAGTATTAAACCCAAAAGCAAGCATTTATTTTATCGTAGCTTACTATTCCTGTGATGGCTTTATTAGTCTTCTTTTTTAGGCTGATCTAGCGATCTGGCCAGAATGTATCAGTTTATTTGAATGAGACCAACCAATTAACACTGGCAGGGTGATTAAGATGATCAGTTTGTTTATTTATGCAAAACCTTTATCCAAAAAGGAAAATAAAAATTTGCTGTAACTGATTATAACGTGTGAGCTGGAGTTTGGTTTCAACTTGTTAGTGTATCTAAATCTGTTAATATATTTAACACTACTCTCTCCCCCAGATTGACAATGCTGCTGTCTGCTGTGCCTCCTTTTCTAAATTCCTCAAGGATTGTGTCTTACTAATACAGACGGTGTGTTACTGACCATATCATTAGGTGAAAACAGAAGGAAAATAGGTAAAGAAAAGAAAACTGATGCAGCCACCACATATAATGATTGGTAAGCTTCACTATAATCAATTTTTGGTTTAGGGCTTTATACTGCATTCATATATGTTCAAGGTTGAAGGTTCTACTTCCTTCTCTCCTCTTCCTTTCTTTGCCTGGGTCCCCCAAGGTTCTGTTCATGGACCTTTCCTATTCTCCATCTACACCTCCTCCAGGGGTCAGTTGATAGCCTCCCATGGCTTTCAATATCATTTCTACACTGATGACACCTACATTTATCTCTCTCCCTCTCCTCACACATCACTTATTAATTGACCGACATATTAGTCTGCATGTCACACCACTTCCTCAAACTGAATCCACTCAAAACCGAGCTCATACTATATGCCCCTTCTCTTGACTGCTCTGTCAAGGTCAATGGCACAACCAGCAACCCATCAGCACATGCCAGGGTGCTAGGTGTAATCCTGGATTCTGAACTCTCCTTTCAGTCCCACATCTAATTACTGTTCAAAGCTTGCCATCTCAACCTCCGTTACATCTTCAAAATATACCCCTCCCTAACCAATGACACCACAAAGCTCCTAATTCACTCCCTGGTTATCTCTCACCTCAACTACTACAATTGTGTCCTCATTGGCTTACCTATACATAGGCTAAACTCCCTTCAGTCCATCATAAATGCTGGTGCCAGACTCATCCACTTTATCAACCATTCAGTGTCTGCCACGCATCTGCCAATCCCTCCATTAGCTGCCACCCACCCAATAAATGAAATTCAAAATGCTAACATAAACTTACAAAGCCATCCACAACTTGGCCCCCAGCTACATCACTAACCTAGTCTCAAAGTACCAACCAAATCCTTCTTTGTTCCTCCCAAGACCACCTGCTCTTTAGTTTCCATGCCATCTCCTTCAATACTCACCTCCAGGACTTCTACAGAGCCTCTCCCATCCTATGGAATTGCATACCCCTATCTGTCTGACTATCTCCTGCTCTGTCTACTTTTAGATGATCCCTGAAAAACTCTCTTCAGAGAAGCCTATCTGACCTCCACCTAACATCCGTATTTTTATTTTCTCCATCAGCGCATCCCCCACAGTTATTACTTTTTGTGTCACTTGACCCTCCCTTTTAAAATGTAAGCTCTAACAAGCAGGGCCTCTGATTTCTCCTGCACTGAATTGCATTGTAGTGAAATAAATTTGCTTACACAAGAACAATGAGGCTCCACTCACATCTGTGTAGCAGAAAACACACTTTGCTAAGAATTTTGGATTTTGGAAACATGCTGCAAACACGCATCACACTTGCAGTGCAATTAAATGTTAGTAGGCAAGTGTCCGCCATGTGACAAACACGCTGAAAGCACACCAAAAAGTGCAGTAAACATGCACCATTCTCTGCTTTAAAAACGTTCTGGAACTTCCTTAGGGCATTTGCCGTGTGTAGGGTAGCCCATTAAAGTTAATGGGCTACCCTATGCGTGACAAGTGAAAATGCTCCAAAAGGCCCAAGAAAAAAACTGGGTGTTCTCACTGTTGTGGAGATTTGAACAAGGCCTGACAGCTGAGTGTCTCCATCTACTTCCTCCTATGTATTTGTGTAACGATGACCATACACTATGCAATCTGATTGTACAATCTCTGTAAAATTTTCTTTACATTTACCAAAATTATGGAGTAGTAAGACCCACTTTAACAATTGTTTCAATTTGTATCAAATCAGGCAGGCCCTTGCACTACATAGCTTATGGTAGATCTAAAGGGGTTTGTACAGAAAGTGGATGAAAATAAAACAAAAGGGGGGCGTGGCTTGGTGCGCGGAGGGGATGGCAGCACACTGAAGGAGCTCCGAGACACACATGGTGGTTTTTAGCCTAACACCTGACCTGTGGCGTCCAGATGCTCTATTGAACTCCCCGCTCCAGACCGCGCCGCAATTCGGCAGCATCAGCTAACTCTAACATAGCTGACATCTTTAGATATCAATCGGTGGCCTGCAGTGGATCCGCGAGACCTAAGATGGTGCCGACGCCTCATGATGAAGAAGGCAGTGAGGACTCCATGTCAGCTAGGGAGGACACAGGCAGGAGTAAGTCCAGATCAGACCACCCTCTGACATTTGCAGATATGTCAGTATTCACCGCGGACATTAAAGCCACATTTTCAGCAGTTATCACTGATCTGAAAACAAGTATGATGGTGATTAATGAGAAGATGGCAGCGGCTGAAAACGCAGGCAGACACAGGGATAAGGCGATCCACAAATTAGAGGTGACAACAACTCATATACAGCACTTCATAGATATGAACCGGCATATTGAAGACCTTGATAATAGAGGGAGAAGGTGCAATATTAGGGTGAGAGGGATCCCAGAGTCTGTGGAACAAGAACAGATTGTCCCAGCCGCCCGGAGAGTCTTTAACAGCCTGCTTGAAAGGCAAGAAGACACAGAGATTGACTTTGTGAGAGCGCACAGAGCTCTCAGACCTAGGGGATCTAACACAGCACTGCCTCGAGACATAATCTGTTTGCAAAGTTTTACTACCAAAGAAGAGATTATGCGTAAAGCAAGACGGAATGTCCAAATCGTCTTTAATGGCGCTATGATCATGCTATTCCAAGATCTAGCACAGATCACCCTGAAGAAATAGCGCGCTCTACGCCCTCTTCTGGAGAAACTGAGAGCAAAGGAATTGAAGTACACCTGGCGATTTCCGTTCGCCCTCACAGTCGCACACAATGGTCATCAATGCATATTACGCACGCCAGCTGATCTTCCAGAATTCTGCGAGACGCTGGACCTGGGACAACTGGACCTCCCAGACTGGTATGTCGATTTCCTACAGCCACCACTGATAAGGAGTCCATCCTCTTCTCCCTTCTCATCCCCAGACAAGAGACAATTGAAAAAACAAAAACAAAGTCAGGGAGGCAACTCTACAGCAGACACGCCAAGAAGAATGGCCGGTCCTTCTAGAGCCCAGGAATCTGAATAGAAGTGCCGTAATGCTGCTTTATCATTTCATCTCCTAATTCCAACTATTATATGCTTTGTGACATGCAGGTAACAGTATCGCATATTTACTTCTCTTTAAGTTTGCCAAATCTAAATTGCATGGATATCTCACGGAAACATTGGCTCAGTCGCTTTACCTTACAGTCATATAGAGCTTTACTGTTGGTTCTTGCTTGCACAGACCTGACGTTTACAGGTGATACTAGGAAGGACTTACAGGCCTTACCGCACACAATATCCTTGAAAATAGGTCAAAAGTAAGATGCTCTAACTTGACCTCTTCACTGATGTGCCCTGGATGTGGCTCACTGTCAGTCAAGTGAACAATCCACATCATTGCTGGATACTTTCTGAGATGGACATGATCTTATCTAGCTAGACAGACCGTTAGCTCTAGAACAGCAGATTGGCTCGCTCAGGATGTATGAAGATGACAGCCTACGATTTTGCTATGATTTGAACATTTCTTCAAGTGCTTTTAGGTTCCTTAAATCTTCATACTCTAATAATCCGTGAGATCGCACCATATTTAATATGTGGTCGATGACAGTTAATATATACAAGATATGATAACAATTACCTGTCACATTCATCATTTTACCCCCTGTATTGTTTCAGGTTTAAATTAGAGATGAGCTTCAAGTTCGAGTCGAACTCATGTTCGACTCGAACATAGGCTGTTCACAAGTTTGCCGAACAGCGAACAATTTGGGGTGTTTGCGGCAAATTCGAATGCCGCGGAACACCCTTTAAAAGTCTATGGGAGAAATCAAAAGTGCTAATTTTAAAGGCTTATATGCAAGTTATTGTCATAAAAAGTGTTTGGGGACATAGGTCCTGCCCCAGGTCTGGTATGGATTTTAAGGGCAACCCCACGCCAAAATGAAAAAAAAATGGCTTGGGGTCCCCCCAAAAATCCATACCAGACCCTTATCCGAGCACGCAACCTGGCAGGCCGCAGCAAAAGAGGGGGGACGAGAGAGCGCCCCCCCTCCTGAACCGTACCAGGCCACTTGCCCTCAACATTGGGAGGGTGCTTTGGGGTAGCCCCCAAAACACCTTGTCCCCATGTTGATGAGGACAAGGGCCTCATCCCACAACCCTGGCCGGTGATTGTTGGGGTCTGCGGGCGGGGGGCTTATCGGAATCTGGAAGCCCCCTTTAACAAGGGGACCCCCAGATCCCGGGCCCCCCCTCTGTGTGAAATGGTACCTACCATTTCACTAAAAAACTGTCACAAATGTTAAAAATGACAAGAGACAGTTTTTGACAATTCCTTTATTTAAATGCTTCTTCTTTATCTTCCTTCATCTTCTTCTTCTTCTTCTTCTGGTTCTTCTGGCTCTTCTGGTTCTTCCTCCGGTGTTCTCGTCCAGCATCTCCTCCTTGGTGTCTTCTATCTTCTTCTCCTCGGGCCGCTCCGCACCCATGACTCTTCTCTTCATCTTCTTCTTTTCTTCATCTTCCTCTCTTCTTCTCTTCTTCATCTTCTTCTCCGGGCCGCTCCGCATCCATGCTGGCATGGAGGGAGGCTCCCGCTGTGTGACGCGTCTCCTCTTCTGACGGTTCATAAATAATGGGGGGCGGGGCCACCCGGTGACCCCGCCCCCCTCTGATGCACGGGACATGGCGGGACTTCCCTGTGGCATTCCGCGTGACGTCACAGGGAAGTCCCGTCAAGTCACCTGGGGACTGGGGACAGGACCTGGGAAATTCCCATGCCGTTTTTATCAATGAACTTTTATGTGTATTATCGGACCAGCAATGCAATAGCCGCAAGTCGTTTTAAATTACTTTTTTCTTTGAAATGTCATTTTGCTGTCAGACTGTTCTAAACACGGGAAACATGCGCCCCTTTACAGGCATACTGTGGACACCCCCCAGCTACGAAATTTAAAGGGATATTACACGTTTATCGTTTGACTTTAAGCATTATTAAAATCACTGCTCTGAAAAAACGTCAGTTTTTAAAACTTTTTTTTGCATTGATCCATGTCCACTGGGGCAGGATCCAGGTCCCCAAACACTTTTTATGACAATAACTTGCATATAAGCCTTTAAAATTAGCACTTTTGATTATTCATGTTCATGTCCCATAGACTTTAACGGTGTTCGAACAAACTTTTTTCCTGTTCGCATGTTCTGGAGCGAACCGAACAGGGGGGTGTTCGGCTCTTCCTTAGTTTAAATCTATTATATATCTGCCCAAATATATACATTACACCATGGTCGGGTGTAGTCCATAAAACATTATATTACTTTTACAGTTGAGCCAGCCGTGTGTGCCTCAATGAGGCTGTTCTGTTTACATTTACTTGTTTATTTTCAACTTCCAATAGATTGGAAGGTGGGCTGCCTCCTGGTTGTTGTCGCTTCCCAGCGACCCCACAAAGCTTCCCGGACTCCCAAGCGGGGTAGGGGAAATAGCTACGGTACGTTAGGTGGTACCTCTCTTTTGGGGGAGTAGAGGTTTTCTCTGGGGAGAGGTCCACCAGTGATATTCTCCCGCTAAATTAAACAAGTGTTTTTGCTCTTGTTGTTCTTCTTTCTTCTTTTCACTCCTTTTCCTCCTCTATAATCCCCTTACTCCTATTTATCAGAAGGTACCTGTATAGAGGGTTATAGGTTTGTTTTTTCTGACCTGAGAATTGGATACTAACCTCCAAATCATAGTTTTGTCTCTGCAGTTATGACCTCCGAACACTTCCTCCTACACCACCGCCTTGGTTTACTTGTCCTTGGGGCGCCGCCCCCTGGTGATTTCACATAATATCAGAGGCCTAAACATCCCTGAACGCCACTCTACCCTTTTGAGGGAACTTAAAAAAGGTAAGCCACAGTTCGTGTTTCTCTAAGAAACCCATTTTAAGACTCACCACATACCAAGAATCACAAATCCACAGTTCCCTAGGGCTTTCCACGCCACGACTGTATATACTGTATTCTTGAAGGACTCATATAATGACATGCTCATAACTCTAGCCAACATATACTTTCCAAACATAGCTCACATTACATTTTGTCAGCATATTGTGGGAAAGCTACAGGAGTTTGCTAATGGTTGCCTTATATTAGGAGGGGACTTCAGTGTTCCCTTAAACCCCTTTCTTGACACGTCCAATGGTAGGACCTGCATTACTTACAAAATTCTGAAAAACTTAAGTCGCTTCTACAGAAACTGCATCTGGTAGACTTCTGGCTCTTTCTCAATCCAGAGGGAAGGGATTACACACACTTCTCGATCCCACATAATAGATACGCGTGACTAGATTGTCTATTCATCTCCCAAAGGGACCTTTCGAAGCTGACTGACACACGCATAGGAACTCAGACTATCTCGGATCACGCCCCTATCTCCATCTCTATGGATCTCCAGAATTCAACACGACAGCAACCGACTTGGAGATTAAATGCGTCATTGTTGACTGACCAGTCGCTCTTACCTATGATCACTAACAACTTGACGGAATTCTTTAAACACAATACCACCCCCGAGGCCGACCCACTAATGATATGGGAAGCACACAAACCATCCGTGGAACACTGATAGAACTAGGCTCTAGACGTAAAAAAGAAAGAGACGCCCATATAAAGAAACTACTCACCCAAATTAGAACACTGAAGTTATTGCAAAAACAATCCCTCTCGATAGCTTCAGCCAAGAGCCTGCTAGATGCCAGAAAGGACTTACAACAGCTACTTAATTCCAGAGCTAAACAGATGCTATTTTTTAAGAAACAAATCTATTACGATTCGGGAGATAAGGCGGGCAGGTTCTTGGCGAGAGCTCTGAGAGAGCATAATTCAACTAACAATATTGCCAGTATTAGAAACAAGGCAGGGAAGCTAGATATGGCATTAGAGGCACTAGCCCAACACTTTCATAACTTCTACACGAAGCTATAAAACTTGCCACCACAGCACAAACAACCACAAATGTCAGGAGATAGAGCACAAATTATACAGGATTATATAACAAAAAGTGGACTCCCAGCTCTACCAAATTTAGACACAGAACTATTAGAAACCCCAATCTCATCAGCCGAAATTAAACAAGCCATTAAACTACTCAAAGCCGGTAAGAGCCCGGGGCCAGATGGGTTCTCAGCCATCTACTATAAGTCCTTTATGGACATTTTAACTGACCCCTTGAGAGATGCCTTAAACGCGTTGTCCACACCAAGAGCAGTAACACCAGGTTTACTTTCAGCACATATTACAGTTATACCGAAAGCAGGCAAAAACCCTGAGGAGTGTGCTAGCTATCGTCCCATCTCTTTGCTGAACTTAGATGTCAAATTGTTTGCAAAGATACTTGCAATGCGGATGGGACCATTGCTTCCAAAACTGATTGGTATGGAGCAAGTGGGTTTTATGCCGAGCAGAGAGGCTAAAGACAACATGACTAAGGCACTCCTACTTATACATGCAGCAAGGCTGCGGAAGACCGAAGGTTTTCTCCTCTTAACTGATGCAGAGAAGGCCTTCGATCGAGTGGTGTGGGATTTCATGATGGCAGTATGTAGAGGAGTGGGTCTGGGTCCACATATGTTGGCTTGGATCTTTGCACTTTACCAAGATCCCACAGCAGAGCTGAAAATAAATGGCATCCTCTCTGAAAAAGTGCACATTACGAATGGGACCAGACAGGGATGTCCCCTATCGCCTCTATTATTCATTCTCTCACTGGAACCTTTCATCAGATCAGTCCAAAATAACACCGCAATTCAAGGCTTTCAGATCAAGGATAGAGAATGTGAGGGGGCAGCCTATGCCGACGACCTCTTGTTTTTTCTAACAAACCCGACCATAACTCTTCCCAACCTTTTACAAGAATTTGTTCACTATGGATATGTATCCAACTTAAAAATAAATTACACAAAATCAGAGGCTCTAAACATCTTCCTCCCAGATAGATTGCTCACACTGACCAAAACCAACTCATAATTTAGATGGGACACGATTAAGTTGAAATATCTAGGGATCTGGCTTACTCCACAACTACACTCTGCATTTGAGAGAAATTTCGTGACCTTCCTTAAAGGATGTAGGGAGGACCTCATAAAATGGAATGAGAGGTTCTTCTCATGGTTTGGTCGAGCGGCAATAGTAAAAATGGTAATTCTACCCAAATTTCTGTATTTAATATGCTCGTTACCGATTGAAGTTCCTCAGAAATTCTTTAGAGACCTCAACTCGTTGGTTACGAGATTCCTCTGGCAACATAAAAAACCCAGAATCAAATTAACTACTCTAACAAAACCCAAAGATCTAGGAGGAATTAACTTACCGAATTTCCAACACTACTATTATGCCTCACATATAGCCAGCGTTATTGACTGGCATTGTCACGACCTTGTGAAAGATTGGGTTACTCTAGAGACAGATCTAGCCACATTCCCGCTTAAGTACTCGCCATGGGTTGCCTTGAGAAGTTACCCTTATAGCATACGCAATTATCCACTTACTGGCAAGACATTGAAAATCATTAGCACATTAGCTAAACAAAGAGAGCTTACTACTTCTCCCAGTCTTTTGACACCACTGACAGACAACTCTGACTTTACACCAGGTTTGCACAACCTGACACTCAAACCACCATCGCAGAACACTCCCCTGCTGGCAGGTGACTGCTACACAGAGGATAAATACAGAGACTGGTCTTCGCTTAAGACGGAAAAAAAATTACCACAAATGCGACAATGGACCTATTTCCAGATAAGAAGCTATCTAGGCAAATTTAAAAACCCTCAACAATTACATAGACCCTTGACAACCTCGGAGTCGGTGTGTCGGGATGGGAGTCCACTTGACAAGGCTTCTTCAGCCGCCTACTCCCGGATGAGGCGTGCAGGAGTTGAGGGGATGAGCGGACACAGGGGGAGGTGGTCGGAGGAATTGGATGTAGAGATAACGGACAAACAATGGAGGTATGCCTGTGTTTTAGCACATAAATGCTCTATTAGTACAAAACTTCAGGAAACAAGCTACAAATTGCTGACGCGCTGGTATAATTCTCCTGATAAGCTGCACAAATGGGACACACAAAAATCAGAGATGTGCTGGAGGTGCCTCTCGGAAAGGGGTTCTCTAGCCCATATCTGGTGGTATTGCGCTAAGATTGAACCCTTCTGAAATGAAGTACGAAAACTGATTAAAAAAATTACTGAGACTAAAATAATGCTTACTCCAGCATGTTGCTTATTGCACGTGTCCAATTTCTCTTTCAAAGGCTATAAACATTCACTGACAAAACATCTTCTCAACGCAGCTAAATCACTAATCCCCTTACATTGGAACTCAACCCTGTCCCGTCTGTGACCGCTTGGGTGACAAAAGTAGGTGAAATTTCTGAAATGGAGGACACTTTGTCTCAAAATAAAGGCAATATTGAAAGGTTCCACAAAATGTGGCAGCTGTGGTTGGTGTTTAAATACTCACAAGAATCTACCACATAAAATCCCTATGACCTCATGAAACATCTCTCATTGGGTACCCCCCCCCCCCCTTACCCTGACACCACTTTTTCACCTCTTTTACTTGGCTATTCACATTCTGCACACATCTCTCATTATGCTTAAGAATACGCCTACCTTAGATCACTCAGGCTATACTATGTTTATCTACTGTCTACCACTTTTGTTTACGGATAATACCAATCTATTCGGGTTAATCAAACTGAATTGTTTCAATAGGTTTATGCCACAACCTAAATACAAAGTTTGAACTAAAAGGCATTTGTATGAACTATTAATCCAGATTATTCCAAAGGCTGAAAGTGATTGATATGTTCATGTTATTTATCTTCTGCCATAATGATCTGTAATGGTAAAAAGTTTGCAGTTGCATCTGCAATTTTTGCATTGTGCATTATATATCTCTGTTACTTACTTCAATAAAACTCTAAATGGGAAAAAAATAAATAAAACAAAAGGTGGGATAGTAATGAGGAAATTGTGGTCCAGACTGGTAAGCACACTCTACTATGTGATGCAGTGCATGATGGGATACGATCTACTGGAAGTGATGGAAGCAGAAAAAAAAAGAGAAAGATGATTAGAAAAGGCTTCTATTTATTATAAAAAAGTGACATTTTGCCCAAAAAGGTGAACTTAGCCTTTAAAGCTATTACTGGACTTGTTAAGAAAGCATAAAAACTATACTTTGGTTGTAAGATTAGTGCTCAAATTTGTTGTGCAAGATGTTCTGTCAATCTTATGCCGCATACACACGATCGTATTTTCCGACGGGAAATGTTGGATGTGAGTCCGACCGTGTGTATGCTCCATCGGACATTTGTTTTGTTGTAAGACTTTCCACCAACAAATGTTGGCTATTAGGTTCTCAAATTTTCTGCCAACAAAACTTTGTTGTCGGACTTTCCGATCATGTGTACACAAGTTGGTCACACAAAAGTTCACGCTTAGAATTAAGTATGAGCCGGAAGCGCTCGGACTTGTAAAACTAGCGCTCGTAGAGACATCACGTACGTATTGTATGTCACTACATTCGTAATTGTTGGCCAACATTTTGGAAAGAAACAGTCGGAAAGTCAGATCGTGTGTACGAGGCATTGGAGCTTGGTTCAGAGGAACTATGAAGTCAGTGTCATTTTGTATCCCAATTAAATGGCAAGAACAGAATGATCACATGACAAACTGTTTTTTTTGTCTGACTAATGTCACGGTTTTTCAATCTGTTAGTACCAAAGCCACCATCGAAATGGAGCTTAGGCAAAACAGATAAAGATGCTGCAATGTACCAGCCAGGCATGGAGAGTGAAAATTATCATTTTGATTTTAAACTGTGTACATCTGGTGGGCCTTATCCCATATAGTCAGAATTATGTATATAGCCTGGAGAGGGACTTAGGTTTGCCAAATTCAAAAGCATAACTACTGTGCTCAAAACTGCAAGGATGGTGTCTGCTATTTTCAGGTATGAAATTTTCTATCTTTCGAAGATGCCAAATTAATTAACTAATTTCTTTGCACAGGTTGACAACCTTATTTTTTGTACTATATTGATGGTTTGGGCATACCTTTGGGCTGTGAGAATGACCGACTAGAATGGTTTCTCGTTGATTCATCAGTGTTAAGCCTCAAAACTGTCTTGTAGTGCGTGTGATATACAATGTGAAAAATTGGCGCAGCGCTATGAGAACATATATCATTAAAACTACAGTAACCCTTATTACACAAGAAAACATGTTAAAAGTAGAACATCAACAAATACAAATGGTGTCATTAAATAAGTAATTTAAAAAAATCTGCTGCAGTATGATGCGGAACAAAACATGCTACGTTCAATCAAAAACTTCACTGTGCTCTAGCTGAATTCACACAATGTTTGTTTGAGTCCTTAAAACCACTGTGCACACGTGTCTGTGACTGTTTGAATGCTATAATGTTCAAAGTGCGTGCTACACACCCCCACCGGATGGTAACTCACCAAAATTCCTGTGAATCTTCCACTATGTAGGGTCAGAACTCACTTCTTATGGACAATAAATCACTGATCCAAATCCACCAGTCCAGCGATCCGTCACCACTCCGCTCTGATTAAGGTTAGTGTAGAGAGATCACAAAGTGCTCATTGCGCAATAGGTTTATTAAAATTTTACCCATAAAACAAATTTTAAGAAACACACTCACATTAATAAGTGCCCATATATTGGCACTCAGTATATCCAGCGGCTCATATGACAACAAGCACTGCGGTTTTGGGTATCAGAGCCAGCATGCATTCCACTTACAGAAAGTGACATCACTAGATGTGCTGTCAGTGCCGTAGGTCCCGCCTCAACACATTTCACCCAATGAGGGCATCTTCTTGAGTGGAGAGGGATTAAAACACTTGTCAGGTTATTGTTACGGTCAGTGCCCCTGTTAGGGAGATCCACACTTTCTACCGACAGTGAAAGTGAAAAAAAAATCCCACATATATGGTCGTCACCAGAACAGGAATAAAACAGAAATCTTCCAATGGGAGCACTAGTTTTGGTAACCCTGGTGATAACCAAAGATTCCCTCCTTTTGTAAATATTTCCTCTAACTTTCTGTTTTAACTATGGGGCCGGAAGTCAATTAGGTCACAGATGAAAAAAAAAAAAAACTGACAGGGTTTATAACCTTCCCTTACTCTATCTGAAACAAGAAAAAAGTTTTGTCTTTAGTTATACTTTAAGATACTGAAGAGGATACAGCAATGTAAAAATGACCAGCAGAGTTTTATTGAGGTACTGTAAAATAGACCTAACTAGGGGATGTCTAACATTTATTTTATGATGGGATTAGGGGAGTGCATTGAATGTAATTGATATAATTTAAGGTGGCTTATGTGCACACTATAATAGCACTTTTATTTCTTTTTTCTTTTTTTCTTTCAAACGTTGCTGGGACAAGCTGCATAAGAAAGGAAGCTTGAAAAAGCAGATCTTGCTATATGTATGATAACATTCACTTGAAAGCCTCATTATTTTTATGAAGGTGCACGCTGAAATATAGCTGGTGTGAGAACAACTGTCATCTTCCTCTAATTATAGTCCTCTTCACAAATCTTTAGATACATTAAATGATCTTCCACATGAAACTGAATCAAAGAGTGCAGTATGTGTTGCATCTTTCTCTTTCAGATGTAAGGGAAAATCTGTGCTTAATAGGCATAATGAGCATACGGAAACTGCTTTCAAACCAAAAATTATTGTAAATATTGAGAAAAAAAACTCAATGTTTAACTGTACAGGTTTTAGTAATATGTAAAAACATTTTCACAACTATTAAATATAGTAATATGATGGACCTCATTTATTTTTATTTTATATTTACTTTAGTTGTATGAAAGGGTATAAATGATCATAATAACATTGAAAGGAAGCAATAACAATCATTTTGTTTAAACTGTTGATAAAAAGAGCATGTGCAGCTCAGCTTAAAGTGGTTGTAAAGGAAAAAGTGGCGCCATTGGCTCCCGCTTCTGTCAATCAAAGTCAGTTAGCCAATCAGGAAAGAGAGGGGGCGAGACTGAACTGCGACTCCATGTCTGAATGGACACACGGAGGTGCGGCTCAGCTTGGGTGCCCCCATAGCAAGTTGCTTGCTGTGGGGGCACTAGACAGGAGGGAGGGGCCAGGAGCGCCAGCGAGGGACCCGAGGAGGATCCAGGCTGCTCTGTGCAAAACTATTACACAGAACAGGTAAGTATAACATGTTTATTATTTTTAAAGAAAAAAAAGAGACTTTAGTATCACTTAAAGCCAAACATTTTGCTTTTATTCCATGAATAACCTTTCATATAAAACGCCTTCTGTGTACAACATGGAATTTAATTTAAATTAATATTTTAGAGCTCATCTTTAATCCTAGTTACAGTTTAATTTGTTTAGATACCTCTCCTCCCTCCTCTACAAAAGCAAAATATTTTGTTATCAATATTCACCTTCTCCATACTCCAGTGCTACCCTCTGCATCTTCCTCCTCTTGTCCATGTTGGTCCTGTTTTAGCTTAAATTACTCCTAGTATCATATGGTTCTAAGTGTAGCAATAACTCACGATGGAGCTGCTGGTTTAAGCAGGATGTTACCGTCACCTTCTTCACCTCTATTTCACCGGAACCGGGTCTAGGGTCCCGTTGAGTTTACCATATACACTGTAGACACCGGACACTTGAGTATCTTTTCCAATGCTTTAATAAACGTAAATTGAAGGAAGTAGCAGAAAAGAGGTGGAAGGAAAGTTGCAGGGAAGCTCAAATACCTTTTCTTAATATTCTTTGTGTAGCATTAGGGATTGAAACTTGTAGCTGAATATACTCTCTTTGTAGAGTTGAATCTTTGCCCGCCAGGATAGGTCTCTCTCACTAACCTAGCAGCCAGTACGTAGCAAGAACAAAAGTCTCTACCACAGACTTGATTGAAATAAAACCCGTACGATCCTCTGTCACAGGATGTATTGGTTCTCGATGAACAGCGAACACAGCACCAGGACCTTTAAGCCAACCCGGCAGTGCTATGCGGTAAGATTACTTTAGGATACGTCCTCCAACTGAGTCACCAGGCCCCTCTCCAGACCAGCACTCTGCATGATCCTTCCATGACGGGTCCTCCACTGGGATCTTCTCAGTTGTCCAGCCTCTTCACACAGGATAGACTGCTCAGGACCATTCCTCTGCCACTGTAGTAGACCCCAGACAAGCCTCTGAGCCCACCCACATGCCCGCAGCGCCATGGGCCTCCCGGTTGGAGGACCACAAGGTAGTACTCTTAGCGCATACCTAACCAACGACACCCACGGGCACAGTGTGAAATTACATGCAACTCAGCCGAGCTAGAACAGAGACAAATCTGACTATGTATGAACAGATAACCCACTAAATTTACCTATCAGCAGTAGATTAAAAATCTACCAGCGCTACATTAGTAAGCTGCGCAATCATTTTTACTTAATTTAAACTATTCATAACAATGTAATGCAGCACAGGTTATAGGAAAATAATGCATGGGCCTGGGTTTCTGTGCACGGTGGAATGTGTAGTACTATATCCCAAATGCCATTACCTTATAGGTAAAAGCAGGAAGATGCATTTTAGCATTATAGGAGGTCCAAGCATGACCACCATATTCTTTCTACCCCTCAAATGCATGTACCACACAAATACACTTTTTTATATCAATTAGAATTGTATTATAATGTCACCAGCTTGTTGGGCAGCAAACAGATTGGATGCTCCTTATAATTAGCTAGCAAAAATGTACCCATGCATTGAACAGGGCTTAATTCTGAAGTTCTAAAACCTTTTTAGAATTGCTAATAAATCTGTGTCTATTAATAAATAGGATATATATGTACAGAAAATTGAGAGGAGTAGAGAAACAAAATGTACAAAAGTCAGTGTTCTGCACTCTGTACCTCTTAGAACAGCGTACCAAATAAAGAAATTCATAACATCTTACATACTTTGCAGCATACAGAGCAGTAATCCTAAAAATGACTAACTAAAGGGAGGCTACAACTATACAGTTATTAAGGGTTAGATCAAGTGGAAAAAGGTAGTCCAATTGGCATTGGATGTTCGCCCACTGAGCGCCCCACAATACACTTTTTGAATGAAGCCTTGTACCTGACCATGGGTCAGGTCAGTGGTGTATTTACATTTTGTGCTGCCCTAGGCCTGACTAAACTCCTGCACCCCCAAATTTAAATATGACCTGCCCCTTCCTGTCGATGCCACACCCCTTCATGTTTAAGACCTGCCCTGTCATCTGTAAACCACACCCCTTCCTCTTTAGGCTCCACCTCTTCCTCTCTGTACATTAGGCCTACGTTCACATTAGGGAGGGTTTGAAATCTGAACTCGCATGATTTCAAACCGGCAATGCAGTCCGAATTCAGGGATGATTTGACAGACATCTGTGTGGGTTCATGCACAGATGTCTATTCAAATTGCTCCCAAAGTCACCAAAAGTAGTACAGGAACTTATTTTGGGAATCGGTCCGGCTCCGCAAAGTCGGCGTCACACTGATTTGAACTATGTAATTGTCAGCAATAGCTGCCGATTTGGCATGCGATTTGACATGCCAAATCAGCCCAATGTGATTGTGGGCTTAAAGTGGGTACCAAGTGCAGCCTCATCAGTGTCGATCAGTGCAGCCTCACCAGTGCCCACACAGGTGGCAAGGAGACCGCATATTGCCTCTGAAAAGAAATCTGTGTGGATTGCTTTTCAGAGGTGTGACAGTCTTTTTTAATCAGAGCAGCAGAGGGGGGCATTAGTGTAATTGTCTAGGGGGAGGTGATGTTTAAACTTACTAACCAATTTTCCAGCCTCTAGTATGCGTGTACTCTGATTTTCCACCTGTCATGCACACCTTAACATACACACAGAAAGTGTGTCTGTGTGTGCATCGGGGGGTGGCGTATGGACATAGCTGATGGGGCAGGCACAACAGAGATTGGATAGATCATAAGGAGGCGGGGCAAAATTATTGGCCTTTTCAGCAAACTACATTCACACCTGAATGTTTTCAGCTTGTAAAACGCCATAAAAAAAACTGTGAAAACGCCCAACAAGCAAAATCCCATTCATTTAAATGGCCCCTGTTCACATCTGAGTATTTTATCACCTGTAGTAAAATGCCTGAAGCTGCATTCACACCTGAGTGTATTGTTTTCAGGCAGAAAGTTACGCTATTTTTGCCACGATTTTGTACGGGTCAATGTAAAAGAATTAAAAAACGCTTGTAATCTGCCAAAAAGGAAGCTCATGTACTTTTTTAAGCGATGGCCGTTTTGCTTTAGGTGACAGAAAGCTCAGATGTGAACAGGGGCCATTGAAATGAATGGGATTAGTCTTGTTGGATGTTTTTAGAGCTGAGGCTGAGAGCAAAACAACGCCCAAAAACGCCTATGTGTAAACAGAGCCTGAGCTCAAAAAAGTACATGAACTTCTTTATAGGCAGATTATAGGCATTTTTCTGCTTTTTTCTTTGGTGACCTTTTGACCTGTACAAAATTGTGGTAAAAATCGTGGCAAAAATCGTGGTAAAAACGTGCGACTTTCTGTATGAAAAAAATATGCTCAGGTATGAGTGCAGCCTTAACCATTTAGAGTCCTTTCACATTGAAAGCACCTGGGCATCGACAGTAAAGCGGCAACTTTACTGTCGTTTTAGCGGTGCTATTCGGCTGCTAGTGGGGTGGTTTTAACCCCTGCTAGCAGCCAAAAAAGGGTTAAATCCGCCTCCAAAATGCCGCTGCAGCGGCGCTTTGCCGGTGCTGCCCATTGATTTCAATGGGCAGGAGCAGTGTATTCACCGCTCCTACACCGCTCCTACACCGCTCCAAAGAAGCTGCTGGCAGGACTTTTTGTAACGCCCTGCCAGCGCAGTGCCCCAGTGTGAAAGCGCTCAGGCTTTTTTCAAGTGCTATTTTTAGCGCTGTAGCGCCTGAAAAACGCTTTCAGTGTGAAAGGGGTAAGCAGCAGTATACATGTGCTCTTTAAGCCCAGGTTCACACTGATGTGATGTGGGAACCAGTGCGATTCCAGCGCCAGTTGCCACATTGTATCTCTCCAGTGGGCAGATCACACCACCCTCTGCAAACCGCTGTGGGTGTCAATACAATGTTAATGACACACCCAGTTTAGTTCACAGATCGTAGTGCGAACTGTTAACTCGCACAGGAATTGGATCGCATAGGTGAGAACACCCATGCGATCTGATTCTAGTGCTGGGAAAAACAAGTCCTTGCAATTTTTTCTGTGCCAATCCAATGTGAGTTCAGCCATACAATTTCATGGCTGAACTCGCATCTCACAGACATCGCATGTGATCGGTACCACAGGTGTGGTTGCGAATAACATGCAATGTCTGTGATCGCACTGGTGTGAACCTGGGCTGAAGCAGAATAGAAAAGAAAAGCACAGTTCTCCCCCAGCAAGGACACAGAGGGTTAATTACTAGAGAATCTCTATTTCAGATAACAGGAGATAGGAGAAACAAAGTGGAAAAGTTGGAGCACAGATAAGCAGTGCTATGAGGTTTGCAAAGTTTGCAAGGAGACACAGTGAGGATTGGTATTTCCTCGCACCTCTCCAGCCAGGTCAGATAGGCAGAAAGTACACAGTAGCTGGGTCGCTGCTGAAGCCACAATTTGAAGGCTCCGTGTGCACCTGTGGTCACAACACAGGAAGAGAAACTGACCATCTCTCTCACTGCTCTCCCGTCTGTGTAGAGAGGAGGAGGGGGGAACTGTCACCACACCCTGTATGAGAGAGAGACGCTCTCCGAACACTGCAGCCAGCAACTCCGGTGTTCTGTCAAATTCTCATTGAATGGGCTGACTCGAGAGCAGGGCCTTGTTGGCCTAGGCCAAGACACAGCACTGGGTCAGGTGCAAGGCTTTGCCAAGTAGGTCACAGAGCACTGTTCTGATTGGACAAAGGGATGATGACTTTGTCCAATCAAAACAGTGCTTATATTCCCACCCCACACTATAAAAGGTTCCTTCTCATAGGAACAATTTGCAGTGTGTTGTTAAAGTAGTGATAGATAGAGCAGGGCTCAGTTTTCTACTAGCGAGGAGAGTTGGGCCAAACACCCCCCCCCTCCCGGTTTGGTTCGTGACGGAACTCTTGAACATCGCAAAAGTTTGGACCCAAACCGCAAACCCTATTAAAGTCTATGGGATTCAAACTTGAAAATTGCCCATTTTGAAGGCTTATATGCAAGTTATTGCCCATAAAAAGGGTATGGGGGCCCGGGTACTGCCCTGGGGGACATATGTCAATGCAAAAATGATTTTTTTTAAAATTGTTTTTACAGAAGCAGTGATTTTAAAGTGAAACAATAAAAATGAAAAATTCCCTTACATATCGTGCCGGGGGGGGGGGGTCCCCTTAGTCTACCTGTAAAGTGGTGCATCTTTACCATGTATAGAACCTGCTGCAGTAAAACGGACATTTATAAAGAAAAAAAAATTACATTTATATTACTGGCAATACAATACCATTGCCGGCAATACAAAAATGTAAAAAAAAATGGCAAGGGGGTCCACCCAATCCATACCAGGCCCTTTGGGTCGGGTATGGATTTTAAATAGAACCCTACATCAATTAATTTTTTTTAAAAGGGCATGGGGTCCCCCCAAGCATGCAGTCCGGCAGGTCAGAAAAAGGGGGGATAAGCACTGCCCCACCTGTGATGTCACTGACCGGTGCATGCTGGGTTGGTGAGCTCACAAGAGGGCAGTGCCACCAGGTGACATCACTGGGTGGCCCCACCTCTTACCAATTTATGAACTGTCAAATGGTGGAGCAGGCATTCAGCGGTTAGCCTTCATTGTGGCTGTAGCATCTTTTCTTTTTTTAGTGTCCCACGGAGCAGTGGGCATTGTGATTGATGACGAATCTACATCAGGCGACATTGTTGTTTTATTTTTTTAGTAAAGGAATTGTCAAAAACTGCCTTTTTTGGTGAATGAGTAAGGGTAAAATGTACCCCTACTCATTCACATAAAAGGGAGGCTGGGATCTTGGGGCGGGGGCTTATGGATTCTGATAAGCCTCATGCCTGCAGACCCCCACAAACACCGCTCAGGGTTGTTGGGAAGAGGCCCTTGTCTGTCATATACCAGATAAGACCAGAACTGTGTGGACTGCAACAGAGGAAACCCAGGCGCGTATAAGTGAAAATATAAATGATTTATTAAATGAATAAATATAACACAATCACCTCCAATATCACTCAGTGCACCACGACCAATACAAAACAGAACCCCAAAAATAATAATAATAACAGAACAAATATATACAAGTAAGGGAAATACCGAGATCATAAACAGGGCCAGGCCAGGGTCGTCAACGGGAGGTCAGCAGCTGGGGAAGGGAAACAAACAGGACAAGAGAGGATGGATGGATCACAGGAGGGATGGGTCAGATACAAGACTCAGGGTCCAGAGCAAGGAAACAGACAGGGAACAGGAACAACAGGAATCAGGTCTCAGGAACAGGAATCAGGAATCAGGAATCAGGTAAACAGGAATCAGGTAAATAGGATACAGGCTGCAGGTCAGGGCTCAAGGAAAGAGATACCAAGACAAGCATGTGAGGGCTTGCCGGGTATTTATGGGACTGACAATAATTGTCTTCATGTAACACCTGAGCGCAGGGAATGTTGTCTGCTCCATACTGCCAGGATCCATCTGCTGGTGGACGTCAGTACTGCGGCCAAAAGATGAAATAACACCAAAGAGAAAAAAGTATTGTTGCGCTACTAAAAAATTTTTTTCTCTTAAAAGTGTAAATCAGCAGCCAGCATCACCAGTATGATAACCATATAGAAAATGTGATAAATAAATAAATGCAGCGCTAAGTGTCATTAACCATGCATTTTTCTGTGGTTAAACAAACGTATAATCAAACATGTGTTTTCAGTGATTATACAAACATATCACCTTTCATAGGTAATAAGGATGTTCATCCGAAAAAATGTGATGGTGATTCAAAAAATATATAAGTGAAAATAAACAACAAATTATAAGTGCAGTGTCTACACACATGAATCATCTAATTAGAATAATATATATCACCCTACATCACAGCAGTGTATAGTGGTATATAAAGGAATAAAGTCCATACATAAAAAATCTCTAGCGATAACGCTGTGCAAACTGTGGCACTGATGAGATCCCGTAGTGATTGTTACATCTGGTGGGCAATCTTCCTGCATACAGATTTCATATAGAAATAGTAAGGTGGATGCGCTTACCAGAAGGGATGGACACTCTCACCGTACGGCGGGGTGTCATAAGGGCTTGTGGATCCTGATGATCCTATGGGTGTTCACTGGAAACTCGGTGAGGAGTGCCAATGGACAGTACCGGAAATTGCATACACAGCGACTTCAGAGACAAGATAGACTGTAGGTCATCGGATGGATGGATAGATTCGCCTCTCCCAATACGCTGGTGGCCGAAAGGATGTAGTTCTCACCACGTCACAATGTCATCCACATAGGGAAAAAAAGGGAATCTCCACATGGTGCGTGAACCGATAAAAGCAGGTTTATTTGAAATCATCAGCGGTACAGCAGACGTTTCACAAGCATCAGATGAAAAAGTTGAACAAGTGATCACAAGTTGAATAAAAATAGGATTGGAAATTAGCGTGGTAACAGAGTAACAGCAGTCAGCAACCCGACATGTTTCAGACGATTGTCCATCTACAGGGGCATATAGCTGGATATCTGAAACCAGGCTGTACATATAGCCATACTAATACATCTAATAGTAGTCAGCTGTGTGACTCTTGTCTCATGGCCGCTACTCGGCCAATCAGAGACAGGCAACAGTGTCTACCATAACACAGACCATCTGTGTAAAGCACTCCCCAAGCTTCCTCTCAGCCAATCAAAGACCGCCGCGGGTCACATGACACCTCCGACCCATCACCGCTTCTCGGGCCGGATCATGTGACTTTCCCAGAATGGATTCTGGTTAATGGAGGCTACAGGGATATAATCATCTAGTGCACTTAATAATGACGTAATCGCACGGCCACGGCTGCGCTCCAAACCTCTCTCTCAGTTCAACCAACCGAGAGAGAGGGGATAGGGCAGGAGGAGGACTAATTCCACCAGACTGTCTCCAATCTATGTCATTGCACAAGCCGGATCAGCGCTCCTCTCCTGGTTACTTCCTGTGTCACCAGAAGCACCAATGGATTACTAATAGGCACAGGGGACACCAATGACAATAAAAATAATACTAAAATTGCTATAAAATATATTGAAAATATTAAAAATTGTAAGGCTGAGCACCGCAACCATTTGAATGGCTCTCTTTTACAGAAACATAGATTATATTAATTATGTAAATATGTCAACCTTACAGTACATTCATATATCAAAATAGCCCGTTGTTTCCAAATCACCCCTCAACAGGAAACAACAAGTAATCCGTGGACATTTCATTATCACTATTACTAAAATGTCCCAGGTCTGTGGTTATAAAATGGAAAAGGAAAGGAAAAAATAATAAAATAAATAATAAAAAATAATAAAATAAATAAATAAAAAAATAAAAAATAAAAAATAATAGAAAATAAAATAAAAAATACAAATAAAAAAACCTTGATATTAAATCTTATATACCATCTTATATACTGTACCAACCCACAAACTTCCATATTCATGAGACCCTATGAAGGACTTGTCGGACGGCCCTGGGGGTAAACACAACCCGGGATCGTATGAACAAGAACTGTAAATACCACCAAAAAAACCTCTATAAGGACTTTAAGACTTATTGATAAATGCATTCACATCCCATTCAACGTTTAACCCATAAGGGGAATAGCTCTTTAACTGGAAGATCCAGAAGGTTTCCAGCTTAGACACTCCTCTCATGCGTGGGCCACCCCTCCAGTGTGTAACAAACCTGTTTATAATCTGAAATTTAGTACCTCTGGGGTCCCTATCGTGGAACTGAAGGAAATGACGAGGTACGCTGTGGTTGGTACGCCCCAGTTTGATGGCAGTAATGTGTTCGTTAACCCTAGTACTAATGTTCTAATTGTCCGTCCTACATATTGTTTATTACATGAACATGTAATAAGATACACTATGTAACGTGTGGCACACGTCACAAAGTGTTTCAGATGGTAAATAGTTGAAGTCACTGTGGATTGGAATGTCTCAGATTTTTTTCTCAAGAGATTGTGCACACATACGTTGCACCTCTTGCAGGGATGGTAACCCTTCTTTTCAGGAAAGAACGAAGGTTTGACAGGGGCCTCAATCACATTATGTGCAATACGGTTTCTTAGAGAGGGAGCTCCACTAAACGTAACACTGGCTCTAGGGGGGAAGGACCGGGCCCAAACTGGGATCGTTTGTCAGAACATCCCAATGACGGTTCAAGATACGTTTTATACATTTATGCTGGACCGAGAATTGTGTAAATAGCGACCATTTAAACTTGTCACCTGGAAGAAGTTTTGTTTTTTCCATGATGAGTGTCTCTCGATCAATAGAAAATATTCTACTAATCTCCTGGTCAATCATAGATGGTTGGTAGCCCTTTTCAATAAAGCGTTCTTTTAAGAACTGAGCTTGTTTAGTAAAGTCAAGGGGATTAGTGCAGTTTCTGCGAATACGCAGTAGTTGACCGCGTGGGACCGAATCCAGCCATGGACCGTAATGGCAGCTATCTGTAGAGATATAGCCGTTTTTGTCCGTAGGTTTGAAAAACGTGCTGGTGACGATCTGACAGTCTGCTATAGAAATCTCCAAGTCAATAAAATGAATAGAGGTTGTGCTCAGTTCGTATGTGAGAACTATACCCCTATCATTGTTAAAAAGAAAAAGAAGATATCCCCTGTGGGGCTTTAAAGCAGCAAAAAATTATGAAAATAATACGTTGTTAATTGAAAGGGGTTTTTTTAATTAGTGGGACTTAACCGTAATGGTTAAAAAAGAGCTGTGCTACAGGAGATGAACACAAATGAAGCTGGCACAAGTTTATACAATGATCAAGCGCTATAATAGGGTGATATACTGACGCGTTTCGACCCCGTTGGGTCATCTTCAGAGGATTGAGGCGCTGTGACAAAATTTACATATTAGAGTTCATGGATGTGACCATAAAAATATAATTTAATATATATATGTTTAACAGTATAATTACCAATCACATTGTGTTTGAGCAGTTTCTCCTGAGCTTATAATTCTCTGACGTCTTCCCCACCGGGTCCCGACAGGGGTCCCCAGCCGTCCACCACGTCAGCAGGGGAGAAGGGGGGTTTACTCGTCCATGCGTGTCTTACAAGGAGTCACACCAAGTGGATATTTCCCAAAACTGGGGAGGAGTGTGGGGGCAAGCGAGCGACACCTGCAGCCAAAGCATCAAATAACAGACAACTGTACCATCAGTGCGTTCTGTTTAGCACGGATAGAGATATATGTATCATGTGTCACTTTTTGAAAAAAAGGATAACTCTGTTTGTAATTTATTTAATATTTGTTTGATGTTGTCTGTACTTATTGGGGTCAGCGATGTATGAATATTCCCATAGTGGTGATGGTAACAAAGGGGGGGGAGGGGTTAACAAGGGTAGATAGGACTGCATGTAGAAATTAGTATGTCAGAGTATGTAATGTAAAGAGTAAATAGTGGTATCTATGTGTTGGCCGTGAAATAAGTGACAAAGTAGGGTGAGAATATAGGAATGTAAAGAAAAAGGCGAGTGTGGGGAGAACATGTAAGGAAAAAAGGGGATGGGCAGACTAGTAAGGAATGGGAAAAAAAAAAAAAAAACAGGGGAAAGAAAGAACGGGAAGGAGGGGGGATGGTTAAGGGGAGAATTCTCCGCTTAACCATCCCCCCCTCCTTCCCGTTCTTTCTTTCCCCTGTTTTTTTTTTCCATTCCCTACTAGTCTGCCCATCCCCTTTTTAAACAAAAAGGAAAAGGAATTCCTTGTTCCGGTAGACCCCCGGATACCAGTGATGTACTACCTCCCGAAAATACACAAAAATGCAACCAGGCCCCCAGGGAGACCCATTATAAGTGGCATAGATTCTATAACCTCTAGGATTGGCCGCTATATAGACTTCTTCCTCCAGCCTCTAGTCCGTAACGTCCTGTCATATCTCAAAGATACGGGTGACACTATTTGTCGCCTCAAATCCATCGATAACCACGATGATCTCATCTTGGTTACGGCGGACGTTACTAGTCTGTACACTTGTATTCCACACTCACTGGGATGGGCTGCTGTAAAGCACTACCTGTCAATAAGTAGGAACATCCCACCAAGACAGCAATCTTTTGTCATGGACCTCCTTCGTTTTGCCACACAATCAAACTATTTTTGGTATGACAATCAATTTTTCTTGCAGAGGAAGGGCGTGGCAATGGGGGCAAAATTTGCCCCCAGCCTCGCCAACCTATTTATGGCTCTGTGGGAGGAGAATGTCGTCTATCTGTTACGGCGACCAGAGGTCTGTCTTTGGGCCAGGTATATAGATGACATCCTCCTCCTATGGAAAGGAGACGAAGAAACCCTCCACGATTTCATGACGACCCTTAATAACAATGATAGGTGTATAGTTCTCACATACGAACTGAGCACAACCTCTATTCATTTTCTTGACTTGGAGATTTCTATAGGAGACCGTCAGATCGTCACCAGCACGTTTTTCAAACCTACAGACAAAAACGGCTATATCTCTACAGATAGCTGCCATTACGGTCCATGGCTGGATTCGGTCCCACGCAGTCAACTACTGCGTATTCGCAGAAACTGCACTAATCCCCTTGACTTTACTAAACAAGCTCAGTTCTTAAAAGAACGCTTTTTTGAAAAGGGCTACCAACCATCTATGATTGACCAGGAGATTAGTAGAATATTTTCTATTGATCGAGAGACACTCATCATGGAAAAAACAAAACTTCTTCCAGGTGACAAGTTTAAATGGTCGCTATTTACACAATTCTTGGTCCAGCATAAATGTATAAAACGTATCTTGAACCGTCATTGGGATGTTCTGACAAACGATCCCATTTTGGGCCCGGTCCTTCCCCCTAGAGCCAGTGTTACGTTTAGAGGAGCTCCCTCTCTAAGAAACCGTATTGCACATAATGTGATTGAGGCCCCTGTCAAACCTTTGTTCTTTCCTGAAACGAAGGGTTACCATCCCTGCAAGAGGTGCAACGTATGCGCGCACAATCTCTTGAGAAAAAAATCTGAGACATTCCAATCCACAGTGACTTCAACTATTTACCATCTGAAACACTTTGTGACGTGTGCCACACTGGAGGGGTGGCCCACGCATGAGAGGAGTGTCTAAGCTGGAAACCTTCTGGATCTTCCAGTTAAAGGGCTATTCCCCTTATGGGTTAAATGTTGAATGGGATGTGAATGCATTTATCAATAAGTCTTAAAGTCCTTATAGAGTTTTTTTCGGTGGTATTTACAGTTCTTGTTCATACGATCCCGGGTTGTGTTTACCCCAGGGGCCATCCGACAAGTCCTCCATAGGGTCTCATGAATATGGAAGTTTGTGGGTTGGTATATAAGATGGTATATAAGATCTAATATCGAGGTTTTTTTATTTTTATTTTTTATTTTATTTTCTATTATCTTTTATTTTTTATTTTATTATTCATTTATTTTATTATTTTTAATTTTTTATTTTTTATTTTATTATTTTTTCCTTTCCTTTTCCATTTTATAACCACAGATCTGGGACATTTTAGAAATAGTGATAATGAAATGTCCACGGATTACTTGTTGTTTCCTGTTGAGGGGTGATTTGAAAACAACGGGCTATTTTGATATATGAATGTACTGTAAGGTTGACATATTTACATAATTAATATAATCTATGTTTCTGTAAAAGAGAGCCATTCAAATGGTTGCGGTGCTCAGCCTTACAATTTTTAATATTTTCAATATTTTTTATAGCAATTTTAGTATTATTTTTATTGTCATTGGTGTCCCCTGTGCCTATTAGTAATCCATTGGTGCTTCTGGTGACACAGGAAGTAACCAGGAGAGGAGCGCTGATCCGGCTTGTGCAATGACATAGATTGGAGACAGTCAGGTGGAATTAGTCCTCCTTCTGCCCTATCCCCTCTCTCTTGGTTGGTTGAACTGAGAGAGAGGTTTTGAGCGCAGCCGTGGCCGTGCGATGACGTCATCATTAAGTGCACTAGATGATTATATCCCTGTAGCCTCCATTAATCAGAATCCCTTCTGGGAAAGTCACATGATCCGGCCCGAGAAGCGGTGATTGGTCGGAGGTGTCACGTGACCCGCGGTGGTCCTGTGTCCTGTGAGATGACAGGTACCTGATGCCGGTTTTTGATTGGCTGAGAGGAAGCTTGGGGAGTGTTATGGTAGACACGGTTGCCTGTCTCTGATTGGCCGAGTAGCGGCCATGAGACAAGAGTCACACAGCTGACTACTATTAGATGTATTATTATGGCTATATGTACAGCGTGGTTTCAGATATCCAGCTATATGCCCCTGTAGATGGACAATCGTCTGAAACATGTCGGGTTGCTGACTGCTGTTACTCTGTTACCACGCTAATTTCCAATCCTGTTTTTATTCAACTTGTGATCACTTGTTCAACTTTTTTGTCTGATGCTTGTGAAACGTCTGCTGTACCACTGATGATTTCAAATAAACCTGCTTTTATCAGTTCATGCACCATGTGGAGATTCCCTTTTTTTCCCTATGTGGATGACATTGTGACGTGGTGAGAACTACATCCTTTCGGCCACCAGCGTATTGGGAGAGGTGAATCCATCCATCCATCCGATGACCTACAGTCTATCTTGTCTCTGAAGTTGCTGTGTATGCAATTTCCGGTACTGTCCATTGGCACGCCTCACAGAGTTTCCAGTGAACACCCATAGGATCATCTGGATCCACAAGCCCTTATGACACCCCGCCGTACGGTGAGTGTGTCCATCCCTTCTGGTAAGCGCATCCACCTTACTATTGCTATATGAAATCTGTATGCAGGAAGATTGCCCACCAGATGTAACAATCACTACGGGATCTCATCAGTGCCACAGTTTGCACAGCGTTATCGCTAGAGTTTTTTATGTATGGACTTTATTCCTTTATATACCACTGTACACTGCTGTGATGTAGGGTGATATATATTATTCTAATTAGATGATTCATGTGTGTAGACACTGCATTTATAATTTGTTGTTTATTTTCACTTATATATTTTTTGAATCACCATCACATTTTTTCGGATGAACATCCTTATTACCTATGAAAGGTGATATGTTTGATTATATGTTTGTATAATCACTGAAAACGCATGTTTGATTTTACGTTTGTTTAACCACAGAAAAACGCATGGTTAATGACACTTAGCGCTGCATTTATTTATTTATCACATGAAATAACACCAGCAGGGAAAGATTCCCCTGACAGTTCCAAACTGCCAGGAGACACCTGCTGGTGGACCCCAGTACTGCACGCCAAATGATATATCTTACCAGCGGATGGACCCTTTCCTGACATTGTCCCTATCAACATAGGGACAATGTGCTTTGGGGCAGGGGGAACAGAGTCACCCCCTGCCCCAAAGCATGCCCCCATGTTGAAGGCATGTGGCCTGGTATGAGTCAGGAGGGGGCACTCGCTCTCCCCCCTTTTCTGTCCTTCCAGGTTGCATGCTTGGGTAAGGGTCTGGTATGGATTTTGGGGGGCCCCATGCCGTTACTTTTAATTTTTGGTGATGGGGTTCCCCCTACAATCCATATCGGACCCAAAGGGCCCGGTATGGATTGGGGGGACCCCATGCCATTTTTTTTCCACTTTTTTTCTATTGCCGGCAATGTTTTTCTTTTCATTCAGCTGTCAGCGGGGTAGCCCATTCAAAGCTGATGACTCATCCATTGTTAAGAACGCAGTAGCCGGGTTACCAGCCCACTCCTTAAAAAACAGCTATGCACTATGAAGCATGCAGTGCATTGCGGGGTGCTCCACAGGAGAACATCACACCAAATTTGTGTGTTCGCTAAACAGGCGAACAGGCAATGTTTGGGCCGAACTTTTGCTCGGCTTAAATTTTTCGCCCAAGTCTACTAGTGAGTTACACCATTTTTCATTCAATAAAGTGCATCCAATCACACATTTCCCAGTTTCTATTCAATTTGGGTAATAAGCCCCCCATCATGTCTGGGGGGCCAACAATCAGAGGCAGACGTTCCCATGCCACTATGAGCAGGCCAGAAGCATCTGTGTCCACAGTCAACGGTGGTCTGTCCTCAGGCAGGGCACATTTGTTTCTGTTTAGTGATGTTGCCCATGCTACCCAGCCACAGCATGCAGAGGAGTAGAGTTGGGCCAAATACCCCCCTGGCTTGGTTGTCGCCAAAACTCTCTAACATCGCAAATGTTCATATCCAAATTATGAACTCTATTAAAGTCTATGGGACCCAAGCTTGAAAAATCAAAAGTGCCCATTTTGAAGGCTTATATGCAAATTATTGGCCATAAAAAGGGTATGGGAGCCCGGGTACTGCCCTGGGGGACATGTATTAATGCACATTTTTTTTAAAAGATGATTTTTACAGGAGAAGTAATATTAATAATGCTTAAAGTGAAACAATAAAAATGAGAAAATTCATTTAACCACTTAAGGACCAGAAGGTTTACCCCCCCACCCTTAACAACCAGACCATATTTTTCATTTTGTGCAAGTTTAACCACTTGACGACCGCCTAACGACGATATACGTCGGCAGAATGGCATGGGCAGGCAAAATCACGTACCTGGTACGTGATTGCCTTCCCGCGGGCGGGGGGTCTGATCGGACCCCCCCCGTGCCCGAGGCGGTCGGCTTTGGTCTGACAGCGATCAGAGATGAGGGGGAGGCCATCCATTTGTGGACCCCCCTCGCGATCGCTCCCAGCCAATCGGAATCTTCCCCTGCCTCTGTGTAGTACAGGATACAGACAATGTCATCTCTCCTCAGCTTGGCAGTTTCCATTCCGGCGCCGAGGAGAGAAGACTGTAATGTGAGTGCACAACACACACACATCACAGTAGAACATGCCAGGCACACTTTACACCCCCCTTTACCCCCCGATTTCCCCCCCCGATCACCCCTCCCCCGTCACACTGACACCAAGTAGTTTTTTTTCATTTCTGATTACTGCATGGTGTCAGTTTGTGACAGTTAGTGTGGTAGGGCAGTTAGTGTTAGCCCCCTTTAGGTCTAGGGTACCCCCTAACCCCCCCCAATAAAGTTTTAACCCCTTGATCACCCCCCGTCGCCAGTGTCACTAAGCAATCGTTTTTCTGATCGCTGTATTAGTGTCACTGGTAACGCTAGTTAGGGAGGTAAATATTTAGGTTCGCTGTCAGTGTTTTATAGCGACAGGGACCCCCATATACTATCTAATAAATGTTTTAACCCCTTGATTGCCCCCTAGTTAACCTTTCACCACTGATCACCGTATAACCGTTACGGGTGACGCTGCTTAGTTTGTTTATTTTTTATAGTGTGAAGGCACCCGCCGTTTATTACCGAATAAAGGTTTAGCCCCCTGATCGCCCGGCAGTGATATGCATCGCCCCAGGCAGCGTCAGATTATCGCCAGTACCACTAACACCCACGCACACAGCATACGTCTCCCTTAGTGGTATAGTATTTGAACGGATCAATATCTGATCAGATCTATACTAGCGTCCCCAGCAGTTTAGGGTTCCCAAAAATGCAGTGTTAGCGGGATCAGCCCAGATACCTGCTAGCACCTGCGTTTTGCCCCTCCGCCCAGCCCAGCCCAGCCCAGCCCAGCCCACCCAAGTGCAGTATCGATCGATCACTGTCACTTACAAAACACTAAATGCATAACTGCAACGTTCGCAGAGTCAGGCCTGATCCCTGCGATCGCTAACAGTTTTTTTGGTAGCATTTTGGTGAACTGGCAAGCACCAGCCCCAAACAGCGTCAGGTTAGCGCCAGTACCGCTAACACCCACACATGCACCGTACACCTCCCTTAGTGGTATAGTAGCTGAACGGATCAATATCTGATCTGATCAGATCTATACTAGCGTCCCCAGCAGTTTAGGGTTCCCCAAAACACAGTGTTAACGGGATCAGCCCAGATACCTGCTAGCACCTGCGTTTTGTCCCTTGGTCCAGCCCAGCCCACCCAAGTGCAGTATCGATCGATCACTGTCACTTGCAAAACACTAAACGCATAACTGCAGCGTTCGCAGAGTCAGGCCTGATCCCTGCAATCGCTAACAGTTTTTTGGTAGCGTTTTGGTGAACTGGCAAGCACCAGCGGCCTAGTACACCCCGGTCATAGTCAAACCAGCACTGCAGTAACACTTGGTGACGTGGCGAGTCCCATAAGTGCAGTTCAAGCTGGTGAGGTGGCAAGCACAAGTAGTGTCCCGCTGCCACCAAGAAGAAGACAAACAGGCCCGTCGTGCCCATAGTGCCCTTCCTGCTGCATTCACCAATCCTAATTGGGAACCCACCACTTCTGCAGCACCCGTACTTCCCCCATTCACATCCCCAACCAAATGCAGTCAGCTGCATGAGAGGCATTTTTGTGCCACCTGGGCATGGAATGCCCAGGTGGCACAAAACACCCCCAAATGACCCCATTTTGGAAAGTAGACACCCCAAGCTATTTGCTGAGAGGTATAGTGAGTATTTTGCAGACCTCACTTTTTGTCACAAAGTTTTGAAAATTGAAAAAAGAAAAAAAAAAATTTTCTTGTCTGTCTTTATTTTCAAAAACAAATGAAAGCAGAAAAATACTCACCATGCCTCTCAGCAAATAGCTTGGGGTGTCTACTTTCCAAAATGGGGGTCATTTGGGGGGGGGGGGTGGTGCCACCTGGGCATTCCATGGCCTCCGAAACTGTGATAGGCAATGAAGAGTGAAATAAAAAATTTGCACCCTTAGAAATCCTGAAGGCGGTGATTGGTTTTTGGGGCCCCGTACGTGGCTAAGCTCCCAAAAAGTCCCACACATGTGGTATCCCCATACTCAGGAGAAGCAGCTAAATGTATTTTGGGGTGCCTGTGTGAGCAATATATCATTTAGTGACAACTTTGTGCAAAAAAAAAAAAAAAATTGTCACTTTCCCGCAACTTGTGTCAAAATATAAAATATTCCATGGACTCAACGTGCCTCAAAGCAAATATGGGGTCATTTGGATGGGTTTTGTGCCACCTGGGCATTTTACGGCCTTCAAAACTGTGATAGGTAGTGAGGAGTAAAATCAAAAATTTACGCCCTTAGAAATCCTGAAGGCGGTGATTGGTTTTCGGGGCCCCGTACGCGGCTAGGCTCCCAAAAAGTCCCACACATGTGGTATCCCCGTACTCAGGAGAAGCAGCTGAATATATTTTGGGGTGCAATTCCACATATGCCCATGGCCTGTGTGAGCAATATATCATTTAGTGACAACTTTTTGTAATTTTTTTTTTTCGTCATTATTCAATCACTTGGGACAAAAAAAATGAATATTCAATGGGCTCAACATGCCTCTCAGCAATTTCCTTGGGGTGTCTACTTTCCAAAATGGGGTCATTTGGGGGGGTTTTGTACCGCCATGCTATTTTAGCACCTCAAGAAATGACATAGGCAGTCATAAACTAAAAGCTGTGTAAATTCCGGAAAATGTACCCTAGTTTGTAGACGCTATAACTTTTGCGCAAACCAATAAATATACGCTTATTGACATTTTTTTACCAAAGACATGTAGCCGAATACATTTTGGCCTAAATGTATGACTAAAATTGAGTTTATTGGATTTTTTTTATAACAAAAAGTAGAAATTATCATTTTTTTTTTCCGTTTATAGCGCAAAAAATAAAAACCGCAGAAGTGATCAAATACCATCAAAAGAACGCTCTATTTGTGGGAAGAAAAGGATGCAAATTTTGTTTGGGTACAGCATTGCATGACCGCGCAATTAGCAGTTAAAGCGACGCAGTGCCAAATTGTAAAAAGTGCTCTGGTCAGGAAGGGGGTAAATCCTTCCGGGGCTGAAGTGGTTAACTGCTAATTGCACAGTCATGCAGTGCTGTACCCAAATTTAACTAAATTTGCATCCTTTTTCCCCTAGAAATAGAGCTTTCTTTTGGTGGTATTCAATCACCACTGAGATTTTTATTTTTTGCAATATAAATGAAAAAAGACCAAAAATTTTGAAAAAAAAAAATATTTTCTACTTTTTGTTATAAAAAATATCACTCAAACTCAATTTTTGTCATACGTTTAGGCCATATTGTGTCCAGCCACATGTCTTTGGTAAAAAAAAATTCAAGAAGCATATAATTATTGGTTTGCGCAAAATTTATAGTGTCTACAAATTATGGTATATTTACTGGAATTTACGCAGCATTTACTTTCTGACTGCTTATCTCATTTCTTGAGGTCCTAAAATGGCAGGGCAATACAAAACCCCCAAAATGACCCCTTTTTGGAAAGTAGACACCCCAATGAATTTAATTAGAGGCAGTTTGAGCTCATTGAATATTTCATTTTTTTTTTGTCACAAGTGATTGAAAAATGACAAAAAACAAACAAAGTTGTCACTGAATTATATATTTATCACACATGTCTTGGTTATATGTGGAATTATACCCCAAAATATATTCTGCTTCTCATGAGTATGGGGATACCACATGTGTGAGACTTCTTCAGGATTTCAAGGGGCATAAATTGTTTATTTCACTTCCTCACTACCTATCAAAGTTTTGGAGGCCCTGAAATGTTAAGATAGCATCAAACCCCACCAAATGATGCCTTTTTGGAAAGTGGACACCCCAAGCTATCTGCTGAGAGGCATGTGGTATCTCACACATGTGGTTTGCCCATAAGCAGCAGATGTATTTTGGTGTGTAATTTCACCGCAAATAGGTTTGGGTGTCTACTTTCCAAAACGGGGTCATTTGGAGTGTTTGGTGCTATCTTGACATTTCAGGGCCTCCATAACTGTGATAGATAGTGAGGAAGTGAAATCAACAATTCATGCCCTTTGAAATCCTGAAGGTGGTGATTGATTTTTGGGGTCCTGTACAAGGTTAGACTGCCAAAAAGTCTGTGTTATCCCCATACTCAGCAGATGCAGCAGTATGTATTTTGGGGTGTAATTTCACATATACCTTTGGCATGTTTGAGCAATATATCATTTAAGTGACAACTTTGTGTAAAAAAAAATAATAACATGTTGGTCATTTTCCCAAAACTTGTGGCAAAACATAAAATATTCCATGGACACAACATATCTCTCATCAAATAGCTTAGGGTGTCTACTTTCCAAAAAGGGGTCATTTGGGGGTGTTTGAACTGTCCTGACATTTTATACCCAACATTAAAAGCCTATTCCACACATCACCCACTCTTCTAACCACTTGAAGACCAAGCCTTTTCTGACACTTTTTGTTTACATGAAAAAAAAAATGTTTTTCTATAAAATTACTTTGAACCCCCAAACAGTATATAATTTCTTAAAGCAGAGGCCCTACAGAATAAAATGGTGGGTATTGCAAAAAAAATTTCCACACAGTATTTGTGCAGCGATTTTCCAAACGCAATTTTGAAAAAAAAAAAAACATTTTTGAATTTTAATGCACAAAAACACATTACATTGCCCAAATGTTTGGTAAAATATAAAAGATGATCTTATGCCAAGTACATAGATACCAAACACGACATGCTTTAAAATTGCGCACGCTCGTGCAGTGGCAACAAACTACATACATATTTAAAACCCTTTACAGGTTACCACTTTTGATTTACAGAGGAAGTCTACTGCTAAAGTTACTGCCCTTGGTCTGACGTTCCTGGTGATACCCCACATGCATGGTGCAATTGCTGTTTACATACGACACAAGACCAATGCTTGCGCTTGCCTTTGCACGCGAGCATGGGGGGACAGGGGTGCTTTAATTTTTTTTCTTTTCTTTTTTTAATTATTTATTTTGCTTTTTTATTTAATTTTTTACACTGTCCCTTTCATTTATTTATTTTATCACGTTTATTGTTATTACAGGGAATGTAAATATCCCCTATGATAGCAATAGATAGTGACAGGTACTCTTTTTTTGAAAAATGTGGGGTCTATTAGACTCTAGATCTCTCCTCTGCCCTTAAAGCATCTGACCACACCAAGATCGGTGTGATAAGATAAGATAAATCGAAATGATGAAATGCTCATAGCTTCCAGTTTCTTAGGACATAGAGATGATTGGAGCCATTATGGTCCCTGATCAGCTCTATGGTCAGCTAGTGGAACCACTGGCTACATTCTGTGGTTCCCTGGTGGGACAGATGGGCCCGAGAAAACCATGGAAGGCGGCGGGAAGGGGGGACGTCCCCTCCCACTGCTTCTAAACGCAGCCTAGCAGCTAATTATTCGCTAGGATTGCTTTTACATATAAGCTGCCTGTCCGCTGAAAAAAAACAATACTAAGATGATGCCTAAACTTGCAGGCATAATTCTGGTATAACCACTCAAAATTCAGCAACATACCAGTACATGGCTAGTCCTTGTTGGGCATAGATTGTAATGTTCTTTTTTTTCATGCAGCCTGTGGGATGAATGAAAAAAGAGAAACTAACAGATTCCTCCATTCACATTGATTGATGTGGATGAAGAAATCCCTGCCAAGAAAAGTGATAAAAAATACATGCCGAAGCATAGGGGCAACCTGCCCCTATGTTAACCCCAGCCCCTATGCTTCGGCATAAATGCTTTTTTTTTTTAACTGTGGCTGTGAAATGACCTCCTACAGAGCTAGAGTTGCTGATTTACGTATCGTGAGAGCAAACCCTGTTGCTGTCAAAATAAACAAATCAGTGCTGCAGCTACATGGCGTACCTGCAAACAATGGTTAACAATAAACACACAGTATCAATAAAACATTAACTAAAAGAAACAACTTTTTTAAACTGAAATCTGTGCCAAAAAAAAGAGTAAAAAACATGTCCCGAAGCATAGCTGCAATCCACCCCTATATCCACCCCAGCCCCTATGCTTCATCATATATGCTCTTTTTTAAACTGTGGTGGTGAAATCACCTCCTACAGCTCTGGAGTTGCTGATTTTATGTATTGTGAGTGCAAACCCTGTTCCTGTCAAAATAAACAAATCAGTGATGGAGCTAAAAGGCATACCTGCAAAGCAAACAATGGTTAACAAAAAACACAGTAACAATAAAGCATTACAGTATTGTATAAAGTACAGTAAAACAGTAAGAACAGAATATTAACTCAATAAAACGACAACTATTTTTGGCATTTTTATTTATTTTTTATGTTTTTATTTATTTTTACACTTTTATTGTAACTATATATGTTCCAGATTAGGGTCTTTCAAAATTTTATAGCCATCTAACATCTTGCGAGACCCTGTGTGAAAGTGTACCCTATACTAATACTCCACTAGTGTGTGGTAGCGACAGAAACAGTCCCTTAAGCAGAGACCAGGCTGACCAGGACAGGAGGGGCAAAAATAGTGGGTGTCATGCCTATATCCGCATTTTCTACAGACACAACATCTTTTTTGGGGTCCTCTTTGGGTAGAGATACCAGGGAGGACATCCAGAAAATGCTTCTCATGCAGTAGGCTCACTGCATCTGGATTGTGAATTTGGGTGACCGCACCTTCTGGAAACAAAAGGGCTGTGATGATCTTTTCCTGGAATTTTAGGAAGGATCCAAGTCTTCCTGACATTTTGTATAGCACAGCAGAGCCAATTGGAATAAGTATACAGACAATCTTATTGTACCAGCGTCTGGCCTTAAGTATGGCCCAATCATCTGGTCATTGAAGTCCACCCCTCCCATGTTAAGGTTGTATTCGTGGATACAGAGGGGCTTCTCAAGAACACTAGTCGCCATTGTATTTTGGACTATATCTGCGAAAACATTCCGTGTGTCCTTCCACTGCAAGCAAATTATTACACATCAAGCAGGCTCTCTCCTTCTTTTGAAGGCTTATATGTATATGGGCATATGTATGCCCAAGTAATTGGGCATACAATGGTTATAGGGGTCCAGGTCCTGCCCTGGGGGACATGTATCAATAAAAAAAAGTTTGTGAAAAACGTAATTTTTAAATGAGCAGTGATTTTTTGATTTTTAAAGTGAAAGCATAAAAATGAAAAATTCCTTCCAATATATGGGGGGTCCCATTAGTCTACCTGTAAAGTGGCAGATCTGTACTATGTCTAGAATCTGATGCAGCAATAAGTGCATTTATAAAAGCCAAAAAAATGAAATTTTCCCTGCAAGCTGCCTTTATTTTGCTCAGCAACAGCTGGGGAGCCACTGTGTATGATGAAGCCACAATGTAGTGCACTGGGAACAAGATTAGAGATTTTTTGATGTTTCATTCTGGTGTCACTTTGACTTTGGATAGAAGTAACAGGTGCAAAAAAATTGGTCTTTGGGTGTCGGTGGCGCATTCCCCCGTAACCCTATAGTAACCCCAGTGTCATTTGATTTACGTTGGATACACGAGGCAGGCGAGTAAGTTAGCTGCACTTATAGTGTATATATATATATATATATATATATATATATATATATATATATACATCCATCCAAGGTGTTGTGTGTGTGTGTGTGTATGTGTGTATATATATATATATATATATATATATATATATATATATATATATATATATATTGTATTCAGTTTAGCTAGAGCCGTTCCTGTTATTCTCTTCCTACTGACAGGCAGGCAGGTGTTTTTACAGTATTTACAGCTACCTGAAGAAAATTGCTGGTGTTCTTCTGATCCTATTAGTCCTATTAGCTACAGTATTTACAGTTATGCCCCGTACACACGGTTGGATTTTCCGAAGGAAAATGTGTGATAGGACCTTGTTGTCAGAAATTCCGACCGTGTGTAGGCTCCATCACACATTTTCCAAAGTTTGAGAGCAGGCTATAAAATTTTCCGACAACAAAATCCGTCGGAAATTCCGATCATGTGTACACAAATCTGACGGACAAAGTGCCACGCATGCTCAGAATAAATAAAGAGATGAAAGCTATTGGCTACTGCCCCGTTTATAGTCCCGACGTACGTGTTTTACATCACAGCGTTCAGAATGATCGGATTTTCCGACAACTTTGTGTGACCATGTGTATGCAAGACAAGTTTGAGCCAACATCCGACAGAAAAAATCCTAGGATTTTGTTGTCGGAATGTCTGATCAATGTCCGACCCCATATACGGGGCATTAGTGTAGTGCGTCCTCTGCACAGTGTGCACCTAAAGCTACCTGAAGAAAATTGGTGGTGTTCTTCTGATCCTGTTAGTACTGCAGGCAGCTGCAGTATTTACAGTTAGTGTACTGTGTCCTCTGCACAGTGTGCACCTAAAGCTACCTGAAGAAAATTGGTGGTGTTCTTCTGATCCTATTAGTACCACAGGCAGGCAGTTGATTCTGCTAGCTGCAGTATCAGTATATATATACATCCCAGCTTTGTGCAGCTACATCTCTCTGCAGGCCATTAGTATGTCTGGAAGGCCAACAAGGAGAGGCAGACAGTCACAAGCCAATAAAAGAGGGCAAGCAGGCTCTGTGTCTAGAGGTAACAATGCTGGTCATGGAGACGGTGCATCCTCATCAGCACATGGCCGTGGGACATGCTTGTCCTTTTTGGCACCTGGCCGTGTTGAGCCGCAACATGAGGAAGACTTGGTAGAGTGGATGACCAAGCCGTCCTCATCCTCCTCATCCTCTTTCACCCAGGCTCGGGGTACTTTGTCTGGCAAAGCAGCTGCCAACGCGGCCTCTTCTCTCAGCTCAATGGCATCAGTCACTCCTTCCCTAGCCCCACCATGTCCTCCTAAGGAGTCCCCCGAACTGTTTGACCACAGTGTTGGGTACATGCTCCAGGAGGATGTCCAGCATTTTGAAGGCTCTGATGATGGTACCCAGCTAGAGGAAGGCAGTAACGTGATCCCAGAGAGAGGGGGTGCCCAAGAGGGACAGCAATCTGGCAGTCATGTTCCCCCAGCTGCAGCATACTTCCAGCTTTGCTCTAGTGATGAGGAGGGAGAGGATGATGAGGTCACTGACTCCACATGGGTGCCTGATAGGAGAGAGGAGGAGGAGGCACATCTCCCACGAGGCAGGATGCCCCCAGGGGCCAGCTTAAGGGCAGCACACTGACTGCATCACACCGCAGAGCTCCGCATGTGCAGGGCGCTGCTGTCTCTGCGCGTTATTCCAAAAGTTCTTTGGTGTGGGCCTTTTTTGAGATGAGTGCATCAGATCCCACCGCTGCTATTTGTAACATATGTCTCAAGCGTATCTCGCGTGGCCAAAACATCACCCGCTTGGGCACCACATGCTTGACCAGACATATGTCGACCTGCCATGCAGTTCATTGGCAAGCTTACCTAAAAGATCCACACCAAAGAATAAAGTGGACCACTCCTTGCTCCTCATCAGCTGGGATCTCCAACCCCACTATACCTTCAGTCCTCTCTTAAACCTGTTCTGAGAGGTATGAGGGTGTAGAATTAGGTGGGTCACAGCCAAGTACTTGCTGGCAATCTGCTATTGGTACACCGACATCAGATTGTATCAGGAAAATGTCCCTGCCCCAGCTGCTGCACCGCCGAAAGAAGTTCGCTCCCAGCCATCCACATGCCCAGTGGTTGAATGCTATCTTGGCTAAATTGCTAGCACATCAACTGCTGCCTTTTCAGTTGGTAGACTCTGCCCTCTTCCATGAGTTTGTGGAATGTGTGGTTCCTCAGTGGCAGGTTCCCAAACGCCACTTTTTCTCATGGATGGCGATTCCGGCTCTCTACTGGCATGTGGAAGGCAATGTCTTGGCCTCGCTGGACAGGGTAGTCAGCGGTAAGGTGCATATTACCGCTGACTCATGGTCCAGCAGGCATGGACAGGGACATTACCTACCTTTCACTGCGCACTGGGTGACTCTTCTGGCAGCTGGGAAGGATGCAGGACAGGGTGCAGTAGTTTGAATGAATGAATGAATGAATGTATGATTTGAATGAATGATTTGTAAAGCGCTGCAAATGCAAACTGAATCGCCTTAAGGCGCTAGATGCGATCTCTGTTGTCAGCTTCTTAGAAGAGGAAGGTCTTGAGTTTTTTCCTGAAGGCCTGATGGTTTTCTTCCATGCGGATGTAAGTCGGAAGAGCGTTCCATAGCCGAGGTCCTTGGACTGCGAATCTTCGTTCTCCCTTTGCTTTGTAGCGGTATTTGGGAATGATGAGGAGGTTTTGGATAGCTGATTGAAGACTGCAATTGGGTGTGTAGTGTTTTATTTTCTCTCGAAGATATAGAGGAGCGTTTCCTTGTATGCATTTGTGGGTGAGGCAGAGGGTCTTGAATGTGATCCGATTCTTTACGTTTAGCCAGTGTAGGCTCCTCAGGGATGGGGAAATGGATTCCCAGGGTTTTTTTCCTGTTAACAGTCTTGCCGCCGTGTTTTGGATGAGTTGCAAGCGCGCAAGCTGATATTGGGGTAATCCTACGTAGAGCGAGTTTACATAGTCGAGTCGGGAATTGATGATTGTTCCAACTACTGCTGCTTTGTCCTCTTCTGGGATGAAGGGGATGAGTCTGCATAGCAGGAGGAGGAGATGGTGAGATCCGCTAACTACTGATCCTATTTGTGCATCCATTGTCATTTCTGAGTCAAAGATGACTCAGAGACTCTTGGCTTTGGTGCTTGGAGAGATGGTCTGTCCGAAAACAGTGGGAGGTGTCCACGGAGTTTTAGTTTTGGAATTTTTGTTAGCGTGTAGGAGAAGAAGTTCTGTTTTTGAACCGTTGAGTTTGAGGGAGCTAGTGGTCATCCAGTCGTCTATCAAAGTGAGGCATTTCTCTAATTGCTGCTGATGGTCTTTTTATCCAGTGATGCGAAAGTAAAGTTTTGTGTCATCAGCGTATGAGTGGAAGCAGAGGTCCGTTTTTCTGATATTGAGGAGTGGGCGGATGTAGATGTTGAATAGGACTGGTGACAAGGGTGAGCCCTGAGGGACTCCACAGGAGATTGCCTGGGTTTCCGAGGTGAATGCTCCTAGTTTCACTATCTGAGAGCGATTCTCTAAGAAGGATGCAAACCATTTTAGACCAGAATCTGTGGCTCCTGCTACTTCTGTGAGGCTGACAAGTAAAGTATTGTGGTCCACTGTATCAAATGCTGCACTGAGGTCTAACAGTACCAGGAGACACGATTCTCCATCATCTGCTGCTTCAAGGGCGTCGTCCCATATTTTGAGAAGTGCCGTTTCTGTGCCATGACCTGGGCGAAAGCCTGATTGCAGTGGGTCCAGGAGTTGGTGTGTGTCCAGTTGGCGTTGTAGCTGTTGTACTACTGCTTTCTCCATAATCTTGGAGATGGTGTTGAGGCTTGTTATCGGTCTGCGGTAGTTAGGATCCTTAGGGTCGAGATTGGGTTTCTTTAGCAGGGCTTTGATGATGCCTTGCTTGAGGGTGGTTGGCACAATTCCTTCTTTGAATGATTGATTTATTAGGTGTGTTATGGTAGGTGCCAGGATGTCGGAACATTCTCTCAGGAGTTTTGTGGGAATGATGTCATTTGGTGATGTGCTGTCTCGAAGGCTTCTGATGATGTTTTTAGTCATGTCAGTGGTGATTGGGGTCAAAGAGAAATTCGGTGGTTGTGTGATGCTCATGTCGATATCCTCTTTTTGCTTTGGTTGAGTGAGGTTGGTTGTTATTTTCTGATGAATTGATTTCCGAATGTTGTCGATTTTGTCGATGAAGAAATTTGATAACTCATTGCAGAATTCTTGAGTATCGTTTGCTGGGGGCTCTAAGCACTTTGGGTTCATTGACTGGGCGACTATTTTGAAAAGTTCCCGCGGCCGGTTTAAGGCAGTTGAGATGGTATTCGAGAAATGTTCTTTTTTGGCTTGGAAGATGGCTTTGTGGTATTTCACAGTGAGTGCTTTGTAGTTAGTATGGTTTTCCTTGGTAGGATGTCTTCTCCATGCTTTTTCAGCTCTTCTACATTCTTGCTTGAGTAGGGTGAGAGTGCCATTAAACCATCTCGAGCTTTTTTTGCGGATGAGTGTTCTGCCTTTTGGCACCACTGAGTCTGCTGTTTGTAGTAATACCTTGTTTAGGGAGTTGAGTGTTTGTTCTGTTGAGAGGTTTAAGTTTGGCAATGGTATTTTGTTTGATAATGTTGTTTCGGAGAGTTCAGAGTGTAGTTTCTTCTGGGATCTGTTCCAGTGTGTTGTTGCGCGTTTCTGTTTTTGGAGGGTGGTGTTAGTGGTGATTTTAAATTTGATAGCGTGGTGGTCCGTCCATGGTAGTGGAGTGTTGTCGAATATGTTGATGTCCATATTCTGTTTGAAGATGAGGTCTAGAGTGTGTCCTGAACCGTGCGTGTGAGCATTTATCAGCTGTTGAAGACCTAGTTCTTCCATTTGGTTGATGCAGGTGGTTGCGATAGGGTCATGGGCAGAGTTTGCCCAGAGGTTAAAATCCCCAAGTACCAGAAGGTTTTTGGTTTTCAGGGTGTGTATTGAAATTAATTCAATGAGTGGAGTAAGGAGATTAGTCTTTGGTCCTGGTGGTCTGTAGCATAGTAGTATGTGAATGGTGTCTTGAGGTGTTGTTTGAAGATGCAGTGAGAGTGTCTCCATGAAAAGCACTGAGTTCTGTAAAGTTGGTTTGGTGAACATAAGGTGCGATTTGAAGATCACTGCTAGGCCTCCTCCTTTTTTTCCTATTCTATGCTCAGGTAGGATCCTGTAGTTCTCAGGCACCAATTCGGTTAGGATAGTGTTGCAATCGGATGTTAGCCACCTTTCTGTAATGAAGAGGCAATCTATGTTTTCCATGATGAAGTCGTGGATTTCCAGCCTGTGCTTGACTGCAGATCTGGTGTTGATCAGGGCGCATGATAGTTGTTGTGGTTGGATTTGTGTCTCCCTGTATTTGATGGTTGATTGTGGGTTGGTCCTTAGTAATTGTTCTTTTTGTAGTCTTTTTTGAGTGGCGGTTGGTAAAGTTGAGGCAGTGTTTCATAGCCTGTGGAGGGCGTCCGCTGTGTATTTGAAGTTGCACATGGTGGGGAAGACAGAGTTGCTGAAGGAAGGGTGATCCAATGATGGTACTGATGTAGCGATGAAGAGCTTGCTGGCCGTTTGAGGGATCAGATGGCTGCCACTGCTACTGGAGTAGTGTGGCTGACGGGCTGGATGATGGTGCGGAAGTTCTAGAGGAGGTGATGAAGGGGCTACCTGCCTCCCTCCTGTTGATCCAGAGGAAGGCAAAAAACCCCTATCTGCGTTGGCCAATTGCTGCAGCAGAGGAAAAAATTCCTTCCTGACCCCCCGAGGGGCGATCGGACTCAGGACCCTGGATCAACTGCTGGTGTACCCCGGTGGGCTTACCTGTACAGGATGGTTCAGAAGAAAGACAGGGAGGGGGATCTGGCCACTACTTACTGGTTGGAGTGGTGCTGTGGCTGCATCTAGGACGATTTAAGATGGACGCTGGGGAGGGCCAGAGCCGTGAGTATGCTGGCCTCCGGTGCCCCTGCAGTGAGGTCCAGTGCGGGAGGGGGTGTTCCAGGTGTGGAGGGGCATGGGGCTCTGCTGGACAAGAGTGGGAGGGTATGAGGTGGCTGGCTGACCGGAGCTATGCCACAGCCGTCGGTCTGTCCCCTGAATCTAGCGGCTAGAGAATGGGGTGATTTGACCGCGGCGGTGTCCCGGGGGGTTCGAGATTGTGAACAGTGGGGGTCCATGGGATGGTGGGTCCTACCTGGAGGTGACGGAGTTGGAGTGCTAGTGGCCTCAGGAGGGAGGACCAAGATGGCTGCTGGCTAGGCCCGAGTCGCGAGCCATCCAGGCACTAGGGAGTACCAATATGGCCGCCGGCTAGGCCCGAGCCGCAGGCTTCCTGGGCGCTAGGGAGCACCAAGATGGACGCCAGCTAGGCCCGAGCCGCGGGCTGTCCTAGCGTTGTTGTCCCAGACCGTCTGCGATGATGAGTGGATGGATCCGGTGAGACGATGGATACAGCAGGAGGGGAAGCGCTGGCCTGCTGGTCAAGCTGCCGGTCGGTTGAGGGAGGTGAGGCAGTGATACGGCGCTGGCCGGGCTAGCAGCCGGAGCTAGGCCGGAACAGCCGCGGAGTGTCCTGTGGGATGGGCCTGTGCGGCCGGCGGGCTGAATGCGGCGTCCCGATGGTGTGGACGGCTTGAAGGATGGTAGGAGGGGTCCCGCTGCACTTCTGCTAGGGGAGGTCCGGGATGAGTCCAAGGATGGGTGACCGGTGGCAGTATGGTAGTGTTGGAGGTTGTTCCGCCACCACGTCTCAAAAATTCTACTAGTGGTGATTCTGCCACACTTCTCTCCTTCACCCCCTCCTCTTCTTCTTCCTCAATGGCCTCTACCTATGCTGATTTGTCCTCGGAACCAGCGGTGCTCCGTAGGCATTCAAGGGGCTACGCAAGCATGCAGGCAAAAAGATGCCAGGCAGTGATTGAGCTGGTGTGCTTGGGGAACAGGAGCCACACTGGGGCAGAGATTCTGTCAGCTCTGCAGGGGCAGGTTCAGAGGTGGTTGATGCCACGCCAGCTTAAGGCAGGTATGGTGGTTTGCGACAATGGCACCAACCTCCTCTCTGCCCTCCGACAGGGACAACTGACCCATGCACCCTGTTTGGCTCACTTCCTTAACTTGGTGGTGCAGCGGTTCTTGGGCAGGTACCCGGGCTTACAGGCTGTCCTGAGACAGGCCAGGAAAGTCTGTGCGCATTTCCGCAGTCATACAATGCCAGTGCTCGGCTGGCTGATCTCCAAAAGGAATTTAACCTGCCCAAGAACCGCCTAATCTGTGACATGCCCACCAGGTGGAACTCAACGTTGGCCATGCTGCAGTGGCTGCACACACAGCAGAGGGCCATCAATGAGTACCTATGCAACTATGGCACCAGCACAGGGTCAGGGGACCTTGTTTTTTTTTTCCCCATGCCAGTGGGCTATGATCAGGGATGCATGCACTGTCCTGTCACCATTTGAGGAGGCCACAAGGATGATGAGCAGTGACAGTGCATGCATCAGTGACACTGTCCCTCTTGTCCATCTGTTGGAGCACACGCTGCATGGAATAATGAACAGGGCACTTGAGGCAGAACAGAGGGAGGAAGAGGAGGATTTCCTTACCTCTCAAGGCCCCCTTTATCCAGACAGTGTTCCTGCATGCCCTCCGATCACACAGGAAGAGGACGAGGAGGAGGATTGTGTCAGCATGGAGGTGGAACCTGGCACTCAGCATTAGCAGCAGTCTTCAAGGGATCATTTACAGTCCGAAGAAACCCATGGACTTGTACGTGGCTGGGAGGAGGTGGCTGCGGATCATGTTGTCCTCAATGACCCAGAGGACTCTGGACCGAATGCCGCAGCAAACCTAAGCTGCATGGCCTCCCTGATCCTGCAAAGGCTGTGGAAGGATCCTCGTATTTGTGGTATCAAGGGGAGGGATGATTACTGGCTGGTAACCCTCCTTGATCCACTTTACAAGGGTAATGTTGTGGACCTTATCTTGCTGTCGCAGAGGGAGCAGAGGATTAAACATCTTGCAGAAAGGTTTGTGCAACGCGTTTCCAGAGCCTGGGAGGTTACAATTTCCTGGTCCTCCTGGACAATGTGTTGCTGAGGCTTTGGTCAGTCACAGAAGGAGCGGTGGAGAAGGTGGCCGTCTGACTGATGCGTTCAGACAATTTTTTTTAGTCCGCAGCCCCAAGGTATGATCGGTTCCAGCAACCATCGCCAGCATCTGATTCACATGGTGCAGGATTACCTAGGGGCAAGATCAGACTTGGACACCTTTCCTACCAAAAATCTTCTGGTTTACTGGGTCTTGAGGATGGATCACTGGCAGAGCTTGCACAGTATGCAATTGAGCTACTGGCCTGTCCTGCATCCAGCGTTCTTGTGGTAGTGCTGGAGGCTTTGTAACCGATCACAGGGTGCACCTGTCCACCGAATCGGTCCATCGGCTGACCTTCATAAAAATCAATCAGTCTTGGATTACCAGCTACCAAGCACTTGATGTAACCGATTAACTTTTTTTTTAATGTGAGATCCCTTCAAGACTGCCTATGCTGATGCTAAGTGACTATCCTGTTATGCTGAGTCACAATCCTCTTCCTCCTCAATTTTCATGCTGATAGCTTGTAAGAAAATTTTTGGTTCTGGGCACTGCCACCAGTGGCCAAGGCCCAATTTCTCTGCCCCTGTTTAACAGGGGTGTATAATTACAATTTTTGATGCAATACTTTGCATCAGGGCTCATTCCTGCGCTGCAACTATAGCATCTGTGAGGGGTTGCAGTGTTGTGGCACCAGTGCCTAAGGCCCAATTTTTCTGCCCCTGTTCAACAGGGACATGTAATTACAATTCTTGATCCAATATTTCACAGAAGGGCCCGTTCCAGCGCCCACCAAGAGTAACTGTGAGGACTTACAGTGTTGTGGCACTGCCACCACCACCACCACCAAAGAACCAATTTTTCTACCACTGTTCAACAATGGCATGTAATTACAATTCTTGATCTAATATTTCACAGCAGGGCCCGTTCTTGCGCCCACCAAGAGTAACTGTGAGGGCTTACAGTGTTGTGGCAACACCAACACCTAAGGCCCCAATTTCTGCAGAGTATATAAGGCAGGCCCCTACTTTCAAACATCCAACTTACAAACGACTCCTACTGCAAACGGATGGAGACAACAGGAAGTGGGATTAAATCTACCCCTAGGAAGGGAAATTCTCTCTTCTCTCTGTAATGGCACGTACACACGGGCGGACTTTGACGGACTAGGTCCGGTGGACTTTTCAACGGACTTTCTGACGGACTTTCGAATAAACGGATTTGCCTACACACGATCAACCAAAGCCCAATGGATTTGTACGTGATGACGTATGACCGGACTAAAATAAGGAAGTTCATAGCCAGTAGCCAATAGCTGCCCTAGCGCCGGTTTTTGTCCGTCGGACTAGCATGCAGACGAGTGGACTGTTCGACCGGACTCGAGTCCGTCGGAAAGATTTGAAACATGTTTTATTTCTAGGACTGTCAGACTTTTGGGAAAAAAAAAGTCTGCTGGAGCCCATACACAGTCGAATTGTCCGCCGGAGTCCGATCCGCCGGACCTAGTCCATTGAAAAGTCCGCTCGTGTGTACGCAGCATTAGAGTTAATATGGGAAAAATGTGTCTCCTCTTCACTGATGCTTTATCACCAATCCCTGCTTCACTAAAAACCCCAAATTTTCAAAAAAACATTTGTCATTGGGGCAGAAAGTGAGGTGAAATCTTCTCAAGAGGTGCACAGACACCAAAACAAATGTTACAGGGGTGATAACCCTTCCCTATGTTTTCCAAAAAGCTTAAAAACAGATTCTCTTTAACAACAAACCTACAGTCCCTGGGGGTCCCACGTGTTTCCTTTTTTTAATTTGGGTGCGGGGTTCCCCTTAATATCCATACAAGACCCAAAGGGCCTGGTAATGGACTGGGGGGTACCCATGCCGTTTGTCTCGCTGATTTTCATCCATATTTTTTTATATATATATATATATATATATATAGTAGTGTATAGTATATATAGTATACATATAGTGCAGTGCTAAATTCTTGAAGTAGAAGAAATATAAATTACCGTAAGTGAAAACATACTGAACCAGAAAACTAAAGCAGACAATAATAAATTGTGCTAATATTAAGAGAAATAATTCACCCAAGTGACATTTAAAATCACATATACATAATTGATAAACACACAAACAAAATGTCATTAGTGATCCTCAGATGTGGATCAGTGTAATGGTCAAAATTCCAATACATTTACAAAGAAAAAAGGGGGGTGGTCAGTAAAAGTGCGATCGGCACTGTGATGAGAAAGGAGTCCCTTATCCAATGAAGCGAAACACCCAGGTGAGTAAGTTGTCTCCTTACCAGCTGTAAAGACCAATATGTTGGTCTCACCAAGCCCAAGGATTTATGGTCTCCCAAAAAACCTTAAAGGAACTCCAGGGCTGTGGCATCCATGTCACCAGAAAGGATAAGAGGGACCAGGGGCTGCTCCGTCTGTGGTTGGCAATATCACTCAAAATATAAAGCAGAAAGGATTCCCATAGTGCAGTACGTATATAAAATTTATTAAACTCAAACAGATTTGCACTTACAAAAAGATGGCTGGGTGAAAGCAATCACAAGCGGGCAAAGCAATGAATCCGAACGGCGGCGTCTCTCGAGGCTTCCTTCACACGCTAACCTCCAGTAAACCAACTCCTCCGAAGAGGAAAGCGTGATGACGTCATAGATGCAGACTCCTCCCTACGCGTTTCGTCATTAGTGGACATCGTCTGGGGATTGGCTGAAGCCAATGGCAGAGGTACTGACAGAGGTATTCGTTAACGGCCCTTTGCTGCATGTATACCCGCTGCATGTATAGCCGCTGCAGCATTCCCAAAGTTGAATTCCACCTGGTGGGCATGTCACAAATCAGACGGTTTACGGGCAGGTGGAATTCCCGCTGAATTTCAGCCAACCGAGCACTGGCTGTGTATGACCACCTGAAATGGCTACAAACTCTTCTGGCCTGCTTTAGTGCATCTTGCAACCCTGGGTACATACTTAGGAAATGCTGCACCAACAAATTGAGGACATGTGCCAAGCATGGCACATGTGTCAACTTTCCCAGTCTAAGGGCAGATAGGCGGTTTGAGACTTTATTGGACACCACCATTCCTGGCTCCAGCTGGCGTGGTGTGAATGCAGAGCTGCAAGAATCTCTGCTCCAGTGTGGTTCCTGTCCCCTAAACACACCAGCTGAAGCACTGCATGGCACCTTTTAGTCTGACTCTGGGAATGGCCCTTTGAACGCTTAGGGGTATCTGATGTTCATAGGACAATTCTGCAGAGGAGGGCATGGAGGTGGCGGAGGAGGAGAAGGATGAGGGGGTAGAGCTCACAGGTCTGGAATCATCACCACCAGCTGTATGAAGATGTGGGGGCACAACAAGCTGCAGCACCGAGCCCTGCCCAGAAATCCTTTTGAGTTGCAAGCAGTGTTACCCAGTGTGCTGTGAATGAAATATATTGTCCCTGTCCATGGTTGCTGGACCACATGTCAGCAGTAGGGTGGATTTTACATCTGACTGCCATGCCCAATGATGCCAGAACATTCCCTTCCATGTGATGGTAGAGAGATGGAACAGCCTTAAGTGAAAAGTAGTAGCGACTGGGAACCTGCCATTGTGATACAGCACATTGTGCGAATTCACGGAAGGGGTCAGAATCAACCAGGCTGAAAGGCAAAAGTTGGAGAGCCAACAGCTTTACAAGCTTGCATTCAGACGCTGGGCATGTGGGTGGCAGGGACTGTATTTTTTTTTTCGGTGCAGCAGATGGGGCAGAGAAATCTGCCGGCTACAGTCTACAGCTGGTGGTGTGCTGCTGGCAGATGTGCTGCTAGGACCTGGGACAGCCTGTGCTATACCATCATCCCTGTCAGTGGAGGCTGCTGAAAGGTAACGACTTGGTATCACGGGGCAGACTGAAGTGGGTAAGGAGGAGGAGATAGGACAGATTTGTGCCCCTTTTGTGTGGCTTTTAGGTTCTCTTGCCAACGGACTAATTGGCTGGACGTTAAATGCCTTATTAGGCATGTGGTACCCAAATGGTTGGTGTTTTTGCCACGTTTGATGTGCCTGAGACACAGTTTGCAGATAGCAACATTGCGATCTGCTGCAGATGTGCTGAAAAAGGCCCAGACAGCTGAGCTTTGGGGAGTGGGCCCGGGAGATAACAGCTGCAGAATGTGATGGAATAGGGTGGATGCACTCTATTCTTTCTTGATGTAGGCCTCCTTGGTGTTGTGCCGCCTCAACTTCAGTTTCCTCCTCTGCTCTATCTGGCACCCAAGTATTGTCGTCGTCGTCGTCGTCATCATCCTCTGCGGCTTGGGGAACATGAATGCCAATTTGTCTGCCAGTGTTCCTCCCTTTCTCTAGGCTCATGTTCCTGTCATCCTCAGAACCAGCATCTGAATCCAGTAATGGCTGGGCATCATCAAGGAGCAAGTGGCTGATGCTGTGGTCAAATAACTCAGCTGACTCCTCAATGGCTGATGTTGGGGCTATGGCAGGAATAGAAATGGACAAGGAGGCAGGTTAATTCACTCTGGCAACTGTAGATGACTGCACATTTGTCTCTGCTTGCGTGACAGAGGATGAGGAGGATGAGAAAGGTTTAGTAGTAGCCAGTTCACCACTTCCTCTGCATGCTGTGGCTAGATAGCATGGGCAAACTCACTAAACAGAGGGAATGATGCCCTGCCTGTGGACACATTTGTTGCTGGCCCTCAGTGCCAAGGGAACATTTGGCTTTCATTATTGTCCTCCCAGACATTATTGGGAGGGTTTATAAGCAAATGTAAAGAAGAAGTTGAAATCTGTACGTAGATCCACTTTAACCACTTCAGCCCCGGAAGGATTTACCCCCTTCCTGACCAGAGCACTTTTTACAATTTGGCACTGCGTCACTTTAACTGCTAATTGCGCGGTTATGGAATGCTGTACCCAAACGAAATTTGCGTCCTTTTCTTCCCACAAATAGAGCTTTCTTTTGATGGTATTTGATCACCTCTGCGGTTTTAATTTTTTGCGCTATAAACGTAAAAAGACCAAACATTGTGAAAAAAATGATATTTTCAACTTTTTGTTATAAAAAAAATCCAATAAACTCAATTTTAGTCATACATTTAGGCCAAAATGTATTCGGTCACATGTCCTTGGTAAAAAAAATGTCAATACGCGTATATTTATCGGTTTGCGCAAAAGTTATAGCGTTTACAAACTAGGGTACATTTTCTGGAATTTACACAGCTTTTAGTTTATGACTGCCTATCTCATTTCTTGAGGTGCTAAAATGGCAGGGCAGTACAACCCCCCCCCCCAAATGATCCCAGTTTGGAAAGTAGACACCCCAAGGAAATTGCTGAGAGGCATGTTAAGCCCATTGAATATTACATTTTTTTGTCCCAAGTGATTGAATAATGAAAAAAAATAAAAATATATTTTTTTTTACAAAAAGTTGACACTATATATACTATATGTGGAATTGCACCCCGAAATACATTCAGCTGCTTCTCCTGTGTATGGGGATACCACATGTGTGGGACTTTTTGGGAGCCTAGCCGCATACGGGGCCCCGAAAACCAAGCACCGCCTTCAGGATTTCGAAGGGCGTAAATTTTTGATTTCACTCCTCGCTACCTATCACAGTTTTGAAGGCCATAAAATGCCAAGATGGCACAAAACCCCCCAAATGACCCCATTTTGGAAAGTAGACACCCCAAGCTATTTGTTGAGAGGCATGTTGAGTCCATGGAATATTTTATATTTTGACAAGAGTTGTGGAAAAATTACAAACTTTTTTTTTTTTCTTTTCTTGCACACAATTGTCAATAAATTATATATTGATCAAACATGCCATGAGCATATGTGGAATTACACCCCAAAATACATTCTGCTGCTTCTCCTGAGTACGGGGATACCACATGTGTGGGACTTTTTGGGAGCCTAGCCGCGTACGGGGCTTCGAAAATCAAGCACTGCCTTCAGGATTTCTAAGGGCGTAAATTTTTGATTTCACTCGTCACTACCTATCACAGTTTTGAAGGCCATAAAATGCCAAGATGGCACAAAATCCCCCCAAATTACCCCATTTTGGAAAGGAGACACCCAAGCTATTTGCTGAGAGGCATGTTGAGTCCATGGAATATTTTATATTTTGCCACAAGTTGCGGGAAAGTGACAAACTTTTTTTTTTTTTGCACAAAGTTATCACTAAATTATATATTTCTCAAACATGCCATGGGCATATGTGGAATTACACCCCAAAATACATTCTGCTGCTTCTCCTGAGTATGGGGATACCACATGTGTGGGACTTTTTGTGGGCCTAGCTGCATACGGGGCCCCGAAAACCAATCACTGCCCTCAGGATTTTTAAGGGCGTAAATTTTTGAATTCACTCCTCACTACCTATCACAGTTTCGTAGGCCATAAAATGCCAAGATAGCACAAAACCCCCCCAAATGACCCCATGTGGAAAGTAGAAACCCCAAGCTATTTGCTGAGAGGCATGGTGAGTATTTTGCAGCTCTCATTTGTTTTCGAAAATGAAGAAAGACAAGAAAAATGTTTGTTTTTTTTCTTTTTTCAATTTTCAAAACTTTGTGACAAAAAGTGAGGTCTGCAAAATACTCGCCATACCTCTCAGCAAATAGCTTGGGGTGTCTACTTTCCAAAATGGGGTCATTTGGGGAGGTGGGTTTGTGCCATCTGGGCATTCCATGGCCTCCGAAACTGTGATAGGCAGTGAAGAGTGAAATCAAAAATTTACACCCTTAGAAAGCCTGAAGGCGGTGCTTGGTTTTTGGGGTCCCGTATGGAGCTAGGCTCCCAAAAAGTCTCACGCCTGTGGTATCCCCGAACTCAGGAGAAGCAACAGAATGTATTTTGGGGTGTAATTTCACATATTCCCATGGCATGTTTGAGCAATATATCATTTAGTGACAACTTTGTGCAAAAAAAAAAAAAAATTGTCTTTTTCCCGCAACTTGTGTCACATAATAAATATTCCATGGACTCGACATGCCTCTCAGCAAATAGCTTGGGGTGTCTACTTTCCAAAATGGGGTCATTTGGGGGGGGTTTGAACTGTACTGGCATTTTATGCACAACATTTAGAAGCTTATGTCACACATCACCCACTCTTCTAACCACTTGAAGACAAAGCCCTTTCTGACACTTTTTGTTTACATGAAAAAATATTTTTTTTTGCAAGAAAATTACTTTGAACCCCAAACATTATATATTTTTTTTAAAGCAAAGACCCTACAGATTAAAATGGTGGGCGTTTCATTTTTTTTTTCACACAGTATTTGCGCATCGATTTTTCAAACGCATTTTTTTGGAAAAAAACACACTTTTTAAAATTTTAATGCACTAAAACACACTATATTTCCCAAATGTTTGATGAAATAAAAAAGATGATCTTAGACCGAGTACATGGATACCCAACACGACATGCTTTAAAATTGCGCACAAACGTGCAGTGGCGACAAACTAAATACATTTTTAAAAGCCTTTACAGGTTACCACTTTAGATTTACAGAGGAGGTCTACTGCTAAAATTACTGCCCTCGATCTGACCTTCACGGTGATACCTCACATGCATGGTGCAATTGCTGTTTACATTTGACATTTTGAAAAAATTGGGGTCAATTAGACTCTAGATCTCTCCTCTGCCCTCAAAGCATCTGACCACACCAAGATCGGTGTGATAAAATGCTTTCCCAATTTCCCAATGGCGTTGTCTACATCCGGCAAAATCGAAGTCATAAAATGCTTGTAGCTTCAGGTTTCTTAGGCCATAGAGATGATTGGAGCCATTCTGGTCTCTGATCAGCTCTATGGTCAGATGGCCGAATCAACGGCTGCATTCTCAGGTTCCCTGTTGGGACAGGAGAGCCAGAGAAAAACATGGAAGACGGTGGGAGGGGGGCATTCCCTCCTACTGCTTGTAAAAGCAGTCTAGAGGCTAATTAGCTGCTAGGATTGCTTTTACATGAAAGCTGATACCTAAACCTGCAGGCATCATTCTGGTATAACCACTTAAAGTCCAGCAACATACCAGTACCTTGCTGGTCCTTGTTGGGCATATATTGTAAACTTTTTTTTCATGCAGCCTGTGGGCTGAACGAAAAAAAAAGATTGATCGGTGGGTATGCCCACCATTAGAATACCCCCCTTCATCCACCCACTTCTAATGATGGGCATATATGCACCGTTTATATATGCCGAAGCATGGGGGCATCCTCCCTCAAAAGGTAGGAGCAAATCGTTCCTCTGCCCACTGCTGCCCCCACGCTTCGACATATATGCTGAAGTATGTAACTGTGGTGGTGAAATCACTTCCGACAGCGCTGGAGTCACGGCTTTATGTATCGTGGGAGCAAACACTGTTGCTGTCAAGATAAATAAATCTGCGCTGCAACTGAATGGCGTACCTGCTAAGCAAATGATGGTTAACAATAAAACAATATAACATTATAGTATAACAGTAAGACTTACCATACCTGCAAAGCAAATACAAAAAAAACATAGTAAAAAATAAAACATTTAACACAACCTGTGCCCAAAATATATATATGCCGAAGCATGGGGGCATCCTCCCGCAAAAGGCAGGAGCAAATCGCTCCTCCACCCACTGCTGCCCCCACGCTTTGGCATACATGCTGAAGTATGTAACTGTGGTGGTGAAATCACCTCTGAAAGCGCTGGAGTCATGGCTTTATGTATCGTGGGAGCAAACGCTGTTGCTGTCAAGATAAATAAATCCGCGCTGCAGCTGAATGGTGTACCTGAAAACAAAAAAATGGTTAAAACACAGTAAACTATAAAAAAATTACATACCTGAAAAGCAAACATGATAAAACATAACAACAATAAAACCTTGCAGAATAGAATACAGTAAAAAAGAGCAGAATAATAGAGAGAAAATAGAGAGAGAGAACAATAAAATGACAACTCTTTTTTTTTTTTGTGTATTTTTGTTTTTTTTTTTTACATTTTTTTTTATAACTGTAACTTTTGAAACTGTAACGGTTCCAAGTTTTTGGTCTCTCAAAATGCGATGGCATCTTGGGAGACCCTGTGAAAGTGTGTCCTAGTCTGTGCAATGCTGTACCCTATGCTAAAACTCAACTAGTGTATGGTAGCGCTCAAAACGTTCACCAATGCAAAGACCAGGATTGCCAGAACAGGAGGGACAATAATACCGGGTGTCACACCTATATCCGCACTTTCTGCAGACAAGACATTTTCTTTGGGGGGCTCGTTGGGTAGGGGTACTCGGGAGGACATAAGGAAAATGCCTCCCATGCAGCCGGCTTACTGCATCTGATTGGGGAAGGTGAGGTGGAGCACCATCTGGATACAGAAGGGCTCCAACAATCTCTTCCTGGAATTTAAGGAAGGATCCAGTCTGTCCTGAAGCTCTGTATAGCACATGAACGTTCAGCAAAGCCAATTGAAATAAGTATACAGACCCTTTTTTTACCAGTGTCTGGCTTTATGGGCAACTAGGTACAGCGCCAACAACTGGTCGTTGAGGTCCACCCCTACCATATTTTGGTTATATTCGTGGACACAGAGGGGTTTCTCCACAACACCAGTCGCCGTAGTAATTTGGACCGTCGTGTAAGGTAAGAACGAAAACATTCTTATTGTCCCTCCACTTCATAGCGAGCAAATTATTACACCGCAAGCAGGCTCTCTCCCCCAGCCTAAGACGGGAATCTATAAGCCGCTGGGGAAAGTAGGTGCCACATACTCCAATTTGATGATCAAAAAGGTGACTAAAAAGTGGCACGCTCGTGTAATAATTGTCCACATATAAATGGTACCCCTTTCCGAATAAGGGTGACACCAAGTCCCACACTATCTTGCCAGTGCTTCCTATGTAGTCAGAGCAGTTTGTCGGCTCTACGTGACTATCTTTGCCTTCGTAAACCATAAAACTACATGTATAGCCTGTGGCCCTGTCACAGAGCTTATACATTTTGACCCCGTATTTGGCACGCTTGCTGGGAAGGTACTGTTTGAATGACAAGCGGCCAGAAAATTTAATCAGGGACTCATCAATGCAGACAACTTGATGGGGAGTAAACAAGTCTGCAAAACGCTGGTTGAAGTGGTTTTACGAGGGGCTGAATTTTGTAGAGCCGATCGTATTCAGGGTCTCCACGAGGACGACAGAGTTCATTGTCATTGAAGTGCATGAACCGCAAACTCTGCTCGTATCGTGCCCTGGTCATGGAGGCAGAGAACAAGGGCATGTGGTGAATTGGGTCAGTGGACCAATATGACCGCAACTCACTCTTTTTAGTTATGCCCATGTTGAGGGAAAGGCCCAGAAAGATCTTAAATTCAGAGACCGTAATTGGTCTTCAATCTCTGGCAAGGGAGGACTGGGGATTAGCGGTGATGTGTTGACCAGCGTATAAATTGCTTTGGTCCACAATAGATCTATAGAGATCTTCGGTGAAAAACAGTGAATAAAAATCCAGTGGCGTAAAATCAACTGTTTCCACCTGAATTCCGGGTTGGCCAGTGAATGGGGGAAGTACGAGTGCTGCAGAAGTGGTGGGTTCCCAATTTGGATTGGCAACTACAGCAGGAAGGGCACTATGGGCACGACGGGCCTGTGTTCGTCTTCTTGGTGGCAGTGGGACACTACTAGTGCTTGCCACCTCAATAGCTTGAACTGCACTTGTGGGACTCGCCACGTCACCACGTGATACTGCAGTGCTGGATGTACGACCAGGGTGTACTAGGCCGCTGGTGCTTGCCAGTTCACCAGAAGGAATAGCGGCACTAGTACTGCTCTGCTCCATACGAGGGACCTGCGGTACTTGCACTTCAAGGACAGAAGAAGAAGTTTGGGGTCTGGTAAGCCTGACCTTGGCAGGGACCACAACTCCGTCGTCAGAGCTATCTGTCATGGAGCCGCTGTCGTCTACAGGATCATATTCTGAGCCTGAATCTGACAGATCAGTGACTTCCTCTTCACTATCTGTCATGCTCAGAAACGTGTAGGCCTCTTCACTAGTGTACCTTTGATTTGCCATTTTGGGCTCTAAATTTAGGGGTACACTAGTGAGACCCACAGGCAAAAAAGCTCCTGACTGTCAGCGACTGTATCAAAACGCTACCAAAAAACTATTAGTGATCGCAGGGATCAGGCCTGACTCTGCGAATGCTGCAGTTATGTGTGTTTAGTGTTTTGTAAGTGACAGTGATCGATCGATACTGCACATTGGTGGGCTGGGCGGGGCTGGGCCGAGGGGCAAAACGCAGGTGCTAGTAGGTATCTGGGCTGAACTAACTAACCAGCGTCACCTGTAACAGTTATATGGTGATCACTGGTGAAAGGGTTAACTTAGTGTTTTGTAAGTGTCAGTGATCTATCGATACTGCACTTGGGTGGCAAAACGCAGGTGCTAGCAGGTATCTGGGCTGATCCCGCTACCACTGCGTTTTTGGGGACCCTAAACTGCTGGGGATGCTAGTATAGATCTGATCGGATCAGATATTGATCCGTTCAGATACTATAGCACTAAGGGAGGTGTATGCTGCGTGCGTGGGTTTTAGCGGTACTGGTGCTAACCTGACGCTGCCTGGGGCGACGCAGACCTTATCTGACACTAAAAACTTAACTTATATCACCACCGGCGACTAGGGGGTTAAACCTTTATAAGGTAATAAAAGGCGGGTGCCCTAAAACTATAATAAACTATAATAAACAAACTAACCAGCGTCACCCGTAACAATTATATGGTGATCACTTGTGAAAGGGTTTACTAGGGGGCAATCAGGGGGTTAAAACTTTTATTAGGTAGTATATAGGGGTCCCTGTCGCTATAAAACACTGACAGCGAACCTACATACTTACCTCCCTAACTAGCGTCACCTGTGTCACTAATACAGCGATCAGAAAACAATCGCTTAGTGACACTGGCGACAGGGGGTGATCACAGGGTTAAAACTTTGTTAGGGGGTACCCTAGACCTAAAGGGGGGTACCCCAGACCTAAAGGGGGCTAACCCTAACTGCCCTAACACTTATAACTGACACCAATGCAATAATCAGAAAAAAAAACTGCTTTTGGTGTCAGTGTGACAGGGGGTACAGGGAGATGATCAGGGGGTGACTGGGGGGTGAAAAGTGTGCCTGCATGTTCTACTGTTAATGTAGTGTTCATGCAAACTTACTTGGATGTCTTCTCTCCTCGGCGCCGGAACAAAAAGACTGGCTCGAGGAGAGATGACACCACTTCCTTCGCTTCTGTTTACATTACAGAAGCCGGGGAAGCCTGTCATTCGCCAGGAGCGATCGCAAGGGGGGAGCCATGAATGAGTGGCCTCCCCCTCACATTTGATCACCCCTGACCTGAATCTGACCACCGCAGGCACCGGGGGGGTCCGATCAGACCCCCCCCCACGGGAAGGCAAGGACGTACCTGTAAGTCCTTTTGCCTGCCCGTGTCATTCTGCCGAGGTACATCGACGTGCGGCGGTCGGCAACTGGTTAATCAATGTAAAGAGGTGTTTGGTGCATTTTAATTTGAGTACTCGCACTACACAGACACACTCCACAGATACACTATAATATACTACAATATAATGCGCCAAACATACAGGGATGCACAAAACTATATGGCGTTAAACTGGCAGTAACATACACAGAAGTAAATGGCATTAAACTGGCAGTAATGCACACAGAACTATATGGTGTTTAACTGGCAGTAATGCACACAGAACTATATGTTGTTAAACTGGCAGTAAGGCACGCAAAACTATATGGCGTTAAACTGGCAGTAACGCAAACAGAAGTAAATGGCGTTAAACTGGCAGTAACGCACACAGAAGTAAATGGCATTAAACTGGCAGTAACACACACAGAACTATATGGTGTTAAACTAGCAGTAACGCAATCAAATAGATGGTGTTCAACTGTCACTAAACTGACGCTATCTGAACTATCCCTACTCTAGCTATACAATAATGTAAAGATTACTGACACAGTCTCACTACACTACACTGAAACTATATGAGTGGTCCCTACTCTACACTATTGTATGTATGATTGAAGCAGTCTCACTACACTACAGTGAAACTATCTGAGCTGTCCCTACTCTAGCTGCACACTATGCAAAGCTGAATGATGGTCCTCCTCACTACACTCACACTATCCCTAGACTGACACTAAACTAATATTCTACACTGACAATTGAAGCAAAATAGCACAGTATAGCACACTAACTAACTGATAGCACTAAACAGAGCCCTGTTCTATCTCTCTCCATGCCAAAATCACACTGAAAATAGCTGCCATTGAAAGAATACTTTTATACTGTGGGCCGTGATTGGATAAAGTCATGACGACAGTGTCCAATCATGACTCTGACAGTGCAGTTTGCCCTGATTGCTTCAGCCAATCAGGGCTTGCAATGCACTGTTCAGCGCCGCAATGCATTATGGTCGGTTCGGGGAGCCGCACAAACGGTCAAAAGACCCGTTTGTTCAGCTGTTCGCTGAACTACCGAACAACGCAAGTTCAGCCCGAACTTATGCTCAGGCCGAACCATTCGCCCATCCCTAAAAACAAGGTGGCCAGAAAACTTAAATCAGACTCATTAATGCAGACAGCTTGTTGGGGCCTATACAAGGTTGTACATTTTTGGTTGAAGTGATTTACGAGGGGCCGAATTTTGTTCAGCTAATTATGTTCAGGGTCACACCGAGGACGACAAAGTTCCTAGTCATTTAAATGCATAAACTGCAAGATTTGTTCATATCTAGTACTGGCCATGGCAGCAGAGAACATGGGCATATGGTGAATTGGGTCAGTGGACCAATAAAACCACAACAATGATACGTTTCCATGCAAATTCTCTGGCAAGGGTCAAATTTGGGTTTGCGGCGATAAATTGATCGGCATATAAATTTGGTCCACAATAGATCTGTACAGATCTTCTGTGAAAAACAGCTCTTAAAAGCCAAGGAGAGTTAAATGTGCTGTTTCCACCTGAATTCTGGTTTGGCGAGTGAATGGGGAAGTACGGGCACTGCAGAAGTAGAGGGCTCCAAATCAGGGTTTGCATGCGCGTCAGGAAGGACACTATGGGCTCTACACACCTGTCTTTGAATTCTTGGTGGCCGCGAGACACTACTTGTGTTAGCCACCGCAACAGCTTGAACTGCACTTCTGGGACTCGCCACATCACCAATTGTTACTGCAGTGCTGGTTTGTCTATGACCAGGATGTACTAGGCAGCTGGTACTTGCCAGTTCACCAGAAGTTTGAGCGGCACTAGTACTGGCACTCTGCTGAATATGAGAACCATGCGATTGTTGCACCTCAGCAACAGAAGAACAGGGTCGGGTACGTCTGACCTTAGCAGAAACCACTACTCCATCATCAGATCTATCTGTCAGAGTGCCACTGCTATCTACAGGTTCAAATACTGAGCTTGATTCTGACAGTGAGACTCCCCCTTCGCTCTCATCTGTCATGCTCAGCATCATGTAGGCCTCTTCACTAGTGTACCTAGTCTCCTCCTCTGTGCGCCGGCATTGCAACTGTGGGTGCTCGGCTATGGCTTCACAGCCAGGCACCCACTGCGCATGCGAGAGCGGCGTTGTGCGCAGTGATTCGCAGTGCAATCATATGGGACCTGTCACGTGTCCCATATGATTGACAAGAGGGAGGGGGCAGAGCTGAGCCCTTTCTGCACTAAGGGGAAGTGATGTCACCAGCCCAGGCACTGGAGGAGGCAGATTACGAGGGACCCCCTAGCAACAGGCCTTTAGAGGTGAGTAAAAAAAAAAAAAACTTTTTCCAATTTTTTTTTTTTTATTTAGGCACATTTATGCATTTTTTTTTTTGGGTGGAACACCACTTTAACTGGGGGTGATAAAGGGGTTAAACTCTTATTAGGGAATATATAGCGTGTACCCTAAACCTATATGACACTGATGCTAACTACCGCTAACTGCCCCTACCGATGTTTAGCATCACAAATGACACCAATATAGTGATCAATACAAAATCTCTACACTGTACTTGGTGACACTGTGACAGGGAGTATTTGTTTAAAAACAATGTCCCCTAATGTAGATCCATCATCAATCACGATGCCTGCCGCCACTGCTGGACCCAAAATATAAATAAATAAAAAACCGCTCCACCCGCAATGAAGGCTAAACCGCTGACTGCAGGCCCTGCCATTTGATAGTTATTATATAGGTAAGGGGCGGGGTCACCTGGAAATGTCACATGTGACGTCACTGACCGTGCTAGTGTTATGTAATGGCCATTAGCATCTCCCTTATACCTCCCTCCCTTGTACCTGTGCAGTGAGATATCTGATACAGGCTATGGGAGGAGTACAGCAAAATTGGACCTGCTATTCAATAGCGTGGAATAGGCAGCGGGTTATAACAAAATGGTGACTGTATTAATGTAATTGGTATGTATTATATAAAGCCCTGAGATGTCACCGGGACCTATTCCCTTTACGAAAGTCACATGGTGTGTTTCTGAGATTTATTGCTCAGGATCATCACAGAATACACTGCAAGCACCAGCCAGGATCCAAGACTGCCAGGGATTACTAAAAGCACTAACAGAGGATTTAGCTATCCACTAGAGGATCTGTATACCCCTTAAAGTAAAAGGCGCATGGTGACCTGTATTACGTCCAGAGTGGAGGTGAGCGCATAAGAGTGGTGGTGGTGAAGGGACACTGGGGGTGTTGTTTGAGTGTTAACACAGGACCCATAAATTCCCTTTGATTTTTTGGACTGTATTCTGCTATGCTTTACATGCTTACCTGATATTGGCTTATTTTGCATGTAATTACCTACGTATGGACACTGTTATCACAGCGGTGGTTTATTGCATTTGATTTTCACTATTACGTTTAAAGTGACACTGATGTACAATAGTGTCTCCACAGTTTTTCTTCATATTGTGTTGTTGTCCCTGTAATAGGATTCACATATAGCTCTGAAATAATTAATTTATGCTCATTAGGGTAGTGCTGTACCATTATTCACATTTTAACTATATACTGTTGGTTTCCCTTCTATATTTGAGAAGGTACTGGAAACTTTTATAAAAGACCACATAGATGAGTTCTTGCTGATAAAAAAAATATTTTAAGCAACAGACAGCATGGATTCATGAAAGACAGAAGACAAATCTGATTTCGTCATACAATGGTGTTTTCCTAAACCTAGAATACATGGGTATCTATCCCTAGATTATAAAGAGTGACCTGCAAGGGGAAAGGCCTAGGGTGGATTTTTGGGACTGTACGATACCAGGCATAAAAAACAAAAAATGAAAAATATATATGGTTCAACAGAAAGATGTAAGCTAAAATGACAATATTTAATGTAATACAAGCCTGAGAAGAGGGTGACAACATTAATATCATATGGAAAATTAGTAGCTAAAAAAAGGTGGCAGCTATGAAACGGCAATATATGAACTGTATGATGTTGTTAAATGATGCAAACGCATGGAATTCTAACATGTTTTAATGATATATGTCTTCCTTAGGGGGTGAGCATCAATTACATAGTTTAGAAGTTTAGAAGGATCTCTGTAAAATATACATCAATCAATACATGCAATGTATACAAATAATCATGGTAATAAAAATGTAATTTTATGAGAAAAATAAATATATGGACTCACATTCAAATAATGGGCAAACACATAAGAATATACATGATTCAACTATATTGAATGTCTCTAGGTCAAGGCAGTAGGGATGGTCCCACGGTTTGAGTCGAATGTTAGTTAGACTCAAACATCGGCCGAATTCCGAACATCATTGGGGGGTTTGCAGCAAATTTGCATGCCGCAGAACATCCCATTAGGCACTGCGAGTGCATTGATGTCTGATGATTGGCCAAAGCATGCACCTGACTTGCATGCTTTGGCCAATCCCAGCACTCTCTGATGTGAGAGCTATTATTGGCCAAAGGCCAAGGGGGCTAAGTCCATACCCCACATTATATAAGGCTGCTTACACTGCGGCCGTATGTAACGTGTTGGAGTGGACAGAGCTAGAGATAACTTGAGCTAGATTAGGCAGTTAGTCATATATATATATATATATATATATATATATTCTGCATTCAGTGTAGCCTATATATACAGTGCATTCAGCAGTGTACAGTATCTAATACACTTCAGGCGGTGTATTAATATACATTATCTCACAAAAGTGAGTACACCCCTTACATTTTTGTTTTTCTTCAGTGTTGGCACATGAAAAGACATAATAAAATATTTACAAAAATGTAAGAGGTGTACTCACTTTTGTGAGATACTGTGTATATATATATATATATATATATATATATATATATATATATATATATATATAATATATATATATATCTATAGATATATAGATAGTCTAGTATATAATATATATTACAAGGCCATAAACTTTATCTCCAGCTTCATATAGGGCTTACATGACCTGATGTTCTATTTATCTTTTGCATCAATTCAAACAGCTTTACTTAATTAATAAACTCACTGTGAGGAGCGATAGAAGATGCATCCTTTTGAATGTTCCGTGTAATGGATATTCATAGGTAGAAAAACTTTGGTGTTGTAAGCCACATGGAAAGATGTTACAGCAATGTGGTATACTGAGCAAATAAATCAGAGACAGGAAGAGGAGGGAAATATACAGAACTACTCTGAAATGAATGGAGAATCTTCAAATAGGCTACTGTAGCAATAGCTTCAACTGATGCATTGGAGAAAATATATCCACCTTTCCCACTTGTGTTGATTCTCACTAGGCAAAGGAGTATCCCAGTCTATGTTCTCAGTAGATAATTGTCTTAGCAGAACCTTACCTTGAATGTTAACTGGAGCAAGGAAACCCAGTGAGTCATAGATGCTATTCACCACTGACAGGACTCCTCTCTTAGTGAAGGGTTTGTCACAAAGGTTTGTGTTTTTCTTGCGGGCCCCCTCGGATGGATTCTGGCATCACTTTGAACTTCCAAGGTGGGGGGTGTGGAACTGGTCCGCATCTCCCTGCATACGCTCTATAGGTGGCCGACATCCTTTTGGCTGCCAGGGTGAGCAATACCTTGCCAGCGGCATCTTTTGATCACCTCTGGACTGTTCGCAGTGAAGTGCTCATGCACGGGTCTCACCCGGCGTGCTCACTGCGCTGTAACATCATGCGCATTGCAGTGGAGGTGACGACAGTGGTCGGGGCCTCGCCTTCTGGGACACCGAGGGAGCCACATGTGAGCCGTTTATCCTGACGGCCAGGACCATAACCTTTGGGGGGGAGGGGGCGGCACCTGCAGGCAATTACCCAATCTGCTAAATATAGAAGCAACATATAAATACATGGCGGCATGAAGAACAATTCATGACCCCATGCAAGCCCGAATGGACAGTCACTACTCATGCATGGTCCAATGTAAGTACAGAATCCAATCATAGCAGATCAACTGGCCCTTTGCTCAAGTTGCTTTTGGGTCAGTTTAGATCATGTTCTTTGTATTATATCCAATTCTAACTATACCTAATATAATTACTCAATTTTATTTATCTATATAGCTATTATCCCCTCATGCACATTTGCAGCTGGGTATCGGACTACATTGAACTTAATACCTATTATAACTATGTTAGCATTTAAGAACTAATACGTCATTTAATACATAAATAAATATATACAAACTCTTTCCTTATATTGCACTTGGTTTAGGGCCACTTTTTTGTGGTAGCTGTTGCTTGCTTAATGTATTGTCTTAATATTTCCACCAGCACACAGTGGGTGGTCATCACCTACTCACACAATTAGGTCTATCACTGCACCATTTTATATTTATTTCTATTTTTTTAATTTTTACTTTTATTTATTTTTACACTATTTCATTTTTTTTGACTATCACATTTGAAAGTCAGTTAAATGGTTGACATCTTCACCTTCATCAATATTATCACATCATTTTCATTTCCCCTAATTAAATACAACAATCACTACCTATATGATAATATTTATCAACTTTCATTTATTATTATGATTTTTAAATATGAGTCTATATAATATTAATTAACACTTTCCAGCCTATTTATAATTCCAATTATTTACTATTTTGATTAATCTTCTTTATCTAACATACTATTGTCGCATGGGAATTTGCAGCAGGTGCCACTGCACCTGCTGCAAGCCCTTTTTGTTGCTGGGTCCTTCTTCCTTGGGTGAAACGGGCAGAACCACAGAGCCTCCCGAATCACTCGCCTATCTTTTAAAAATATTCTCGCCTATGAAATCACCCATCCCATTCTCAAGTGGTAAATATAGCACTACTATGTATAATTATTTTGGTGCATAACTTAATATGTAAAAAAAATTTGAGATTTTCACATGTATCTTTTTAGAGCAAATCATCCCCCTGAGGAAGACCATAATTGCACAGGTCGAAACACATCTGGTTCTCTACACAATTAAACATTCAACAATGGAATACTGTGTATAATTGTATTTGCATCACTGTACCATGGAATATGTAATGTATCCTATAGCCGGTATTCCTATATTTTAATTGCAACATGACATTTGAATTTTTTAATAAAGAACGTTCTTACTCATTTCATCGTGGTTCTTGTATTATTGCTGCTAAAAAGCCCCTTGGGGGAATCTTCTTTTATTACTCATTTCGGGGTGTGCAGCCTCCATATCTCTCCCATATGTGTTTTTTCTTTCCCATTGTGTTTGTCACAAGTTGACACTTGGAAGGTGAATGTGTCGTGTTTGATGTTCCACAACAACCCCAGACTTCACTGTGCAGGAGACACATCTGTACCTAAATAAAGTTTTTTTTAGACTAGTGGCATAGTCCTCAGAGTGAAAGGCACTCTAAGTTCCTGACTGTTCCTGATTGCAGTCTAAGGATTGCTACAGACAGCATCTCCTTTGTTCTGGTGATAAAATAAATCGCTTCTTTAGTAATTGGAAAAGACTTGAGTGCGTCGTCAATGTAGAAGTTTCTTTCAACAAATTGATGAGCATCAGATTCATATTCTTCTCCTCCAGTCTGAGCTGTTCTCCTTAGCCCATAAGTTGCCACTGCAGGGGAAGGACTGTTACCAAAGACATGTACTTTCATTTGATAGTCTATAACTTCCTTGTTGATGTAATTGTCTTTGTGCCATAGAAACCTGAGGTAGTTTATCTTGTCTCCTCTGACAATGAAGCAGTGAAACATTTGTTGAATGTCGGCCATTACTGCTACAGGCTCTTGTCTGAAGCAAAATAAGACTCCTATTAGACTGTAGGGATGAGCCGAACACCCCCCGGTTCGGTTCGCACCAGAACCTGCGAACGGACCGAAAGTTCGCATGAACGTTAGAACCCCATTGATGTCTATGGGACTCGAACGTTCGAAATCAAAAGTGCTCATTTTAAAGGCTAATTTGCATGGTATTGTCCTAAAAAGGGTTTGGGGACCCGGGTCCTACCCCAGGGGACATGTATCAATGCAAAAAAAACTTTTAAAAATGGCCGTTTTTTCGGGAGCAGTGATTTTAATGATGCTTAAAGTAAAAAAAAAAAAAAGTGAAATATTCCTTTAAATATCTTACCTGAGGGGTGTCTATAGTATGCCTGTAAAGTGACGCGTGTTTCCCGTGTTTAGAACAGTCCCTGCACCAAATGTCATTTTTAAAGGAAAAAATCTCATTTAAAACTGCTTGCGGGTTTAATGTAATGTCAGGTCCTGGCAATATGGATGAAAATCAGTGAGACAAACGGCATGGGTACCCCCCAGTCCATTACCAGGACCTTTGGGTCTTGTATGGATATTAAGGGGAACCCCGCGCCCAAATTAAAATAAGGAAAGGTGTGGGGCCACCAGGCCCTATATACTCTGAACAGCAGTATACAGGCGGTGCAAACAAGACAGGGACTGTAGGTTTGTTGCTAAGAAGAAACTCTTTGTAATTTTGAACAGGTACATTTTTAACGTGTTTAGCTCCAGCCAAAAAATCTTTTTTAAGCTTTTTGGAAAACATAGGGAAGGGTTATCACCCCTGTGACATTTGTTTTGCTGTCTTTCCTCTTCTTCAGAAGATTTCACCTCACTTTTTGTCCCAATGAAAAATGTTTTTTGAAAATTTGGGTTTTTTTGTGGAACAAGGATTGGAAAGCATCAGTGGAAAGGAGAAATGTTTTTCCCATATTAACTCTTACAGGAGAGAATTTCCCTTCCTAGGGGTAGATTTCATCACACTTCCTGTTGTCTCCTTCCGTTTGCAAGTAGGAGTCGTTTGCAAGTTAGTTGTTTGAAAGTAGGGTCCTGCCCTATATACTCAGCAGAAATTTGGGCCTTAGGTGTTGCTGTGGCCACAACACTGTAAGCCCTCACAGGGCCCTGCTGTGAAATATTAGATCAAGAATTGTAATAACATGCCCCTGTTGAACAGGAGCTAAAAAATTAGGCCTTAGGCACTGGTGCTGGTGCCACAACATTGCAACCCCTCAGACACTCTAGTTGGAACGCAGGAACGAGCCCTGCTGCAAAGTATTGCATCAAAAATTGTAATTACACGCCCCTGTTAAACAAGGGCTGAAAAATTGGGCCTTAGGCACTGGTGGTGGCGCCCAGAACCAAAAATGTTCTTACAAGCTATCAGCGTGATGATTGAGGAGGAAGAGGATAATTACTCAGGGATAGTCACTCAGCATCAGCATAGGCAGTCTTTGAAGGGATCTGAGATTTCAAAAAAAATTATTCGGTTACATCAGCATCACGTGCTTGGTAGCTGGTGGTGATCCAAGACTGATTCATTTTTATGAAGGTCAGTCGATCGACCGAGACAGTGGACAGACGCACCCTGTGATTGGTTACCACGCCTCTAGCAGCACTGAATGTGCGTTCCGAAAGAACGCTGGATGCAGGACAGGCCAGTAGCTCAATTGCATACTGTGCAAGCTCTGGCCAGTGATCCATCCTAAAGACCCAGTAACCCAGAGGATTTTCGGTGGGAAAGGTGTCCAAGTCTGATCTTGCCCCTAGGTATTCCTGCACCATGTAAAACAGACGCTGGCGATGGTTGCTGGAACCGATCATACCTTGGGGCTGCGGACCAAAAAATTGTCTGAACGCATCGGTCAGATGGCCACCTTCTCCACCGCTCCTTCTTTGACTGACCGAAGCCTCAGCAACACGTTGTCCAGAAACAGGAGTTTGTAACCTCCCAGTCTCTGGGAACGCATTGCACAGACCTTTCTGCAAGGCCTCCCGAAGATGTTTCATCCTCTGCTCCCTCTGCGATGGCAAGATAAGGTCCGCAATCTTACCCTTGTAACGTGGATCAAGGAGGGTTGCCAGCCAGTATTGGTCCTTCTCCTTGATACCACGAATACGAGTATCCTTACGCAGGCTTTGCAGGATCAGGGAGGCCATGCAGCGTAGGTTTGCTGAGGCATTCGGTCCAGAGTCCTCTGGGTCACTAAGGATGACATGGTCCGCAGCCACCTCCTCCCAGCCACGTACAAGTCCATGTGTTTCTTGGGACTGATCCCTTAAAGACTGCTGCTGATGCGTAGTGCCAGGCTCCACCTCCATACTGACACAATCTTCCTCCTCCTTCTCCTCCTCTTCCTGTGTGATCGGCGGGCACGCAGGAACACTGTCTGGATAAAGGGGGGTCTTGAGAGCTAAGGAAGTCCTCCTCTTCCTGCGTCTGTTCTGCCTCAAGTGCCCTGTCCATTATTCCACGCAGCGTGTGCTCCAACAGGTGGACAAGGGGGACAGTGTCACTGATGCATGCACTGTCACTGCTCACCATCCTCGTGGCCTCCTCAAATGGTGACAGGACAGTGCATGCATCCCTGATCATGGCCCACTGGCGTGGGGAAAAAAAAAGAAGCTCCCCTGACCCTGTCCTGGTGCCATAGTCGCACAGGTACTCATTGATGGCCCTCTGCTGCGTGTGCAGCCGCTGCAGCATGGCCAACGTTGAGTTCCACCTGGTGGGCATGTCACAGATTATGCGGTTCTTGGGCAGGTTAAACTCCTTTTGGAGGTCCGTCAGCCGAGCACTGGCATTATATGACCAGTGGAAATGCACAAGACTTTCCTGGCCTGCCTCAGGACATCCTGTAAGCCCGGGTACCTGCCCAAGAACCGCTGCACCACCAAGTTAAGGACGTGAGCCAAACAGGGCACATGGGTCATTTGTCCCTGTCGGAGGGCAGAGAGGAGGTTGGTGCCATTGTCGCAAACCACCATTCCTGCCTTAAGTTGGCGTGGCGTCAACCACCTCTGAACCTGCCCCTGCAGAGCTGACAGAACCTCTGCCCCAGTGTGGCTCCTGTCCCCCAAGCACACCAGCTCAAGCACCGCCTGGCATCTTTTGGCCTGCGTACTTGCGTAGCCCCTTGAACGACTACGGAGCACTGCTGGTTCCGAGGAAGAGGCCATGGAGGAAGAAGAAGAGGAGGGGGTGGAGGAGAGAGGTGTGTCACAATCATTAGCATTTTGGAGGCGTGGTGGCGGAACAACCTCCAACACTACTGCACCTTGTCCTGCATCCTTCCCAGCTGCCAGCAGAGTCACCATATGCGCCGTGAAACTTAGGTAACATCCCTGTCCATGCCTGCTGGACCATGAGTCAGCGGTAATATGCACCTTACTGCTGACCGCCCTGTCCAGCGAGGCATGGACATTGCCTTCCACATGCTGGTAGAGAGCCGGAATCGCCTTCCGTGAGAAAAAGTGGCGTTTGGGTACCTGCCACTGAGGAACCGCACATTCCACAAACTCACGGAAGGGGCAGAGTCTACCAACTGAAAAGGCAGAAGTTGAAGTGCTAGCAATTTTGCCAAGCTAGCATTCAACCTCTGGGCACGTGGATGGCTGGGAGCAAACTTCTTTTGGCGGTGCAGCAGCTGGGGCAGGGAAATTTGCCTGGTACAATCTGACGTCGGTGTACCAAAAGCAGATTGCCCACAAGTATTTGGCTGTGACACACCTAATTCTACACCTTCATTCCTCTCAGTGCAGGTCTCAGAGAGGACTGAAGGTCTAGTGGGGTTGGAAATCTCAGCTGATGAGGAGCAAGGAGAGGTCCTCTTTGTTCTTTGGTGCGGGTTTTTTAGTCTTTTAGATACGCTTGCCAACGAACTGCATGGCAGGTCAACATATGTCTGGTCAAGCATGTGGTACCCAAGCGGGAGATGTTTTGGCCACGTGAGATACGCTTGAGACATATGTTGCAAATAGCAGCGGTGCGATCTGATGCACTCGTCTCAAAGGCCCACACCAAAGAACTTTTTGAATAACGCGCAGAGACTGCAGCGCCCTGCACATGTGGAGCTTTGGTGTGTGATGCAGTCAATGTGCTGCCCTTAGGCTGGCCCCTGGAGGGCATCCTGCCTCGTTGGTGATGTGCCACCTCCTCCTCCTCCTCCTCCTCTCTCCTATCAGGCACCCACGTTGAGTCAGTGACCTCATCATCCCCTCCCTCCTCATCACTGGAGCAAACCTGGCAGTATGCTGCAGCAGGGGGAGCATGACTGCCAGATTGCTGTCCTTCTTGGGCACCCCCTCTGTCTGTGCTCATGTTACTGCCTTCGTCGAGCTCAGTATCATCATCATCAGAGCCTTCCAAACGCTGGGCATCCTCCTGGAGCATGTACCCAACACTGTGGTCAAACAATTTGAGGGACTCCTCAGGAGGACATGGTGGGGCTAGGGAAGGAGTCACTGATGACATTGAGCCGAGGGAAGAGGCCGCTGCTTTGCCAGACAAAGTACCTTGGGCATGGGTGAGAGAGGATGAGGAGGATGAGGACGGCTTGGTCATCCACTCGACCAAGTCTTCCGCGTGTTGCGGCTCAACATGGCCAGCTGCCGGAAAAAAGGCCAAGCTTGTCCCATGGCCACGTGCTGATGAGGATGCACCGTCTCCACGACCAGCACTAAACACAGAGCCTGCTTGCCCTCTCTTATTGGCTTGTGACTGTCTGCCTCTCCTTCTTGGCCTTCCAGACATACTAATGGCCTGTAGCTGCACTAAGCTGGGAGAGATAGATTATTATTATATATATATATATATATATATATATATATATATATATATATCTATATCTATATCTATATCTATATCTATATCTATCTATGTACTGATACTGCAGCTAGCAAGATCAACTGCCTGCCTGTAGTATGAGAACACCACCAACCTTCTACAGGTAGCTTTAGCTGAACACTGTGAGCAGGACGCACTGCACTAACTGTAAATAGTCTAGCTGCATGACTGTGGTACTAATAGGATCAAAAGAACACCAGCAATTTTCTTCAGGTAGCAGTATTTACTGTAACAAGACAAGCCTGCCTGTCAGTAAGAAGATAACAGAAACGGATCTAGCTGAACACTGTGAGCAGGACGCACCCCACTAGCTTGTAGGTTTAGCTGAACACTGTGAGGTGGACGCACCCCACTAACTTGTAGGTTTAGCAGAACACTGAGCAGGACGCACTGCACTAAATGTAAATAGTCTAGCTGCCTGACTGTGGTACTAATAGGATCAAAAGAACACCAGTAATTTTCTTCAGGTAGCTTTATATACTGTAACAAGACAAGCCTGCCTGTCAGTAGGAAGATAACAGGAACGGATCTAGCTGAACACTGTGAGCAGGACACACTGCACTAAATGTAAATAGTCTAGCTGCCTGACTGTGGTACTAATAGGATCAAAAGAACACCAGTAATTTTCTTCAGGTAGCTTTATATACTGCAACAAGACAAGCCTGCCTGTCAGTAGGAAGATAACAGGAACGGATCTAGCTGAACACTGTGAGCAGGACGCACTGCACTAAATGTAAATAGTCTAGCTGCCTGACTGTGGTACTAATAGGATCAAAAGAACACCAGTAATTTTCTTCAAAATACTGTAACAAGACAAGCCTGCCTGTCAGTAGGAAGAACAGGTCTATCTGAACACTGTGAGCAGGACGCACTGCACCAAATGTAAATAGTCTAGAAGATAACAGGAACAGATCTAGCTAAACTGAATACAGTGTGTATATATATATATATATATATATATATATATATATATATATATATATATATATATATATATATATATATATATATATATATATATATATATATATATATATATATATATATATATATATATGCGCAACACCTGGGATGCATATATATACACAATACACTTTAAGTGCAGCTAACTGACTGACTGTCCTGCCTAATCTAGCTAACTCAAATGAAATGACACTGTCTCTCTCTCTCTCTCTCTATTTCTCAGCACACCGGAACACACTGCACAGGGCCTTATATAGTGTGGGGCGTGTACTAAATCCCCTGAGCCATAATTGGCCAAAGCCTCCTTGGCTTTGGCCAATTACGGCTCTCTGTTAAGGCGGCGCTGTGATTGGCCAAGCATGCGGGTCATAGTGCATGCTTGGCCAATCATCAGCAAGCAATGCACTGCAATGCCGCAGTGAATTATGGGCCGTGACGCACCATACGAATTTGGCGCGAATGCCCCATATCGTTCGCAATTCGGCGAACGACCGAACAGCCGATGGGTTCGACTCGAACACGAAGCTCATCCCTATTAGACTGTTGTTCAAGTTGGGCCCTGTAAGGAGCATATTGTTAAGAGAAACACCTTCATTGAACTGGAATCAAAGACAACTCTAATTTGGTCTGGTTTGCATGGGTGATACACGCCAAAGGATGGAAGGTACCAGCCATCTTCACCCGCCTTTAGTGGCTCTGCATGATCTCTGTCAAATATGTTTTGCATAAAGTCCACACAGTGCTTTTGAATCTCTGGTTTCCTGCTTAAGTTCAACTTTAAGGAGGAGAATCTATTGATGGCCCGCTGCAAGTTGTTGGACAATATCTCTATTGGGCGATGAAATGGTAGGGGTGCTACCCAGTTATTGGAGTCCTTTTGAAAGAACCTATTGTCCATTACCTTGAAGAAATCCTTTGTCTTCCATTGAAGGAGCCAGTATGTCATCTTCACTGGTTGCATTAAACACTGTAGAGCCAAAGTCGTCATCGTGGCAGGAGAAAGGGCTTGTGTTACCTAAGATACCATGTTACCATTCGTGGCTGGCTATCTTCTCCTTCACCCAGTAGTGATGTGGGCATGGCTCAAAGTAAGTGTTTCGGCCATTTGGCAGAACATTTGTCTTGAATGATGAAATGTTGGTAGGTCTTTTCATTTTGCCTATGCAGACATTGCCTATGATGACCCAACCTAGATCTGTGCGCTGAGCAAATGGGGCATCTGGGGGTCCACTGACTTGTCTGTTTACCCTGTGAACCCTTATGCCGCGTACACACAATCAGACACTCCAACAACAAAATCCTGGATTTTATTCCGACGGATGTTGGCTCAAACTTGTCTTGCATACACATGGTCGCACAAATGTTGTCAGAAATTCCGAACGTCAAGAACGCGGTGACGTACAAAACATATGAAGAGCTGAGAAAAAATGAAGTTCAATGGCCAGTGCAGTTTTTCTGCTTGATTCCGAGCATGCACGTAATTTTGTGTGTCAGAATTGTGTACACACGATTGGAATTTCCAACAACGGATTTTGTTGCCGGAAAATTTGAGAACCAGCTCTCAATTTTTTGTTGTCGGAAATTCCGACAACAAATGTCCGATGGAGCCTACAAACGGTCGGAATTTCCGACAACAAGCTCACATCAAACATTTGTTGTCGGAAATTCTGACCGTGTGTACACGGCATTTCAATGTCTTTTCCTAACAGAAGAAGGATCTGAGCAGTGGCGGTATCTCATTTGCAGCAGCTGGAGTAGGGATTTCTTCCCTGTTAGCAGGTATCTGATTGCACTCAACAAGTGTAGGTAGGGGTAATTGCAAGTTACATTTGAGAGAAGACACCATGAGTCCACGAGCCCTTCTTCCAGAAACCTCTGTAGTTCCACTACAGGTACCCAAGGTATAAGGATGAGCTTTGACTTTTATTTCAAATAGATTAAAGGGTTCTGACTTTGCAAGTGATCTATTGCTCTGATCGTCTAAGATAGCATATGCCTTTAGAGTCTTTTCTGGTTGATCCTTGTGGTATATGTTCCCCAAGCATATTTTAGCACAGGAATTATAACAGCAGTCTTCTCCACAAACTTCAGTGCAGGATGAAGAAATTATGGTAGAATTAGGTACTTGATCTGTATTCTCCCCTCCACGCCTTAACCTGGAAGGAGCAGGTTGTGCCCAGCTGGGCTCAAGTGGATGGAGGGCTTGCACATGTTCTTCAGAGCTACACACTATGCACTTGGTGGACACATTACAGTCCTTTGCAAAATGTTCTGTAGAAGCACAGCACCTGAAACACACCCTAAATGTCTTTATAAGCTCCTTATGCTCTTCAAGAGGCTTTTTCCTAAAGCCAATACATTTTTTGAGGGGGTGTGGCTTCTTGTGAATGGGATTCTCTCTGTTGGGGTTTTCAATCTTCCTACTGTTTGTTTGTGGCCACAACTGTGGTAGGAGTGGGAAGGATGTCAGTCTTTTTCACGGATACTGGTCCTCTGCGGCTTCTATAGTTGCCCTAAAGACTGGTGCTCTTAGGAAAGGGTGAGAAGAGACTGTACTCACCATAGGAAAAACTTGGATCATTCTTGGTCTCTGCAATTTTCCTGATGAATTTGCAGAAGAAAGAGAATGGAGAGAAAGAAACCTTGTTCTCTTTTTTGTATGATGACCCTAGTGCAGACCATTTCTCTTGTAAACCATACGGGAGCTTGGAGACAATTGGGTTTACCCCTCTTGCAGTGTCAAGGTAACTGAGTCCAGGTAGTTTTGGGTCTGTCTTGGCTAGCTAAAGCTAAAGGAGAAGGTCACTCAGTCTCTGGAACTTCTTGTTGTCCTTACCAGATATCCTTGGGAAAGTTTCCAAAGGCATGAACAAAGCATTTTCTATAGCTTCTGGACTGCCACAACTTTGCTCTAGTCGATCCCATGCAGCTGTGAGGCCTGCTGTAGGATTGTCCATGAAAACCAATCTTAATGGTTTAACACATGCAGCAGATAAAGGACCAAGCCATCTGATCAGCAAATCCAATTCTTCAGCAGCTGTAATGCCAAGATCACTGATTGTAGTTCTGAAAGCACATTTCCAACTTCTGTAGCTCTCAGGTTTGTCATCAAAACTTGTAAGACCAGTCTTTGTGAGCTCTCTGTGAAGTATGTACCTCACAAACTCTGCTGTCTCGGTTGTCTCTGCCTTTATGCGAGATGATGTCGGCTAAATGGTGCTGATTGTGCTATCTTTGACACTGTTAAAGGCCTGGAGCTGACAGGCTCAGCCCTTCCTTCTCTGAGCTGGCCGCTCAGCTGACGGCTAATTGCCAGCTCCTATCTCTCTACAGTTACTCAGCTGTTGATGATATGCTGCTCGTCAGTCCTGCCTACTTAAGCCATCCAGTCCCGAGGATCTCTGCCTTTGCCTTTGGTTATCATCACAGGGATGCTCTCTTGCATTCCTGTTAAAGACTTGCTTGGTTGACATCCCTTCTGGCTCCAGATCCTGTTTGCTGTTTTACTATGCCCATCTCCGGCTCCCTGATGTTTGGCTTGTCTGGCTATCCGTTCTGGTTCCTGAACTCTGGCTATGTTTTGACTATGTTTGTTTTGTTTACGTTTATTAAACAAGTGTGATTTAACTGTACTTCTTTCTTGGTCGGATTTCACAGTTTCTGACAGTAGGTGGAGGTGATGAATTCAGAAGATACAGTCAACACACTTGTTAATATTTTTTCCAGTTCGGATGAGCACGATCACCGCATGGATCAGTTTGTCATGGCGTTACAAATGCTCCTGAGTCGCACGGCTCACCTGGAATCTTCCACTGTGGCTGCTTTGGTACAACCTGTGTTGCAGGCCATCCCTGCTGCTGCGCCAGTCTCTGTGCAGGCTATAAGAGATATGTCTGGTTCCGCTCTGCTTCCCCAGTGATTTGGGGGTGATCCAGTCCAATGCAGAGGGTTTTTCAACCAGGTTGAGATGTACTTTGAGATGCTGCCCCAGGCGTTTCCCATGGACAGAAGCAAAGTAGGTTTCATGATATCTTTGCTTTCTGAGAGAGCCTTGGCCTGGGCAAACCCTCTATGGAAGACTCAGAAACCTGTTGTCTTGAGTTACCCTGAGTTTGTGGCCTCCTTTAAAAGGGTATTTGATGTTCCTGCATGCTCCTCTTCTGATGCCAAATGACTCATGTGCATCAAACAGAGTACGAGAACTGTTGCCGACTACGCCATTGAATTCCATACTCTGGCAGCAGAAGTTGCTTGGAACAATGAGGCCCTTGTGGTTGCTTTTTCTCATGGTCTCTCAGATTCCATCAAGGATGAGATAGCAGCCTGGGATATACCCACTGAGCTGGAGAAGTTGATCGCGTTTGCCATCCTCATTGACTCCAGACTCAGAGAAAGACTCTCTTTTAAGGAGTGCTTGTGGAAGCATCCTGTACATTTACCTCTGAGCTTTGCAGTTCCACCCGTGCCTCCCTCACCTCCCATCCCTCCTGGTACCGAGTCGGTCAGTGAAGATGAACCCATGCACTTGGGCTTCACACGTCTCTCTGCAGATGAAAGAACCTTTAGGAGGAGGGAGAGATTGTGCCTTTATTGTGGCCAGACAGGTCACTTTTTGAAGTCTTGTCCTACCCATCCAGGGAACGCCCGAACCTTAAGGTCCTGTCACGGACAGACCTTAGGTGGCGTTGTTTCGTCCCCAGTTATCAAGAAGGATAAGACCCTGGTTTTGATCACCCTTTTTTGGGCTGAGTCGTCTGTCGAGATACAGGCTCTAATCGATTATGGGGCTGCAGGCCTGTTCATTGATGCTGCCTTTGTATTGAAGCACTCGATTCCCCTGCAGCTGCGTGACACTCCACTTGCCATTGAGGCTCTTGACGGGAGACCTCTACAGCCTGCCCATGTGACTTATGAGACGATTCCATTGTCCTAAGTTTCCGCTGGTTATTGGTTATTCTTGGTTAGAGAGGCACAACCCCTCTTTTGATTGGTTCTGTGCTGAGGTTCTCTCTTGGTTGCCACAATGCAGTAAGACATGCTTCCAGAAGGTAGCCAAGGTCCTGTGCACCTCTTCACTCTCCTCCCTGCTGGAGGAGTACCGCGATTTTACCGATGTCTTTGACAAAAGTTAAGCCGGTAGTTTGCCTCCACACGAGCCATATGATTGTGCAATTGACCTTTAACCTGGTGCCAAACCCCCTCGTGGCCGGGTTTACCCTTTGTCGGTCTTGGAGGATAAGGCCATGGAGGAGTAGGTTGCAGACGCACTTTCTCAAGGTTTCATCCGCAAATCCTCATCTTCTGTTGGTGCTGGTATCTTCTTCGTGAAGAAGAAAAGTGGTGAACTGAGACCTTGTACTGATTATGGGGGCCTCAGTCGTTTCACGATTAAGAATCTGATTCCGTTGATTATGGAGTTATTTGACCGCCTCAAGGGAGCAACGGTTTTCACAAAGCTTGATTTGAGAGGGGCATAAAATCATCTTGAGGATTAAGGAGGGCAACGAGTGGAAAACTGCATTTAAAACCAGAACAGGCCATTATGAGTACCTTGTAATGCCTTTTGGCCTTTGTAACGCCCCGGCAGCTTTCCAGGTATTTATTAATAATGTCCTCTGCGATTTGTTGCAGTGATGGGTGGTGGTTTATCTCGATGATATCCTCATATTTTCCAAGTCCCTGGAGAGCCACCACACAAGTGTCTGTCGTGTGCTTCAGAAACTAAGAGAGAACAATCTCTATTGTAAATTGGAGAAATGCGAGATCCATCGTGAACAGGTTAAATTCCTGGGCTTTATCATTTCCACTGCTGGTTTTTCGATGGACCCAGAGAAACTTTCTGCAGTCCTACAGTGGCCCTGACCCATGGGTTTATGCCCTCTGCAGCATTTTCTGGGCTTTGCCAACTATTATCGGAAGTTTATTGGTAATTTCTCATCTCTGGTCAAGTCCCTGACTGATATAACCAGAAAGGATGGTAATCCAAAGAGTTGGTCTCCGGAGTCCGTTAAGGCCTTTGAGCGTCTCAAGGCTGCCTTTGTCTCTGCTCCTGTGTTGGCACATCCTGATTCTACGTTACCCTTTATCCTTGAGGTTGATGCTTCTGAGACTGGTGTTGGTGCCCTTCTGTCTCAATGTCCTACCTCTGAGAGCACTATGCATCCTTGTGGCTACTTTTCCAAGAAATTGTCACCTCAGGAGTGCAATTAGGAGATTGGTGACAGAGAGCTGTTGGCGATCATTTAATCCCCGGAAAGAATGGAGACATCTCCTCGAAGGTACCACTGTGTCGGTTCTCATTCTTACTGACAATAAGAATCTCACAATCATGTCTGAGGCTAAACGCCTCTCTCCCAAAAGGACACAATGGGCTCTTTTCTTGTCAAGTTTCAATTACATTGTCTCATTCTTACCCGGTACTGAAAATGTAAGGGCTGACGCCTTGTCACAACAGTTTTCCTCCACTTTCAACTTGGAGTCTATTCCGGTTCCTGTGATTCCTCCTGATTGTATTCTCCTTTGGGTGACAAAATTCATGCTGCTCAGGTCCATGCTCCTCCTGAGAAACCTTGTGACCGCTACTTTGTCCCAGAGTGTCTCTGTACTGCCGTGCTCCAGACTTACCATTCTCCCAAGGCAGCTGGCCATCCTAGGAAGAATCAACTTGTTTGGGCCATTTCCCAACAATTCTGGTGTCTACATGCTGATGTAACTGCCTTCGTAGCTGCCTGTTCTGTGTGTGCTCAGAGTAAGACTCCACAACACCTTCCAGTGGGCCTCCTACAACCCATACGCAATGGAGAGAGGCCCTGGACCCACCTGTCTATAGATTATATTGTGGAGTTACCCAACTCCCAAGGCAACACTGTTGTCCTTATGGTGGTTGACCAGTTGTCAAAGATGGGTCATTGTATTCCACTTAAGAAGTTGCCCACTTATAAGGAACTGGCTTCCATTTTTGCTCTGGAGATCTTTCGCTTACATGGGCTACTCAAGGTGATTGTCTTGGACAGGGGTAGTCAGTTTGTGTCCCGGTTCTGGCGAGCCTTTTGTTTACAGTTGGGAATTCATCATCTTGCTTTCTCCTCTGCGTATCACCCGCAACCTAATGGGGCCACAGAATGAGCCAATCAGTCCTTGGAGCAATTCCTATGTTGCTATATTTCTGACCATCATAACAACTGGTCAGACCTATTACCGTGGGCAGAGTTTGCTCACAACAATGATTTGAATTCTGCTTCCCGATTGTCCCAGTTTATGGTGAATTATGGTTTCCAACCTTCCATGTTGCCTGACTCATTTGTTCCGCAGAGTATTCCTGCGTTAGAGGAGCATCTCCGTGGTCTTCGTTCCACTTGGGCACAAGTCCAGGAGGCTTTGCGACATGCTAATGGTAGATACAGACTCCATGCTGACTGCAGACCCCTGCCTGCACCTTCCTACCAGGTTGGGGACAGGGTCTGGCTGTCATCTCGCAAACCTCCGATAGACCATACCATAGAGGTTTTCCCCTCCAGCCTGGTGGTCCTCCGAGGGGGAAGGGGTTGTTGAGGAGGGGGTACTGTCAGGGCGGGGCCCAGCCCTTCCTTCTCAGAGCTGGCCACTCAGCTGTCGGCTAATTGCCAGCTCCTATTTCTCCACAGTTACTCAGTTGTTGATGATATCCTGCTCGTCAGCCCTGCCTACTTAAGCTGTTCAGCCCAGTGGATCTCTGCCTTTGCCTTGGTCAACATCACAGAAACTATCTCCTGTTCAAGACTTGCTTTGTTGACATCCCTTCTGGCTCCAGATCCTGCTTGTTGCTCCACTACATTGATCCCTGACTTCTGGCTTGGCTGACTTTCCGTTCCGATTACTGAACATTGACTACGATTGTTCTTTGTACTTTTATTATTAAACAAGTGTGATTTAACTGTACTTCTGTCTCGACCTGATTTCATGGTTTCTGACACTATTAGAGCCTATGACTCTAATCAGAAGCTTCAAAAATACACCCCGCTGCTGTAATTCAGGTGCCCGGCATCTGAAAAAGGGGCCGGACGCCTGAATAGGGGGTGGCGGCGCGGCCATGAATCGATTTATGTAATGCATGAATCTATCCATTAGTCATAGAGGGGGTGGCTGGAGAGAGGGGGCGGCGCCCATGCACCCTTAATGGACACACTGCCACTGCTTACTATTAGCCGCAAAAATAAATATTACTAGTAAGTAGAAGTCCCTTACACCAAATGGATTGACTAGTGATGATAAAATAGTTGTAAACCCACAAAAAAAAACAAATATGTATCCTCCCTGGGTCAGCTGATAGCCTCCCATGGCTTCCAATACCACTTCTAGGCTGACAACACCCAAATCTATTTCTCTAGCCCTCAGCTCACTCCCTCTGTCTCCTCACATATCACTAATTTACTATCAGATATATCAGTCTGGATGTCACACCACTTCCTCATACTCAGTTTATCCAAAACCAGACTTATAATTTTTCCTCCCATTTGCCCCTTTCCCTTCCCCTGATCTCTCTGTCAAAATCGATAGCACAACTATAAACCCATCCCCACATGCCACGGTTCTAGGTGTAGTTCTGGACTCTAAACTCTCCTTTAAGCACCACGTCCAATCACTGTCCAAATCTTGCTGCCTCAACCTCCGCAACATCTCCAAAATACGCCCCTTTCTAACCAATGTGTCTGGGACATGTCATCACAGAACTGGCAATGTTGCCCAGAACCAACATGGACGCTCACAGAGTCCTGAGACATGGAGGAGCACGCGCCGTGCATCAGCGTGCACTGGCGCACAAGTTGCTTGACAGATGCTTGCACCAACGCCTCTATTTAAGCCATCCATTAGCAACAGAACATTGCTGGATTATCTCAGCTTCCCTGTGTGCCTTGTGATTCTGTTTCCTGATCTGTGGATTACCCGTTGTTGACCCAGCTTGCCTTGACCCTGCTTCCTGATCTCCCGGTTTGACCTTTGGCTTGCATCTGGACCCTGCTTCTGTTCCTGATCACCCGGTTTGACCTTTGGCTTGCATCTGGACTTTGCTTTGTTCCGTGTATGACCTTGGCTCGTCCCTTTTTATGCTCTGGGCTGACTTATCCTGTATGACCTCTGGCCTGGCTCCTGGTTCCTCAAATTTCCAAACACAGCAAGTTCAACTCAGCCTGTTACAGTCATCCTTCAGTGGCCAGCTCATCTGACTACAAGAAAGTACCTGGTAAACCATGCTTCTCTGAGCACCGCACACTCTGTTCCAAACTCCAGGGGCACTCTGCACTTAGCCACACGGGGAACCCTCTTAGCATCTCGATCTCCACACCCGCACCTGACACAATGACATAACAAGCTCCTAATTCACTCGCTGATCATATCTCGCCTCGACTACTGGAACTCCCTTCTCATTGGCTTAGCTTTACATAGTCTATCACCTCTTCAATACATCATGAATGCTGCTGCCAGACTCTTCCACCTTACCAATTGCTCTGTGTCTGCTACCCCTCTCTTTCAATCACTCCACCGGCTTCCGCTCACCCAACAAATTAGATTCAAAATACTAACAACTACTTACAAAGCCATACACAATTTAGCCCCCAGCTACATCACTAGCCTAGTCTCTAAGTACCAACCTACTCGTTCTCTTTGTTCCTCTCAAGACCTTCTGCTTTCTAGCTCCTCCCATGCTTGCCTCCAGGACTTTTCCAAAGCCTCTCCAATCCTATGGAATGCCTTACTCCAATCTGTCCGCTTAACTCCTACTCTATTAGCTTTTAGACGATCCCTGAAAACCCTTCTCTTCAGAGAAGCCTACCATACTTATACCTAACAATTGTATTTTCATTTTCTCCATCAGCTCACCCCCCCCGCGCAGTTAATAACTTTTTGTTCCAATTGACCCTCCCTTCTAGATTGTAAGCTCTAATTAGCAGGGCCCTCTGATCCCTCCTGTATTGATTTGTATTGTAAGTGTACTGTCTGCCCTCATGTTGTAAAGCACTGCGCAAACTGTTAGCGCTATATAAATCCTGTATAATAATAATAATAACAAAAAAAACTGCAAGACAAAGGCATAATGAGCTAGTATGCATAGCATACTAGCTCATTATGAAATACTCGCCTTAAATCGAAGCCCCCGCAGTGGTCCCGGCACACTGCTCTTATTATAGGCTTACCTGTAGGTAAGGGTTTACAACCAATTTAACATCCAATACTCCATGGGAAGATCGGTGGCTATTAAATTCAATACCTATGATAAATGTATCTATAAGTGGATTGCATGGCCTAAACATTCTAGATGTAACCTCTTTCCTTATCTGTTTTACTTGACTAACCACTGTGTGCTACATAGATGTGATTACTTCTAGACAGGATTTCACTGTCTGTCTATCTATGGAAATGATTACTGGTAATAGTTAATGGTAAACATTTGTTAACTGTGATATTGTGATGAGCTATCAAAGGTATGTTTTCATTTCGATGCTGTATGGCTGTATATTGGTGACACCTTGTAACAAATGATGAACAATTCCTTGTATTCATTATTTTTTTTGTACATTAAATAAAAACCTAATACAGAATCGATGATTGAAAAAAAAGTTAATCACAATAATGACAATTGAGCTCTAAGCCCCCAGGTAAAACCTCTATTCCTTTTCTGATCTGAAATCCATATTGCAAGAGTTGTAGAGTTGTAATGTTTACAAGCTTCTGTGACTTTAACAGTAGAAGCAATTTAAGTGATAGACACTATTTCTTTTCAATTACTTTGGAAATACGTAAAACAGAAGTGTTATTTGTCGTACAAAGTTTTTAGACCACAGCTGTTCAGCTTTAGGCTTTCAGTGTAGAAATAGTTTGCAGGTATAATTCTGACCATCCTTTGTGTTTGAGGAAAATAGGAGACATGCACACTCTGCTTGATTTCTATAAAGTATATATTTCTTTTCTTCTGAGAAAGCTATGGAGAAAGGTTTTAGAGCCTAATGGAGTTGCAAAAGCTTCCTGCTCATAGAGATCAAAAACTAAAAGAAGCCCTATAAGGATTCTGTAGTGTTTTCAGGATGCATCTAATACAGCTTTTTCTTTTCCTATATGGCAATGACTAACTAAAATTCACCTGCCAGAAGTGATGCTTTAAAGATATGCTCACTACACAAGCCTTGTATATGTTTTATATAAAAGAAAAAAAGATAAACTTTCAACTCTGACAGGTGCTTATCCCCGTTTCACAGAACCCACAAATCAAAAAAAAAAAAAGACAAAATGTCCAAACCCCAGTGTCCAAAGAGAAATTCTGTCAATTTGATTGGAAGATTACAAAGGTAAATGACATGGTTAAAATTTGAAGGTGTTTCAGAGTCCCTTTCTACTGTTAGGAAAAGAACCTTTACCTTTATCATTTCAATGAGCATTTGCTTCTTTACGCATTCTTGAAATAGCAAGTGATGCTTAAATCTTCACATACTTTTCCTCCAAGGATATATGTCTAGAGATTAAGTTTAAAGATGGGCTGAGCAGTTCATCTGTCATTGTGCATAGAATCGCATTGGCTCATTTTACATTTCTACATGCAGACTACTTTTGCCTATGTACTGTATTTAAAGCAATCAAAACCCAAGAGAAAAAACATATATAATATATTACAACCTACTTGTCCTTAGATGTAGTGGCTGCATTTGTTTTCTTTTTATGAGACATGTTTTTCTTTATTTTTTCTTCATGGTCCTGCCAGTAACACACTTGCAGTTTTTTTTAACATTTTTTAACAGATTCAACCTTTTGACTGCAGGAGCCTTTATTTTGTTGTTACACACATGTTAACATGCACATTTTAGGCCTTATGATTACTTAAAACCCACACAATATTATATACAGTGTTTTCTGAAAGCAACAAACCTGTAGAAGAAATCATGGCAATTGCTTATGTCACACAATAATTGTGCTATTGTTTATCAAATCTATATTATTTGTAGAAAAATACACTCAAATTATATTAAGTGTTTATTATGGACAGCACTGATAAAAACATCCTTAAAACAGATGCCTAGTACCAAAAGAGAACAGTGACAACAATGAAGAAAGTAAATAATGAAAAAAATAATATACGTTGGGGGGAGTCATCGGAACACAAAACAAAAGTAGATCAAATATACAACTATCTTTATTGGTAAAATGTTAAAAGCGTGGGCAAAGTAAAACATTTTGACCAAGAATTAACAAAAAACCTACTGGTACCAGTAAGCACTCTAAATGTTAGCATTCAACATGTATAAACAAGTATTCTAGGAAGACTGATAAGTCTGCTCAAAAATGAATGCCCATATATATAGAATTAGAAGGCTTCATGGTAGTGGACACAAATACAAATTAGCCATTTATAGCCGGGGTCTGCCACATCCATATAGGGGTACACTCATTCCATACTCCATAATGTATGCAAATAGACCAGCTCCAGCAATAATATAGATTTATAGAAAAATGCACTAACCCTCAATAATATATGTATCTTACCACAAACAACCGTGAACAATTTTTATCTGTGATTCATCAAAAATTATAAATAAATTAATTTGTCAAAACAAATTATTCTTAATCTAAAAAAATATAACTCATCATGTGTTCAACAAACCGTTCCAATAATCCTCTTCACAAGCTGATTATCCGAATCCCACATGCCCAAATTCACATCCGTGATTGGAAAACTTTTCACCAATTCGTGAGACACCACCGCCTTCTAAAATGGACACTCACCAGAAACAAGGAAAAAATGCACCTTTGGTTTATGCTGGGTTAACTACTCCACTCATATAAGTATGTCTGAAGATTCCCAAATTGGTTGCCAGTGATCACTCAATGCACCACCACATTAATCTCAGGATCTCATGAAAAGCAGACAGCCATCATTGCGCAACATGTTTAAAATGTATTCAATCAATAAATTAGGTAAATAAAATTTACACTCACAAATGCAGTGCCTATAGACCGGCACAGGGTCTTTCCATCAGTGTTTTTGGGGCTAGCTAGTGCCGTTCCATCTCCCGGGATCGGCATGCGGTCCAAGCTTCGATATGGTGCGGGTTGGGGCAGAAAGTGATGTGAGAAGCCTCTACACGTTTGGCATCCAATCAAGCGTCTTCAAGAAGCTGTCTGCTTTTCATGAGATCCTGAGTAGGGATGAGCCGAAGACCCCCTGGTTCGGTTTGCACCAGAACATACCGAACAGGCAAAAAATTTGGCAGAACACACAAACATCATTAAAGTCTATGGGACACGAACATGAATAATCAAAAGTGCTCATTTTAAAGGCTTATATGCAAGTTATTGTCATAAAAAGTGTTTGGGGACCTGGGTCCTGACCCAGGGGACATGTGGCAAAAAAAATTCTTTTTTTTAAAACGGCCGTTTTTTCGGGAGCAGTGATTTTTTTTAATGCTTAAAGTGAAACAATAAAAATGAAATATTCCTTTAAATATCATGCCTGGGAGGTGTCACGTCAATACTCACCGAGGCCGAGATGCCGAGAGTGGCTCGCCCTTACAACCACACGCACCCGAACCCCCGAGGGTGAGACAGGGGATCGGAAGCACGCGGAGGCACGGGTTTCCGGTAATAGCTGTGAGAAGGCTCAGGATCACTTGGATGGTGGAAAGCCTCCTGGCGGAGCCGTGCAGGACCGGTGTGCCTAATAGGAACAAAGTTTAAGAGGTATTCAACTGACAAGTAGGAAGTCCTTATAACTGTGGAGATCAGGGGGTGTCAGCTCAGCAGAGAGAATGGTTGTATATACAGGCAGAGGTCAGAGGTCAGGGTATCCGGCAGACAAAAGAATGATCCTTTAAACAGGCAGAGGGTCAGGGTATCCAGCAGACAAGAGAGTGATCCTTTAAACAGGCAGAGGGTCAGGGTATCCAGCAGACAAGAGAGATGTCTTTAAACAAGCAGAGGGTCGGGGTATCCAGCAGACAAGAGAGTGGTTGTCTAAACAAGCAGGGATCGGCTAACAGAGAATCAGGAAACAGGAATCAAGCACAATGCAGGGTACAGCTGACGACAAACCAACAACCCGACTGGGTGCTGGTGTCGTCTCAAGTAGCCTCCCGGTGAGCGCGTCAGCGTGACGCGCTACCAGGCACCCGCACGGGCGATGGCACGCACACGTGGACCGCCGTGCACCCACGTGGACCGCCATGCACCCGCGTGCACCGCACCATCAGGCCGCGAACGGGTGCACGTCTCAACAACAGCCCACTGCACATGCGCCCCGCAGCCCGGCGAACAGAGGCGACTTGTCCTTCGTGACAGTGCCCCCCTCCTAAGGGCGGACACTGGATGCCCAGGCTAGACATCAACTCCGGATGGTTTCGATGAAAGGTTTGAATTAAGCGAGGAGCATGTAGATTCTTCGCAGGCTCCCAAGAATTGTCCTCAGGTGGGTATCCTTTCCATTGGATCAGGTACTATAGCTGCCTGCCCTTCTTTCTACAACCCAGGATAGCCTCCACCTCGAACTCATTCTCCCCATCCACCCTGATTGGTGGGGGAGGAACCTCTCCTCTTTCTGGAAATGGACTGGATACAACAGGCTTCAACAGGGACACGTGGAAGACAGGATAGATCTTGTACGTTTTAGGCAGAACTAGCTCCATGGCCACAGGATTGATGATCCTTTTGATAGGAAAAGGGCCAATGAATTTAGGTCCCAATTTTCGGGATGGCAACTGTAGCTTGAGGTTAGAGGTGGACAACCAAACTTCTTCCCCTATGTTAAATGTTGGGTTTTCCTTCCTACCTCGGTCATACTGCTCCTTGTAGGTCTTTTGAGCTCTTTGTAGCATGTTTTGGATTTCTTGGAAGTTAGTTTGCAAAGATGTTATTCTGTCCTGCACTGCAGGGACTGTTATTTCAGGAATGTCCTTAGTCAGGAACGTGGGATGGAATCCGCAGTTGGCCCAGAAGGGCGTTTGTTTGGTAGCCGCGTGAACTGAGTTGTTATACGCAAACTCTGCGTATGGAAGAAGTTTTGCCCAATCATCCTGGGATCTCTAACAGAAGCAAGGGAGGTATTGCTCTAAGGTTTGATTTGTTCTCTCCATTTGGCCATTGCTCTGAGGGTGGTAGGCTGATGAGAGGCACACTTTAATATCCAGAGCTTTACAGAGTTCTTTACAGAATTTGGACGTGAATTGCACGCCTCTGTCAGACACTATACTCCTTGGTACACCGTGAAGTCTTATGACCTCTTTCAGGAAAACATTGGCTGTCTCTACTGCGGAAGGGGTACCTTCCATAGGCAGAAAGTGGGCCATCTTGGACAGACGGTCGACCACAACAAAAATAGTAGTGTAGCCTTCTGAGGCCGGTAGGTCCACGATGAAATCTACAGATACGTCGGACCACGGTCGTTCTGGAATAGGTAGTGGTTTAAGTAAACCCCAGGATCTGGTGTTTTGGCCCTTGTTACGTTGACACAGAAGACAAGAGGCCACATACTCCCTGCAATCCCATCTCCAACCCGGCCACCAGAAGGAGCGAGAGATCAGGTCAGCTGTCTTCCTAATCCCGAAGTGGCCGGCCAATTTATGGTCGTGGCACATCTTGAGGGCTGTTAACCGAGTTTGTTGAGGTACAAAAATTTTGCCCCGGATCCAAAAGAGACCTTCGTCTTTCCTCAGGGATTGTACCTCCGGATCCGTACATGTATTGGATGACCTCTTGATAGAGGACACTAAGTCTGTCTGTGTCAATCCAAGGAAATTTTGAGGTGCAAGAATTGTGCTTGGTTCTGAAGTCTGGAGGTCTGCTGAGAACATCCGGGAAAGGGCGTCTGCCTTCCCATTCTTTATACCAGGTCTGTAAGAGATGTGGAAATTGAAGCGCGAAAAGAACAGGGCCCAACGAGCTTGTCTGGGTTTGAGGCGTTTTGCAGTTCGGAGGTATTCAAGGTTCTTTTGATCTGTGAAGATCATCACTGGATGGAGTGCCCCCTCAAGTAAGTATCTCCATTCCTCCAGGGCAAATTTTATGGCCAGCAGCTCCCTGTCACCTACATCGTAATTTAATTCTGCTGCACTGAGTTTTCAGGAAACAAATGCAACTGGATGTAAGATGGCTTTAGGTCCTTGTCTTTGAGAAAGGATTGCTCCTGTGGCTATTTCTGATGCATCCACCTCTAGTACGAACGGTTGAGAAGGTTTAGGATGCCGGAGAATGGGAGCGGAGCTGAACAGATCCTTTAGTTTCACGAAAGCTCCCTGTGCTGCTTGGGACCACTGGATGAACCATGCCAGCGAGTTAATTGAGTGATGGGTGCCACTATGGTGGAGAATCCAACAATGAATTTCCGGTAGAAGTTAGCGAATCCTATAAAGCGTTGGACCCCCTTTTTGTCAGAAGGAGCTGGCCACTCCTGAATAGCCTGTATCTTTTGAGGATCCATCTCTACCCCATTTGCCGAAATGATGAACCCCAAGAATTGCACGACTGATTTTTCAAACTCACACTTCTCCATTTTTAGGTAGAGTTTGTGTTGTTTCAGAATGGCCAGAACTGTCCTGACGTGACCCCTGTGAAGTTCAAGTGTAGAAGAGAAAATTAGGATATCATCCAAGTAGACCACAAGAAAATCATCTAGGTATTTGCAGAAAATGTCGTTCACCAGGTGTTGAAAAGTGGCCGGAGCGTTACAAAGCCCGAAGGGCATCACCAAGTATTCGAAATGCCCGAACCTGGATCTGAAGGCCGTCTTCCATTCGTCTCCGGCCCTAATTCTGATAAGGTTGTATGCCCCCCGGAGATCTAATTTGGAAAAGACTCTAGCTGATTGAAAACGTTGGAACAACTCTGGGATGAGCGGTAAAGGGTACCGATTCTTGATGGTGATGTTATTTAACTGCCGGTAATCCACACAGGGCCTAAGGGAACCGTCCTTCTTCCCGACAAAGAAGATACCCGCTCCGGCAGGTGAAGATGAGGGACGGATGAACCCCTTTTCCAGATTCTCGTCAATATATTGTTTGAGAGCCTCCAGCTCCGTTTCTGAAAGAGGAAATATGCGACCAAAAGGAATCTCTGATCCTGGCAGTAGGTCGATTGGGCAGTCGTACGGTCGATGTGGTGGGAGGCAATCAGCCATTTGTTTGCTGAAGACCTCCTGAAATTCGTGATACTCCTGTGGGACATGTTGGAGGTTAACTGAAGGAGCTGAGATCGTAGCACAGATCTTGGGTTTCGAAGGGCGGCAGTGTTGAGAGCAGTAAGAAGAGGGAAATGAGACCACCTTAGAACTCCATTGAATCAAAGGGTCATGGGCCTGTAGACAGGGTAGGCCTAAAATGACTGGGAACATGGGAAAATGAATAAGGTCCAGGTGTAGGAGCTCTTGGTGTCCCGAGTCGGTAGTCGCTAGAATAGGTCGAGTCTCTTGGGTGATTGGGCCTGAGCTGGGAAGGGACCCATCAGCCAAGTGAACCTGTAGGTGTTGAGTTTTGGTTTGTAAGGGCACATGCAGGTTCCAGGCCAAGGCAGCGTCCATAAAGCAGCTACACGCACCCGAGTCAATGATCGCCGGCAGGCGGGACTCCCCTTCCAGTAGCTGTAACAAGATAAACAACATGACGTAAGACTTAGAGGTATTGTTATCTTGATAAGTCATTGTTTTGGGCTGAAAGAACTTACTAGGCCTTATCGGGCAGTTGCGCAGGAAGTGACCGGCTCCCCCGCAATAGAGACACAAGTTGGATTGCCGTCTACGTTGTCTCTCTTCTGAGGTTAGTGGTGGTCGTACCAAACCAAGCTGCATAGGTTCGGAATCGGGGAGAGTAGTAGGCCCAGCTGTTATAGGTGATGATATTGGAATGGGTTGGAGTCTTGAGGTCGTCCACGCAGGGCGGGGGTTTTGGAATCGTTCTGACCGACGTTCCCTCAGGCATCTATCTAATTTGGTGGCTGCCTGAATTAACTCCTCCAAAGATGCGGGGGTTTCCATCCTGGCCAACTCATCCTTGAGGAGCTCTGACAGGCCTTGGCGGTACTGATAGCGTAAGGCTGGCTCATTCCAGTTAGTGTCGGCCGCCCATTTACGGAATTCCACCGTGTAATCCTCAATTGGTCTCCTTCCCTGAACTAGGTGGTGCAGGATAGCTCCGGCGGTAGCCATACGTTGTGGGTCATCATAAAGCTGTGACATACTTTCGAAGAATGTGTCGATAGTATTAAGCACCGGACTCCCTGATTCCATCAGACCGTGTGCCCAAGCCTGAGGTTCTTCTGACAGCAAGGAAATCGCAAATCCCACCTTGACCACTTCTGATGCGAAGGTTCGGGGTTGCAGCGCAAAGTAGAGGGTGCATGCATTCTTAAAAGCCCTGAACTTTTTACGGTCCCCTGAGAACCGTTCCGGTGTGGGGACCCTAGGTTCCGGAAGTGCCATTACGACTGTAGGACTGGCAGCAGCCTGAGGAAGCGGGCCTTCATTGCTAGGTGCGGGAGCTGCGGCGGCAGAAGGGAGTGGCCCCGTCAGTTGCTGGAGTTGGCTATTGATTTGCGTGTATCCCTCCTGTAGCCTTTGCACTGAATCTGCCAGGGTGGAGACTTGTTGGCATAGGATCTCCAAGGGAGAGCGCGCTCTGTCGGCCTCGGACATCTGGCTGGTTTGTACTGTCACGTCAATACTCACCGAGGCCGAGATGCCGAGAGTGGCTCGCCCTTACGACCACGCGCATCCGAACCCCCGAGGGTGAGACAGGGGATCGGAAGCACGCGGAGGCACGGGTTTCTGGTAATAGCTGTGAGAAGGCTCAGGATCACTTTGATGGTGGAAAGCCGTGCAGGACCGGTGTGCCTAATAGTGCAAGGAACAAAGGTTAAGAGGTATTCAACTGACAAGTAGAAAGTCCTTATAACTGTGGAGATCAGGGGGTGTCAGCTCAGCAAAGAGAATGGTTGTATATACAGGCAGAGGTCAGGGTATCCGGCAGACAAAAGAATGATCCTTTAAACAGGCAGAGGGTCAGGGTATCCAGCAGACAAGAGAGTGGTCTTTAAACAAGCAGAGGGTCGGGGTATCCAGCAGACAAAGAGTGGTCGTTTAAACAAGCAGGGATCGGCTAACAGAGAATCAGGAAACAGGAATCAAGCACAATGCAGGGTACAGCTGACAACAAACCAGCAACCCGACTGGGTGCTGGTGTCGTCTCAAGTAGCCTCCCGGTGAGCGCGTCAGCGTGACGCGCTACCGGGCACCCGCACGGGCGACGGCGCGCACACGTGGACCGCCGTGCACGCGCGCGCCGCACCATCAGGCCGCGAACGGGTGCACGTCTCAACAACAGCCCACTGCGCATGCGCCCCGCAGCCCGGCGAACGGAGGCGACTTGTCCTTCGTGACAGGAGGTGTCTATAATATGCCTGTAAAGTGGCGCATTTTTCCCGTGTTTAGAACAGTACCACAGAAAAATAAAATTTCTAAAGGAAAAAATTGTCATTTAAAACTGATCGTGGCTGTAATGAATTGTCGGGTCTCGGCAATATAGATAAAACTTATTGAAAAAAAGAGCATGGGATCCCCCCAGTCCATTACCAGGCCCTTTGAGACTGAATATTAAGAGGAACCCCGAACCAAAATTTAAAAAAAAATTGCGTGGGGTCCCCCTAAAATCCATACCAGGCCCTTCGGGTCTGATATGGAAATTAAGGGGATCCCTGCGCCAAATATTAAAAAAGAATGGCGTGTCACCCCCAACATCCATACCAGACCCTTATCCAAGCATGCAACCTGGCAGGCCGCAGAAGAGAGGGGAGACAAGAGAGCGCCCCCTCTCCTGAACCGTACCAGGCCACATGCCCTCAACATGGGGAGGGTGCTTTGGGGTAGCCCCCCAAAGCACTTTGTCCCCATGTTGAAGGGGACAAGGGCCTCATCCCCACAACCCTTGCCCAGTAGTTGTGGGGGTCTGCGGGTGGGGGGCTTATCGGAATCTGGAAGCCTCCTTTATAAAGGGGACCCCCAGATCTCAGCCCCCTGTGTGAAATGGTAATGGGGTACAAATGTACCCCTACCATTTTACAAAAAATGTGTCAAAATGTTAAAAACGACAAGACACAGCTTGGGGACAAGTCCTTTAATAAAAAATAAAAATGTCCCATGTGGCCCCGCCCCCTCTGACGCCATAGGAAAGTCCCCATGGCGTCAGAGATGGCAGGGTCACCCTGGTACGTCACCGAATGGCCCCGCCCTCAGTTATTTAAGAACTGTCAAAGGCAATGAAGCGTCACACATCGGGAGCCTCCCATGGAGGCGGACCGGTGGTGGATTTTTTTTTCTTTTTTGGTCCGTCGGCGGAGCAATCTAAGAAGATAAATGGACATCATGGGACATTTTTATTTTTTAATAAAGGACTTGTCCCCAAGCTGTGTCTTGTTATTTTTAACATTTTGTCACTTTTTTTGTGAAATGGTAGGGGTACATTTGTAGTTGTGTTGGTCCTCATTGGTAAGGGACAGTGTTGCTATTATGTCTCCCCACATTTTTGTTGTATCATTTGCTATATGTTCATTTGTTCTCATGTCATTATATTTCTGTTACAGACTGTTTAATATTACTCCTCCTGATATAGCGATTTCCGCAAAATATGTAGAGGACTTACCATTTACTGAGGATTAACTATCTCTCCATCTCCAATCTTGGAGGATACCAAGCATAAGTGTAACATGCAATTGTTTGCTCTACAATACTGGGTCCCAAAATTAGACCAATGTTTTTAAATTTGTATCTTGATACTCGATTTTTATATACTTTGTATGAATAAAATTTAAGTTTTATACTCAACTTGCAAATTATTTGAGGACACATGGGAAAAATATCCTAAGATGAAGTCTGTTCATTTAAATAAGCCTTGTGAGAGAAATGTACTTTAGTGTTGGTTTAGAAAAGAAGAATTAGCTAATGTACATATCAAATTCGCAATAGAATCCCTCAGAAACATACTGTATATCTCCCATCAATATCAGCAACAATATCTAATAAAACAAAGGGAGTTTTTCTATGAATACTTATGGGGTCTCCTTTGGCTTTGTTCATATCTGATAGGCTATACAGTAAAACCAATGGGGTTAGTATACTGAGTTAAATCTAGCTGTTATGAGTGAGATAGGTTTCTTGCAGACAAGCCATATCACAGAGAGACAGTTTTATTCTCTGAACACTTGGTGTCTCTTACCTTGGGTATCCAGTCACCTTACATTTTACAGGGCAAATTTCACGGTTTCGGCCTGCTCCTGGAGGCCGGCGGCCATCTTGGGACTCTCATATACACCCTAAAGTCATCCCTTTTGTTTCTTCAGCCGCGCAGTTGCTTACAAAGTGCTGGGGATCGCAGGATCTGCTTCTCTCACCCCAGGCTGATAGGAAGGAGAAGTAGAAATGTAATCAGGGGGATCTGAGGATCCAAATGGAGCACAACATTACTCTGAGAGAGATGCTGCCTAAATAAACCCTGGATCCCTGTCTGCTCACCAAGACCTCCGTACAACAGTTTTAGCAATATACAGCGTCGGAGGTAAGCCTGCATGTTTGATCGCTAAATCCTCTGTGTACCTCATGGGCAAAATTGGCCAACAGCAACGAAACTACAAACCACTGTTTGTGTCACGAAAAGAACCAACAGTGGAGCATTATGTTACCAGACCACAGCTTGCCTCCTCTAATTCCTCCGGGAATCATTTTGCCTTACTGGATCCTTCCCTGGATTCGGAAGATACTGCAAGCTCCTCTCTGACTGGCTCGCAGAACCCTGCAACCACTCTTTTACCCTCGAATATGATTCTCACCCCTGACATTCTGGACTCCAAGCTGCAGCTTTTACTTCAACAGATTACGTTCAATGTTTCGGCTGAGGCGAGCAAGCTAGCTGCTGAATTAAGAGGGGAAATATCCCAAATTGGAGATCGCACAGACAAATTCGACGAAATGATAAATTATGTACAAGCGATCGAGGAGGAAAATCATAATTTACGCCTTTCCGTATCTCAACTCCAACTACAGCAGGAAGACTTGGAGAACAGAGAGACAACATACGATTCAGAGGGATTCTGGAAACAGTGTGCGACTCTGAACTCCGACCCTACCTTCTGAGCCTTTTTAATAATCTGGCTCCCTCAGTTGTGGACATAGATTGGTGTTTGGACAGGGCCCATAGATCCCTAGGCCCAAAACCTCCAGCTGGAGCTAGACCCGGGGATGTTGTGGTACGGTTTCACTACTTTGAAAGTAAAGAGGCACTAACCCTGGCAACCCGCAATAAATCCCAAATTACGTATAAGGGCGCTAAGCTGCAGATCTTTAGCGACCTTTCGCCCATCACTCTCACTAAACAGAGGAACTTGCGCCCCCTCACCTCGCGCATACAACAACACAAGATACCATACTACTGGGGATTCTCTTTTCGTCTAGCTGTATCTAAAGATGGAGCCCAATATTCTCTAGGTGATTTACAAGAAGCTGAGGCTTTCCTAAAAAGTCTGGGTCTCCCCCCTTTACCGGAAGAAGATACAATTCCTCCTAACACATAGGCCCGTATGCCTCCAACTACACCTACTCACATCTGGACCCCTGTTCGGGGCAAATCAAAGAAGCACCTTTCTACACCTCAACACCTGAGATCTTCTAAGCAACCTCCTTGAGTTTCCCTCTGAACGCTCTTATTTTTGGTTCTATTCTTCTCTGTCTTATGCATTTTCGTTTCCTCTCAGAGTTTGACGAAATTTTTTTAGACGAAACGATGTTGCTGTCTTGGTATTTCTAGTTTTTGTATCTGCCTCGCTCCTTTTTTCGGGGTAGAATATTTCTCATCCCATGAGATTTCCTAAAGGTTTTGAAATTTTAAGTGTCAAACATACCTGTTATATTTGTTAATCTTGCTTTTTCCTAAGGACTTTCAGGTTTTTTCTTCAAAATCTTTTTGGTCCTATTTTTGTCTTTTCCGCTACCAAATGCATAAGGTGAGCAGCGGTTTCCCTCCCATCTTCTCAAGCAGAATTGCCAGATGGAGGTCCGCCCACGTCCCCTCCAGGCCCTGGTCTATGCCCAGGGCTCCCTGAGAAACTGTTTTTTCTCAGGTCTACAGAATTTTGAACTATTTTTTTCCTTTTTCTCTTTTGATTTTTCTTTTTTGTTTTTCTTTTTTTTTTACGGTTCATACACATGTCTAATGATGTATTCCACAGTTTGAGACCCCACGGTCATTACCATCTTACTCTAACGGAGATTCACTTTGGGGTGTGTTTTTCAATAATTAGAGATGGGAAAACGTTTATTATAATTTCCTGTAAACTGCAATTTGTATACTTCTATTCTCATGATATTTCCAGGCTTATAGTATTAGATGCTTTTACAGATGAACCACAGCCATGGCTTTAAAAATTATGTCCTATAATGTAAAAGGCCTGGGCTCCATTAGTAAGCGCTGGATGGTCCTGAAAGATTTCAGGGCCTCGGGCGCAGACATAGTGATGATCCAGGAGACCCATTTTCGGGCAGGAGGATCGTTAAAAATTGCCTCCAGGTTTTTTCCCATCTCCTATCTTGCCTCTGATTCTACGGGCAAGGCAGGAGTGGCAATCTTGATCAGGAAAGCATGTCCTGTCAAGGTTCGGAGGTCACATGTAGAGTAAGCTTCAGCCGATAGCCTGACACAGACGTCAATGCGTTTATTAATAATTCTTAACGCATTTTGACGTCAGTACCTATAGGGCCATATTGTAGATCATATATATATATATATATATATATATATATATATATATATATATATATATATATACACAGTCTTCTGTTATATTTTATGGTTTTTTAAAGGTAACTTTGATCAGCCATTTGCATATCATACATTTTCTATCGGCTGAAGCTTACTCTCAATTTTATCCTCCAATTTATTCTTTAATTTAAGCTTTATTTTTATTTTAAATTTATTTTATTTTTCATTTTCCAGTTTCAAATTGATATACTTTTTATATACACCTTTTTGGAAGTTTATGATGTCCACCTGGTAGTGGTTTACACCAGTGGGATATATATTGACATTCCTATTTAAAATATTGGCAGCTGCAGTATTCTCTGATACATCCACTAGATGGTGCTACCCATTAAGTGAAGTTGGTTGGTGACTACAATCACCATAATATCCCACTTTCGGTTCAACAACTCCGGTGCTAAGTACCATGTTGGGCAGTTGTTTAATGTACACGATTTTTATAGACATGTATCGATCTGAATGTGCTGCCTGGGCTGTGTGGTCTCTGCTGGTGGCTTGCAATGTGGAGCGCATCCGGATACCGGAAGTGTGTGCGGTGGTCCGTGCGGTCCATCGTGTACAGCGACCCATAGCGAGGCTTGGTCCGGTCCAGCACTATTTAAGGCGGGTGACGTAGCGCGCCGCCTGTGCCCCTGGAAGACGTGATGATGTCACGAAACGCGTAGGGCGGAGCCAGACGACGCGCTGACGTCACCCCCAAGCGAACTGCCTTCCAGTAGCACGGGTTTGTCCGAGCTCCGGTGGCCACGGAGCCGGACTTAAGGCTGTTTTATCTATTGACACTCTGTAAGTGTACATCTGTATTTTATTTTATTTTTAATAAATGTAAGTGGTTTTACACTATGTGAGCCCCTTCTATTCTATGGTATCTATGCCCCGGGTCGGTGGAGCTGCTGCTGATGAGATGACCTCTGGTGGACACCGCTGACAGTTCCCATCTTTGGCTTTTAAAGATCCCTGCTTGCTGTGATCCTCTGTGGTGGGGGGTCATGGCCTTCTGGTAAGGAGCTACCCCTTCCATTTCTGGTGGTGGACCCTTCCTTGTTGTCACAGATCTCCATTTATATCACTTGGACTTTTTTTGCATATTGTTGGTGATTTGGACTTTTCACAACACCTAACTGATGTTTTAATCTATGGACTTTTTACAACACTTAATTGATGTTTTATTCTATGGACTTTTTCTCTATATCATCAAGTTTTGCACATTGATTTATTCATGATCACTATATGAATTTTTCTTTATTGTAAATTTTCCATCATGCTTTATTAGTATTAGCGCAACCTCTTATTTTTCTTATGTTTTTTTACAATTGATGTTTTTGTGAGGATTGCTGCTTTTCACAGTATCTGATTCGCACTTGGTTTTTAGCGCAGTTTTTTTCACCATTTTCTATCCCAGACTTATACCAAATCCTGTCACTGGCGTTTTAATGATCACCTTTTGCAATCTGAAGTATCCCGATCTATCCTAGCAAATAGCTTGAAAGAATATTTTATACTCAACTCTGGATCGGTATCTCAGGTTTCTACACTGTGGGAGGCACATAAGGCCGTTTTCCGAGGTGCGTGTATAGCTGAGGGCTCTTGACTGAAGACAGATAGAAACAGTTTATTGCAGTCCTTAACGTCCGCTCTAGTATCTGCTGAACGAAGGCTTCTGGGTGGTCCCACGGTGCAGAAACTACGTAAAGTCATTCATCTTAGAGAACAAATTAAATCAACAAAACTTGACAAAACAGCTAGGTCCATGCTGTGGACGAAGCAGAAATTTTATGATTTTTCAAATAAGGCCCACAGGATGTTCGTTAATAAGTTATGCCCTCGTCCGTTCAATTCTTTGCCTGACTTCCTTTTGCAGACAGACGGATCTAGAACACATTGTCCTCATGGAGATGTCCAAAATTTTTGGTAATTTCTACAACAAACTGTATAATTGTCTGACTCCGGAGAACCATTTTGATTTTACGCAGGTAAATTTCAAGTCTTTTTTTTTTCAATATAAAACTACCAAAATTATCTAAAAACGGACCTAGAGAGTTTAAATGTAACAGTATCAGCTGAAGAACTCCTAGCTATAATTAAAAAAAACTACCATTACACAAATCACCTGGCCCAGATGGATTGCCCTACTCCTACTACAAATCTTTTTTTGACATTCTATCTCCTCATATGTTAGCCTTATATGATTCCTTTCTTAAGGGAACTCCTCCACATTCTCAGTTCTCCCACTCATTTATTTTGGTTATCCCTAAACCTGGAAAGGATCCCTCTGTCCCAGATAACTATAGACCCATAGCCCTCCTAAATTCGGATTACAAGATATTTACTAAAATACTTGCTACCCGACTCTCCGCATTTATTCCCAAACTGGTACACAGGGATCAAGTGGGTTTTGTCCTTGGTAGACACGCAGGAGATAACACTCGACGTACAATAGACCTAATAGACCTTTTAGATAGAACTTCACGTTCGGCATTGATCTTGAGTCTAGATGCGCAGAAAGCTTTTGATAGGCTAAGTTGGCCCTACATGTTTGCCACCTTAAAAATATATGGTTCTGATGGTCCTTTTTTAAAAGCTTTAGAGGCCTTATACTCAAATGTTTCAGCGCAGGTGCAAATGTCATCCTTCCTGTCCCCTAGCTTCCCCATGACAAATGGAACTCGTCAGGGCTGCCCCCTATCGCCGTTGCTTTTCATTCTGTGCCTAGAATCCAGATATTCGTGGGGTGGTGATGAGACAGGGGGAATATAAATTATCGCTATTTGCAGACGACATACTGTAAACTATCACCAACCCACTGATATCTCTTCCCTCATTACATAAATTATTGACCCCTTTTAGTGCTATTTCTGGGTATAAAGTCAACAATTCTAAAACTGAAGCCCTTCCTATACACATTCCAGCGCTATTACTATCCCATCTCAAAGAATCATACCCTTATAAATGGTGTAGTACCTCTCTCAAATACTCGGGTATTCTACTTACCCCTTGAATAGTGCAAAACAAAAGTGGAAAGTGCTGCGCTAATCCAGTGTGATATGTTTGTGTAACAGTGTTTATTTAAGAAAATTAAATCAACAAATGAAAAAATGGGGTGTACAGGTGCTATGTCTGTGTGCACAGTATCCTGTATTTATACACTAAATCTGAGTGAAAAAAACCCAATCCTATATGCTGTTGAACCTGTAGAAGGGATGCAAAAGTGCTCTGTGTGTAGGGAACCAATGCGAATAGTTCTCATACACATCTAGTAACTTGTGCAAATAAACCCTTAAAGTGCTGTCGTGCCTGTGCAAAAAGGGGTATTAGAATAGAAAAGTGAAAAAAGGTATGCGGGTACTGTGTTTGTATGCACAGTATCCTGTGAAGAAAGTATATAGATATATAACACAATTCCTTATGAAATGGAGTGTACGGGTGCTACGTCTGTGTGCACAGTATCCTGTATATACACTAAATCTGAGTGGAAAGAACAGAAGACAAAAAACGAATCCTATATTACGTTGAACCTATGAAAAGGATGCGACAGTGCACTGTGTGGGGGGAACCAATGCAAATGGTTCTCATACACACCTAATAACTTGTGCAAATACACTCTTAAAGTGCTGTCGTGCCTGTGCAAGGAGAAAATTCCGGATGAAAGCGGAAAAAAAAAAAAAAAAAAAAAAAAAAGGTATGCGGGTACTGTGTTTGTATGCACAGTATCCTGTGGAAAAAGTATATAAATATATAACACGATTCTTTATGTCAGATTTTTTCTCTATAAGGGTTGTGACAGCACAGTAGGTGCAAAACAAATGAAAAAACCTTAAGGTGCTGTTATATCTCTGCAGCCCATAGAGATAGAATAATCATATACATATAGTAACAGCAATCAGGATAATAAATAATATCCACATAACATGTGCAAACTTCACTCTGTGGGCGATATAAAAGTGCAAACTTATGCAGAAACCATGATTCGTAAAAGACTTTGTGCAGCTTGTATAAAATAATGTGCAAAAACTTATAAATGTGACAAACAGGTGGGGGGTGTTTCTCTATAACACACAGATAATTAGTAATAATCCAAATAATTATCATCAGGGGATGAAGTCACGTGATTGGGTGATGTCACGCGTAGGGACGGGATAGGCACTGATACAGCTTTGGATTGACGAGCTCGCCGCTCGTAGGATTTTTATGTGTTATGCATCTACTGCATGTGAGTACATGCTTTTAACTTTAATAAAAACAGCGATTGGTTTGAAATACTACACTATCTGGTACCCTTCTTATTCTCCCTTATGTTGACTCTGCTACTGTTGATGCTGGTACTGAGGGATTGAGACACAGGGACCACCGGCTCCGGTCCAGGGACCCCAAAGAGAGACCATCTCCTCCATATACCTTCTATGCGGTTGTCCTTTTGCCGCAAGGTAAGGGGCCACCCTTCACTTGTGTGTGTTTGAGCACGAAAAGGATATATACACCCTCTCTTTTTAGGCACCCCACCCGATTTTTTAGCTGCACAATTGGATTGCCAAAGGGATCACAAAACATTGCATTTGAAGCTTGCACCGGCATCTTTATTATATCCTAAAAGACTTGGTTCTGGACTACATGTTGCAATAATTATTTGGATTATTACTAATTATCTGTGTGTTATAGAGAAACACCCCCCACCTGTTTGTCACATTTATAAGTTTTTGCACACTATCTTATACAGGCTGCACAAAGTCTTTTACGAATCATGGTTTCTGCATAAGTTTGCACTTTTATATCGCCCACAGAGTGAAGTTTGCACATGTTATGTGGATATTATTTATTATCCTGATTGCTGTTACTATATGTATATGATTATTCTATCTCTATGGGCCGCAGAGATATAACAGCACCTTAAGGTTTTTTAATTTGTTTTGCACCTACTGTGCTGTCACAACCCTTATAGAGAAAAAATCTGACATAAAGAATCGTGTTATATATTTATATACTTTTTCCACAGGATACTGTGCATACAAACACAGTACCCGCATACCTTTTTTTTTTTTTTTTCCGCTTTCATCCGGAATTTTCTCCTTGCACAGGCACGACAGCACTTTAAGAGTGTATTTGCACAAGTTATTAGGTGTGAATGAGAACCATTTGCATTGGTTCCCCACACACAGTGCACTGTCGCATCCTTTTCATAGGTTCAACGTAATATAGGATTCGTTTTTTGTCTTCTGTTCTTTCCACTCAGATTTAGTGTATATACAGGATACTGTGCACACAGACGTAGCACCCGTACACTCCATTTCATAAGGAATTGTGTTATATATCTATATACTTTCTTCACAGGATACTGTGCATACAAACACAGTACCCGCATACCTTTTTTCACTTTTCTATTCTAATACCCCATTTTGCACAGGCACAACAGCACTTTATGGGTTTATTTGCACAAGTTACTAGATGTGTATGAGAACTATTCGCATTGGTTCCCTACACACAGAGCACTTTTGCATCCCTTCTACAGGTTCAACAGCATATAGGATTGGGTTTTTTTCACTCAGATTTAGTGTATAAATACAGGATACTGTGCACACAGACATAGCACCTGTACACCCCATTTTTTCATTTGTCGATTTAATTTTCTTAAATAAACACTGTTACACAAACATATCACACTGGATTAGCGCAGCACTTTCCACTTTTGTTTTTCACTATTCATGGGCTTTGTTTGATCCCACTCTGTGCTTGCAGCTGTCCGTACACACCGCTGTTTCCAAGGTAGCGCAGGGATAATCCATATAAACCTACTTACCCCTTACTAGTACAAACTTCCTTTCTCTGATATTGGATATAAATAAGACTCTGTCGTCCTGGACCAAATATCCCCTGTCCCTATTGGGCAGAATTAATGTTTTAAAAATGTTTATCCTGCCCAAGCTGCTTTATTATTTCGAAACTCTCCCAGTAGCTGTACCTGCCTCACAACTAAAAATGCTTCAAAGGTCCTTTTTAAAATTCATATGGAATGGCGGTGCTCACTGCATAGCTAGCTCCGTGATGTTCTCCATTAGGTCCAGAGGAGGCTTGGGAGCCCCGGATATCACTAAATATTATCATGCAACACACTTAAGGGCGATCACCTCTTGGACTTCCTTACATGCACCTAACCAATGGTCTGCCATTGAGAAGGGGGTACTTTATCTGGTTCACCCGAGCTCCTTGGTTTGGGGCACCCCCCCTGTTTTAGACCCTATTTACAAACGTCAGTGTACTGGTCCAATGGCACTAACCTTAACCATTTGGCATAGTTGCCTCAAACGTTATCCTCTCATGTCCCCCTGCTCTCCTCTTATAAATGTATTACTTAACTCTCTTATTCCGGATAGTATGTCCCTGGGCAGGATCTTTCCATGGATAAATGTTCATCTCTTCCAGCTGTGGAATCTAGTTCATCCCATAACGAGGAAGCTACATTCCTTTGACGCTTTAAGAGAGAAATTTGATTTTCCACCACATTTTTTCCACTTTTACTTACAGGTTACACATTTCTTTTATTCTAAATCGCCATCCCTGACCCTAGATAAACCAACTTCTTTTGAGCACTTGTGTGCCCAGGGCCTCAATCAACTACACTTGATCTCTTGTATCTATCATATCCTGCATGAGCCGACTCTAATTACGGAAACATTACACCATTATATGCGCAAGTGGTCTCAGTTGGTGGGCCGCCCTATCACAATACATATGTGGGATAGGATCTGTTCCTCTACCTTTAAATCTTCTAAATGTGTCAAACAGAGGGAGACAACCATTAAGATTCTCATGTTCTGGTACAGAACTCCCGATGTTATTCACAAGTATGATCCTTCAGTTTCACAGCTCTGTTGGCGGTGTGGATCTGACATAGGCTCACTATTCCATATCTTGTGGCAATGTTCCTTGATACAACCTTTTTGGAATGATGTACATTTACTTATATATAAGGTGACTGGGGTGTCTCTTCAGTTGGATCCTTTGAACTACCTTTTGGGTCTTCCCCCCTCGGGGGTACCAAAGAAGACAAACAAACTGATATCCTATATATTGCTAGCCGCCAGGAGGATTATCCCACTGTTCTGGTTATCCAATACACCTCCCCCGTGTTCTGGGTTTCTGCATTTAATGGCTGAGATTCGGACAATGGAGTTTTTGACGGCTTCGGTACATGACTGCACCCCCCAATTTAATAAAATATGGGAACCATGGGATCTTTCGGAACTCGGGACCCCCATACTACCAAATATGCCCTAATCCTAACCTAATTTAGTTCTACGTTGCCTGTGTATATACTCTAAACTGATCGCAGGATTCTAGGTATTCTCCCATAGTGCGTTTATCACATACATCATAAAGATTTGATTTAATGCATATATGTGCCTTGTTTCTGTGAACATTCTTTTATCACTTATATTTGTTTTTTTTTTCCATTTTGTTTTCTCTTTTCATTATGTTTGTTTATAATGCACTTATGTTGATAGTGCACTGTACATCTTGATACAATTTTGTACTAATTCTTCAATACTTCAATAAAAATACAATTTAAAAAAAAAAAATCAATAGGAAGCTAACACATCACCTCTTCCTTATTTTCAAAATTGACAAATCATGTACCTTTGCACTCCAGTGACCCTATAACATAGGTGGAGGGCACAATTAACTTTTGTGCAGAAGGGGTATAATTGGTTTCCTTAGCACCATTTTACAAATCCCTCCAAGTGAACATGGATGAGTGCATGCAGCAATAGAATGATGGTCTTGGCTCTTGCTTTCATTGGGCTTCTCACAGCTCCCACCACTCTCATCTTTTGAACCACCAAAAATGTGAGGCCTATTTTTAAAGGCTTGAACATTCATATTAGCAGGAAATCTCTGACCTCCGCAAAGACCTTGATGGAAGGTTGGATGGAACACACAATGGAAAACACCGTGTCTAAATTGGACCAACATGGGGGGGTGGAGCAAGCGGCGGACATGTAAGCAGCACTGAGTGAGAGCTCCGGCTGGGACAAATTATCCCACGATCATCCTGAGTGTCAGAAACATGGATCGTGATCAAAACCAGCACCCTAATACACCCTGGAAGCGGGCAGAACAGTGGGAGATGGTAAAATATGGGCTGGCACCCACAGAACGTTTGTCACGCTTTGCAGGGGAGTCCTGAGATGGCGGCCACCATGAGGAGACAGACCAGGGCCCAGGCAGCACACAGCAGAGTGGAGCGACTCAATCCCCCACTACCTCCAGTAAGGTAAGCCCACTGCCCTGCAGACCTAGAGGACTGAGAAGGGGCCTCTCCTTGGACAGGCTGTCCCACAAAGATCTGGGGGATGCAGCGCTGGCGGAAGGAGAAGGGGAGCCCTCCCTGAAACAAATAATGGAGGCCATATACACGTGCCAAACCACCCTAACAGCACACATAGATGGCATGTGGGCTGAAATGTCATTTATAAAGCAAGATGTAATAACAAAAAAAGAAAAATGGCGCAAGGAACCAACCAAACATGGAAGACAATAAGGATAATATAAACACGTTAGTGTCCAAACTTGAAGGTCTAAAACTGTGGTGTATGCGTATATGAAAGAATAATGTTAATATATAAACACATATACGCTAAGAAAGTAAAATCCCAAATGGTGATGGAAAGTTCAAAAGGAAATGACACTTGGCACCAGCGGCAGCTCTCTTGGGAGAAGAAGCAAAAACTCTGGAAGGCAATGTGGAGAAAAAAAAAGCGCTGTGGAAGATGTTCGGAGGCTGTCCATGATGTGCTGTCCCCGGTCGGTGGAGGCTCTACTATGGAGGGAACCGGAGACCCTGGTGTCAGCAAGGTGGTGCAGGGATCCTCTCAGAGGTCGGAATGGGAAGAGGACCTGCATGAAGCGCACAATACACTGGAGTGGAGGCAGCGGAAATGGCGTCTGGACGTGTCAAATGACGCGTTTCAATGCATCCGCAATTTCTTCATATCTAATAGGCTGATGGGATCTACATCATATATATAGGCCGGCGCTCATCGCTAAGAAATGGCGTTGGTGGGAAGTACTAACAAATATTAAGTATTTAGGGGAATAATGTTGAGCAAATGATGGCAATTAAAAGTGGCATGTGATGATAAAAATACATGACTAGAATAACATAAAATTATAAAAATTTGTAATGATAAAAATTCATACCTTGATAGAGAAAGGGGGGAAAAGGAGAAGTAAATAAAGATAAGGTAAGAACAAGTGAGATAAAGGTTATAATAAAAAAAGAAGAGAGAGAAGGAAGAAAAAAAGAAGAAAATAAAATAAAACAAAATAAGATGAGATAAAGGTGGAAATAAAATAAAATGACATAAATGGGAAACATGAATAAAAATAAGGATAAAAGGTAAAAAAATCAAACAAAATAGGAAGTTAATACTAAAAATAAAAATGGTGAAAAGAGGAAAAAATAATCATGATGATAATAATGGAGATAGAGAAAGTGTTTAATATTGAATAGGTGTATGAATGATGGAATAATGAACTGTGTGGTGGCCTTGTGTAGTAGTGTTGCGGCGGAGAGAGATAGACAGAGAGACAGTGTCATTTATTTTAAGTAAGATAGAGTAGGCAGGCGAATCAGTTAGCTGCACTTAGTGTATTGTGTGTGTATATAATATATATGCATCCTAGGTGTTATATATATATATATATTTCAGTTCTTGTTATTCTCTTCCTACTGACAGGCAGGTGTTTTAACAGTATTTAAAGCTACCTGAAGAAAATTGCTGGTGTTCTTCTGATCCTATTAGTCCTATTAGCTACAATATTTACAGTTACTGTAGTGTGTCCTCTGCACAGTGTCCACCTAAAGCAACCCGAAAAAAATTGGTGGTGTTCTGATCCTATTATTACCGCAGGCAGCTGCAGTATTTACAAGTTAGTGTAGTGCGTCCTCTGCACAGTGTGCACCTAAAGCTACATGAAGAAAATTGGTGGTGTTCTTATGATCCTATTAGGACCGCAGGCAGCTGTAGTATTTATAAGTTAGTGTAGTGCATCCTCTGCACAGAGTGCACTTAAAGCTACCTGAAGAAAATTGGTAGTGTTTTTCTGATCCTATTAGTACCGCAGGCAGCTGCAGTATTTATAAGTTAGTTTAATGCGTCCTCTGCACAGTGCGCACCAAAAGCTGCCTGAAGAAAATTGGTGGTGTCCTTCTGATCCTATTAGTACCGCAGGCAGTTGCAGTATTTACAAGTTAGTGTAGTGTGTCCTCTGCACAGTGTACGCCTAAAGCTTACTGAAGAAAATTGGTGGTGTTCTTCCAAACCTTTTAGTACCACAGGCAGCTGCAGTATTTACAAGTTGGTGTAGTGTGCCTTTGCAGAGTGTGAACCTAAAGCTACCTGAAGAAAATTGGTGGTGTACTTCTAATCCTATTAGTACCGCAGACAGCTGCCATATTTTCTAAATAGTGTAGTGTGTCCTCTGCACAGTGTGCACCTAAAGCTACCTAAAGAAAATTGGTGGTGTTCTTCTGATCCTATTAGTACCACAGGCAGATGCAGTATTTTCAAAATAGTGTAGTGCGTCCTCTGCACAGTGTGCACCTAAAGCTACCTGAAAAAAATTGGTGGTGTTCTTCTGATCCTATTAGTACCGCAGGAAGCTGCAGTATTTACAAGTTAGTGTAGTGCGTCCTCTGCACAGTGTGCACCTAAAGCTACCTGAAGAAAAGTGGTGGTGTTCTTCTGATCCTATTAGTACCGCAGGAAGCTGCAGTATTTACAAGTTAGTGTAGTGCGTCCTCTGCACAGTGTACACCTAAAGCTACCTAAAGAAAATTGGTGGTGTTCTTCTGATCCTATTAGTACCGCAGGCAGCTGCAGTATTTACAAGTTAGTGTAGTGTGTCCTGTGCACAGTGTGCGCTTAAAGCTAATAAAAAAAAAAATAACCGCACTAAATATAAGTGAGGAGGTGGGGCACGCATGGAGGAAGCAGCGTGCTAGCGTGCTGTGTCCTGTGGAGACCCGGGAGAAGGATCAGCAAGCTGAAGACATGCTGAGAGCAGTCCTAAGCAGTGTATGGTAGCGTGTGGCATTCAGCAGCACTCAGCAGTATTCAATCTCACACAGCCTCACACAGCTAATCATTCAACAGTCGGCTGCCAGTCTAAAAACGTGAGCGTGAGCTGTAATATGTGAACTTTGTGTAGCTGAGGTGCCAAGAACCAGGAGAACCAGGAGCGGGGTTCTGGGAGACTGGGAGTGTCATTCTTTCAAAAGAGGAGGAGAGGTAGCCAGCAGCCGGGAAGCAGTGTCTGTCATCCACAGTGAGACAGTGAAACAGCAGGGAGCCATGCTGTGTCAGCTGTGAAATAATGGGTCTGTCGTCTGCAGAGAGTCAGCAGGGAGCAGAGCAGTGCCAGCTGTGAGTTGTGTGCGGAGATGGGATGTGCGGGTGAGTTGTGCTTTGGTGCTTTTGTTTGCTCCTGATGTGCTTCTGACTTTGAAGACTTTTGAGGACTTTGAGGACTTGCAGCCATGAAAGGAGGTAGCCTGCATAGTCTGGTAGTCTGCATAACCCCAGCATAACCTGTATAACCTGCATGAGCCCAGTCTAACCAGCATAATCTGCATATTTTCAACTTAACTTGTTTAGTGTGCATAAATCTGCATAACTCCTACATCCCTGTATCCCAGCACTACATAATCCCTGCGCTCCAGCATCCCTGCATCTCTGCATTTCTCTGCATTTCTGCATCTGCATCTCAGCATCCCAGCATTTTCAGCATTGTTAGCATAACCAGCATAATCAATATTTCAACATAACCTGCAAATCTCTGCATTCCAGGTTCCCAGCATTCCCAGCATTTAAGCATAACCTGCATAACCTTGCTCAACCTCTGCTCAACCTCTGCTTGTCACTGCTATCACCACTGCTGCCACCCCTACTGTCCCCACTTACATTGTGCTGCATGAACATTGCATTGTGTCTTGTGTCTTACCAACACGGCTTATCAACACCGCCTGGAGATTGTTTTTGAGCTCCATTTTTTTATTTATTATTTTTTATTTTTTTTATTTTTTTTGCCCTCTGCATAATTCGGAACCCGGAATTCACTGGTATCTAAGGACTATCGTGCTATTTTCCTACAGTGGTCCCCTTAGGTTCAGTATTGGCATTGATACTGGCATTAATATTGGCACAGATCCCTCCCCCCCACCTAGATTCCCTGGTTTGTCCCTGGTTCTCATGGGAAGGAGGAGACGAGGTGCTCCTAGTGGCCGACCTGGTATCCCATCTGTATCCCCGCAAACTGGTATTCAGGACTTTTTTTCCACCGGTAGACGGACTCGCTCCTCTAGTATAATAGCAAAGACGGCAACAGAGCAACAGATGGCTCCACAGAGGGCCCAGCAAGCGAGTCAACCTAGTCAGTCTATAAGTCAGGATACAGACCAGCATATAGGGGTTGTTCCCACTCCATCTCTTACTCCATCTTGCTCACCAGTATATAGCCCTGCTCTCCAACAATCCGAGTTTGCTGTTACAGCTGCTCTACAAGAATCGCAGAGCATCTCGCAGAGTGTTTCACCTTCACCTCACCCCTCTCCATCTCTGCCCCCCCCTCTGCCTTTGCCCTCCGGGCCTATACAAACGCCCCCCCCTCCACCTCTGCCCTCCCGACCTATACAAACGCCAGATATGGGCCAGGGAGTGGATGGGGGAGAAGGGGGGGACTTGCGAGAATTCCTAAAAGCTTTACCAACACGGAGTGAAATGGAGGCATTTGTACAGCGCCTGGAGCAAGGTTATCGCACTGATATCCAGGCGGTTAAGACAGATCTACAAGCAACTCAGGTTAAAACATCAGAGTTAGAGGGCTCTGTTACAATTTTGGCTGATGCTATCCATGTGCAAGACCAACGATTAGATATGCATGAATCTCAAATACAAACACTGTACTCCCTTATAGAGGATCAAGATAATCGCAATCGGCGGAATAATATTCGGATTCGAGGGTTACCAGAAGCAATGGGGGTCGAGGATCTTCCAGAAACGGTAAAAGGCATTTTCATCTCTATACTGGGGACAATTGAGCCGGTTAATCTTGAAATCGATAGGGTTCACCGGGCTTTGGGGCCACAGAACCCCGACCCAGCCAAACAAAGGGACATTATATGCTGAATACACTACTTCCGTGTAAAAGAGGACATTATGAGAAAGGCGCGAACAAAAGGCCTAATTGAATATAAAGGGAATACGATACAACTGTTGTCAGACCTGTGCCATTTCACCCTAGAAAAGAGGAAGGCATTAAAACCTCTCCTGGTTTTGTTACAAGACCGAAATATTTCTTATCGATGGAACTTTCCATTCCAACTACAAATCCGGAAGGAGGGAAAGTGGTTAAGTATCCGTGGTCCATCGGATATCCCAGCAGTAGCAACAGCCTTGGAGCTACCAGAGCTCCCACCGTTGGAGTGGCCACAGTCATATTCTTTGTTTCGGGGTAAAGGGCGTCGAGCTCCTGTATTTGGGAATTACCCCGGCAGATCAGGAACCCCCCCCCATAGCCTAATCAAGGGTTTTCAGTAGCGATAACATTGGTGGATTTTTTCTACAAACTTTTTGTTGCTTGTTTCCCCCCTCCCCACCTTTTTTTTTTTTCTCCTTTATCAATTCCTGATTAAAATATGCCTTTGTATTATATACTATGCCAGCGATGAAATATTGAGGTATATATGCGTTTATATATGCATATTTGTATGGAATATATATTTATGCTAAATGACACCTGATGATATTTGTCAGAAGTTTTTGTATCAGGGATGCAGATGATAGGTTCCTGATATTATTAGAAGGAAGAAAATACCGGCCTCCCCCACCCTGAGCATTATCCTTTTTTTTTTTCTCCCGTTCTCCTCTCTCCCTCCACCAGGGGGGGTGCGCCACTTTTGAGGGATAGGTTGCACCTGGGGGAGAAGAGTAAGGAATTTTATTAAAGTTTTGGATGTGGATATCCTAAAAAGATATATCAGCTCAATTATAGCCAGGATAAATTTATATATATAGCACTATTCCTTTTTTTCGGGAATTGGTGTACAAAATTGTGCTGCAATATGGCTATTTGTCGTGCGGGGCAGGGTGGAATGGGTAATATGTAGATGGGTGGCATTTGTAGTGCTTTTATAACATGTTTCTCTGACCATGCCGCCTGCACACGACAAGTAAATGTTTGTGGAATCAGTCTACCGGTGGTGATGGCTCCTGGGACTCCAGTTGAGTATGCATGACCGTGCGGATATGTGAGCCTATAGCTGTAGGGTGCCCACTAGTGAGCACTCATATACATATCGATATGGGGATCAAAGAGGGGGGGAAGGCATATCTTATAGAATGTATTGGTGCCAACTTCTTTACTCTCCCCTATAGGAACGGGTTTTGGGTTTTTTTTTTTTTCTCTTCTTCCCCATCTCCCCCTTCTCCTCCCCCCCACAAATGTGGACTCCCCTCCTGAGATGTAGCTGTACTTGGGGAGGAGGTGAGGGAAGGGAGAGAGACTTTAGATGCACAATACACAGCTGCAGTATGAGTTTTCGTAGGTGGAGGGAGGAGGGATAGGTACTAGGTAGGCAATTGATGTTTGTTGTGTATTTATCAACCTGTTGCCCTGATGGTGTCACCACATTATGACAAATAGTGGTGCATAGGTGTAGGATACGCGTGGCGTGTGCACACCTAGGTTTAGGGATAAGGGAATTTGGGGGTGGAGAGGTACACCCTATAAAAGGCATGAGTATCAATTTTTTTTTTTTTCCCTTCATCTTCTTTAGAGTGCAGAAATAGTTTGAGTTTATTTTCCTATATATTATAGATCGCAATAAAAGCAGGCTTTTCTCTCGGGTCTCACTTGGAGACCTTCCCTGTGTGTATCCACTTCCCCCCTCGTAAGTATACCAGCCCTCTGGTAGGGATTGGTTTGAGGTGTGTTTTGTGTTTTTGTTTTTTGTTTTTGGTTTTTTTTTGTTTTTTTGTTTTTTTTTTCTAGTTATGATGGTGTGCTATACTTTTTGTAAAGCATACTAATTTAATTTTTTGGTTGGATTTGGTATCGGACCAGATCCAAAGAGAGTTATCTCTCTCTCATTTTATTTTTTGTCTCTTTCACCTTTTTTTCCTCCTTTCTCCTTCCTTTTTTTTTTTTTTCTTTTCTCTTCTTTACAAGCCAGGAAATGACGACCAAACAATCTTCGCCAGTCTCATTGAAACTCTGTTCATATAACGTTAAGGGTATCAATAAACAATCAAAAAGAGGTCAAATTTTATATGCTCTACATAAAGCTAGGGTAGATATTATACTTTTCCAAGAGACCCATTTTAAAGCAAATTGTATCCCAGCATGCTCACGAAGATACTATTCAAGTTGGTTTCATAGTACCTTGTCCTCGTCCAGGAGTAGGGGAGTCTCCATCGCTATCCATAAACGTCTACCAGTATCGGTCTTGGAGCATGTGACTGACCCCAATGGCCGGAATCTTTTTCTCAAATTCAGGCTGTGGAATAGAGTCTATACACTCGCCAATTTCTATATTCCTAATTATGATCAAATAACGGCAATTACACAATATCTTGATCTCTTGACAGAATTTGCAGAAGGTACAATCCTTGTAGGAGGAGATTTTAATATGGTTCTAGAACCCCAACTGGACACCTCCTCTCAGCGATCAAATATCTCCTACAGTCGGTTGAGAGCCCTGAAAAAAGAGTTGTTTGGACACCGATTGCTGGACTTATGGCGTATTTTAAATCCTAAAAAGCGGGACTATACATACTATTCCCCAGTCCACCAATCCTATTGTAGGCTAGATTATTTTTTCACGGGAACACAACTATTGGAATGGAATCCAATAATGGACATTGGGTCTTTCATCTGGTCTGATCACTCACCTCTTTTTTTGACAGTACAACCTCCCCAGATCCCACGGTCTGATGGTCATGGCGTTTAAACGAAACCCTTATGCAAGACCCATTATGTCATCAGGCAGTTTTGGCAGCGATTAAGAATTTTATCGCTGACCATGAACATGATGAGACCCCATTACCTATACAGTGGGAGGCCTTGAAAGCAGTAGTAAGAGGACTATTTATCCAACATGGAGCTCGCTTAAAAAAAGAAAGATCAGCAACTATAGAGAACGACCTGTCAAAACTTCGGGTGTTGGAGATCTCACACAAAAAGACCCCAACTCCGGAGCTATTGGCTGATATATCTTTGGTACGATCATCTTTGCTGCAGTCTTTGGAGGTTTCCCACTGTAAAAGTTAATATAGATATGCCCTGGGAAAGTACCGGTATGGAGACAATGCTGGGAGATCACTTTCAAGGTCTTTGCATCCCCGACCCCCAGTAACTTTTATACCTAGCATTGCGTTACCATCTGGAGAAATTACTTCAGATCCAATCCTTCTTCAAAAGGCATTCTGTGATTATTTCACAGCGTTGTACAATCTAACTCCCCCATCATCCTGCGACCCAGACTCTCTTGGTCGTCGTATACAGGAATATGTGTCCGAAACTGCTATACCAATATTAGATGAAAATAGTGGGAATTCTTTGGACTCCCCGTTTTTACTCGAGGAATTACTGGAAGTGATTAAGAATACACCATCAGGTAAAAGTCCTGGCCCCGATGGTTTTACATCGAAATTTTATAAGACCTACAAGGATTCTATTACACCATTTATGCTTCGAGTGTTTAATAGCATATCTGATATTAATGGTTTTGTACCCCAAACATTAGAAGCGCACATCTCACTACTTCCTAAACCTGATAAGGATTTAAACTTGTGTTCTAGTTATCGTCCTATATCCTTAATTGGGGTAGATATCAAGATATATGCCAAATTGATTGCCTCACGTCTTCAATCCCATATTCCCAATTTGGTACATACAGACCAAGTTGGGTTTGTACAGGGGAGAGAAGCACGCGATAACACGCTTAAATCCCTTTTACTCATCGAATATACCCAATCAGCAAAGATACCAGCTTGCCTTCTCTCTGTGGATGCTGAGAAGGCATTTGACCGTGTTGGGTGGCCGTTTTTGGAACAAACTTTGATTCAAATAGGATTAGGACCAATTTTGTTAAGAAAAATTATGGCACTCTATACCAAGCCAAGAGCAAGAATACGGATTAATCAATCATTATCCCCTAACTTTCCTATTCAAAATGGTACACGTCAGGGATGCCCGCTGTCTCCCCTCTTGTTTGTTTTAGTAATGGAACATTTGGTAACTGCTCTTAGACAAAATCCTTGTATCTCAGGCATACCATTAGACGGACAGGAGGTGAAGCTGGCAGTATTTGCTGACGATCTGCTACTCTATATTACCAACCCACATGTCTCCATGCCATCTATTCTGTATGAATTTCAGCGTTTTGGAGCTCTGAGCAATTTTAAAGTAAATCTGTCCAAATCAGAAATTCTTAATGTCTCTATCACCACGTCAAGTTCAAGCTCTAGGGAATAATTTCCCATTTAAGATCTGTACTTCGACACTTGGGCATAAAAATTCCACAAGATCTTACTAAACTATATATAGAAAATTATTATCCTCTTATGCAGCGTACAATACAGGACATTAAGAAATACGAGCGAGCCCATTACTCATGGTTTGGGAGGATCAATATATTAAAAATGGATATAATACCACGCTTTCTCTACCTTTTCCAAACCATACCTATAGCGGTCCCCCGTTCCTTTTTTACCATTCTACAATCTACCTTTACAAGGTTTATCTGGGGATGTAATAGACCTAGATTGCAAAGGAGAATTTTATCTCTCCCCAAAACAAAGGGGGGCGGAGGGGCACCCGACTTATATTACTACCACGCTGCAGCAGTGTTAACTAGACTAGTAAATTGGTTCCATCACTCCCATCTCAAACAATGGGTACACATAGAACAGTCAATTGCTCCCTTGGATCTCCAGGCGCTTCCCTGTCTAGATATCTCTGCCCGGGGCCGACCTTCCTCGGTATCCTTTCTTACAGCACATTTATTGCGTACCTGGGATAAACTACAAACCCAATTAGGACTTTCACCTAAAGTGGGATTAATGACACCCCTGTTTGGTAACCCAGGGTTTTTACCGGCAATGGCACGGAGACATTTTTTGGTATGGAGTAGGTAGTCAAATCGTCGAATATCCCAAATTATTCATCAGGGAGATCTCCCATTGCTTTCAGATTTGATCCCTACTCAGCAACAATCAATTAAACATTGGTTGGAATATCGGCAAATAACGTCTTTTCTTTCTTCTTTTCCTTCTATAGATGTGTTTAATAGAGAGCCAGATACCTTTGAGTCTCTTCTGTTGCAACAAAATACACCAGAATATATTCTGTCTGCAGTGTATGGGGTTCTTATTCTTAGACTCCATACATGTCTCCCAGAGTTCACAAATAAGTGGAAAATGGACTTGAATGTTGAAATTAAGCCAGAGGAATGGGAAAAAGCATTTATTCTTACACATAGTATGTCGTTAGCAATCAAGGCCCACAAGACAAATTTTAAGCTTCTCTCTCGGTGGTATAGATGTCCGTTGTTGCTTCACCGGATATATCCAAATGTTTCAGACCTGTGTTGGCGCTGTCATTCTGCCAAAGGTTCTTTATTACATATTTGGTGGGAATGTCCTTCGGTACATAATTTTTGGGACATGATACTGCAGCTTCATACCCGTGCAACTGGGGTGACTATTCCCAACACACCTCAAATTACTTTATTATCCATCTTACCTGGCTCGTACAAAAGCATTAAAAAAGGCCTTTTAAGACACTGGTTGACAGCTGCAAGGGCAGTAATACCGCGCCACTGGCGGTCAGCACATGCTCCATCGTTGACTGATTGGATTCTAGAGATGGACCATATTGAGAGGATGGAGACTCTTCTATCACAGGAATTGGACACGTACGAACAATGTCGTCAAATTTGGCTTCCTTGGAAAGTGCTAAGGGAGTCCCCTGAACTACCGAATCTGTATGTGGTTTGGAAGTAAGATATGAAACTGGTGGAGAGGTGGTTTGAGTGAGGCGATCCTGGTTTGAGTAACTACTTCGGGTAGTGTATTTAATCAGAACATTACGGCTTTTTTTTTTCTCTTTGTTTACTTTTTTTGTGTTGTGTCTGTGTGTGTGTTTTGTGTGATTATAGCTAATATTACTATGGGAGTTGAAGAAAGGGAGTAGGAAATTACATATTTTAATTTTCTAAATGGATGAAAGAAAATAAGGCAGGGATATCCCTATTAGGGTTTAGGGATATATGGTCTTGGGCGGTGGTGGCGGAACTTGGTGCAGGGGATGTTTTGGGACCATGCCTCCCTTGAGTGTGGGGAGGGTAGGGGAGTGTCTGGGGTCCGCCATCTCGGGTCTGGAGTATGATCAGGGGTTGTCTTTCTCCCTTGTTTATGATTTATTTTATTTTTTTTATTTTTTTTTCTCTTTTCAGAGATCCCTTCAGTGTATTGGTATATCTTTGCTTTATGTTTTATATATTATTGTAATGTGGTATTTATATATATATGAATGTGTTTATATTTATTTTATATATATATATATATATATATATATATATATATATATATATATATATATATATATATATATATATATATATATATATATATATATATATATATATATTGTTTTTTGTTTTGGCACCCATTGGATGAGATTAATGCTTGTCTTTTTTTTTTTCTCCTTTTTTTTGTTATGTAAATTTAAAATTTTCAATAAAAAATGGAATGCTGTAAATATAAGTGAAACACGTGAAGCAATCTCAAAGACTTCCATGAGGAAGTACATCTATAAATACAAAAATGTTGAAAAATATTAAAAATTAAATTATGAAAAGTACATGGGTCAACACATGTATGTATGAATCAACATGTGTCCATATGTAATATTTGCGAATAAAAATATGTGTCCATATATAGTAACAGAAAATAAAAATGTGAAGTAATGATCTGAAAACAATCCAAGAAAGACCCCTTGGGTGAATCCAACCAGAGTCAATGGTGTAAAAAATATGAGTGACAACCAATACAGTATTCGCAAATACCCAATAATTGCGCTTAACGCAAGGCAAGCGTACACCAGCCTGTATCACGTCTTGGTGTGGAGAATCCAGATGGTGCTCTTAGAACTAGTGCATAAAGATACAGTAGGAAAAAAAGGGAACTTAGAGTGAACACTAGCAAACTCAGTAGTGAAGATGAGACCCACACTCCGTGCAAATATTGCACTTACCACAAGGCAAGCCAACAACAGCTTGTGTTCAGTATTGGTTAACCACACCACACTACGTGATCCACCACCAGGCAAATAATGCGCTTACCGCAAGGCAAGCCAACCACAGCTTATCTTGAATAGCAGTATGAGAGATCCATTGGCGTTCTGGACTGCTTGCGGCACGAACCGGGGGGATACAGCAGAGACTCCAAAATGACATCTCACAAGCATGTAAATAAAAAGGAACTGGCCATAGTGTAATACTGATAAAAACGATTTAATAGATAAAGGTAGAAAACTCACATGAGTATATAAAAATACAGCAAACAGCCGGCCGGCATAGCGAGCACCCGTCCACACTGAAAATGGTGATGACGTCACAGTGTTTACCTAAAGCTACCTGAAGAAAATTTGTGGTGTTCTTCTGATCCTATTAGTACCGCAGGCATCTGCAGTATTTACAAGTTAGTGTAGTGCGTCCTCTGCACAGTGTGCACCTAAAGCTACCTGAACAAATATGGTGGTGTTCTTCTGATCAAATTAGTACCGCAGAAAGCTGCAGTATTTACAAAATAGTGCAGTGCGTCCACTGCACTGTGTGCACCTAAAGCTACCTGAAGAAAATTGGTGGTGTTCTTCTGATCCTATTAGTACCGCAGGCAGCTGCAGTATTTACAAGTTAATGTAGTGCGTCCTCTGCACAGTGTGCACTTAAAGCTACCTGAAGAAAATTGGTAATGTTTTTCTGATCCTTTTAGTACCGCAGGCAGCTGCAGTATTTATAAGTTAGTGTAATGCGTCCTCTGCACAGTGCGCACCAAAAGCTACCTGAAGAAAATTGGTGGTGTTCTTCTGATCCTTTTAGTACCTCAGGAAGCTGCAGTATTTATAATTTAGTGTAATGTGTCCTCTGCACAGTGTGCACCTAAAGCTACCTGAAGAAAATTGGTGGTGTTCTTCTGATTCTATTAGTATCGCAGGCAGCTGCAGTATTTACAAGTTAGTGTAGTGCGTCCTCTGCACAGTGTGCATCTAAAGCTACCTGAAGAAAAGTGGTGGTGTTCTTCTGATCCTATTAGTACAGTAGGCAGCTGCAGTATTTTCAAAATAGTGTAGTGCGTCCTCTGCACAGTGTGCACCTAAAGCTACCTGAAGAAAATTAGTGGTGTTCTTCTGATCCTATTAGTATGGCAGGAAGCTGCAGTATTTACAAGTTAGTGTATTGCCTCCTCTGCACAGTGTGCACCTTAAGCTACCTGAAGAAAATTGGTGGTGTTCTTCTGATCCTATTAGTATCGCAGGCAGCTGCAGTATTTACAAGTTAGTGTAGTGCGTCCTCTGCACAGTGTGCACCTAAAACTACCTGAAGAAAATTGATGGTGTTCTTCTAATCCTATTAGTACTGCAAGCAGCTGCAGTATTTACAAGTTAGTGTAGTGCGTCCTCTGCACAGTGTGCACCTAAAGCTACCTGAAGAAAAGTGGTGGTGTTCTTCTGATCCTATTAGTACCGCAGGCAGCTGCAGTTTTTACAAATTTACAATTGCTGTTGCTCTGATCCTATTAATACCACAGGCAGGTAGCTACAGTATTTACAGTTAGTGTACTGTGTCCTCTGCACAGTGTGCACCTAAAGCTACCTGAAGACAATCACTCTTGTTCTGATCCTATTAATACCACAGGCAGGTAGCTACAGTATTTACAGTTAGTGTACTGTGTTCTCTGCACAGTATGCACCTAAAGCTACCTCAAGAAAATTGGTGGTGTTCTTTTAAACCTATTATTACCACAGGCAGGCAGATGCAGTATTTACAATTAGTGTACTGCATCCTCTGCACAGTGTGCACCTAAAGCTACCCGAAGACAATTGCTGTTATTCTGCTCCTATTAATACCACAGGCAGGCAGCTACAGTATTTACAGTTAGTGTACTGTGTCCTCTGCACAGTGTGCACCTAAAGCTACCTGAAGAAAATTGGGGGTGTTCTGCTCCTATTAATACCATAGGCAGGCAGCTACAGTATTTACAGTTAGTGTACTGCGTCCTCTGCACAGTGTGCACCTAAAGCTACCTGAAGACAATTGCTGTTCTGCTCCTATTAATACCCCAGGCAGGCATCTACAGTATTTACAGTTAGTGTTTCCTCTGCACAGTGTTCATCTAAAGCTACCTGAAGGAAATTGGTAGTGTTCTTCTGATCCTATTAGTACGACAGGCAGTTGATTCTGCTAACTGTAGTATCAGTATATGTATATAATATATATATATATATACATATCCCAGCTTTGTGCAGCTACATCTCACTGCAGGCCATTAATATGTCTGGAAGGCCAACAAGGAGAGGCAGACAGTCACGAGCCAATAAAAGAGGGCAAGCAGGCTCGGTGTCTAGAGGCAACAGTGCTGGTCGTGGAGACGGTGCATCCTCATCAGCACGTGGCCGTGGGACACGCTTGTCCTTTTTTTGGCAGCTGGCCATGTTGAGCCGCAACATGCGGAAGACTTGGTAGAGTGGATGACCAAGCCATCCTCATCCTCCTCATCCTCTCTCACCCAGGCTCAATGTACTTTGTCTGGCAAAGCAGCTGCCAACGCAGCCTCTTCCCTTGGCTCAATGGCATCAGTCACTCCTTCCCTACCCCCACCATGTCCTGCTGAGGAGTCCCCCGAACTGTTTGACCACAGTGTTGGGTACATGCTCCAGGAGGATGCCCAGTGTTTTTAAGGCTCTGATGATGGTACCCAGCTAGAGGAAGGCAGTAACGTGAGCCCAGAGAGAGGGGGTGCCCAAGAAGGACAGCAATCTGGCTATCATTTTCCCCCAGCTGCAGCATACTTCCAGCTTTGCTACAGTGATGAGGAGGGAGGGGATGATGAGGTCACTGACTCCATGTGGGTGCCTGATAGGAGAGAGGAGGAGGAGGACGCACATCTCCAATGAGGCAGGATGCCCTCCAGGGGCCAGCTTAAGGGCAGCACACCGACTGCATCACACCGCAGAGCTCCGCATGTGCAGGGTGCTGCAGTCTCTGCGTGTTATTCCAAAAGTTCCTTGGTGTGGGCCTTTTTTGGGACGAGTGCATCAGATCCCACTGCTGCTATTTGTAACATATGGCTCAAGTGTATCTCGCATGGCCAAAACATCACCAGCTTGGGCACCACATGCTTGACCAGACATATGTCAACCTGCCATGCAGTTCATTGGCAAGTGTACCTACAAGACCCACACCAAAGAACAAAGCAGACCTCCCCTTGCTCATCATCAGCTGGGATCTCCAACCCCACTATACCTTCAGTCCTCTCTAAAACCTGCACTAAAAGGAATGAAGGTGTAGAATTAGGTGTGTCACAGCCAAGTATTTCCGGGGAATCTGCTATCGGTACACCAACGTCAGATTGTATCAGGCAAATTTCCCTGCCCTAGCTGCTGCACCACTGAAAGAAGTTTGCTCCCAGCCATCCACATGCCCAGCGGTTGAATGCTAGCTTGGCTAAATTGCTAGCACTTCAACTGCTGCCTTTTCAGTTGGTAGACTCTGCCCCCTTCCGTGAGTTTGTGGAATGTGCGGTTCCTCAGTAGCAGGTTCCCAAATGCCACTTTTTCTCATGGAAGGCTATTCCGGCTCTCTACCAGCATGTGGAAGGCAATGTCTTGGCCTCGCTGGACAGGGCGGTCAGCGGTAAGGTGCATATTACCACTGACTCATGGTCCAGCAGTCATGGACAGGGACATTACCTATCTTTCACCGTGCACTGGGTGACTCTTCTGGCATCTGGGAAGGATGCAGGTCAGCGTGCAGTAGTGTTGGAGGCTGCCCTGCCACCACGCCTCCAAAATTCTACTAGTGGGGATTCTGCCACACCTCTCTCCTCCACCTCTCCTTTTCTTCTTCCTCCATGGCCTCTTCCTGTGCTGATTTGTCCTCGGAACCAGCAGTGCCCCGTAGGCGTTCAAGGGGCTACATAAGTACGCAGGCAAAAAGATGCCATGCGGTGCTTGAGCTGGTGTGCTTGGGGGACAGGAGCCACACTGGGGCAGAGATTTTGTCAGCTCTGCAGGGGCAGGTTCAGAGGTGGATGACGCCATGCCAGCTTAGTGCAGGTATGGTGGTTTGCAACAATGGCACCATCCTCTTCTCTGCCCTCCGACAGGGACAACTGACCCATGTGCCCTTTTTGGCTCACGTCCTTAACTTGGTGGTGCAGAGGTTCTTGGGTACCTGGGCTTACAGGATGTCCTGAGGCAGGCCAGGAAAGTCTGTGTGCATTTCCGCAGGTCATATAATGCCAGTGCTCAGCTGGCTGACCTCCAAAAGGAATTTAACCTGCCCAAAAAACGCCTAATCTGTGACATGCCCACCAGGTGGAACTCAACTTTGGCCATGCTGCAGCAGCTGCACATGCAGCAGAGTGCCATCAATGAGTACCTATGTGAGTATGGCACCAGGACAAATTCAGGGGACCTTGTTTTTTTTCCCCACGCCAGTGGGCTATGATCAGGGATGCATGCACTGTCCTGTCACCATTTGAGGAGGCCACAAGGATGGTGAGCAGTGACAGTGCATGCATCAGTGACACTGTCCGTCTTGTCCACCTGTTGGAGCACATGCTGCGTGGAATAATGGACAGGGCACTTGAGGCAGAACAGAGGGAGAGGGAGGAGGACTTCCTTACCTCTCAATATCCCCTTTATCCAGACAGTGTTCCTGCGTGCCCGCCGATCACACAGGAAGAGGAGGAGGAGGAGGAGAAGGAAGATTGTGTCAGCATGGAGGTGGAGCCTGGTACTCAGCATCAGCAGCAGTCTTCAAGGGATCATTTACAGTCCAAATAAACCCATGGACTTGTACGTGGCTGGGAGGAGGTGGCTGCGGATCATGTCATCCTTAGTGACCCAGATGACTCTTGTCACGTACCTGGTGGGTTTTGAGCCCGAACTGCAGAGAGAGACCTCCCCTATGGCTCCCACTCACGGCCCTCTGGAATGGAAACAGAGAGCACAGGAGTAATGAGCGGTATGGGTGCCTGGCAGGATCAACAGCAGGTGAGTAGGCAGAAGACTGGAGTGCTGGACTGGAACCAGGAACAACTGCAGGCAGGTAGACTGGATGCTGGACTGGAACCAGGAACACAGCAGGCAAGTAGACTGGAGATGGGTGCTGGACTGGAGCCAGGAACACAGAAGGCAAGTAGACTGGAGACTGGATGCAGAACTGGAACCAGAAACACAGCAGGCAAGTAGACTGGAGACTGGATGCTGGACTGGAACCAGGAACAACAGCAGGTGAGCAGACCGGAGACTGGATGCTGGACTGGAAGCAGGAACAAACAGCAGGTAAGCAGACTGAAGGCTGGATGGTGGATGGAACCAGGAACACAGCAGGCAAGTAGGCAGATATCAGGAATCGGCAGAAGGATCGTCAAACAGGCCAGTGATCGGTATCAGACGGACAGCAAAGGTACCAAGGATAACACAGGAGAATAGTCATGGAAAGCCGGAGGTCAGATGCAGGCAGATAGCTGGGTTGGTCACAAACAAGTAGCCGGGTCAATTAACAGGTAGTCTCAGATCAGATCAGGTAACACACACAGAACGCTGTAGAGCAGACAGCGGAAACTGAGTGTGACAGGCAGGTTTAAATAGCCCACTTAGAAAACAACACGAAAATAAAAACAAAACTGAGGGCTCTGCTAAACAGTATAGTAACATCAAGCAGAGATTCAATAGTATCTGTGCCTGTGAGTGATGAGGATAATTGCTTGCAGAAATGGCACTCAGGCCATTGTATAGGTGCGTTCCTCTAGATTAATTACGCATATCAAAACAAGGATGGAGAGAAAAAAAGCAGTTCGTCAAGGAGGACCAGGCACTTACCAAAATATAAAATATATATGGATTTCGCGCAATATTAAATGAAATGACAATAAATCAATAAATGAATAAATAAATCCACGTGTATCAAACGTGTGCAAACTATATAATTATACATAAAAATAGTGTCAATTAAAACGCTGGTTAGTGGGCTATCACTGCAAGGTTCAAATGTCTCTATATTGCAGCATATAGCTATATTCACCATCTTCTAATGGTGGTAAATTAATTGCAAAATTAACGTGAATAGGAAACAATAATATTAAGCAACCATTAATTAAACGTGGTTAGACATAAGTGCAAGTACATGCAAAATAAATTTTATATATATATATATATATAATCCTAGGACATCACTCCATAATCACATGAGAAATAGTGTGTAAAAAAGTCCTCATCAACACTCTGTTATAATGGGGAATAAAATAGTATTTGGAGATTTATGGGTAGCAGGATGCAAAAGTCTGTAAATAAATGCAATTCTTCTATTTAATTGTGGTACATAGGGTATAATAGGTGCGTGACCCTGCTGGTGGTGTTTCCTCTAATAGTCTCTCAGGACTCTCACCTTCATAGTGTAGAAAAAAAGCATTCAGTAATAAAGGATTTTTGGTGTGGAAGCTGTCACCGAAATCTTTGCTCTCTCTGTTAATCCTCCATCAATCCTTCTCTGTGCCTCCAGGGTGGTTCTCTCAATGGTGGGGGAGATAAAACAGAGATAGGGGAGAAAAAAAGGCTCCACTAGGGATGGCTGGAGCGGTAATACACATTTTGAAGCACAAGTGAGAGGGCGCTGAGAACGCCACAACCCTTCTCATTACTCTGCCTGTTTTTAATATAATGAATGTAAGAGCATTACCTAAAATAAATACCCCCCCCCCCCAATTTTAAAAACTTTATTACACTAGTGGAGCCTTTTTTTTTTTTTTTTTTTTTTTTTTATTCTTTATTTATAGAAAGCAAAAAGGGGGGTCCACATGGACCAGCGTAATATTACATACATAGTATTTTCACCACGAATTATAATATAACATGTTTCCATGGTACAACACACCTTATTATTGACAGGTAAAGTGGAATTGTGAGATTTTATTACTACAAGGCCATTGTGTTTGCGGAATCATGGCGACTTGAATAAAGCAGTCCCATGTGTTCCCTCCCTCCCTTTTCCTTTTTCCAAAAAGATATGGAAAGGTCCTATAGTCAAAAAAGAGCAGAGAGAGAAGAGGGAAATATAGTGTGAAAGAGATATAGAGGAAGGGAGGGGGTGGGGGGGGGGAGGTCTCCAGGATCATGGAGTATACGGAGTATTTGTTATAGTGCGACAATATTATTGAGTTCCTTGAGTCCAGCATGCAGTAAACGATTTTAAGTCAGAATGGACTCCTTAAAAGCTTGACCCTCATCAGAGTATATAAACATGTTCCACAGCTGCCATGTTTTGGAGAATTTCTCCTGTCTATTTTGTGCCGTGTGGATGAGGTCTTCCATGTGTTTAATTTCCTCTACTTTTTTGATCCATAATGCTATGGATGGTGGGTCTTAGGATTTCTAACAAATGACGCAGCACTTACTTTCTGTATGTTTTTATGGGAATGTTTGCTGCATGCAGGAGGAAAAAGGACAGATCAACAGTAATGGTGTAATCTGTGAATTTCTGTATCGTCTGTTTGACCGTCAACCAAAAATTCGTCAGTCTGGAACATGACCAAAAGACATGTAGTAGTGTTCCTTTTTCCGTTTGGCATCGCCAGCAGAGGTCAGATGTCGCCGGGAAGAATCTACTCAACTGTGCTGGGGTTCTGTACCAGTGTGATAGAATTTTGTAGTTCGTCTCTTGAGTTTTGGCGCATATGGAGGATTTGTGTGTGAGTTTCAGTATCTGTTGCTTCTTGGCTAAGCTAAGGCTACAGTTCAGCTCCTTTTCCCATTTGGTTAGTCCTGGTGGAACAAAGTCTGATGGGGGTGTATTGAGAATACTGTAGGCTAGAGAAAGTGTGTGTGGTAGGGTCCCCTGTGATGAGCATATTTCTTCCAGTGTGGTGAGTGTCTGTCCGCTCGCGGGGGGTTGAATGGTTTTGAGGAAATGACTCAGTTGAAGTGCTCTCAGGAAGTCTAGTTTATAAGTACCTGTTGGATCAGTAAGTTCTGTGGTTGTTTTCCAACGTCCTCCCCCACTAAAGTGGGAGGCTTGGTAGAGGCCCAACCCAACTAGGTTCCCAAATACCGTGTCTTGTAGTCCTGGTGTAAACAGTGGGTTTCCTAGTATTGGGTAAAGGGGGGAGTTCAACGAGGTTAAGGTACCCCTCTTAAAAAGTTGAGCACAGATTTTTATAGTGTTTCCTATTAATGGGTGTCTCCTAATCTCTGCCGGGATAGTCGGATAACACCAGGGAGCTCTCCTAAGAGGGATTTGGCTTTGGTTTTGTTCCAGGCTAGTCCAGAGCTTGGTCTCTTGGTGCCGACACCAATCAATAAATCTTCCCAAATGAACTGCCTGGTAGTAGGTACGAACGTCAGGAAGTGCTAGGCCACCTGACAATTTGGGGAGAACCAATATTTTGTGAGCAAGCCTCGGTTTTTGTTTGGCCCATACAAATTCCGCAAAAGTCGACTGCACCCTCCTGAAGAAGGGTGTAGGTATGTTTACCGGTAGTGCTTGCATAAGGTAGAGGAATTTGGGGAGTATAGACATTTTCAGTATGTTACATCGTCCCACCCAAGAGTGCAAGCCTGTATCCCATTTGTTTAGAAGTTCCCTTATCGTTTTAAGTAGTGGTGGAAAGTTTAGATCGTAGAGCCGAGATAAATTGTGGGGAATTTGTGTACCTAAGTATTTTAGCGCCGTGCTGTTCCATTTCAAATGAATGCTGGATTGGAGATGTAGAAGTTGTGCGTGTGGTATTCCAATGCCCATAGCTTCTGATTTGGCGAAGTTTATCTTCAGGTTAGACAGATTACTGTATAGTTCGAATTCTTTAAGCAAGTTCGGGAGTGATATTATTGGATTTGTAAGTGAGAACATAAGGTCGTCCGCATATGCGGACACCTTATATTGGTTCTGATTTATCTCCACTCCCTTGATGTTGGGGTTCAGTCTTACATGGCATAGGAAGGGTTCAAGGGATAGAGCAAAGAGGAGTGGGGAGAGGGGGCACCCCTGCCTTGTCCCATTGGTGATTGGGAACGGGTCTGAGAGCGTCCAGTTTGCCCTGACTCTAGCGGTCGGTGTTGTGTAGACTGCCATTATCCATCTTAACATCTTACTGCCAACTCCCGCGTGTCTAAGCGTTTCGAACATAAAGGCCCAGTTTACGCGGTCGAAAGCCTTTTCAGCATCTGTGCTGACAAAGACACTCGGCGTGTTTGTGTGGTTGGATGTATGAATAAGGTTCAGTACCTTAATGGTATTGTCTCTCGCCTCTCTAGTGGGCACAAAACCTACCTGGTCTAGATGTATTAAGCTAGGGAGGTGTAGTTGAAGTCTGGAGGCTAATATTTTGGTGAATAGTTTGATATCCGTATTGAGTAGAGAGATTGGTCGGTAACTTCCGCATTGGGTCGGGTCTTTCCCTTCTTTTGGGATGACCGAGATCTGAGCCTGCAGGGAAGAGCTGTGAAAACCGCCCCCTACCGCAAGGCTATTAAACAGCTCCACCATGCGGGCTCCCAGGGATGGCAGAAGAGTTTTATAATATTGGACTGTAATGCCATCTGGTCCTGGAGCTTTCCCTGGTTTGGTGTTACCGATTGCCGCCTGTAATTCAGGTAGTGTAATAGGGTCTTCTAAGAGGTCACGCGTTTCCGTGGACAGTGTGGGCATCTGGGATTCAGTCAGGTAGTCTCTCATACGTTCCATTTGGGGGCCTGTCGTGGGGATGTTATATGGTTTTTCGTAGAATGATTTAAATTCATTTGTAATTTGTTGGGGAAGGGTCTTTTTATGGCCCGTGTGTGAGGAAATATGAGGTATATATGATGCTGCCCTTTGGGTCTGTAGAGATTGAGCCAGCATTCTGCCACATTTATTGCCAGATTCGTATATTTTTTTCCTGGTAATTTGCATCGCAGCCTTAGCTTTATGGTGAAGTAAATCCGTGATCTGTGCGCGGACCGTGTCCAATTCAGTTTCCAGTTGTCTAGTCTGGGATTGTTTATGCGTGATTTCTAGTGACTGTAGCTTATTTATCAGCAGGGTCATCTGTTCAGTCCTCTGTTTTTTAAGTCTTGAGCCGTGTTGTATAAGGATGCCCCGTATCACAGCTTTGTGGGCCTCCCATACAAGACCCTTGTCGCTGCCCGTGGTGTCATTGGTTTGGAAATAGTGTGTTATCTCTCTGGTGACAGCTGCTAGTGTCTCTGGGTCCTGTAATAGGCTCTCATTTAGTCTCCAAGGGCTTCTTTGTCCCTTGTAAAAGTCTGTCAAGGCATACCTCATCATAACTGGAGCATGGTCTGACCATGTAATAGAGCCTATAGTGGTGCTTCTGACTGCTTGTAGTTGTCTATGGGGTATCAAAAAATAATCTATACGTGAGTACGTTTGGTGAGGACGGGAATAAAATGTATAGTCCCGTTCTCCGGGATGTAATAGGCGCCAGGCGTCTATTAATTGTGCCGAGTGCAGGGCTGAGTAAATAGCCTTGCCTGTTCCTTTGTGTGTGGAGGATGTTCCCGTCGAGGTGTCCTCTGTAGGGAGAAGGGGGACATTTAGATCACTGCCCACGATAAGTTGGCCCTCTGAAAATCTTTGAAGTATTTTCAAATGCTTCCTAAGATGGCAATTGGGAGCATATAGATTGGCTATAGTCACCTTCACTTCACCTATCTTGCCCTTGAGGAAGAGATATCTTCCCTCCGGGTCTGTCTGTATAGCAGTCAGGGACCATGAGATTTTAGCTGATATCTGAATGGAGACACCTCTGGATTTGGCCTCTGAGTAGGTTGAGTGATATACCGTTGGGTAGAGTCTGTTTTTCAGGATAGGAAAAGCATTTTCCCGGAAATGGGTCTCTTGCAGCAGAACAATGTCTGCCTTCATGCGTTTCATGTCGTTTTGTAGCATTCGCCTTTTTTCAGGGACGTTAAGTCCTTTGGCATTTAAGGGCATTTAAGGTTACAATATGGAGTTCGTCCATGATCCTGGGGAGTAGGGGATTGAGGGACAAGGAAGGGGGGAGGTAAGATCAGAAGGTTAAGAAGACAATAAAAGAAAAGTAAAAGGAGTCAGAAAGAGAGTAGAAATGAGGGTAGAAATCCCTCAAACAATATTTCAAGTTTCTAATAAAGCAGCAATATCTTGCTTATACGCTCTACAGGAAAACCTGCGTATTGAGCGCAGACCTAAGTGGGAGTGTAGTCAGCGAAGGGCCTGGGAGACACCCGGACACCGCCCGCACCCCCCCAGTCCTGTTTAGTGTATAAGGTCAGGCAGGTGGTGTATTGACAGATTATATAATAAACAGGAGGTGAACAAATGTGGAAACCTCAATTAGCAGCATTCTTATATAGCAGTTGTAACAAATCTTAACACAGACATCTACATGTGTATGGTTGGAAAACAGGTCAGACATGCAGTCAAAACGGAAATTGGAACATCTCCCCGGTGGGGTATCCCGCCCCCCCCGGGTCCACCCCAACAAGCCACCAACATACCAGACAGTAAAACCTCAACTTATCTACGAAAGGGTTCCCCCCATCTGCCAGAGTCTCAATCGTTGTAGGTAATCTTTTCCCCTAAGTCAAGTAGAACGGCCAGAGAGTCACGGCCCAGAGTTCACAGTGGTGTTAGGTGGAAAAACTTCCTTACCGGACTTCAGGTTGGTATATTGACCATCCTTGTGGAGCTAGGCTAGCCGCAATGTAGGTGAAGTTCACTTCTCTGTAAATGTCCCTCCGTTGTGCGTCATGGGCTGGTCTGGTCTCAGTGAGTATGTAATCGTGGAGGGTTTCCGCCTTGACTCGTGGTTCATGGTGGGGTGAGGATAATACTCCGGCGGGCTGGGTGAACGTAATATGTTCTGACGGTGGGGTTTCTGTACACTTTGCATAGATGCTCCCTGTGTGGGAGGGTCTGAGAATTCTCCCATGTGCTCCACTGACTGGCCTTGTGGATTTGCGTAGGCAGATCGTGTTCATGGCGTGGCCTTGAGGTAGCAGCAGTCCCGTGGTCCCCTTATAACTCGGGGTGACCTGACAAGGGGATATGAGGCCTTTGTCCCCTCCCAATGCGGTGGTCTTCATTATATGTTTTTGGACCAGCAGAGGGGAAAATCAACCCTTAAACTCATCTCTTCTCCCCATTCCAGGAACGGGAAATTGAGTCTGGGTCTTGGTGGCGAACAAAAATGTGGCGGTATCCAGGGGCCGCGGGGGGTTAATGAGCAGGGAGCCACCCCCAGGGATTAAACGAAGAACTGTGCCGCAATGTCCGAACCCGCATCCCACACATCTTTAACTAATAAGTCACAAAATTCAAGACTCACGTGAACCGCTGCTGTTGGAGGCTCTAGCACGTCCCCGGTTTCTCTGGGACCTGGCTGGCTGGTTGGGTCTGAGCATAGGTGGTCCTGGGCGGCCCATCGGTCTTGGTATTTTCAGCCGCCAGTTAGGCACTGGGAACGGGTCAGACCCCAGGAAGGTAAAACAGGCAGGGAGATCTGCTGGTGATCGCAGCGTGAATGAGGAATGGTTGGAGCGGAATATCACAGCCAGGGGGTATCCCCATCGGTAAGTACAGCCATGTTGTCTAGCAGTCTCCAGCAGAGGTTTCAACATAGCTCAGCGTTGGAGCGTGGCTCTGGATATATCCGGGAGAATTTGTATTTGAGCGCCATCGAATTCTATGTCTCCGCAGTCCCAAGCGTTGCGCAAGATAGTTTCCTTTTGAGCGTACCTGTGTAGACGGCAGAGGACGTCTCGAGGCCTCGCTGGGTCTGTGGGTTTTGGACCTAGAGTTCTGTGGACTGTCAATTTCCAGAGAGGGTGGTGGGTTTTCTAAGAGTCTGTGAAAAATGGCTGTTACCGTCTCCGCCAGGTCTTCTGGTCCCGTTGCCTCTGGGATTCCCCGTAGCTGCAGGTTGTTGCGTCGGCTACGGTCCTCCATTTCTTCAAGATGAAGCTGCATCTCCTGTATCTGCATATTGTGAGATTCATGGGCTTTCTCTAAGGATGAAACCCGGGACTCCAGTGTAGAGGTCAGCGTTTCCCCGGTGGACACTCGGTTATTGATCGTGTGTATTTCTGATCTGATGTCCTGTATGTCCCTGCTATGAGCCTCCTCCACGCGCTGTATCAGGGCCTCGATATCTGCCCTGGTGGGTAGAGCCTGCAGCATTGCTCGGAGGTCATCCTCTATCCATGGCTGACTGTGTGCAGGAGTTGCCATTTCCGACTGAAATGCGATCGGGGTCCCCATGTGTGGGTCCGCTTCCATATTATCTGCTGTGGAGAGTGTCTGTAACCCAGTGGGGGCTCTCTCTGTGCGGGGGACACGAGGCACGGATACAATGGTGCCTGGGGATAGCTCCTGCCTGTCTCTGAGGTAGCGTCTTATGCCGAGTTGTACGATCGGGGTGCCCATCCCTCTGGCTGTCGCTCTCGTTCTGTAGTGTCTAGGGGTGGTCATGCCGTGTTCACCTGCGGTAAATGTGGTTTGCTAGGCCGGTGGAATGCAGATGGGGCCGGGAGCTCCTTCAGCAGACGTCTTTACTCAGCCATCGCTAAGCCACGCCCCCATAGTGGAGCCTTTTTTTCTCCCCCTCCCCTATCTGTTTTATCTCCCCCACCATTGAGAGAACCACCCTGGAGACACAGAGAAGGATTGATGGAGGATTAACAACAGAGAGAGCAAAGATTTTGGTGACAGCTTCCACACCAAAAATCAAAAACGTATAATTATATAGTTTGCACACGTTTGATACACGTGGATTTATTTATTCATTTATTGATTTATTGTCATTTCATTTAATATTGAGCGACCCTCACCTTCATATTGTAGAAAAAAAGCATTCAGTAATAAAGGATTTTTGGTGTGCAAGCTGTCACCGAAATCTTTGCTCTCTCTGTTGTTAATCCTCCATCAATCCTTCTCTGTGCCTCCAGGGTGGTTCTCTCAATGGTGGGGGAGATAAAACAGAGATAGGGGAGGGGGAGAAAAAAAGGCTCCACTAGGGATGGGAGCTCCTTCAGCAGACGTCTTTACTCAGCCATCGCTAAGCCACGCCCCCATAGTGGAGCCTTTTTTTCTCCCCCTCCCCTATCTGTTTTATCTCCCCCACCATTGAGAGAACCACCCTGGAGACACAGAGAAGGATTGATGGAGGATTAACAACAGAGAGAGCAAAGATTTTGGTGACAGCTTCCACACCAAAAATCAAAAACGTATAATTATATAGTTTGCACACGTTTGATACACGTGGATTTATTTATTCATTTATTGATTTATTGTCATTTCATTTAATATTGAGCGACCCTCACCTTCATATTGTAGAAAAAAAGCATTCAGTAATAAAGGATTTTTGGTGTGCAAGCTGTCACCGAAATCTTTGCTCTCTCTGTTGTTAATCCTCCATCAATCCTTCTCTGTGCCTCCAGGGTGGTTCTCTCAATGGTGGGGGAGATAAAACAGAGATAGGGGAGGGGGAGAAAAAAAGGCTCCACTAGGGATGGCTGGAGCGGTAATACACATTTTGAAGCACAAGTGAGAGGGCGCTGAGAACGCCACAACCCTTTTCTCATTACTGTGCCTGTTTTTAATATAATGAATGTAAGAGCATTACCTAAAATAAATATCCCCCCCCCCCCAATTTTAAAAACTTTATTACACTAGTGGAGCCTTTTTTTCTCCCTCTCCCCTATCTGTTTTATCTCCCCCACCATTGAGAGAACCACCCTGGAGGCACAGAGAAGGATTGATGGAGGATTAACAACAGAGAGAGCAAAGATTTCGGTGACAGCTTCCACACCAAAAATCCTTTATTACTGAATGCTTTTTTTCTACACTATGAAGGTGAGGGTCCTGAGAGACTATTAGAGGAAACACCACCAGCAGGGTCACGCACCTATTATACCCTATGTACCACAATTAAATAGAAGAATTGCATTTATTTACAGACTTTTGCATCCTGCTACCCATAAATCTCCAAATACTATTTTATTCCCCATTATAACAGAGTGTTGATGAGGACTTTACGCACTATTTCTCATGTTATTGTGGAGTGATGTCCTAGGAATATATATATATATATATATATATATATATATATATATTTTGCATGTACTTGCACTTATGTCTAACCACGTTTAATTAATGGTTGCTTAATATTATTGTTTCTTATTCACGTTAATTTTGCAATTAATTTACCACCATTAGAAGATAGTGAATATAGCTATATGCTGCAATATAGAGACATTTGATCCTTGCAGTGATAGCCCACTAACCAGCATTTTAATTGACACTATTTTTCCGTATAATTATATAGTTTGCACACGTTTGATACACGTGGATTTATTTATTGATTTATTGTCATTTCAATATTGCGCGAAATCCATATATATTTTATATTGTACTATATGTTGGTGTGAACACCTCAATTTTGCTGCAATATTGCTATTCACTCACTATGCGATTTTATAAATTGTCACTTTGAAATTAGTTTACAATTCTACATCCGACAAGCGCGAAGGTCACTTTACACCTTAATTACCAAAATATAAGTAATGTTTATGAAAATTCACTTTAATACCAATCAAAAAAATATGGTTTAAAACTGGGTACCACCACCAATTCTAAAAAATGACAACGTTGTCATGGACAAACACAGATGGCCACTACACACATGTACCATGCACACCTCCTATTATATAGATACAAAATGATGTCTCCTAATAGGTCATCAAACATGAAGCTGATAGTCCTGATAGGTATTAAAGTTACAGCTAATAATAAGTGGGGAGAAGGTGGATGGAAATTTAGCCGTTAAGGAATCATGTCCACTATGTGAATGTCAGTGGAAAGGGGAACTTACGGTAACCAGCTTGCTGGTGGGGCAGTAAACACTGCTGTCCTTCGGTCGGAAATTCCGACCGTGTGTGGGCGCCATCGGACATTTTACATCGGATTTTCCGACACACAAAGTTGGACAGCAGGAGATAAAATTTTCCAACAACAAAATCCGATCGCGTCTTTTCCGACCGTGTGTGGCCTGTTCCGACGCACAAAGTGCCACGCATGCTCAGAAGAAATTCCGACACGGGACAGCTCGTTCTGGTAAACGTAGCGTTCGGAATGGATACAGCACTTTCGTCACGCTGCAATGTTCAAAATGGTTTAATACAGCGCACTCTCTTCTTCTTTATAATGTGACAAGAATTAAGTCGCTTTGCTGCTCATATTCACACACACTTCTCACAAACTTATTTCGTTACTATTTATCGGGATTCCCTCAATATATTTTGATTTCTCACATCTGACAACAAAATTTTTATTTTTTTTTGGACTTTAATGTAGATTCTTTTTTTGTGTTTCTCTTTTTTATTTATTTTTTTTGGTGATTTTGATTAGTATTCCCGAAAATGTTTGTGTGTTTTTGGTGACAAGTTCCCACAACACCACTAATATGTTGCAAAAGTGTGAACAAGATATCGTGAAAAATACTCCTGCGCTTGTGAGATCGTTTGCTGTAAAACAAAGGTAGTATTGTAGTCAGAGATAGGACTGGGGGAGATGATGGAGCGTGTCCCGCTGCCTTAGCTGACCAGGGGTGGTCTGGAAAGGACTGTTTAGTAGGAAGTGGATGGAAGGCGCGTGATCAGACGCTTACATCAAGAAATGTATGGTTTATTTATGTAAAAGAATACAGACATATAGTCATATAGATATAAAATCATACAAATACTACATAATATTATAAAAAAAGAGGAAAAACAGGTAACAAAATAAGTACTAGGAAGTTAAAATTGGGGTGTGCCCATATTGAGGTAGGTATTTAAGAAAGGCTGACGCATTTCGAGGAAAACCTCTTCATCAGAGCAAGGAGAACTGGAACGCAGTCTGTATGGGCCGGTAGGCCGACATGTGTACAAGGGGAGAGGTGGTGTGGCTAGTAGGAGGATGTGTCCTGTGATGGACAATTGATTATTCCAAGTTCCATACCCAGGTGTTCTAGATATGGTATATATTGTTCTTATTTATACCCCACACTACAGACTGGAGACGTAAGATAAGTTTACATTGAAAAATGCATTCATAAAATGATAAAAAGTACATAATATAAATATATTAGAAATAAAAATTACCATATCAGTACAAAAAATTAATGATAGGTAGTGGGATTTTGAAGCACAGAACATGAGATTGTAGTCTAAATACATACAAATGAAACAATCTACGCATACATAAGTGTACACACACATACATGCATATACATACACGTGCATAATACAAACGCATGTGAATGCATAAAAAAAAACAAAAAAAAACAAAAAAAACAAAAACAAAAAACACATATATGCATATGGGGGGGTGGTAAATGAAGTAAAAAGTGCACTGAGACACATTGAGAGATATTGTCTCTCCGCATGGTAAAACCGGTTGTGCTTTTGTCCAAAGGACATGCACATGCGTGTAAAAACTCTGCCAGCACGTAAAACACTGTGCTGGAACAGATATGTAAAGGTATGCCCCTGTTCACTAAAAGCACAAATGGGGGCACAAAGATGGCCATGTGGTTTGTGCAAAAACAGAAGTGTGTTCATTCAAATGGAAATCCACAAAAATATATACACAAAAATGCATATATCAAATGTACATAAAAATCTAAAACGCACATGCATATATATACATAGATAAAGAAACAATATGCACAAAATAAATATATGTATATATTCACATAAATCTGTACACATATATATACACATACACACATATGCACACATATATATACATGCACACATATACATGTCCACATGCATACACACACATGTGGAGACCACCCCTACACAGCATGTATTGTGCCTATGTAGAACCAGTGTCATGGCGGTAGGGTGGGAATGTGTAGTTTGTGCAACGCAATAGCGGAGAGTGGCGGGAGTGGATAAATTAGGGGGATAATCTGGTGTTGGTGACCAAATATTGGAGGTGGCAGACAGGTGGGCTGATGACAGAACCTACCTATGGATGTAAATAGATTGTATTTTCTTTTTGCGGTGCTGTTAGGCTGTCAGATGTGCCTGTAGTGAAACATAAGTTGAGCAGGGAAAGTAAGCAAGCTCTTATGGACACTGCTGGGTTTAACAGGATAAGGAAGTTACAAAGACCATTGTGGCTAACCTGTCTCAGGAGAAGTGTGTAGACACAGCTGCAAACTGTAGAAATCCTTTGGAGTGGAGAGCCGTGTGATCCTGGCAGCAGAAATAGGGGGAGGAGGAAGGAGGAGGTGTCCTTGAGGCAGCTGATGCCTGGATAGAAAGCGTCTTGCTGCCTAGGGATAGGAAAGGTTTTGTGATGAGGTTGTGCTGGGGGTTTAAAAGACTCTGGGGGGCGGGTCCGAGGGCATGAATGAAAAGGCTATTATTGAATCCAATTAAGCCATATAAAGTAATGTGATATGAAAAATGTGACTATGATTTGAATAGTGAACCGGAGGTATTTTGTGCAGAACATATACATATACACACACACACACACACACATACACACATACACACATATATATACATATATATATAGGATTCGAACCAGCGACCCTTCTTACTGCTAGGCGAGAGTGCTACCCACTGTGCCGCCCATATATATGTATGTGTGTACGTATGTGTATATGTATATATATGTGTGTATGTGTGTATATGTGTATATGTATATGTTCTGCACAAAATACCTCCGGTTCACTATTCAAATCATAGTCACATTTTTCATTTCACATTACTTTATATGGCTTAATTGGATTCAATAATAGCCTTTTCATTCATGCCCTCAGACCCGCCCCCCAGAGTCTTTTAAACCCCCAGCACAACCTCATCACAAAACCTTTCCTATCCCTAGGCAGCAAGACGCTTTCTATCCAGGCATCAGCTGCCTCAAGGACACCTCCTCCCCCTCTTTCTGCTGCCAGGATCACACGGCTCTCCACTCCAAAGGATTTCTACAGTTTGCAGCTGTGTCTACACACTTCTCCTGAGACAGGTTAGCCACAATGGTCTTTGTAACTTCCTTATCCTGTTAAACCCAGCAGTGTCCATAAGAGCTTGCTTACTTTCCCTGCTCAACTTATGTTTCACTACAGGCACATCTGACAGCCTAACAGCACCGCAAAAAGAAAATACAATCTATTTACATCCATAGGTAGGTTCTGTCATCAGCCCACCTGTCTGCCACCTCCAATATTTGGTCACCAACACCAGATTATCCCCCTAATTTATCCACTCCCGCCACTCTCCGCTATTGCGTTGCACAAACTACACATTCCCACCCTACCGCCATGACACTGGTTCTACATAGGCACAATACATGCTGTGTAGGGGTGGTCTCCACATGTGTGTGTATGCATGTGGACATGTATATGTGTGCATGTATATATGTATATATATGTGTGCATATGTGTGTATGTGTATATATATATGTGTACAGATTTATGTGAATATATACATATATTTATTTTGTGCATATTGTTTCTTTATCTATGTATATATATATATATATATGCATATGCGTTTTAGATTTTTATGTACATTTGATATATGTATTTTTGTGGATTTCCATTTGAATGAACACATTTCTGTTTTTGCACAAACCACATGGCCATCTTTGTGCCCCCATTTGTGCTTTCAGTGAACAGGGGCATACCTTTACATATCTGTTCCAGCACAGCGTTTTACGTGCTGGCAGAGTTTTTACACGCTTGTGCATGTCCTTTGGACAAAAGCACAACCGGTTTTACCATGCGGAGAGACAATATCTCTCAATGTGTCTCAGTGCACTTTTTACTTCATTTACCACCCCCCATATGCATATATGTGTTTTTTTTTTTTTTTTTTAATGCATTCACATGCGTTTGTATTATGCACGTGTATGTATATGCATGTATGTGTGTGTACACTTATGTATGCGTAGATTGTTTCATTTGTATGTATTTAGACTACAATCTCATGTTCTGTGCTTCAAAATCCCACTACCTATCATTAATTTTTTGTACTGATATGGTAATTTTTATTTCTAATATATTTATATTATGTACTTTTTATCATTTTATGAATGCATTTTTCAATGTAAACTTATCTTACGTCTCCAGTCTGTAGTGTATGGTATATATTGTTCTTATTTATACCCCATCTAGAACACCTGGGTATGGAACTTGGAATAATCAATTGTCCATCACAGGACACATCCTCCTACTAGCCACACCACCTCTCCCCATGTACACATGTCGGCCTACCGGCCCATACAGGCTGCGTTCCAGTTCTCCTGGCTCTGATGAAGACGTTTTCCTCGAAACGCATCAGCCTTTCTTAAATACCTACCTCAATATGGGCACACCCCAATTTTAACTTCCTAGTACTTATTTTGTTACCTGTTTTTCCTCTTTTTTTATAATATTATGTAGTATTTGTATGATTTTATATCTATATGACTATATGTCTGTATTCTTTTACCTAAATAAACCATACATTTCTTGATGTAAGCGTCTGATCACGCGCCTTCCATCCACTTCCTACTAAACACCTCTAATATGTTGTTCTATTTAATCTGTAGGAGATTGTTTGGTGTTGTTGTCCCTTGTTAATTTCACATTGTACTTTAGAAATGTACCTGAATCGTCACCAACAAACAGTCCTTTTTGGATGAAAACACACACAGGAGAGTAGAATTTACCTAAAAATATTTTATTAAGGGGTCACAACTATAAACAAAGAGGGAGGCAACGCTGGAGAAACTGCAGAAGTGGGCGAAGCCTTGGACCCCCAGGGCACACATCAACTATTTAAAAGCAAAATTGGTGGCCTGAGGATTCCATATCATAAGGGAGGGCAGTCTGGTCCAGAAGTCCCAGAGATCCGGAAAGCAGCAGATGACATCTGTGTCCCCAGGCTGTGGTCATACGAGAGACTGCATCTTCTGTCAGATCAGACTGAACCCAGGGTCATCACTCTTTGGTCTTCTTTCCACACTTCCTTCCAGGCTTTGGCTGTGGTGGTGGATTTGTGGCAGCAGGAGGAGGAGGAGGAGGATCGTCCCTCTCCATGACATCCGTCTTGTGTGTCAGTTCCCCACTCTCCCCCTTACGTAGGACTTTATAAATCAGGTCCTCAGAGATCTTGCGTTGGCCCTCCTGCATGCCCTGCAATTTTGTGGCAGCCATGCAGGCAAAGGCCTCTTCAGGACTGGGGAAGGCTCGGAGGGACGCCGAAGCCTCCTGGATCAGCCTGTATGCTGAATCCTGCACGAGACTCGGAGTCGCCTTCCTGGCTCGTTTATATGGCAGGCGGAGGGGAGGAACCTGAGACTCAGTCAGGCTGCGACTTGTCCCTGGCTTCTCTTGGCTGACACTTAGCCCCGCCTCCTCCTGGCTGCCACTAATCCCCGCCTCCTCCTGACTGCCACATTCCACAACCTCCTCCTGGCTGAGGTCTTCCTGTGTATGAAAAAGGGACATAGTTTTAGTATTTTCTTCATTAATCACACACAATTTTCACCTCCTGACTGCTGCAAATTGAATGTTCACAAATATAATAGACTATCCTTCTAAGCCCAGCAGTTTTCATTCTTTTCCCAATTTTGGGTGCCCACTACTGTCTATTGATATGTAAAGCACTTTTTTTAATCAGCAATTAGTGATCAATAATAACATCTAGTAAACATCATTTATTTATTGCCCAGAAATCTGTAGAAGAATGCTATACCTGACTCCAGCTGGGCTCCTCCACTTCTTGCTGGCTGGAAGGCCCAGGTTTGACATCGGAAGCCTCAGCTGGTATGGAAGGAAGAGTGGAAGGAAGAGTGGAGAGGGATTCCCTGACTTCAGTGTGGTCTGACAGAAATCGCAGTCTCTCGTAGTACCACAGCCTGGGGACATAAACGTCATCTGCTGCAGCTCCTGATCTCTGGGAATCTGTGACCTTCTTGCGCTCCCTAAGATAAGTGCTCCTCAGGCCACCAATTTTGGCTTTTAAATAAGGGATGGTTGCTGTGGGGACCACCGGCTTCACCAACTCCAGCAGTTTCTCCAGCGCTGCCTGCCTCTTTTGTTTGTGGTTATAGTGGGGGTGTCTCACTTGCCACAGACAGGGCAGCTCCCTGTACTTGTCTATGAACAGGGGCAGGAAATTGTGGTCGTTGAACCCATCCATTTTCTCTGTAAGACACAACACAGGACAAAGGCTAATGTCAGGCCAAACTCCCCTAATCTTGTTACAATATAGGCTTCAATTTCGAAGCAGTATAGGCCCAAGTTTAGATCCTACCTTCGTTAGCATGATCGACGTCTCCGATGCTCCTTCCTCCGCTCACAGATCGTACGTAAGACGCGCGCGTTACGATTTATACACACTGCGCATGCGTATAACTCCACCCGCCCCTGACGTTCTTTCTAGTCTATTCCCCGCCCCTTTTCGTTCGGCGCAGTGGGGGAAGAGCACATGGCGGATAGACAGCAGGATCGTGCTAATTGTAGCAACGAGGAGGAGGAGGAGGAAAGGCTGGAGCCTGAAACGTCCCGATCCAGAAGGAGATTAAAGGACTCAAATATGTCCTTTGGGGAGATGTTGGAGATGGTGGACATCCTGAAGAAGGCCGACTATGATGGAAAGTATGGGCCTTACCCCAACCCCAATGTCCGAAAGGCCAAGATCATGGCGAAAGTGGTCAGGAGTCTGCACCGGAAATTCGGGGTACGACGATCGAAAGATCAGCTCAGGAAGCGGTGGTCGGACCTGAAATTACGAGAACATGAGCAGTACAGAAAGATCCGGAGAGTGCTGCAAAAAAGTAAGTAGTTGTGCTGTGTTCCTATTCTTTATGTTTATTACGTTCGTGCTGCTCCATGTGCTTTTAGGAACTGTTGTACAGTTTAAAATGGCAACTTTCATGTTCATGGGCACATTATTTGTTCGGATCACACATTGTTATTTCTGACGATAAAATACCATTGTTTAGGCCATATGCATTTGGCCACCATTTTAACGCCCTATACTTGTCTTCAAAGAATTGGGTTGTGTAGATGGCTTTGTTACTAGAATGAAATGCAAACTAGATTGTGTGTAAGGAGAGGACACTGAGCAGCTGTTTTCACATCTGGACACTGAAGCACTAGTGTGGGACACAAGAACACCATTTTTATTAGGGGGGCCACACAGGTGCTCCAGTGTATACTATAGGGGTGTCTCCATCTGTGAAGCTTGTACAAAACAGGTAAAGTATTGCAGCTTGACAAAGGGCACTAAAAAAGCTACATCTTGGAACTCGGCTAAAATAGATAATTGTACCCCACTTCCAAGCAATGTTTCATCTTTATAGTTCTGACATTAAATATCTGTGTGCTAATTATACCATTTTTTTTTTACATAGGGGAGAAAAGACTCGGAGGACACCCCTCATCCGAGGAAACCAGAGCCCCCCCCCCCCCTCTGAAAGAAGGGGAAATACCCCCAACACAAGATGAGCAGGAGGATGAAGACGTGGTGGAAGTAGTTACCACAACAGGTGAGTGTCTGCGACCACAGGCTCAGATAAGAGATGGATGGTGGCATTTTTTGGGAAACCTAATTTATTTTGGGTTTCCTCTCTTTTTAGGTGATCGTGAGGTTGTGGATGAAGATCCTTTCACATCCGAAAGTGCCCAGATCCTGATCGGGGAGATCATGGGGTGTAATTTACAATTGGAAAAAATCAAGCAAAACATCAATGATGTTATTCCAAAATATAAAAACATCATTGATGTTTTGGGGCGAGTTTAAAACCCCTTCAAATCACTTTCTTCTTTTGTGTGCTACAATGTGCGAAATGTTTTTGTGATTTTTCCCAAAGCCAAATTTGGAGGATGCACACAGTGTGTCAACATGTGCTATCTGCCATCACGGGAGATCAATGGACGCGTTTTGGGGGTGCAACCCCTTCCTCAATAATAAAGTAGCGGTGAGGAAGGACTTTCTCCCCCAAAACACATCCCTTGATCCCCCGTGATGGCAGCTAGCACATGTTGACATTGGGAAATTTGTGTGCATCTTCCAAATTTGGCTTTTCCAGGGGTGATTTCCCCCCATCTGAACGCAATATCAAACACAGTTCCTAAATACTCATGTCTGATATTGCCTTCACGTTCTACCAAATGTGAACTTTGTAAGATCAAGATTTGTGTCTTTCTTGTTGGTTTTACACAGGCCTGTTTTCTATAAAATGGACATTTTTGATTTTGGATAATGACACCACAAAAATTGATATACAACAAACATGTTGGTTTGTCAGAAAAACCTTTGGTAAATGCACATGTGATTGTGCAGGCATTAAAAAGATTGTTCATCAAGAATGTGTGGATTATTGTCTCAACGCTACAACACTTTTGGGGTGATGTAATTGTTGTTTTATGAGAAAATGGGGGTTATTTCCTAAGGGCAAATCCACTTTGCACTACAAGTGCAGTTTCAGTGCAGTTGCAAGTGCACTTGTAGTGAAAAGTGTCTTTGCATTTAGTAAATAACAGCCAACAGTGCTTTGTATAAGGTTACACAATCAGGACATTTTCTGCACTCCACACATTTCTGTCAGGGTCAGCTAAAACAAACACAAGCAGTAAATAGCCACAAAGAATTTCTTTTGGTTGTTTTTTATTTGAAAAAGGTGTCACAGATTGTCTGGCATATTGATAGCCCCCCTACCCGCAAAGAACTCCAGATATCTTAACCGGACATCACGGGCATTCAGGGAGGGCAAGCCAGGACGGCCGCTTTCAAGCGCCGTCATTGTTGATGGATTTGGGATTCCAGCCTCAGGCCCAACTGAAAGAGCATAGTTGGCTGAATGTTTTCGTAGAAAATTATGGAGAACACAGCAGGCAAGTATTATATGGTTCAGTTTATACTCCGCCATATGGATGGGTGTCAGAAATAATCGGAACCGGCTGGCCAGGATTCCAAATGTGTTCTCCACCACTCTTCGGGCTCTGGCCAGCCGGTAATTAAAAACCCTCTGTTCCGGGGTGAGGGTCCTCATCGGGAATGGCCGCATCAGGTGGTCCCCCAGCGCAAACGCTTCATCGGCAACGAACACAAATGGGAGACCTTCAACATTGTCCTCTGGAGGTGGCAAGTCCAAGCTGCCATTCTGGAGACACCTGTAGAACTCCGTCTGGGCGATCACTCCACCATCGGACATCCGGCCATTCTTCCACACGTCCACATACAAGAATTCGTAATTAGCCGACACCACCGCCAACATCACTATACTATTAAACCCCTTGTAATTATAATAGTACGACCCCAAGTTGGGTGGTGGGACGATGTGGACGTGTTTCCCATCAATTGCCCCTCCGCAGTTAGGAAAGTCCCACCGCTGGGCAAAGTGGGAGGCTACAGTCTGCCATTCCTGTGACGTTGAAGGAAACTGTTGAGGAAAAAAAAATAAACATTACTATATTTTCACAGAAACCTGGCAAGCAAATTAGACACAAACATTATGGGTCAACCTCCAGATAGCATTTATTAAGGGGAATTTAACAACAACAAAGTATAAGGTACACCTATCATATTCCCCCTCCCCCCCTCTTATGGGCCATTTCTAACATTATAGGGGGGAGCTCTTGGACAGGTAACCCTCTTCACTTCATTGAGAGATGAATGCCTAAATAATGGGTATTACTTGGAACAGCCCCTCTTTAGTTACACTATTGGCAGCCCACTGGACAGGTAAGAAGTGTCATAATACAAAGATATAAATACACACTGTACACATTTGAGCACATTTGGACATTCTGCTATTACCTATCAAGATAATAATAGGATACAAGAACTTTAAACAGTACCATTGGAAAGTATACAGGCAGGCCCTTGCACTACATGCTTTGGGCAATTCATCCATAAATCTGAGCACTAAAGAGATGGGTATAGTGTGTATGGGTTTGGCAAAGTCAGCAGATAGATGATTGAGGATAGATAGAGAATTGGGATCAGCTGACTTAGCAGTTGGGGGAGGGATTGTTACAAAAAATTTGGGGACACCACAAAAAAAAGCCTCTGGCCCTCTGCCTGAATTTAAATCAAAAATAACATTTCCAAACATTTTAGGGGGTGTTTGGGGTAAAGCACTACTATGGAGCTGATAAAATACATTGTTAAGTGACTACATGAGGTGAATATAGGGCCAGGAGACACCATGCTGGGGAGGTTATTGAAGGGGAAATATGTATGAAGGACCTAAAATAATAATTATATAAAAATCCAGCATGCATGAGGACAAAGGGGACATTCAGAGCATATTACAATCATGGTAATTAGGGAATGAGGAAAGAAATACAATATATTAGCAAACATTCAATACCATAAAATGTGATATAAAAGGATAAAAATCTTACCTTCATATACTCCTTCTGCAGGACCTGTATGATGGCAGAACAGGTCTGTGGGATGATGATCCCCAGAGCCTGGGGGGAGATGCCTGTCGAGAACTTGAGGTCCTGCAGGCTTCTCCCTGTGGCCAAATACCGCAAGGTAACGACCAACCTCTGCTCCGGAGTGATGGCTTGCCTCATGCAGGTATCCTGCCTGCTAATATAGGGAGTCAGCGAAGCCAACAGACGGTGAAACACGGGGTCCGTCATCCTGAGAAAGTTCCTGAAATCATCAGGATTATTCTCACGGATCTCACGGAGCAAAGGCATATGAGAGAACTGGTCATGCTGAAGCAACCAATTCTTGGTCCATGAACTCCTCCCCACCCTGTTCATGGACTGGACTTGTGTCAAGGTCAGGACCCCAACACCAAGCCCCCGCACAGCACGAACTCTACGAGGAGTACGCATACGCAACATGGCTAGAAAACGGTCGGCTGCTCAGAACGAAGTAACAGAACGCACTGAAGAACAGCAAGGCCTGTGAAGAGCGACCTGAAAAACAGCAACGAGCGGACAAGATCGCACAGAAAACTCCAATACGAACTGACTGCACGCACTGAAGAGCAGATACAAACCCACAAGCACAAACTGAACGTCAGAAAACGATCTGAAAGCCACGAGTCTGAAAAAGTGCGAATCGTCTCTCACCAAACTTTTACTAACACGAGATTAGCAAAAGGAGCCCAAAGGGTGCCGCGCTTGGTTCTGAACCGGCCTTTTCTAGTCTCGTCGTACGTGGTGTACGTGACCGCGTGGTTGTCAATCGGAAATTCCGACAACTTTGTGCGACCGTGTGTAGGCAAAACAAGTTTGAGCCAACATCCGTCGGAAAAAATCTGAGGATTTTGTTGTCGGAATGTCCGAACAAAGTCCGACCGTGTGTACGGGGCATAACTCTGATACCCATCAGGACCATCAGCTTCATGTTTGATGACCTATTAGGAGACATCATTTTGTATCTATACGATAGGAAGTGTGCATGGTACATGTGTGTGGTGGCCATCTGTGTTTGTCCATAACAACGTTGTAATTTTTTAGAATAGGTGGTGGTACCCAGTTTTAAACCATATTTTTTTGATTGGTGTTAAAGTGAATTTTCAATAAACATTACTTATATTTTGGTAATTGCCTGTTCCTCCTTGACGAACTGCTTTTTTTCTCCCCCCCCTGTTTTGATAGGTTTAAATGGTCCGCCTGGTGCCAACAGGGATGCGCATGCACGCACCCGTGTGCGAGTGCAATGGCGCCCGCAAACGCGCACCAGTGAGCCTGGGATGCCGATTAATGGCAGGATCTTCCTGACATTGCCCCCCTCCCCAAGGGGCAGCCTCTGGATGTCTCTTCGGGCAAACCTTTCGGGATGAGATTTCTTGAAGGATTGCAACAGATTCTCAGCATGGATATTACCCTCGGGCTCCCAAGAATTTTCTTCGGGTCCAAACCCTTTCCATTTAATCAGGAATTGATCTTGATTATTTCTCCTTCTGTAGGCCAAGATGGTCTCTACCTCGAATTCCTCCTCGCCATCTACCAAAACAGGATCAGGGTGATCCGTACTTCGACCTGGAAATGGATTGAAAATGGAAGGTTTTAGTAATGACACATGAAATACCGGGTGGATCTTAAGTGAGTCAGGAAGCTCTAGTTCATATGCCACCTCATTAATCTTCCTTCTGACAGAGAATGGCCTCAAAAACTTGGGACCCAATTTCTTTGAAGGGCAGGCCAACCTAAGGTTCACTGTAGATAACCATACCCGGTCACCGGGTGCAAGTAACAGTTTGCCTCGTCTTTTCTTGTCAAACGTTATTTTGTTGTGTTCCTGGGTAATGGTCATGGTTTCCTGTAATATTTGGTTGTTGGAGGCAAAGAAATTTAATTTTTCCTGAACTGCAGGTACTGTACATTCAGGAAGGGAACTGGGTAAAAATAAAGGATGGAAGCCATAATTGGCAAAAAATTGAGTTTGTTTAATAGCGGAATGGATGGAGTTGTTGTAGGCAAATTCAGCTAATGGAAGCAAAGAAATCCAGTCATCTTGGGCAAAAGAGGAGAAACAACATAAATATTGTTTGAGAGTTTGATTTGTTCTCTCTGTTTGCCCATTAGTCTGGGGATGATAGGCAGAAGAGAACAACAGTTCAATATTCAGGGCTTCGCACAAAGACCTCCAGAATCAGGAGGTAAACTGTACCCCCCCCGATCTGAGACGATATTGGCTGGCACCCCGTGGAGTCTGATGATTTCTTTAATGAATACTTGTGCTGTTTCTGAAGCTGATGGAGTACCCATCATTGGAACAAAATGGGCCATCTTTGACAGTCGATGGTGGTGCCCCCCCGCCGGGGGCAGCTCGAAAATAAAATCTATGGATAACATCTTCCATGGCCTGTCTGGGACAGGTAGAAGTCTTAGTAGCCCCCAAGCCTTGGTTTTGTAACCCTTACTCCTAATGCAGGTTGTACAGGATTCCACAAATTTCTTGCAGTCCTCACGTACCTGAGGCCACCAAAAAGTACGCTGTACCAGGTCAGTGGTCTTGGTTATACCGAAATGCGCAGCCAGTGCGTGATCATGACAGAGCTCCAATATGGGCACTCTGAGGCTTTTGGGTATGTCAATTTTGTCTTCGTGCCAAAGCAACCCATCTCTAATCTGTAGTTCTGACCCAACGGAAGATCCTAGACCTGCGGAGGCTTGCTTACGTTGTGAGAGCAGATTTCCCTGAAGCAGAAGAAAATTCCCTGGAGACAGGATAGCGTCTGGAGGTGAATTTTCTTGGGGTTTGTGGAACATCCGGGATAGGGCATCAGGTTTAGTGTTTTTGGAACGATAAGTGACGTGGAAGGAGAACCTGGAGAAGAAGAGGGCCCACCTGGCTTGTCGTGGCTTCAGTTGTTTTGCAGATCTCAGGTACTCTAGGTTCTTAAGATCCGTAAAAATTAGGACTGGATGTGCGGCTCCTTCCAGAAGGTAGCGCCATTCTTCTAGTGCAGTTTTTATTGCTAACAACTCTGTCTCCTACATCATAATTTCTCTCTGCCGCTGAGAGCTTGCAGGAGAAGAAGGCCACTGGGTGCAGTAGGGCCCTGGTTCCCAGTCTTTGGGACAGCACTGCTCCCACAGCAGTTTTGGATGCGTCTACTTCAAGTACAAATGGCAGAGAGAAATCTGGATGTTTTAATATGTCGGCAGAAGTGAAGAGACCCTTGAGGGTCTCAAAGGCCTCTTGGGCTTCAGAAGACCAGTGAAAACGTGTTCCCTGTTTGGTTAACTGAGTAATTGGAGTAATAATGGCTGAGAACCCTTTAATAAATTTTCTATAGAAATTTACGAATCCAACAAATCTTTGGATTCCCTTCTTGTCTGTTGGGACCGGCCAATCCAATATTGCAGCAATTTTTTGAGGGTCCATTTTAATACCCTTACTAGAGATGATTAACCCCAAAAATGGTATACTTTCCTGCTCAAACTCACACTTTTCTGCCTTCGCATAACAGCCATGCTGTCGAAGCCGAGCCAACACACTCTCGACGTGCCTGCGGTGAGATTCAAGGGAAAGAGAAAATATTACTATATCGTCCAGGTAGAAGATGACAAACAGATCTAAAAAGTCCCGTAAAACGTCATTGATGAAATACTGGAACGTGGCGGGAGCATTACACAACCCAAAGGGCATCACCAGGTATTCAAAATGCCCATAGCGGGTACGAAAAGCAGTTTTCCATTCGTCTCCATCCCTGATATGGACCAAATTGTAGGCCCCGCGGAGGTCAAGTTTAGTGAACACAGTGGCAGTTCCAAGTCTCTGAAACAGTTCTGGTACCAGGGGGAGAGAATAGCGTTTTTTTTACTGTAATTTTATTTAATTTGCGGTAGTCCATGCATGGTCGAAGGGTATGGTCTTTCTTCTGTACAAAAAAGATGCCCGCGCCTGCTGGGGACGCGGACGGGCGAATGAAACCTTTCTTTAAGTTCTCGTCAATGTATTCCTTTAATGCCCCTTGTTCTACCTCTGTCAGGGGAAAAATCCTTCCGAACGGAATCTCCGCTCTGGGGAGTAGCTTGATAGGGCAGTCATAGGCCCGGTGGGGTGGTAAAGTCTCTGCTTCCTGTTTACTATATACGTCTAGAAAGTCGTGGCAAGCTTCTGGAATAGACTGACGTATACTGGTTTCTGTGTCCAGACATAGTAAGGTAGTGGCCCTATGGGAGTCTTGGGACCCGTAAAACTGTTGACAATAGGGAAAAAAAAAGGTAACCTCTCCTGTGGCCCAGTTAATGTCAGGGTTGTGCACTTGTAACCAAGGTATGCCAAGGATTATAGAGAACAAGGGTGAAGAAATAATGTCCATGCGCAGCAACTCTTGGTGAGAGTTGGAGATGGTAATGGGTATTGGAATGGTCTCTTGAGTGACAGGTCTGGATTTGATGGCGGACCCATCAGCCAGGTGGATGGAAAGTCCATGGGCCTTTGGAAGAAGGGGGATCTGATGTTTTGCAGCAAAAGAAGAATCCATGAAACAACTGCAAGCTCCGGAATCAATAATGGTGGGTATTTGCAGAGTCTTTCCTGGGAGGTGTAATGAGACAGAGAGGGCAAGGTGAGAAGTGATCTTGGCCAAAGGAGCAACATAGTCAGTGGACAAGGAGAGACACTTACGGAGCTTAAATGGGCAGTTCCTAACATAGTGTCCGGGTTCCCCACAGTACAGGCACAAATTATTCATCCAACGGCATTGCCATTCTTCCTGGGTGAGGGAGGGCCGAAGGACCCCCAACTGCATGGATTCAGGTGTGTTGAACGTGGAGGTAGGTGGTGCCGGGGAGGTATGACTAGCAATCCTTGGAAGCATCCAGGTTGGGTGAGAAAGTCCTGTAGCCCTCTCTGCCCTACATTCCCTTAGGCGTCGATCGATCTGGATGGCCAAATCGATCAATGCATTCAGCGTATGTGGTATGCCAACTCTAGCTAACTCATCTTTTAGGGGGTCAGAAAGTTTCATGCGGAACTGGTAGCAGAGAGCGGCATTATTCCAATTCGTGTCTGCGCTCCACCGTCTGACCTCAGCCACATAGTCCTCTGCTGCCCTGTGTCCCTGCTGAAGGGTACGCAGTGCAGTTTCTGCGGTTACTGAGAGCTGGGGGTCTTCGTATAACTGGGCCAAAGCATCAAAGAAGGTGGTGAGATTGGTCAAGGACACATCCTTTTGTTCCAGGAGACGATGGCCCAGGTTTAGGGATCGCCTGCAATCAAGGAAACCACAAAGCCCACCTTGGTAACCTCCAGGGAAAAGGTGCGTGGTTGGAGGGCGAAGAACAGTTCACAGGAATTGCGAAAGGCCTTGAATTTACTTAGATCTCCGGAGAATCTTTCAGGCGTTGGAACTCTAAGCGAAGCATCACCATGGTTGGAGAAGGCCCAGCTGAAGCAGAAGGGGCTCCCTGGACCCCGGTAGGGTTAGACAGGGCTAGTGCCCGTTCTTCCTGCCGGGTGTACCCTTGCTGAAGGTTCTTGACTGCTTCAGTCAATCCTGCCAGGTCTACACACAACTCCTCCATGGGAGAGGTTCTCTGCTTGGGCTCAGACATGGCTGTCTGCTACTGTCACGTACCTGGTGGGTTTTGAGCCCGAACTGCAGAGAGAGACCTCCCCTACGGCTCCCACTCATGGCCCTCTGGAATGGGGACAGAGAGCACAGGAGTGAGGAGCGGTATGGGTGCCTGGCAGGATCAACAGCAGGTGAGTAGGCAGAAGACTGGAGTGCTGGACCGGTACCAGGAACAACTGCAGGCAGGTAGACTGGAGACTGGATGCTGGACTGGAACCAGGAACACAGCTGGCAAGTAGACTGGAAACTGGATGCTGGACTGGAACCAGGAACAACAGCAGGTGAGCAGACCATAGACTGGATGCTGGACTGGAACCAGGAACAAAGCAGGCAAGTAGGCAGATATCAGGAATCAGGCAGAAGGATCATCAAACAGGCCAGTGATCGGTATCAGATGGAAAGCAAAGGTACCAAGGATAACACAGGAGAATAGTCAGGGCAAGCCGGAGGTCAGATGCAGGCAGATAGCTGGGTTGGTCACAAACAGGTAGCCGGGTCAATTAATAGGTAGTCTCAGATCAGATCAGGTAACACACACAGAATGCTGTAGAGCAGACAGCAGAGGCTGAGTGTGACAGGCAGGTTTAAATAGCCCGCCTGGCGCCAACAGGGATGTGTGTGCATGCGCCCGTGCGTGCATGCGCAAGTGTGTGTGTGCAATGGCGCCCGCAAACGCGCACCAATGAGCCTGGGACGCCGATTAATGGCAGGATCTTCCTGACAACTCTGGACCGAATGCCTCAGCACACCTACACTGCATGGCCTCCCTGATCCTGCAAAGCCTGCGGTAGGATCCTTGTATTCGTGGTATCAAGGGGAGGGATGATTACTTGCTGGCAACCCTCCATGATCCACATTACAAGGGTAAGGTTGGGGACCTTATCTTGCTGTCACAGAGGGAGCAGAGGATGAAACATCTTCAGGAGACTTTGCAGAAAGGTTTGTGCAATACATTTCCAGAGCCTGGGAGGTTACAATTTCCTGGTCCTCCTGGACAACGTGTTTCTGAGGCTTTGGTCAGTCACAGAAGGAGCGGTGCAGAAGGTGGCCGTCTGACCGATGTGTTCAGACAATTTTGTAATCCGCAGCCCCAAGGTCTGATCGGTTCCAGCAACCATCACCAGCATCTGATTCACATGGTGCACAATTACCTAGGAGCAAGATCAGCCTTGGACACCTTTCCCACCGAAAATCCCCTGGGTTACTGGGTCTTGAGGATGGATCACTGGCCAGAGCTTGCACAGTATGCAACTGAGACACTGGTCTGTCCTGCATCCAGCGTTCTTTCGGAACGCACATTCAGTGCTGCTGGAGGCTTTGTAACCGATCACAGGGTGCGCCTGTCCACCGAATCGGTCGATCGGCTGACCTTCATAAAAATGAATCAGTCTTGGATCACCAGCTACCAAGCACCTAATGCTGATGTAACCAATTGATTTTTTATTTAATGTGAGATCTCTTCAAGACTGCCTATGCTGATGCTGAGTGACTATCCTGTTATGCTGGGTCACAATCCTCTTCCTCCTCAATTTTCATGCTGATAGCTTGTAAGAACATTTTTGGTTCTGGGCACCGCCACCAGTGGCCAAAGCCCAATTTTTCTGCCCCTGTTTAACGGGGGCGTGTAATTAAAATTTTTGATGCAATACTTTGCAGCAGGGCTCATTTGTGTGCTCCAACTATAGTATCTGTGAGGGGTTGCAGTGTTGTGGCACCAGTACCAGTGCCCAAGGCCCAAATTTTCAACCCCCGATTAACAGGGGCGTATAATTAAAATTTTTGAGGCAATACTTTGCAGCAGGGCTCATTCCTGCGCTCCAACGATGGCATCTGTGAGGGGTTGCAGTGTTGTGGCACCACCACCAAAGGCCCAATTTTTCTGCCCCTGTTCAACAGATGCATGTAATTACAATTCTTGATATAATATTTCACAGCAGGACCCGTTCCAGCACCCACCAAGAGTAACTGTGAGGACTTACAGTGTTGTGGCACCACCACCACAATCACCACCACCACCAAAAGCCCAATTTTTCTACCACTGTTCAACAATGCCATGTAATTACAATTCTTGATCTAATATTTCACAGCAGGGCCCATTCCTGCATCCACCAAGAGTAACTGTGAGGGCTTATAGTGTTGTGACAACACCAACACCTAAGGCCCCAATTTCTGCAGAGTATATAGGGCAGGCCCCTACTTTCAAACATCCAACTTACAAATGACTCACACTTGCAAAAAAAGGTAGGAGACAACAGTAAGTGAGATTAAATCTACCCCCAGGAAGGGAAATTCTCTCCTGTAAGAGTTAATATGGGAAAAACTTGTCTCCTCTTCACTGATGCTTTATCACCGATCCTTTGTTTCACTAAAACCCCAAATTTTCAAAAAACATTTGTCATTGGGACAGAAAGTGAGGTAAAATCTTCTAAAGAGGTGCTGTTACGTACCTAAAGGGTGAGCCCGAATTGCAGAGGATGGCCTCTCCTACGCCTCCGACTTGAGAGCCCCTGATAGTGGTGACAGGGGTGCAGGAGTGTGGAGTGGTATGAGTGCCTGGCAGGATCAACAGCAGAAGGATCAGATGGCCGGCACAGCTGACGGGATGGATCAGTAGACAGGAACTGCAGACTGGACAACTCAGCAGACAGGACAGCAGACTGGATGGATCAGGCAGACAGGTGAGCAGCCTGGATGGCTCAGCAGACAGGCCCAGCAGACTGGATGATCAGCAGACAGGTGAACAGCCTGGATGGCTTAGCAGACAGGCCCAGCAGACTGGATGATCAGCAGACAGGTGAACAGCCTGGATGGCTCAGCAGACAGGCTCAGCAGACTGGATGGGAGTCCAGGATCGTCAGACAGGCCGAGTCAGTAAGCAGGCTGGCAGCAGATGTACAAAAGGAGCAGGCAGAGGGATCGTCAAACAAGCCAGGGATCAGGTACAGGCAGATAACAGGAATAGTCTCAAAGCAAGCCGGGTCAAAACAGGAGCAGATATCAGGTTTTCAGGGAACACATACACAGAGCTGCAGAGCAAACAGCAATGATGCAAGTGCCAGACAGGTTTAAATAACCCGCCAGACACTAACGAGTGCATGTGCACGTGCGCATAGACGCCCACAATCGTGCACTGATGGGTCTAATATACCTGTTACTGGCAAGATCTTCATGACATTGCCCCCCCCCCAAGGAGCGGCCCTGGATGCCCATCCGAGCCAATTTTTTAGGATGGGACCTTTTGAAGGATTGAACCAGACTCTCAGCATGGATGTTTTCTTCAGGTTTCCATGAATTCTCCTCGGGCCCATAGCCCTTCCATTTGATCAGGAATTGAGTTTGATTGTTTTTTCTCCTGCAATCCACTATTGCTTCTACCTCAAACTCCTCTTCCCCATCTACTAATACAGGATCAGGAGGTTCAGAGCTTCGGCCAGGAAAGGGATTGGCAACAGAGGGTTTTAATAGTGTTACGTGGAAAACAGGATGAATTTTAAGTGACTCAGGAAGTTCCAACTCATAAGCCACTTCATTGATTTTCCTCTTCACAGGAAATGGGCCTATGAATTTAGGACCCAGCTTTTTCGAAGGGCATGCCATCTTCAGGTTCAGACAACCAAACTAGATTACCGGGTGCCAGTAATGCCCCGTACACACGGTCGGATTTTCCGATGGAAAATGTCCGATCGGAGCGTGTTGTCGGAAATTCCGACCGTGTGTGGGCTCCATCAGACATTTTTCATCGGATTTTCCGACACACAAAGTTGGAGAGCAGGAGATAAAATTTTCCGACAACAAAATCCGATCGCGTCAATTCCAACCGTGTGTGACCTGTTCCGACGCACAAAGTGCCACGCATGCTCAGAAGAAATTCCAAGACGGAACAGCTCGTTCTGGTAAACTTAGCGTTCGCAATGGATACAGCACTTTAGTCACGCTGCAATGTTAAAAATGGTTTAATACAGCGCACTCTCTTCTTCTTTATAATGTGACAAGAATTAGGTAGTTTTGCTGCTCATATTCACACACACTTCTCACAAAGTTTTTTATTTTTGTTTTTTTATTGGGATTCCCTGAATATATTGTTATTAGTTGTCACATCTGACAGAATTTTTTTTTTATTTAATTTTTGGGGGGATTTTAAGCCTTTTTTTTTTAATGTTTGAATTTTTTCAAAGGCTGATCTTTGTTCAATGTTATTTTTATTTTTACTCCAGAATATTTTTGTGTGTGTTTTGTGTGTGAAGTTACCCCAACACCATTGATATCTTTTGTTTTTTAATCTCCAGGAGATTGTTTGGTGTTGGTGTCCCTTGTTCATTTCACATTGTATATTTGAAATGTACCTGAATCCTCACAAACCAACTGTCCTTTTTGAAGTAAAACACATAGGAGAGTATAATTCAAAACAAAAATCCTTTATTAAGGGATCAGAACCAAACAAAGAGGAAGGCAACACGGGATCAACAAAATAAATTAGCGAAGCCTGGGACCCCCACGGCAGACATCAATTCTTGAACATCAAAATTGGTGGCCTGAGGAGTCCATATGTAAGGGAGGGCAGTCTGGTCCAGAATTCGCAGAGATCTGGATAGCAGCAGATGACATGTGTGTCCCCAGGCTGTGGTACCACAAGAGGCTGCATCTTTTGGCTGACCAGACTGGATCCAGGGTCCTCACTTTCTGGTCTTCCTTTCACGCTTTCTTCCGGGCTGTGGCTGTGCAGTTGGAGATGTGGCAGGAGGAGGAGTAGGACCTGGAGGAGGAGGAGGACTGGGAGGAACTGGAGGAGAGGGAGGACGAGAAGGAGGACCTGCAGGAGGAGGAGGAGGACCATTGCAAAGGTGTGTCTGAGCTGTCATTTGGCCCCTCATACCTTTGTTAAGAGCCTCCAATATGAGCGCCTCACACATAACTTGTTGGCCCTCCTCCATCCTCTGCATTTTATATGCAATGACGGCAGCAATGTCCTCCTCCATGGTCTGTCGTGCTCCCAGGACCTCTGTAGCCCTCCAAAAGAGTCCTCCGGTAGCCTCCTCTAAGGCACTCCTCCTACTGCCACTTTCTCTTTTCAGGGGGGGTGGAGGGACCTGCAGATCAGCCAGCCGGCTCGGCCCGGCCACCTCCTGGCTGAGACTTCCCTGTGTATGAAAAAGGGACATGGTTGTAATGTTTTGCTTCATCAATCACAATCACAAATTAGTACTCCCAACTAACATCTAGTTAACATCATTGATTGGACAAGCAGAAATATTTAGAGGAATGCTATACCTGACTCAATCTGGGCTCCTCCACATGTGGCCTGGAAGGCCCAGGTTGGGCGTCAGAAGCCTCAGCCGGGGGGAAGGAAGCGTGGAAGGAAGACTGGAGAGGGATGGCCTGGGTTCAGTCTGGCCTGCCAGAAAATGCAGCCTGTCGTAGTACAACATCCTGGGGACATAGATGTCATCTGTTGCTCTGGATCTCTGTGAATCCAGGACCTTCTTGCGCTCCCTTAGATATGTACTCCTCAGGCCACCAATTAAAGTCTTTAAATAGGTGATGTCTGCTGTGGGGATCACCTGCTTCACAATTTCACACAATTGCTCCAGTGCTGCCTTCCTCTTTGCTTGGTTCTTGAAATGGGGGTGTTTAATCTCCCACAGACAGGGCAGCTCCCTTAACATATCTAGGAATACTGACATGAAGTCATTATTTTTCATTAGCATATCCATGTTCACTGCAAGACACAACACAAGACAAAGCCTAATGTCAGACAAAACTCTCCTAATCTTGTTACAATATAGGTTTCAATGTAGAAGCAGTATAGGCACAAGTTTGTCTCTTACCTTCGTTCTTACGATCTGCGCGTCCGATGCTCCTTCCTCCGCTCACAGATCGTACGTAATACGCATGCGTGTTATGCTTTATACACACTGCGCATGCGTGTAACTCCGCCCGCCCCTGACGTTCTTTCTAGTCTATTCCCCGCCCCTTTTCGTTCGGCGCAGTGGGGGAAGAGCACATGGCGGAGTCACAGCAGGTGCGTGCTAATTGCAGAAATGAGGAGGAGGAAGAGGAAAGCCCGGATTCCGGACACGTCCCGAACCAGAAGGAGACGTTTTAAGGCCACAAATATGTCCTTTGGGGAGATGTTGGAGATGGTCAACATCATGAAGAAGTCCGACTATGACGGAAAGTATGGGCCTTACCCCAACCCCAATATCAGAAAGGCCAAGATCATGGCGAAAGTGATCAAAAGTCTGCAGAAGAATTTCGGGGTACGACGATCGAAAGATCAGCTCAGGAAGCGGTGGTCGGACCTGAAATTGAGAGAGCCAGAGCAGTACCGAAATATCCAGAGAGTGCTGCAAAAAAGTAAGTAGTTGTGCTGTGTTCCTATTCTTTCTGTCTTTATTACGTTCGTGCTGCTCCATATGCTTTTATTAATTGTAACGTTTAAAAGGGCAACTTTAATGTTCATGGGCCCATTATTCATTCGTTTCAAACATTTTTCTTTCGGCCTCTAAAACACCATTGTTTAGGCCATATGCATTTTCCCACATTTTTTTTGGGCCTACTTGGATGCCAAATAGTTGTTTGTGTAGATGGGTTTGTTACTAGAATGAAATGCCAACTAGATTGTGTGTAAGGAGAGGACACTGAGAAGCTGTTTTCACATCTGGACACTGGAGCACTAGTGTGGGACACAAGAACACCATTTTATTAGGGGGCCACACAGGTGCTCCAGTGTATACTATAGGGGGGTCTCCATCTGTGAAGCTTGTACTAAACAGGTAAAGTATTGCAGCTTGACAAAGGCCAATAAAAAAAATACATTTTTGAACTCGGCTAAAATAGACAATTGTACCCCACTTCCAAGCAATGTTTCCTATTTCTAGTTCTGCCATCAAAAATCTGTGTGCTAATTATACCATTTTTGTTTTACATAGGGGAGAAAAGACTCGGAGGACACCCCTCATCCGAGGAGACCACAGACCCCCCACCTTTGGAAGAAGGGGAACTAACACCAACACAAGAAGAGCAGGAGGAAGAAGAAGATGTGGTGGAAATTGGCATCACAACAGGTAAGTGTCTGCGACCACAGGCTCAGGTAAAAGAGATGGATGGTGGCAGATTTTTGATACCTGTTTTTGTTTTCTTTCTCTCTTTTTAGGTGATCATGAGGTTGTGGATCCAGAACGTTTCACATCAGAAAGTGCCCAGATCCTTATCGGGGAGATCATGGGGTGTAATGTAGAACTGCAAAACATACAGCAAAAAATCAATGATGTTATTAAAAAAAATAATAACATCATTGATGTTTTGGGGTGAATTTAAAACCCCACAAAATCACTTTTTGGATTGTGGTCCAATCTTTTAAATATTTTTGCAATGTTTGAAAAGCCAAATTTGGAGGATGCACACAGTGTGCCAACATGTGCTATCTGCCATCACGGGAGATCAATGGACGCGTTTTGGGGGTGCAACCCCTTCCTCAATTATAAAGTAGCGTTGAGGAAGGGCTTGCTCCCCCAAAACACGTCCTTTGATCCCCCCTGATGGCAGATAGCACATGTTGACATTCGTAAATTGGTGTGCATCTTCCAAATTCGGCTTTTCCAGGGGTGATTTCCCCCCATCTGAACACTATATCAAACCCAGTTCCTAAATACTGATGTCTGATATAGCCTTCAGGTTTTACCTAATGTGAACTTTGTAAGTTCAAGTTTTTTGGCTTTCTTGTTGGTTTTACACAGGCCTGTTTTATCTGAAATGGACATTTCGATTTTTGATAATGCTACTACAAAAATTGTTATACAGCAAACATGTTGGTTTGTTTTAAAAAACCTTTGGTAAATGCACATGTGATTGTGCAGGTATAAAAAAGTTGCTTACTCAAGAATGTGTGGATTATTGTCTCAACACTACAATACAATACTTTTGGGGTGATGTAATTGCTGTTTTCTGCAAAAATGGGTGTTATTTCCTAAGGGCAAATCCTCTTTGCACTACAAGTGCAGTTTCAGTGCAGTTGCAAGTGCACTTGTAGTGAAATGTGTTTTTGCATTTAGGAAATAACAGCCAACAGTGCTTTGTATAAGGTTACACAATCACAACATTTTCTGCACTCAACACATTTCTGTCAGGGTCAGCTAAAGCAAACACAAGCAGTAAATGTCCACCAAGAATTTCTTTTTTTTTTATTATAAAAAGGCTTCACAGATTGTCTGGCATATTGATAGCCCCCCTACCCGCAAAGAACTCCAGGTAGCGTAAACGGACATCACGGGCACTCAGGGAGGGCAAGCCAGGACGGCCACTTTCAAGCGCCGTCAGTGTGGTTTGATGTAGGATTCCAGCCTCAGGCATGTTTCCTTAAAAAGTTATGGAGAACACAGCACGCCAGTATAATATGGTTCAGTTTATAATCCTCCATATGGATGGGTGTCAGAAATAGTCGGAACCGGCTGGGCAGGATTCCAAATGTGTTCTCCACCACTCTTCGGGCTCTGGCCAGCCGGTAATTAAAAACCCTTTGTTCCGGGGTGAGGGTCCTCATTGGGAATGGCCGCATCAGGTGGTCCCCCAGCGCAAACGCTTCATCAGCAACAAACACAAATGGGAGTCCTTCCACATTGTCCTCTGGAGCTGGCAAGTCCAAGCTGCCATTCTGGAGACGCCTGTAGAACTCCGTCTGGGCGATGACTCCACCATCGGACATCCGGCCATTCTTCCCCACGTCCACATACAAGAAGTCGTAATTAGCCAACACCACCGCCAACATCACTATACTATTAAACCCCTTGTAATTATAATAGTACGACCCCGAGTTGGGTGGTGGGACGATGTGGACGTGTTTCCCATCAATTGCCCCTCCGCAGTTAGGAAAGTCCCACCGCTCGGCAAAGTGGGAGGCCACAGTCTGCCATTCCTGTGGCGTGGAAGGAAACTGTTGAGGAAAAAACAATAAACATTACTATTTTTACTCAGAAACATGGCAAGCAGATTATACACAAACATTATGGGGCAACCTCCAGATAGCATTTATTAAGGGGAATTTAACAACAACAAAGTATAAGGTACACCTATCATATTCCCCCCTCCCTCCCTCTCATGGGCCATTCCTAACTTTATAGAGGGTGTGTGGAAATCTTGGACAGGTAACCCTCTTCACTTCATTGAGAGATGAATGCCTAAATAATGGGTATTACTTTGAACAGCCCCTCCTTAGTTACACTATTGGCAGACCACTGGACAGGTAAGAAGTGTCATAATACAAAGATATAAATACACATTGTACACATTTGAGGACATTTGGACATTCTGCTATTACCTATCAAGATAATAATAGGATACAAAATCTTTAAACAGTACCATTGGAAAGTATACAGGCAGGCCCTTGCACTACATGCTTTGGGCAATTCATCCATAAATCTGACCAGTAAAGAGGTGGGTATAGTATGTATGGGTTTGGCAAAGTCAGCAGATAGATGATTGAGGATAGAGAATTGGGATCAGCTGACTTAGCAGTTGGGGGAGGGAGGGTTACTAAAAAATTTTGGGGGACACCACCAAAAAAAAACTCTGGCACTCTGCCTGAATTTAAATCAAAAATAACATTTCCAAACATTTTAGGGGGTGTTTGGGAAAAAGCATTACTATGGAGCTGATAAAATACATTGTTAAGTGACTACATGAGGTGAATATAGGGCAGAAGACACCATGCTGGGGAGGTTAGTGAAGGGCAAATATGTATGAAGGACCTAAAATAATAATTACATAAAAATCCAGCATGCATGAGGACAAAGGGGACATTCACAGCATATTACAATCATGGTAATTAGGGAATGAGGAAAGAAATACAATATATTAGCAAACATTCAATACAATAAAATGTGATATAAAAGGATAAAAATCTTACCTTCATATACTCCTTCTGCAGGACCTGGATGATGGCAGAACAGGTCTCTGGGATAATGATCCCCAGAGCCTGGGGGGAGATGCCTGTCGAGAACTTCAAGTCCTGCAGGCTTCTCCCTGTGGCCAAATACCGCAGGGTAGCGACCAACCTCTGCTCCGGAGTGATGGCTTGCCTCATGCAGGTATCCTGCCTGCTGATATAGGGAGTCAGCGAAGCCAACAAACGGTGAAACACGGGGTCCGTCATCCTGAGAAAGTTCCTGAAATCATCAGGATTATTCTCACGGATCTCACGGAGCAAAGGCATATGAGAGAACTGGTCACGCTGAAGCAACCAATTCTTGGTCCATGAACTCCTCCCCACCCTGTTCATGGACTGGACTTGTGTCAAGGTCAGGACCCCAACACCAAGCCCCCGCACAGCACGAACTCTACGAGGAGTACGCATACGAAACATGGCTAGAAAACGGTCGGCTGCTCAGAACGAAGTAACAAAACGCACTGAAGAACAGCAAGGCCTGTGAAGAGCGACCTGAAAAACAGTAACGAACGAACAAGAATACAATGACTACTTAAAGTCACGCGGAACTTGCTTGCACGCACTGAAGAGCAGATACAAACCCACAAGCACAAACTGAACGGCAGAAAGCGATCTTAAAGCCACATGTCTGAAAAAGCACAAATCATCTCTCACCAAACTTTTACTAACACGAGATTAGCAAAAGGAGCCCAAAGGGTGCCTCGCTTGGTTCTGAACTGGCCTTTTCTAGTCTCGTCGTACGTGGTGTATGTGGTTGGCGATCGGAAATTCCGACAACTTTGTGCGACCGTGTGTAGACAAAATAAGTTTGAGCCAACATCCATCGGAAAAAATCCTAGGATTTTGTTGTCGGAATGTCCGAACAAAGTCCGACCATGTGTACGCCCTATAACAGTTCTCCACGTTTCTTTTTATCAAAAACTTCTTTATTGTGTTCCTGTGTCCTGGCCATAGTTTCTTGCAAGAGCTGATTGTTGAGAGAAAAAAAATTAATTGTTTCATGAACTGCTGGTACAGGACATTCTGGGATGGAGCTGGGCAGGAATGATGGATGGAAGCCATAATTGGCAAAAAATGGGGTTTGTTTTGTAGCAGAGTGTGTAGAATTGTTGTAGGCGAATTCAGCCAGTGGAAGCAAAGAGATCCAGTCATCTTGAGTAAATGAAGAAAAGCAGCGGAGGTATTGTTCGAGGGTTTGGTTGGTCCTCTCTGTTTGCCCATTTGTCTGGGGGTGATAAGCGGTAGAGAAAGATAGCTCGATCTTCAAAGCTTTGCATAAGGACCTCCAGAATCGGGAAGTAAATTGTACCCTCCGATCTGAGACAATGTTGGCCGGTACTCCATGGAGTCTGATAATTTCTCTGATGAATACCTGTGCAGTCATAGAAGCAGAGGGAGTGGCTTTCATAGGGATAAAGTGTGCCATTTTTGACAACCGGACAAAGATAGTGGTATGGTCCTCTGCTGGGGGTAACTCTACAATGAAGTCTATGGATAACATCTTCCAGGGTCTATGCGGAACAGGCAGTGGTCTCAATAATCCCCAGGCCTTGTCTCTACTGCTCTTGTTCCTAATGCAAGTGACACAGGATTCCACAAACTTCTTGCAGTCTCTGCCTACCTGAGGCCACCAGAAGGTACGTTGTACCAAATCGGTGGTTTTAGTTATGCCAAAATGTCCAGCTAGTGCGTGATCGTGACAGAGTTCTAATATAGGGACTCGTACGCTTTCAGGTGCAAAAATCTTGTCCCTGTACCAGAACAACCCGTCTTTTGCTCGTAGTTCCAATTTAGCGGGGGGTGTCCACCTCAGGGTAGCCTGTTTGATCCAGGAGAGCAAATCTTCCAGCAGCAGAAGAAAATTCCCTGGAGAAAGAATAGTATCGGGGGAAGTCATTTCTTTGGATTTGTGAAACATTCTGGACAGGGCGTCAGGTTTTGTATTCTTAGAGCCTGGCCGGTAAGTAACATGAAAAGAGAACCTGGAGAAAAACAACACCCATCTGGCTTGCCGTGGCTTCAACCTCTTTGCCGACCTCAAGTACTCTAAGTTCTTATGATCAGTGAAGATCAAGATTGGGTGAGTTGCTCCTTGAAGTAAGTACTGCCATTCTTCAAGTGCCGATTTGATTGCCAGCATTTCCCGATCCCCCACATCGTAATTCCTTTTGGCAGCCGAAAGTTTGAGGGAGAAGAAGGCTACCGGGTGGAGCAGTGCCTTGGTTCCTTGGCGTTGGGAGAGTACTGCTCCAACAGTGATCTCAGAAGCATCTATCTCAAGTACAAATGCCAGGGCGGAATCAAGGTGTTTTAGAACGGAGGCAGATGTAAACAATTCTTTGAGAGATTCAAAGGTAACTTGAGCTTCTGGGGTCCAATGGAAGCAAACCCCCAGTTTGGTTAATTGGGTAATAGGGGCAATGATGGCAGAAAACCCCTTAATAAGTTTTCGGTAGAAAATAGCGAATCCAACGAAACATTGGATTCCTTTTTTGTCAACAGGAACTGGCCAGTCAAGTATTGCAGCGATCTTCTGCAGATCCATCTTGATACCTTCTATGGAGATGATTAATCCCAGGAATGGTATACTCTCTTGTTCGAATTCACATTTTTCTGACTTCGCGTATAGTCCATGCTGTCGAAGTCGTGTCAAAACACACCTGACATGTCTGCGATGAGCATCTAGGGAGGAAGAAAAGATTAGAATATCGTCTAAATAGACAATGACAAACAGATCTATATAATCCCGGAAAACATTGTTAATAAAATACTGGAATGTGGCAGGAGCGTTACATAACCCGAAGGGCATTACTAGGTACTCAAAGTGCCCAAAACGGGTGCGGAACGCTGTTTTCCACTCATCTCCATCCCTGATGCGGACCAAGTTATAGGCTCCTCGAAGATCAAGTTTAGTAAAGATAGTAGCTGTTCCCAGTCTCTGGAATAACTCGGGGACCAAGGGAAGGGGGTACCTGTTCTTGACGGTAATTTTATTTAGCTCACGGTAGTCTATGCAAGGCCGAAGTGTGTGATCCTTCTTCTCTACAAAAAAGATATCCGCACCTGCTGGGGAAGTGGATGGACGAATGAAACCCTTCTTTAAGTTTTCATCGATATAGTCCTTAAGGGCCACCTGTTCTAACTCGGTTAACGGGAAGATTCTTCCGAAGGGAATTTCGGCCCCTGGAAGGAGCTCGATAGGGCAATCATAAGCCCGATGGGGAGGTAGAGTTTCTGCTCCTTTCTTTCTGAACACGTCAATGAAGTCATGCTAGGCTTTCGGGACAGTTTGGCATAGCTCAGCTTCAGTGTCCAGACATAGCAAAGGAAAGGGCCCATGGGGGTCCTTTGAGGCACAGAATTGCTGGCAATAAGGAGAGGAAAAGGTGACCTCCCCTGTGGCCCAGTTGACACCAGGATTGTGGGCTTGAAGCCAAGGCATTCCAAGAATTACAGGAAACAGAGGTGAGGAGATAATGTCCATACGAAGCAGTTCGTGGTGGGCACCGGCAATGGTGACTGGCAAAGGGGAAGTCTCTTGGATAACCGGCCCAGATTTAATAGTGGACCCATCAGCCAGGTGAATGGACAGTCTTTGGGTCCTAGGAAGCAGAGGAATCTGATGTCTTGTTGCAAAAGAGGAGTCCATAAAGCAGCTGCAGGCTCCTGAATCAATAATGGCGGGCACTGACAGAGTCTTTCCTGGAAGCTGCAAAGAGATAGAGAGGGCAAGATGAGAAGAGGTCTGGATTCCAGTAAGCACATGTTCAGGAGATTTTCGGAAACACTTACGAAGTTTAGTAGGGCAATTCTTGACATAGTGACCGGGTTCCCCGCAGTAGAGACATAGATTATTTGCCCGGCGACGTTGGCGCTCTTCCATAGTAAGAGAAGGGCGAAGCACCCCCAACTGCATGGGTTCCGAAGTGTCCATTGTAGAAGTGGACTGAGAGGTAGGGGCCGGATGCAGGTGACTGGGCACTCTAGGTAACATCCAGGTTGGTCGGGAAAATCCAGTTGCTTTTTCCGACCTACGTTCCCTCAGCCGCCGGTCAATCTGTATGGCAAGATTGATTAATGCGTCTAGGGTCTGGGGTACACCAACTCGGGCTAGCTCGTCCTTCAAGGGGTCAGACAGTCCCATGCAAAACTGGTAACGGAGCGCAGCATCATTCCAGTCAGTGTCTGCGCTCCACCGCTGAAATTCAGCCACATAATCTTCCGACGCCCGGCGCCCTTGCTGAAGGGCGTGCAGTGCGGCTTCGGCAGTTGCAGAAAGCTGAGGGTCTTCATACAGTTGAGCCATGGTATTAAAGAAGGTGGTAAGGTTGGTCAACTCATCAGCTTTCTGTTCCAGGAGGCGATGGGCCCAGGTTTGAGGTTCACCCGAAAGTAAAGAGACGACAAAGCCCACCTTGGTGGCTTCCAAGGAGAAGGTACGTGGCTGGAGGGCGGAGTACAGTTCACATGAATTGCGAAACGCCCTGAATTTGCTACGTTCCCCAGCAAATTTTTCGGGTGTGGGGACACATGGTTCGGGCAGAAGCATCACCACCGTAGGAGAGGATGCGGTGCCTGTAGAAGAGGTAGAGGCTTGAGGGGTTCCTTGAATTCCAGTGGGAGAAGACAGTACTTGGACCCATTCCTCCAACCGGGTGTATCCTTCCTGAAGGCTTTTGACAGCCTGGGTCAGGCCTGCTAAGTGCAAACAAAGTTCCTGCATAGGAGAGGTTCCCTGCTCGGGCTCAGACATGGCTGTTTGCTACTGTTACGTACCTAAAGGGTGAGCCCGAATTGCAGAGGATGGCCTCTCCTACGCCTCCGACTTGAGAGCCCCTGATAGTGGTGACAGGGGTGCAGGAGTGCAGAGTGGTATGAGTGCCTGGCAGGATCAACAGCAGAAGGATCAGATGGCCGGCACAGCTGACGGGATGGATCAGTAGACAGGAACTGCAGACTGGACAACTCAGCAGACAGGACAGCAGACTGGATGGATCAGGCAGACAGGTGAGCAGCCTGGATGGCTCAGCAGACAGGCCCAGCAGACTGGATGATCAGCAGACAGGTAAACAGCCTGGATGGCTCAGCAGACAGGCCCAGCAGACTGGATGATCAGCAGACAGGTGAACAGCCTGGATGGCTCAGCAGACAGGCTCAGCAGACTGGATGGGAGTCCAGGATCGTCAGACAGGCCAGGTCGGTAAGCAGGCTGGCAGCAGAGGTACAAAAGGAGCAGGCAGAGGGATCGTCAAACAAGCCAGAGATCAGGTACAGGCAGATAACAGGAATAGTCTCAAAGCAAGCCGGGTCAAAACAGGAGCAGATATCAGGTTTTCAGGGAACACATACACAGAGCTGCAGAGAAAACAGCAATGATGCAAGTGCCAGACAAGTTTAAATAACCCGCCAGACACTAACGAGTGCATGTGCGCGTGCGTATAGACGCCCGCAATCGTGCACCGATGGGTCTAATCTGCCTGTTACTGGCAAGATCTTCATTACAGGTGCACAGACAGCAAAACAAATGTTACAGGGGTGATAATTCTTCCCTATGTTTTCCAAAAAGCTTAAAAATAGATTTTTTGGCTGGAGCTACACTTTAAAAATGTACCAGTTCAAAATTACAAACAGATTCTACTTAACAACAAACCTACAGTCCCTGTCTTGTTTGCACCGCCTGTATACTGCTGTTCAGAGTATATAGGGCCTGGGGGCCCCACGCCTTTCCTTTTTTTAATTTGGGTGCGGGGTTCCTCTTAATATCCATACAAGACCCAAAGGGCCTGGTAATGGACTGGGAGGTGGGGGGTACCCATGCTGTTTGTCTCACTGATTTTCATCCATATTGCCGGGACCCGACATTACATTAAAGCTGCAAGCAGTTTTAAATGACTTTTATCCCTTTAAAAATGTCATTTTGTGCAGGGACTGTTCTAAGCATGGGAAACACGTGCCACTTTACAGGCATACTATAGACACCCCCCAGGTACGATATTTAAAGGAATATTTCACTTTTTTTTTTTTTTATTTAAGCATCATTAAAATCACTGCTCCAGAAAATACGGCTGTTTTTTAAAAACATTTTTGCATTGATACATGTCCCCCGGGGCAAGACCCGGGTCCCCAAACCCTTTTTAGGACAATAACTTGCATATTAGCCTTTAAAATTAGCACTTTTGATTTCGAATGTTCAAGTCCCATAGACTTTAATGGGGTTCTAAAGTTCGCACAAACTTTCGGTCCGTTTGGGGGGTGTTCGGCTTATCCCTAATGCTGAGTACTCCACGAATTTGCGAGGGGTTGCTATTCTGGTTACAAAAAAGGCTGCAGCACATATTATACAGGTCAAATCAGATGCTAATGGTAGAGTGGCTCCTGTGACTACTATTTTATTATTTTATAAAGATAATTGTCTTCAACAGGATTAAAAGGAACCATCTTACATTATCTGCTTGGAAAGGCCTAGTCAATGCCAATATCACTACGTATAAAATGACTTATGAAACCAGGGGATGTACAAAAAAATTCAATAAAGTATAGGGAAAATGGATAAACTCCAGGGAAACTGTATCAAATGATATCTAAAAAAGATTTTTTTCGCACAAAACACCAGTTATAATGTAGGAGGAGAGTGGGAGAGCATGGTTCTGGGGGAATGACAGCACACAGCACAATTGGTTATGGAGGTGTTTGCCTCCAAGTTTTTGTCCTTTATTTTTACTTTTAATAAGTTACAAGATGATATTAGTATACATCAATCTTATCGGCGGAAAAATGGAAAAAGAGCTATTTGTACTGATGAATATATTACATTAAGTTATTGGGAAAGTAAAGACTTCTAAATGGCAATAATAAACTGACATATGCAACTATGACTTTACCCTGTTTGCACTATTTACTGCTATGTATGTACACTTGGCAAATAAAAACCTTTTTAAAAAAAGAAAATTGAACCAACATGATGTGATTCTTCAAGAACATACTGTATAAATTCAACAGCAGTTCCTCCATCAGGATGATCAGGAAAACAGAAACAGAGATAATAACATCTGTAACCGTGGCCTACCTAAGATGGTGGAACCCAAAGATTTTACACCTGCTACTATAGCAATCTTTAACCACTTGACAACTGGGCACTTAAACCCCCTTCCTAACCAGACCAATTTTCAGCTTTCGGTGCTCTCACATTTTGAATGACAATTACTCAGTCATGCAACACTGTACCCATATGAAATTTCCGTCCTTTTGTTCACACAAATAGAGCTTTCTTTTGGTGGTATTTGATCACCTCTGGGTTTTTTTTCTGTGCTATAAATGAAAAAAGACCGTAAATTTTGTAAAAAAAATGCATTTTTCTTCATTTGTATTATAAAATTTTGCAAATAAGTAATTTTTCTTCATAAATTTGGGCCAAAATTTATACTGCTACATATCTTTGGTAAAAATAACCCAAATTAGTGGATATTATTTAGTCTGTGTGAAAGTTATAGCGTCTACAAGCTATGGTGCCAATCACCGAAAATTGATCACATCTGATCACACCTGATGTGCTGAGGCCTTTCTCATTTCTTGAGGCCCTTACAAGCCAGGAAAGTACAAATACCCACAAAATGACCCCTTTTTGGAAAGTAGACATTCCAAGGTATTTAGTAAGAGGCATGGTGAGTTTTTTGAAGTTGTCATTTTTTCCCACAATTCTTTGCAAAATTAAGATATTTCTTTTATTCTTATTTTTTTTTTATTTGTACAAATGACACCCCAAAATATATTCTGCTACTCCTCCTGAGCATGGCGATACCACATGTGTGAGACTTTTACACAGCCTGGCCACATACAGAGGCTGAACATTGAAGTAGCACATTCAGGCGTTCTAGGAGCATAAATTGCATATCTAATCTCTCAACCACCTATTACACTTTTGAAGGCCCTGGTGCACCAGGACAATGGAAACGCCCACAAAGTGACCCCATTTTGGAAAGCAAACACCCCAACGTATAATCTATGAGACATAATGAGTCTTTTGAACGGTTCATTTTTTTCCAGAAGTTTTTGGAAAATGTGGAAAAAAAATGAAAACGCATTTTATTTTTTTTACACAAAGTTGTCCATTTCTAAGATATTTCCAACACATAGCATGTACATAGCAAAAATGACACCCCAAAATATATTCTGCTACTCCTGAGTATGGCAATACCACATGTGTGAGACTTTTACATAGCCTGGCCACATACAGATGCCCAACATTGATGTAGCACATTCAGGCGTTCTAGGAGCAAATTACACATCTAATTTCCTTACAATCTATCACATTTTTGAAGGCCCTTCATATTTCTAACACATAGCATGAACCAAGAATTACACCCTAAAATACATTCTGTTGAGCAAAGGGTAAACAAAAGATTACCTGTGGTTTTAGTAGTGCAGTTGTCCACAGGAGGAGAGCCTGATCCAGGCAGCAGGCAGGGACGTGGTCAGCGACAGTGAATGGAATAGTCCAGGCAGCAGGCAAGAATATTGTCCATAGTACAGGCAGGGATACTGTCCTTATACAGTCCAGGGTCAGTGCAAGTAGAGACATTGCCAGCAGTGCCAAAATATTGGTCCTGGTAGTAAGCAGGAACATGGTCCAAGTAGCAGACCAGGAAAGAATGGGGACAGGGCTAGAGGCTTCTCCCACCCAAATCTCTTTGAAGCCTCCAAGTCTCCAGACCCTAATCTGGGAATGAGAAAACTAAAAAATTAGTTTTCTTCATCCAGAAAAACAATTCTGGAGCCCCTCACATATGTGAGACCCCTGTGTTATGAAGCCCACTACTCCAGTAGCACAGTAAAAGATCAGTCCAAGAGGCAGGCAACAAACCGTCCAGGGTCAGTTCCAGAGCAGGCAGAGGTAGGTACAGTTTAGCGTTAGGCAGAAGTGTGGTCAAATAACAGGCCAGGGTCAGTTCCAGAGCAGGCAGAGGTAGGTACAGTTTAGTGTTAGGCAGAAGCGTGGTCGTATAACAGGCCAGGGTCAGTTCCAGAGCAGGCAGAGGTAGGTACAGTTTAGCGTTAGGCAGAAGCGTGGTCATTTAGCAGGCCAGGGTCAGTTCCCGGAGAAGGCAGAGGTAGGTACAATTTAGCAATAGGCAGAAGCGTGGTTGTTTAGCAGGCCAGGGTCAGTTCCGGAGAAGGCAGCGGTATGTACAGTGGCATAAAGGGGTGTGGCGGTAAATGACAATTACGTTTACCATACTTCCCTAATAATGTAGAGAAGTATGGTAACGGCGGAAACATTCATCAGTACAAAGGCCTGGTTGGGAAGGACAATCAGGACAATAATACATGGTGTCTCTTCTAGTTCCTCCTCTTGAGCACACCCGGCATCTCTTCTGACGTTTCCGACCTGTTTCATGGGGGGGAGTCTTTTAGGAAAGTGGCGTTCATGGAGTCTGCTCACTGAATCCGAGCAAATGTTTTCTGGTGCGCCTTCAGGGTACAAAAGGGTGGAGATAATTTGTTCTTGGTACTGAAGAAAAGATACGGGGATTTGTGTAGATATACGGTAAATAACAAAACTATTGTAAATGGTCAAACTGAAAAGATATAGAGTATGGAGACTTTTTTTATACCAAAAGTGGCTTTTTCTTGTGGGAAGGTAGGGTTCGATCATCTGATCATTGAAGTCGACTCCCCCCATAAACAAATTATAGTCATGGATAGGGATGAGCCGAACACCCCCCGGTTCGGTTCGCACCAGAACCCGCGAACGGACCGCAAGTTCGCACGAACGTTAGAACCCCATTGACGTCTATGGGACTCGAACGTTCGAAATCAAAAGTGCTCATTTTAAAGGCTAATTTGCATGGTATTGTCCTAAAAAGGGTGTGGGGACCCGGGTCCTACCCCAGGGGACATGTATCAATGCAAAAAAAAGTTTTAAAAACGGCCGTTTTTTCGGGAGCAGTGATTTTAATGATGCTTAAAGTAAAAAAAAAAAAGTGAAATATTCCTTTAAATATCGTACCTGGGGGGTGTCTATAGTATGCCTGTAAAGTGACGCGTGTTTCCCATGTTTAGAACAGTTCCTGCACCAAATGTCATTTTTAAAGGAAAAAATCTCATTTAAAACTGCTTGCGGGTTTAATGTCATGTCGGGTCATGGCAATATGGATGAAAATCAGTGAGACAAACGGCATGGGTACCCCCCAGTCCATTACCAGGCCCTTTGGGTCTTGTATGGATATTAAGGGGAACCCCACACCCAAATTAAAATAAGGAAAGGTCCCTATATACTCTGAACAGCAGTATACAGGCGGTGCAAACAAGACAGGGACTGTAGGTTTGTTGTTAAGTAGAATCTGTTTGTAATTTTGAACATTTTTAACGTGTTTAGCTCCAGCCAAAAAATCTTTTCTAAGCTTTTTGGAAAACATAGGGAAGGGTTATCACCCCTGTGACATTTGTTTTGCGTCTTTCCTCCTCTTCAGAAGATTTCACCTCACTTTTTTGTCCCAATGAAAAATGTTTTTTGAAAATTTGGGTTTTTTTGTGGAACAAGGATTGGAAAGCATCAGTGGAAAGGAGAAATTGTTTTCCCATATTAACTCTTACAGGAGAGAATTTCCCTTCCTAGGGGTAGATTTCATCTCACTTCCTGTTGTCTCCTTCCGTTTGCAAGTAGGAGTCGTTTGTAAGTTAGATGTTTGAAAGTAGGGTCCTGCCCTATATACTCAGCAGAAATTTGGGCCTTAGGTGTTGCTGTGGCCAAAACACTGTAAGCCCTCACAGGGCCCTGCTGTGAAATATTAGATCAAGAATTGTAATTACATGCCCCTGTTGAACAGGAGCTGAAAAATTAGGCCTTAGGCACTGGTGCTGGTGCCACAACACTGCAACCCCTCACAGACACTCTAGTTGGAACGCAGGAACGAGCCCTGCTGCAAAGTATTGCATCAAAAATTGTAATTACACGCCCCTGTTAGACAGGGGCAGAAAAATTGGGCCTTAGGCACTGGTGCTGGTGCCACAACACTGCAACCCCTCACAGACACTCTAGTTGGAACGCAGGAACGAGCCCTGCTGCAAAGTATTGCATCAAAAATTGTAATTACACGCCCCTGTTAGACAGGGGCAGAAAAATTGGGCCTTAGGCACTGGTGCTGGTGCCACAACACTGCAACCCCTCACAGACACTCTAGTTGGAATGCAGGAACGAGCCCTGCTGCAAAGTATTACATCAAAAATTGTAATTACACGCCCCTGTTAGACAGGGGCAGAAAAATTGGGCCTTAGGCACTGGTGCTGGTGCCACAACACTGCAACCCCTCACAGACACTCTAGTTGGAATGCAGGAACGAGCCCTGCTGCAAAGTATTACATCAAAAATTGTAATTACACGCCCCTGTTAGACAGGGGCTGAAAAATTGTGCCTTAGACACTGGTGGTGGCGCCCAGAACCAAAAATGTTCTTACAAGCTATCAGCGTGATGATTGAGGAGGAAGAGGATAATTACTCAGGGATAGTCACTCAGCATCAGCATAGGCAGTCTTTGAAGGGATCTGAAAAAAATTATTCAGTTACATCAGCATCAGGTGCTTGGTAGCTGGTGGTGATCCAAGACTGATTCATTTTTATGAAGGTCAGCCGATTGACCGAGTCAGTGGACAGACGCACCCTGTGATCGGTTACCACGCCTCCAGCAGCACTGAATGTGCGTTCCGAAAGAACGCTGGATGCAGGACAGGCCAGTAGCTCAATTGCATACTGTGCAAGCTCTGGCCAGTGATCCATCCTCAAGACCCAGTAACCCAGAGGATTTTCGGTGGGAAAGGTGTCCAAGTCTGATCTTGCCCCTAGGTATTCCTGCACCATGTAAAACAGACGCTGGCGATGGTTGCTGGAACCGATCATACCTTGGGGCTGCGGACCAAAAAATTGTCTGAACGCATCGGTCAGACGGCCACCTTCTCCACCGCTCCTTCTTTGACTGACCGAAGCCTCAGCAACACGTTGTCCAGAAACAGGAGTTTGTAACCTCCCAGTCTCTGGGAACGCGTTGCACAGACCTTTCTGCAAGGCCTCCCGAAGATGTTTCATCCTCTGCTCCCTCTGCGATGGCAAGATAAGGTCCGCAACCTTACCCTTGTAACGTGGATCAAGGAGGGTTGCCAGCCAGTATTGGTCCTTCTCCTTGATACCACGAATACGAGGATCCTTACGCAGGCTTTGCAGGATCAGGGAGGCCATGCAGCGTAGGTTTGCTGAGGCATTCGGTCCGGAGTCCTCTGGGTCACTAAGGACAACAACGTCCGCAGCCACCTCCTCCCAGCCACGTACAAGCCCATGTGTTCCTTGGGACTGATCCCTTAAAGACTGCTGATGCTGAGTGCCAGGCTCCACCTCCATACTGACACAATCTTCCTCCTCCTCCTCCTCCTCCTCCTCCTCGTCCTCTTCCTGTGTGATCGGCGGGCACGCAGGAACACTGTCTGGATAAAGGGGGCCTTGAGAGCTAAGGAAGTCCTCCTCTTCCTGCCTCTGTTCTGCCTCAAGTGCCCTGTCCATTATTCCACGCAGCGTGTGCTCCAACAGGTGGACAAGGGGGACAGTGTCACTGATGCATGCACTGTCAGTGCTCACCATCCTCGTGGCCTCCTCGAATGGTGACAGGACAGTGCATGCATCCCTGATCATGGCCCACTGGCGTGGGGAAAAAAAACCAAGGTCCCCTGACCCTGTCCTGGTGCCATAGTCGCACAGGTACTCATTGATGGCCCTCTGCTGCGTGTGCAGCCGCTGCAGCATGGCCAATGTCGAGTTCCACCTGGTGGGCATGTCACAGATAAGGCGGTTCTTGGGCAGGTTAAACTCCTTTTGGAGGTCCGTCAGCCGAGCACTGGCATTATATGACCGGTGGAAATGCACACAGACTTTCCTGGCCTGCCTCAGGACATCCTGTAAGCCCGGGTACCTGCCCAAGAACCGCTGCACCACCAAGTTAAGGACGTGAGCCAAACAGGGCACATGGGTCAGTTGTCCCTGTCGGAGGGCAGAGAGGAGGTTGGTGCCATTGTCGCAAACCACCATTCCTGCCTTAAGTTGGCGTGGCGTCAACCACCTCTGAACCTGCCCCTGCAGAGCTGACAGAACCTCTGCCCCAGTGTGGCTCCTGTCCCCCAAGCACACCAGCTCAAGCACCGCATGGCATCTTTTGGCCTGCGTACTTGCGTAGCCCCTTGAACGCCTACGGAGCACCGCTGGTTCCGAGGAAGAGGCCATGGAGGAAGAAGAAGAGGAGGGGGTGGAGGAGAGAGGTGTGTCACAATCAGCATTTTGGAGGCGTGGTGGCGGAACAACCTCCAACACTACTGCACCTTGTCCTGCATCCTTCCCAGCTGCCAGCAGAGTCACCCAATGCGCCGTGAAACTTAAGTAACGTCCCTGTCCATGCCTGCTGGACCATGAGTCAGCGGTAATATGCACCTTACCGCTGACCGCCCTGTCCAGCGAGGCATGGACATTGCCTTCCACATGCCGGTAGAGAGCCGGAATCGCCTTCCGTGAGAAAAAGTGGCGTTTGGGTACCTGCCACTGAGGAACCGCACATTCCACAAACTCACGGAAGGGGGCAGAGTCTACCAACTGAAAAGGCAGCAGTTGAAGTGCTAGCAATTTTGCCAAGCTAGCATTCAACCGCTGGGCATGTGGATGGCTGGGAGCAAACTTCTTTCGGCGGTGCAGCAGCTGGGGCAGGGAAATTTGCCTGGTACAATCTGACGTCGGTGTACCAAAAGCAGATTGCCCACAAGTACTTGGCTGTGACACACCTAATTCTACACCTTCATTCCTCTCACTGCAGGTCTCAGAGAGGACTGAAGGTCTAGTGGGGTTGGAAATCTCAGCTGATGAGGAGCAAGGAGAGATCCTCTTTGTTCTTTGGTGTGGGTCTTTTAGATATGCTTGCCAACGAACTGCATGGCAGGTCAACATATGTCTGGTCAAGCATGTGGTACCCAAGCGGGAGATGTTTTGGCCACGCGAGATACGCTTGAGACATATGTTGCAAATAGCAACGGTGCGATCTGATGCACTCGTCTCAAAAAAGGCCCACACCAAAGAACTTTTTGAATAACGCGCAGAGACTGCAGCGCCCTGCACATGTGGAGCTTTGGGGTGTGATGCAGTCAATGTGCTGCCCTTAGGCTGGCCCCTGGAGGGCATCCTGCCTCGTTGGTGATGTGCCGCCTCCTCCTCCTCCTCCTCCTCCTCCTCCTCTCTCCTATCAGGCACCCACGTTGAGTCAGTGACCTCATCATCCCCTCCCTCCTCATCACTGGAGCAAACCTGGCAGTATGCTGCAGCAGGGGGAGCATGACTGCCAGATTGCTGTCCTTCTTGGGCACCCCCTCTGTCCGTGCTCATGTTACTGCCTTCATCGAGCTCAGTATCATCATCAGAGCCTTCCAAACGCTGGGCATCCTCCTGGAGCATGTACCCAACACTGTGGTCAAACAGTTCGAGGGAATCCTCAGGAGGACATGGTGGAGCTAGGGAAGGAGTCACTGATGACATTGAGCTGAGGGAAGAGGCCGCTGCTTTGCCAGACAAAGCACCCTGGGCATGGGTGAGAGAGGATGAGGAGGATGAGGACGGCTTGGTCATCCACTCGACCAAGTTTTCTGCATGTTGCGGCTCAACACGGCCAGCTGCCGAAAAAAAGGCCAAGCGTGTCCCATGGCCACGGGCTGATGAGGATGCACCGTCTCCACGACCAGCACTAGACACAGAGCCTGCTTGCCCTCTCTTATTGGCTTGTGACTGTCTGCCTCTCCTTCTTGGCCTTCCAGACATACTAATGGCCTGTAGCTGCACTAAGCTGGGATAGAACACCTGTAATTTTCTTCAGGTAGCTTTATATACTGTAACCAGACAAGCCTGCCTGTCAGTAGGAAGATAACAGGAACGGATCTAGCTGAACACTGTGAGCAGGACGCACTGACTGCACTAAATGTAAATAGCAGGAACAGATCTAGCTGAACACTGTGAGCAGGACGCACTGACTGCACTAAATGTAAATAGCAGGAACGGATCTAGCTGAACACTGTGAGCAGGACGCACTGACTGCACTAAATGTAAATAGCAGGAACAGATCTAGCTGAACACTGTGAGCAGGACGCACTGACTGCACTAAATGTAAATAGCAGGAACGGATCTAGCTGAACACTGTGAGCAGGACGCACTGACTGCACTAAATGTAAATAGCAGGAACAGATCTAGCTGAACACTGTGAGCAGGACGCACTGCACTAAATGTAAATAGCAGGAACGGATCTAGCTGAACACTGTGAGCAGGACGCACTGCACTAAATGTAAATAGCAGGAACAGATCTAGCTGAACACTGTGAGCAGGACGCACTGCACTAAATGTAAATAGCAGGAACAGATCTAGCTGAACACTGTGAGCAGGACGCACTGACTGCACTAAATGTAAATAGCAGGAACAGATCTAGCTGAACACTGTGAGCAGGACGCACTGCACTAAATGTAAATAGCAGGAACAGATCTAGCTGAACACTGTGAGCTGGACGCACTGCACTAAATGTAAATAGCAGGAACAGATCTAGCTGAACACTGTGAGCAGGACGCACTGACTGCACTAAATGTAAATAGCAGGAACAGATCTAGCTGAACACTGTGAGCAGGACGCACTGCACTAAATGTAAATAGCAGGAACGGATCTAGCTGAACACTGTGAGCAGGACGCACTGCACTAAATGTAAATAGCAGGAACGGATCTAGCTGAACACTGTGAGCAGGACGCACTGCACTAAATGTAAATAGCAGGAACAGATCTAGCTGAACACTGTGAGCAGGACGCACTGCACTAAATGTAAATAGCAGGAACGGATCTAGCTGAACACTGTGAGCAGGACGCACTGCACTAAATGTAAATAGCAGGAACAGATCTAGCTGAACACTGTGAGCAGGACGCACTGCACTAAATGTAAATAGCAGGAACGGATCTAGCTGAACACTGTGAGCAGGACGCACTGCACTAAATGTAAATAGCAGGAACAGATCTAGCTGAACACTGTGAGCAGGACGCACTGCACTAAATGTAAATAGCAGGAACGGATCTAGCTGAACACTGTGAGCAGGACGCACTGCACTAAATGTAAATAGCAGGAACAGATCTAGCTGAACACTGTGAGCAGGACGCACTGCACTAAATGTAAATAGCAGGAACGGATCTAGCTGAACACTGTGAGCAGGACGCACTGACTGCACTAAATGTAAATAGCAGGAACGGATCTAGCTGAACACTGTGAGCAGGACGCACTGCACTAAATGTAAATAGCAGGAACAGATCTAGCTGAACACTGTGAGCAGGACGCACTGCACTAAATGTAAATAGCAGGAACGGATCTAGCTGAACACTGTGAGCAGGACGCACTGCACTAAATGTAAATAGCAGGAACAGATCTAGCTGAACACTGTGAGCAGGACGCACTGCACTAAATGTAAATAGCAGGAACGGATCTAGCTGAACACTGTGAGCAGGACGCACTGACTGCACTAAATGTAAATAGCAGGAACAGATCTAGCTGAACACTGTGAGCAGGACGCACTGACTGCACTAAATGTAAATAGCAGGAACAGATCTAGCTGAACACTGTGAGCAGGACGCACTGCACTCAATGTAAATAGCAGGAACGGATCTAGCTGAACACTGTGAGCAGGACGAACTGCACTAAATGTAAATAGCAGGAACAGATCTATCTGAACACTGTGAGCAGCACGCACTGCACTAAATGTAAATAGCAGGAACGGATCTAGCTGAACACTGTGAGCAGGATGCACTGACTGCACTAAATGTAAATAGCAGGAACGGATCTAGCTGAACACTGTGAGCAGGACGCACTGCATTAAATGTAAATAGCAGGAACAGATCTAGCCTAATCTAGCTAACTCAAATCAAATGACACTGTCTGTCTCTCTCTCTATCAGCACACCGGAACACACTACACAGGGCCGCCGTGCAGGCGGCCTTATATAGTGTGGGGCGTGTACTAAATCCCCTGAGCCATAATTGGCCAAAGCCACCCTGGCTTTGGCCAATTACAGCTCTCTCTACTGACGGCGCTGTGATTGGCCAAGCATGCGGGTCATAGTGCATGCTTGGCCAATCATCAGCCAGCAATGCACTGCGATGCCGCAGTGAATTATGGGCCGTGACGCGCCACACGAATTTGGCGCGAACGGCCCATAACGTTCGCAATTCGACGGACGGTCGAACAGCCGATGTTCGAGTCAAACATGGGTTCGACTCGAACACGAAGCTCATCCCTAGTCATGGACACATTTTGGTTTCTGGATTGGGCCATTTCTTCAGGGGATTTCTACGTAGGTGTCGTTGTGGATCGTTGTGAGCATGTGGACGTTTTGTTTGTCCCTCCACCTGAGAGCCAGTATCTCTTCAGTCCTCAAAGACGCCGTCTCCCCTTGTTGTAGTTTTTCAGTAACGAGCCTTTTCGGGAAGCTCTTCCTATTGGCTCGCACTGTACCACACGCTGGAGTGTTCTTGCGGTAAAGATTGCGGAAGAGGGGCAAGCTTGTATAATAATTATCCACATAAAGGTGGTAACCCTTTCCAAGAAGTGGATATACAAGCTCCCAAACAAGCTTTCCACTGACTCCGATGTACTCCGGACATTCAGGGGGATGCAGTTGGGTGTCCTTCCCTTCGTACACCCGGAATGAGTAAATGTACCCGTTTCTCGGTCACATAGCTTGTAGAAATACAATATAAAGAAAAAAACTGCGCTTAGAAAGAAAAAGGAAAAGAACAAGCTGCGGTTATAAGTGTAGCCCACCAAATCAAATTAAAAAAGAGAGAAAACCGCGCTATAAGTGATATAAGAGTCCAATTATGAAGTCCCATATAACATGAAATGAATAGTCCCAATGGTAGTCCTGACAAGAAGGATCAATAGATGATAAACTTCTTCCAAAGGAAAACAGTGGTAGTGGACACAATCAGCGGAACACTCCAATATATATAGCGCTTACCAGAAGTAAGACTATAAAGGGCGAGTGGCTTAAACCCAGCCTGGGCCTTTAGATGTACCCTCCAGGTGAAGCAGGAAGGGCGCCCTCATCCCGTGTATCCACAGATATAATACAAAAAAATATAACAAAAATATAGCGTAATATTGTTTTAGAAAATACGCCAAAACCAGAAAGAGAAAGTGACACTCAAATACCCTTAAATCACGTGTGATCATATGAAATCCTACGCTAGGTAGCTAGGATAATGAGGTGGGTGTCATGCAATCATGCAAACATAGGTGAAAAAATATATTTTTAAAATGAAGATAAATAGTATGGGTGTAAACTGCAACGACTTCCAAAATCTGCTTACCAGATATGATTGGACAGTCGGCGTGTGTAAAGCACTCCAAGAATAGGTGAAGGATTGTGAAAAGAACTCCCACCAGGTGCTGGGACAGCTAATAGTGCGAGCTGCTTACCAGAGGGCAGACCCTCGTATGCAGATATAGTGAAAAAACGGGAACCATCACCAAAGAATAAATATTAAACGGACCTTCGGGATTGTCCCCTTACCAGACAAATAAGCAAAAAAAGGCAGAAGTATTACGATCCCAGCCACACTCCCGACCGGAATGGTGTACCTCGTCTTGCCCTCTCTGTCCAGACTCGGCAGCACATATATAATGAAGAGCCAATAGTGTGATAATTTGCCAACAGGAATACAAGCGCTTGAAAAAGAGACAAAAACTGTGGACCAGCAAGAAATCCCGATGCGTTTCGCCTAAACAGGCATCATCTGGGGTCGTAGAGCTTAAACCCATATCGAGCCCTTTTACTGGGGATAAACTGCTTGAAGCCAAGCCTGCCTGTGAAGTGGACCAATGACTCATCCACAGAGATATTTTGGTTGGGGATAAATTACTGGGGGAATTTCTCAGAGAAAAAATTTAGAAGTGGCCGAATTTTAACTAATTTGTCATGTGATGGGTCATTTCGGGGAGGGCACTGGGTGTTGTCATTGTAATTGAGGAAACGCATTATCATGAGGTAACTTGATCTTCGCATAATAGATGAATAGATTGGCATGTGGTGGATGGGGTTGGTGGACCAATAGGAGTATAATTCATTTTTTTTGTGAGTCCCATTTTAAATGTTAGGCCTAAAAATAATTTAAATTCCTCCACTGTCAATGCTCTCCACTCATAGGGACGGGCATAACTTGAACCAGGGTTGCTTGTTATAAATTGCTGTGCATAGAGGTTGCACTGGGCCACGATGGAGGATAATAGGTCATAGGTAAAAATTAAATTAAAAAAATCAATAGGGGCAAAATTCTCTGTGTTCACCTGAACACCTGGCTGGGCGGTAAAAGGGGGGATGTTTGCTGCTCTTGAATTAGGGGGAAGCCACAGAGGGTTTTCAAGGACATAGGGAAGGCTGGCATGGGTCCTAACGCTTTGGGGCCGAGATGACACCCCACTATTTCTCTGCATATTTCTCATTTCTTCTGGATGGCACTGTGCTACTGGTGGATGGCACTGAGCTGCTAGTTGATGCCACTGCATTTCTGGTGGATGGCACTGAGCTGCTGGTTGATGCCACAGCACTACTTGTGGTAGCCTGCTCCTCCATGCCAGAGTGCCTTCGTTTCATGGGCACACTTTGCTCTTCCTCCGATTCTGTATCAGAACCACTGCTTACAACGGGTTCATATTCTGAACCAGAATCAGACGCAGAGTCAGAGAGCTCCCCGCTGCTCTCGTCGGTCAAGCAAAGTTGTTGGTATGCCTCCTCAGCGGAAATTTTTTTTTGTCATACTGGTGAGTGTGGGCTGTGGTGACAAACTGCTGTGGTAGGGACACTTGGACAGATATGGCTGCACTGATGGCTGCTGATGAGGCTGGTCTAATGAGGCTGCACTGCTGGGTGCTGAAAAGGCTGCACTGCTGGGTTCTGATGAGGGTGCACTGCTGGGTTCTGATGAGGGTGCACTGCTGGGTTCTGATGAGGGTGCACTGCTGGGTTCTGATGAGGGTGCACTGTTGGGTACTGATGAAGGTGCACTGCTGGGAACTGATGAGGGTGCACTGATGGGTACTGATAAGGTTGCACTGATGTACACTAATGCATCACACTGATATGCACTGATAAGGTAGCACTGATGGGTGCTAATGAGGATCCACTGATATGGTGGCACTGATGAGCACTCACTTATGGGCACTGATGTGCACTATTGGATACTGTAGTGGCACCGATGAGCGCTGTAGTGGCACTGATGAGCGATGTAGTGGTGCAGATGAGCACTCTAGTGATGCTGATGTGGTACTGATGGCACAAATGAGCACTGTATTGGCACTAATGTGGCACTGATGAGCACTGTAGTGGCACGTGGCACTGATGGAGCACTGGCGTGGCACTGATGGAGCACTGGCATGGCACTGATGGAGCACTGATGTGGCACTGATGGAGCACTGACGTGGCACTGGTGGCACAGATGAGCACTGTAGTGGCACTGGTATGGCACTGACGGAGCACTGACGGAGCACTGACGTGGCACTGGTGGCACAGATGGGTACTGAAGTGGCAGAAATTGCACTGATGGGCACTGGTGGCACTGATGTGGCACTGATGAGCACTATAGTGGCACTGATGGCACAGATGAGCACTGTAGTGGCACTGATGGACACTTTAGTGGCACTGATGGGTACTGTAGTGGCACTGATGGGTACTGTAGTGGCACTGGTGGCACAGATGGGTACTGTAGTGGCACTGATGGGTAGTGTAGTGGCACTGATGGCACTGTAGGGCACATATTAGCACTGTAGTGGCACTTGTGTGGCACTGCTGGGCACTGTAGAACTTTCAAAAAACTTGTCACTCACTGTTTTACACTCAATCTCTCTTCTCTCCTCTCACGCTGTGTCAGTGTGAGGAGAGAAGAGAGCTGGGACCTTTGCATGACCCCAGTTTGTTTACATAGTGATAGCTCCCTCATTGGAGGGAGCGATCACATGGTAAAGGGCCACTTTGGCCCTTTACCGCGATCTGTGCTGCGCCGGGTCCCGTGAACTCGGTGAGTCACGCATCTCCTCTGTGCGTTCCACGCCAGTCTCAGCTTCTCCCTGATGGCCACAGGAAGAGAGACAAGCTACCAGCCTCCATCTGCAGCCCTACAATGCTGATAACAACTTCCGGACTGGAAACTGAGGAAGATACACACTGCCTACTCACAGATTAGCCTTTTTAATTTGTCTTTCTTGTAAGTGTTCATTTTTTATGCCATTAAATTCTTACATTAATACTGCACTCAGGTGGCACTTCCTTTTCTCTACCCCCTCTTGCAATACCACAGAGCCAGCTCTCTGAGGACAGCAGCCGCCTTTAGGACCAATCATCCCACTAGCCAGCCCTTCACATCTTGTACGATCAGAGACTATATTAACCCCTGGACTGCCACTACTATGGCCATGGACTTTATGCCTGGCTAATTTTATATACCCCCAGGATTGTATGCATCTTCTGTATAAGCGCTTACAGTTATTATCTCCTTTACGGACACTTCGGTGCGCGCGCCCCACCGGGCGCACAGGGAGCGATAGTTACGGATGACGTCCATGGACGTCAACCCAGAACTAGCCAACCGCGCTGTTGCCGTCTTTCGGCAATGGCCCGGTCGGCAAGTGGTTAATCAGCTTTTACAGCTACCTAAGTGTGACAGAACTGCTTTGGCACCCTGCTTTGGGTGCTTTCTTTCCGCCAAACAGTGCCTCCTGCCCTCCAAACTGTTCCAAGCAGACCGTGAGTTAATACCAGCCCTTTTTACCCCAAGCATCATACACAGACAAGATGTTGGGATAGAACCAAAGGAATGACTGTTTATTGAATCTCAAATTGAGACACATACTTTATACCCAACAGGAGGACATTCTCCTCTTGAGGATATTAGCATGACACTGCAAACTTCAAATATCAATCCAATTAACAGATAACAACTAACAGTGATCTTAATTAGACAGTCATCTAAGTAAACATGGTATGTCTCTCTCCTGCTGCCATTCCACACTTAATTGAAATACTGCAAGATACTCTCTTTATGTTTGTGTATTATTATTCTGGTATGTATCTCTGCTGCTGCCGTTCCACCCATAATTTAAATAATGCATGCTGCTCTCTTTATGTTTGTGTATTATTCTGGTATGTCTCTCTGCTGCTGCCATTCCACCCATAATTGAAATACTGTAAGCTGCTCTCTTTTTGGGCAGGAAATATGGTACTGGGAGGAAACCATGGCAGAAATAAAAATCACCTCACAAAGAGCTCACAGGCACTCACTGCAACTAAAGCAGCTCCAGTCACCTCACAATATACAGCATCAGGGCGCTCTCACAGACAGAAAATGTCACAGCAAGACTCTCCATTTGAGTCAGATACAGAACAAATCCTCTCACAAACTTCTCCACAAGCCTCCTCAGCATCCCCAGTAATATTATTACAATTTGAAAAGATGCTTCATAAGACTTTAAAACAAACCTCAGACCAAATAACAAAAAGCCTAACCAAAGAAATAAGAGAGCTGGGAAACCGCACCGCAGCCTTAGAAATAAAAATAAATGAAATTGAAATTACAACCCAAGAAAATATAACAGAATTGGAACAATTAAAAGAAGAGAATTTAATACTTCAAACTAAGCTCGAAGATTACGAAAATAGAGCCAGACGTTCAAACTTGCGCATAAGGGGAATACCTGAATCTGTGACAGACCTGCAATCTACTATTACTGCTCTATTACAAGAACTAAAGCCAGAAATCCCTATTGAACGTTTAGAACTGGACAGAGTACACAGAGCCCTCACAGCCAAAAAGAAAGATGGACCCCCACGTGATATAATCACAAAATTTCATTATTACAGAACGAAAGAACAAATACTAATTGCTGCAAGAGAAAAAAAGGAACTTAATTTTCAAGGACACAATTATCAAAGTTTTGCTGACCTATCCCAACTTACTATTACTAAAAGACGATCCATGAAACCCCAACTAATGGAACTGCAACGCCACAACATTATGTATCAATGGGGCTTCCCCTTTTCAGTCAGATTTAACTACCAAGGTACAATTTACAGAAGCAGATCAGCAGATGAACTACAACAGACCCTTTTAAAATTAAATCTGACAGAACCCACAAGCAGCAACTCTCCCACACGCAGAAGAATGGCATCATCTTCACCTTCAGGCAGCACCCAGAAAATTTCAGAACAAAATGGGAATCATCATTCTCACAAAAGAGGCCGTTATGCCACATGATCCATGGACCAAGAGGATTCAATGGACTGACATCCTAATTCCTGATATCTCTTCATTTGTTATACTAAGAGATGGTTCTCTATAAAAAACCTGTATTTATAACTGAATGTAACTGCATTCTGATAGTCACACACTGTGTGGGATCATGTTACATTCCAGTTATATTTCTTATTACTTCTGATTCATATAGCCTTAGAATATATAAGTGAAATAAGGAAATTCTTGTTCAGTTATATATTATCAGATAATAACAATAGATTTATTACTTTTTAGGACAAATATGTTCAATAATCCAGAAGTAATGGAAGCTTTTTCTTTCTTTTCTTAAAACAAATATATTATTACCTAACTAGTTCCTAGAATTATGTTTTTGTTTATTCTAATCTGAAGCAATACAACCTCAATTTTATGAGTTAACATATCTAAACAGTTACATATGAATAAAATATGTAATTGTTTACTCTAAAAGGGTTAAAATCCCCAAATAATTCAAACTATCTTCATCAATACCAAAGTTATTAACAGTACCTTTCTAACTGAATTATTTAGCCTAGGGCAAGACTAACCATATATAACCACCCTGGAATAAATAATTTCAACAAAAACTATATTCTGCACTCCAATTAATGAAACATCATTTTGATGTCTTTTGACATAGTACTTCTCTCCTGTAAGCGGAAGATCCGTGTACCCCCATTAGCCCTCCTCATTCTCCCAACCATATTATGTGGGAGTGTGATGAAGGCACTTATTCCCCTGAGAGAGATATTTATTCTCTTTCACGGGTAAATTGTGATTACTTGCAAAAATAATTTATACAATGTATCATCTAATCTCATATGTTTTTTGTTTACTCTCTACTCCAGAATTCACTGGTTTCTTTTCTATCTTTTCATCTCTTCAGTCCACACAGGTTGATCTGCGCAGTCAGCTCTGCATAAAAAAAAGTAAGTCAAAACTATTTGATCTGTTGCCATGGCACCACTGAATATACTTTCCCTGAATGTTCAGGGAATAAATGTCCCTCAAAAAAGGACCAAAGCCTTCCGTACTTTCCATAACAAGAAGGCTCACATAGTATGCCTCCAAGAAACACACTTCACCAAAGATTCTACTCCAAAATATATTTCTCCTTTTTATCAACAAATTTACACGGCTTCTGCCTGTACCAAGCAAAGGGGAACTCTAATTGCATTTCACCGATCCACACCATTCACCTTATCATCAGAAATTAAAGACCCAGAAGGTAGATACCTGATACTTATGGGTTATATAATGGATACAGCAATCACGGTGATTTCCTACTACGCTCCTAACAAACAACCTACACCATTCCTCTCACATATATTACAAGTGATTAATACACACAAAATAGGAACAGTGATAATGTGTGGGGATTCGAACCAGGTCCTCCTCCCATTTCTAGATAAATCACCTTTTACACCATCCAAAATAACCTCTAGATTACCTTTCTCTCAACTTCTTTCCAAATACAATCTGGTAGATTCGTGGAGAGAAAGTAACCCAATGAAAAAGAAATTCACTTATTTCTCGCACCCTCATCAAACCTTCACCAGAATAGATCATATTTTTCTAACAATGGGAATAATACCAGAAATTATTGCATCAGATATAATTCCGATTCCGTGGTCTGACCATAATGCAGTATACACTACTATAGCCTCAGCCATACCAAAAGCGCATGACCCAACGTGGTACTTACCGGACATAATGCTCAAACACCCACTACATCAGAGGGCCATTGAACAAACTTTAAAGGAATACATATCAATTAATAATACAACAGACATCTCCCCAATAACACTGTGGGAAGCTCATAAGCCTGTCTTGCGTGGTACAATACAAAGACAAATGGCACTATTTAAACGGGAACGCAAAAATCTAGCAAAAAAACTAGAACTCAATTTTAATGCAGCCTACATATCATTCCAAGATAATCCATCTCAGAGTACAAAATCTCATCTGGAAAAATCTAGATTGGAATACGATCTATTTCTCACTGAGTCAGTTGATAAATCCCTCAAACGCTCCAAACACAATTTCTACATGAATACAAACAAACCAGGTACATATTTGGCTCGGGCATTAAATTCAACTAACAAATCTTTCAAACCAATACGTTTGAAATGATCAAAAAATGTTTATACTTGTAATCCAGTTAAAATAGTCCATAAATTTCACTCACATCTCGCAACTTTATACAAGACAAACAATGAATTTAATCCTACAGAGGCTGAATCCTTCTTCTCAAAAATAACCTTACCCGAGTTATCTCAGAATCAAAAAAGCAGTTTGGATGAGCCTATAACTATAGATGAAGTTGCTAACGCCATAAAAGACCTAAAACTTAACAAAAGACCAGGCCCAGCTTTATACTATAAAACATTCTCAGAAATACTCTCTCCCATTCTCACTGAAACTTTTAACAAACTTCTAGATGGACATTCTTTTCGGCAAGAAACACTAATGGCAATTGTTTGTATGATCCCAAAACCCCTTTCTGATGATACTTCCTGTGTGAATTATCGGCCTATCTCTCTGTTAAACCTTGATATTAAATTATTAGCAAAAATAATAGCAAAACGCCTCAATAGCATTATAGGAAAATTAATACATAGAGATCAAGTAGGCTTCATGCCAAATAGACAGGCAGACGATAATATACGCAGGGCAGTGTTATTGGCACATATTGCTAAAAAACGGAAAATCCCTTTATGTTTTCTATCTCTCGATATTAAGAGGGCATTTGACACAGTATCCTGGCAATATATGCAATATTCATTACAAAAATGGGGTTTTGGACCCCACTTTTTAACATGGATCAAAGCATTATATAATAAACCCAAAGCCTATATAAAATATGCTGGATACAAATCTGATGCCTTTAATATCGAAAGAGGTACCCGACAGGGTTGCCCATTATCTCCCTTATTATTTGCCCTTATACTCAAACCCATGGCTCAATACATCAGAACAAACCAAACTATAACTGGCATTGAAGTAGGAGGTATTACACACAAATTATGTATATTTGCAGACGATATATTACTTTTTCTATCATCACCACAGGTCTCTGGTCCTAACTTAATACCAGCTCTTGATGGATTTGCAGCCCTATCCGGCCTTATGATTAATCCTAAGAAATGCCTAGTGCTTAATATTTCACTCACAAACATGGAATTGATCCCGGCTAGGGCTGCACTCCCATTCACATGGGCAAAAAAAATCAATCCCATATCTTGGAATTCATTTAACAGCATCTCATTCTGACTTATTCTCAACCAATTATCCTCCTGTATTAAGATCACAAATCTAATAAAACAATGGTCGCAACTTCCTTTATCCTGGATAGGGAAGATTAATGCAATCAAAATGACTATTCTACCCAAATTGCTTTATCTATTCAGAGTCCTCCCTATTCCAATTCCTTCCTATTTTTTGAGAATAGTACAAAAAAGAGCAACTTCGTTTATATGGGGCTCTTCTAAACCACGTATACCTATACACACACTACATCTTCCCAAAAATAAAGGAGGCCTGGGATACCCTAATTTTACTAACTACTACAGAGCAGCACATTTGGCCAGACTGTCCAAATACCATGCAAAACAGGAAATCCCATTATGGGTATTTATAGAGGCTTCAGAAAATGACCCTCTATTAATATCAAATTTATTATGGCTTGATCCTAAAGACCGCTTTAAAAGTCATAATCCCATAACTAAACACATCTTATCTCTCTGGGATAAAATAAAAACCAAATATCAGTTACAATCTCCACACAATCCTCTCCTTTCTTTTATCAGAAATCCAGCCTTTTATCCGGCATGGATCTACCCAAATTCTTTTAAAGCTTGGACAACATCAGGCATTCAGACACTAAATGACTTCATAGCATCTAAATCATTCCTTTCATTCCCATCGCTTAGAGAAAAATATGATCTACCAAACTCTGAGATATTTCGATATCTCCAAATCAAAAATTTCCATACACCATTCCTAAAGGGGGATACACCATTATCCCAATTATCCATTTTTGAATCAATCTGTACAAAAGATCCATTTGCTAAAGGTACAATTTCATCACTTTATAATCAATTATATGGAGTAGCAAATCTTAATAGACCCTCTTACACTCAGAGGTGGGAGGAGGACCTGGGACGAACTTTAGAAGACACGGATTGGTCTAACATATGGCTCACATCTAAGCCATCTTCACCCAACATCTTAGCACTGGAGACAAATTATAAAGTCCTAACTCGCTGGTACCTTGTACCCGCTAGAGTGGCAAAATATTCACCTAATACCTCAGCTCTTTGTTTTCGAGGATGCCCAGAAATAGGCACATATTTACACATATGGTGGACGTGCCCAGTAATCCAAACCTTCTGGAAGGAAGTCTTTGTGATTGCATCTAAAATATTTAAAAAAATAATACAACCAGATCCATATTTAACTTTACTTAATCTAAAACCGGAATGGTTAACACTCTCTCAATTCAAACTTATGATCCAACTAATAACGGCTGCAAAACAAACAGTGGCCAAGGCATGGAAATCTCCTACATTGGTACTAGCAGAAACAATTCACAGAATGAATAATACAATGTCCCATGCTAAGATGGTAGCCATCGATCAAAATCAAATTCCAAAATTTGAAAAACTTTGGCATCCTTGGATAAAACAACAGTTTCTGTCAAACTTCAATGACTCTGTCCTGTTGCCATGGTAACAGATTAAATGACTTACAGAGACACCCATTCTAAGGCTTCAAAGAGAACTAAAAAGAATAATAAACTGACGAGCGGGACAACCTTGTGGACCATACCTCTACCTTTCAACCCTTTTTCTTCTTTCTCTTTCCTTTTCTCCACCTTACGATTAAAGCTCATTATCAGAATTTATTTGACCTATATACACTCTACTTGTAAACAATATGTATAGTAGGTATAAATCATTTAAATACCTACAAAAGTAACTAAGGAAATGATATATATCTTTAATTTAGGTTTACGTGAACCCAATGTTTAATATTTGAAATTTCATGATATTTACCTATATAAACCCTACTGTAAAACAATGAGCTTACTTTATAGTTCCTTGTAAACTTACTTTATGTATCTTTATAATATTGTATACTCAATAAACTTCTTTTGACAAGGAAAAATTATGGTGAGACACTATATGTGAGGCTTATAAGACACTGTTCTTATCTTTAGTGCCCTCTTGTTAGTCTGTTTCTGAAGTGAAAATCCTGCTCTGTTTAGCCAGCCATCCTTTATTAACTCTTGATTAGTTAATTAAAAAGAACCAACCCCCTCCATAAGAGTATAAAACTAAGCAACTTTATGGGGAAAGCACATTTGCAGGGGGGGGGGGGGGCACATTTGCTGCTGGAGCTCTTTCTATAAGTGGAGTTATTTATTTAAGTGGGAGCACATCCAACTCTGCACTTCAGCGAATGCACAAAGCAAAAGTATACAGGAAAAAACGTTGAAAAACACTACACAGAACGCAGGTGACCTTGTTAACCCCTTCAGCCCTTCATCCACTCTAACATGCAATCTCTCTCTACCACTCCTTCTGACAGTTGTGTCCTCTCACCTTAAACTCTTTCCTTCACCCCTCTTCTCCACCCCGCAGCTTTTATATATATATATATATATATATATATATATATATATATATATATATATATATATATATCATCCTCACTTCTGTCCTCTCCTTATTACTGCACCCACCAATTCCTGCTAATTCTAAATCCACACATGCAAAAAATTTCCAGGACTCTGCGGCATGTCCCTTCATACAAATCTCACTCCCACATTACTTCTCTTACCCTTCTGCTTCTCAAAACCTCTGGAGATATATCCCTAAACCCTGGGCCTCCATGACTTAACTGCACTCATCACCCTGCACCTTCTGGCAGCAGCCACAATCCACACAATTAATTCCCATTGTTGCTCTTCTTTCCAAAACCAGACTCCCCTTTTCCTACACCCTCTGGAATGCCCGCTTTGTCTGTAACAAGCTCTCCTCTCTCCACAACCTCTTTATTGCTAACTCATTTAATCTACTGGCCATTACTGAAACATGGCTTCATGAATCTGACACTGCGTCTTCTGCTGGCCTCTCCCATGGTGACATTCTCTGGACTTACTCCCCCAGACTTGGACATAAGGGAGGGGGTGTGGAAATCCTTCTATCCCCACCCCCACCTTATTAGTTTCACTCTCTTCAACACCTCCTCTTCCTCCAACCTACAGTTACCCATAGAACTCTTCGCCATTTCAACCCTTCTTTTCTCTACTCTGCCACTGACTACCTCTATGACAAAATCTCATCCTTGTTCTGCCCCAACCTAGCCACTTCTGTCTACAACGCTTCACTGTCATCCTCTCTAGACACACCATCCCCTCTGGATTCACCATCACTACACACAGAATCAGGCCCAACCCTTACAACCTTGGCAAACAGATGACATGACACCAGAAGTCTGAAAAAAAACATAGCCGTACTCTTGAGCGCCCTTTGGCATAAGACTAAGTCGCAGAAAGATACCAAACAATATACATCTGCTCTCCAATGTTACAATTCCTGCCTCCTTACTGCCAAGCCGACCTATTTTATCACTCTCATTAACAACTTATCACCTGTCCCCATCAACCCTTCTCTACCTTCAACTCTCTATTCGTCCTCTACTGGCTCCACCCATTACTTGCTCACTTCCCAGGAGATCCACATCCACTTCAAACATAAGATTGATATAATTTGTGAAGAGATTTCCGCCATAAAGATACCCTCTCTGCTTAAAACTCCACGTTCACAGGTACAATCAATACTAACCCTCATTCAACCGCACCACTATTGATGAGGTTGCTGAACTTCTTTCTAATGTCCAGCTAACTCACATATTCAATCTCTCCCTCTCCTCTGACATCTTCCCCAACTCTCACAAACATGCACTAGCCACTAGACATGTGCACTCTGAAATATTTTGTTTCGGAATTTCGGTTTCGTCTGAAAAATACATTTATTTAGTTACTCACAAAATTTGTTTTTATTTCTTTTTTTTTCTTTAAAAATGCATTTGTATGAAAATCCAAATTAATTAAGGTTGAATCTGTCAATTGAAGGCTTATGGTGTCTGTCGGATGTTCTAAGAAGATTAAACGAAGCAGCTAAACTGTATGACACCGTGATCGTACATTTCCGGTCAAATGCTCTGCCCACAAGCTATAGTAGAATTCTAATGTTGTTTGACTACTAAACAACATTAGAATTCTTCTATAGCCTATGGGCGGAGCATTTGACAGTAAATGTCCGCTCGTGGCGATCGTATGTTTTTAGCTGCTTCATCGAATCTTGTCTCTATAATGTCGAATAATCTTGGACTAATAGAGTTAGGTTAGACACATTTGACCGCAGGTTCTATAGACACATATCGCTATTGTCACCGTCATGTCGAATCTTCTATCTATCTGTTGCAATGATACGAAAATATAATGGATATGAAAATAAAGCATTTTTTTATTTCTGATCTTTAGGATTTCAGATTCTGCACACTCAGTATTTTGTTAAAACAAACCCAAAATTCGGAGGAAAATGCATTCGGGCGATAACAAATGCACATGTCTACTAGTCACCCTCATACTTAGAAAGCCCTCACTGGACCCCACCAATCTTAACAACCTACGCCCCATCTCCTTGCTCCCCTTTTATCCAAATTTCTTGAATGTCTGGTTTACAATCAACTGAGCGACCACCTTGGTATGAATAATCTTCTTGATCCCCTTCAGTCTGGATTTCGCCCTCAACACTCCACAGAAACCGCCCTCCTAAAACCAACAAAACTATCTACTAATGGCCAAAACTAATAGACATTATTCTGTACTCCTACTCCTTTGCTTATGTGTGTTCCCTTCACTTGTATATAGTTAGTTAGATAGTTAGGTGTTATATAAGGTTTATAAGGTTTGCTGTGTTCATTTACTTTTCACTTACTTGTTTATGATTTACTGGTGTTGGTTTTCAAGCCTGTCATTATCTTTAATAAATATATATTTTCACTTATTCATCTGGTTCTGATTCCTTTAAGTACAGCAACTGATCTGATCACCCCTGCTGGATGCAAGCTATGGTATTTGTGACATAACACTGAAGCTATACAATCAGATCGTCTTCACATGGGAATTAGGTCTGAGCACTTGCTAATTGTAGCAAGTAGGGATGAGCTTCGAGTTCGAGTCGAACTCATGTTCTACTCGAACATTGGCTGTTCGTAAGTTCGCCGAACAGTGAACAATTTGGGGTGCCGCGGAACACCCTTTAAAAGTCTATGGGAGAAATCAAAAGTGCAAATTAGAAAGACTTATATGCAAGTTATTGTCATAAAAAGTGTTTGGGGACCTGGGTCCTGCCCCAGGGGACATGGATCAATGCAAAAAAAAGTTTTAAAAACTGACGTTTTTTCAGGAGCAGTGATTTTAATAATGCTTAAAGTCAAACAATAAAAGTGTAATATCCCGGGAGTGCGCATGCGCGGAGCTCGCAAGATGGCCGCTAAAGCCTAGAGCTCCGCTCCCTCACGAACGACCGGCGCTCACAGCACGGACCACAGCGCCCCACCGCACAACCAAAACACCCGGGGATACTCCCCAAGGTCCAGGCTACACCCCCATATGCCCGGGGCCCCGGTAAAACGGAACCTGTGGCCACAACAGGAGCGAACACAAACGGCTGAGACGCCCAAGATGGCCACCGCTACACAGGCACAGCCTCTGCCTCAGATTCTCTGCTCCACAGGCCCGGCGGACTACAGGTCAGAGCAACCCCTCACTCCCCCTCACTTCACTCCAGGGAGACAGCAGGGATACCCACCTCTGCTGACCCCCTCTCCAGCCTCTACAGGATCCCTGCAGGATCGCCCCCTCTGTGAAGGCCCTCTATCCCCCCAGGGATCTACCTCAGATCACACAGGCCTCACACCATATGCCTTCCCTGCCAGTGACTCTGCTTCTCACATGGACTCCCTCTTTCACAGATTCTCTGAACTTTTGGACAGAGGCCTGGCTCAAACAGCAGCAAAAATTACAGGGGACCTGAAGGCAGACTTTATTAATTTAGGGGCCCGAATCGATGCAATCGAACACAAAATGGAGGACACTATAGCCATCACTAACCAACAATCGCAGCACATCAGCACTGTGCAAGATCAACTGGACCTAGCAATGGCTCGTATTGACGAACTCGAGAATAGGTCAAGAAGATATAACATCAGAATCCGTGGCCTACCGGAAACAATTCTCAATGTCCCAGAAGCAGTCCAAGACCTGATTAAACAGCTAATCCCTAATATCTCCTCTCAACGCCTTGAATTGGACAGGGCACACAGAGCCTTAGGGCCCCCCAGAAAAGACGGCACCCCAAGAGATATTATCGCTAAGCCGCACCACTACACAGTTAAAGAGGAAGTGATGAGACAGGCCAGGTCCTCTCACTCCGTGCAGTGTATGGGACACCCAGTGCAGATCTTCGCTGACCTCTCACCCTCTACGATCCAGAAGAGGAGATCATTGAAGCCACTGCTTCTCGCTCTCACCCAAAGAGACGTGAAATACAAGTGGGCCTTCCCCTTCGCGGTTAAATTCTCCGTCAAAGGGAAACAATATGCCTTCTCCTCCCTCCCAGAAGGTGAAAAACTTCTCCTGCGCCTGAAAATCATCTCCCAGGAAGCCGAAATGGACACAACCAATGCCGGGACCAACTCTAACAAACGTCAGACCCCCACCAGCCCTCAATCTCCCCTGTGGTCAACAGGAAAAGCAAAGAAGGCCAAAGACAACAACCAAACCTGAAGCCAGTGATGATGAGAACTGCATCGCTTTTATCCCGACTGTGAAGTGGGGATTGGATTGATCATCCCCATGAATATAGGGGATCCCCCCGTATCTACCGGGCTACGTTTTCTGACTTATCAGAATTTTTTGTTGCTTTTGCTGGTTCCAAGGAGGGATTTTTTTTTTACTTTTTGATTTTTGTTCAATTCTTCCCTCTTTAGTTTTTTCTGCTTTTTACTGGCCCACTGCCATTTAGACTGGGCACAGGGGAGCTGCACCTCTCCGGATTGAGAGGGGCGGTACCCTTAAGCCTAGCTATGGGGGGGGAGTGGGATTTTCACCCCCAGTTCTAGGGAATTATATAGGTCTAGTCTATGGACGCTCTGCTGAGTTAGCGATTTAATGACGACCTAGAAGGTTACTGCACAGGGCATAGGCTTAGGGCCACTAGTTGGCCAAACTGTTGTGAAAACCTGATAGTCACCGGTAATAGCTTAAAATTTTCTTTGTTTTTACTTGCTCTTTTCTTTTAAGTTTCATGTTGGGCGTTCGGCTTCGTGAGGAAACACATGCACACCCACCTAACCCTTAGACACCCGTAGGTCTCTGGGGGCTAGGTTGTTTGAGCCCAGATGGGCCAGACACACTCCATTTTTTTCTTAAAAGACATAAGGGACTTCTCCTTCCCTGCGTCTTTCCTTTCCTTTCTAGGAGACCTTTTCTCTGCTATCCTTCTCCCCCTCCCCTCCTCCATGTGCACATCAATGTACCTAATCACAATTTGTGTTTCAGATACCACACACACCCCCACGGAAGTTCCTGATATCTCTCCATCAAGAAGACGGAATGACCATCATCCTCAGACCCGGGTTCCCCCACATCAAAGGGTAAGTGAGGACCGTTGCACTGCACTCCACCTGCTCCATGGCTAATAACACCACAGATGAACTCCGCATAGCCTCACACAATGTCCAGGGAATCAACTCCCAGATTAAGAGGAGAAAAGTACTCGATTACTACAAACACCTCAAGCTAGACATCGTTATGCTGCAAGAAACGCACTTCCCCTCCCGGTATAGCCCTAAGTATCTACACCCCCACTTCTCACAGTTCTTCTTAGCGAGCGCGAATAACAAAACTAAGGGAGTTGCAATCATCGTTTCCAAACATCTTAAATTTGTAAAGATCTCTGAATTCGCCGACCCAGAGGGCAGGTTCATCCTGGTCAAAGGCACAGTGGCGGACCACCTGTATTCCCTGGTCTCCTACTATGCCCCAAATAGAGGTCAAGCGAAATTTTTTGACACCCTACTGCGCAGCCTCGCTCAGAAACTGGAGGGAACGGTCATCTTTGGTGGAGACTCAAACGCAGCGTTCGATCAGGGTTTGGACAAGTCTAAACCCCTATCGACCCAACTAACACGACCCACCAAGGAGAGCCTCAGGATCGCAAAAATAATCCACGCCCACGGTTTAGCTGACACTTGGAGGGAACTTAATCCCAACAAAAGGGACTATACCCATTACTCGTCACCTCATAACACCTATGCGAGGATTGACCACATTTTAACCCCATCCACCCTTCTTCCCCTGATTCACAGAGCTCAAATCAGAGAGTCGACCCTATCGGACCACTCCATAGTCACCATATCTCTCAAAACTGGCCCCCTGGGCGTACCCAGGAGACATTGGAGACTGAATGAGTCACTATTATCTGACCCCATCAGGGTCACTGAACTCGAAAAAGCCCTACAAGAATACTTTAAACTTAATAAATCGGAGGATATTTCTCCAGAAACGTTATGGGCCGCACATAAAGCTTTTATACGGGGTAAACTCATCCAGATTGCCACTCAAACCAAACGTGCACAGAAAGCAGACATAATCCGGTTGGACAGGGAATATACCTCACTGAAGGCTGCCCATAAAAAGGACCCCTCCAAGACCCCTATTCACCTTATCGACAAAGCTAGACTAGACCTTAATTTAGCACTGACATCCAAAGCCGAAAAGGCCATCCGCTGGAATGGACAAAAATTTTACACTCAGGCAGACAAGATAGGTCCCCTCCTAGCTAAAAAACTCTCCCCCCGCATTAGGACCCTCGCCTTTCCCAAACTCAGAATAAATGGTCAACCCCCCACGACCAACCCTTCAAAGATTCTAGAAGCCTTTCGGGATTTCTACTCTAAATTATATAGCCAAAAAAATACACCAAACGCGAACTTAATCCCTCAGTTCCTGGAGGGTATCTCCCTACCATCCCTAAAAGATACCCATAAACAAAAGATGGAAATACCCATCACAGAGGAGGAGGTTTTGGGGTTCATAAAAGATCTAAGAGGGGGGTCAGCTCCAGGTCCTGATGGTCTTTCGGTAGCATACTACAAATCTTTTACAGCCATACTAGCACCTCACCTGACCTCCTTCTTTAACTCCAAAACCAATGGAACCCCCCTTGACATCCACCTCAATACCGCCTTAATCACAGTCATACCTAAACCTGACAAAAACCACGAAGACGTTAGCAATTACAGACCAATATCACTCATCAACAACGACCTAAAAATACTCACCAAAATAATGGCCAACAGGCTGTCATCCTTTATTAGTCAATATATACATAAGGACCAGGTAGGATTCATACCCGGGAGACAGGGTCCTGACCAAATAAGGAGAGCAATAGACATCACCTCGATTCTTCAAACAAACTGGGAAGGGGGGCCAAATCAATCGGAATTCCTTCTATCATTAGATCTGCAGAAGGCCTTTGACACGGTCTCTTGGAAATACATCTTTACCGTGCTGGAGAGATGGGGATATGGCGACCGTTTCCTGGGAATTCTACATGCTCTCTACTCACAACCAAAGGCGCACATACGACTCCAGGGACATTACTCCGACTCAATAGACATTTTACGTGGCACTAGACAAGGGTGTCCTCTATCCCCCCTAATCTTCGCAATAGCCATAGAAACCTTAGCGATCGCAATCCGACAGAACCCGGACATAAAGGGGGTGACCTGTGGAGACCAGACGCACAAATGTGGGCTTTTTGCCGACGACATCCTCCTTTTCCTGACATCCCCCCTCACTACACTACCTAACCTCTGCCTATTGTTAAGGAACTTTGCTAAAATCTCTGGACTCGAAGTCAATTTCGCCAAATCTCAAGCCCTTAATATTTCGTTACCACCACGAACAGTTGACTCTCTAAAACAATCCTTCCACTTCAAATGGGGCGACACCTCCATTTGCTACCTAGGTATCACATTGACGGCCAAGACGGAAACTCTCTATGCACAAAATTACCCTTCTCTCTTTAGGAAACTGGAGGCTGACCTTACTACATGGTCAAAACATGAATTATCCTGGCTGGGTCGGATAAACTCCATTAAGATGACCTTACTCCCCAGGCTCCTCTACTTCTTCCGTTCCCTCCCGATCCCAATAAGGAAAAATCACCTAAAAGCTTTACAGAGTAAAATTCTCCAGTTTATCTGGGGTAAGAAAGGATATCGTATCCCTCAGAACACCCTATTCCTTCACAGACGCAAGGGAGGGCTGGGTCTCCCAAATCTACATAAATACTACTTAGCGGCTAGATTAGCCCAACTATCCTCAATCTACTCGCGGTATGAAAAACCAGATTGGGTAACTATTGAAAGACAGGCCACCCCCAAACATACACTAGACTACATACTTTGGTGCCCGACTAAATCTAGGCCGCCCATCCTGTCACCCACTTTATCCCACTCCTGCGCCCTTTGGGACTCCCTCCGACACTCCACTGCCCTGGTCTCCACAGGTCGTCCCCTAGCACACTTATTCCACAACCCTGATTTTCCACCTGGACTGGACATCTCAGCATTCAAATGGTGGCTGGACAAAGGGCTATACCGGATAGGGCACTTCTTCACCCCCAATGGACCAATCACCCTCAATTTCTGTATCAAACACCTAGACCTCCCGGATTCGGAAAGATTCCGTTTTCACCAAATCTCTCACTTTCTACACTCAATTTGGCAGGAGAAACCGCTCCCCCCTAAATTCACTACATATGAACAATGGTGCGGACAAGCCATGGAGCAGAGGGGAGGCATATCTGTGATATATTCGGCCCTCACTTACCCAACGGACAAAACCACATACATGCAGGCCTGGGAGGCCGACTTCCAATGCAGCAGGGACATAGAGATTTGGCAAGCAGCTCTAACTAAATCCTTTAAGGGGATCCAGAACACCTCTTTGATGGAGGCAAGCATCAAACTGATAACCAGATGGTACATGACCCCTACCAGGTTAGCAGCAATCTATCCCTCAGCGAACCCCCTGTGTTACAGAGGATGTCAACACCGGGGCACAATGGCCCACATTTGGTGGGAATGCCCCAAACTGCGCACTTTTTGGAGGAAAGTTTTCTCTATGATTTACAAGGTGACGACTTGCCAGATCCCTAGGTCCCCAGAGGTGGCTATTCTTAATGCTAACCTTCCTGGAATCTCGAAGGCTAACCAAACACTGATCAATTTTATATTGCTGGGCACTAAAATCTCCATTGCCAAAGCCTGGAAACAGCCGAGGCCCTCGTTTAACGCAGTAAAAAGGAAGGTTTCATGGATCATGGCCCAAGAAAAACTCTATAGCATCACGTCAAACACCTCCAAGAAATTCCAAACAATTTGGGAACCTTGGGCCCAATTTATGGGAACCTCCCTCATACCAGGGGTTCAGGTGCGCATCACCACCTAACCCACAACTAGACTGCTTTATTCCTCAGTATTAATAGAGGTACACAAAGGCACCCCTTTTCCCTCCCCACCCACCTTTAAGAACCCCCCCACCCCTCTTCCCGCCTCACTCTTCTCTTCTTCTCTTTCACCTCTTCTTCCTGTCTTCTATCTCACTTTAAATTAACTATCTGGTTGCAATTCAATGGAAAGCTACCATACGGTATAGTACCTAGCTTACGGGGACTCATAACCCCTACACACTCCTGATGGCCCAGACCAAATGGGCAAAGGAGAAGTAGGGAGATTTCCCCACCTGGCACAGCTAGATCCCGTCAGGGGTGCCGGGGATGGGGAAAGATCCCGTGCTGTGTGGGGGGCAAAACGTGGAGACTGCTTACTTAAAGCTTAGTTAAGGTTATATATCAGGCTGTCCTCTCCACCAGCCCTTGAGGCATAGAAACCGTATATTATCTGTTCTTTTTTTTTTTTTTTTTCTTTGTTTGCACTCGAATTGTAACCTTTTTGTCTCATGTTCAAGGAGGCGTTCCCTCCTGTGCAATCTAAATATGTTAATGCATAATTTGTATGACATCATTGAAAATAAAAACATATTGAAAGTAAAAGTGTAATATCCCTTTAAATTTCGTACCTGGGGGGTGTCTATAGTATGCCTGTAAAGGGGCGCATGTTTCCTGTGTTTAGAACAGTCTGACAGCAAAATGACATTTTGAAGAAAAAAACACATTTAAAACTACCCGCGGCTATTGCATTGCCGACAATACACATAGAAGTTCATTGATAAAAACGGCATGGGAATTCCCCACAGGGCAACCCCGAACCAAAATAAAAAAAAAAAAAATGATGTGGGAGTCCCCCTAAATTCCATACAAGGCCCTTCAGGTCTGGTATGGATATTAAGGGGAACCCCAGCCAAAATTTAAAAAAAAAAATGACGTGGGGTTCCCCCTAAATTCCATACCAGACCCTTCAGGTCTGGTATGGATTTTAAGGGGAACCCCGTGCCAAAAAAAAAAAAAAAAACGGCGTGGGGTCCCCCCAAAAATCCATACCAGACCCTTATCCGAGCACGCAACCTGGCAGGCTGCAGGAAAAGAGGGGGGGACGAGAGTGCGGCCCCCCCTCCTGAACCGTACCAGGCCACATGCCCTCAACATTGGGAGGGTGCTTTGGGGTAGCCCCCCAAAACACCTTGTCCCCATGTTGATGAAGACAAGGGCCTCATCCCCACAACCCTGGCCGGTGGTTGTGGGGGTCTGCGGGGGGGGGCTTATCGGAATCTGGAAGCCCCCTTTAACAAGGGGACCCCCAGATCCCGCCCCCCCCCCTGTGTGAAATGGTAAGGGGGTACTTACCCCTACCATTTCACTAAAAAACTGTCAAAAATGTTAAAAATGACAAGAGACAGTTTTTGACAATTCCTTTATTTAAATGCTTCTTCTTTCTTCCTTCATCTTCTTCTGGTTCTTCTGGCTCTTCTGGTTCTTCCTCCGGCGTTCTCGTCCAGCATCTCCTCCGCGGCATCTTCTATCTTCTTCTCCTCGGGCCGCTCCGCACCCATGGCATGGGGGGGAGGCTCCCACTCTTCTCTTCATCTTCTTCTTCTTCTTCTTCATCGCTTCTTCCTTCTCCTCTTCTTCATTTCTTCTCCGGGCCGCTCCACAGCCATGCTGGCATGGAGGGAGGCTCCCGCTGTGTGACGGCGTCTCTTCGTCTGACGGTTCTTAAATAACGGGGGGCGGGGCTGACGCACGGTGACTTGACGGGACTTCCCTGTGACGTCACGGGGAATGCCACAGGGAAGTCCCGTCATGTCCCGTGCGTCAGAGGGGGGCGGGGTCATCGGGTGGCCCCGCCCCCCGTTATTTAAGAACCGTCAGACGAGGAGCGCCGTCACACAGCGGGAGCCTCCCTCCATGCCAGCATGGCTGCGGAGCGGCTCGGAGAAGAAATGAAGAAGAGGAGAAGGAAGAAGAGATGAAGAAGAAGATGAAGAAGATGAAGAGAAGAGCGGGAGCCTCCCCCCATGCCATGGGTGCGGAGCGGCCCGAGGAGAAGAAGATAGAAGACGCCGCAGAGGAGATGCTGGACGAGAATGCCGGAGGAAGAACCAAAAGAGCCAGAAGAACCAGAAGAAGATGAAGGGAGAAAGAAGAAGCATTTAAATAAAGGAATTGTCAAAAACTGTCTCTTGTCATTTTTAACATTTTTGACAGTTTTTTAGTGAAATGGTAGGGGTAAGTACCCCCTTACCATTTCACACAGGGGGGGGCCGGGATCTGGGGGTCCCCTTGTTAAAGGGGGCTTCCAGATTCCGATAAGCCCCCCGCCCGCAGACCCCCACAACCACCGGCCAGGGTTGTGGGGATGAGGCCCTTGTCTTCATCAACATGGGGACAAGGTGTTTTGGGGGGCTACCCCAAAGCACCCTCCCAATGTTGAGGGCATGTGGCCTGGTACGGTTCAGGAATGGGGGGGCCGCACTCTCGTCCCCCCCTCTTTTCCTGCAGCCTGCCAGGTTGCATGCTTGGATAAGGGTCTGGTATGGATTTTTGGGGGGACCCCATGCCGTTTTTTGGGTTTTTTTTGGCGCGGGGTTCCCCTTAAAATCCATACCAGACCTGAAGGGTCTGGTATGGAATTTAGGGGGAACCCCACGTCATTTTTTTTTTAAATTTTGGCTGGGGTTCCCCTTAATATCCGTACCAGACCTGAAGGGCCTTGTATGGAATTTAGGGGGACCCCCCACATCATTTTTTTTTTTTAATTTTGGTTCGGGGTTGCCCTGTGGGGAATTCCCATGCCGTTTTTATCAATGAACTTCTATGTGTATTGTCGGCAATGCAATAGCCGCGGGTAGTTTTAAATGTGTTTTTTCCTTCCAAATGTCATTTTGCTGTCAGACTGTTCTAAACACAGGAAACATGCGCCCCTTTACAGGCATACTATAGACACCCCCCAGGTACGAAATTTAAAGGGATATTACACTTTTATTGTTTGACTTTCAGCATTATTAAAATCACTGCTCCTGAAAAAACGGCCGTTTTTAAAACTTTTTTTTTGCATTGATTCATGTCCCCTGGGGCAGGACCCAGGTCCCCAAACACTTTTAATGACAATAACTTGCATATAAGCCTTTAAAATTAGCACTTTTGATTATTCATGTTTGTGTCCCATAGACTTTAACGGTGTTCGCGTGTTCGAACAAACTTTTTTCCTGTTCGCATGTTCTGGTGCGAACAGAACAGGGGGGTGTTCGGCTCATCCCTAGTAGCAAGATGCATTTTAAGAAGATTTTGAATTTTTCGCTACTCATAACAGAACACAGGGATTATTACTGCCAAATTTTGAAAGCGCAGACTAGGGAGCAATTGTTGGAATGCATCCATCTGGCTCAAGCTTTTGTTGATGAAGGCAGATTTTTATTTGAAGAGATTCAGCCACTCAACCAAATCTGTGAAGAGTTGGCTCTGTCTAGTGTCCCTAGTGGTGGTTATGATTATTCTCCTTCTTTTAGTGTGGGTCAGATGGAATCCTTGGTTTGGTTATGGGAGGGTGACTCAGCCTTTTTCTTTAAACACTACTCAGCATGTTCCCAACAGGTGCTAGTAGACTGTATTAATTTAGTGCAATCTCTGGTCAGACAGGAAGTATATAAATTAGATTTTGTCAGCTTGCAACCACCCATTCCTGTGGCTAGATACCTGACCGCAAAGATATCTTTCTCCCTTACATCCACAGAAAGCAAAGTTGTAGCCTAATATACCCTGCTACCAACTAAGTACCAGTCCACCTGCTGTACCCACCCTGCCTTTAACCCTTCTACCTCTTCTCCGCTGCCTGCAACAGCAAAAATCACCCTCAGCAACTGCTCCCTCGGATTTACCATCCTCCCGCTTTTCTCTTCCATCAGCTGCGCCTACTACCTACAGCCCTGCATCCACATACAGAGCTTCAGTGGCTAAACCTAAAGAAATACACGGAAGTTTTTCCCAACCCGCACAATTCTGCCACTATCCAATGCTGCATCTACAACAGCGGATCTGCTCCAATCTGCCTCCACATCAGCCAATCTGCTTCTGTCTGCCCCTACACCAGCTACTACAGTCCAGCCCACCATGGTTCCAAGTGCTCCAGCCAGGCCTGCCACCACACTTGCCACTTTGGTTCAGCCTATGAAAATTGGACCTTCTGCTTCAGACCTGCCTATTGCTATCCCACCTGATAGTACTGGTTATCTTTCTACCATCCAGTCTGGCCCTATGGACTCTTTGCTGACTAATCAAATTGACCTCACTGATCCTGTTCCTGATGCCCTGTCTGGTGGTCCCATTCCTGATACCCTGTCTGGTGTTCCGGTTCCTGATGCCCTATCTGGTGGTCCCATTCCTTAAGCCCTGTCTGGTGGTACCATTCCTGATGTTGTGCCTGGTGGTCTCGTTCCTAATGCCATGCCTGGTGATTTCATTCCCACTGCCCAGCCTGATGTGCCTCTGTCCACTGCCAGCTTGATGCGCTTCTGCCCACTGCCCAGCTTGATGTGTCTCTGCCCACTGCCCAGCTTGATGTGCCTCTGCCCGCTGCCCAGCCTGATAACCCGTTGCTCAGCCTGATAACCCAGTGCCCGCTGCCCAGCCTAATGACCCAATGCCCGCTGCCCAGCCTGACGACCCGGTGACCACTGCCCACCTGATGAGCCAGTGCTTGCTACCCAGCCTGATGACCCGGTGCTTGCTGCCCAGCTTGATGACCCAGTGCGCGCTGCCCAGCTTGATGACACAGTGCTCGTTGCCCAGCTTGATGACCCGGTGCCTGTTGCCCAGCCTGATGACCTGGAGCCTGTTGCCCAGCCTGATGACCCAGTTTTTGCTGCCCAGCCTAATGACCCAGTGCCCGCTGCCTAGCCTGATGACCCGGTACCTGCTGCACAACCTGATGACCCGGTGCCTGCTGCCCAGCCTGCTGATCCAGTGCCCAGTGCTCAGCCTGCTGATCCGGTGCCCATTGCCCAGCCTGCTGATCAAGTCCCCTTTGCCCAGCCTGCTGATCCGGTGCACGTTGCCAAGCCTCCTGATCTGGTGCCTGTTACCTAGCCTACTGCTCCGGTGCCTGTTACTCAGCCTGTTGATCCGGTGCCTGCTGATTCGGTTCCTGATGCCCAGCTTGCCGATAATGCTTCCCTGCTTGATGCCCAGCCTGATTCTGATCCCCCTGTGTTGTCTGCTTCCAATGAATGCATGTACGATGCCCAGCTAGGTTTTGGTATCAGTCCCAAACTTCCAGGCCCTGGCGGTGGGGCGCATAATCCATTACCTGACTCAGGTGGCATGCCTCCCAACAGGTTAAAAGACTCTGGCCTGAAGAATGCTAGGAAGTCCGCAGACATGGACGGGAAACATTATTGGATTTTTCCCACACCCACATGGACTGTCTGGTTTACACCAGAATGGAGCGTCCGGAGGCCACTTCTTAAGAGGGGTGGGAACTATCAGGACCCGTGTCCTTGGTTGAGTCACCTGCTGGTGGCACTGTTGTGTTGAAAGCCAAAGGGTGTAGTTCTGGTGGCCACCAGCGGGTGTCTCTTGTCCTGAACCCTGAATCCTGATCCAGAGACCTGTCCCTTGGAACCTGCTTCCTGCTCCTTTTACTGACCTTATGCTCCCAGTACCTGGCTTCCTGTTCCCCTTATCACTTGTCCCTGTCTTGTTTTGCTGTGTTCCCTTCACTTGTATATAGTTAGTTAGGTGTTTATATACGGTTTGCTGTGTTCATTTACTTTTCACTTACTTGTTTATGGTTTACTGGTGTTGGTTTTCAAGCGTGTCATTATCTTTAATAAATATGTATTTTCACTTATTCATCTGGTCTTGATTCCTTTTAGTGCAGCCAACTGATCTGATCACCCCTGCAGGATGCCTGCATGTGGTATCCATAACATCTATTCACAATCTACACCTCTTCCCTGGGTCAGCTGATCCAATCAAACCATCTCTACATTGACGACGCCCAAATGTATCTCTCTACCCCTCAGTTCACTCCTTTAGTCTCCTCACGTATCACTAAATTTGCTGACATATCACCCTGGATGTCACACCACTTCCTCAAATGTAATCTATCCAAAACCAAGCTCATAATTTTTTCTTCCCTGTGTGCCCCTTCCCCTAATCTCTCTGTCAAGATCGATGGAACAACTATCAGCCCATCCCCACATGCCAAGGTGCTAGCTGTAATCCTGGACTCTGAACTATTCTTTCTGCCCCACATCCAATCACTGTCCAAATGTTGCTGCCTCAACTTCTGCAACATCTACAAAATACATCCCTTTCATTCCTAGTTCACTCCCTGGTCATCTCCTGCCTCGATTATTGCAACTCCCTTCTTGTCGGCTTACCTTTACATAGACTATTCCCCCTTCAGTCCATTATGAATGCTGCTGCCAGGCTCATTCACCTTACCAACTGCTCAGTGTCTGCTAATCCTCTGTGTCAATACTTCCATTGGCTCCCTCTTACTCAACGTATTAAGCTCAAAATACTAACAACAACTTACAAAGCCATCCACATCTCTGCTCCCAGCTACATCACTAACCTAGTCTGAAAATAACAACCTAATCGTTCCCTTTGTTCCTCCCAAGATATAATATATAATATAATTTAATATTATATATATATAATATAATTTATTATTTATCATTTAGTAGATATTTCCTCTGACCGTTAACCTGTACAGGATTAATATTACACCTTTCCATCCACTTCAGAAGGGAAGCTTTATTGTCCTTATTCAAAGAAGTAATCCAAACCACGCTTTCAGCGTTTATCACATTGTTGTCCATTATTATAGAATGATCTTCTCTCTCCATGCGCCATAATCAGAGGGTAGGAGGCTTGCCCCAAGTCCTCTCCAAAAATCTCTGTCCTGGTTGGATCTGTCACACTAAAGATGCTACTTTGGAACTTGACCACATTTATAGGGCCCTGGGCTCACCCAATGCTAATCTGGCTTACCTGAGAGATGTCATCTGCAGGATTTATGTTTACAAAGTCAAAGTGGAAATAATGAAGCTGTATGCGCACAGAATACCGTTCTTTTTTTTTTGTATAATCTTTATTTTATAAAGAACATATAACAAGACATGTCCAACATTTTGCATTAGAATGAAATTGCTGACCCACATGTGTCTGGCATGTGTAAACGGCACAAATAAACAGGTTGAACAAAGAAATAAAATACAACAATAAAAGAAATATTGTGTGGGTATTGTGCAGGGTTGCCGAGGGGCCGTCACCGGTTAATTGGTTAAGGACATCGCCTTGGTGGCAGTGTTGTGGACAGCTGTAGTAGGTACGGAGGGTAAATAGAGTGTATAGGCCTCTTGTACGACAGCCCTTTTCCTGGTGGTGAGCCAGAGGGGGCTTTCAGTAAAACTGTAGTGAATATATGGTCCCCTGGCCTGCGGTCGGGGCAGAGAGAGGGGGGCCCAGTAGCCTCCGTCTAACCTCCCCCTACCCCCTGCACACTCCAGGGGCACCAGAGAGCCACATTGTACATTCGGGTGGGACATCCAGTGCCCCCTGTAGATAAGGGGCCCATCCCGTGAGTGTAGAGGCTCTAGGCATATACCTCAGCCGACAGCATATCGTTTGATCCTTAAACTGGTATCAATATAGGGAAGGATACATACAACCTTTAGGATATATAGAAAAAAAGAAGATGAGGGAAAAGAAGAGGGAAGAGGGGGTAGGAGAAGAGAGCGATCTGAGCATAACTGTAGTCCTGTAGGAAGCCTTAGTCATAGCCACACCGAGCACACCATCTCCAAGTGAAGCAGTCAACCCAGTTGGGCTCCAGTAGCCGCAATGTGTCAAGGGGTGGCTCACGTCTTCTAAGTTCTTGACAGCCTGAAAGTTTTAAGGGATGGGTCTGCCAGTTCCAGTAAAGCCATGTCCAGGCTAGAGGGTACATCTCTAGAGTCTGTGACATATTCAGGCCAGGGTGTCCAGATACCGATAAACCAATCTCGGGAGCCCCGGCAGGTCGCTATCCAGTCCTCAGCCTCTCAGACTGCATTTACCCCGCTGATCCACTCCTCCCAGGTAGGGACTCTGGGCTGCTTCCAATAAGCCGTTCCGTGTTTAGTAAATGGGGCAGTACGCTGTTTTTATATAGGCTGAGTGGGATTGCGGGGACATGCAGGAGGAAGTGGATCAGAGAGAAAGGAAACCTCCCAAAAGGGCATGATTAGATGACATTCCCACCATATATGAACAAGCATGCCTCTGTGCCCACAGCCTTGCCAGCAAACCTCTAACCCAGAGGGGTAAATACGTACGATGTCCGCTGGTACCCGGTACTAACGGGACATTATCTTATAGTTTATTTCTTGGGCTTTAGAAGATGAATGGGTGAGGTGGTATAGGTGGGTTAATTGCAAACTGATTAATTCCTGCCCTAAGTCTCTTTCCCACCTCCAAATGTAGGCGGGTTTGGATTGATGGGCAGCAGAGCCTAGAAGTCGGTACGATTCCGACACCATGTAAGGGATAGATTCTTCATTTATGAAGAGGCGCTCAAACGGGGTGAGGGAAGAAGGATCTCTAATTGAGTGGCCGTGTATCTCAAAAAGTTCATTCATGAGCCTTGATGTCTGGCCTGTAGGGCGTCAAAGCTCAGGATCTTACCATCTTTCATGAGTTTGCTGCAGGTGGCATTTCCATCCACCACCCAAGGCCTAAAAAAGCCATCTGCTCGTCTGGGGGAAACCACAGGAACCCACCTAGTGGTGCCAGCGGGTACACAGGGGGGGGCTACTTTCAGGAACGGGTTGATCCGGTCCCAGACTGAGAGCACCTGGGCTGTCAGTGGGGAGGTCATTACGGATAGCCCCCTGTGTTCCCTGGGCAGCCATGGGGCAGAGGATAAATTCCTGCCCACCAGACATTTCTCAAAGGAGACCCAGAGTTTTGAGTGGGTGTGGAGATGCAGTTGAGTATCCTCTGAAGAACTATGGCTCGGTAATAATGTCTTATGTCCAGGATCCCTAGGCCACCTTCACGTTTTGGGCGCCTCAGCACCTTTAGGCCTATTCTGGGTTTTCGTGCGTTCCATACAAACTCGGACAGCATACTGGACACACGGTCAAAGAAGAGTCTAGTTAGGGGTATTGGTATCATCTGTAAGAAGAAGAGTATGCGTGTCAATATGTTCATTTTTATAATGTTTACCTGTCCCAACCATGTGAAGGCAGTCTTGCGTCCATTGTGAGAGGTCCTTTTTGATCGCAGTAAGCAGCGGAGGGAAGTTGGCCACGTACAGGTGTCGAAGCGGTCCGTAAGTTGCACGCCTAAGTATCGCAGGGACGAATCGGCCCAGGTGAAAGGGAAGGCAGCCCGGAGACTGGTGGTTAAGGGGGGGGACAAATAGATGGGTAGAATTTCAGACTTTGTGTAATTTATCTTAAAGTTGGAAAGTGACCCAAAATGTCTGAGTTCTTTCATTAGGTTAGGCAATGAGATCAGGGGGTCCGAAAGGTGGAATAAGACATCATCAGCGTACACTGAGAGCTTATGTTCCACGTTGCTAATCTGCAGACCCTTAATATCCTTACTGGTTTGCACAGTGCGAAGCAATGGCTCCAGCACTAGGGCGAATAAAAGGGGTGAGGGTGGCACCCCTGTCTCATGCCGTTCCTGATTGGGAAGCTGGATGAGAGTGTCCCATTCACTTTAACCTGCGCGCAAGGTGTAGAATATAAGGCCATAATCAATGCCTAGCCCCAGAGACCCGAGTACTGCTTTCAAATAGAACCAGCAAACACAGTCAAAAGCTTTTTCCGCGCCTGTCGATAGTATTATATAGGGCTGGGGGTCTGAGTGGGTGTGGGCCCAATGAATGAGTTGGATTGCTCTGAGGCAGTTGTCCCTAGCCTCTCTGCCTGCAATGAAACCTGTTTGGTCAGGATGAACAATCCCAGGCATGAGGTGCTTAAGTCTGTTAGTTAAGATTTTTGTCAGGATTTTTATGTCCACATTGAGGAGGTAGATTGGGTGGTAGCTTTGGGGGACAGTGGGGTCCTTGCCCTCCTTCAGGATCACAGTGGTGTGAGCCAAAAGTGCCTCTGGGGGGATGACATTACCCCCACTACAGAGTTGAAATATTTGCACATGGGTGCCGCTAGATGGGGAAGGAAGGTCTTGTAGTATGCCTTAGTAAACCCATCTGAGCCGGGACTTTTCCCATCGGGCAAGGACTCCACTGTCGCACCAAGTTCAGTTGGAGTAATGGCAGCTCCAGAATGGAACATTGGTCTTCCATTGGGGGGGCGGCGCTGGCTGAGGTCAAGTATTCCTGGACTGCCTTTTCTCTGATGTCTTGTGTATTAGGTGGAAGCTCAGAATCTAAGTTATATAGTTTGGCGTAGTAGTCTAAAAACCCACGGCAATTTTAGAAGACTGCATCGTCAGTTCCCCGGAGGAGGAGTGTAATTTTTTGCCTGTAAATGTATGCCTGTGCATGCTTCTTCCTGAGTGCCCGTGCGAGCATACAACCACACTTATTTCCCTGCTCAAAAAAATTTATGGGACATGTATCTAAACTGTTTATGGGTTTGGCGGTCTAAAAGGTCAGGAACAGTTCTCGCGGCTCGGTAAGTTTCTTCAGTGCTTCACGGCCCCGTTTGCCTTATGCTGGAGTTCGGCCTTTTGAAGAGCAGTGTGTACTCTTTGGAAGTCTGCCTGGTGTGCCTTCTTAAGTCTGGACCCTTGGGAGATCAGCTCTCCCCTGACCACTGCTTTATGGGCTTCCCATACTACACCCTCCTTGATGTCTTCCGTGGAATTTTCTCTAAAGTAGTGGGTTAAGGTGTCAGTTACCCCCTTCACCGCCACCACATCGTCTAGCAAATTTTTGTTCAGCCTCCACGTCAAGGCCCTATGAGTGCCTGATGGTAGGGTGAAGGCGATTGTGACTAGAGCATGGTCAGAGATGGTGATGTTGCCAATGGACGCAGACTGCAGGAGCTCCAGGATAGTGTGGTCCACATATATGTGGTCTATACGTGTGTACACATCATGTACCTTGGAATAGTAGCTGAAGTCTCAATCCGAGGGGTGTAGTACCCTCCATCTATCTATCAAGCTGTAAGATTGGAGTGTCTTGTGAAAGTGCTTAAGAAATGCATAGGAGTGTGGGGGTCTCGCATGGGATGTGTCGAGCAAGGGGTCTGGGCTGATATTAAAGTCTCCCCTCAGGATCAAGAGGCCTTCCCTAAAGTCGGCCAGTTGCTCCAAAGTCGAGTCAATGAAGGTGAGTTGATTGGCGTTAGGGGCATAGATTGTTGCAAATGTATACGTTTGTCCAACTATACTGCCCTTCAGGAAGACGTATCTACCCAAGGGGGATCATTTTATTACCGGTGGCCTGGAAGGGTCAAGACTTGTGTATTGTGATGGCTGTCCCCCTAGATTTAGATATCAGGGAGGTGCTGAGGAACCACTGATTAAAAAGGTGAGTGGGTAACTTGGGAAGTGACTGGGGTGTGAAGTGGGTGTCCTGTAGGAAGACCACCTGTGCCTTTAACCGTTTTAATTCCCACCATAATTTGCTACATTTGTGTGGGGAGCAGAGGCCCCTAACATTATATGAGCTTATCTGTAAAGCAGCCATGGAGAGGTCTGGAGATGTTCGAGGTGCCAAGGTCGGCGGTGTGCTCGTCGCGGGTGATAATGTGGCAGGTCGCTCTTGGGAGAGGGAGAGGGGAGAGGGGAGAGGAGTGAAGGAGAAGAGGAGAGGAGGGAGGAAGAAAGAAGAAGACATGTGAAGCAAGTATCAAAGACATAACAAACAAAACAAAATGGCCGGAGCCATCTCAACATGTGAGACATCTGAGGTACGTGTTCGGAACCCCCCCTGACCCGAGATCCCAATGGGGATCAGTACTCAGAAAAGGGTGGCCTACGTGGGGTACGTGAGCCAACATGGCAGGAAGGCGGGGGCGCCGCCCCATCCACCACATCTAACAATGTGCAGCAGAGGAGGGAGATGTGGGGTTAGCCACCCTTAACAGCTTCTCAGGTAGTGTGGGTTTAGCTAGGTATACTGCAAATAGCCAGAATGCAACTAGTGCGTGTGGGTCCCCATCCTACTCTACCAATCAGGTAGACAAGTAGGAAGTCCAATTTGTTAGGTAGAGTAGGTGTGAGTGAGCAGGGCTCATCTCCAGCATCACAGGGAAATCCAAGGCATGGCAAGTAAGAGAGGTTCTCTCAAAAAAGAGGGGGGGCCAAGTACAAGGATACGGGCAGAGTTGCTTTGTCAGTCTCTCGTGGGGGCCGGGCCTGGTGAGGAGTCAGAGGGGTAATTTCTACGGTCCCTTCTGCGGTTTCTACGCTTGGCTGGCAGCCACAGTTGGGGTGGTGGTAGCCTGGCGGCTGGAAAGTCTGATCTTCCCCGCCAGTCTGGGAAGTCCACAGGGTCTAGCCTGAGAGGACAAAAAATTTGGCAGGTCATCCTTGGTGCGGAGAGTCACAGTTTTACCATCCTTGGTGACTTGGAGGAAGAAGAGGAAACCCCAGTGGTATGGCAGGCCTGCATCTTGAATGCCTACCAGAAGGGGGCGAAGTGACCTGCGTTGCATGAGGGTTCGCCTGGAAATATCCTGGTAAAAAGCTAAGTGCGCGCCATCAAAGTCAAAGTAGGGCTTGCCACGCATTTTCTGCATGATGCGGTCTTTAAGCGTGTATTTGTGTAACTTACATATGATGTCCCTTGGGGTATTCACATCTTAGCATGGGGGCTTAAGAGCCCTGTGTGCACGATCTATCTCAATGGTAGCTGTGGCAGGTAGACCTAGTATTTCCTTAAAGATGCCCTCCAGGATAGGAACAATGTCCTTAGCGCCCGTCGCTTCAGGCAAGCCTCTGATTGTGATGTTGGCCCTGCGACTGCGATTCTCCATGTCGTCCAACTGACAGAGCAGGGACTCAATCTAGTGGTCTTGTGCAGTACATTTGTCCTGCAGCATGGAGATAACTGGGAGGGTTTCCTCAAATCTTTGCTCCAGGGATTCCATTCTGCCCCCCAAGTGTGAGGTGTCAGCTCTAAGTTGCTCAATGTCCTCCTTGAGGGCATTCTCCACCCTGTCTGCAAAGCGCTCCAGGTCATCCCTGGTAGGGAGAGACCAAATACGGCATCTAATGTCCGCATCATCTAGAGGGTCTGGGGATTCAGTGATCCAGTGATGTGGGGGAGCCTGGGGAGGTAGGGGGGGCCGATTCACTCCCCGACCTCGGGGATGGTATAGGGGAGCTTGTAGGCTGTTGAGGCCGGGCGGCGGCGTTCTGTGAGGCCTTGGTTGATTTCTGGGCCTTCGCGGCCGGCGCCATCTTTGGAGCCTCGCGGCTCTGCCTGTGTGTCCCGGGCAAGAAGGAATCTAGCTGCTCCTGTCTTGTTTGGTCGTTCTGCGGTGGCTGTGAGGATGCTCGGCTCCTCTTGGACATGCTAGGAGTCGGCTGGGGTGAGTATTTCCCATGTGGTGGTGATATAGTCCGACGGTGGGACGGAGCTGCAGAGACACGCGTCCTCACTCCTCCATTGCCAGGACATGCACTATTCATCCAACATGGCTCCAGAGTTAAACAAGAAAGCACATCTGAAATTAAGGGTCTTTTAACCCTGATTTCCACACTCAAATCTACCCATTAGCTCACTTTAGACATTATCACATTAGTGGAATTATCTAACACTCGTCGGCACCTTTTACGTTTGTTTGCGGACTACTCTCTGGTAGCTAGGGATAAAATGCAGCATCTTTATTACTCCCAGGCCAATAAGTGTGGCAGACACCTTTCCTATGTTATTCACCCTAGACAACCCTGACAAATGACTCCTTTTATTCTTTACTCCTTCAACACTAAAATGTATAAAAACTCAGAGATTGCATCTGAATTCTGGCAGTATTATTCTGCCTTATATAATCTGAACTCCCAAACCAGTTTTCCTCCTGCCCATCCACTCCATCAGATATGCTGTCTTATATTCAGGAGACAGCTCTAACCACTATTCCTGAAATAGATGTTTCTGGATAAGAAAACCCCACTGACAGACAGAGTTTTTACAGGTCATTAATAGACTTAAAAATGGAAAGAGCCCCAGCCCTGACGGGTTCTCTCCTCATTTTTTAAAGACCTTTGCACCTCTCTTGGCTCCAACCTTATTTGGGCTATTGACGAATCTCACCCTCCCTCTTCCCTTCTCTTCCAAGCCTAATTCACAGTTCTACCTAAACCAGGGACAGACTGCTCTATCTGCAGTAACTACAGACCTATCTTCTTATTAAATGTGGATCTGAAATTGTTTGCCAAAATTATCACTAACTGTTTGTCACCCTTGCTGCCAGATATCATTCATAGAGACCAAGTGGGTTTCATCCCTGGATGCAAGGCCGGGGACAACACAACTAAGACACTCCATCTCATCTAATTTGTCCAATGTAATAATATCCCAGCTTGCCTTCACTCATGCGATGCAGAGAAGGCCTTGGTTAGGGTTAATTAGTCTTTTCTCCATCATGCTTTAATTCAAATAGGCTTGGGTCCTTGGATGCTCACTCGCATCATGTCACTGTACTCCACACCCTCAACCATGGTAATAGTCAATGATATCTGATGTGATGGATTTACCATCACAAAAGGTACCCACCAGGGCTGCCCACTTACACCTCTCCTATTTGCAATCATTTTTGAACATCTGGCTCAAACTATCTGTCACAATTCCTCCATAAATGGAATCCACACCCCTTCAGCTAGCTGCAAATTATCTTTATATGCAGATGATCTTCAATTGTATGTCACCCAACCACATATTAGCATCTCCTCCAAATTAGCCAAAAAACATAAGATTACATTATTCAACTTTGAATAGAATATTGCCAAAATGGAAGCTTTAAATCTCTTTACCGCCCGCTTCCCTATCCACTCTTAAAATTAATTTCCAATTCCATTGGCAGCCCAGAGTAATTGTCCACTTAGGTACAGTGATCCCAGCGAGTTTAGAATATCTATATGCTCTTAATTATAGTCTACTTCTTACAAAAATACAGAGGTCTTTGGAATCATGGCGAGACTTGCAAATTCAGTGGTTTGGCTGCATCAACATGGGGGAGGTCTCAGCACTACTAAAATCTCATGCAACCTGCTTTTGTTTTTTTTCTGTCATATTTCTGGGATGAGGAGCTGTAATGTACAGTTGGACCCATGTCTTTTTTGATATTATGAAATTCCAATTATAGACCTACTATAAGTTTTATATGGATCCAGTCTAGTGCATAGACCTCTGATGGAATTTGAGAAGTGTGTCTTCTCTCAGAGGTATCCCACCACACTATATCATCTAAATTAATTTTGGCCCACAATCATAGCACACTCCCTATATACACCAAAATATGGTCCAGGGAGCTGGGGTTTGAGATCCCTGCCAGAGATTGGAACATTGCATTTCTCTTCACCCACAAATCCTCAATCTCACATATGCTCAAGAAAAGACTTAAGCCTCGTACACACTATTGGATTTTCATCAGGGAATTGTGTGATGACAGACTGTTTGCCTAAAATCCAACCATTAGTACGCTCCTTCAGACAATTGTTGCCCAACTTTCTGCCAACAAATGTTGTATGGCAGGCTACACACGATCAGATTGTTGGCCAACAGAGCATCAGACTTTTGTCCGAAGGGCGTGTCCCAGGAACTTGTCTTGCATACAAATGGTACACAATTGTTGGCCAACAAACACGAACGTAGTGACGTACTACGTGGAATTTCAGCTCTTGAGTGCCACCCTTTGGGCACCTTCTGCTAATGTTGTGTTTGGTGGTCATTGATTCTGAGCATGCGTGTTTGTACTTTGGACTTTTGTGTGACGGACTTGTGTACACAATATACGAAAATCTGACAACAGACCGTTGTCAAAAATTTACTAGCCTGCCATCCAGACAACAATTGTCTGAAGGAGCGTACTAACGTTCGGATTTTAGGCAGTCTGTCATCACACAATTCCCTGTCGAAAATCCGATTGTGTGTACAAGGCTTAATAAATTACTTTTCAGGTGGTACCATGACCCAGTTTCTATAAACTAACTTTTCCATACATCTTCAATCATCCACTGGCATTGTCACAGAGAAAGAGGAGTGTACCTGCACATCTGGTAGGTTTGTGACCAGATCTTCCCATTTTGGTCTATGATCTTTCAGATATATGCAGATGTCTATGACAAGTCTCTTACTCCTTCCCCAACCATAGTTCTATTATCTATTTTACCAGGCTCAATCAAATCTTAGAAATTAAGTCTTTTAAGATTTTTCCTTTCAGCAGCTATATTTCCAGATTTTGGAAATCCACAATCTTCATTTTTTTGGCCCTCTGGGTGGACATAATCAATGACACAATGCTAATGGAGGAAATGCAGGCTAAAGATACTTGGGAAAAATGTACCACCCTATGGCACATCTGGTTGCACTACCCCACTTCTGAGAAACTACAGAATAAACTCAAACAATAAGCCTGGGCCATTTTGTGATATTAAATAGGAGTATTCATATCCACTATATATTATTCTCTCACTCTTCTGCATCTCTTCACTTTTCTTTTTCTTCTATTGTCCCCCTCTCTCTTTATTTCCCTGATGGGTATTATCATTCATTGTTTATCCCATGTTATTTGAAATTACATTGATTATTCATTTTCATAATTGCCCTGATGGTATAGATGTCACCCACACCTTTTATCCTAGACCCAGATGGCAATCCGAAGAAATCCCCATTTCCATATTAGTAATTGATATTGAATAATGTGTCAATATTGACTGACAGCTATCCTTGTGTGATCAATGTCAAGTTGTATTCACAATTTCAATGTGGATTTTTTTTTTCTTTCTACACTACTTTTGTAATTTTTGAAACCTTGTTAAAAAAATATATATTTACCAAAAAATCCCTCCAATTGTGTCCTGTAAATCCTCATCTCTTTTCACCACCAGTAGCCCATTATTGTTATATTATTGTGTCTATTTATATTTTCTTGGTCTTCCAATTTGCACAGTGTGGTACGGCGTGAGTTAGCCATATGTTTAGTAATTTCTTTAAGTTTCTGTGTGGCCTGGTTGTGAGAGTCAAGCCAAGCTTTGGTGCCCTCTACCCTGGTCAAGAGGTGAGCGAAGTCCAAAGGCATAGCTGACTTCTCTTTAATAAAACAGCTTTCTAAGGTCCAAAGCATAGTGACAATTTCATGTTTAAGTGGTAAGCTTTTTACCAGACCCACGATCTCAGAGGTACAGTGGTCTACATTCTGCAGTGTCTACAGAGGGCTCTGAATAAAAAGAAGGCATCAATGAAACATGTCTATAGGAGCTACAACAGAGCAAGACAATCCCGTGGCCTTTTGGCACAGAGTGCTGATACTAGTCCCCAGTGCTTTCTTGTCCAGGGCAATATAATGTTTAATGGAACTGGATGATGGGGTTTGTATAGTATCTAGTCAGAGACCCCATTTCCCTATTTCAGTGGTGGTTGATTGTTGGTAGGGATGAGCTTCGTGTTCGAGTCGAACCCATGTTCGACTCGAACATCGGCTGTTCGGTCGTTCGCCAAATTGCGAACGATATGGGCCGTTCGCGCCAAATTCGTGTGGCGCGTCACGGCCCATAATTCACTGCGGCATCGCAGTGCATTGCTTGCTGATGATTGGCCAAGCATGCACTATGACCCGCATGCTTGGCCAATCACAGCGCCGCCTGAACAGAGAGCCGTAATTGGCCAAAGCCAAGGAGGCTTTGGCCAATTATGGCTCAGGGGATTTAGTACACGCCCCACACTATATAAGGCCGCCTGCACGGCGGCCCTGTGCAGTGTGTTCCGGTGTGCTGAGAGATAGAGAGAGAGAGAGACAGTGTCATTTCATTTGAGTTAGCTAGATTAGGCAAAACAGTCAGTCAGTTAGCTGCACTTAAAGTGTATTGTGTATATATATGCATCCCAGGTGTTGCATATATATATATATATATATATATACACTGTATTCAGTTTAGCTAGATCCGTTCCTGTTATCTTCTAGACTATTTACATTTAGTGGCGTCCTGCTCACAGTGTTCAGCTAGATCCGTTCCTGTTATCTTCCTACTGACAGGCAGGCTTGTCTTGTTACAGTATTTACAGCTACCTAAAGAAAATTACTGGTGTTCTTTTGATCCTATTAGTACCACGGTCAGGCAGCTAGACTATTTACATTTAGTGCAGTGCGTCCTGCTCACAGTGTTCAGCTAGATCCGTTCCTGTTATCGTCCTACTGACAGGCAGGCTTGTCTTGTTACAGTATATAAAGCTACCTGAAGAAAATTACTGGTGTTCTTTTGATCCTATTAGTACCACGGTCAGGCAGCTAGACTATTTACATTTAGTGCAGTGCGTCCTGCTCACAGTGTTCAGCTAGATCCATTCCTGTTATCGTCCTACTGACAGGCAGGCTTGTCTTGTTACAGTATATAAAGCTACCTGAAGAAAATTACTGGTGTTCTTTTGATCCTATTAGTACCACGGTCAGGCAGCTAGACTATTTACATTTAGTGCAGTGCGTCCTGCTCACAGTGTTCAGCTAGATCTGTTCCTGTTATCTTCCTACTGACAGGCAGGCTTGTCTTGTTACAGTATAGAAAGCTACCTGAAGAAAATTACTGGTGTTCTTTTGATCCTATTAGTACCACGGTCAGGCAGCTAGACTATTTACATTTAGTGCAGTGCGTCCTGCTCACAGTGTTCAGCTAGATCCGTTCCTGTTATCGTCCTACTGACAGGCAGGCTTGTCTTGTTACAGTATATAAAGCTACCTGAAGAAAATTACTGGTGTTCTTTTGATCCTATTAGTACCACGGTCAGGCAGCTAGACTATTTACATTTAGTGCAGTGCGTCCTGCTCACAGTGTTCAGCTAGATCTGTTCCTGTTATCTTCCTACTGACAGGCAGGCTTGTCTTGTTACAGTATATAAAGCTACCTGAAGAAAATTACTGGTGTTCTTTTGATCCTATTAGTACCACGGTCAGGCAGCTAGACTATTTACATTTAGTGCAGTGCGTCCTGCTCACAGTGTTCAGCTAGATCTGTTCCTGTTATCTTCCTACTGACAGGCAGGCTTGTCTTGTTACAGTATATAAAGCTACCTGAAGAAAATTACTGGTGTTCTTTTGATCCTATTAGTACCACGGTCAGGCAGCTAGACTATTTACATTTAGTGCAGTGTGTCCTGCTCACAGTGTTCAGCTAGATCCCTTCCTGTTATCTTCCTACTGACAGGCAGGCTTGTCTTGTTACAGTATATAAAGCTACCTGAAGAAAATTACTGGTGTTCTTTTGATCCTATTAGTACCACGGTCAGGCAGCTAGACTATTTACATTTAGTGCAGTGCCCTGCTCACAGTGTTCAGCTAGATCCCTTCCTGTTATCTTCCTACTGACAGGCAGGCTTGTCTTGTTACAGTATATAAAGCTACCTGAAGAAAATTACTGGTGTTCTTTTGATTCTATTAGTACCACAGCCAGGCAGCTAGACTATTTACATTTAGTGCAGTGCGTCCTGCTCACAGTGTTCAGCTAGATCTGTTCCTGTTATCTTCCTACTGACAGGCAGGCTTGTCTTGTTACAGTATACAAAGCTACCTGAAGAAAATTACTGGTGTTCTTTTGATCCTATTAGTACCACGGTCAGGCAGTTAGACTATTTACATTTAGTGCAGTGCGTCCTGCTCACAGTGTTCAGCTAGATCAGTTCCTGTTATCTTCCTACTGACAGGCAGGCTTGTCTTGTTACAGTATATAAAGCTACCTGAAGAAAATTACTGGTGTTCTTTTGATCCTATTAGTACCACGGTCAGGCAGCTAGACTATTTACATTTAGTGCAGTGCCCTGCTCACAGTGTTCAGCTAGATCCGTTCCTGTTATCTTCCTACTGACAGGCAGGCTTGTCTTGTTACAGTATATAAAGCTACCTGAAGAAAATTACTGGTGTTCTTTTGATCCTATTAGTACCACGGTCAGGCAGCTAGACTATTTACATTTAGTGCAGTGCGTCCTGCTCACAGTGTTCAGCTAGATCTGTTCCTGTTATCTTCCTACTGACAGGCAGGCTTGACTTGTTACAGTATATAAAGCTACCTGAAGAAAATTACTGGTGTTCTTTTGATCCTATTAGTACCACGGTCAGGCAGCTAGACTATTTACATTTAGTGCAGTGTGTCCTGCTCACAGTGTTCAGCTAGATCCCTTCCTGTTATCTTCCTACTGACAGGCAGGCTTGTCTTGTTACAGTATATAAAGCTACCTGAAGAAAATTACTGGTGTTCTTTTGATCCTATTAGTACCACGGTCAGGCAGCTAGACTATTTACATTTAGTGCAGTGCCCTGCTCACAGTGTTCAGCTAGATCCCTTCCTGTTATCTTCCTACTGACAGGCAGGCTTGTCTTGTTACAGTATATAAAGCTACCTGAAGAAAATTACTGGTGTTCTTTTGATTCTATTAGTACCACAGCCAGGCAGCTAGACTATTTACATTTAGTGCAGTGCGTCCTGCTCACAGTGTTCAGCTAGATCTGTTCCTGTTATCTTCCTACTGACAGGCAGGCTTGTCTTGTTACAGTATACAAAGCTACCTGAAGAAAATTACTGATGTTCTTTTGATCCTATTAGTACCACGGTCAGGCAGTTAGACTATTTACATTTAGTGCAGTGCGTCCTGCTCACAGTGTTCAGCTAGATCAGTTCCTGTTATCTTCCTACTGACAGGCAGGCTTGTCTTGTTACAGTATATAAAGCTACCTGAAGAAAATTACTGGTGTTCTTTTGATCCTATTAGTACCACGGTCAGGCAGCTAGACTATTTACATTTAGTGCAGTGCCCTGCTCACAGTGTTCAGCTAGATCCGTTCCTGTTATCTTCCTACTGACAGGCAGGCTTGTCTTGTTACAGTATATAAAGCTACCTGAAGAAAATTACTGGTGTTCTTTTGATCCTATTAGTACCACGGTCAGGCAGCTAGACTATTTATATTTAGTGCAGTGCGTCCTGCTCACAGTGTTCAGCTAGATCCGTTTCTGTTATCTTCCTACTGACAGGCAGGCTTGTCTTGTTACAGTATATAAAGCTACCTGAAGAAAATTACTGGTGTTCTTTTGATCCTATTAGTACCACGGTCAGGCAGCTAGACTATTTACATTTAGTGTAGTGCGTCCTGCTCACAGTGTTCAGCTAGATCCGTTCCTGTTATCTTCCTACTGACAGGCAGGCTTGTCTTGTTACAGTATATAAATCTACCTGAAGAAAATTACTGGTGTTCTTTTGATCCTATTAGTACCACGGTCAGGCAGCTAGACTATATACATTTAGTGCAGTGCGTCCTGCTCACAGGGTTCAGCTAGATCCGTTCCTGTTATCTTCCTACTGACAGGCAGGCTTGTCTTGTTACAGTATATAAAGCTACCTGAAGAAAATTACTGGTGTTCTTTTGATCCTATTAGTACCACGGTCAGGCAGCTAGACTATATACATTTAGTGCAGTGCGTCCTGCTCACAGGGTTCAGCTAGATCCGTTCCTGTTATCTTCCTACTGACAGGCAGGCTTGTCTTGTTACAGTATATAAAGCTACCTGAAGAAAATTACTGGTGTTCTTTTGATCCTATTAGTACCACGGTCAGGCAGCTAGACTATTTACATTTAGTGCAGTGCGTCCTGCTCACAGTGTTCAGCTAGATCCGTTCCTGTTATCTTCCTACTGACAGGCAGGCTTGTCTTGTTACAGTATATAAAGCTACCTGAAGAAAATTACTGGTGTTCTTTTGATCCTATTAGTACCACGGTCAGGCAGCTAGACTATATACATTTAGTGCAGTGCGTCCTGCTCACAGGGTTCAGCTAGATCCGTTCCTGTTATCTTCCTACTGACAGGCAGGCTTGTCTTGTTACAGTATATAAAGCTACCTGAAGAAAATTACTGGTGTTCTTTTGATCCTATTAGTACCACGGTCAGGCAGCTAGATTATATACATTTAGTGCAGTGCGTCCTGCTCACAGGGTTCAGCTAGATCCGTTCCTGTTATCTTCCTACTGACAGGCAGGCTTGTCTTGTTACAGTATATAAAGCTACCTGAAGAAAATTACTGGTGTTCTTTTGATCCTATTAGTACCACGGTCAAGCAGCTAGACTATTTACATTTAGTGCAGTGCGCCTGCTCACAGTGTTCAGCTAGATCCCTTCCTGTTATCTTCCTACTGACAGGCAGGCTTGTCTTGTTACAGTATATAAAGCTACCTGAAGAAAATTACTGGTGTTCTTTTGATCCTATTAGTACCACGGTCAGGCAGCTAGACTATTTACATTTAGTGCAGTGCGTCCTGCTCACAGTGTTCAGCTAAAGATACCTGTAGAAGGTTGGTGGTGTTCTCATACTACAGGCAGGCAGTTGATTTTGCTAGCTGCAGTATCAGTACATATATATATATATATATATATATATATATATATATATATATCACAGCTTAGTGCAGCTACAGGCCATTAGTATGTCTGGAAGGCCAAGAAGGAGAGGCAGACAGTCACAAGCCAATAAGAGAGGGCAAGCAGGCTCTGTGTCTAGTGCTGGTCGTGGAGACGGTGCATCCTCATCAGCACGTGGCCATGGGACACGCTTGGCCTTTTTTTCGGCAGCTGGCCATGTTGAGCCGCAACATGCGGAAGACTTGGTCGAGTGGATGACCAAGCCGTCCTCATCCTCCTCATCCTCTCTCACCCATGCCCAGGGTGCTTTGTCTGGCAAAGCAGCGGCCTCTTCCCTCAATGTCATCAGTGACTCCTTCCATAGCTCCACCATGTCCTCCTGAGGAGTCCCTCGAACTGTTTGACCACAGTGTTGGGTACATGCTCCAGGAGGATGCCCAGCGTTTGGAAGGCTCTGATGATGATACTGAGCTCAATGAAGGCAGTAACATGAGCACGGACAGAGGGGGTGCCCAAGAAGAACAGCAATCTGGCAGTCATGCTCCCCCTGCTGCAGCATACTGCCAGGTTTGCTCCAGTGATGAGGAGGGAGGGGATGATGAGTTCACTGACTCAACGTGGGTGCCTGATAGGAGAGAGGAGGAGGAGGAGGAGGCGGCAAATCACCAACGAGGCAGGATGCCCTCCAGGGGCCAGCCTAAGGGCAGCACATTGACTGCATCACACACCAAAGCTCCACATGTGCAGGGCGCTGAAGTCTCTGCGCGTTATTCAAAAAGTTCTTTGGTGTGGGCCTTTTTTGAGACGAGTGCATCAGATCGCACCGCTGCTATTTGCAACATATGTCTCAAGCGTATCTCACGTGGCCAAAACATCTCCCGCTTGGGTACCACATGCTTGACCAGACATATGTTGACCTGCCATGCAGTTCAACATATATCTAAAAGACCCACACCAAAGAACAAAGAGGACATCTCCTTGCTCCTCATCAGCTGAGATTTCCAACCCCACTAGACCTTCAGTCCTCTCTGAGACCTGCACTGAGAGGAATGAAGGTGTAGAATTAGGTGTGTCACAATCAAGTACTTGTGGGCAATCTGCTTTTGGTACACCGACGTCAGATTGTACCAGGCAAATTTCCCTGCCCCAGCTGCTGCACCGCCGAAAGAAGTTTGCTCCCAGCCATCCACATGCCCAGCGGTTGAATGCTAGCTTGGCAAAATTGCTAGCACTTCAACTGCTGCCTTTTCAGTTGGTAGACTCTGCCCCCTTCCGTGAGTTTATGGAATGTGCGGTTCCTCAGTGGCAGGTACCCAAACGCCACTTTTTCTCACGGAAGGCGATTCCAGCTCTCTACCGGCATGTGGAAGGCAATGTCCATGCCTCGCTGGACAGGGTGGTCAGCGGTAAGGTGCATATTACCGCTGACTTATGGTCCAGCAGGCATGGACAGGGACGTTACCTAAGTTTCACGGCGCATTGGGTGACTCTGCTGGCAGCTGGGAAGGATGCAGGACAAGGTGCAGTAGTGTTGGAGGTTGTTCCACCACCACGCCTCCAAAATGCTAATGATTGTGACACACCTCTCTCCTCCACCCCCTCCTCTTCTTATTCCTCCATGGCCTCTTCCTTGGAACCAGCTGTGCTCCGTAGTCGTTCAAGGGGCTACGCAAGTACGCAGGCCAAAAGATGCCATGCGGTGCTTGAGCTGGTGTGCTTGGGGGACAGGAGCCACACTGGGGCAGAGGTTCTGTCAGCTCTGCAGGGGCAGGTTCAGAGGTGGTTGACGCCACGCCAACTTAAGGCAGGAATGGTGGTTTGCGACAATGGCACCAACCTCCTCTCTGCCCTCCGACAGGGACAAATGACCCATGTGCCCTGTTTGGCTCACGTCCTTAACTTGGTGGTGCAGCGGTTCTTGGGCAGGTACCCGGGCTTACAGGATGTCCTGAGGCAGGCCAGGAAAGTCTGTGTGCATTTCCGCCGGTCATATAATGCCAGTGCTCGGCTGACAGACCTCCAAAAGGAGTTTAACCTGCTCAAGAACCGCCGAATCTGTGACATGCCCACCAGGTGGAACTCAACGTTGGCCATGCTGCAGCGGCTGCACACGCAGCAGAGGGTCATCAATGAGTACCTGTGCGACTATGGCACCAGGACAGGGTCAGGGGAGCTTGGTTTTTTTCCCCACGCCAGTGGGCCATGATCAGGGATGCATGCACTGTCCTGTCACCATTTGAGTAGGCCACGAGGATGGTGAGCAGTGACAGTGCATGCATCAGTGACACTGTCCCCCTTGTCCACCTGTTGGAGCACACGCTGCGTGGAATAATGGACAGGGCACTTGAGGCAGAACAGAGGCAGGAAGAGGAGGACTTCCTTAGCTCTCAAGGCCCCCTTTATCCAGACAGTGTTCCTGCTTGCCCGCCGATCACACAGGAAGAGGACGAGGAGGAGGAGGAGGAGGAGGAAGATTGTGTCAGTATGGAGGTGGAGCCTGGCACTCAGCATCAGTAGCAGTCTTTAAGGGATCAGTCCCAAGAAACACATGGACTTGTACGTGGCTGGGAGCAGGTGGCTGCGGACCATGTCGTCCTTAGTGACCCAGAGGTCTCCGGACCGAATGCCTCAGCAAACCTACGCTGCATGGCCTCCCTGATCCTGCAAAGCCTGCGTAAGGATCCTCGTATTCGTGGTATCAAGGAGAAGGACCAATATTGGCTGGCAACCCTCCTTGATCCACGTTACAAGGGTAAGGTTGCGGACCTTATCTTGCCATCGCAGAGGGAGCAGAGGATGAAACATCTTCGGGAGGCCTTGCAGAAAGGTCTGTGCAATGCGTTGCCAGAGACTGGGAGGTTACAAACTCCTGTTTCTGGACAACGTGTTGCTGAGGCTTCGGTCAGTCAAAGAAGGAGCGGTGGAGAAGGTGGCCGTCTGACCGATGCGTTCAGACAATTTTTTGGTCCGCAGCCCCAAGGTATGATCGGTTCCAGCAACCATCGCCAGCGTCTGTTTTACATGGTGCAGGAATACCTAGGGGCAAGATCAGACTTGGACACCTTTCCCACCGAAAATCCTCTGGGTTACTGGGTCTTGAGGATGGATCACTGGCCAGAGCTTGCACAGTATGCAATTGAGCTACTGGCCTGTCCTGCATCCAGCGTTCTTTCGGAACGCACATTCAGTGCTGCTGAAGGCGTGGTAACCGATCACAGGGTGCGTCTGTCCACCGACTCGGTCGATCGACTGACCTTCATAAAAATGAATCAGTCTTGGATCACCACCAGCTACCAAGCACCTGATGCTGATGTAACCGAATAATTTTTTTTGAAATCTCAGATCCCTTCAAAGACTGCCTATGCTGATGCTGAGTGACTATCCCTGAGTAATTATCCTCTTCCTCCTCAATCATCACGCTGATAGCTTGTAAGAACATTTTTGGTTCTGGGCGCCACCACCAGTGCCTAAGGCACAATTTTTCAGCCCCTGTTTAACAGGGGCGTGTAATTAAAATTTTTGATGTATTACTTTGCAGCAGGGCTCGTTCCTGCATTCCAACTAGAGTGTCTGTGAGGGGTTGCAGTGTTGTGGCACCAGCAACAGTGCCTAAGGCCTATTTTTTTCTGCCCCTGTTTAACAGGGGCGTGTAATTACAATTTTTGATGCAATACTTTGCAGCAGGGCTCGTTCCTGCATTCCAACTAGAGTGTCTGTGAGGGGTTGCAGTGTTGTGGCACCAGCACCAGTGCCTAAGACCCATTTTTTCTGCCCCTGTTTAACAGGGGCGTGTAATTACAATTTTTGATGCAATACTTTGCAGCAGGGCTCGTTCCTGCGTTCCAACTAGAGTGTCTGTGAGGGGTTGCAGTGTTGTGGCACCAGCACCAGTGCCTAAGGCCCAATTTTTCTGCCCCTGTCTAACAGGGGCGTGTAATTACAATTTTCGATGCAATACTTTGCAGCAGGGCTCGTTCCTGCGTTCCAACTAGAGTGTCTGTGAGGGGTTGCAGTGTTGTGGCACCAGCACCAGTGCTTAAGGCCCAATTTTTCAGCCCTTGTTTAACAGGGGCGTGTAATTACAATTTTTGATGCAATACTTTGCAGCAGGGCTCGTTCCTGCGTTCCAACTAGAGTGTCTGTGAGGGGTTGCAGTGTTGTGGCACCAGCACCAGTGCCTAAGGCCTAATTTTTCAGCTACTGTTCAACAGGGGCATGTAATTACAATTCTTGATCTAATATTTCACAGCAGGGCCCTGTGAGGGCTTACAGTGTTGTGGCCACAGCAACACCTAAGGCCCAAATTTCTGCTGAGTATATAGGGCAGGACCCTACTTTCAAACATCTAACTTACAAACGACTCCTACTTGCAAACGGAAGGAGACAACAGGAAGTGAAATTAAATCTACCCCTAGGAAGGGAAATTCTCTCCTGTAAGAGTTAATATAGGAAAAACATTTCTCCTGTCCACTGATGCTTTCCAATCCTTGTTCCACAAAAAAACCCAAATTTTCAAAAAACATTTTTCATTGGGACAAAAAGTGAGGTGAAATCTTCTGAAGAGGAGGAAAGACAGCAAAACAAATGTCACAGGGGTAATAACCCTTCCCTATGTTTTCCAAAAAGCTTAAAAAAGATTTTTTGGCTGGAGCTAAACACGTTAAAAATGTACCCGTTGAAAATTATAAAGAGATTCTACTTAACAACAAACCTACAGTCCCTGTCTTGTTTGCACCACCTGTATACTGCTGTTTAGATTATATAGGGCCTGGTGGCCCCACACCTTTCCTTATTTTAATTTGGGTGCGGGGTTCCCCTTAATATCCATACAAGACCCAAAGGGCCTGGTAATGAACTTGGGGGTACCCATGCCGTTTGTCTCACTGATTTTCATCCATATTGCCAGGACCCGACATTACATTATACCCGCAAGCAGTTTTAAATGAGATTTTTTCCTTTAAAAATGACATTTGGTGCAGGGACTGTTCTAAACACGGGAAACAGGCGTCACTTTACAGGCATACTATAGACACCCCCCAGGTACGATATTTAAAGGAATATTTCACTTTTTTTTTTTTACTTTAAGCATCATTAAAATCACTGCTCCCGAAAAAACGGCCGTTTTTAAAAGTTTTTTTTGCATTGATACATGTCCCCTGGGGTAGGACCCGGGTCCCCAAACCCTTTTTAGGACAATACCATGCAAATTTGCCTTTAAAATGAGCACTTTTGATTTCGAACGTTCGAGTCCCATAGACATCAATGGGGTTCTAACGTTCGTGCGAACTTTCGGTCCGTTCGCAGGTTCTGGTGCTAACCGAACCGGGGGGTGTTCGGCTCATCCCTCATTGGTGGGAGAATGCAGCTGTAGAAAGGCAAAAACTCAAGAGTCAGTGTTGGTGCTCAGCTTAGATGCTTCTGTTCGATGATATGCACAGGCCACACCCAATGTAATATTATTTATAACAATACATTGAAATCCTTTTTATTTTTAGCTTATGAGCAACAGACCAAAATGGCTGCATGATAAACTGGCTTCTCTCCATCTGGGTGTGCTTTCAGCTTAGTCAACTTCAGTTGCACCTGTTTGCTCTCAACTGAACCCCATATCACCCTGACCCCTTGGGACTTCATCTGAGTTGTCTCTGGTGCTCGATCTCACTCTGGTAGAGCTTATAACCTGTCATGGCATGCCTTAGAGACACATGATTAATCATGACCATCACTGACAGGCATATGAGCATAATTAGCTTCCACTTCCCATTGCAGTGCCAGCTAGCTGACTCCTCTTGACCCCATGTGAAACTGCTACTATCTAGGATGCCCGACTCTGGCGACTCCACCACCCACATAGCTCTTACTGATCACAGACAAGACCTCATCAGGCCCCAGGCTGCCCCGGGAAGACAGTCGTCACAGCACCAGCAGTGACTGGGATCCTAAATACATAGCTGGCTCTCCTTCCTGAGGAGCATTGATTGCCTCATCTCCTCATTGGTTATATCCTATCTGCCAGACCTTGCAGTGGTAACAGCTGCTTAACACCCTGGGAACTCCATCACAGTGTTCCTACTGCCACCTTGGGCACACCAGACTTGAAAAGATACCCGTCTCTGAGAATAATAGAGACTCAGGGGGGTTGATTTACTAAAGGCAAATATACTGTACACTACAAGTGCATTTGGTCTAGATATGAGGGGAAGCTCTGAAATGAGGTGAAGTTCTGCTGTTTTCTATCATCCAATCATGTACAAACAAAAATGTTGTTTATTATTTTATATTTTTTTATAAGTATTCTTTACAAAGTGAAGTTTTACCTCATTTACTAAGTTCTAGAGCAAGTACAAGGAAAATAAAAAACAGCATTTTTGTTTGTACATGATTGGTTGATAGAAACCAGCAGAACTCCCCCTCATTTCAGAGCTTCCCCTCAGATCTAGACCAAATGTACTTGCAGTGCACGGTATATTTGCCTTTAGTAAATCAACCCCACAGTGTTACTTACTGTATACTATTGGTGACCCGCTCCTTCTACCAAGCTTAGGAACAGTTACAGTGCAGCAGCCATTTTAGTGAGGACACCTACAACAATTAACTTAAAACACAACTTACAGTTTTTCAGCTTTTACACTGCAAACACTGATGGTGTCACTCTGGGGCATACCTTAAGCAACAAATCATCTGTTACATTCCCCTGTGATATTTTAACCACTGTACAAAATATAGCAACACTATTATACAGTTACCCTCACTATCTGTCACACATATCATTTCACACAATTGCTTCATTATTCAATAGCACCTCACTACTACAATCAGAGACCTACAAGTGGACATTACACTTAAGCCTGGGGGGACACGTGGAGTACAGCCGCCATCTTAGCAGAGACATCCACAACACAGATCCTGACACGCTGTCTGACTCTCTCTACAGCATTTGCTGGTTCTGCAATACACATAGCCTTATATGCCCCTTGCTTCTGAGATCTTCTTGTGGTGCCCCTGCCACTGCATCTGGAATGCTAGACATTCCCTACTGCCTGGTACCCATTGCAGAATCCCCACAGTATCCTTGACACCTTGCAGTGCTTCAGCTCCACTATCTGTGTGCTATAGCATCCCTGCCATCATATTGGGAACATCCACACCCATAGATCCCTAGACCCTAGATATTATCGTGAAACCCATTTACTAAAAAATAACAAAGGCCATTTTTTAGTCACCAGGGTGAGTTTACCTTGGTCTGCTCCAAAAGTAGGATTTACTATAATATCCAAACTAAGAATCACTTTTGACATTTCTTCACTGCTGGTCACATGTCCATATACATACCTTTTAATTTTCCACCCATGACCCCCCTGGGTTGGCAGCAGTCTCCCCTTTGATCATTATGATTACTTACTCCATCTCTTCTGCTTCCTACAATTAAAGCATTGGCTTGCCACCTTACTCGTTAACAAAGATCTCACAAACCAGCTTTCACTTTTTGAACATATCTGCTATTATATGCCTCTCTCGCCCAAATTAATATCTATCATTTATTCACAATTAAACAATTCCAACAACCACATCAGTCACACATACTTTTCCAAATGTTAAAAAAAGACCTCTGGTATGCTAAAGACAGGAAAAATTGGCTTCAAATGGTCTACAATAGCCTCCTGCTTCATTAAATAAAGTACAACTGATTCCACATTCAAGACTGTTGTGAGATGGTACATGGTTCTGTCCCAATCAGCGCATCTTCACCCATCTCTTCCTGGTACATGCTTTTGTGGTTGCCCTGCGTCTGGAGATGTTTTGCATATGATGGACTTATCCCATGCTAGCAAGGTTCTGGACCAAACTTCTCAGGCTCTTGCAGTCTGTTTGGTTGCCCCTTCCCTAGAGATCGCTGGTATGTTATATTCCACCTTAAACCTTCAGGCCTCGCTATTGCATAACCACGCAATTGTCATTTAAAGTGCGACCACGCTGAAAGCTGAAAATTGGCCTGGGCAGGAAGGGGGTGAAAGTACCTTGTATTGAAGTAATTAAAAATCTGATTTGAAAAACAAACTATCATCCTCAAATCAGAGCATTATAATTCACATCTTAATTAATTTTATGTTCAATTAAGACAAAATTTAGATTGAGATTTTTAATTTAATTTCATGAGGTAAATAGAGACGTATTTCTGATTAAATTTGCAGATGAGCATAGATTTGCATTTATGCATTGTACAATTTCTGAAAATCATATATTTATCATATGTATAAAGACAATTCACTTACTTTGTGCATTCCCTAGGCAGATACAACATTTAAATATTTACTAAAGTCATAAAGATTTTTTTTATTAACTCTGCTTTCTTGCATTAATAATTATGATGATTCAAACAGTATGCATGGCTAACACTAACAGGGTTTTTTAATATCTAGTTAGCTATAAACTACTGAATAGCCTTAAAATTGTTTAAAAACAAAACACAATAAATATTAGCTTGAGTTGGTCAGAAATATTTCAAGGGGCATCATTTTGCTGAGTACAATAACCTATATAACAATAGAAATCAATCAGAATTGATCTTTTTGATTTTACCAATCTGTTATTGGTAAATGTCACACTCACCTCTTCCATATTCAAGTGTCAGGTCTTATTCGTTGCACAAGGCTGTTGGCATGCAAAATGCTCAAATGCTTGGCATTTGAGCAATGTTTCACCATGTTAGCTTATTACCTCCTTGTGTCTCCTAATGACTTCCTGTGCATGTCTCCAGTGATCCTCTGTGACACTGGAATGTTCTAAAAGTCCCCAGTGTTCCTCACTCCAGCCTTCCTCTGTGACTCTGTGTGCATTCTAACCTTCAATCTGCCACCAGTGCCTTCCATCCCAGCACCTGTGTTCCTCAGCCTGTAACCAGCATACCTGCAACTTCTTAGTGCACACCATTTAATATCCTGTCTTCCTTCACCTTTGTGACCCCCTGTGCATTTTAGTCAATAACCTGCTTCCCAGCACTAGGGATGAGCCGAACACCCCCCGGTTCGGTTTGTACCAGAACCTGCGAACGGACCGAAAGTTTGCGCAAACTTTAGAACCCTATTAAAGTCTATGGGACTCGAACGTTCAAAATCAAAAGTGCTAATTTTAAAGGCTAATATGCAAGTTATTGTCCTAAAAAGGGTTTGGGGACCCGGGTCCTGCCCCAGGGGACATGTATCAATGCAAGAAAACTTTTAAAAATGGGCAGTGATTTTAATGATGCTTACAGTGAAAAAAAAGGTGAAATATTCCTTTAAATATCATACCTGGGGGGGTGTCTATAGTATGCCTGTAAAGTGGCGCGTGTTTCCCGTGCTTAGAACAGTCCCTGCACAAAATGACATTTGCAAAGGAATAAAAATAATTTAAAACTGCTTGCGGCTTCAATATAATGTCGGGTCCTTGCAATATGGATGAAAATCAGTGAGACAAACGGCATGGGTACCCCCCACCCCCCCAGTCCATTACCAGGCCCTTTGGGTCTTGTATGGATATTAAGGGGAACCCCACACCCAAATTTAAAAAAGGAAAGGCATGAGGCCCCCAGGCCCTATATACTCTGAACAGCAGTATACAGGCAGTGCAAACAAGACAGGGACTGTAGGTTTGTTGTTAGGTAGAATCTGTTTGTAATTTTGAACTGGTACATTTTTAAAGTGTAGCTCCAGCCAAAAAATCTATTTTTAAGCTTTTTGGAAAACATAGGGAAGGGTTATCACATTAACAATGTAACATTTGTTTTTCTGTCTGTGCACCTCTTCAGAAGATTTCACCTCACTTTCTTTCCCAATGACAAATGTTTTTTGAAAATGTGGGGCTTTTAGTGAAACAAGGATTGGTGATAAAGCATCAGTGAAGAGGAGACACATTTTTCCCATATTAATTCTTACAGGAGAGAATTTCCCTTCCTAGGGGTAGATTTCATCTCACTTCCTGTTGCAAGTAGGAGTCATTTGTAAGTTGGATGTTTGAAAGTAGGGGCCTGCCCTATATACTCTGCAGAAATTGGGGACTTAGGTGTTGGTGTTGCCACAACACTGTAATGCCCGTACACACGGTCGGATTTTCCGATGGAAAATGTCCGATCTGAGCGTGTTGTCGGACATTCCGACTGTGTGTGGGCTCCATCGGACATTTTCCATCGGATTTTCCGACACACAAAGTTTGAGAGCATGCTATAAAATTTTCCGACAACAAAATCCGATTGCGTGAATTCCAACCGTGTGTGGCCAGTTCCGATGCACAAAGTGCCACGCATGCTCAGAAGAAATTCGGAGACGGAACAGCTCAGTCTGTTAAAATTAGCGTTCGCAATGGATACAGCACTTTCATCACGGTGCAATGTAAAAAATGGTTTAATACAGCGCACTCTCTTCTTCTTTATAATGTGAGAAGAATGAAGTATTTTTGCTGCTGATATTCACATAGACTTCTCACAAACTTCTTTCTTTATTATTTATCGGGATTCCCTCAATTTATTTTGATTTGTCACATCTGACAAAATTATTTTTGGGTTGTTTTCTTTTTTTTTTTTAAAGGCTGTTTTTTTTTTTTCTTTTTAGGTTTGTTTTTTTTTAAAGCTGATCTTTCTTTTATTTTTTGGTTAGTTTTACTCCCTAATATTTTTGTGTGTGTTTTGTGTGTCAAGTTACCACAACACCATTATTATCTTGTATTATTTAATGTCAAGAAGGTTGCTTGGTGTTGGTGTCCCTTGTTAATTTCACATTGTATTTTTGAAATGTACCTGAATCCTCACAAACAAACTGTCCTTTTTGAAGGAAAACACACATAGGTGAGTACAATTGAAACAAAAAATACTTTATTAAGGGCTCAGAACCAAAGCGGGAGGCAACACTGGAGAAACAGCTGAAATTAGCAAAGCCTTGGACCCCCAGGGCAGACATTAATTATTTAACATCAAAATTGGTGGCCTGAGGAGTCCATATCTAAGGGAGTGCAGTCTGGTCCCAGGGTCATCACTTTCTGGTCTTCTTTCCATGCTTCCTTCCCGGCTGTGGCTCTAGTGTTGGAGATGTGGCAGGAGGAGGAGTAGGAGGAGGAGGAGGAATAGTAGGACCAGGAGGAGGAGGAGGACCATGTGTGAGGTCACAAATGTGGGTAGCAGATGTTATTTGGCCCCTCAACCCCTTATTGAGAGCTTCCAAAATTAAGAACTCACACAGGAGTCGTTGGCCCTCCTCCATCTGCAGCATTTTGCAGGCAGTTATGCAAGTAAAGTCTTCCTCCACAGTGTGGGGGGTTCTCAGGGCCTCTGTAGCCTTCCAGAAGAGGCCTATGGCAGCCTCCTCCAGGTTACTCCTCTTCCTGGCACTTTGTCTTTGCAGGTGTAGGGGAGGTACCTGGATATCAGGCAGCCTGCTTGGCCCGGCCACCTCCTGGCTGAGACTTCCCTGTGTATGAAAAAGGGACATGGTTTTAGTTTTTGCATCATCAATTACAATCATAAATTAGTACTCCAAACACACTTCTAGTTAACATCATTGATTGGACAAGCAGAAATATTTAGAAGAATGCTATACCTGGCTCAATCGGGGCTCCTCCACATGTTGCTGCCTGGAAGGCCCAGTTTGGGCATCAGGAGCCTCAGCTGGGGCGAAGGAAGCGTGGAAGGAAGACTGGAGAGTGCTGGCCTGGGTTCAGTCTGACCTGCCAGAAAATGCAGCCTGTCATAGTACCACAGCCTGGGGACGTAAATGTCTACAGCTCCGGATCTCTGGGAATCCTGGACCTTCTTGCGCTCCCTTAGATAAGTGCTCCTCAGGCTACCAATTAGGATCTTCAAATAGGTGATGTCTGCCGTGGGGATCACCGTCTTAACAAATTCCAGCAATTGATCCAGTGCTGCCTTCCTCTTTGTTTAGTTCTTATATTCAGGGTGGTTTATCTCCCATAGACAAGGCAGCTCCCTGAACATATCAATGAAGATTGCCATAAAGTCGTTATCTTTTAAGATATCCATTTTCACTGCAAGAGACAACACAAGACAAACCCTAATGTCAGGCAAAACTCTCCTAATCTTGTTACAATATAGGCCTCAATCTAGAGGCAGTATAGGCCTAAGTTTGGTTCTTACCTTCGTTATCACGATCGGCGCCTCCGATACTCGTTCCTCCGCTCACAGATTGTACATACTACGCACGTGTGTTATGCTTTATACACACTGCGCATGCGTGTAACTTCGCCCGCCCCTGACGTTCTTTCTAGTCTATTCCCCGCCCCTTTTTGTTCGGCGCAGTGGGGGAAGAGCACATGGCGGAGTCAGAGCAGGTGCGTGCTAATTATAGCAACGAGGAGGAGGGGGAGGAAAGCCCGGAGCCGGAAACGTCTGGATCCAGAAGGAGAAGATTTAAGGCATCAAATATGTCCTTTGGGGAGATGTTGGAGATGGTCGACATCCTGAAGAAGGCTGACTATGATGGAAAGTATGGACCTTACCCCAACCCCAATGTCAGAAAGGCCAAGATCATGGTGAAAGTGGTCAAAAGTCTGCACCGGAATTTCGGGGTACGATGATCGAAAGATCAGCTCAGGAAGCGGTGGTTGGACCTGAAATTAAGGGAGCACGAGCAGTACAGAAAGATCTGGAGAGTGCTGCAAAAAAGTTAGTAGTTGTGCTGTGTTCCTATTCTTTTTGTGTTTATTACGTTCGTGCTGCTCCATGTGCTTTTCTGAACTGTTGTACAGTTTTAAATGGCAACTTTCATGTTCATGGGCACATTATTCGTTCGTATCAAACATTTTTATTTCGGCCTATAAAACACCATTGTTTTGGCCATATGCATTTGACCACATTTTTTAGGGCCTACTTGTATGAAAATAATTTGGTTGTGTAGATGGGTTTGTTACTAGAATGAAATGCAAACTAGATTCTGTGTAAGGAGAGGACACTCAGCAGCTGTTTACACATCTGGACGCTGGAGCACTAGTGTGGGACACAAGAACACCCTTTTTATTAGGGGGCCCACACAGGTGCTCCAGTGTATACTATAGGGGGGTCTCCATCTGTGAAGCGTGTACAAGACAGGTAAAGTATTGAAGCTTGAAAAAGGACCCAAAAAATTCTACATCTTGGAACTCTGCCAAAATTGACAATTGTACCCCACTTCCAAGCAATGTTTCATATTTATAGTTCTGCCATCAAATATCTGTGTGCTAAGTATACCATTTTTTTTTTCACATAGGGGAGAAAAGACTCGGAGGACACCCTTCATCCGAGGAGACCAGAGACCCCCCACCTCTGGAAGAAGGGGAAATCCACCCAAGACAAGCAGAGCAGGAGGAGGAAGACGTGGTGGAAATTGTCACCACAACAGGTGAGTGTCTGCGACCACAGGCTCAGGTAAGAGATGGATGCCGGCATATTTATAATACATGTTTTTTTTTGTTTTCTAACTTTTTAGGTGATCGTGATGTTGTGGATCCAGGGCATTTCACCTCGGAAAGTGCAAAGATCCTGATTGGGGAGATCATGGGGTATAATGTTGCATTGAAAAACATCAAGAAAAACATCAATGATGTTATTAAAAAAAATAAGAACATCATTGATGTTTTGGGGAGAGTTTAAAACCCCTCCAAATCCCTTTCTTTTATGGTGTGCTACAATTTTAAAATTTTTTGTCGAATTGTAGAAAAGCCAAATTTTGAAGAGGCACGGCACACAGTGTGTCAACATGTGCTATCTGCCATCACGGGAGATCAATGGACGTGTTTTGGGGGTGCAACCCCTTCCTCAATAATAAAGTAGCTGAGAGGAAAGGGTTGCTCCCCCAAAACATATCCCTTGATCCCCCGTGATGGCAGGTAGCACATGTTGACATTTGTAAATTGGTGTGCATCTTCAAAATTTGGCTTTTCCTGGGGTGACTTCACCCCATCTGAACGCAATATCAAACACAGTTCCTAAATACTCATGTCTGATATTGCCTTCAAGTTCTACCAAATGTGAACTTTGTAAGTTCAAGATTTGTGTCTTTCTTGTTGGTTTGAAACATGCCTGTTTTATCTTAAATGGACATTTCTACTTTTTCTAATGCCACCCCAAAAATTGTTATACAACAAACATGTTGGTTTGTTTTAAAAACCTTGTCAAAATGCACATGTGATTGTGCAGGTATTAAAAAGATTGTTAATCAAGAATGTGTGGATAATTGTCTCAACGCTACAACACTTTTGGGGTGCTCTAATTGGTGTTTTCTGTGACAATGGATGTTATTTCCTAAGGGCAAATCCACGTTGCACTACAAGTGCAGTTTCAAGTGCACTTGTAGTGCAAACTGTCTTTGCCTTTAGTAAATAACACCCAACAGTGCTTTGTATAAGGTTACATAATCACGCCATTTTCAGGACTCACCACATTTCTGTCTGGGTCAGCTAAAACAAACACAAGCAGTAAATGTCATCAAAGATTTGCTTATTTTTTTTTTATTTGATAAAGGTTTCACACATTGTTGGCATATTGATAGCCCCCCTACCCGCAAAGAATTCAAGGTATCTTAGCCGGAAATCACGAGCACTCAGGGAGGGCAAGCCAGGACGGCCACTTTCAAGCGCCGTCAGGGTTGGTTCATTTTGAATTCCGGCTTCAGGCCCAACTAAGCCAGCATAGTTGGCAGAATGTTGCCATAAAAAGTTGTGTAGAACACAGCATGCCAGGATAATGTGATTCAGTTTGTACTCCGCCATATGTATGGGTGTAAGAAATAGGCGGAACCAGCTGGCCATGATTCCAAACATGGTCTCCACCACTCTTCTGGCTTTGGCCAGCCGGTAATTAAAACCCTCTGGTCCGGGGTGAGGGTCCTCATCGGGAATGGCCGCATAAGATGGTCCCCCAGCGCAAATTCTTCATCCGCAACGAAGACGAATGGGAGTCCTTTCACATTGTCTTCTGGAGGTGGCAAGTCCAAGCTGCCATTCTGGAGAAGCCTGTAGAACTGGGTGGTCCACCATTGGAGTCCACATACAGGAACTCATAAGTAGCCGACACCACCGCCAACATCACAATACTATTGAACCCCTTATAATTATAATAGTACGACCCCGAGTTGGGTGGTGGGATGATGTTAACGTGTTTCCATCAATTGCCCCTCCGCAGTTAGGAAAGTCCCACCGCTGGGCAAAGTGGGAGGCCACAGTCTGCCATTCCTGTGGCGTGGAAGGAAACTGTTGAGGAAAAAAAAAATTTGTCTTTTTGCACATTAAAACATGGAAAGCAGGGGGCCTGTCTGGACGTGCAGCTGGAGAGACGTGTGTGAGCTAAGCTCCTCACAGCCTGCAATAATCTGGAGCCATCCTTTGTCTGCTCATCCCATCACAGCCACAAACTGCACGTTTTGTTCCCAGACCATTGCCAATCGGTCCTGGGAGTATATTTCTGCCTCCTGTCAGCCAGATCCTCTCCATAAATAAGGATTCCCCTTTACCATCGGGACCCTCCGCCGCTATCTTGGGGCCTGCAGGCAGGCTCTCCGCCCTGTACCTCTGGCCGTGCGGATTGAGAGGTGGACGAATAGATTGAACGGCCTGGAGGATCACATAGTCTCTGAGAGGCAGGCGGATTACACTGCAAACACAGAGGGACCGCAGGGTTCCGTCCGGAGGTCGACTTGAGTAAATTGCGGCCTACAAACTAGACGCGGACGGCAGCCTGGATTAAGGACGCTCTCCCGGGACACTGTGAGTAAGGCATCCCGCAATATCTCCCACAACCGAGTCCCCAGGAGACAAAGGCCTACCTGACCCTCTGTTCCCATATCCCCGGGGGAGTTCTGGAGACCCGGGGCAGCCGTGTACACATCCCCGGCGGCCATCCCTTAGGATAGTCCACGGCTTCGGCCTACCTCTGGAAGCCGGCGGCCATATTGGGACTCCAATCTGCTCCCAGTGTCACTCATCTCACCCCTTAGGCTGCACAGGCTCACACAGAGTGCTGGGGACTGTGAATATTGTCTCCTCTCTCCCAGTTTAATGATGGGGAGGAGGGGAGGTGCAAACAGGGGGATCTGAGGATCCAGATGAAGCTTGCTACTACATATGAAAAGGATGCAGCTTAAATAATCTCAGGGTCCTAGCCTGCTCACTGAGACCTCCGTACAACAACAGTAGCTATACACAGCGTCAGAGGTAAGCCTGCAAGTTTGACCACTATATCCTCTGCATACCTCATGGGCAAAGTCGGCCAACAGCAACAATACTACAAATCACTGATTGCACTACGAGAAGAACCAAACATGGAACGTTTTGTTACCAGATCACAACCTACCTCCTCTAATCCTTCCGTAAATCCTTTTGCCCTGCTGGATCCCTCTTTAGTCTCAGAAGATGCTACAAACCCCTCTCTAACCAACTCGCAGATACCGGCACCCACTTTGCCACCCTCAAATGCGACTCTTACCCCTGACATCCTGGATTCCAAGCTACAACTTTTACTTCAACAGATTACGTCCAATGTCTCGGCTGAGGTAAGCAAACTAGCTGCCAAATTGAGGGGGAAAATAACCCAAATTTATGACCGCACAGACACTCTAGAGAACAAATTCGACGAAATGATAAATTACGTGCAAACAATTGAGGAGGAAAATCATACTTTACGCCTTTCTGTATCTCAACTACAAATACAACAGGAGGACTTGGAAAATAGAGAAAGAAGGCAAAACCTTCGATTCAGAGGGATACCCGAGACGGTGGGTGACTCTGAGCTCCGAGCCTACCTCCTGAGCCTTTTCAACTCTCTAGCCCCCTCGGTGGTAGATATCGGTCTTTAGGTCCAAAACCTCCGGCTGGAGCTAGGCCAAGAGATGTTGTGGTACGTTTTCACTTTTTTGAAAGTAAGGAAGCACTAACTATGGCGACTCGCAATAAATCCCAAATAATGTTCAAAGGTGCTAAATTGCAAATCTTTAGCGACCTCTCTCCCATCACCCTCGCTAAACGTAGGAACATACGTCCCCTGACCTCACATCTGCAACAACTCAAGATTCCGTATTACTGGGGATTCCCTTTCCATTTAACTGTATCCAAAGAGGGCACCCAATACTCGCTACGTGAATTGCAAGAAGCAGAAGCCTTCCTGAAAATTTTGGGGCTCCTCCCCCTCCCGGAAGAGGACATGATCCCACCGGCCACACAAGTTCGTCTACCTCCGACTACTCCTACTCGCATCTGGACCCCTGTCAGGGGCAAATCTAAGAAGCATCTTTCCACCCCTCAATGTCTGCGACCCTCTAAACAACCCCCTTGAACTTTTCTGGAATTTCCTTTTTTGGTTCTATTTTCTCAAATTTTTTTTGCATTTCCGTTTCCTCTGGAGTTTTCTTTTTCTTTTTCTTTCCCGACGAAACGATGTTGCTGTACTGGTCCTACCAGTTTTCTTCTGATCCTGCCCCGTTTATTTTTGGGGGAAGATCCTTTCTCATCCCATGAGATGCATTCACTAAAGGTTTTGAAATTTTAAGTGTTCAACGTACCTGTTTTATTTGTTAACCTTGCTTTTTCTTTAAGGACTTACAGGTTTTTGTTTTCTTCTTACTCCTCTAATGACTGTTGTCCTACTTTGTTCTATTAGCAACCAAATGCACAAGGTGAGCAGCAGACCCATCTCATCCCCTCAGACAGAGTCGCCAGATGAGAGTCCGTTCACGCCCCTACCAGGCCCTGGTCTACATCCAGGGCTTCCTGAGAGATTGTTGTTTCTCAGGTACACAGAGTTTTGAACTCTTTTTTGCTTTTTTGTTTTTTATTTTAATTTTTTGTTTTTCCTTTTTAATTTTTTTAATTATATCCACTGCTGTGTTTCACAGATTGAGACCCCATGGTCATTATTACCTCACTTTGAGAGGGATCTGCCTTGGGGTTTGTATCTCAATAGTTAGAGATGGGAGGTTGCTTACTATTATTAATACCCGTAAAATGCAACATATGTATTTTCTTTCTTTAAATACTCTAATGTTTATAGTGTTAGCGGTGTTCATATTGGCATTCCTAAATAGACCACAATCATGGCTTTAAAAATGATGTCTTACAATGTAAAGGGACTGGGCTCCATTAGTAAGCGCTGGATGGCCCTGAAAGATTTCAGGGCTTCAGGCGCAGATGTGGTGATGATCCAGGAGACCCATTTTCGGTCAAGAGGATCATTCAAATTTGCCTCAAGGTTTTTTCCCACCTCCTACCTTGCCTCTGACTCTACGGGCAGGGCAGGAGTGGCAATTCTGATTAGAAAAACATGTCCTATTAAAGTTCGGAAGTCCCATTCGGACCCTCACGGGAGATTTCTTGTTCTGGAGTGTGAATACATGTCTACCTCCTTTACACTGGTTAATTTATACGCCCCGAACACGGGCCAGATTGATTTCCTCGACAAACTCTTTGATACTCCCCAATATTGCTCACAACCTTTTATGATAGTTGGTGGGGACTTCAATCTGGTCATGTCACCCACTAGAGACAGACAAACACTTTTTAGTCCTACCCCATCTAAAAGAGTACTGTCTCAGGCTAATGCCTTCCGTAAATGTATTAGGTCACATAGACTTTTCGACTCATGGAGGATAAAACACCCTTCTGCTAAACAGTTTACGTTCTACTCATCAGCTCATAATATGTATTCCCGTCTAGATCATTTCTTTATTTCAGCCCCACTTATTCCCTATTTAGTTGATTCAGATATTTATCCCATTACATGGTCAGACCACGCACCCATTATACTGGATTTAATGTTATCTCAGACCTACACAAAATCCTGTCATTGGCGTTTCAATGATCATCTCTTGCAGTCTGAAATCTCCCGCTCTACTCTAGCAAATAGCTTGAAAGAGTATTTTTTACTCAACACTGGATCGGTGTCTCAGGTTTCTACACTGTGGGAGGCACACAAGGCCGTTTTCTGAGGTACATGTATTGCTGAGAGTTCTCGACTGAAGAGGGATAGAAATAACCTATTACAGTCCCTAATGTCTGCTCTAGTAACTGCTGAGCGGAGACTTTTGGGTGGTCCCACAGTGCCAAAACTTTGCAAAGTCATTCAACTTAGAGAACAAATTAGATCAACAAAACTTAACAAAACAGCTAGATCCATGTTGTGGACGAAGAAAAAATGTTATGAATTCTCCAATAAACCTCACAGAATGCTAGTCAATAAGTTATGCCCTCGTCCGTTTAACTCCTTGCCTGATTTTCTTATACGACCAGACGGATCTAGAACTCATTGTCCTCGTGAGATGTCCAAAATTTTTGGCAACTTTTACAATAAACTGTATAATTGCCTGAATCCGGAGAATCAATTTGAATTTACCCAGGAAAATTTTGAGTCTTTTTTTTCCAATATAAAGCTACCGAAACTATCTACAACGGATTTAGAAAGCTTAAATGTAGCAGTTACAGCTGAAGAACTTTCTGCTATAATTAAAAATCTCCCATTACACAAAGCCCCTGGCCCAGACGGATTGCCTTACTCATACTATAAATCTTTTATTGATATTTTATCTCCTCACATGCTAGCTTCATATGCCTCCTTTCTCAAGGGTACTCCCCCTCATTCACAGTTCTCCCATTCTTTTATATCAGTTATTCCTAAACCTGGAAAGGATCCCTCTCTCCCGGATAACTACAGGCCCATAGCCCTCTTAAACTCAGACTACAAGATTTTTACTAAAATTCTTGCTACCAGACTTTCTGTATTCATCCCCAAACTGATACACAGGGATCAGGTAGGTTTCGTCCTTGGGAGACATGCGGGAGATAACACCCGGCGTACAATAGATCTGATAGATCTCTTGGACAGAACCTCCCGACCGGCATTGATCCTGAGTTTAGATGCACAAAAAGCTTTTGACAGGCTAAGTTGGCCCTATATGTTCGCCACCTTAAAGATATATGGTTTTGTTGGCCCCTTTTTAACAGCCTTAGAAGCCTTATATTCCAATGTCTCCGCGCAAGTACAAATTTCGTCTTTCCTGTCTCCTGGCTTTCCCATGACAAACGGAACTCGACAGGGTTGCCCCCTTTCGCCATTGCTTTTTATTCTGTGCCTAGAACCCCTGGCTGAGTATATTCGAGTTCACCCGGATGTCAGTGGGGTGGTGATGAGACAGGGGGAATATAAATTATCGTTATTTGCAGACGACATCTTGCTCACAATCACTAACCCGCTAATATCCCTTCCCTCACTACATAAAGTATTGAACTCTTTTAGTGCTATCTCCGGGTACAAAATCAACACCTCTAAAACTGAAGCCCTTCCTATACACATTCCATCGCCATTAATATCTCAACTCAAAGAATCTTTCCCCTATAAATGGTGTAATACCTCTCTTAAATATTTAGGTGTATTACTTACCCCTTCTTATACCTCCCTATATGATACCAACTTCCCTCCCCTGATACTAGATATTAATAAATCTCTGTCGAACTGGACCAAATACCCCCTATCTCTCTTAGGCAGAATTAATGTTTTGAAAATGTCTATACTGCCTAGATTACTTTATTATTTTGAAACACTCCCAGTAGCTGTACCTGCCACACAATTAAAAGCACTTCACAGAACTTTCCTGAAGTTTATATGGAATGGCGGAGCGCACCGTATAGCAAGCTCAGTGTTGTTTGCCATTAGATCCAGAGGAGGCTTAGGAGCTCCTGACATCACTAAATATTATTATGCTACACATCTGAGGGCCATTACCTCTTGGTCTTCCTTACATGCACCAAACCAATGGTCTGCTATTGAAAAGGGGGTACTGTACCCGGTCCACCCGGGATCCTTGGTTTGGGGTGCTCCCCCTGCTCTGGATCCTATATATAAACGTCAGTGTACTGGACCAATGATATTGACTCTAAATATATGGCGTAACTACCTTAAACGCTTTTCCCTTAGGTCTCCCTGCTCCCCTCTTATAAACGTATTATTTAACCCTCTCATTCCGGATAGTATGTCCTTGGGCAAGATTTTCCCATGGGTGAATGTTCATCTCTTTCAACTCAGGAACCTTGTACATCCCATAACAAGGAAACTACATACCTTTAACACTTTAAGTGAGAAATTTGACCTTCCACCACATCTCTTCCACTTCTATATGCAAATTAGACATTTCTTTCATTCTAAATCACCATCCCTAACTCTAGATAAACCTACTACTTTTGAATATCTGTGTGCCCAAGGCCCTCATCAATTACATTTCATTTCCTGTATATATAGTATCCTCCATGAGTCGTCTCCCATCACAGAGACATTACATCTTTATATGCGCAGGTGGTCTCATCTAGTGGGCCCTCCTGTTACAATACAGATGTGGGATAGAATCTGGTCCTCTACATTTAGATCTTCCAAATGTGTCACTCAGAGAGAGACAACCATTAAAATTCTCATGTTCTGGTACAGAACTCCCGATGTAATTCATAAGTATGACCCTTCAGTCTCACAGCATTGTTGGCGATGTGGAACTGAAATAGGCTCACTGTTCCACATTTTTTGGCAGTGCTCCTTGATTCAACCTTTTTGGTGTGATGTACATTTTCTTATACAAAAGGTGACGGGGGTGTCCCTTCCGGTGGATCCCTTGACCTATCTATTGGGCTTACCTCCATCAGGGATATCTAAAAAGACAAACAAATTAATATCCTACATATTACTAGCCGCCAGAAGACTTATCCCATTATTCTGGTTATCCAATACCCCTCCCCCACGGTCCAGATTACTACACTTGGTGGCTGAGATTCGGACAATGGAGTTTTTGACAGCCTCGGTACACGATTGTGTCTCCAAATTCACTGAAATATGGGAACCATGGGATCTTTCGGAGTACGAGACCCCCATGTCGCCAGGTTCACCCTAATCTTAAGTCAATCCTATACTATCTGTGTATATGGCCTGAACTGATCTCAAGGGTCCAGACTCCCTCCAATATTACGCTTATTATACACACCATAGGGAATTGACCTACTATATTTATGTGTTTTGTTACTGTGAACACTTTTTGTCACCTATATTTGTTACTTTATACTTTGTTTTCCTTTTTTCTATTATGATTGCTGTATAATGCACATACATTGATAATGTAATGCTCGTTTGTTACAACTTTGTACTTAATTTTTGAAAACCAATAAAAACATACAATTATAAAAAAAAAAACATGGAAAGCAGATTAGACACAAACATTCTTGGCCAACATCAAGATAACATTTATTAATGGGAATTTTTAAACACCAAAGTATAAGGTACACCTATCATATTCCCCCTCCCCCCCCCCCTCCCCTGGGCCATTTCTAACATTATAGGAGGGGGGGAGCTCTTGGACAGGTAACCCTTTCCACTTCATTGAGAGATGAATGCCTGAATAATGGGTATTACTTTGAACAGCCCCTCCTTAGTTACACTATTGGCAGCCCACTGGACAGATAAGAAGTGTCATAATACAAAGATATAAATACACACTGTACACATTTGAGCACATTTGCACATTCTGCTATTACCTATCAAGATAATAATAGTATACAAAAACTTTAAACATTACCATTTTAAAGTATACAGGCAGGCCCTTGCACTACATGCTTTGGGGAATTCATCCAAACATCTGACCACAAAAGAGATGGGTATAGTGTGTATGGGCTTGACAAAGTCAGCAGATAGATGATTGAGGATAGATAGAAAATTGTTATCAGCTGACTTAGCAGTTGGGGGGAGTGAGGGTTCCAAATGATTTGGGGACCCCTCTGGCACTCTGCCTGAATTTAAATTACAAATCACATTTAAAAACATTTTAGGGGTGTTTGGGGTAAAGCACTACTATGGAGCTGATAAAATACATTGTTAAGTGACTACATGAGGTGAATATAGAGCCAGGAGACCATGCTGGGGAGGTAAGTGAAGGCAAATATCTATGAAGGACAAAAAAAATAATTACATAAAAATCCAGCATCGGCTGCTCAGAACAAAGTAACAGAACGCACTGAAGAGCAGCACGGCCTGTGAAGAGCGACCTGAAAAACAGTAAGGAACGAACAAGAACACAATGACCAATAAAAGTCACGCGGAGCTTGCTTGCACGCACTGAAGAGCAGATACAAACCCACAAGTACAAACCGAACAGCAGAAAACGATCTGAAAACCACGAGTCTAAAAAAGCGCGAATCGTCTCTTACCAAACTTTTACTAACACGAGATTAGCAAAAGGAGCCCAAAGGGTGCCGCACTTGGTTCTGAAGTGGCCTTTTCTAGTCTCGTCATACGTGGTATGCGTCACCGCGTTCTTGGAAATTTCCGACAAACAAGTTTGAGCCAACATCCGTCGGAAAAAATCCTAGGATTTTGTTGTCGGAATGTCCGATCAATGTCCGACCGCGTGTACGGGCATAAGCCCTCACAGTTACTCTTGGTGGGTGCAGGAATGGGCCCTGCTGTGAAATATTAGATCAAGAATTGTAATTACATGGCATTGTTGAACAGTGGTAGAAAAATTGGGTCTTTGGTGGTGGTGGTGCCACAACACTGTAAGTCCTCACAGTTACTCTTGGTGGGCGCTGGAACAGGCCCTGCTGTGAAATATTATATCAAGAATTGTAATTACATGCACCTGTTGAGCAGGGACAGAAAAATTGGGTCTTTGGTGGTGGTGGTGGTGGTGTTGCCACAACACTGTAAGCCCTCATAGTTACTCTTGGTGGGCGCAGGAATTGGCCCTGCTGTAAAATATTAGATCAAGAATTGTAATTACATGTGTCTGTTGAACAGGGGCAGAAAAATTGGGCCTTAGGCACTGGTGCCACAACACTTCAACCCCTCACAGATGCTATAGTTGGAGCACATGAATGAGCCCTTGTCAGGAGACTGAAAGCGTCTCCGCCCGCCGGGCTCCGGGGCGCATGCGCGGTGGACTGGCGCTTCGCTGCACACCTGTCCGCAGCCTGATGGTGCGGAACGTGCGGGTGCATGGCGGTCCCCGTGTGCGCGCCGTCGCCCGTGCGGTTACCCGGTAGCGCGTCATGCTGACGCGCTCGCAGGGGAGGACTATTTCTGACGGCTCCAGCACCCGGGTTGCTGGTTCGTCGTCAGCTCTTCCTGATCCCTGTACCTAGTTGTTCCTATGAGACCTGTCTGCTGCTCTGTGTACCGAACCCCTGGCTTGTTAAACACTGATACCGCTGATTGCCTGATACCCTGACCTCTGCCTGCCATACGGACTTGCCTTTGCCTGATTGCCTGATACCCTGACCTCTGCCTGCTTATACGGACTTGCCTCTGCCTGATTGCCTGACACCCTGACCTCTGCCTGCCATACGGACTTGCCTTTGCCTAATTGCCTGATACCCTGACCTCTGCCTGCTTATATACTTGAGAAACTTAACATTAATAAATCACCGGGACCAGATGGCTTGCATCCGAGGGTACTTAGGGAACTCAGTCAGGTGATTGCCAGACCGTTGTTCCTAATTTTTACAGACAGTCTATTGACTGGAATGGTACCAGCTGATTGGAGAAAAGCCAATGTAGCACCAATATTTAAAAAGGGCCCAAAAAACATCCCTGGGAATTACAGACCAGTTAGCCTAACATCAATAGTATGTAAACTCTTGGAGGGTATGATAAGGGACTATATACAAGATTTTAGTAATAAGAATGATATCATTAGCAGTAATCAGCATGGATCCATGAAGAATCGTTCTTGCCAAACCAATCTATTAACCTTCTATGAGGAGGTGAGTTGCCATCTAGATAAAGGAAGGCCCGTAGACGTGGTGTATCTGGATTTTGCAAAAGCATTTGACACCGTTCCCCATAAACGTTTACTGTACAAAATAAGGTGCGTTGGCATGGACCATAGGGTGAGTACATGGATTGAAAACTGGCTACAAGGGCAAGTTCAGAGGGTGGTGATAAATGGGGAGTACTCGGAATGGTCAGGGGTGGGTAGTGGGGTCCCCCAGGGTTCTGTGCTGGGACCAATCCTATTTAATTTGTTCATAAACGACCTGGAGGATGGGATAAACAGTTCAATCTCTGTATTTGCAGACGATACTAAGCTAAGCAGGGCAATAACTTCTCCACAGGATGTGGAAATCTTGCAAAAAGACCTGAACAAATTAATGGGGTGGGCGACTACATGGCAAATGAGGTTCAATGTAGAAAAATGTAAAATAATGCATTTGGGTGGCAAAAATATGAATGCAATCTATACACTGGGGGGAGAAGCTCTGGGGGAATCTAGGATGGAAAAGGACTTGGGGGTCCTAGTGGATGATAGGCTCAGCAATGGCATGCAATGCCAAGCTGCTGCTAATAAAGCAAACAGAATATTGGCATGCATTAAAAGGGGGATCAACTGCAGAGATAAAACGATAATTCTCCCGCTCTACAAGACTCTGGTCCGCCCGCACCTGGAGTATGCTGTCCAGTTCTGGGCACCAGTCCTCAGGAAGGATGTACTGGAAATGGAGCGAGTACAAAGAAGGGCAACAAAGCTAATAAAGGGTCTGGAGGATCTTAGTTATGAGGAAAGGTTGCGAGTACTGAACTTATTCTCTCTGGAGAAGAGACGCTTGAGAGGGGATATGATTTCAATTTACAAATACTGTACTGGTGACTCCACAATAGGGATAAAACTTTTTCGCAGAAGAGAGTTTAATAAGACTCGTGGCCACTCATTACAATTAGAAGAAAAGAGGTTTAACCTTAAACTACGTAGAGGGTTCTTTACTGTAAGAGCGGCAAGGATGTGGAATTCCCTTCCACAGGCGGTGGTCTCAGCGGGGAGCATTGATAGCTTCAAGAAACTATTAGATAATCACCTGAATGACCGCAATATACAGGGATATGTAATGTAATACTGACACATAATCACACACATAGGTTGGACTTGATGGACTTGTGTCTTTTTTCAACCTCACCTACTATGTAACTATGTAACTATGTAGCTATGTAACTATATGGACTTGCCAGTGCCTGATTGCCTGATACCCTGACCTCTGGCTGCTTATACGGACTAGCCTCTGCCTGATTGCCTAATACCCACCTGACCTCTGCCTGCTATAAGGATCTTCCACTGCCTGATACCCGGTTCTGACCTTTTGCCTGCTACACGGACTCCAGTGCATCAGTTGCCCATCTACAGACCTCCTGCATACCGGAAGCCCATGCCTCCACGTGCCCCCAGCTCCCTGTATCAACTTCGGGGCGTCTAGGTGCGCGTGGTCGTAAGGGCGAGCCGCTCTCGGCATCTTGGCCTCGGTAAGTATTAGTCATGACAGTACGAACCAGCCAGATGTCCGAGGCCGACAGAGCGTGCTCTCCTCTGGAGATCCTGTGTCAACAGGTATCCACTCTCGCTGACTCAGTACAAAAGTTACAGGAGGGCTATACCCAAATTGATAACCGCCTTCATCAAATCACAGGGTCACTGCCCTCTGCAGCCGCAGCTCCCGCACCCAGCAGTGGGGGCTCGCTCCCTCAGGCCTCCGCCAATCCCACCATTGTCATGGCGCTCCCAGAACCCAGGGTCCCCACACCGGAACGGTTCTCAGGGGACCGTAAGAAGCTCAGGGCCTTCAAAAACGCATGCTCCCTCTACTTCGCCCTCCAGCCTAGAACATTCTCTTCATAAATCGTTAAAGTGGGATTTACGATTTCTTTATTGTCCGAGGAACCTCAAGCCTGGGCCCACGGCCTGATAGAACAGAGCAGTCCAGTTCTGAATACTATTGATGCCTTCTTTGAGAGTATATCCCAGCTCTATGACGACCCGCAGCGTATGGCTACAGCTGAGACCATCTTGCACCACCTGTCCCAAGGAAGAAGACCTATTGAGGACTACACAGTGGAATTTCGTAAATGGGCAGCAGATACAAATTGTAACGAGCCGGCCCTACGCTATCAGTACCGCCAAGGCTTGTCCGAGTTACTCAAGAATGAATTAGCTAGGATGGAAACCCCTGCTTCCTTGGAAGAATTAATCCAAGCAGCCATGAAATTGGATAGGCGACTGCGGGAGCGACGTTCGGAGCACTTCCAAGGCCCGCGCCCCACCTGGGCGCTACCAAGACCCCACTCAGTTCAGACCACGACCTCAACTACGGCTGCTGCTACACCAGTTCCTGAGGTTGAACCTATGCAGCTCGGCCTGGTCCGGGGCACACTAACCTCTGAAGAGAAGCAGCGCAGACGGCAGTCCAACCTGTGCCTCTACTGCGGAGGAGCCGGACACTTCCTGCGCAACTGTCCAATCAGGCCTAGTAAGTTCCCTCAGCCGTTGTTGAACTGTCCAAACAACAGTATCCCAAAGACTTACGTGATGTTGTTTGTTTCCCTACAGCTTCCAGAAGGGGAGACCCGCTTGCAGGCCATCATTGATTCCGGAGCATGCAGTTGCTTCATAGATACCACCTTGGCTCACAGTCTGAATATCCCTCTGCAAACCAAAACTCTAGGTTTACGGGTACATCTGGCCGACGAATCTCTTCCTCGCTCAGGACCCATCACCCAGGAAACCCAACCTATCCCGGTAACCACTGATTCTGGCCACCGGGAGTTTCTACGGCTCGACCTTATTCATTCACCCATCTTCCCTGTTATACTGGACTTGCCCTGGTTACAGGCTCATGACCCACAGATTAAATGGAGCACCAAGGCGGTATCTTTCTCCTCTCAGTATTGCTCTCGACATTGCCTTCTCACGGCTCCTAAGGTCTGTGCTACGATTGCTGCTCCGTCAGGCAACCTCCAACATGTCCCCTCCGAGTACCTTGAGTTTCAAGAGGTCTTCAGTAAACAAATGGCTGACCGCCTACCACCTCATCGGTCTTACGACTGTCTGATCGATCTCTGCCCGGGTCCGAGATCCCGTTCGGCCGTATATTCCCTCTCTCGGAAACTGAGCTAGAAGCTTTTAAACAATATATCGATGAAAATCTCAAAAAGGGCTTCATCCGTCCCTCGTCCTCACCTGCCTGAGCCGGTATCTTTTTCGTTGGGAAGAAGGATGGTACTTTGAGACCTTGTGTAGATTATCGGCAGCTCAACAACATCACTATTAAAAACCGGTATCCACTACCACTCATTCCGGAGCTCTTTCAACGGTTCCGATCAGCCAAAGTGTTTTCTAAACTCGACCTCCGGGGGGCCTACAATCTCGTCAGGATCAGGGCTGGGGACGAGTGGAAGACGGCTTTTAGGTCCAGGTTCGGGCATTTCGAGTACCTAGTGATGCCATTCGGACTCTGTAATGCCCCGGCCACCTTTCAACACCTGGTGAATGATATATTCCGAGAATACCTGGATGATTTCCTTGTTGTATACCTGGATGATATTCTTATATTTTCTTAAACTCTGGAGATGCACAAGGGACACGTAAAAAAGGTCCTTACCATACTACTACAACACAAGCTATACCTAAAAGCTGAAAAATGTGAGTTCGAAAAATCGACCATATAATTTCTTGGGTTCATCCTTTCAACCAATGGGGTCACAATGGACCCACAGAAGATTCAGGCAATTTAGGAGTGGCCGGCCTCATCTGACAAAAAAGGGGTATAGCGGTTTATAGGGTTCGCCAACTTTTATTGAAAATTTATTGTTGGTTTCTCTGCTATGGTGGCACCTATCACCCAACTAACCCGTCAGCACAGTTCTTTTCAGTGGTCCCCAGCCGCTCAAGAAGCTTTTCTGAAGTTGAAGAAGTTGTTCAGTTCTTCCCCGATTCTTTGTCATCCTGACCCGACTTAACCATTCGTGCTGGAGGTAGACGCATCAGAAGTCGCTACTGGAGCAATTCTCTCCTAGAGACAAGGACCTAAAGCCATTCTAAATCCTGTAGCCTTAGGGTCAAAACGCTAAGTCCTGGGGGTTGCTCAAACCTTTGCCTATCCCGGAACGGCCATGGGCCGATGTGTCCATGGATTTTATTGTCGATTTACCTACCTCAGAAAATTTCTCCACCATTTTTGTCGTTATCGACCGTCTCTCCAAGATGGCCCATTTTTTACCTATGAGGGGCACTCCTTCTGCCGCAGACACAGCCAACATCTTTTTGAAAGAGATTGTCAGGCTCCATGGGGTACCAAAGAGCATTGTGTCGGATAGGGGCATGCAATTTACGTCCAAATTCTGGAGGGAACTCTGCAAGACCCTTGGCATCAAAGTCTGTCTCTCTCCAGCTTATCACCCTCAAAGCAACAGCCAAACGGAGGGGACAAATCAAACGTTGGAGCAGTACCTCCGTTGCTTCTGCTCCGGTTCCCAGGACGATTGGGCAAGTTTTCTCCCATATACTGAATTCGCTTATAATAATTCAGTTCCTGCCTCTACTAACCAAACACCCTTCTGGGCGAATTGTGGGTTCCACCCCCACGTTCTTTTTTAACAACATCCCTGAAATAACAGTTCCTGCAGTCCAGGACAGGATAACCTCATTGCAATCCAACTTTCAGAAAATTCAAGACATGTTGCACAAAGCGCAAGAAGATTACAAGAAACAGTACAATCAGGGCAGGAAGGTGAACCCAAAATTTGACTTAGGAGAGGAGGTCTGGTTATACACCACTAACCTTAAGTTACCTTTGCCATCTCGTTCATTGGTCCTATCCAAGTCAAGAGAATCAATAATCCTGTGGCTGTTGAGCTAGCACTACCCAAGACATACCGGATTCACCCTGTCTTCCACGTATCATTGTTGAAGCCTGTCGTGCCTAGCCCTTTTCCGGGAAGAGAATAGCCTCCTCCTCCGCCAATCAGGGTAGATGGTTAGAATGAGTTTGAAGTGGAGTCCATCCTGAACTGCAGAAAGAAGGGCAGGCAGCTACAGTACCTGATCCAGTGGAAGGGTTACCCACCTGAAGACAACTCTTGGGAACCCGCTAGGAACCTGCATGCTCCACGGCTGATCCAAGCCTTCCACCAAGATCACCCAGAATTGATGGCTAGCCTGGGCGTCCAGTGTCCGCCCTTAGGAGGGGGGCACTGTCAGGAGACTGAAAGCATCTCCGCTCGCCGGGCTCCGGGGCGCATGCGCGGTGGACTGGCGCTTCGCAGCACACCCGTCCGCGGCCTGATGGTGCGGCGCGTGCGGGTGCACGGCGGTCCCCATGTGCGCGCCGTCTCCCATGCGGGTACCCGGTAGCGCGTCACACTGACGCGCTCGCCGGGGGGGACTATTTCTGATGGCTCCAGCACCCAGTCGGGTTGCTGGTATGTCGTCAGCTCTTCCTGATCCCTGTACCTAGTTGTTCCTATGAGACCTGTCTGCTGCTCTGTGTACCGAACCCCTGGCTTGTTAAACACTGATACCGCTGATTGCCTGATACCCTGACCTCTGCCTGCCATACGGACTTGCCTTTGCCTGATTGCCTGATACCCTGACCTCTGCCTGCATATACGGACTTGCCTCTGCCTGATTGCCTGATACCCTGACCTCTGCCTGCCATAGGACTTGCCTTTGCCTGATTGCCTGATACCCTGACCTCTGCCTGCTTATACGGACTTGCCTCTGCCTGATTGCCTAATACCCACCTGATCTCTGCCTGCTATATGGATCTTCCACTGCCTGATACCCGGTTCTGACCTTTTGCCTGCTGCATGGACTCCAGTGCATCAGTTGCCCATCTACGGACCTCCTGCATACCGGTAGCCCCCAGCTCCCTGTATCAACTTTGGGGGGTCTGGGTGCGCGTGGTTGTAAGGGCGAGCCGCTCTCGGCATCTTGGCCTCGGTAAGTATTAGTCGTGATAGCCCTGCTGCAAAGTATTGCATCAAAAATTGTAATTATACGCCCCTGTGAAACAGGGGCTGAAAAATTGGGCCTTGGGCACTGGTGCTGGCGCCACAACACTGCAACCCCTCACAGATACTCTAGTTGAAGCGCAGGAATGAGCCCTGCTGCAAAGTATTGCATCAAAAATTGTAATTACACGCCGTTGTTAAACAGGGGCAGAAAAATCAGGCCTTGTCTTCAGATAGCTTTAGGTGCACACTGTGCAGAGGACACAGTACACTAACTGTAAATACTGTAGCTGCCTGCCTGTGGTACTAATAGGATCAGAAGAACACCACCAATTTGCTTCAGGTAGCTTTAGGTGCACACTGGGCAGAGGACACAGTACATTAACTGTAAATACTTTAGCTGCCTGCCTGTGGTATTAATACGATCAGAAGAACACCACCAATTTTCTTCAGGTAGCTTTAGGTGCACACTGAGCAGAGGACGCAGTACACTAACTGTAAATACTGTAGCTCTCTGCCTGTGGTACTAATAGGATAAGAAGATCTCTCTTTCTCTCTTTCTCTCTTTCTCTCTTTCTCTCTTTCTCTCTCTCCCCTGCTCATATGATATACTTTATTGGAAGGTCAGGCATGGTGTCTGCTGAGAAGGTATATGTTTTAGGACAACATGTGGTGAGAATGGCAAAGAAAGGTAGAAGGCCTGCACAATGCCAAAAATGACCTACACTTTATCATACTGTATATATGACACATTTGCTTTGAAAGTATTATGTTATTTAGGTTGCAGATCATTAAAAATGGTTCCCTTCTTCGTATTCTAGCAATGAATTCATTTAGAAGATGTACAGTATATGGACCTGAGTGCCTAGACCACAAAAATAATGGTGTTTATTTACTGTGGCTTTTGAAAACCTTCTTCAAATGTATTATCTATGGTTAAATGACATCTAAACAAATGGGGGATATTTGAAACCGGAATAACTCTCCATTTATATAACCGAACTGTTAAATCATAGTGTGTATTTTCAATATTTTCTAGGTGTGTAACAATAGCATATGTTGCAAAGTAGAATTGTATTACTAACAGCAAACGTTTCACTAGAGTCTCTCTGTATGCTGAGAACTTATATGATTTCCTCTGTTTTTAAAAGTAAGTATTGTTTTTATTTTCTCTATATGCTGCTGTCTTTAAATGGCTAAAATAAATAGATTTAAATACTAAAGGGGGGTGAAAGCAGAATAGTCCTACAACCAAGTAGTTTTGAACTGCAGATCCATAGCAATTTCACCATTCTGTATGAATATTTTAGATTAAAAATAAATTGCAAACCTTAAAATCGTTAACTACCCTCAGGCAAGTCATGTCAATGCTGATGTTGATGTTGATATCATAAATGAATAAAGCTAATTTGACCATTATAAATAAAGCTAATTTTACCATTATTGTCTATGAATGGTAATTTCATATTATGCCTCTTTCCTTTCTGTATCTTTTTAAACAAAGGATATTATTTTTTTATCCTTCTGTGTTTTTTAGCACAAAAGCGGCCTGAGTACATCCACTTTCTTGGATTGTTTTACTAAGAAGTATATAAATAAAGTATATAAATAAATCTGCCTGGTTTATATTCTGTCTCTCTCAATAGCACATCAACACAAGAGTAAAATATATGCAATCTGCAGACATTTGTGAGGTCAGGCACTGATGTTGGACAAACAAAAAGAAAGAACTGCGCTATACGTGAAATACCAAAAAATGACTTATGTGCAATAAATTAATGTGCACAATAAACCCACAAAGTGTATCTAAACCACATCAAATCATAATAATTGTGATAAAAAGTCCATAGGTGTAAAAAAGAAGAGAGGAATCCTTTGATAATATCCGTAATGCATCCATAGAATGCATTAAAGTGAAAAAACACAAGGGTTTACAACCCCTTTAATGTCTAAACCGCTGGCAACAAAAGTGAGTACACCCCTAAGTGAAAATGCCCAAATTGGGCCTAAAGTGTCAATATTTTGTGTGACCACCATTATTTTCCAGCACTGCCTTAACCCTCTTGGGCATGGAGTTCACCAGAGCTTCACAGGTTGACACTGGAGTCCTCTTCTAGTCTTCCATGACGATATAATAGAGGTGATGGATGTTAGAGACCTTGCACTCCTTCACCTTCTGTTTGAGGATGCCCCACAGATGCTCAATAGGGTTTAGATCTGAAGACATGCTTGGCCAGTCCATTACCTTTACCGTCATCTTCTTTAGCAAGGCAGTAGTTGTCTTGGAGGAGGTGTGTTTGGGGTCGTTATCATGTCAGAATACTGCACTTCTGCCCAGTCTTCGAAGGGAGGGGATCATGCTCTGCTTCAGTATGTCACAGTACATGTTGGCATTCATAGTTCCCTCAATGAACTGTAGCTCCCCAGTGCTTGCAGCACTCATGCAGCCCCAGATCATGACACTCCCACCACCACCATGCTTGACTGTAGGCAAGACACACTTGTCTTTGTACTACTCACCTGGTTGGCGCCACATACATTTGATACCATCCAAACCAAAAAAGTTTATCTTGGTCCCATCAGATCACAGGACATGGTTCCAGTAATCCATGTCCTTAGTCTGCTTGTCTTCAGCAAACTGTTTGCGGGCTTTTTTGTGCATCATCTTTAGAAGAGGCTTCCTTCTGGAACAACAGTCATGCAGACCAAGTTGATGCAGTGTGCAGCGTATGGTCTGAGCACTGACAGGCTGACCCCCCCACCCCTTCAACCTCTGCAGCAATGCTGGCAGCACTCACCTCTGGATATGACGCTGAGCACGTGCACTCAACTTCTTTGGTCGATCATGGCGAGGCCTGTTCTGAGTGGAACCTGTCCTGTTAAACCGTTGTATGGTCTTGGCCACCGTGCAGCAGCTCAGGGTTTTGGCAATCTTCTTATAGCCTTGGCCATCTTTATGTAGAGCAACAATTCTTTTTTTTCAGATCCTCAGAGAGTTATTTTCCTCTCCTCACACAGAGCCTGTCAGCGAGGAGAGGAAGAGGGATCTGTTCTGCAGCCGGGGATAAGTGTGTTTTTAGCTGTTTGTCTGCTTTATAACTCACTGATCACCCAGATGGTATCCCCAAAACACAGTGTCCCAAAACACATTGAAAACACCTGTCATACAGCTGTCCCAGTAAACATCTGCCCGCCGACATCTGGCACATCTGCCCCTCAACAGCTTCACATCTGCCGCCAACATCTGGCACATCTACCCGCCAACATCTGGCACATCTGCCTGCCAACATCTGGCACATCTGCGTGTGAACCTCTGGAACATCTGCCCGCCATCCTCTGGCACATCTGCCCGCCAACATCTGGCACAACTGCCTGCCAACATCTGACACATCTGCCCGCCAACATCTGGCACGTCTGTGTCATCATCTGCCACATCTGTCCATTAGTACCTGCTACATCTGTCCATTATCACCTGCCACATCTGGCGCACATCTGCCTGTGATCATCTGCCACATCCCAGTGATCAACACCTGCCTGTGAACATCTGCCATATCTGTCTGTGAACATCTGCCACATCCCAGTGATCAACATCTGTAACACATCTGTCTGTTATAAACTGTGCATATCTGTCCACATGGCTAAAACATTCTACAGCAGCGAGGAGGCTCTCCATATACTCCAGAGTATGTCGGACGAGAGTAGCGGGGGACTCTCTCCATCAGACTTGGATATTGACTATGAGCCAGTGGAAAGCAGTGGCTCTGAAATGGAAGCTGAGGAGGATAGAATCCTAACAAAGAGCAAAGAGGCTCAGGAGATATGAGCAGGTGCAGGCATCCACTAGCAGCGCAGCACTCCAGAATAATATGCAGGCATCCACCAGAAGCGCAGCACTCCAGGATAGGCAGGCATCCACCAGCAGTTCTGCAACCTTCCTAGAAGATAGGCCAGATGCTAGCAACAGGGCGTCCCATCCACAACAAGGCAAGGCCCATAGTAGCCTCCCAGATGTTCTACTGTATCCAACATGGCTGCCCGATACATCAGTAGAACCTGTAATTCCCCTTTTTTACAGGCCAGCCAGGCCCTCAGATACAGTTGGAAAATGTATAAAGAGAATATTCCTGCACTACCTGGATAATAATAAGTAATGAAACACTAGTTGCAGCAGACACCGGATTGGTCAATCCGTACCAACAATAAATATATAAAAGTCAATATGTGGTGTTGCGCTCTAGTGAATGATGGCTCATTACCATAAATAAAATGCTAAATAAAGTGTACATCCCATCTGCAAAATTTCATTAAAAAAATTTCATACTAAACGCTACATAATCACATAGAATTAAACGTGCACAGAAAATTGAAAAAATGGCATAAAAAATAATAAGATCAAAGTGATAATGCTGCCACAATATAGAAATAGAGTCCAACAGTGCACATAGGTATCCAGAAAAACTTGATAAAGTGCTTTCTAAATATATATGAAAATCAATATGTGGTGTTGCGCTCTAGTGAATGATGGCTCATTACTATAAATAAAGTGCTAAATAAAGTGTACATCGCATGTGCAAACTTTCATTAAAAATCACACACTAAACGCTACACAATTGCATAGAATTCAACGTGCACAGCAAATTTTAAAAATGGCATAGAAAAATAGGATCAAAGTGCTAATGCTGACACAGTATAGAAATAGAGTCCAACAGTCCACATAGGTATTCAGAAAAACTTGATATATAAAGTACAATAAATAAGTGATGTGAATCCACTTCACATTGAATCCGGGATCTTGCAGTGGCTATCGCCTAGTATTCTTCGTGGTGTCCACAGAAACATCAATAGGGTTGGTATCCTAATGTGCCTTGGTAACCTGATATACTATCCTGTGCTATATTGCCTCTATGTACCTCAGTAGCAGTGGACAGCCTCCCAAATCTGTGAGCATGAAGTAAAGAGGAAAAGGGACCCAAATAGTGAAGTATGTAAACTCTGGGTAATTTATTGGGGTTACAGCTTTAAGGTACTCGCATAACAAACAGGTAAAAAACTAGATAAAAAAAAGAGCAGCAAGCTTGTGGCTTGACGTCACTTACGGGTGCCCGTCTAATCCAATCCAACACGTTTCGTCACAGTCACGTGACTTCTTCAGGGATGAGAACTAGCACCAGGAAGTGTTCTTAAATAGGTTTATCATTATGTATAACAAGCGGCCCATTTCTTGTAGTCTTATGTATAAAAATATATAGCGGCCATTTTCTAGTAGATATTCTGAACAGGGATGAGCCGGACACCCCCCTGGTTCGGTTCGCACCAGAACATCTGAACATGCAAAAAAGTTTGTTCGAACACGGAAACACCGTTAAAATCTATGGGACACGAACGTAAAAAATCTAAAGTGCTAATTTTAAACACTTCCCAACCGCCTAGCGCAGATATACTGTGCAGAAGGGCACGTACAGGCAGATTAACGTACCTGTACATTGCCCTTTAAGAGGCGGCTTGCGGGCGCCTGACTCAATGTCTGCGGGGATACCCGCGATCGTCTCATGGTGAGGAAGAATGGGAAAATGCTAATGTAAACAAGCATCTCCCCGTTCTGCCTAATGACGCTCTCACTGATCACAGCTCCCTGTAATTGGGAGCGGTGATCAGTGTAGTGTCACACACAGCCCCCCCCAGTGAGAATCACTCCCTAGGACACACTTAACCCCTACAGCGCCACCTAGTGGTTAACCCCTTTACTGCCAGTCACATTTACACAGTAATCAATGCATTTTTAATCACACTGATCGCTGTATAAATGTGAATGGTCCCAAAATCACACCATAATTGTCCGTCATATCCACCATAATGTCACAGTCACAATAAAAATCACTGATTGCTGCCATTACTAGTAAAAAAAAAATTATCAATAAAAATGCCATAAAACTATCTCCTATTTTGTTGACACTATAACTTCTGCGCAAACCAATCAATAAACGTTTATTGCGATTTTTTACCAAAAATATGTAGAAGAATACGTATCGGCCTAAACTGAGGAAAATTTTTTTTATATATTTTTGGGGGATATTTATTATAGCAAAAAGTAAAAAATAATGCGTCTTTTTCAAAATTGTCGCTATTTTTTGCTTTATAGAGCAAAGAATAAAAACCGCAGAGGTGATCAAATACCACCAAAAGAAAGCTCTATTTGTGGGAAAAAAGAATGTCAATTGTGTTCGGGAGCCAAGTTGCACGACCGTGCAATTGTCAGTTAAAGCGCAACAGTGCCAAATCGCAAAAAGTGCTCTGGTCTTTGGCCAGTCAAATGGCCTGGCTTAAGTGGTTAAAATTGGGCCTTGGGTGGTGATAGTGCCACAACACTGTAAGCCCTCACAGTTACTCTTGGTGGGTGCAGGAATAGGCCCTGCTGTGAAATATTATATCAAGAATTGTAATTGCATGCCCCTGTTAAACAGAGGCAGAAAAATTGGGCCTTAGGCAGTGGTGGTGGTGTCACAACACTGTAACCCTTCACAAATACTCTTGTTGGGCGCAGGAACGGGCCCTGCTGTGAAATATTTGATCAAAAATTGTAATTACATGCCCCTGTTAAACAGAGGCAGAAAAATTGGGGCTTAGGCAGTGGTGGTGCTGGTGCACCAACACTGTAACCCCTGACAGTTACGCTTGTCGGAAACAGGAATGGGTCCTGTTATGAAATATTTGATCAAAAATTGTAATTACATGCCCCTGTTAAACTGGGGCAGAAAAATTGGGCCTTAGGCAGTGGTGGTGCTGGTGCCACAACACTGTAACCCCTGACAGTTATGCTTGTTGGGTGCAGGAATGGGCCCTGCTATGAAATATTTGATCAAAAATTGTAATTACATGCCCCTGTTAAATAGGGGCAGAAAAATTAGGGCTTAGGCAGTGGTGGCGGTGCCCTAAACCAAAAATAATGTTGGAAACTAGCATCATCAATATTGAGGAGGAATAGGATAGTCACTCAGCATAGGCAGTCTTCAAGGGATCCCACCTCCATAGAAAAATCAATCAGTTACATCAGCATCAGGTGCTTGATAGCTGCTGCTAATCCAAGACTGATTCATTTTTATGAATGTGAGCCTATCAACGGAGTCTGTGGACAGGGGTACTCTATGATCGGTTACAAAGCCTCCAACAGCACTGAATGTGCGTTCCGAAAGAACGCTGGATGCAGGACAGGCCAGTAGCTCAATTGCATTATTGCAGAATTGCAAGTTTTGGCCAGTGGTCTATCCTCAAGACCCAGTAACCCAGTGGATGGTCTGTTGGAAAGGTCTCCAAGTCTGCTCTTGCCCCAAGATATTCCTGCACCATTTAATGCAGACGCTGGCGATGGTTGCTTGAACCGATCAGACCTTGGCGCTGAGGAATAAAAAATTGTCTAAAGGCATTGGTCAGCCAGCCACCTTCTCCACTGCTCTTACTCTGACTGACCGAAGCCTCAGCAACACGTTGTCCAGCACCTGGAAATTGTAACCTCATAGGGTCTGGAAACGCATTGCACAATCCTTTCTTCATGGCCTCCTGAAGATGTTTCATCCTCTGCCCCCTCTGTGAAGGCAGGATGAATGCTGCAAAATTACACTTGTAATGTGGATCAAGAAGGGTTGCCGGCCAGTAATGATCCCTCTCCTTGATATCACGAATCCTAGGGTCCTTTCGCAGGCTTTGAAGAATCAGGGAGGCCATGCAGCGTAAGTTTGCAGACGCATTCGATTGTGAGTCTTCTGGGTCACTGAGGATGATGTTGTCAGGAACTACCTCCTCCCAACCACGTACAACTCCTTGGGTTTCTGGGGACTGAAAACCATCCCTTGAAGACTGCTGCTGAGTGTTATCCTCTACATCAATGCTGATACAATCCTCCTCCTCCTCTTCATCCTGTGTGTTTGGTGGGCCCACAGGAATGCTATCTGGATAAAGGGGCCTTGAGAGGTGAGGAAGTCCTCCTCTTCCTCCCGCTGTTCTGTCTCAAGTGCCCTGTCCATTATTTCACAAAGCATGTGCCCCAACAGGAAAACAAGAGGGACGATATCACTGATGCATGCATTGTCGCTGCTCATCATTCTCGTGGCCTCCTCAAATGGTGACAGGACAGTGCATGCATCCTTGTTCAGTAGCCTCTGGCGTAGAGAAAAAAAGCCATGCTCCCCTGACCCTGTCCTGGTGCCATACTCACACAGGTACTCAATGATGGCCTTCTGCTGTGAGTGCAGCCACTGCAGCATTGCCAACATTGAGTTCCACATGGTGGATATGTCACAAATGAGGCAGGTTCTTGGGCAGGTTGCATTCCCTTTGAATGTTAGCCAGCCGAGCACTGGCATTGTATGACCGGCAGAAGAGACCACAGACTTTTCTGGCCTGCCTTGGGAGATCCTGTAAGCCTGGGTACCTGCTCAAGAACCGCTGCACCACCAAATTCAGGACATGTGCCAAACATAGGACATGGGTCAAGTGTCCCTGTCGGAGGGCGGAGAGAAGGTTGGTGCCATTGTCACATACAACCATTCCTGGCTGAAGCTGGCGTGGCGTCAACCACCTCTGAGCCTGCCCCTGCAGAGCCGACAGAATCTCTGCCCCAGTGTGGCTCCATTCCCCCAAGCAGACCAACTCAAGCACCGCATGGCATCTTTTTGCCTGAGTGCTTGCGAAGGCCCTTGACCACTTACGGAGCACCGCTGGTTCAGAGGAGAAATCAGAAGAAGATGCCATAGAGGAAGAAGAGGAGGAGGGGGAGGAGGAGAGAGCTGTGGCAGAATGACCGCTAGCATTTTGGAGGTGTGGTGGTGGAATAAGCTCCAACAATACTGAACCCTGTCCTGTATCCTTCCCAGCTGCCAGCAGAGTTACCCAGTGCACCGTGATGGAAGGGTAAGGTCCCTGCCAATCCCTGCTGGACCATGAGTCAGCAGTAATATGCACCATTCTGCTGACCGCCCTGTCCAACGAGGCCAAAACATTCACTTCAACATGCCAGTAGAGAGCTGGAATGGCCTTTCATGAAAAGAAATGGCATTTTGAAACCTGCCACTGAGGTACAGTACATTCCACAAATTCACGGAAGGGGGCATAGTCTACCAGCTGAAAAGGCAGCAGTTGCAGTGCTAGCAATTTGGCCAAGCTAGCATTCAGACGCTGAGCATATGGATGGCTGGGACCGAATTTCTTTTTCCGGTTTAGCAACTGGGGTAGGGAAATTTGCCTGCTAAAATCAGATGGAGGTGTACTGATAGCAGATTGGCTGCAAGTACTTGGGACACCTATTGCTATACCTTCATTCCTCTCAGTGCAGGATTTTGAGAGGACTGGAGGTATAGTGGGGTTGGAGATCCCAGATGAGGAGCAAGGAGAAGTCCACCTTTTTCTTTGATGTGGGTCTTTTAAGTGCTGTTGACAACAGACTGCATGGGAGGTCATCATATGTCTGGTCAAGCATGCGGTGCCCAAGTGGCTGCTGTTCTGGCCACACTTGATCCACTACAGACATAGGTTGCAAACAGCAACGGTGTGATCTGCTGCACACATGTCAAAAAAGACCCACACTAAGGAACTTTTCAAAATCAGCGGGGAGTCAGCAGCGCCCTGCACCTGCAGAGCTCTGTGGTAGTAGTAGGGTAGCTGCCCTTAAGCTGCCCCTAGAGGACATCCTGCCTCATTGGAGTTGTGCCTCCTCCTCCTCCTCTCTTCTATCAGGCACCCAAGTAGAGTCAGTGACCTCATCATCCCCTCCCTCCTCATCACTGGAGCAAACTTGGCAGTATGCTGCAGCTGGGGGAACATGACTGCCAGTTTCTAGTTCTTCTTGGGCACCCCCTCTCTCTAGGCTCACGTTACTCCTTTCCTCAACCTGGGAACCAACATCGGAGCCTTCCAATCGCTTCGCATCCTCCATCAGCATGTACCCGACACTGTGGTCAAATAGTTCGGGGGACTCCTCCATGCATGATGGTGGGGCTAGGGAAGGAGTGACTGTGGACAAGGAGCCGGTGGAATAGGCCGCTTTGGTAGCTGCATTGGAAGGCAAACTACTCTAAGCCTGGGTGACAGAGGATGAGCAGGATGAGGACAGCTTTGTTATCCACTCCAGCAACTCTTCTGTTCTGGCTCAATAACACGGCCAGCAGCAAAAAAAAGGACAAGCGTGCCCCACGGCCACCTGCAGAGCATGCACCATGTCCGCGACCAGCACAGTTGACTGTAGACATGCCCTCTTTTAGTGGCCTGTGAGCATCTGCCTCTCCTTGGTGGCCTTGCTGGACATGATGTATATTTTGTGTGCTGTGTACACCACCAGAAAGGTAGTAGCAACTGCACTATGGCTACACTGTATTGTGTAATGTACACACCACCAGAAAAGTAGTAGCAATTGCACTACGGTTGCACTGTTTTGTGTGCTGTGTACACCACCAGAAAAGTTGTAGCAACTGCACGATGGTTGCACTGTTTTGTGTGCTGGGTACACCACCAGAAAAGTAGTAGCAACTGCACTATGGTTGCACTGTATTGTGTATTGTGTACACCACCAGAAAAGTAGTAGCAACTGCACTACGGTTGCACTGTATTGTGTGCTGTGTACACCACCAGAAAAGTAGTAGCAACTGCACTACGGTTGCACTGTATTGTGTAATGTTCTGGCTCAATAACACGGCCAGCAGCAAAAAAAAGGACAAGCGTGCCCCACGGCCACCTGCAGAGGATGCACCATGTCCGTGACCAGCACAGTTGACTGTAGACACAGAGCCTGCTTGCCCTCTTTTAGTGGCCTGTGAGCATCTGCCTCTCCTTGGTGGCCTTCCAGACATGATGTATATTTTGTGTGCTGTGTACACCACCAGAAAGGAAGTAGCAACTGCACTATGGCTACACTGTATTGTGTAATGTATACACCACCAGAAAAGTAGTAGCAACTGCACTATGGTTGCACTGTATTGTGCACTGTATACACCACCAGAAAAGTAGTAGCAACTTCACTACAGCTGCACTGTATTGTTTTCTTTGCACACCACCAGAAAAGTTGTAGCAACTGCACTATGGTGGCACTGTTTTGTGTGCTGTGTACACCACCAGAAAAGTAGTAGCAACCGCATTACGGTTGCGCTGTATTATGTAATGTGTACACCACTAGAAAAGTAGTAGCAACTGCACTACAGCTGCACTGTATTGTGTGATGTGTACACCACTAGAAAAGTAGTAGCAACTGCACTACGGCTGCACTATATTGTGTGATGTGTACACCACCAGAAAAGTAGTAGCAACTGCACTACGGTTGCACTTTATTATGTGATGTGTACACCACCAGAAAAGTAGGAGCAACTGCACTATGGCTGCATTCTACTGTGTAATGTGTACACCACCAGAAAAGTAGTAGCAACTGCACTACGGCTGCACTGTATTGTGTAATATGTACACCACCAGAAAAGTAGTAGCAACTGCACTACGGTTGAACTGTTTTGTGTGCTGTGTACACCACCAGAAAAGTAGTAGCAACTGCACTACGGTTGCACTGTATTGTGTAATGTGTACACCACCAGAAACATAGTAGCAACTGCACTATGGCTGCACTGTATTGTGTAATGTGTACACCACCAGAAAAGTAGTAGCAACTGCACTATGGCTGCACTGTTTTGTGTGCTGTGTACACCACCAGAAAAGTAGTAGCAACTGCACTACGGTTGCACTGTTTTGTGTGCTGTGTACACCACCAGAAAAGTAGTAGCAAGTGCACTACGGCTGCAGTGTATTGTGTGCTGTGTACACCACCAGAAAAGTAGTAGCAACTGCACTATGGCTGCACTGTTTTGTGTGCTGTGTACATCACCAGAAAAGTAGTAGTAACTGCACTATTGCTGCACTGTATTGTGTAATGTGTACACCACAAGAAAAGTAGTAGCAACTACGCTAAGGTTTCACTGTATTGTGTAATGTGTACACCACCAGAAAAGTAGTAGCAACTACACTACAGTTGCACTTTATTGTGTAATGTGTACACCACCAGTAAAGTAGTAGCAACTGCACTACGGCTGCACTGTAGATATCAGCTCCACCGGATGCTGCAGAGTATGTATATGTATATATATATATATATATATATATATATATATCAAATACACCGCCTGAAGTAGATTAGAAATAGTGCACCACAGAATGCACTGTAGGATGTAGATCTCTAGGCTACACTGACTGGATGCAGAGTGTATATATATATATATATATATATATATATATATATATTTATATATTAAAAACACTGCCACTAACTGAATAACCTGCCTGCTAAATCAAATCAAGCTATGTCTCTCAAGCTATGTCTCCATCCACGCCAACAACACGCCAACTATGGCTCTCTTAACAGAGGGTGCTGGGATTGGCCAAAGCATGCAGGTAAGGTTTATGCTTTGGCCAATCATCATACAGCAATGCACTGCAATCTCATAGTGCATTATGGGGCATTCCGCAGGCACTCAAATTTCCCACGCCCCATAATGTTCAATATTCGGCAAATGGGTGAACACCCAATGTTCGAGTCGAACTCATGTTCGACCCGAACATCAAGCTCATCCCTAATTCTGAACATTCTATAGCCATGGCCATTTTCTTGTAGTATATCATTATCCATAACAAGCGGCCATTTTCTTGTAGTCTTATGTATGAAAACATATAGTGGCCATTTTCTAGTAGATATTCTGAACATTCTATAGCCATGGCCATTTTCTTGTAGTCTATCAATAGTAAACAAAGCAGTGGCCATTTTCAAACTGATGTCTACATAGAAGCTACAGTATCTCACAAAAGTGAGTACACCCCTCACATTTTTATAAATATTTGATTATATCTTTTCATGTGACAACACTGAAGAAATTACACTTTGCTACAATGTAAAGTAGTGAGTGTACAGCTTGTATAACAGTGTAAATTTGCTGTCCCCTCAAAACAACTCAACACACAGCCATTAATGTCTAAACCACTGGCAACAAAAGTGAGTACACCTTTTAAGTGAAAATGTCCAAATTGAGCCCAAAGTGGCAATATTTTGTCTGACCATTATTATTTTCCAGCACTGCACTGGACCTTTTATTCATCAGTTATGTGTTTTCTTATTTTTAATTTTTTTTAAATTTTTCCTAGTACAATTTTGGCCCCTCTTGGGCATGGAGTTCACCAGAGCTTCACAGGTTGCCACTAGAGATGAGCTGAACACCCCCCGGTTTGGTTCGCATCAGAACATGCGAACAGGCAAAAAATGTGTTCGAACATGCGAACACCATTAAAGTCTATGGGACACAAACATGAATAATCAAAAGTGCTAATTTTAAAGGCTTATATGCAAGTTATTGTCATAAAAAGTGTTTGGGGACCTGGGTCCTCTGCCCCAGGGGACATGGCCTGTAAAGTAGTGCATGTTTCCCATGTTTAGAACAGTCTGAGAGCAAAATGACATTGCTAAAGGAAAAAAAGTCATTTAAAACTTCTCACTGCTATAATGAATTGTCTATGGGAGAAATCAAAAGTGCAAATTTAAAGAGTTAATATGCAAGTTATTGTCATAAAAATTATTTGGGGACTCGGGTCCTGCCCCAGGGGGCATGTATCAATGCAAAAAAAGTTTTAAAAAACGGCCGGGTTTTTTGGGGGAGCAGTGATTTTAATAATGCTTAAAGTGAAACAATAAAAGTGAAATATTCCTTTAAATTTCGTACCTGGGGGGTGTGTATAGTATGCCTGTAAAGTGGCACATGTTTCCTGTGTTTAGAATAGTTCACAAGCAAAATTACATTTCTAAAGGAAAAAAAGTTATTTAAAACTACTCGCGGCTATAATGAATTGCACTTTACAGGCATACTATAGACACCCCCCAGGTACGAAATTTAAAGGAATATTTCACTTTTATTGTTTCACTTTAAGCATTATTAAAATCACTGCTTCCAAAAAAACATCCGTTTTTAAAAAAAATGTTTGCATTGAAACATGTCCCCTGGGGCAGAACCCAGGTCCCCAAACACTTTTTATGACAATAACTTGCATATTAATCTTTAAAATTAGCACTTTTGATTTCTCCCATAGACTTTTAAAGGATGTTCTGTGGCTTTCGAATTTGCCGCGAACACCCCAAATTGTTCGCAATTCGGCGAACGAGCGAACAGCCAATGTTCGAGTCAAACTCATTGTCATAAACCAGATGTGATTAGAACTGTGTGACTGCGACAGAGTGAACCAGACATAAATAGGTGAAAGTAAGTTTATTAAGGAAAATGCATATGTGAACACACCACCAATACAGAGTGAACAACCAAAAAGTGATATTAAACCAACCAGCATATGTAGCAAGAGGGAATACCAGAATCGTAGTCAAGCCAGGCCGGGGTCATAAACAGGGAATTAGTAGCTAGGAAGGGAGATAAACAGGACAAGAGAGGATTTATGGATCACAGGAGGGACGGGTCAGGTACAAGGCTCAGGGTCCAGGGTCCAGGGTTCAGGTAACAGACAGGAAACAGGATCAACAGGTTCCAGGAATCAGGCTTCAGATTCAGGCTTCAGGTTCAGGAATCAGGAATCAGAGTAACAGGATGCAGGTCAGGGCTCAAGGACAATACCAGGGCAACATAAGTGTGCAATTGCCGGGTATTTATACTGCAGCTCTACTAATTAAGGTCAGGTGACACCTGTCTGCAGAGGGGAATACCTGCTCCATACTGTCAGGATTCCTCCGCTGGTGGACGCCAGTACTGCGGCCCAAAAGTGACAGAATACTTGCAGGAAAGAGCTCTTCTGACAGCTCCGAACTGCCAGGAGACACCTGCTGGCGGACCTCAGTACTGCACGCCAAATGATCGATATTACCAGTGGAGGAGACCTTTCCTGACACTCATGTTCGACCCGAACATAAAGCTCATCCCCAGTTGCCACTGGAGTCCTCTTCCACTCCTCCATGATGACATCACAGAGCTGGTGGATGTTAGAGACCTTGTCCTCCTCCACCTTCTGTTTGAGGATGCCCCACAGATGCTCAATAGGGTTTAGGTCTGAAGACATGCTTGGCCAGTCCATCACCTTTACCCTCAGCTTCTTTAGTAAGGCAGTGGTCATCTTGGAGATGTGTTTGGGGTCGTTATTATGTTGAAATACTGCCCTGTGGCCCAGTCGCCGAAGGGAGGGGATCATGCTCTGCTTCATTATGTCACAGTGCATGTTGGCATTCATGGTTCCCTCAATGAACTGTAACTCCCCAGTGCCAGCAGCATTCATGCAGCCTCAGACCATGACATTCCCACCACTATGCTTGACTGTAGGCAAGATACACTTTTCTTTGTACTCCTTTTCTGGTAGCCACCACACACGCTTGACACCATCTGAACCAAATACGTTTATCTTGGTCTCATCAGACAACAGGACATGGTTCCAGTAATTCATGTCCTTAGTCTGCTTGTCTTCAGCAAACTGTTTGCGGGCTTTCTTGTGCATTATCTTTAGAATAGGCTTCTTTCTGGGACAACAGCCTTGCAGACCAATTTGATGCAGTGTGCGGTGTATGGTCTGAGCATTGACAGGCTGACCCCCCACCCGTTCAACCTCTGCAGCAATGCTGGCAGCACTTATACATATACTTCCCAAAGACCACCTCTGGATATGACGCTGAGCACGTGGACTCAAATTCTTTGGTCGACCACCTCAAGGCTTGTTCTGAGTGGAACCTGTCCTGTTAAACCACTGTATGGTCTTGGCCACCATGCTGCAGCTCAGTTTCAAGGTCTTGGCAATCTTCTTATAGCCTAGGCCATCTTTATATGGATCAACAATTCTTTTTTTCAGATCCTCAGAGAGTTGAATTCCATTGACCAGTATGAGATAGTGAGAGCAAATTTACCACACCTGCTCCCCATTTACACCTGAGACCTTGTAACACTAACAAGTCACATGACACCGGGGAGGGAAAATGGCTAATTGGGCCCAATTTGGACATTTTCACTTAGGGGTGTACTCACTTTTGTTGCCAGCAGTTTAGACATTAATGGTTGTGTGTTGAGTTATTTGTGGGGGGGGGGGGCAGCAAATTGACACTGTTGTACAAGCTGTACACTCACTACTTTACATTGTAGTAAGGTGTCATTTATTCAGTGTTGTCACATGAAAAGATGTAATAACATATTTACAAAAATGTGAGGAGTGTACTCACTTTTGTGAGATACTGTAGGTTATAATCAAACCAGGGCAATAGAAGAGCATAAAACTAAGCCAGATATAGGGGGAGTAAGACGCCGTCTCCCGGAGCTCCCGCACACGCTGGACCATTTGAAGCTCTCAGCGCTTCCCAGCACCTCAATCCAGGTCTGTTATGGGGAGAAGGGGTGAGGGAGACAGACACCGAACCCCTGATCCACATCCAGAAGGGGACATAGACCGTTTCTTCACTCATTTGGGCCACAAATGCTCCGGCCCCCCCGTCCAAGATGGCGCCCGCCCAGACCCCAGGCACACATGCTGCCTCACAGGGAGCTGTTTCTCAACGCTCCACACGACATATGAAGACCAGACAAAGACCCCGGTCTCCCCCTGATTCAGAAACAGGATCGGCTCGCTCTGCATGCCATTCCCCTGAATCCCACAGATCTTATAGTGGATGGGACATGGAAGCATACATTAAAGCACTCCCCACCAGACACGATTTTGAGGCCTGTGTGCAACGATTAGAGCGCTCATATAAACAAGAGATGACTGAACTGCGCAGGGATATCACTAAAAGAATTGAAGAAGTGGAACATAATATGGAGGAGACTGCATTCACCCTACAAGTGCATGACACTATTTTGCACGAACACACCCTCCAGATTCAGCAATTGATGTACCATCAGGACGACCAGGAAAACAGAGCCAGACGTAACAACATACGCATACGTGGTTTCCCTGAATCTGTTGAAACCAAAGACCTAGCACCAGCAGTCATTACCATGTTCAACGAATTGCTCCAGAAAGATAAAGATGCCCCACTGGAACTCAACCGAGTCCACAGAGCTCTAGGCCCTAAGAACCCGAATCTAGAACACCCCAGAGATGTGATTTGCAGAGTGCACTTCTATGCAGTTAAAGATGCCATCATGCAGGCTGCACGTTTTCAATCAGCCATATACTTCAACGGCACCCCCATGTCTCTTCTTCCTGACATCTCCAAAATGACTCTGGATATGCGACGGGCTCTAAAACCCCTGACTGGAGCCCTCCAAGCAAAACAGATCAAATACCACTGGGGTTTCCCCTTTAACCTGTTTGCATCTCATGAGGGGAAGCTTCAGCGACGTTTTGCACACTAGGCGATCTCCCCAAGTTCCTCGGAACTTTTGAACTGCCACAGATTTCCATTCCAGATTGGCCACTTCATGCAGTCACCCCTGGCTTCAAAGCCGCCCCAGAATGGCAGAAGCGAACGAAGAAGAATAAACGGTCCAAGTCGGACTTTTCCACTGCGACAGATGGATGAACCCCTGCTTCTGACATTTTACCAATATTTTCCCCACAGGTTTCTGGCCAGTGGTGACGTCCCTGATTGCAGTTTTGTTGGGACATTAAACTACTAATCCATTTTCTTACTTCCTTAATACAGGATTTATGTTATTGTTTCATTCTCTTGATTCTTTTGATGAACGACTGCACGTGATTAGGGATGAGCCGAACACCCCCCTGTTCGGTTCGCACCAGAACATGCGAACAGGAAAAAAGTTTGCTCGAACACGCGAACACCGTTAAAGTCTATGGGACACGAACATGAATAATCAAAAGTGCTAATTTTAAAGGCTTATATGCAAGTTATTGTCATAAAAAGTGTTTGGGGACCCGGGTCCTGCCCCAGGGGACATGGATCAATGCAAAAAAAGTTTTAAAAACGGACGTTTTTTCAGGAGCAGTGATTTTAATAATGCTTAAAGTCAAACAATAAAAGTGTAATATCCCTTTAAATTTCGTACCTGGGGGGTGTCTATAGTATGCCTGTAAAGGGGCGCATGTTTCCCGTGTTTAGAACAGTCTGACAGCAAAATGACATTTGGAAGGAAAATACACATTTAAAACTACCCGCTTCTATTGCATTGCCGACAATACACATAGAAGTTCATTGATAAAAACGGCATGGGAATTCCCCACAGGAAAACCCCGAACCAAAATTAAAAAAAAAAAATGACGTGGGAGTCCCCCTAAATTCCATACCAGGCCCTTCAGGTCTGGTATGGATATTAAGGGGAACCCCGGCCAAAATTAAAAAAAAAAATGATGTAGGGTTCCCCCTAAATTCCATACCAGACCCTTCAGGTCTGGTATGGATTTTAAGGGGAACCCCGCGCCAAAGAAAAAAAAAAAACGGCGTGGGGTCCCCCCAAACATCCATACCAGACCCTTATCCGAGCACGCAACCTGGCAGGCCGCAGAAAAAGAGGGGGGGACGAGAGTGCGCCCCCCCTCCTGAACCGTACCAGGTCACATGCCCTCAACATTGGGAGGGTGCTTTGGGGTAGCCTCCCAAAACACCTTGTCCCCATGTTGATGAGGACAAGGGCCTCATCCCCACAACCCTGGCCGGTGGTTGTGGGGGTCTGCAGGTGGGGGGCTTATTGGAATCTGGAAGCCCCCTTTGACAAGGGGACCCCCAGATCCCGGCCCTCCCCCCTGTGTGAAATGGTAAGGGGGTACTTACCCCTACCATTTCACTAAAAAACTGTCAAAAATGTTAAAAATGACAAGAGACAGTTTTTGACAATTCCTTTATTTAAATGCTTCTTCTTTCTTCTATCTTCCTTCATCTTCTTCTTCTTCTGGTTCTTCTGGCTCTTCTGGTTCTTCCTCCGGCGTTCTTGTCCAGCATCTCCTCCGCGGCGTCTTCTATCTTCTTCTCCTTGGGCCGCTCCGCACCCATGGCATGGGGGGGAGGCTCCCGCTCTACTCTTCATCTTCTTCTTCATCCTCTTCTCTTCTTCCTTCTTCTCTTCTTCATTTTCTTCTCCGGGCCGCTCCGCACCCATGCTGGCATGGAGGGAGGCTCCCGCTGTGTGACGGAGTCTCCTCGTCTGACGGTTCTTAAATAACAGGGGGCAGGGCCACCCGGTGACCCCGCCCCCCTCTGACGCACGGTGACTTGACGGGACTTCCCTGTGACGTCACGGGGAATGCCACAGGGAAGTCCCGTCATGTCCCGTGCGTCAGAGGGGGGCGGGGTCACCGGGTGGCCCCGCCCCCCATTATTTAAGAACTGTCAGAAGAGGAGACGCCGTCACACAGCGGGAGCCTCCCTCCATGCCAGCATGGATGCGGAGCGGCCCGGAGAAGAAAATGAAGAAGAGAAGAAGGAAGAAGAGAAGAGGATGAAGAACAAGATGAAGAGATAAGCGGGAGCCTCCCCTCATGCCATGGGTGCGGAGCGGCCCGAGGAGAAGAAGATAGAAGACGCCGCGGAGGAGATGCTGGACGAGAACGCCGGAGGAAGAACCAGAAGAGCCAGAAGAACCAGAAGAAGATGAAGGAAGATAGAACAAAAAAGAAGCATTTAAATAAAGGAATTGTCAAAAACTGTCTCTTGTCATTTTTAACATTTTGACAGTTTTTTAGTGAAATGGTAGGGGTAAGTACCCCCTTACCATTTCACACAGGGGGGGGCGGGATCTGGGGGGTCCCCTTGTTATAGGGGGCTTCCAGATTCCGATAAGCCCCCCGCCCGCAGACCCCCACAACCACCGGCCAGGGTTGTGAGGATGAGGCCCTTGTCCTCATCAACATGGGGACAAGGTGTTTTGGGGGGCTACCCCAAAGCACCCTCCCAAATTTGAGGGCATGTGGCCTGGTACGGTTCAAGAGGGGGGGCCACACTCTCGTCCCCCCCTCTTTTCCTGCGGCCTGCCAGGTTGCATGCTCGGATAAGGGTCTGGTATGGATGTTTGGGGGGACCCCACGCCGTTTTTTTTTTTGGCGCGGGGTTCCGCTTAAAATCCATACCAGACCTGAAGGGTCTGGTATGGAATTTAGGGGGAACCCTATGTCATTTTTTTAAAAAATTTTGGCCGGGGTTCCCCTTAATATCCATTCCAGACCTGAAGGGCCTGGTATGGAATTTAGGGGGACTCCCACGTCATTTTTTTTTAAATTTTGGTTCGGGGTTTCCCTGTGGGGAATTCCCATGCCGTTTTTATCAATGAACTTCTATGTGTATTGTCGGCAATGCAATAGCCGCGGGTAGTTTTAAATGTGTTTTTTCCTTCCAAATGTCATTTTGCTGTCAGACTGTTCTAAACACGGGAAACATGCGCCCCTTTGCAGGCATACTATAGACACCCCCCAGGTACGAAATTTAAAGGGATATTACACTTTTATTGTTTGACTTTAAGCATTATTAAAATCACTGCTCCTGAAAAAAACGGCCGTTTTTAAAACTTTTTTTTGCATTGATCCATGTCCCCTGGGGCAGGACCTGGGTCCCCAAACACTTTTTATGACAATAACTTGCATATAAGCCTTTAAAATTAGCACTTTTGATTTCTCCCATAGACTCTTACTCTGCGGCATTCGAATTTGCCGCGAACACCCCAAATTGTTCGCTGTTCGGCGAACTTGCGAACAGCCAATGTTCGAGTCGAACATGAGTTCGACTCAAACTCGAAGCTCATCCCTACCCGTGATACAGGCACCGTTCATCTTATTGCTTATTTCTCCCTTACCATGTCTCATCCCTTCCCTTCCCTCCCCCTTTCCCCTCCCCCGTTCCCCTCCCCCGTTCCCCTCCCCCTCCCCTCCCCCTCCCCCTTCTCCCCTTCATCCCCTATCATACATGTTGATGACTTGTTGCTGGGATAATGGCTCTGCATGCTATTCATACATTTGGGTGTCTTTATGAGACATACCCTTCCAGGATAATATGTGTAGATATTCATCACCCACACAGCAATGCGGAGCTCTGAGATGTTATGTTTATCGTTTTCAGATTTTGTTTTTTCAATATTGACTGCTGTTCCCCCACTTAGGTTCTTAAGCACCCATAGAGGTTTTAGCTGAAATGTTGCTCACAACACTAGTAGTGAGGCTGTTCCGGCCTTTCACATATGCCATATTCACATATGCCAAATAAATTTGTTTTTATATGGCAGCACAAACCGCCTTAAAAGTCTCCTCATTAAACTGCAGGGGTCTCAACGTCCCAGAGAAGAGACTGTAAATACTATATCATTTTCACAAACTGCGGACACAAATCTTTCTTTTGCAGGAAACCCACTTTAGATCAGATAAACTCCCACAATTTCTTCATAAACAATACCCCATCTGGTTTAATAGTACCAATCCCTCTGCAAAATCTGAAGGGTCTCTATAGCATTTCACTCATCTTTTACTCCAGATCTCCTTGATACTTATATTGACCCATTAGGCAGGTATATCTTTCCTAAACTGTCTTACTTGAATGTAATTTACACTGTTATTAACATATACTCTCCTAACCAGAACCAACAACAATTCCTCTCTTCTGTGATCTCTCATCTGAAAAGATTCTGCACAATCAACATGATCCTGGGAGGGGACCTCAATGCTACCTTGATACCTCATCTTGACTCTTCGACTGGTAAGTCCTCGATTTCCCCAACCTCCCTGACCAAAATGAGAACACTCCTATCTGACTTATCCCTTGTGGATGTATGGAGGATGCTACATCCTAGCACTACACTTTTTATTCCCCAGCACATACCTCTTACAGTAGACTGGATTACCTCCCTATTTCCCAATCTCTATTAGATTTTTCACCTTTCGCCTCCATTGGTCTCACTCTTTGGTCAGACCACGCCCCTATACACATGAGCTTAGGACGTATTCCTACACGTAAACAAAACTCTTCTTGGAGACTAAACGATAACCTATTTACTGTCTCAGTATGCTCTCAGGATATTATACAGGCCATTAAACACTTTGTTTCTGACCATGCCCAAGACGCCACTAACCCGTTTACAAAATGGGAAGCACTCAAATGCGTACTTAGGGGCAAACTTATTCAACACGGTGCCCGATTGAAGCGTGCCCGCATCGCAGATACAACACGTCTTCTCACCTCCATGGAAAAATCACATAAAAAAAACCCTATTAACTCGACTCTTCTAGAACTCACTAATGTGAGGAGAGACCTCCTGCTTATCTTTGCTGAGAGATCTCTAATAGCCCGAGACAAAGGCCGATTTACTTACTACTCCCAAGCTAACAAATGTGGCAGACACCTTGCAAATACCCTCCAACCCCACCAAACCAGACGGCCTATCCCATTTATAAACTCCCCCACCAAAGGTAAAATCAGGCAGAATTCGGCGATAGCTGAAGAATTCCGCCAGTATTACTCTACCCTATACAATCTCATCCCCCAGATCTCGTCAACTATACCTACCTCACAAGATCTACCCTCCTATATTCAGGAGACAGCACTTCCACCTCTCCCGTTATCTGATACGGAGGATCCGAAGGCCTCTCTGTCTGAAAGGGAATTCTTAATCGCCATAAAAAATCTAAAAAATAGCAAGAGCCCAGGTCCAGACGGGTTCTCTTCCCGTTTTTACAAACTTTTTTCACCACAACTCTCCCCATTGCTAGCGAAGACTTTTAATGCAATTGATGAGAACGTCGCCCTTTCCTCTTCCATACTTCAAGCCCAAATATTAGTCATTCCCAAATCCGGAGAAGACCCATCCACCTGTCCCAACTACAGACCGATATCCCTTCTAAATATCAATCTAAAATTATACGCTAAGATCCTTGCTAACCGTCTCTCCCCTTTGCTACCGAAAATAATACACAAAGATCAGGTAGGTTTTGTTCCTAGTCGAGAGGCCAGAGACAACACCACCAAGACCATACACTTAATCTCCTGTGCTAAACGCCATCATATACCCGCCTGCCTCCTCTCCTGTGATGCAGAGAAGGCCTTTGATAGGGTCAGCTGGTCTTTTCTCCAATCCACACTTTCCCAGCTAGGTCTAGGTCCGAGAATGTTGACACGCATTATGTCGCTCTACTCCACACCCTTTGCCACGGTTCTGGTAAATGGTACTCAATCAAAAAAATTTACGATCACTAATGGCACCAGGCAGGGCTGTCCCCTTTCCCCTCTCCTGTTCGCCCTGGTAATTGAACATCTGGCCCAAGCCATCAGATCGAATCCTAACATACAGGGCATACATACCCCCTCATCTCATTGTAAACTCTCCCTATACGCAGACGATCTACTCCTTTACGTAACCAAACTTCACATTACCATACCCTCTATACTGGCAGAGATAGACAGATTCAGTCGTTTTAGTAAAATTAAACATCTTAATTAATTAAACATCTCTAAAATGGAGACCCTAAACCTTTCTCTATCACAATCTACACTCTCTTCCCTCCAATCCAACTTTTCATTTCAATGGTGACCGAACTCTATCTCTTATCTAGGTATGGCTATACCGAAACAAACTTCAGATATTTATCCCCTGAACTTCAGCCCTCTACTCCAAAAACTTAGACACCTGACGGAAGAACGACTGGACTTATCTGTGTCCTGGGTAGGGGGTATTAACACATTAAAAATGGATATACTCCCCAAACTACTATACTTATTCCAGGCCCTTCCCATCGCTCTCCCTTCGGCCTTCTTCCGTTCCCTTCGTTCTATGGCTATCTGATTTGTATGGATGGGTAGCCACCCGAGGCTGAGACACAAACTATTATGCTCTCCTATTACAAAAGGCGGGCTAGGCCTACCTGACTTTGAGCTATATCATACATTGGCAGTTATATCCCGTATCCTTGAGTGGTTCCCCTGCCCTATGACCAAAGCTACCACGTTCGTGGAACAAGACCTATCTACACATGACCTACAAGCGCTTCTCTGGGGCTACGATCAGTCGTTTAAATCACTTTCAACATTGTCCCCCCTTACTAGGGACTGGCGATTTGGTACCGTAGGAGATAACTATTCACTATCATCTGAACTTAGCCCCCTCACCCCTCTGTTTGACAACCCAAATTTTCCAGAAGGCCACTCAACCCACTCTATAGACAACTACAATAGAGACTTCTAGCCCACGGCACGGCAATTTGTCGACATCACCCTAGGCACTTTCATATCTACCCCAACAGACGTTACTTCCAGGATGACATGGTTCACTTGTGGACACCTGAATTCTTATTGCAAAAAAATCCACGACTCTAAACAAACTCATAGGCCCTTGACTGGACACACCTTATCACTTATATACAAACTAATCCTAGAGCACACCCATGGAGCCCTACCTAACTATACTACAAAATGGTCAGTGGAGGTTGGGAAAGAAATAACTGAGGCAGAGTGGAGTAAAGCCTTTCTTTTCACGAATAAGACCTCCATTTCGAGCTATACGCAGGAAAAAAATTATAAACCCTTATCAAGGTGGTATCGAGTTCCAACAACCCTCAGGGTCATGTTCCCATCTAATTCAGATACGTGCTGGAGATGCAACTTAATGAAAGGTACATACATCCATATCTGGTGGGAATGGGAGTATGCTACTCCCATTTTGGACACAAATCTTCCAGATCTATACAGACATATACGACAAACCTCCAATGCCATCACCCTCCATTGCCCTCCTCTCCATATTACCATCAAGTCACAAAAAAATAGTCTACTGAGTTCTTCATCAGTGCGGGAAGGAAACTCATAACCAGGCACTGGAAAACCACTACGCCCCCTTCTCTAATAGAATGGGTTAGTGAGGTAAACAATATTATGCTAATGGAAGAAATGCAGGCCAATGCCCTGGACAAACAAGCTAAGTTTTCATTTGTCTGGAGTATCTGGAGGCATTACTCTACTTCAGACAAACTAAAACAGAGACTCATGGAGATGAACTCCACCTAAGAGCTAAAAATGGCCTTTCCGCAAGACCACGGCCTGGGGCTATGGTCATATTTATGGACTGAGGTTTGCTGTCTCTCTGCCCCCTCCCCCTCCCCCTATACTTCTACGAACTACCCTATACTTTTTTCTTCTCTGCCTTTCTGTTATTCTTAACTTTTTTTTCTATGTCTCCTATGATCTCCCTTCGATGCAATCCACCCTACAAGATTGCCCTTCCCCCATAAGGTGTTTCTTCACCCCCTACACATTAAACTTTATGGAATCTTGTTATAGAAACTACTCCTGACAATTATTTGTTCTAGTTTAACTCTCCAGACTCCCTGAGCCTTTGGGTGCAGAAGGTTCCCAATGGGGCACCCAGGACCAGGGTAAATAACTCCTACAAGTCAATAGACACACGTTTATGGGTTTAATATAAAGCTTTATTTAAAGTGACCTTTGCACATCTACTCGATTGCACTATTCTAACTTTTGTATAAATTGTATTTGTATACCAGGAGACCTGATGTCAGGCTACTGGCATTGTCTATACTTTTTCTCTGTTTTTTATGTTTTAAATATCTGTTGAAAAACAATAAAAACTTGTTGAACCATAAAACTAAGCCAGATATATACTAAAATAAATAGGTGAACAATGGGAATATTGTACTGCTGAACAGATAGGGGTATATATATAATATATATATATATATATATATAAAAATAAAATTATATACAAAGATTTGTATCGAAACAGAGAAACATACAGATACTGTATGTCTCACTGCAAATAAATCAAACCACCATGTATGAATACATGGCTATGATGTATAAAAATATATCATACGGCCCCCGGAAATAATGTCATAGTCTCAATCAATCTATAAAATAATCTATAAAACAATAGGAGCCAAGAAAAGTTAAAAATGTTGAAGAGATCAAGATGATGAAAAAAGTCACTGGACAGGATAAAAAATAGAAAGCTCAACTGGCAGTGACCTCTTGTACAATGACCATGAAAATAATTAAAAATCGCTCAAAAAACATTTAAGATCAAATTCAATGTTTAATCCTCGGGGTGTAAAAGTGTCCAATATAAAAATCCATTTGGATTCTAGCTGACTTACTTTATGGCTCCCTCGCCAGTGTTTTTTTGTGTGGTTCAATCCCCCAGAACCTAAGGTGGGTACGATTCTTCTTAAGGTGAATGGCAAAATGTTTAGAGACACTGTGTTTGTCAAACCCTTTAATCATGTTCTGAACGTGTTCTTTAATATGTACTTTCAATGGCCTTTTTGTGCTTTATACTGTAGCCCACAGCTACATTCCAGCGCATATACCGCCCCCTCTGTGTTGCACCCTATGAAGTCTTTAATCACATAGGTGTTTCCTGTACTTGTGGAAGTAAATGAAAGTTTATTTTCTACCTGGCATCTTCTTTTGGTACATGTAAAACACTGTTTGCACAGGAAGAACCCTTTTCCTGTAAAAAACGTAAAGGTCCTAATAGGTGGATCAGGTATGCTTTTGACAATTTTATCTCTTATCGTAGGGGCCCTCTTATTTACAAGTTTAGGCCTATCTGGTAATAGGTCTTGGAGCTGTCCATCTGCCAGTAGCATGTGCCAGTGTAGTTTTATAATGTTTTTGATTTTCTATATTGGATGTTATGATCTAAAATGATAGGTACTCTGTCTATACTAGATTCTGGTTTCTTCTTATCTTGGGTATGTTTGTTCCGATTCATCTCCGCTACTTCTGATATTCTTCTTTTGATTTGTTTGCTATCATATCCTTTCTCGATAAATCTATGTCCAATTTTCTCTTTCTGAACTAGAGTCATCTTTTTGGTGCAATTTCATCTCAGGTGCATCAGTTGGCCTTTAGGGATGTTATAAAGTCAGTTCTGATGGTGACAAAGGGAAGATAACCATTTTTATTGACATTCTTGAAGTGTGTCTTTGAGATGATTTTCCATCTTCTTGTCTAATTTCTACATCTAGAAAAGATATGGTCTTCTTACTAATGTCCCATGTTAGTTTGATATTTCTATCATTACTATTCAGTTTTTCTAGGAAGTGTACCAACTGTTCTTGTTCGCCTTTCCATAGGATGAAAATGTCATCAATATATGTTTTATAGGTGACAAGTCTTATAGGTGTATCTCTAAAGACCATTTCATCCTCCCTTTGGGCCATGAAGTGTCCAGCAACACTGGGTGCGAATTTAGCTCCCATGGGAACTTCCGTCTTTTGGTGATAGTAATCACTGTTGTACCAGAAGTAGCTAACTTTCAAACAGGAGTTAAGGAATTTGACTAAATATTTTCTCTGAATGCAGGATAGTGTGGTATGAGTTCTTAAACCCCATTTCTTTCTCGAACATCACGGGACACAGAGCCTCAGTAATTACTGATGGGTTATATAGGTATCACTAGGTGATTGGACACTGGTCACACCCTAATCAGGAAGTTCAACCCCCTATATAATCCCTCCCCTTGCAGGGATACCTCAGTTTTTACGCCAGTGTCTTAGGTGATGGACGTGTAAAGATGTCCTGTGCTGAGCTACAAAGGGAATATCCTATATCCTATACTGGGGCAAGCCAGGCAGACCGGATCCATTCAAAGTGTCCTTTCTAGGCCGAATTGATGGTACCCGGGCCTTGTGTCTGAAGAAACGAGGTTTTACCTGTAATGCTTCTCTTTTTAGAGAGCTGGACCCCGCAGATCAGAAAATGGCTTTCAACTTCCTAATTTCTGGCTGGGTGCTTTACAGGGCCAGAACTGCAGGATCCCCCTATTCGTAGGGGGCCCCAGTCTCTGACGGTTTTTTCAAACAGAGCCCACCGTCAGAGGTGAAGATTGGGTCTGTGTAAACTGAACCCTGCGGCTGGATAAGGTAAGAGGAGATTCCACAGAATTTTCTAATTCTAGTAGGTTTCTTCTTTAAGGTAAATGCATGCTATGCCTATTGTGACCACCGGGGGCTGCCAAGAGCACAAACATTCACATGCTGATGTTTGTCTCAGTGTTCATCGCTGCACATGTTTTTCACAGCGTCTCAGGCCGGCTGCAAAGGTAGGATGGAAGGGGGGATTTCTCATGTTTGAATGTTCCCCCCCGGCTAGAGAGAGGCCACAGGGGTCTAGAAAGTGGTTATACCGCTTGGGCCCGCTGCCTCAGGCCACCATTTCTGACCATTGCCATTTAGGAAGGTCTTCACTACCAGCTTCTCTCCCTCCTCCCCCTCCCCCAGCCTTCCTCCATAGTATTACAGGAGAGTCGGCCAGTGTGGGAAGCGCTCGTTTTTTTCAAAATTTGAGGGGGGGGGCGGTAGGGGGGGCGGGACGTCAGCACAGAGTGCTTAGACTCCCACTCAGGCCAGCTACAGGCTATTAAAGGCACTCTGTACAGGTGCACACAGCCTTTTGAGAGACACAGAGCTGACGGTCGCATGTAAGGTGGGACACAGGCATTCTCCTAGGCAGCATTTACTGAAGTAACACCAGACTGAGCATTGGGTAGCAAGGCTTTTAGCCAGACTACATCGCTCAGCAGTCAGTGTTCATTTGTATACCTCACACCTTGTTGCTTTGCACTATGGGTAGAAGAGGTTCAAGCACCCCAAGAACCAGAGACACTAGGAGATCTCGTTCAGGTTCTGAGGGCCCCCTGTCAGCAGCATCCTCCCCCCCAGATGGGCCAGGGACGGATAGCCAGGGAGAGCTGCTGGGGTCAAGGGCTACACCTGCTTCTGGCACTTCAGCCCCTGTATATATTACACAAGAGGTTTTTTCCTCAACCATTAATGGTCTAGAGGAAAGATTAATGGCCGTGATTACGTCTTCACTCAGTAGAAGAAAACGCACTAGGCCTTCCTCTGTTCCCCAAGACCCTCAGGAAGAGGAGCTCTGGGATAAAGGAGATTAATCCCTTTCAGAGGATCGGGATGGGACGGATGATTCCTCTTCGGAGGAATCAGGCGGAGAGGGACCCTCTACGACTTCCCAAGAGGAGAAATTCTTAGTGCAGATCCTTACTGGATTGGTCCGCTCTACATTGAAGTTGCCCCTACCTGAAACTGCTAAAGAATCCTTTTCTGCTTTGGGGTCACTGAAACCTTTCCAAGCAGCACATGCTTTTCCTGTTCACAAATTACTTGAAAAGCTCTTTTATTCTGAGTGGGAGCACCCAGATAAGCGATTTCTTCCGCCGGAAAAGTTTTTCAACACTTTATCCTATGGAAGAAAAATTTATTAAGAAGTGGGGAATGCCGGCCATTGATGCGGCCATTTCCTCTGTAAATAGTAGTCTGACTTGTCCTGTAGACAACGCTCAGATGCTCAAGGATCCTGTGGATAAAAAGATGGAATCCTTATTAAAGGATGTTTTTTCCTTAGCAGGATCAGTGGCCCAACCTGCAGTAGCAGCGACTGGAGTCTGTCAATACTTAAGAGACCATGTTAAGCAGTCATCAAAGTATTACCTGAACAACAGGCCCGGGGTTTGCTAACCTTCCATCGGCCTTATGTTAGGTTGTTGACGCCATCAGAGATTCTATCAGGCAAACCTCCTGTCTTTCACTGGGGTTGGTGCATATATGTAGAATCCTATGGTTAAAAAATTGGTCAGCCGAAGCACCATGTAAGAAGCTGCTGGCTGGGTTTCCTTTTCGTGGTACAAGGTTGTTTGGAGAAGACTCGGGTAACTATATCAAGAGATTCTCCTGTGGGAAAAGTACTCTCTTACCTGTTAAGAAGAAGAGTAAACGTCCCTTTTTCAAACGGACTCTCTCCCCAGCGCCAGGGGCTTCAGCCTCCAGGCAGTTACGACGGCCTCCTCCGTCTGGGGCTACAAACAAGAGTCAACCCCAGGGACAAAAGAAGTCCTGGGGGAAGAAGTCTTCTAGACAAGACACTAAGACCTCTTCATGAAGGGGCGCCCCCGCTCGCTCGAGTGAGGGGAGGACTGCTACAGTTCTCAAAGCTCTGGCAGGAGGACTTCCAGGACAGATGGGTAATCTCCACGGTAACCTTAGGGTACAAGCTGGAGTTCCAAGAATTTCCCTCTCCTCGTTTCCTCAGATTAAGTGTTCCCAGAGACCCAGAGAAGAAGCAGTCGCTCCTTCTAGCGTCAGGGCGACTTTTGTCGCGAGAGGTCATCAGGGTGGTTCCCACAAAGGATCAAGGATTGGGTTTCTATTCCAACCTTTTTCCGGTCCAAAAACCAAATGGGGTTGTCAGACATCTGAATCGATTCTTAAGGATTCAGTCCTTCCGCAGGGAATCAATTCGGACAATAGTCTCCATCCTGCAGGGAGGAGATTTATTGGCATCGATTAATATCAGAGATGCATATCTATAGGTGCCCATTTTTCCTACTCATTAGAAGTAGGAGGGCACCATTTCCAGTTTGTGGCTCTGCCCTTCGGGATAGTCACTGCACCTCAAGTGTTCACAAGGATCGTGGCTCCTCCTCTGGCCAGATTAAAGGCTCAGGGTATGACTGTCATAGCATACCTAGATGACCTGCTCTTGATAGACCGGTCGGTAGCTTTCTTGAACGGGAACTTGAGGACCACGGTCAAGTATCTGGAACATCTAGGTTGGATCCTCAACCCAGGAAAATCTTTCCTAAACCCAGTAAGAAGACTGGAGTATTTAGGTCTGATCATAGATACAAGCCAGGGGAAAGTGTTTCTTCCTCAGGCAAAGATATCTGCTTTAAGGGAGCTGATTCTGACAGTCAGGAGGACAAGAAGGGGCCTTCTGTCCGCCTTTGTATGAGGCTGCTAGGAAAGATGGGGTCTTCATTCGAAGCAGTTTCCTATGCTCAGTTCCATTCAAGACTACTGCAACACAGTATTCTGTCGGCCTGGAACAAGAAGGTTCAGGCATTAGACTTTTCGATGCACCTGTCGCATGCGGTGTGTCAGAGCCTCAATTGGTGGCTCATACCCGAAAACCTGCAGAAGGGGAAATCCTTTCTACCGGTTACCTGGACGGTGGTAACAACAGATACGAGTCTGTCAGGTTGGGAAGCAGTTCTGGAACAGTCTGCGATCCAGGGGCTATGGTCTGAGACCGAGAGGACCCTAACCATCAACATTCTGGAGATCTGTCCGGTATAACTAGCCCTAAAAGCCTGGACTATCAGGCTACAGGGTTGGCCGGTCAGGATCCAGTCCGACAATGCCACAGCAGTGGCTTATGTCAATCATCAGGGAGGCACCCGGAGCCAAGCTGCTCAAAAGGAGGTGATCCAGATCTTAGCCTGGGCAGAGATGCAGTTGCCATGCATATCGGCAGTTTTTCATTCCAGGGATAGAGAACTGGTAGACGAACTATCGCCAGCAGTTACTCCCAAGGGAATGGTCTCTGCATCCCGACGTCTTTTGGGCCATATGCCAAAGATGGGGGTCTCAGATGTAGATCTCATTGCATCCCGATGCAACAAAAAGATAGACAGATTTGTGGCAAGGACGAGGGATCCTCTTGCATGCGGGACGGATGCGTTGGTGATTCCGTGGCATCGGTCCTCACTGATTTATGCATTCCCGCCTATTCTGCTACTGCCACGACTCCTTCGCAGGATCAGGCTGGAAAGGAAGTTGGTACTTCTGGTGGCCCCCACTTGGCCCAGAAGGACTTGGTATGCAGAAATAGTAAGGATGACGGTGGGTTCCCTGTGGACCCTACCGGTACGCCTAGACCTGTTATCTCAAGGTCCAGTGTTCCATCCTGCCTTACAAATGCAAAATTTGACGGTTTGGCTATTGAGACCCAGGTTCTGAAGAATCGTGGACTTTCAGGTCCTGTGGTATCTACCTTGATCAATGCAAGGAAGCCAGCTTCCAGAATGATTTATCAGAGAATCTGGAAAGCTTATATATCCTGGTGTGAATCCAGGGGTTGGCATCCCAGAAAATATGTGATTTTCTACAATTGGGATTAGAGATGAAGCTGGCCTTGAGTACCATCAAGGGCCAGGTCTCGGCTTTACCAGTATTATTTCAACGGCCACTTGCTTCGCATTCTTTGGCCCGAAACTTTATGCAGGGGGTGACGCGCCTTAATCCTCCTGTTAAGACGCCCCTAAACCCCTGGGATTTGAACTTGGTTCTGTCTGTGTTACAGAAACAGCCTTTTGAACCAATACGTCAGATTCCTTTGGTCTTGCTGACAAGGAAGTAAATTTTTGTGGTAGCCATCTCTTCTGCTAGAAGAGTATCAGAATTAGCAGCTCTTTCCTGTAAAGAGCCTTATTTGATTGTTCACAAGGATAGAGGGGTACTGCGCCCTCATCCTAGTTTTTTACCGAACGTGGTTTCAGATTTTCATCTAAACCAAGACATTGTTCTGCCTTCCTTTTTTCCAGATCCCTGTTCTACGGAAGAAGGGTCACTACATTCTTTGGATGTAGTAAGAGCAGTCAAGACCTATCTGGAAGCAACTACTCAGATTCACAAAACGGATGTTTTGCTTGTGCTGCCAGAAGGTCCCAGTAGAGGACAAGCAGCATCAAAGGCTACCATTTCTAAATGGATTCGACAATTGATCATTCAAGCTTATGGTTTGAAACAGAAGATTACTCCGTTTCAGATCAGGGCACATTCCACAAGGGCTATTGGTGCTTCTTGGGCAGTGCATCACTCGGCCTCTATGGCTCAAATCTGCAAGACCGCAACCTGGTCTTCAGTTCATACATTCACCAGATTTTATCAGGTGGATATAAGAAGGCATGAGGGTATCGCTTTTGGGCGTAGTGTGCTGCAGGCAGTGGTACTGGGTCCTCAGGTCTGATTGCACCCTACTTGGTTGTGGTTCCCCTCCCCTCAGGTAGCATTGCTCTGGGACATCCCATCAGTAATTACTGAGGCTCTGTGTCCCGTGATGTTTGAGAAAGAAAATAGGATTTTTTAAAACAGCTTACCTGTAAAATCCTTTTCTTTCGATGGACATCACGGGACACAGAGGTCCCGCCCCTCTTCTAATACACTATATTGCTTGGCTACAAAACTGAGGTATCACTGCAAGGGGAGGGATTATATAGGGGGTTGAACTTCCTGATTAGGGTGTGACCAGTGTCCAATCACCTAGTGATACCTATATAACCCATCAGTAATTACTGAGGCTTTGTGCCCCGTGATGTCCATCGAAAGAAAAGGATTTTACAGGTAAGCTGTTTTAAAAAATCCTATTTTTGTTGCTTTGCATGCTTGATGATGGAATATTATAGTGTAAAGCGAAGATACATCCACTGTAGCCATAATCCTGGGTCCTCCTTTATTGGGTATCATATCCAAGATTTGTAGCATTTGTTTTGTGTCTCTCAAATATGCTCTAGTATTCTGTACAGCTGAAAAAATTGTCTATATACTGGCCTATTCTGGCAGTAAGGGAATCTATCCCATTAACTATTGGTCTGAAGGGGGGGATCAAATTATCTTTGTGCATGTACAACATGATTCAGGCATTATAAATTTCGCCTCTTTCTTTGTTCAATATATTTCTCTTTAGTCCTAGATGTATAACTTGTTCAAGTTCTTTTCTACATCTAAATATAGGGTTACTTGGTAAATGATATAGGTGTCTTCACCTGCTAACAGTATAAACATATTTTCTTTATATTGTTCTTTGGAGAGGATTACAACACCTCTTCCCTTATCAGCTGGTCAAATCACAACCTTTTTCCTTTTCGTCAGTTTCCTAATACCACATTTAATATATTTGGGTTCATCTTTCTTCTTGATTTTCAGATCCTTCAGATCTTGGATTACTACTTTCTTGAATATCTCAATATGTTTATTGTTGTTGGTGGGGGGGGTTAAAAATCGATTTGTCTCGAAGTTCACTGTGTAGAATCTCTTGGTCTTCCAATGTGGGTCTAGTTTTTATGGGATTACTCGATATATATTTTTTAATGTTGAGCTTTCTAATACATTTTTGTATCCCTATATATGTCTGGAATTTGTCTAGATTTTTTCGAGGCGCATATTTCAATCCTTTGTCCAGAACACCAATTTCTTCCTGTGTGAGTGTATTACCACTCTGGTTAAAGATGCTTTCAAATTATTCTCTTCTTCTTTTGCTGTCTGTTCTCTGATCGACATCCTCTCTTCTTTCTTGACTTCTTCTTGTCCCTCTTATTTCATCTGTATATCTCAGAGGGTGATTGTCCATGTTTCTCACTAAAAGAGACTTATTATAGCAGGGTTTCTCAACTCCAGTCCTCGAGGCGCCCCAACAGGTCATGTTTTCATGATCTCCCTCAGATGAAACGGCTGTGGTAATTACTAAGGCATTGAAACTGATCAAATCACCTGTGCATATTAATGAAAGGCCTGAAAACATGACCTGTTGAGGTGCCTTGAAGACTGGAGTTGAGAAACCCTGTATTGAAGTATGTGTCCTGATGGTATGTCTGATGGTCTTTCCCCTCTCTTTCGTCTTCATGACAATCTCTCAAGGGGGCATAGTAGTTATATGTTGGCATTGGACTATGTTCATAGGGGCAGTACGGTTCCTAGGGTGGACCCCCTCTACCTCTGGGTCCATAACCATAATTGGATGCAGGACATCTTCCTTGTTGTCCATATGTTGCATATGGAGGTCCCCTTGGGTCCTTTTGCTCATATGGTGGTCTATTGCCATTGTTATTTCCATTGTAGGGTTTCTTGTTTGGTTTTCCAATAATGAGTTTTTTTCCAACTATTCTAGGGGGTCCGATTGTGCTGATGGGGTCTTTTCTCTGTATATTGTGGGGTATGATGGCTGGAATTCCCATATCTCTCTTCTGGTCTCTGTGGTCTTGGGGTCCCTGCTCTATTACCATCTCTTGAAACATTATATTGATAAGATCTGTTGTGTTCTGCATTAATGTATTGTGGATGAACTCTAATGCCTCATACAGATGATCGGACATTCCAACAACCAAACCGTGAATTTTTTTCCGACGCATGTTGGTTTAAACTTGTTTTGCATACACACGGTTGCACAAATCTTGTCAGAAATTCCTATCAACAAGAAAACGCTGACATACAACACGTACGACAGCACTATAAAGAGGAAGTTCAATAGCCAGTGCGCCACCCTTCTGCTAATCTCATGTTAGTAGAAGTTTGGTGAGAGATGATTCACGATTTTTTAGCCTTGTGCTTCTCAGATCGTTACTGCTCTTCAGTTTGTGCTTGTGGGTTTGTATCTGTTTTTCAGTACGTGTTGTCAGTTTGTTTCTGTCTTTCAGTGCGTTCTATTTAATAGTTTGAATCTGTTTTTTAGTGCGTTCTTGTCTGCTTGTTTCTGATTTTCCGATCGTTTTTCTCAAGTTCTTTCTGGTTTTTAGTGCGTTCTGTTAGTTCGTTCTGACCAGCCGTTTATTTTGTAGCCATGTTGCGGGTATGTACTCGTCGTAGAGTTCGTGCTGTGCAGGGGCTTGGTGTTGGGGTTCTTACTTTGACCCAAGTCCAGTCCATGAACAGGGGGAGGAGGAGTTCACGGGCGAAGAATTGGTTGCTCCAGCGTGACCAATACTCTCACATGCATTTGTTGTGAGAGATCCAGGTGTATAATCCTGATGATTTCAGGAATTATCTCCAGATGACGGACCCCGTTTTTCACCATCTTTTGGCTTTGCTGTCACCTTATATTACCAAGCAGGACACCTGTATGCGGCAAGCCATCACTCCTGAGCAGAGGCTCGTCGCCACCTTGCGGTACTCGGCGATAGGCAGAAGTCTGCAGGACATCAAGTTCTCAACAGGCATCTCCCCCCAGGCTCTGGGAATCATTATTCCAGAGACCTGTTCTGCCATCAATCAGATCCTGCAGAAGGACTATATTAAGGTAAGCTTTCTCCTTTAACATCACATTCTATGTATTTAATGTTTGCTAATGTATTGTATTTATTTTATCATTCCATAATTACCATGATTGTAATATGCTGTGAATGCACTCTTTGTCCTCATGCATGCTGGAAGCTTTCAATGCTCCTTTTTTGTCCTTCATGCATATTTGCCTTCACTAACCTCCCCAGCATGCTATCCTGGGCCCATACACACCTAGCCTAGTCACTTAACAATATATTTTGTCAGCTGCACTGTAGTGTTTACCCTAAACACCCCCTAAAATGTGTTTAAATGTTATTTTTGTCCTTAAATTCAGGCAGAGTGCACTTTTTTTTGGGTTGGCCCAAACTCATTCGTAACCCCCCCAACCGCTAAGTCAACTGATACCAATCCTCTATCTGCTTACTTTGCCAAACCCATATGCACTATAACTACCTCTTTTGTGGTCATATTTATGGATGAATTCACAAAAGAATGTAGTGCAAGGGCCTGCCTGAATACTTTCAAATGGTACTGTTTCAAGTTTTGTTCTCCTATTATCTTGATAGCTAATTGCAGAATGTAAAAATGTGCTTCAATTTGCACAGTGTATATTCATATTTTTGTATTATGACACTTCTTACCTGTCCAGTGGGCTGCCAATAGTGTAAGTAAGGAAAGGCTGGCCAAAGTAATACACATTATTTATGTATTCAGCTCTCAATGAAGTGGAGAGGGTTACCTGTCCAAAACATACCGCCTCCTAAAATTTTTACACTGGGCCATCAGAGGGGGTGAGGAATCTAATAAGTGGACCTTATACTTTTGTCTTTAAATACTAATTTCAATAAATGTTATACTGATGTTGGCCAATAATGTTTGTGTCTAATCTGCTTGCAATGTTATGTGCAAAAATACTATTTTGTTTTTCTTGTTTTACTCCACAGTTTCCTTCAAACCCACAGGAATGGCAGACTATGGCCTCCCACTTTGCCCAGCGGTGGGACTTTCCTAACTACGGAGGAGCAATAGATGGGAAACACGTCCACATCATCCCACCCCCCAACTCGGGGTCATACTATTATAATTATAAGGGGTTTAACCCCTTCCCGCCGACCGTACACAGATGCATACTCGGCTTTCGGGGGTTATACTGGGATGATGCTCGCAGCTGCAGGCATCATCCCGGTACCGTTGTTTTGAGCGGGCGATTGGCTATCCATATATAACAACTGATGCGGCTAAAAGCCGCTCGGCTTTCATACCGGAGGAGCGGGAGGGGGCGCCCCCCTCCCGCCGCCTCACCCCGCTCTTACCGGGCCTCCCGTGCGATCGGGAGGCCCAGTGTCCAATTGGCTGCCTCCGGCGGCTGTGGTCGGGCTGGAACAAAGCCATTAATGGCTTCGTTCCAGCCTTCTAATTGTAAACGCGGAAGCGACGTCATGACATCACTTCCCATTTACTCGGCTGCCAATGGCGCCAAATTTAAAAAAATACACAGTATTCAGAATCCCCGTTTTCGGCGATCTGAATACTTTGAAGTGCAGAGAGGACCTGTCACCACCTATTACTGTCACAAGGGATGTTTACATTCCTTGTGACAGCAATAAAAGTAAAAAAAAAACATTTTTTTTAAAACACAATTTATAAGTATAAAAATAAATAAAATTAAAAAAAAAAAATTTAAAGCGTCCCCGTCCCCGCGAGCTTGCGCAGCGAAGAAAAAGCATACAAATCACACATGTGAGGTATCGCCGCGATCGTCAGAGCGAGTGGAATAATTCTAGCCCTAGACCTCCTCTGTAACTCTAACCTGGTAACCATAACCAAAATTAAAGCGTCACCTATGGAAATTCATAGCTACCATAGTTTGTCACCATTCCACTAGTGCGTGCAATTATAAAGCGTGACATGTTTGGTATCTATTTACTCGGCATAACATCATCTTTCACATTATACAAAAAAATTGGGGTAACTTTACTGTTTGGATTTTTTAAAATTCATGGAAGTGTCCGTTTTCCAAAAATTTGCATTTAAAACACCGCTGCACAAATACCGTGTGATATAAAATATTGCAATAATCTCCATTTTATTCTCTAGATTCTCTGCTAAAAAATATATATAATGTTTGGGGGTTCTAAGCAATTTTCTAGCAAAAAAAATGGATTTTAACTTGTAAACACCAAATTTCAAAAATAGGCTTAGTCATGAAAGGGTTAATAGTATTGTGATGGTGGCGGTGGTGGCGGTGGTGACGGCGACATACAAGTTTTTGTATGTGGATGTGGGGAAGAATGGCCGATGTCGGATGGTGGAGTCATCGCCCAGACAGAGTTTTACAGATGGCTCCAGAATGGTGGCTTGGGCTTGCCACCTGCGGAAGACAACGTGGCTGGTCTTCCGTTTGTGTTTGTCACTGATGAAGCGTTTGGGCTAGGTGACCATCTCATGAGGCCATTTCTGATGAGGACCCTCACCCCATACCAGAGGGTTTTTAACTACCAGCTGGCCAGAGCCAGAAGAGTGGTGGAGAAGGCTTTCGGCATAATGGCCAACCGGTTCCACCTATTTCTGACACCAATCCACATGGCTTAATATAAACTGAACCATATTGTGCTTGCTTGCTGCATTATGCACAATTATCTACACAAAAATGCAACAAATTATGTGGCCTTAGTCAACTGAGGCTGGCTTTCCTGATCATTCAACCCTGACGGCACTTAAAGCTGGCCATCCTGGCTTGCCCCCTCAAAGCGCCCACGAAGTGAGACAAACATATCTGGAGTACTTTGCGGGTAGGGGGGCCATAGACATGCCAGCAAATGCGTGAAACACTTTTAAAATACATTTTTATTTTAAACTAAAATTTCATTTGATTTACTGCTTGTGTTTCTTTTAGCTGTCTCCTAGGTTCTCCAATGTGCTTTTTGTTTTGGCCATTTTCTTCAATAGTGCCAACGTTTTTTATTTGATACATGAGGCGCCCCCCTCCCGCCGCCTCACCCGGCTCTTACAGGGCCTCCCGTGCGATCGGGAGGCCCAGTGTCCAATTGGCTGCCTCCGGCGGCTGTGGTCGGGCTGGAACAAAGCCATTAATGGCTTCGTTCCAGCCTTCTAATTGTAAACGCGGAAGCGACGTCATGACATCACTTCCCATTTACTCGGCTGCCAATGGTGCCAAATTTAAAAAAATACACAGTATTCAGAATCCCCGTTTTCGGCGATCTGAATACTTTGAAGTGCAGAGAGGACCTGTCACCACCTATTACTGTCACAAGGGATGTTTACATTCCTTGTGACAGAAATAAAAGTAAAAAAAAACCATTTTTTTTAAAACACAATTTATAATTATAAAAATAAATAAAATTAAAAAAAAAAAAATTTAAAGCGTCCCCGTCCCCATGAGCTTGCGCAGCGAAGAAAAAGCATACAAATCACACATGTGAGGTATCGCCGCGATCGTCAGAGCGAGTGGAATAATTCTAGCCCTAGACCTCCTCTGTAACTCTAACCTGGTAACCATAACCAAAATTAAAGCGTTACCTATGGAAATTCATAGCTACCATAGTTTGTCACCATTCCACTAGTGCGTGCAATTATAAAGCGTGACATGTTTGGTATCTATTTACTCGGCATAACATCATCTTTCACATTATACAAAAAAATTGGGGTAACTTTACTGTTTGGATTTTTTAAAATTCATGGAAGTGTCCCTTTTCCAAAAATTTGCATTTAAAACCCTGCTGCACAAATACCGTGTGATATAAAATATTGCAATAATCTCCATTTTATTCTCTAGATTCTCTGCTAAAAAAATATATATAATGTTTGGGGGTTCTAAGCAATTTTCTAGCAAAAAAAATGGATTTTAACTTGTAAACACCAAATTTCAAAAATAGGCTTAGTCATGAAAGGGTTAATAGTATTGTGATGGTGGCGGTGGTGACGGCGACATACGAGTTTTTGTATGTGGATGTGGGGAAGAATGGCCGATGTCGGATGGTGGAGTCATCGCCCAGACAGAGTTTTACAGATGGCTCCAGAATGGTGGCTTGGGCTTGCCACCTGCGGAAGACAACGTGGCTGGTCTTCCGTTTGTGTTTGTCACTGATGAAGCGTTTGGGCTAGGTGACCATCTCATGAGGCCATTTCTGATGAGGACCCTCACCCCATACCAGAGGGTTTTTAACTACCAGCTGGCCAGAGCCAGAAGAGTGGTGGAGAAGGCTTTCGGCATAATGGCCAACCGGTTCCACCTATTTCTGACACCAATCCACATGGCTTAATATAAACTGAACCATATTGTGCTTGCTTGCTGCATTATGCACAATTATCTACACAAAAATGCAACAAATTATGTGGCCTTAGTCAACTGAGGCTGGCTTTCCTGATCATTCAACCCTGATGGCACTTAAAGCTGGCCATCCTGGCTTGCCCCCTCAAAGCGCCCACAAAGTGAGACAAAAATATCTGGAGTACTTTGCAGGTAGGGGGGCCATAGATATGCCAGCAAATGCGTGAAACACTTTTAAAATACATTTTTATTTTAAACTAAAATTTCATTTGATTTACTGCTTGTGTTTCTTTTAGCTGTCTCCTAGGTTCTCCAATGTGCTTTTTGTTTTGGCCATTTTCTTCAATAGTGCAAACGTTATTTATTTGATACATGAGGTGACAATCTCTTCTTCAGCTAACTATTATGTTGTGGGTCTGCTACACACACACCTTGTTTTTGTTGTTAATGTATGTAATCCATTAATGATAAATAGAATCATGCTTTTCAGCACCATGAATTCATTGTTTGGAGTCCCTAAAATGGCCTGATTGGGGCCAATTTTAGAGCACTGTGGGGGTTATTTTCAAAAGGCAAATCCACTTTGTACTACAAGTGCACTGCAAGTGCACTTGAAAGTGCACTTGTAGTGCAAAGTGGATTTGCCTTTAGTAAATACCCCTATTGTTGTAAACTACAACAACTTACTCCAAAAACTGGTATTGAGCATTGAAATAAGAAGCCAAACCTTGTTGAGCAGAAAACATTTTACTCCGTGCACATTCACATGTGCGTTAGAAAAGGGTTTTTTAACAAACCAACATCTTTGGTGTATAACATTTTTATGGTTGACATTAGAAATAGCCTTTTTTTGGTTAAACAGGCTGTTTAAAACCATAATAACATACACAACTCAGGAACTTACAAAGTTCAAATTTGAAAAAGTGAAGGCAATATCAGACATGAGTATGTTAACACTGTGTTGATCTTGCCTTCATCAGATGGGGTGATGTCACCCCTGTAAAAGCCAAAATTTGAAGATGCACACAAATTGGGAGTCAAATGTGGATTTCACTCCTAATCCCATGCCTAATGTGATCATGGGGGGATCAATGGACGTATCTGGGGGGTGCAACCCCTTCCTCTCACCTACTTGAGTTGGGAGAAAGGGATTGCACCCACAAAACATGTACATTGATATCCCATGATGGCAGATAGCACATGTTGACACACTGTGTGCATCTTCAAAAGTTGGCTTTAAAAATACTTTAAAATGGATTTGAAATAACAAATTCCACGACAAAACAGTACAATATGTGTGTGTTTTAGATTCTGCCTAAAATATCAATGATGTTCTTCATTTTTTTGTTGAACATCATTGATGTTTTCCTTTATCTTTTCTAAATCATGATTGCACACCATGATCTCCCGATGAGGACGTGTGCACTGGTGAAATGAGTTTCTTCTTCCACAACATCCACATCACCTAAAAAGAATAAAACACACCATGTATTATAAATATGCAGGCATACATCTATTACCTGAAGCTGTGATATCAGACACTCACCTGTTGTGGTCACTATTTCAACCATGTCATGAACCTCTCCTCCCGCCACATCCTCAGGTTGTGGTGTGGTGACTTTCCCTTCTTTAGGAGGTTGGGGGTCCCTGGTGTCCTCTGATGTCCCGAGTCTTTTCTCCCCTATGTGAATTAAAAAAAAAGGTATATTTAGCACACAGATATTTGAGGCAAGAAATAGTGATATGAAACATTACTTGGAAGTGTCGTACAATTGTCTGTTTTGGTAAGAGTTCCAAGCTGAAGACATGATTTTTACCCTTTCTTAAAGCTGGAATGCTTACCTTTTTTGTTAAAGTATCACACATAGAGAGACCCCTAGTATCCACTGGAGCACCTGCATGGGACACCTTAAAAAAGGTGTTCTGGTGTCCCACACTAGTGCTCCTGCGTCCAGATGTGTAAACAGCTGCTGAGTGTCCTCTCCTTACACTGAACCAAGTTTGCATTTCATTATAGTTACAAACACATCTAGACAACAAACTTCTTTAAGATACAAATAGGCCTGAACAAATATAGTTAACATGCATCTGCCAAAAACATTGTATTAGTGGTCGAACGAACAATGTTTACTACGAACGGTTAATGTGCCCACAAACCTGAAACTTGCCATTTTAAACACCATTTTAAACTGTACAATAGTAAAGAAAAGCACATGGAGCAGCAAGAAAGTAATAATAATAATAGGAACACACAACAAAATATGAACTTTTTTTGCAGCACTCTCTTGTCAATGGTCTGACCATTGTTTCCTCAATTGCTCCTTAGATCGTCATACCCCAAAATTCTTCTGCAGACTTTTCACAACTTTAGCAATGATTTTGACCTTTCTCACATTTGGGTTTCTGTACGGTCCATATTTTCCGTCATAGTCACCCCTTTTCAAGATGTCCACCATCTCCACCATCTCAACAAAGGACATATTTGAAGCCTTAAATCTCCTGGATCGGGACGTTTGTGGCTCCGGGCTTTCCTCGTCATTGCTGCTACTCTCATGCACCTGTTCTGTCTCCACCATGTGCTCTCCCATTGTGCCGAAAGAGAAGGGGCGGGGAATATACTATAAAGAAGGTCAGGGGCTGAGTTTCATGCATGCGCAGTGTATATGAAGCATAATACGCGTGCGTCGTACGTACGATCTGTGAGAGGAGGATAGAGTAGCGTAACTTGGGGCATCAGTGGCCTATACTGCTTATAGATTGAGGCCTATATTGGGACAAGATTAGGAGAGTTTAGCCTGACATTAGGGTTTGTCTTGTGTTGTGTCTTGCTGAGACAATGGAGCCATTCAATGATCATGACTTCCTCCCCCAATTTATTGATATGTACAGAGAGTTGCCCTGTCTGTGGCAGGTGAAACACCCCTTTTATAATAATTAAAGAAAGAGGCAGGCAGCACTGGATCAATTGCTGTAATTGGTGAAGCCGCAGATCCCCACGGCAAACATCAACTATTTGAAGACCAAAATTGGTGGCCTGAGGAGCACATATAAAAGGGGGCACAAAAAGGTTCAGGATTCAATGAGATCAGGAGCAGCAACAGATGACGTTTATGTCCCCAGGCTCTGGTTCTACAACAGACTGCAGTTTTTGTCAGACTAGACTGAAATCAGGCCATTAGTCCCAACCCTTCCTTCCACTCTTCCTTCCACTCTTCCTTCCACCTCAGTTGAGGCTTCCAACGTACAACCTGGGCCTTCCACCCAGGAAGATGTGGAGGAGCCCAGCTTGAGCCAGGTATAGCATTGTTCAACATATTTCTTGTCAAAAAATTAATGATGTTAACTAGATGTTATTATCAATTACTAATTTCAGATTTAACAAAGTGGTTTACATATCAATAGACAGTAGAAGCCAAAAATGATTGGGACATTAATGAAAAATGCTGGGGTCAGAAGGATAGTCTTTTCGATTTGTTAACATTCAATTTGCAACAGTCATGAGCTCAAAATTGTGTTTGACTGATGACCAAAAAACCAAAACTATGTCCCATTTTCATACACAGGAATGTCTCAGCCAGGCGGAGGCCATGGAAAGTCTCAGCCAGGAGGTGGCCGTGGAAAGTGACAGCCAGGAGGTGGCCATGGAAAGTGGCAGCCAGGAGGTGGCCGTGGAAAGTGGCAGCCAGGAGGTTGCCGTGCCCAGTAGCCTGACTGAATTGCAGGTTCCTCCCATCCGCCTTCCAACAAAAAGGGTCAGAAAGGGGTGGAACGTGGAGGAGTCAGCGCTTGGTTTGGTTCGGCAGGCTACTGCGGTCCTCACAACCACCCCTAATGTCCAGGAGGCCTTTGCGTGTATGATGGCCAGTAAGATGCAGGAAATGGAGGTGGGCCAATGCATCATCAGTGAGGAGCTCATATTTCAGGTCCTAAATAAGGGGGTAATGGGTGAACTCACAAAAAAAGTTACATATGTGAGTTGGACCATACTCCTCCTCCACCTCCTGCCACAACTCCAACACCACAGCCACAGCCTGGTAGGAAGCATGGAAGGAAGACAAGAGTGTGATGGCCTGGGTTCAATCTGGTCTGGCAAAAGACGCAGGCTGTTGTAAGACCACAGCCTCAGGACTAGGGATGAGCTTCGAGTTCGAGTCGAACTCATGTTCGACTGGAACTTCGGCTGTTCGCAAGTTCACCGAACAGCGAACAATTTGGGGTGTTCGCGGCTAATTCAAATGCCGCGGAACACCCTTTAAAAGTCTATGGGAGAAATCAAAAGTGCTAATTTTAAAGGCTTATATGCAAGTTATTGTCATAAAAAGTGTTTGGGGACCTGGGTCCTGCCCCAGGGGACATTGATCAATGCAAAAAAAGTTTTAAAAACTGATGTTTTTTCAGGAGCAGTGATTTTAATAATGCTTAAAGTCAAACAATAAAAGTGTAATTTCCCTTTAAATTTTCTAGCTGGGGGTGTCTATAGTATGCCTGTAAAGGGGTGCATGTTTCCCGTGTTTAGAACAGTCTGACAGCAAAATGACATTTCAAAGGAAAGAAAGTCATTTAAAATTACTCGCGGCTATTGCATTGCCGGTCCGACAATACACATAAAAGTTCATTGATAAAAATGGCATGGGAATTCTCCACAGGGGAACCCCGAACCAAAATATAAAAAAAAATGACGTGGGGGTCCCCCTAAAATCCATACCAGGTCCTTCAGGTCTGGTATGGATATTAAGGGGAACCCCGGCCAAAATTTAAAAAAAAAAATGACGTGGGGTCCCCCTAAATTCCATACCAGACCATTCAGGTCTGGTATGGATTTTAAGGGGAACCCCACGCCAAAATTTTAAAAAAATGGCGTGGGGTCCCCCCAAAAATCCATACCAGACCCTTATTCAAGCACGCAACCTGGAAGGCTGCAGGAAAAGAGGGGGGATGAGAGAGCGGCCCCCCTCCCTCCTGAACCGTACCAGGCCACATGCCCTCAACATTGGGAGGGTGCTTTGGGGTAGCCCCCCAAAACACCTTGTCTCCATGTTTATGAGGACAAGGGCCTCATCCCCACAACCCTGGCCGGTGGTTGTGGGGGTCTGCGGGCAGGGGGCTTATTGGAATCTGGAAGCCCCCTTTAACAAGGGGACCCCCAGATCCTGCCCCCCCGTGTGAAATGGTAAGGGGGTACTTACCCCTACCAATTCACTAAAAAACTGTCAAAAATGTTAAAAATGACAAGAGACAGTTTTTGACAATTCCTTTATTTAAATGCTTCTTCTTTCTTATTTCTTCTATCTTCCTTCATCTTCTTCTTCTTCTGGTTCTTCTGGCTCTTCTGGTTCTTCCTCCGGTGTTCTCGTCCAGCATCTCCTCCGCGGCATCTTCTATCTTCTTCTCCTCGAGCCGCTCTGCACCCATGGCATGGGGGAGGCTCCCGCTCTTCTCTTCATCTTCTTCTCTTCTTCATCTTCTTCTCTTCTTCTCTTCTTCATCTTCTTCTCCGCGGGCCACGCCGCATCCATGCTGGCATGGAGGGAGGCTCCCACCGTGTGACGCGTCTCCTCTTCTTACACCAGAGGAAGAACCAGAAGAGCCAGAAGAACCAGAAGAAGAAGAAGAAGAAGAAGAAGGAACAGGAAGAACCAGAAGAGCCAGAAGAACCAGAAGAAGAAGAAGATGAAGGAAGATAGAAGAAAGAAGAAAGAAGAAGCATTTAAATAAAGGATCTGTCAAAAACTGTCTCTTGTCATTTTTAACATTTTTGACAGTTTTTTAGTGAAATGGTAGGTACCCCCTTACCATTTCACACAGGGGGGGCCGGGATCTGGGGGTCCCCTTGTTAAAGGGGCTTCCAGATTCCGATAAGCCCCCCCGCCTGCAGACCCCCACAACCACCGGCCATGGGGACAAGGTGTTTTGAGGGGCTACCCCAAAGCACCCTCCCAATGTTGAGGGCATGTGGTCTGGTAAGGTTCAGGAGGCGCTCTCTCATCCCCCCCTCTTTTCCTGCGGCCTGCCAGGTTGCGTGCTCGGATAAGGGTCTGGTATGGATTTTTGGGGGGACCCCACGCCGTTTTTTTTTAAATTTTGGCGTGGGGTTCCCCTTAAAATCCATACCAGACCCTTCAGGTCTGGTATGGAATTTAGAGGGACCCCCACGTCATTTTTTTTTAATTTTGGCCGGGGTTCCCCTTAATATCCATACCAGACCTGAAGGGCCTGGTATGGAATTTAGGGGGACCCCCACGTCATTTTTTTTTTAAATTTTGTTTCGGGGTTCCCCTGTGGGAAATTCCCATGCCGTTTTTATCAATGAACTTTTATGTGTATTGTCAGACCGGCAATGCAATAGCCGCGAGTAGTTTTAAATGACTTTTTTCCTTTGAAATATCATTTTGCTGTCAGACTGTTCTAAACACGGGAAACATGTGCCCCTTTACAGGCATACTATAGACACCCCACAGGTACTAAATTTAAAGGGATATTATACTTTTATTGTTTGACTTTAAGCATTATTAAAATCACTGCTCCTGAAAAAACGGCTGTTTTTAAAACTTTTTTTTGCATTGATCCATGGCCCCTGGGGCAGGACCCAGGTCCCCAAACACTTTTTATGACAATAACTTGCATATAAGCCTTTAAAATTAGCACTTTTGATTATTCATGTTCGTGTCCCATAGACTTTAACGGTGTTCGCGTGTTCGAACAAACTTTTTTCCTGTTCGCATGTTCTGGTGTGAACCGAACAGGGGGGTGTTCGGCTCATCCCTACTCAGGGCATATATGTCATCTGCTGCTGCTCCCGATCACTCGGAGTCCTGGACCGGATTGTGCTCCCTAATAAATGGACTCCTCAACCAATTTGGCCTGTCAAATAATTGATGTCTGCCCTGGGGTACAAAGGCTTTGCCAATATTTTCTCTAGCATTGCCTTTCTCTTTATTTTGTTATGACCCCTAATAAATTTCTATTTTTTTTTTAAATCCTTGGCTATGTGTTTTAGTTCAAAAAAGACATTTTGTTTGTGAGTAGGCAGGTACATTTCAAAAATACAATGTGAAATTAACAAGAGACACCAACAAACCTCTTTGAGGTTCAAAAATACAAGTTAATAGTGATGTTGTGGTAACTTGACACACAAAACAAAAAATATTATGGAGATCACTAGAAAAAAAATCAGAAGATCTTGCAAAAAAAAAGTAGATCACTATTAAAAAAAATAACATTATTCAGAAGATAAAAAATGAAAAATAAAATAAAAGATTCAGGAGATCACGAGAAATAATAAAAAATTCAGTCTGTCAGAACTCTGTGAATATCAGCCCACAATTGTTGCACAATTTTGTGCGTCGGAATTGTGTACACACACTCAGAATTTCCGACAACAAGTTTTTTTGTCGGAAAATTTGAGAACCAGCTCTCAAACAGTTGTTGTTGGAAATTCCGACAGCAAATGCTCAATGGAGCATACACACGGTCGGAATTTCCGACAACAAGCTCATATGGAACATCACATGGAACATCTGTACATGGCATTACTGTTTTCTCTGGTGTTGAATAGGTTGATATAGGATCCATATGTCCCAGTTGGCTTTGCCATTTAAACAATTGATCAGTTTTAAAATCATTAGTGTCCCTAGAGTATTTCTTGCCTTTTCTCGACTAGACTTCCTTATCTTTCTTTGTCAGGTCTTTGTTAAGTTGTGTTGTGAGTGCAGCAAACTCAGCTTTTTCTTTGTGTATTTCTAATTCTCCCCTTATCTCTCCTATAATTTGATCGATTTTACTCAATAGTTTCCTGGTCAATGAATCCATCATTGGGTGAGATATCCCACCTTAGGCGCCTCGGGACCAATTTTTCTTCCAGATATTTTTCGAAAGTGGTCTTATCCCACCATAGACTCACTTTCTTTTCCATATTGTGTCCCAATTTTCTCATGAGGCTTTCTAGATCGCCATTTTTTATATTGGTGTTCAAAGCGTTAAACACTTCATCTAAATTGACCTGTCTTTTTTCCAAAAAGGAAAATACATCCATGGTTGCCGCAGAAATGTGTGGGTTGAGATAAAGTGGAGAAATGAAGAGAATATTCCTGCGTTACCTGGATAATAATAAATAATGGAACACTAGTTGCAGCAGACACCTGACTGGTCAATCCGTACCAACAATAAATATATAAAAATCAATATGTGGTGTTGCGCTCTAGTGAATGATGGCTCATTACCATAAATAAAGTGCTAAATAAAGTGTACATCCCATGTGCAAACTTTCATAAAAAAAATTGCATGCTGAGTGAGGTATAGCCTTCAGACTCCCGCGGCCGCCGCCATCTTGCCGCTCCGAGGCCTACCAGGGGAATCGCCAAACGGACGGATCTGGAGGTAAGGGGACCCCCACCCGCACTCACAGACCCCTGCACTCCTAGCACGGTCCGGAGGCTGCACAGAGCTCCGGGGATGCCTGTAGCGGCCGCGGTCTGGTCCGGCCTAGTGCGGCCTAGTAAGGCCTGTGGATCCCCGCTCTCTCCTGAAGCCCTATCCCCACGGAGGGACACCGTGATTGGTCCGGCCCACACCTGACAGCAGGCCTCCTTCCCTCACCTGTGTCCTCAAACCCCCTGGTCTCTTCCAGGGCCTGGGATACTGCCAGAGATTGTCTGCCTGGCTCAGCCAAAAGACTAGGTAGCCTGGTGTCCCCCACTAGCTGCTGCCTCTGCCACACTCTCCTGGACCTTCTGCACACAGGCATCCCTAATACATCATCCATCATACCTGGCCTCAGCCTGCTTGTTACAGTGAGGGAAGAGGCTACAAGTGATTATTGACTATCCTACAATACCCGGCTGGCCATTTTTTCACGGCACATTAAGGACCACTTCCCCCAACCATCACCCCCCCACAAATACTATACAAACCCACAGGGCTACTGACTAACAGCCTCATCTTATCTAACAAAATCCTTTCCCTTGCTATGTAAATCACTGCCTATGAGGGGCGCATACGCACGAGCGGGGGTAATGGAAGTCTGATCCCTCCGTTCCGCGCTGTCGGAAACCGTTAACAGATCTAATACAACATAGACGATATGAGGAGGGGAACACTGTACCTCACAGGATAGAGGAATACCCTGAGCCACAAGCGGTGATGTACCGCTCCACAAAAAACAAGCTAAAAAACCGGCAGAACAACAGCAAATCTCCAGCCCCTGCCAAAAGCAAATCTAAAATGGCGCCCAATTCTCCTGAACCTGATGAGGACACACAGCTCTCTGAACTGGGACCGGAATCCCCAGCCGAAAGTCTCCATCTCTTTTCCACGGACCACGTAAGTCCTCACCCTGCTAACTCTGATGCCATGCTAGCCAAGTTCCGCAGCATTTTCAGAGATGAGATAACAGCGGCCTCCCGAAAGCTTTCCTCAGATCTGGTCTGTGGCCTCAAGGAGATAGGCCACCGCACCAATCAATTGGAACACCGCATGGACTTGGCCACCACTGTGTTGGAAGGCCATGAGGAGGAAGTAGACAGAATGTCCGCAGAAATAGACGCTCTCAAAGATAAATTAGAGGACGCAGAAAATAGGGCCCGCAGGGACAACCTTCGTATCCGTGGCATCCCCGAAACGGTCACTGACCTGCAGGGAACAGCCACAGCTTTTTTTCCAAGAACTGGCCCCTGAGATTCCGGTGGACAGACTGGAATTTGACCGCATCCACCGGTCACTGGCCCCTAAACCCTCTGAAGGTCCCCCGAGGGATGTTATCATCAAATTCCATTATTATAGGACCAAGGAGAAGCTCTTACAGTCTGCACGAGAGCAGCGGGATATCTCTTTCCAAGGCAACCCCCTCCAAATATTCGCGGACCTCTCTCCGATCACCATTGCCAGGCGCCGAGGTCTTAAGCCTTATCTCCAAGTTCTACAATCCCATCAGATCAAGTACAGATGGGGGTTCCCCTTCAAACTTTCTTTCTCCCATCAGGGTCGCCAGTTTCATGCCACCTCCCCATCAGGCCTAAAACAGCATCACAGCATCTCCAGGATCTGCAACTAGACATCCCTCTGTCCCAACCTGATGCCCAGGCTTCAAATTCCCGACCAGGCCCCGCCAGACCTCCTCGACAATCTTCTTAAGCATCACAAAGATCACAATCTGGATCCCAGGCACTGCGGGACTTGCAGGCCCAACGTTTCCAACAAGCCAATAACGGATGAAAGTCCCCAACCTCCCTTGATGTGCATTTCACTTGTTTTTCTTCTTTTTTTTGGTCGCTTACCCGGTGAGTTACTGACTGTTCTTGTTCTAAATTCCAACCTAACTTGAGGAGCCCAGCAGCTTGTCTTGGAGGACGTCCACTTGCCGTACCTTTGCCCTATTGAGTCGACTACTGCTTGGCAAGGGTGAGCGTTGCCCGACTGTAGACTGCCCCACTTGTGAGATGACGGTCCAGGGCATGGACCACCCCATATGGGGTCCCCTGTTGGGTCTCCGGCACTGGTCTGCCCCCCAAACCACTTCCACCATGCTGGTGGCTCTCATGGACTGGAGGGTTCATCAGGCGTAAGACATCACTTTTAAGACCTGTTGGGGTGGAGGGAGAAGGGTAAATGGTTTTAGGCTGGGGACACGCCTCCACTGACTGTTATGTGGGTTGGCTGTTTTTGATTACACACCGAGGCCCTTCACTCCTGTTCAGTGGAGTGATAGGGCTGGCACTTTGACTTTGATGTGGGGTCCCGACCCGCCTTCTGGGGTGGATGGTCTTGTGGCTGTCGCCCCTGGGGGCGGGGGGGTCTCCCGCATCTACACCTTCAAATATTAATAACGCATTGAGGTTCTCATACTGTAATTCATTTTAAGATACTCATATTGATGCTATTTCTAAGTATTGTTTAAATTCTATGTTCATTTTGTTTAACTTGATTCTATTATCTTCACTATAGGTCGGTGGTTCCGACGGACCACTGCTCCCCTCAAAAGTTGGCACCTGGCTAAGATACTTGTCTTGGCTATGGTCCCACCCCATTGTGGGCTCTGTTGCCCACGACGTGATACGTCAATGTACACACTACATACTATTCTCCGAGGTCTTCTCGGTATTCCTATATCTTATGTTCTTTCCTATTTTTACTATTCTTCTCTCTCCCTCTCCCTTTCCCCATTCCCTCGGACCCTGGGGTGTGCGGATGGAGTAATCCATAACGTCACATCTCGGACCCAATGACGCTTCATTGGTTGTCCCTGAACGTTCAGGGCATGAATTCCCCCCAAAAACGGGTTAAGGTTTTCAACTACCTAAAGCAACAAAAAATTGACATTGCCTGCTTGCAGGAAACACACTTTTGTTCCTCTTCCTGCCCCAAATATTTTGCGGCAAAATACCCCCAAGTCTATATGGCTAATGGTCCCACTAAACAGAGAGGAGTCCTTATAGCTATACGTAAATCAATCCCATTTATCCGTAACAAGCAGATAGCTGACCCTAATGGTAGATACCTTCTCCTTCAGGGTTCTGTTCAGGACAATGAAGTAACTATTATGACTTATTATGCCCCGAATGACAATCCAGGCCCATTTCTGTCTCGTGTCTGCTCCTTGTTGCAGGTCCACCAGAGAGGCACCCTCCTGTTGGCGGGCGATTATTCTAATGTGACGCTCAATCCTGCCCTTGATAAATACCCGGCGGATCTTAAAGCTCCTTCCCTTTCTTCAAAAAAAGTCTTGCTAACCCTACAAACTTTTGATTTAGTGGACATATGGCGAGAGCTTCATCCCATGGGCAGGGACTACACACACTATTCCCATCCTCATCACTCCCATTCCAGAATCGACCATTTGTTTGTGTTACGGAAACATCTCCCTTTAAAAGAATCGGTCTCGATTTTAGCAGTCCCTTGGTCAGATCACGATTCTCTGTTCTAACCGTCTGTCGCTCCCTACATAGCAAACCACAATATGCTCCATCGGTGATGGATGACTCACTTTTATCCTTCAAACCGATCCTCAGCAAAATCCAAGAAGCTTCTGCAGAATACTTTAGACTCAATGCAGGTTCTGTCTCGTCCCCAATAACACTATGGGAGGCTTATAAAGCTGTCCTCCGGGGTCGCGTTATTAGAATAGCGTCCCAACGCAAAAGAGAAAGGATTCAGGCCCGACGCAAGTTAGAGCAGAACTTGGAGGTCCGCTCGGCGGCCTTTAAGTTAACCCCCACCCCTGCTAATCGCAGATCTTTAGACAAAGCCCGCACAGACTTGGATCTATGTCTGACAGACGATGCGGACCGTTCCTTACGTTGGGCCCACCAGAAATGGTATGCTAAGGCAAACAAATCCAATGCTTAGTTGGCCAATAGGCTACGCACTTTTACCCCGAAATTTACCCACTTAACCTTGAGCACCCACCATAACATCCTCACGGGGAACCCCCAGAAGGTCTTGGAAGAATTCTGCCATCACCTTACCAGACTTTACTCCCCCCCAAATCACTCTTCAATGCAGGGCCTGAATGCTTTCTTAAAAGAGTTATCTCTACCTTCCCTATCCAAATGCCACATCTCCCTAATGGACTGAGATATACAGGTCTCTGAGGTTCTTCAATGCATTAAGGAACTGAAAGACCAGACCCAGATGGTTTCACTGCTTTTTATTATCGAAAATTTGCTGAGGTTCTGGCCCCACACCTAGCGGCTATGTATAACTCGGTCAAAAGGAGGTCACACATTTACACCAGATTTGCTCACTGCCAACATAGTAATGATCCCTAAGCCAGATAAGGATCATTCTTCCTGGGCAAATTTTCAGCCAATCTCTTTAATACATATTGATATGAAGATATTGACAAAAATTCTGGCCAATCGACTCCTTTCTACCGCGCCTGATAAAAAAGGATCAGGTGGGATTCGTCCCCCGTAGGCAGGCGGGAGATGCCATTAGACGACTCCTCCAATTTCAACATATAGCTCACGAAAGATCCCTAGAGACAATGTTTCTATCTTTAGATGTTAATAAGGCCTTCGATACCTTATCCTGGCCCTATTTGACACAGGTCCTCACTCATTACGGTTTTGGCACCTCCTTTTTGAGTTGGGTCTCAGCCATATATCGCTCCTTCCAGGCTAAAGTGTGTTACTATGGATATGAATCGCCTATTGTCCCTATTAAGAGGGGAACACGTCAGGGATGCCCGCTCTCCCCACTTTTATTTATACTAGCACTTGAACCCCTGTCAGAGGCCATATGCTCTCACTCAGATATATCAGGAGTAGAAGTAGCAGGCACCGCGCACAAATTGTCACTGTTTGTGGACGACATTTTATTAACCATCACTAAACCTAGAATTTCCCTTCCCAATTTATTCTCTCTCTTAGACTTCTTTGCCTCATTCTCAGGCCTTTCAGTTAATCCGGCAAAATCTAAAGCGATGTCTATCAACCTTTGGGCCCTGGAACTAGAATCCCTACAATCGGCATTCTCATTCCAGTGGTTAACCTCACTCTGAGATACTCGGGATTGTACCAAGCCAATTTTCCCCCGCTTTTCCGAAAGCTGGAGGCTATGCTTGCCTCTTGGTCCACACTCCCGATTTCTTGGTTCAGCAGAATAGCGACAGTACGCATGACGTACCTCCCTAAATTACTCTATTATTTTAGAGTTCTGCCAGTCCATGTGCCCCCCCATATCATTCGAATACATCAATGTAAAATTATGCAGTTTATATGGGGCCCTAAGAAACCCAGGATCAAGAGGCAGGTACTTTACGCGCGCAAAATCAATGGTGGCCTTTCAGTTCCTAATTTACGAGCATATTACACGGCTGCAGGTATTGCCCCAATATCTCACCTCCATGAGAAACAACAAATGCCACTATGGGCCACCATGGATATATTGCTATAATTAACTCCAAGACGCCACCATTGAGACCTTATCATCTTCAGTGGGAGGCCGAACTCGGAAAACAATAAGACCAGGAGGATTGGCAAGGTATGACTATTATGCTATCCAAATGCTCCAAGAATGTTCTCTTCTTGGAGAACGCCTACAAAGTCTTTTATAGATGGTACTATACCCCGGCTAGATTAGCAAGCTTCATCCCATGTTATTCCCCCCTCTGTTTTTGCGGGTGCTCACAGGAGGGCACGATGGCTCATATCTGGTGGACCTGCCCCAGGGTTTGCAGATTATGGGTCAGAGTATACGCACTATTACGCAATCTTTTTAATACCACTCTAAAGCGGGACCCTTTTGAGGCCCTCTTATGGAAACCAATTGCAGAACTTCTTTGCACTGAACGCCAACTAGCAGCACATATTTTTACCGCAACTAAATTGACCATAGCAAGGGCCTGGAAAACTCAGAATCTCAGTTTTGAGGCAGTTAAAAACTGTGAATTATATCATGGTAAACTAGAAACTTACGGCCATATTATTGGACATACATGATAAATTCCTTAGGATATGGCAACCCTGGGTGACCCATAATCACCCATCAAGATTTGACCTAACGCTTCTTTCCCTATAATGAGCCTCCGTCCCCCCCACCCCAGGGTGCATGCTAAATAATCGCATAGAATTCAACGAGCACAGAAAATTGAAAAAAATGACATAAAAAATAATAAGATCAAAATGCTAATGCTGCCACAATATAGAAATAGAGTCCAACAGTGCACATAGGTATCCAGAAAAACTTGATAGACAAAGTGCTTTTTAAATATATATAAAAATCAATATGTGGTATTGTGCTCTAGTCAATGATGGCTCATTACCATAAATAAAGTGCTAAATAAAGTGTATATCGCATGTGCAAAATTTCATGAAAATTGCATACTAAACGCTACATAATCGCATAGAATTCAACGTGCACAGAAAATTTAAAACATGGCATAGATAAATAGGATCAAAGTCCTAATGCTGACGCAGTATAGAAATATAGTCCAACAGTACACATAGGTATTTAGAAAAACTTGATATATAAAGTGCAATAAATAAAGTGCTGTGCTCCAAGTGACAATCTGTGGAGATACAGTCTTTCAGTGAATAAGTGATGTGAATCCTCTTCAGTGTATAAACACCTCAATGTGCAATGGCTCCTTACCTTACCGCTGTAAGGTAACAGTATGATGTAAATCGTGATGATGAGTGAATCCGGGTTCTTGCAGTGGCTATCCCCTAGTACTCTTCATGTACAATGGTGTCCAGGGACATCGATGGGTTTAGTGTCCTAATATGCCTTGGTAACCTGATATATGATCCTGTGCTATATTGCCTCTGTGTACCTCAGTAGCAGTGGACAGCCTCCCAAATCTGTGAGCATGAAGTAAAAAGGAAAGGGGGACCCAAATAGTGAAGTATGTAAACACTGGGTAATTTATTGGGGTTACAGCTACTCACATAACAAATGAAAAAGGGGAAAAAGCGGGACTTTGAATGAAGCACGCATTCAGCAGTGAGGGGTCAGGAAATTGTATATTTATTGTATAACAGGATAAAAGATTCCATACAAGTTGGTAAATAGTAGACATGTGCATTCGTTTTCGTCCAAATGCATTTTCGTTTAACAAACGATAACGAAAGTGCAGAATACGAAAACCGAAAGATTCCGACATAAACAAATGCTTTATTTTAGTTTTCGTTGCGACAACAGTTCAATATAGATAGGAGATTTGACAATAACAATCTGTGTCTATCGAACCTGAGGTCGAATGTGCCTAACTTTAACTCTTTTAGTCCAAGATTAGTCCAAGAGAGAAAAGATTTGACATAGAGAGAAAAGATTTGACATAGAGAGAAAAGATTTGACATAGGGAGAAAAGATTGCTGCTGGAATTGGGTGGGGGAAGTAAAATAAAAATAATGATGACTGTTATTGGCCGATTGTAACCAAAGAGGAGGGGCAGTAAAACAGCTAGAACTAAGTACACACGTACAGCCAACTTACTTTCACTTACGATTTGCTAGAGAGAGAGACACACACACTGAATCATTTCAGAAGACAGTCAATCTTAGCTGGTCCGTTTGTCAGAGAACCTGAATTATTTATTTATCAATTAAACATAAGCACAGCAGCAGAACAATAGTGAAGCAAGCTACAGTTCAACTTAACTTTTTCATAATAATCTGCTGCTATTGTGTTAGTGTTGTGAACTTGATAGTGATACTAGTGTTGCTAGTGTTGTGATAGCCTCAGAGGCTGCCCGTGTTGTAGGGGGGATTTATTATTATAGATTCTATATTATAATGCCGTATCAATATCTGACACAACGTCGGATGCCGCGCCCGCCATTGCACTTGGAGATTGAGCAATGAATGTGAAAGTTGGCTGACTGTTGGGGTAGAGTAGACCATTCAACATGAACAACGAAGATTCAACAAAGCAACGAAAAACATACAAATGTTGAATCTTTGGTTTATGGTGTCTGTCGAAAGTTCTAAGAAGATTCGATGGAGCAGCTAAACTGTACGACACTGCAATCGTACATTTCCGGTCAAATGCATCCGCCCATAGGCTATAGAAAAATTCTAATGTTGGTTGACTAGTAAAATAATTAATAAATATAATTATTACTAGTCATACAACATTAGAAATCTACTACAGCTAGCTTGTAGGCGGAAAATTTGACCTGAAATGTACACGTACAGTTTAGCTGCTCTGTCAAATCTTCTTTGAACATTCAACAGACACCATAAGCCTTCAATGACAGATTTGACCTTAATTAATTTGGATTTTCAGACGAATGCAATTTTTAACGAAAAACTAAATAGATAAAAATGAATTTTGGGAGTAACTAAATAAATTTATTTTTCGGCCAAAAACGAAATTCCGAAACAAAATATTTCAGTGTGCACATGTCTAGTACATAGGTCACAGTATTTCATCTATATTACATATATCTGTATTACGTTGATATTACACATTACATATACAGAGGCTCTACGCGTTTTGTGGAGTATTTATATCCACTCTTCAGGAGCAACAATGTGTATATCTGAAATAGAACATATTAAATATCAAGGTCAATGCTATTGAAGAAAAATAGAAAAATGTAACTGGGGATAAATCCTGGTTATAAAAATACTCACAACTACCATGCAATGGAGGTGCAACAATGAGAGCTGGAGGCTCCCCAAGGGGTATCTTTTCCGGGAGCTGTGGCAGCATCCTACGCACGCAGGAACCCCACATGACAACACAGGGGGCGAAAAAACTGAACTCCAAAGGGTGGTGGTCCCTGGGAATGGTAGTGTATCTGAGTGAAGACGTCCTGGGGGTTGCTGAAAAAAATGTGAAGGTGAGTGAGATGATATGTAAAAAAAAAATAAATAAATATTGAGATTGAGAGCGTACTCAAATAAGACAGTGTGTTGGACCTGTGACAGTGCTGATGTCAATGAAAAACAAAAGCCATAAGTCAAAAATGGGGAAAATATGTGTACTAACCAAATCCAAAAGAAAAAAGTGAAATGTGATGCAAAAAATGTGAGTGAATAGATTGTCCTAAGTGCCTTACCTGGTGCTGAAAGATGTGGAACAATGAAAAAAGGTGCTAAGTGCTGGCAGTGTGAGGAGGGAAGAGGGTATTACCTCTGCGGTTTTTATTTTTTGCTAAACAAATAAAAAAAGACCGAAAATTTTGAAAAAAATAAAAGTTTTGCTTTTGTTTCTGTTATAAAATTTTGTAAATAAGTAAGTTTTCTCTTTCACTGATGGGCACTGATAAGGCGGCACTGACAGGCACTGATAAGGCAGCACTGATGAGGTGGCACTAATAAGCGGGCACTGATGGGCACTGATGATGGGCACTGATATGCGGCACTGATGGGCACTGGTAGGCGGCACTGATGGGTGGCACTGATATGCAGCACTGATGGGCATTGATAGGCGGCACTGATGGGTACTCATGGGTGGCACTGGTGGGCACTGATGGGCACTGAAACGCGACACTGATGAGCACTGAAAGGCTGCAAAGATGGGTTCTTATGGGTGGCACTGATAGGCGGCACTGCTGGGCACTGATGGGTACTGATAGGCGGCACTGCTGGATACTGATGGGTACTGATAGGCGACACTGCTGGGCACTGATGGGCACTGATAGGTGGCACTGATGGGCATTGATGCGTGGCACTGATGGTCACTGATACGCGGCACTGATAGGCATCCCTGGTGGCACTGGCAGTGGTAGGCATTGTGAGTGGGCACTGATTGGCAGCTGCCTGGGCATTGATTGGCAGCTGCCTGGGCACAGATTGGTATTTTCCTGGGGGTCTATTGGGGCATACCTGGTGGTCCAGTGTGGATGGCCATCCTGGTGGTCCTGGGCGGCATGATGATGGTCCTGGGCAGGATCCAAGGGGGGGCTGTGCTGATAAAAAATCAGCACAGACCCCTTGTCAGGAGAGCAGCCGATCGGCTCTCCTCTACTCGCGTCTGTCAGGCGTGAGCGAGGAAAAGCCGATCACTTGCTCTTGCTATTTACATCATGATCAGCCGTGATTGGACACGGCTCATCATGTGGTAAAGAGTCTCCGTCAGAGAATCTTTACCTAGATCGGAGTTGCGGTGTGTCAGAGTGACACACAGCAACAACGATCGCCGCGATGCGCGCCATCGGGGGCACGCATCAGCTTAATATCCTGAGGACGTCATATGATGCCCAGTCAGGCTATTGAAACCACTTTGCCGCCGTCATTCTGCTGTATGGCGGGCTGCAAGTGGTTAAAGGAATAGAGGACAAAAAAGATAATAGTTGTTGATATTCTATCCATTGCATAAATGAAGGTGGTTGTGATGGTATTTAGAAGTTCATTATGGGTGGTAGTTTACCCTGACAAAGAATTTGATTTAGTCTACGGTGGGACCCCTTATTCCATTTAAAAAAATGTAACCGGTCTACTGCAGGTGGAAATTGTGGGTTACCAAATAAGGGTGTCATTGGTCCTATTTGTGAAGAAAGTCCTAGACGCAAAATCATTTTATGCCAAATGCTCAATAAATGGGACGTAAGGAAGGGTAAGGAAGAGGATGTATCTCAATGAATACCCGGATAAGATAGATCTAACCAAGGAAGTGCCTGAAGGTCAAACTGGTTCAACCCTCGTTCTATTGATACCCATTGTTTAGTATCCGAGTGATGGAACCAATTCACTAATCTAGTGAGGACTGCCGCAATATAATAATAATAATAATAAAGATCCGGTGCACTTGCTCCTCCTTTCATTTTGGGTAATGTTAACGTTTAGTCTATATCTCTTGTTCTCCCAGATAAACTTGACAAAGGCAGATTGTAAAATAGAGAAAAAAGATCTGGGGATAGAAACAGGGATAGTTTGAAAAAGGTATAGAAAACGCGGTATTATGTCCATTTTCAATATGTTAATTCTCCCGAACCAGGAATATAAATTTGAGTCATATTTTTTTAGATCTTGTAAAGTACATTGCATAAGAGGGATGAAATTAGCCGAATATAGATGAGTCAAATCTGTGGGTATATTAATTCCTAGATATTTTAATGTAGAGGAACAGAATTTAATTTCAATAAGTTTTTATTGTTTTTTTCATGAAATAATAATGAACAGAAAGTAAAGTACAGTACAATCACTTAGAGTTGTCATAATTTTTACCTTTCAAAGGTTCATGTTAAGACAAGTATCTACATTCGTATGTCACTCATTACCATTTGAGGAAATAGGTATACCAGGAGTGTTACTCGACTCCCTAAGACACCCCTTTTTTTGGGATCTGACTGTGTCCTCTGGAGGGAGTTTTTACAGCTCCGATATCTCCCATTGTATCTGGTGTTCCTTCATGACATAGGTTTATATCAGACTAGCACGGTATTCCTCTTATTGGACAACACATGAAAAGTACCGCCAAAGAACTATTAACAGAACTTTTAACATACATCCGCAGTAAGAACTTATTGCTATTAACCATCCGTAGTGCCTTGACTTGTTGTATATATCATTTTATACTATCTTAATTAAATGTGAATTTATTAGTTAATTATTTAATTATTTAATGTTCCCATAAAAATCCAGACCTGAGTGTTTTGGATACCATGTTAATCAGGAATTCCATATTTTAGAAGCCTGGTTGTAGTTTCCCTGGCTGCTGGCAAATTGTATTTCATATGCACTGTGTGTGGTCATTATGCGTAGGGTTTCCGCTATTAATGGCGGATTAGTTTCTTTCCAATATCTGACTTTGTTGAGTCTAGCTGCTACAAGTAGGTGTGATACCACAGTTCTTATTGGAGCAGGTATCACCTAATGACAGAAGTGCCATACCTGGAGAATATGCAACTTTGGTACCTGAGATTTGTTCTATGGTATTGAAAACGAGGGTCCAATACCTTTTAAGACGTGGGCATGACCACAATATATGTAGCAATGTACCCCTGTGACCACAGTTCCTCCAACATTCAGAGGATGCTGCAGTAGCAAATTTAGAAATCCGGTGTGGAGTAAGATACCATCGCAAAAGTATTTTATAGTACAATTCCCAAAGGTTAGCACTTCTTGTGGAGTTATATGTAAACCTGAATGCTTTTGTCCACTGTTCCTCTGTGTAGGTCCTCTCAAAGTCCCTTTCCCACGCTGTAATATTGTTAGTTTTGCAAAAGAAGTGTTTGTCTTGTAGGAATTTATATATTAAGGATATACCTTTTGCGTCGATTTGGTGTTTGTGTAGAAAAGGGCTAATTTCCAAGGTATTTGTGTAAGTAAATTGCTACACTTTTTGTCTAGTAGATGGAATAATTGGATATATTTATAAGTTTCAGATTCTGGTATGGAATATTCGATCTGTAATGATCTGAATGATTTCATTGTAGGTCCTACAAAAAGGTCCTCTAGGAGGAGTGTTTTGCTATTGCACCAGTTTGTTAGTGATAAGTCAGGGATAACATGTTCCAAGGCTGTGATCAGGAATTTTAGAAGAATTTGTGGGTCTTCTTGGCTTATATTTGCAAGTAAATATTTCCAGGATTCAATAGAGGCCTGTATAGTAGGTGCATACAATGGTGGTTTAGTATGATGGTGTGGACTGGAAATCAGGCAGTTATATAGGTTCCCCCCTTTAATTTGTGCGCTTTCTAGGCCCGACCATAATGTGGTAGTACTTTGAGGAAACCAAGCCTTAACTTGGGTAAGTATGGTAGCTGCATAGTAGTCTTTTATAGAGACATGTCCTATCCCTCCCATCTGTTTGATTTTTATAAGTTTGTTGAAAGCACAACGTGCTTTTTTGCCTGCCCATAAATATCTGTCGACTATGAGTTGTGCTTGTTGAAAGAAGGATTGTGGTACTGGTATTGGTAAGGTCCTAAATAGATAAAGGAATTGTGGTAGAATTTTCATTTAAAATGCTGCAAGTCTGCCTGACCAGGACAGTTCAAACTTTTGCATTCTGTTTAGTTTACATTTCAAGGAATCCAAAAAAGGGGTATAGTTTTCTCTAACTAAATCAGAATTTTTAGGTGTAAGAGTGATCCCTAGGTATGCGATGCCTTTTTCTTTCCATCTGTATGGGAATTTAGAAGTAATGTCATGTTTCACCTTTTCTGTAAGACCCAGACCCAGTAGGTAGAATTTGGTATCATTTACTTTATAGTAAGATATAGCATTAAACAAGTGTAAAGCATCATGAACCGAAGCCAGGGAAGATGTGACGTCTGTGAGAATTAAAATTATATCGTCTGCAAATAGACTTATGGTATGCATATTGTTCCCTATTGTTAATCCCTTGATTTTGGGGTGTTGACGAATATATGCTGCTAATGGTTCCATTAGAAGGTTAAAAATTAATGGGGATAATGGGCACCCTTGACGTGTTCCATTTGTAATGTCAAATGGGGTGGAGAGCATTCCAGATATGTAAACCTGTGCTGACGGGGATGTGTAGAGTGCCATAATAGCTTGAAATATTTGGCCCACAAAACCAAACTTACCGTATATACTCGAGTATAAGTCGTTCCGAGTATAAGTCGAGGCCCTAAATTACCACAAAAAAATGGGAAAAACTTATTGACCCGAGTATAAGACGAGGGTGAGAAATGCACAGCTACTGTAAGTGGAAAAGAGGGTCAACAATGCCCATTTGCAGCATCACTGTGCCCATTTGCATGCCTCACTGTGCCCATTTGCAGCCATAGGTCCCCTGAACTTCAAACTCGGTAGTTAAGGGTTCCTGGATGCACCCTAGCTGCAGCCAAAATTTGGGGTCTCTGAACCCAAAGGGTCCCGAAATGACATTGCTGCAGATAGACACAGTTGACCAAATGTGGGGCCCCGTATCTCGGGGCCACTTAGTGCTAAGAACCCCAAATTTGGTGTGCAAACCCAGTGAAACTAGCACCATACAATTTCCAAAGCTGGGGTTTCTAGCACTAAGTGGCCCCGAGATACAGGGCCCCAAAAATCAGTTCAGAAAATGTCAAGCACTTTTCTGCAGCAGAGAATGACATTTTCTGAACCAGTTTTGGGGCCCCATATCTCAGGGCCACTTGGTGCTAGGAACCCCAAATTTGGTGTGCAAACCCAGTGGAACTGGTTCTATAATATATCCAAAGCTGGGGTTCCTAGCACCAAGTGGCCCTGAGATATGGGGCCCCAAATTCGGTACAGAAAATGTCAAGCACTTTTCTGCAGCAGAGAATGACATTTTCCGAACCGATTTTGGGGCCTCGTATCTTGGGGCCACTTAGTGCTAGGAACTTCAGCTTTGGATATATTGTGGGACCAGGTTCACTGGGTCTGCATACCAAAATTGGGGTTTCTAGCACTAAGTGGCCCTGAGATACAGGGCCCCAAAGTTGGTTCGGGAAATGAAATTTTTTGCTGCAGAAAAGTGCTTGACTCGAGTATAAGTCGAGGGGGGCACTTTCAGCACAAAAAAATGTGCTGAAAAATTCGACTTATACTCGAGTATATACGGGTAGTTAAAACTTGCTCTAAGTATGTCCAATGGATCCTATCGAACGCCTTCTCTGCATCCAAAGCAAGGAGCAGAGAAGGCGTTTCAGTCCTGTTGGCTGTATAGATAAGATTTATCAAGCGTCTGGTTGCATCCGCTGTTTGGCGACCCTTGGTAAAACCAGATTGGTCTGGGTGAATTAAAGAAGGAAGGAGGTTAACTATTCTTCCGGCTATCAATTTGGCGTATAATTTTAGGTCATTATTGAGTAATGATATCGGGCGGAAGTTTTGTGGGGTGTTTGGGTCTTTCCCTGGCTTCGGCAATACTACAATCATCGCTTTCAACATTTCAGAGGGAAATGAGGAGGAGGAGGCCGCTCGGTTAAATATTTCTGTGAGTCTAGGTGATAAAACTTCCTTAAACGTTTGGAAATATTCGCCTGTAAATCCGTCAGGAACCGGGGATTTATTTTTGGGTAGTGAATTTATCCCTTGAGATACCTCTTGTATCGTGAAAGGGGAGTTCAGCTCATCAATTTGGTTATCTGTAAGGTGAGGTAGATTTATTTTGCTGAGAAATTCAGAGATAGTGTCGGTTGATGGTTGAATTACTTGAGGGTCTTTTTTTAAATTATACAAAGACCCGTAGTAAGTGCTAAAGGTGTCTGCTTTTGCCTGGGGATGGTATAATTTAGTCTGAGTTACTGGGTGAATAATGCAGGGAATTTTAGATTTATGTCTAAGACCTCGTAACCGAGTGGCTAATGATTTCCCTGCCTTATTTCCAGTGGCATAATATGTCATTTTCAACCTCCTGGATGACTTTTCAAAATCCTCCAGCAGTATGAGATGCAATTCATGCCTCAGCTTGGTTATTTCTTCCGTTTGTGCTTGGGTTAAATTGGCTTTGTTTTGATCCTCTAATGTCTGAATTTGTTTGGAGATATCCATTATGCGCTGCCCCCTCCTCCTTTTAGCCCTGGCTCCCAGTTTAATTAGAAGACCTCTCATAAACACTTTATGCGTGTTCCATGTAATAAAGGGATATTAACTGAACCTACATTGTATTCAAAAAATTCCTCCAGATCTCTTTGTAAAGCAGACCTGGAAGGATCAGCCTGGAATAGGTGTGGATTGGATCTCCATATAAAGGTGGCACTGCTAGCGGACTGGTCCTCCACCAGCAGTGAGACCGACGCGTGATCCGACCAGGTAATGCTATTGATCTGAGATGCTTTAATTTTGGTCAGTAACCATCTATCTGTTAAAAAAAGATCCAGTCTGGAATACATCTTGTGGCTAGCTGAAAAAAAAGAGTAGTCCCTTTCTGATGCATGAAGACATCTCCACGCATCATATACATCATAAGTCCTCAATAGGTGTTGGAGTGATTGGGGTTTTCTTTTAGTTATTGAACTAGAGTCCATGATGGGGTCCGGTGGCAGGTTAAAGTCCCCGCAGAGAATTAGGTGCCCCTTCTGTATTCGCAATACTTTTTTCAGTAGTTTATGAAGAAAGCGGGACTGATGAGTGTTAGGAGCATAAACGTTCACCACTGTATAAGTGGTATTGTTGATGTCACAAATTAAGAGGAGGTATCTGCCTTGTGTGTCTTTTATCTCATCGTGGAGGTGAAAGGCTACTGTGTCTTTTATTGCTGTGAGGACTCCTCTTCTTTTGGTATCAGAATTTGCAAAAAATATGTGCAGGAATTTAGGATTAGAGCATGTAGGTTGGGCCTGCTTTTTAAAATGTGTCTCTTGTACACAGAAAATGTCTACTTTATGTTGAAGTGCTTCTTTCCACATAGATCTGCGTTTGGCCGGGTGATTGAGACCTCTAGCATTGACTGTTAGAAACGTTATAGGCATCTTACGTGTTTCAAATTGAATGTATTGTGAAGCATGTGTACATAACACTTACAGTTGGTAGTTAGCTTGTCAAAGTAGATCTTGATGGAGGGGCGTGGCGTCCGAGCCCGAAGATGGCCGCTTAACTCCCGAGCTCCGCCACTCCACTGGGGGAATCCGCTACCATCGGAGCGATCGATAGTGCCATCCGCCGCCATCCGACCCATCAGAGGCCCGTGCACACTCAGGGATGCCGCGGAGACGAAAGGACCCTCCGCCGCAGCTCAGCAAACTACCGGAGTATTTCTCCGCCTCGCGGCCTAGCCAAAATGGCGCCCGGCCGAAACAAAAGCAGCAGCAGGCCGCATCCACGAACTGTGCGCCCGGCCTTACTAACGCTGATCCACAGACCCAGCACAGCGGATCGTCCTCAGCAGCTTCCACCCCCACTACAAGAAGTCCGGTTAAATCCAGGCAGAGGACGGCCTCTCCACAGGGGAATCAACAGCATCAAGCCATGGAGGTGAGAACACATACCCCCCCACATGCCCAGGCCTCAGCCGCCTCAGATCCTATAGAGGGATTCCCTACCACAGGACAACCTATATCAGACACTGTCCTTAAAGAGATGCTAATATCCCTGAGGGCATCCCTGCATCAAGACATGCTGATGACAGTACAACAGTGTCAAGCTGAAGTACAGGCCCTGGGAGGGAGGGTAGATTACATTGAGAATACACTAGCATCTCATGGGTCCTCTTTCAACAAGATGGTGGATGCTCACACCATTCACTCTGATGATATTTCCTGGATCAAAGATAAATTATCTGACCTTGAAGACCGCTCCAGGAGAAATAACCTCAAAATAAGAGGTATCCCTGAATCTATCTCTGCGTTGCAACTGCCGCAATATGTCCAAGAACTGTTCATGGCTCTGCTCCCCGCAACATCTGCATTGGAGCTCACGGTAGACAGGGTACATAGAATACCGAAACCGTCCTTTTTACCCGATGATGTCCCCAGAGATGTTCTACTGAGGCTCCACTTCTATAAAACGAAAGAAACCATTTTAGCTTCATTCCACAACCCTGATCAGCGCTCACCTCAATATGCATCTCTTCAGTTACTCCCTGATTTGTCACGGCATACCCTCCAGAAACGCCGAAATTTAGCCACCATCACTAAGGCGCTCCGTAATCATCGCATTCTACACAGATGGAAATACCCAGCTACGCTCTCCATCACCCATAACGGCACGACCGCCATGGTCTCCACTTTGGAAGAAGGTCTGCATATCCTCAGGCAATGGAGAATCTTGATGGAAGCATCCCCACCTCCTATACAGGCTGACCCTCCTCAACACATGCAGGCAGAATGGCAGGTGGTGAAAAGAAAAAAAAGCGACAAAAAACACACTTAAATGTTTGATTGCTCCTATTCATTTCACTAAATCTTTACGTCTACACTCCCCCAGTGCAGGCACACTTGGAAATTTTTCCAAAACCCCTCAACCCTATTGAACAGTGCGTATGGATCAAGAATCCCCCTGTGGATTCTCCTATCACCCTGTAACCTCTCTCTTTTTTCCCTTTAACTTGTTTTGTTCTTTGTTTTTTGCTGTTTTTATGGATCAACAACTTTCTCCAGAACCAAGCTCACCTGTAACATCGTGGAAAGTAACCTACCACATCTGCATCCCAACTATCCGCTTCAAGGGATATTCTAGAGGCAAAACCAGTCTGGCACCGCAGTCATTCATCGGCCGTGAGTACTGTGATTCCTTGACGTTTAGCATTCCCTCCAACATACCTCATGCCAGTTAAAATATTTTCCATCAATGCACATGGCTTAAACCATCCAGCCAAAAGAGCATCTCTTTGGAAAGAAGTTGACTCTTCCCAATGTGATATTCTTTGTGTTCAAGAGACACACTTCCATCAAGAAGCCCCACCATACTGCTCTCACAGAAACTTTCAACACTACTTCTTCTCCAATATGAAAGCGAAAAAGAGAGGAGTTATGGTGGCCATTAAGGACTCTATATCATTTCAACTTCTCTCCGAAATCTCTGACGTAGCAGGCCGATACCTCATACTTGTATGCGATATCAATTCCACCCGCTATACTCTGGTGAATGTGTATGTTCCTAATACCAAACAAATTCACTTTCTCAACCACCAAAAAACTTTTAGAGAACCACTTGTCCGATTACTTCCAGATCAATCACTCTTCCACTAATGATCCGTTTGTCTTATGGAATGCTCACAAAGCATACATTAGAGGAATATTTATTCAATTGGCCTCCAGACTTAAGAGACAGAGACAGCAGCGGCTTGACACCATACTGGCAGATATCAAATCCCTAGAGGAAATAGATAAAAAACATCCTACACACCGGAATAGTAAACGACTAACTATTCTCCGACATGATCTCAGACTAGAACTACTACACTCCTTTGAGCAAAAAGAACGACGACTCAAAATGTCATACTATTCAACCAGTAACAAAGCTGGAAAGGCTTTGGCTCGCAAATTACAAGGCCAACGCTACAAACATAAAATACCTTACATCATAAGCCCCTCCTCCAAACAAAAGGTGATTGACCCTCAAAGCATCGCCAATGCTTTTAGCGAATACTACAGTTCCTTATACAATTTAAACCAAGACAATCTTCTCAACCAACCGTCACAAAGCGCCATAAATGATTTCCTAAAACACATTGACCTACCGAGTCTATCCACTTCACAAATCCAAGACTTGAATTCCCCCTTTACATTATCGGAGTTACTGAAAGTTATTGACACCCTACCTGCTAATAAATCACCAGGACCGGATGGCCTGACAGGGGAATATTATAGAAATTTCAAACAATGTTTAGGTCCTCATCTCCTCAGGGTGTTTGAGGCCGCTGCTGTCTCATCTTCTTTTCCTCCTGAGATGTTAGAGGCTTTAATAGTAACGCTGCCTAAACCAGGGAAGACACCGGATGTTCCTCACAACTTTAGACCGATTTCATTACTGAATACCGATCTGAAGCTCTATGCTAAAATGATAGCGTTGAGGCTCATTGACATCCTCCCCACCATAATTGACCCTGACCAATGTGGATTCACCAAAGGCAGACAAACATCTGATGCTACCAGAAGATTAATAGATGTGATTCATGTGACTAAGAGGACAGGGACGCCTTCTCTGCTTCTCGCTCTAGATGCAGAGAAGGCGTTCGACAGAGTACATTGGACATATCTAACAAGCACTCTGGAAAAATTTGGTTTTAAGGGTCATATACTATCTGCCATACTATCCCTCTACTCTACACCATCAGCCAGAGTATACACCTCGGGTATGTTATCCAAACCTTTTAAAATCACGAATGGCACCCGCCTGGGGTGTCCCCTCTCCCCACTCATTTTCAACCTCTTAATGGAACCACTAGCATCTAGCATCAGGCAAAACCCTAATATACAGGGCCTTTCTATTAATCATCACAAACATGTCATCAGTCTCTTCGCAGATGATGTAATCCTTATGTTAACAGATCCGGTGTCTTCTCTGCAACACGTGTCTCAATTACTACACGAATTTGGTTTAATATCGTATTACAAAGTGAACGAAACCAAATCTTACATATTGGACCTTGGTGTAAAGGCAAATGATAAATTACTTTTACAAAACAGATACCCATATATTTGGGAATCCCATGAAATTACTTATCTAGGTATTAAACTAACATCCTGCCCTAGGCAACTATTTCATGCTAACTACCTTCCTTTGATACGCTCTTTAAATACGAATCTACAATCCATAAGCAAACACACATTGTCTTGGTCCGGTAGATTAGCCGCCTTTAAGATGCAACTTCTGCCACAAATACTCTATATATTTCGTACAGTTCCTATTCCAGTTCCTCGACAGTACTTTAAAACTTTACAATCCACACTTTCTAGATACTTGTGGGAAGGTAAAAAAGCCAGAAGCGCGCTCATCAATCTCCGTAAAACGAAAACAGCAGGAGGCGTTGGCCTACCGATTTTTGCCGACTACCATTTAGCTGCAATCCTGGCACAATTAAGAGGGTGGTTTCCCCACCACCAACCACCGCTTTGGTGCACCATTGAACAATCCACAATACCAGGTGGTAACCTTTATGATTATTTGTTGGCTTTTGTGCATCTTAAATCCAAACCTTCTGACCTCTCTCTCCCGATTCTAGCAACACTCAGCTCATGGAAGACATTATCAACCACCAAATCTAAATCATCCCCCACCATATCCCTGTCAATCCCTCTATCAACACTGGCTCTACTGATCCCAGATATACCCGTGGCTAACTGGTTAGCGAAAGGTATACAATGGGTTTCAGATGTACACTCTGGCTTTAATGCTAGATCGTTTGATGATCTACAAAAATCCTATGCCCTACCCACTTCAGACAGATTTAATCACTTCAGAATCTCCTCTTATCTCAAAACACATGACATCCAATACAAACTATTCTGGCAAATTCATGTGTACTTAAATGCCAAGCTACCTCGGAAGGGAGGTATTTCATTATTTTATACTTATCTTCACGATAAAAACATATTCACCAAAACAAACTCCATGTTAGCATGGGAAAGAGATCTCAACGACTCCTTTTCCCCACAACAATGGCACAAGGCTTTACAACACATCCATTCAGCCACCAAAAGCACCAACCTCTGGGAACTATCCCATAAGATCACACAACGATGGTATTTATCACCCTATAGATTAGCCAAGTTTGACAAATCCACACCTCCCACTTGCTGGAGGAATTGTGGGCAATCAGGCACTATCTACCACATCCTCTGGGATTGTAAACACCTGACCTCATATTGGTCCCAAGTCTTCAACATTTTACGTCAAACTACAAATCTCAACATAACTAACACCCCTTCATTGGCCATCCTGAATATAGGCATAGAACACATACCACCTTTGCATAGACAATTTACTACCCACTTATTCCTAGCTGCTAAATTAGTGATCCTAAGAAAATGGAGATCATTGGATTCACCAGACATAGAAGAAACAGTAAACACCTTATCTTTGCATTACACTTATGAAAGGATGTTAGCATCAATTAGTGGAAAATACGATATTTTTCTCCCACGCTGGCAACATTGGATTAACTGGTACAACACCCATCGCAATCCAACATGACACTACTCACTACTACTACAATGCATAACATCAACCTTTTTTGGCTCACCTAGAACCTTAGCCTCCCCTTTCCATATGGTTTCTGAATTGATCCTCTATACCATACATAAGAGTTACTTTTATTTAGTTATGAGCTATATGCTCTTGTTATATGAATACCAACAGATATTATAGGATTAACACTGATGTGGACACGTAGACATGAAAGGGCTATGCCTCCGCTGAGCCACAGAAAGTTCCCCTTGGGGTGGCCAACGGAGTCACATGGCCTCTCCAGCCTTGATCTATTCCTCATAACTAACTTATGGTATTGAACGACAAACTGATGTATCTGTTAACATATATTATTTGGTTTTATTTTCTATTGTTTTCTTATTCTCTTTTATTAACCCAGTTTACGATATCTCCTGTAACATGTAAATGAGATGTATATCTTTGTAAACTGACTAAATTCTGAATAAAAACTATTTAAAAAAAAAAAAAAAAAAAAAAAAAGTAGATCTTGATGAAGGTTAAATCTGGGAGGGTCAGGTGAAAGTGGTCCTGCTGTACGGCTTGGTTAATCTTGATAGCTGTATCAAAGTTCTGCGGCTGCTGAAATAACTTGTAAATAACTAAAAAGAAAAAAAATGGTAAAATAGAACATAAAACAGCGAGTAGGTCTTTGTGACCTGGGTGTGACAATAAGTCTCTCATCTGGTAATCAGGGGTTATATCAAAGTTCAGTCCAGCTTAACAGATATTTCCTCTGTGTCAGGGGACTGTTATGTATAACCTGTATTGGTATTGAATAGTTTAGGTGTGTTTACGAGCATTCTTGGAGGTTACCAGATTCCAATTTTCAGCAATGTGATCAGGGCTTTTTGCGTTGCGATCTTTATGCATGTCATCTGGGATAATATTCCAGTGTTGGAGTAAGAGCAAACCTTTGGCAAGGTTATCTACCACATGCTCTTTACCGTCCCGAGAGATGATCAGTTTCATAGGGAACCCCCATTTGTAGGTGATTTTATGGTTTCTCAATGTCTTAGATATTGTATTGAGGTTTCTCCTTTTCTGTAGGGTGAATTGGGACAGGTCTGCAAAGAATTGTAGTTCTTTGTACTGTGGTGGGAAGAGGTCTTTGTTGCGTGCGGCCGACATCAGGCGCTCTTTCATTTGAAAAAAGTGTAGTCTGAGTATAACATCTCTGGGTATGTTGTCTGGTAGGTGTGTTGGCTTGGGTAGGCTGTGGATCCTATCCACTGTTATGTCCAGGTCTGATAATTCGGGGATTATTGCCTGGAATAATTGTGCTGTATAGGTACGGAGGTCCGTTTGCTGGATTGACTCGGGGACCCCCTTTATTTTCATATTGTTTCTCCTAGAGCGGTCTTCTATATCTGCCATTTTAGCTTTGATGGCATCCAGCTCATCAGTGTTACTGTCATGGGCATCTACAAGATCATTAATGGTGGTTGCAAACTCTCCCATTTTATGTTCTATGTGATCCACTCTAGCAGTAGTCTCCCTGAGTTCCACTCCAAATTTGTGTACACATGATAACATGTCAGCATGCAGGGAGCTTCTAAGAGACACTAACATGTCCTTAAGGGTGGTATCCAGGACAGGCTGATTGCTAGTGGGCAATAAATCAATGGAGTCAGGGAGGTCTCTGGTATCCTCCCCTGAATCTAGGCCTTGTGTTAAGTCCTGGCTTGCATCCGATGCATCCAGCCTCACCCTCACCTTTTCTGGGCTCCCCGAGGTAGGAGTGTGAATCGGAGACTGTGTGCTCCTTTGTGGGGCATTCCTTTTTTGTGGATTGCCTTTTACTTGGTTGTACTGAGGTGTACTAGACATACCTCGTTCCTTCGGACCGCCGCCATCTTGCTTAGGCCCGAGCGGGTAGTATTCTGTTAGTTTCTGTGGCTTACGGAGCTCCTTGTTTCTCAGCGGCATGTTCGGTCGAGTCCCCGGGGTGTGCTGTGGGTCCGCTGGTATTTGTTGTGCCTTTTCTGTTTAGTATAACAGGTGGTTTGTGCCGTTTTTTCCCTGAATGCAGAGGAGCTCAGCTAGTGAGCGTCCATCTCCTTCTGCTGCAAGCTCCGCCCCCCAGAGGAACAGAATTTAAATGGGAAATTGTTCTTCAGCATCGTCACTTGATGTGATGAAAGTGACACATTAAGAATTTCCAATTTAGAAACATTTACTTTGAAATTACTCAGGACTCCAAAGCGTTAAAATTCAGATAAAATAGAAGCCATAGAAATATGAGGGTTAGTAACATAGAGTAACAGATCGTCAGCAAACAAGGAAAGTTTTATTTATTGTCGATCTAACCTTATGCCGGTGATAGAGGGGTTCTGTCTGATTGCTATCGCTAAATGTTCCATCACTAGGACATAAAGCAAAGGGGATAGAGGGCATCCCTGGCGGGTTCCATTTTGTATAGGGAAACTTGTGGTTAATGATCCATTGATCCGTATTCTGGCCTTTGGTTTAGTGTATAAGATCAAGATCTTATTAAGCAAATTTTGGCACATCCCTATTTACTTTAAAAAGGAATCGAGAAAAGACCACCCAATCTGATAAAAAGCCTTCTCTGTGTCAACTGAGAGAAGGCATGCTGGTATTTTAGCTGTTTGGGCATAGTCCATGAGTAAAAGTGTTTTTATCGTGTTGCCGCGTGTTTCTCTTCCTTGGACAAATCTGGTCTGGTCTTTATGTACCAGGATAGAAATAATAGATTGGAGCGGTAGCGCAATTAATTTAGCATATATTTTTATATCTACTCCAATTAAGGATATTGGACAATAACTAGAACATAATGTATAATATATATAATACCTGGTTTGTGAATCAAAGTAATATGAGCTTCTAGTGTTTGGGTCGAAAATGGGTTAAAGGAAGAGGTGGAGTTAAACACCCGTAGCATAAATGGAGACAAATAGTCTTTATATGTTTTATAACATTTTGGAGTAAATCCATTAGGGCCTGGGCTCTTACCTGATGGAATATCTGTGATTACACCTAGTAATTCCTCCATTGAGAAAGAGCAATCTAATGATTTCCTATGGTCCTCATCTAATATTGGGAGAGCAGTTTCCTGCACATAATCATCAATGCTACAAGCATCAAACCCCATGTCTTCCGTAAGAGGAGGTTGAACCAGATTATAAAGAGCTGAGAAGTATTCCCTGAATGTTTGTTGGAGACTTTGTGGGTCTGAGGTTGTCTCCCCTGACGACATCATAATACTAGGTATAAAAGCCTGGGGAGAACGGGGATGTAATGTACGCGCTAATTATCTCCCACATTTATTTCAATATCTATAGTTACTTAGGGCACATTTATCTTGATATGAACTATGAGAAGCTGCAACAAGAATGCCCTAGTAGACATGATTTTAGTATTTCTGTAGATTGTGAAGCTTTATGTAAGGTTTCTAACTAATGGCGCTTTGATAGAGTATTTTGAATGGCCATAGATCTTTCTTTTTTAAGACAAGAACCATGTTGAATAAACAATCCTCGTAGTACTGCTTTAAGAGCTTCCCATTTTAATAGTAATGCAGTCTCATCCTCTTCATGGTTAGAAGCAAAATTACCAATTGCCTCTACAATTGCCTTATTGCAAAATGGATCAGACATAAGTGTATCATTCAAATGCAAGGTCCAACTTGTGCCTCAAGTCTGTGGAGGATATATTGAAAGAAATACAGGCGAATGGTCAGACCAAATGAATGACCCTATTTCCAATGAAGGATTCCACTTTAGAACCTTCAGACCCAATAAAAAATAATCTAGTCTACTGTAAGATTTATGTGCTGATGAAAAATATGTATAATTGCGTTCTTTAGGATATAAAATCCTCCATAAATCAAGTAGTCTGTGATCAAACAAATGTTTGTTAAGGGCCCTCAGCCAAGAGTGAAAAATATTGGAACTCTGGGCAGAAGTGTCTAATTGTGGCTCTAAGGCTAAATTGAAATCTCCTCCTACAAGAATGATGCCTTCAGCAAAATCAGCTAAAAGACGAAGATAATAAGAAATTTTCGTTGTTTGATCGTGGTTCAGAATATAAAAATTGGCGATTGTGAAAAGTTTGCCCCACAACCGGAATTTGAGTAGAAGATACCTACCATTAATATCAGCTATATGTTCCAAGTGCTGGGCCGGTAAATTTTTATGGAAAGCGATGGAGACCCCCCTGGCCTTCGAACCAGACATAGTGCTATGAAACCACTGGGAATAATGTTTACCAGAACAGGAATGCCCTCAGTGCAAAAATGAGTCTCCTGGAGGAGTATAATATCTGCCTTCGCTTTATGCAAACTATATAGGATCTGTCCTCTTTTTGACTCATTATTCAGACCTTTGACATTATAGGTACAGAGTTTCAACAGAGGTGCTAAAGAAGACCTTTTCGCCATCTCAAAGAGAAATAAAAAATAAAAAATAAAAAAGAGAGGATCCCTCTCTCAGGGCCCTGAGCTACTCAGGGCCCTGAGCTACTCAGGGACCACACATAGGCCAAAATAAGGGAGAAAAAAGGGGGAGGGGAACACACAAAGGGATATGGACAGTGTCCAAAGCAAACAAAAAATCACCAAACCCTACCCGGGGGCTGTTGTACCTACAAGGGGGTGAAGTGGGTGAACACAGAGGATGACTCCTAGTAGAGACCTGGGACTAGCATAATAAAAATGCCCTATCCTCCACATAGACTCATACTGTATATACTGGGGTCCAAAGAAATCCCAACCAGATTATCCAAGTGGTATGGGCCATGTGAATACCCCAAAAAACACCCCACAGGTGAACACCCATATAACTAATTCCTAAGGGAGCCTAAACGGATTTCCCCAACATTGATCCAAATATAATATAGGCCATACATCACAGTTAATGTTGCCTGCCTTTTTGGCTTTGCCTTTTGGCGCTCTATTGTCGCAACTCAGACATATGAGACCAATGCGACATGTGATATGCGACCGATGCAACCAATGCAACACAACTAATGCAATGTAATCATTACAGCCACATACTATAGCATATACTGTCCGACCTTGCAACAACATCAACCTGTCTATCATCTTAGAGATCGGGAGAGAACAATAAGTGTATCTAGTTTGTATTAAATATACGACACATGATGATACACAATGACACATGATGACACATGGCACATGACGTCTGACACATGATGGCATGATAATAGACATCATTCTCCACCAAAAAAGAAAAGAAAACTTTTACTATCAAATTGCTCATCAATACCCCTCACGCATAGCCCTGTCATGCCACCATATGCCACCAGAGGCCACATACCATAAAACACCTATCATTTTAATAAATGCTAATTTACTTTTTTTTGTTTTCCATTAATTTTCACAATAAAAAAAAAACACAACCCCCCCTCTTCTTTCCTCCCCCTCTCCCCTCCCCCTACATCAGTCTACAATCTCCAACCATCTCCTAATACATTTATATTTTATATTTATATATTATGAATTGCACTACTCATCAATCCTTGCATTTCTCCCTACAATGCAATGCAACACAGCATGATGCAACGCAATGTAATGCAATGCAAGTCAAGAAAGAAAAATAAATAAATAAATAAACAAATAATAATTAGTAAGCCTAAATTTAGTTTGATTTAATCCCATCTTAACTGGACTGTTTATCATTTATCATGTATTCATTTATTCATTTATCCATATTTGTCCATATTTCTATATCACTATAATGCATACCCATACTACCCATAGTACATAATAGTACATAATAATATCTTTTTAATAACCTTTTATAATTTTATCATATTAGGAGAAAATATTGAATTCATTACTAATCATTGCTAATTAAAACCACAGATATTCTGAAAAAAAACAAGAAAAAAAAAAAAACACACTCCCAACAAAACCAACCCCCCGGCCACTTTTAGCATAATTTGTCTCTATTATATCTCCCACAAAAAAAAAATCTTTATAGTTCATTCATTTAGTTTACTGTTTGCTGTTTACAGAGTATTCTTCCCTATTCTATTCTTCCCCATCTTCATCAATCTCTTCCTCCTTTCATCTCCTTTCAACTCTTAATCTCTTGTTGCTGTTGTTGTTGTTATTACTGCGATTTTGGATGGCATGTGTATTTCAGAGCTCTCCGAATTCAGTAATGAGGCCACAGCATCACCCCCATGATGTTCAATTCTCCTAAATGGTGTGAAAGTCTGGGGCCATGTTATAATCGGGAGCTCTGGCAACCCTAATAGACTTTGTATGGCCGGAATATCTGATGGATCATGTATACTAAACCACCTGCCATCGCTCTTGATTTGGAGTTGAAATGGGAAATTCCAGCGACCCTGTCCTATTTGAGTACACTCTCAATCTCAAAATTTTTATTTTTTATTTTTTTTTACATATCATCTCACTCACCTTCACATTTTTTTAAGCACCCCCCAGGACGTCTTCACTCACATACACGACCATTCCCAGGGACCACCACCCTTTGGAGTTTTGTCCGCCCCCGGTGCTGTCATGTGGGGTTCTTGCGCACGCAGGTTGCCACCATAGGTCCCGGAAAAGATGCCCCCTTGGGGAGCCTCCAGCTCTCATTGTTGCACCTCCATTGCATGGTAGCTTGAGTATTTTTATAACCAGAGTTTATCCCCAGTTACATTTTTCTTTTTTTCTTCAATAGCTTTGACCTTGAAATTTAATATGTTCCATTTCAGATATACACATTGTTGCTCCTCAAGAGTGGATATAAATACTCAATTGGTACATTTTTTTTGCAGTTGGTTGTAACAGGTCATCCAATTCCATTAGTCTGTTTATTTTGTTTCACAAATTTTTAACTTTGCCAAGGAATTATTTACTTCCTAGGCTGGTCTATGCTTGTTACATTAAATTAATCCAATATTTAGTTATCTCCACACCTGCAAGGTTGGTGCCCCTTGATCTGGATCCTTGAGCCTATGGCTTACTTCATGTCTGGGAGCTGCGATGCACACCGCAGGGTCTCCCCCCCCTCCCCTTGTACCCCTGGAAGGGTTGGGATACCGCCGTGCTGTGTATCGACATCACACCCCTTACACTATGCGTGCGGTGTCCATCTAAGCGCCGTCACGCTGCCAGTGTCTTCCACCAGCGACATACGGGGAGTGGTTTTGGAGCCAAATGCCGAGAGACTTGGTGACGTTTGGAGGTGATTGGCGTGCGCGCCCTTATATGTCACATTCGGGGTCAGTCTTCCCCACGGGTTGGTCTTCCCTCCTTACACTGCCAGCACTTAGCACCTTATTCCATTGTTCCACATCTTTCAGCACCAGGTAAGGCACTTAGGACAATCTATTCACTCACATTTTTTGCATCACATTTCACTTTTTTCTTTTTGATTTGGTTAGTACTAGGGATAAGCCGAACACCCCCTGGTTCGGTTCCCACCAGAACCTGAGAACGGACCGAAAATTTGCGCGAACATTAGAAACCCATTGAAGTCTATGGGACTCGAACATTCATTACCAGGCCCTTTGGGTCTTGTATGGATATTAAAGGGAACCCCGCACCCAAATTAAAAAAAGGAAATGTGTGGGGCCCCAGGCCCTCTGAACAGCAGTATACAGGTGGTGAAAACAAGACAAGGACTGTAGGTTGTTTGTTAAATAGAATCTGTTTGTAATTTTGAACTGGTACATTTTTAAAGTGTAGCTCCAGCCAAAAAATCTATTTTTAAGCTTCTTGGAAAACATAGGGAAGGGTTATCACCCCTGTGACATTTGTTTTGCTGTCTGTGCACCTCTTCAGAAGATTTTACCTCACTTTCTGTCCCAATGACAAATGTTTTTTGACAATTTGGGGTTTTTAGTGAAACAAGGATTGGTGATAAAGCATCAGTGGAAAGGAGACACGTTTTTATCATATTAACTCTTACAGGAGAGAATTTCCCTTCCTAGGGGTAGATTTCATCTCACTTCCTGTTGTCTCCTTCTGTTTGCAAGTAGGAGTTGTTTGTAAGTTGGATGCTTAAAAGTAGGGGCCTGCCCTATAAACTCTGCAGAAATTGGGGCCTTAGGTGTTGGTGTTGCCACAACACTGTAACACCTCTCAGTTACTCTTGGTGGGCGCAGGAATGGGCTCTGCTGTGAAATATTAGATCAAGAATTGTAATTACATGCCCCTGTTGAACAGGGTCAGAAAAATTGGGCCTTTGGTGGTGGTGGTGCTGGCACCACAACATTGTAAGTTCTCACAGTTACTCTTGGTGGGTGCAGAAATGGGCCCTGCTGTGAAATATTAGATCAAGAATTGTAATTACATGTCCCTGTTGAACAGGGGCAGAAAAATTGGGCCTTAGGCACTAGTGCCACAGCACTGCAACCCCTCACAGATACTCTAGTTGGAGTGCAGGAATGAGCCCTCCTGTAAAATATTGCATACAAAATTGTAATTACATGCCCCTGCTAAACAGGGGCTAAAAAATTGGGCCTTAGGCACTGGTGCTGGTGCCACAACACTGCAGCCCCTCACAGACACTCTAGTTGGACCGCAGGAACAAGCTCTGCTGCAAAGTATTGCATCAAAAATTGTAATTACATGCCCCTGTTAAACAGGGGCTGAAAAATTGGGCCTTAGGCACTGGTGCTGGTGCCACAACACTGCAACCCCTCAAAAATACTCTAGTTGAGTGCAGCATTGAACCATCCTTGCAAAATATTGCATCAAAAATTGTAATTACACGCCCCTGTTAAACAGGGGCTGAAAAATTGGGCCTTAGCCACTGGTGGCGGCCCCTAGAACCAAAAATATTCTTACTAGCTATCAGCATGATCATTTAGGAGGAAGAGGATAGTCACTCAGCATAACAGGATAGTCACTCAGCATCAGCATAGGCAGTCTTGAAGGGATCTGACATTTCAAAGAAAATTATTCGGTTACATCAGCATCAGGTGCTTGGTAGCTGGTGGTGATCCAAGACTGATTCATTCTTATGAAGGTCAGTCGATCGACGGAGTCGGTGGACAGGCGCACCCTGTGATCGGTTACAAACCTCCAGCAGCACTGAATGTGCGTTCCGAAAGAACGCTGGATGCAGGACAGGCCAGTAGCTCAATTGCATATTGTGCAAGCTCTGGCCAGTGATCCATCCTCAAGACCCAGTAACCCAGAGGATTTTCGGTGGGAAAGGTGTCCAAGTCAGATCTTGCCCCTAGGTATTACTGCACCATGTAAAAAAGACGCTGGCGATGGTTGCTGGAGCCGATCATACCTTGGGGCTGCGGACTAAAAAATTGTCTGAACGCATTGGTCAGACAGCCAACTTCTCCACTGCTCCTTCTTTGACTGACTGAAGTCTCAGCAACACGTTGTCCAGAAACAGGAGTTTGTAACTGTAACGACACCCCGAGTATGAAAGGGGTTAAAGTCGTTTAGGACATTTCATACCCAAACACAAAGGCAGCTACCGAACACTCCAATCAGCCGAACAAGGAACCCATACAAATAATCCACCCCACAAACGAGACACGGCCCTGTCTTCAGGTTCCAAGCAGGAATGAATCTTTATTCCAAAAAACACATGTTATACAGATCCCACTTCAAAACATTCCCCCCCCCACCCTTTGAAAACAGGGCGGGTTAAACTGTCCAATGACAATGGACACACAGGTCAGGTGTGCTTAACTTCTCATCAGTAAACAGTCTTAACAGGGGGGCAGCTGGAGGAATCCCCCCTCCCTCTTTCCTCACAGCAATACACATCCTGTGATCCAAGGCAGACAAACACAATAGAACATTGGAATACAGCCCCACCCAAAACTAGCACAGCAAACAGTACACAACACAATGAGACAGCACACATTATATATACACACATATACAGCATTGAGTCTCTGACTAGCACAGATCATAGTGGGGTTCTCATTCACCCTGTGCCCCTATTAGTGACTCCCATCACAATGGCATATCCAGGGTCCCCAGAGTCTGTGTGTCTTGGGGGACATGGACCTGAATCTAAAGTAACGCCACCTCCAGGGTCCCCAGACATACAGCTCACAAAGAGCACCGTCCCCCCAAATGCCAGGGCCCATAATCGGTTTGCAGGAGGCTAGCCATCAGTCCCCTCCAAAAGCCTCTTTTCCAGATAGGTCTGTCACAGTAACCTCCCAGTCTCTGGGAATGCGTTGCACAGACCTTTCTGCAAGGCCTCCCGAAGATGTTTCATCCTCTGCTCTCTCTGCCACGACAAGATAAGGTCCACAACCTTACCCTTGTAACATGGATCAAGGAGGGTTGCCAGCCAGTATTGATCCCTCTCCTTGATACCACGAATACGAGGATCCTTCCGCAGGCTTTGCAGGATCAGGGAGGCCATGCAGCGTAGGTTTGCTGAGGCATTCGGTCGGGAGTCATCTGGGTCACTAAGGACGGCATGATCCGCAGCCACCTCCTCCCAGCCACGTACAAGTCCATGGGTTTCCTGGGACTGTAAATGATCCCTTGAAGACTGCTGCTGAGTGCCAGGCTCCACCTCCACGCTGACACAATCCTCCTCTTCCTCCTCCTCGTCCTCTTCCTGTATTATCGGTGGGCACGCAGGAACACTGTCTGGATAAAGGGGGCCTTTAAGTGCTAAGGAAGTCCTCCTCTTCCTGCCTCTGTTCTGCCTCAAGTGCCCTGTCCATTATTCCACGCAGCGTGTGCTCCAACAAGTGGACAAGGGGGACAGTGTCACTGATGCATGCACTGTCACTGCTCACCATTCTTGTGTCCTCCTCAAATGGTGACAGGACAGTGCATGCATCCCCGATCATGGCCCACTGGCATGGGGAAAAAAAACAAGCTCTCCTGACCCTGTCCTGGTGCCATAGTTGCACAGGTACTCATTGATGGCCCTCTGCTGTGTGTGCAGCCGCTGCAGCATGGCCAACGTTGAGTTCCACCTGGTGGGCATGTCACAGATTAGGCGGTTCTTGGGCAGGTTAAATTCCTTTTGGAGGTCAGCCAGCCGAGTACTGGCATTATATGACTGGCAGAAATGCACACAGACTTTCCTGGCCTGCCTCAGGACATCCTGTAAGCCCGGGTACCTGCCCAAGAACCGCTGCACCACCAAGTTAAGGACGTGAGCCAAACAGGGCACATGGGTCAGTTTTCCCTGTCGGAGGGCAGAGAGGAGGTTGGTGGCATTGTCGCAAACCACCATTCCTGCCTTAAGTTGGCATGGCGTCAACCACCTCTGAACCGGCCCCTGCAGAGCTGACAGAACCTCTGCCCCAGTGTGGCTCCTGTCCCCCAAGCACACCGGCTCAAGCACCGCATGGCATCTATTGGCCTGCGTACTTGCGTAGCCCCTTGAACGGCTACGGAGCACCGTTGGTTCCGAGGACAAAGCACAGGAAGAGGCCATGGAGGAAGAAGAAGAGGAGGGGGTGGAGGAGAGAGATGTGTCAGAATCACCAGTAGTAGCATTTTGGAGGTGTGGTGGTGGAACAACCTCCAACACTACTGCACCTTGTCCTGCATCCTTCCCAGCTGCCAGCAGAGTCAACCAATGCGCTGTAAAACTTAGGTAACGTCCCTGTCCATGCCTGCTGGACCATGAGTCAGTGGTAATATGCACCTTACCGCTGACCACCCTGTCCAGCGAGGCATGGACATTGCCTCCCACATGCCGGTAGAGAGCCAGAATCGCCTTTCGTGAGAAAAAGTGGTGCTTGGGTACCTGCCACTGAGGAACCGCACATTCCACAAACCCACGGAAGGGGGCAGAGTCTACCAACTGAAAAGGTAGCAGTTGAAGTGCTAGCAATTTTGCCAAGATAGCATTCAACTGCTGGCCATGTGGATGGCTGGGAGCGAAATTTGCCTGGTACAATCTCACGTTGGTGTACCGATAGCAGATTGCCCACAAGTACTTGGCTGTGACACACCTAATTCTACACCTTCATTCCTCTCAGGTGCAGGTCTCAGAGAGGACTGAAAGTATAGTGGGGTTGGATATCTCAGCTGATGAGGAGCAAGGAGAGGTCCTCTTTGTTATTTGGTGTGGGTCTTTTAGGTACGCTTGCCAACAAACTGCATGGCAGGTCAACATATGTCTGGTCAAACATGTGGTGCCCAAGCGGGAGATGTTTTGGCCACGTGAGATACACTTGAGATATATGTTACAAATAGCAGCGGTGCGATCTGATGCACTTGTCTCAAAAAAGGGCCACACCAAAGAACTTTTGGAATAACACGCAGAGACAGCAGCGCACTGCACATGCGGAGTTCTGCGGTGTGATGCAGTCAGTGTGATGCCCTTAAGCTGGCCTCTGGAGGGCATCTGGCCTTGTAGGTGATGTGCCTCCTCCTCCTCCTCCTCTCTCCTATCAGGCACCCACGAGGAGTCAGTGACCTTATCAATCTTTTACAGGTAGCTTTAGCTGAACACTGTGCAGAGTTTGCACTACACTAACGTGTAAATAATGTAGCTGCCTGCGGTAGTGATAGGATTAGAAAAACACCACCAATCTTCTACAGGTAGCTTTAGCTGAACACTGTGCAGAGGTCGCACTAAACCAACTTGTAGCTTTAGCTGAACACTGTGCAGGGGTCGCACTACACTAACTCGTAGCTGTAGCTTAACACTGTGCAGAGGACGCACTACACTAACGTTTAAATAATGTAGCTGCCTGCGGTAGTGATAGGATCAGGAAAACACCACCAACCTTCTACAGGTAGCTTTAGCTTGAACACTGTGCAGAGGTCACACTACACTAACTTGTAGCTTTAGCTGAACACTGTGCAGAGGTCACACTACACTAACTTGTAGCTTTAGCTGAACACTGTGCAGAGGTCGCACTACACTAACTTGTAGCTTTAGCTGAACACTGTGCAGAGGTCACACTACACTAACTTGTAGCTTCAGCTGAACACTGTGCAGAGATTGCACTACACTAACTTGTAAATAATGTAGTTGCCTGCGGTAGTGATAGGATCAGAAAAACACCACCAATTTTCTTCAGGTAGCTTTAAGTGCACACTTTGTAGAGGACGCACTACACTAACTGTAAATACTGTAGCTGCCTGACTGTGGTACTAATAGGATCAGAAGAACACCAGCAATTTTCTTCAGGTAGCTGTAAATACTGTAACAACACCTGCCTGCCTGTCATGTCAGTAGGAAGAGAATAACAAGAACAGATCTAGCTAAACTGAATACAGTGTATATATATATATATATATATATATATATACAACACCTGGGATGCATATATATACACAATACACTGTGAGTGCAGCTAACTGACTGACTGTACTGCCTAATCTATTTAACTTAAATCAAATTACACTGTCTCTCTGTCTCTGTCTCTCAACGCCGGAACACACTACACAGGGCCGTCGTGCAAGTGGCCTTATATAGTTTGGGGCATGCACTAAACCCCCTGAGCCATAATTGGCCAAAGCCACCCTGGATTTGACCAATTACAGCTCTCTGTACAGACGGCGCTGTGATTGGCCAAGCATGCGGGTCATAGTGCATGCTTGGCCAATCATCAGCCAGCAATGCACTGCGATGCCGCAGTGAATTATGGGCTGTGACGCGCCACTCGAATTTGGCGCGAACGGCCCATATCGTTTGCAATTCGGCAAACGACCGAACGGACGATGTTTGAGTCGAACATGGGTTCGACTCGAACACGAAGGTCATCCCTAGTTAGTACACATATTTTCCAGATTTTTTGACTTTTAGCTTTTGTTTTCCACTGACATCAGCACTGTCACAGGTCCAACACCCTGTATTATTTGAGTACACTCTCAATCTCAATATTTTTTTTTTTACATATCATCTCACTCACCTTCACATTTTTTTCAGCAATCCCCCAGGACGTCTTCACTCACATACACTATCATTCCCAGGGACCACAACCCTTTGGAGTTTTGTCCGCCTCGGTGGTGTCCTGGGGTTCCTGCACGTGCAGGATGCCACCACAGCTCCTGGAAATGATGCCCCTTAGGGAGCCTCCAGCTCTCATTGTTGCACCTCCATTGCATGGTAGCTGTGAATATTTTTATAACCGGGGTTTATCCCCAGTTACATTTTTCTATTTTTCTTCAATAGCACTGACCTTGAAATTTAATATGTTATATTTCAGATATACACATTGTTGCTCCTGAAGAGTGGAGTAAATACTTCACGAAGTGCGTAGAGCCTCTGTATATGCAATATGTAATACCGATGTAATACAGATATATGTAATATAGATGAATTACTGTGACCTATGTACCAACTTGTATGTAATCTTTTATCCTGTTATACAATAAATATACAATTTCCTGACCCCTCACTGCTGACTGTGCGCTTCATTCAAAGTTCTGCTTTTTCCCCTTTTTCATATTGATAGGGATGGAGGCATGAGACCCCACCAGGTCTCTACCTCATTTAAAGTCCCAACTTTACCCCATTTTCTCACATAACAAATTAGTAAAAAAATGAGATAAAAAAACGAGCAGCAAGCTCGTGGCCTGACGTCACTTCCGGGTGCCCGTCTAATCCAATCGAACGCGTATTGTCCCGGTCATGTGACTTCTTCAAAGAATGAGAACTAGCACCCAGAAGTGTCCTTAAATAGGTTTATTATTATGTATAACAAGAGGCCATTTTCTTGTAGTCTTATGTATAAAAACATTTTCTAGTAGATATTCTGAACATTCTATAGCTGCGGTCAATTTCTTGTAGTCTATCATTATGTATAACAAAGTGCCATTTTCTTGTAGTCTTATGTATAAAAACATATAGCGGCCATTTTCTAGTAGATATTCTGAATGTTCAATAGCCGTGGCCATTTTCTTGTAGTCTATCAATAGTGAACAAAGCGGTGGCCATTTTCCAATTAATGTCTACATAGACGCTAGGTTATAATCAAACCAGAGCAATAGAAGAGCATAAAACTAAGCCAGATATATACTAAAATAAATAGGTGAACAATGGGAATATTGTACTGCTGAACAGATAGGAGTATACATGTATGTCTCATTGCAAATAAATCAAACCACCATGCATATACATGTGTATGATGTATAGAACTATATCGTTGGAAAATTTAACCCCGGTTTATTATTTTCACTTATTTTTTACCAATGATCTCCTAAATTACATCATGGAGCAATGTAACCTATACGCCAGCCAACATATTCAACAATCCAAATTCTTCAAATGCCCACCCTTTTGTTTGGAAACCCCTCACAGTGGAAGAATTAAAAATTTTCCTTGACCTAACCCTCAACATGGGGCTGACAATAAAAATGAACACCATGCCTACTGGTCTACCCAACCTATCCATCACATGCCAGTCTATTCGTCTTTGATGCCCAGAACCCATTAAGAGATGATAATGAGGTTTTTACATTTCAACAACAATGCCCAATGCCTCCCTCAAAATCATCCCAATTATGATAAATTATTCAAAATTCGGCCCGTAATCATTTTTTTTTTGCTCCAGCTTCAAACAGATGTTCACCCCTGATATAAATATTTTTGTAGATGAATCCCTAGTACATTTCACCGGAAGACTTGGCATAAAGCAATACCTCCCCAGTAAAAGAGCCAGACGTGGGGTAAAATTTGGCATGTGACAGGGCCACTGGTTTCACATATGATTTTATAATTTATGAGGAAAAAGACAGACAGCTAACCCCCCCTGGATGCCCTATCTACATGGTAACAAGTGGCAAAATTTTCTGGCAGCTAATCGAACCATTGCTTGGGAAAAATTAACACCTATATGTAGACAATTTCTACACAAGTCTCCCCCTTTTTCGCCACCTGTCCCCGAAAGAAGACTGTGGCCTGTTGGACATCACAGACCAACCGCAAGGGCTTCCCACAGAGACAGGTTGCCAAGAAATTGAAACAGGGGGAAATGGCCAGTATGCGGAATGAAGAGGTGCTAGCACTGAAGTTGAGAGATAAAAGAGATGTCTACATCCTTTCCACAATGGATTATGACACCTTGGTGCAACTTCACAGAAGAAGAGGCCCCATCTAGAAGACAAAATGTGTGCATGAATATAACCTTTACATGGAGGGGTGGATATGAACAACCAGCTGATGCAACCCTACTTGGCCACCAGGAGATTGCTGTTTTGGTACAAGAAAGTAGCCATTTATTTAATGCAACTATCCCTGTTCAATTCATATGTTATTTTTTCTAAGTGCACCCAACGTTCCCTAACCTATCTAAAATTTCAAGAAGGTGTCATCACAGCCCTTCTCTATCCTCATGGCCAAGCCCCTCAACTATGTCGCTCCGATACATTAGCCAGACTCCATGAAAGGCTGTTTCCCGAAATCCTCCCTCTTACCTAAACAGGTTGCAAACCCCCCCAAAAAATGTTGTGTGTGTTCAAGTAGAGGAATTCGCAATGACGCTCATTACTACTGTCCCCAATGTCCCTCCCAGCCAGGCCTCTGTAATGGAGAGTGCTATCAGAGCTATCACACTTCACTACACTATTAGTAAAGTGGAGATGTTTTTTTTCCCCCAGTTTCCACTATCTGCTATTTCTGTAAATGACCCGGATTGTTTAACGGCTATGCCTCTGTCAACCATGTTTCTGCCTTCCGCGTGAATTGACCTCAGCCTGTTAAATGACCATGCTTTTTGCCTGCCTCCTGAACGGATCATTTGCCCTGCCACTGTACAGCACAGGGGTCTCACATATGTGAGGGATTCCAGAAAAGATTTTCCAAGTGGAGAAAACGTTTTTAGAGTCTAGAGACTTGGAGGCTTCGTAGAGATTTGGGTGGGAAGAAGCCTCTATCCCTCTCCTCAGGTCTTACCTGAACCAAGGCCTAAATGTTATAGTGCTCCCTGCTGCCACCTGAACTGGTCATGCCTTTACCTGCAACCTGAACTGGCCATGCCTTTGCCTGCCACCTGAACTGGCCATGCCATGGCTTGCCACCTGAACTGGCCATGCTTTTGCCTGCCACCTGAACTGGCCATGCTTTTGCCTGCCTCCTAAACTGGCCACGCCTTTACCTGCCACCTGGCAGGTAAAGGCGGTAGGCAACCAGGGGGTAGGCAACCTTTTGAGCACAGTGTGCTGAAAAATGTTTTCAAAGAAATTGAGCGTGCCAAATTTATAACAAAAGCAAAAATATAACATCTATTACAAAAAAATGTCAACTTCACACTCTCAATCACGAAAAGATTTTTTATAAAGTAAATGCTGTAAACTACTTTAGTAGTAGTGAGAAAGTAACATCCTGTCCCACCACTGTAACCCCCTGTACATCTTCCTCTCCACTGTACTACCCTGCACATCTGCCCTACCTCTGTACCCCCTGCTCATCTGTCCTACCACTGTAACTCCCTGTACATCTGCCCCACCACTGTACCACCCTGCTCTTCTGTTCAACCACTGTAACCCCCTGCTCATCTGCCTCACCAATATTCCCCCCTTCTCATCTGCCCCACCACTGTACCTCCCTGCACATCTGCTCCACTGCCGTACCCCCCCATTCTCTTCTGTCTCACAGCTTATACATCTTCTCATCTGTCCTAACACTGAACTTATCTGCTCATCTGCCCCACCACTGTAACCTCCTTTTTCATCTGCCCCACCACTGTACCTCCTGTACATCTGACCCACCTCTGTCCCCCCTGCTCTTCTGCCCCACCACTGTAACCCCGTGCTCATGTGTTCCACTGATGTACCTCCTTTCTCCTCTGCACATCTGCCCCAACTCTGTACCCCCCTGCTCCTCATCCCACCGCTGTAGCCCCCTGCTCATCTGTCCCACCAATGCACCTCCTTTCATATCTGCCCCACTGCTGTACCCCCTGCTCTTCTGTCCCACTGCTAAACCCCCTTATCATCTACCCCAACACTGAACCCCCCGCTCATCTTTCCCACCACTGTAACCCACTTCTCATCTGGCCCAACACCGAACCCCCCTCTCATCTGTCGCACCACTGTAACCCCCTGCTCATCTGCCCCATCACTGTACCCCCCTGCTTTTCCGTCCCACCACTGTAACCCCTGCTCATCTGCCCAATCAATGTACCCCTTTTTTTATCTGCCCCACCACTGTACCTCCCTGCACATCTGCTCCACCGCCGTATCCCCATGCTCTTCTGTCTCACTACTGAATCACCTTCTCATCTGTCCTAACACTGAACCCATATGCTCATCTGCCCCACCACTGTAACCCGCTTTCTCATTGACCCTACCAATGTACATCCTGCATATTTGTCTTACTTCTGTACTCCCTGCCCTATCACTGTAACCCACTGATCATCTGTCCCACCAATAGACCATCTTTCACATCTGCCCCACTGCTCTACCCCCTTGTTTTTTCTGACCCTCTACTGAACCCCATTCTCATGTGCCCCAAAACTGAACCCCCCTGCTCATCTGTCCCACCACTGTAACCCCCTTCTCATCTGGCCCAACACTGAACCCTCCTGCTCATCTGTCCCACTACTGTAACCCCCCTGCTCATCTGTCCCACCATTGTAACCCCCTTCTTATCTGGCCCAACACTGAACCCCCCTGCTCATCTGTCCTATCAATGTACCCCCTGCTCTTCTGTCCCACTGCTGAACCCCCTTCTCATCCCTTCCACCACTGTACCTCCCTGCACATCTGCCCCACAGCTGTACCCTCCTGTTCTTCTATCCCACCTCTGAACCCCTCCTGCTCTTTTTCCTTGTTTTTCGTTGTACCCTCCTCCTCATCTGCTCCATCGCTATACCCTCTTCTCATCTATGATATGCGTGATATGCAGAGTGGTGAAAGGAAGCAAAGATGAGACACATCTACCTGTCCTGGAACACTCATCCCTGCTGATCCAACTCTCTCATCCAGCCCACGTGCTTGTATGTGATGTCACATACAAGCATCTAGAATGGATGTGCAATGATGAACTCAGGTCAGGGGCATTTTCTGAAAGCAGTGGGCCTGTGTGCAGGATCATAAGTTGGGCCCCCGCAGTTGAGAAAAAGTACAGCACTCTGTGCCGCAGCAAAAGTTGGGTGTGATTTTCATTGCGCTGAATACTGGTTGTGGCTTAAAGAGACACAGAGTGCAGGGGTTCAGTAGTAAGTGACCCAAAGGTTCAGGAATAATTTCAACAAAGTTCCCAGAAGTCAACAGTGATTCCACAAACTGTCACCTGACTGTGGTTTTCTCAATCACAGTAAAATCCCTTCTTTCTGAGATTGGTAGTGGCAACCAAGTAAGTCATCTTCCTCCAGATGGTGGACAGGGCTAACAGGACAGTGATTGGCTTTATCAGTGGCCAATGACAGTCCTCCTCCTGGAAACAGGGACTCCCCCCCAGCAGAACTGCACCCAATCTCTTTCCCATCACAAAAGCTGACAATCGCAGATACAGCAAAGTTAGAGAACAAAACAATGTTTCCCATCTTTTCCAGTGTGTGGGGGCACAGTGCCCCCCCCCCCCTCAGTGCAGGTGCAGCATGGGGAATTCTGAAATTGGAATGCATTAGTGTCTCACTGACACTTCCCTGCTCTGCTCTGCTGATGGGGAGGGAGTCGAGTGCTGGCAAAAGAGGGGTTCCCTACCCATGAAATAGATGTTGATGGGAGAAAGCAAGTGAAAAGATAGATGAACTAGATGACCTCATCAGTCTGAAACTTCTCCTTTATGGTGAATAAAAGATGTTCATAGTTGGGCTTTACATACACTTCAAATTTCAGCAATGTAGACACCTTTTTCTTTCTAAAACTAAAAAAAACTTACTTACTTCATAGTAATTTGTGGGATTAACAGTGTGCTTGTCTTTCCTATTGAGACATTCTTTTGAGAAAGAGTGATACAATTCATGACAGATTTAATATGTCATCTTATTAAACAGCAATGAAATATTAACACCACATTATAATATGCCTATGTAATAGATCATAATTTGATGGATAAAGCATACAGTGCTGCACACATGGCCTTAGGAACACCACCTGATAGCAGGCAGAGGGTATGAAGTGAAGTTGCAGGTGGTAGGTGCAGTGGTAATGAACTGCTGGCAGGAGGCAAGAGAGGGTGCACCTTATACGCATATGAACAGGGCAGGAAGTGCATCAGCTTGCAGTTGGCAAGAGTTAGCAATAGTGTCATGAATCGTGCTGCCACTAATCTAGATTCTCCTGAAGCTTTCTGTTTCTGTGCTGTTCCTCCTCACAGGCTTTGGTCTTGAGTGTTACACAAGGCCTGCACTTGCTCCATCTAAGTTAATAGTACCCTTGTGTGTTCCACTTACTGTATGTGCACCAGCATCCAATGGTTTAAAGTCAAACTCCAGGGTATATTTAAATGTTCCCATTCAGCGTGGTCCCCCCACACTGCACAAATTAAATGGTCTTTTGGCTAAGGGGAAAGGAAAAAGTAAAATACTTACCTTATTCTATATATATATATATGTATATATATATACATATATATATATATATATATATATATATATATATATATATATATATATACTGTATGTTATAATCTTATTCTCCCACATTCTTCCTGTTTGTGTGATCAGACCTCCAAAGCTACTTTACTTTTGCTTCCTGGATGACCACAGCTCTGATGTCATCATGTACAATGCAGGTTAAGTAGTCCTACGTTGGAAAGGAAAATAATGAGGGACCACCCACCTTCTGGAGTGTTTTAACAGCGGGAGAGAGTGAAAGCTACCATGGGAGCACTTAATAAGGTATTTGTAAGGTATCCAAAAAAGCATATAACCTTTGCAGTGTGCGGTAGGGGGACCTTAGTGCATGGGTACATTTAACCCTTTTACTGCCACTCATTTCTATCTTACATCAGTGGCTGTGGGGAGGTTTACACACTAGAGATTAAAGTGGTGTTCCACGCGCAATTTTTTTTTTTTTTTAAAGTCAGGAGCTACAAACACTGTAGCTGCTGACTTTTAATAAGGACACTTACCTGTCCAGGGAGCCTGCGATGTCGGCCCCCCAAGGCCGATCCGTCCATCAGATCAGGTGCAGGCGCTGGCATTTTAACTAAGGGAAAGCATCAGTGGAGCCTTGCGGCTTCACTTCCAGTTTCCTACTGTGCATGTGCGAGTCGCGCTGCACTTTGTGAATGGCCAGCTGTCTTCTGGGACGCACACAGGTCCCAGAAGACAGCGGGGGGGCTCGCTGCACAAAAAGGATATGACGTCCCGCACATCAGACCGAATGGATCGGAAGTGCACTATTTACTTCATAAAAAGATAAGTTAGAAGGAAAAAAACATTTTTTTTAATATCCAAAAATGAGGGGTGGAAATGTGGTCTTTCTTTTAAGACCACCTCCCAAAAGTTTCATTTAAGACCACCTAATAAGCCAAATTTGTCAGATTTAAAAAGTAAATTTTCTAGGTTAATGAGATAGGGACACAAAAGAATAGCATGGTGATGGGCACTGCCCTGGAAAACATATAACAAAAATAAAAAATATTATTTGTCCAGGAGCATTGTTTTTTTAAATGCTTAAAGGGAAACATTACAATGTCTGATTCCTATAAAAAACATGCCTGGGTGCCCTAATCCTGACTATGGAGAGGCACATCTTGGTGATGTACAGAAAGTGCTGTAGCAGCAACATTTTCAAAGGAAAAAATTGTTTAAAATTGTTGACAAATAATATTTCATTGGTGGTTTTTTTTTTCTTTTTCTTTTTTAAAAGAACAGCACACCGATTTCTGAAAGGATATGCTATTTTCTTTGGGGGGACCTCTGTGCTGTTTTACATAGGTAGCTGACAATTAAAATGTTTGACACAGTTCCCCACACACGGCTAATGTGTAAGTTAATGTTTACAGCAGGGGTAGGCAACTTGGGGCCCTCCAGCTGTTGTAGAACTACATTTCCCATGAGCCAATGCAAGGCTGGCAGTTACAATTACTCCCAGAGGCATGATGGGACTTGTAGTTCTGCAACAGCTGGAGGGCCCCTGGTTGCCTACCCCTGGTCTACAGGCTTAGAAAATTCAGTTTGTAAATGGACAGAAAATGGGATAAAAGATCATATTCAAAGAGTAGTGATTAACACCTTCCCGTGCTATATCCGTTGGATATAGCACATTGACAGCCGGGCAGGCCTTTCGTCCTTCGAAGTTGACGTTATATGACGTCCTCCCAGAAGGTGGTGCTTGCATAGCCACCGGTCCAAGCAGCGGCACAACCTGTCACTAGATGTGTCCATTGGACACAGAAGATAACTGATAAGTATACCAGCTCGCTGCTGGTACCATGTGACCGATGTGACCTATCACATTATTATTATTATTATTATACGAGATTTATATAGCGCCAACAGTTTACTCAGCGCTTTACAATGTATAAGGGGGACAACACAATTACAGTACAGTTCAATACAAAAGGTACAGGAGGGCCCTGCTCGTAGAGCTTACATTCTAAAGGGAGGGGGTGGTGGTACAAAAGGTAATAGCTGCAAAGAATGATTTGATGGGGGTGGCTCAGGGACAGTTATGTGGGTGTGGGATAGGCTTCCCTGAATAAATGAGTTTTCAAGGATCTCCTAAAGGTGGACAGGGTAGGGGCTGATCGGACATACTGGGGCAGGGAATTCCAGAGGATGGGAGAGGCTCTGGAGAAGTCCTGAAGGCGAGCATGGGAGGAGGTAACAAGGGAGCTAGAGAGCAGGAGGTCCTGGGAGGAGCGGAGGGGGCGATTTGGGCGATATCTGCAGATGAGGTTGGTGATGTAGATGGGGGCGATGTTGTGAATGGCCTTGTATGTTATGGTTAGCATTTTGAATTTTACACGGTGGGGTAGGGGAAGCCAGTGAAGGGATTGGCAGAGAGGAGCAGCAGTCATGGATCGATTAGTGAGGTGTATTAGTCTAGCAGCAGCATTCATAATAGACTGAAGGGGGGATAGCCTGCTTAAGGGTAGGCCATTAAGGAGAGAGTTGCAATAGTCGAGGCGGGAAATAATCAAGGAGTGAATAAGTTGTTTTGTAGTGTCATTAGTCAGGAAGGGTCGAATTTTGGAGATGTTGCGGAGGTTAAGGCGGCAGGATTTAGCCAGTGATTGGATATGGGGGCTGAAGGAGAGGTCAGAGTCAAGGATTACACCCAGGACCCTGGCATGTGTGGAGGGACCAATGGTTGTGTTGTTGATATTAATGGTGAAGTCACAGGAGGGGGACCGTGAAGGAGGAAATATAACAAGCTCAGTTTTAGAAAGATTAAGTTTGAGGAAGTGGTGTGACATCCATACCGATATGTCATTCAGCAAGTTTGAGATCCGTGAGGAGATAGTGGGGGTGAGTTGGGGAGTGGAGAGATAGATCTGTGTGTCATCGGCATAGAGATGGTATTGGAAGCCATGGGAGGTGATCAACTGGCCCAGGGAAGAGGTATAGAGTGAGAAAAGGAGAGGCCCAAGGACAGAGCCTTGGGGTACCCCAACAGAAAGAGGAAGGGGAGCGGAGGAGATGGAGTTGTAAGTGACGCTGAAAGTGCGCTGAGATAGGTAGGAGGAGAACCAGGATAATGCAGAATCACGGAGGCCAAGGGAGTGTAATTTGCTGAGGAGCAGCAGGTGGTCAACTGTGTCAAAGGCAGCAGAGAGGTCTAAAAGTATGAGTATGGAGTAGTGGCCATTGGTTTTGGCAGTTATTAGGTCATTGGTGATTTGTAGTAGGGCAGTTTCAGTCGAATGTTGTAGGCGGAAGCCAGACTGTAGGGGGTCGAGAAGGTTTTTGTCCGTGAGGTAGCGACTCATTTGGTCATGAACAAGGCGTTCGATGAGCTTGGAGGCAAACGGGAGAAGGGAGATAGGTCTTAAGTTATTCAAACAGGTGGGGTCTAGTGAGGGTTTTTTGAGTATGGGGGTAACCAGTGCATGTTTGAACGGGGAAGGAAAGGTGCCGGAGGAGAGGGAGAGGTTGAAATGTGGGTTAGGGAGTTGAGGATAGAGTGGGAAGGTGGTCGCAGCAATTGAGAGGGGACAGGGTCCAGGGGACATGTAGTGAGGTGGGGCATGGAGAGGAGTTTATCAACTTCTTCTGTGGTAACTGGGCAAAAGGAGGAGAGTATTGAGTGTGGTGTTGGACCTGATATGTTGGGTAGGGGAGGAATTTTAATGCTGGATATCTCCTTGCGAATTGTGTTGATTTTGCTATTGAAGTGGTTGGCAATATGTTGAGCGGTAAGCAAGTTGGTGGGAGGGGGCAGTGGGGGGTGAAGTAAGGAATTAAGGGTAGAAAAGAGTTGACGAGGTTTGGATGAGAGGGTTTTGATGAGAGTGTTGTAATAGGTTTGTTTAGCAGTGTGGAGGCAGGAGTTGTATTTGAGAAGGACAGATTTGTAGAGGGTAAAGTCTTGCAGGGATTTAGATTTACGCCATGCTCGCTCAAGAGCATGGCTGCGTCTCTTGAGACTTCTGGTGTCGTCTGTTTGCCAGGGTTGTGGCAGATGGGGCCTGGTTCTGCGTGTAGAAAGAGGAGCAAGTACGTCTAGGGAGGATGACAACGTGGTGTTGTAGATGGAAGTGGTTAGGTCTGGGCAGGACAGGGGTGCGATTTTGTCATAAAGGCCATCAGTAGCAGAGTGAAGAAGGGAAGGTTTGAGGTTGCGAAGGTTCCTGCGGGTAGTGGTTTGTGGGTTGGCAGCATGGGATATAGGAGACAAGGAGAGTGTGAAACGGATAAGGTTGTGATCAGAGAGAGGAAAGGGTGCGTTGGAGAGATTGCAGGGAGTGCAGCGATGGGAGAATACAAGGTCAAGAGTGTTGACGTTGGAGTGAGTGGTGGTTTGTGTCCATTGTGTTAGGTTAAAAGAGGAGGTTAAGTTGAGTAGTTTAGAAGTGGTAGCATTATTAACATTGATTGGAATGTTAAAGTCACCTAGGATGATGGCAGGCACTTCAGATGAGAGAAAATAGGGTAGCCATGCAGAGAAGTCATCCAGAAAGCGTGACACTGGTCCAGGAGGCCGATAAATGACTGCGACCCTCAGACAAGCTGGAGAGAAAAGACGAATGCAGTGCATTTCGAAAGAGCAGGTGGAAAGAGAGGGAGGTGTGGGCAGTACCTGAAAGGTGCATTGTGGGGAGAGGAGAAGTCCGACACCACCTCCTTTCCGTCCACTGGGTCTGGTGGAGTGAGTCCAGAGAAGGCCACTGTGGGACAGTGCAGCTGGAGAGGTAGTATCAAATTCCTGGAGACAGGAATCACATCAGGTCACATGACAGTTGTAAACAATGGAGGGTTCCTTTCATGCCATCCATTGTGTGCAATTGTGTTACTAGATGTGATTGGTCAATGTGATCATATTTATAGACAGGGCCAATCACAGCCCATCTGTACCATGCGATTAGCTCTGGCCGATCACAGCTATTCACAACAAAACAAACTATATGAATCACTTTCAATCAGTAAAATGCTTGCTTATAGCAATGAAATTCACTTCACATCATAATGTGTAAAAACATAAAATAAAATCCTGATCACTTCCCCAGAGTAGTACAATGTTACTATGGTAACATTATAGTGCTCTGGTCACAGTGTGTGTTAAAAGAAAAATCATAAAAAAGGAAAAAAAAAGTAACAAAAAATAAATATATATATATATATATAAATTTCTTTTCGTACTGACGCCAGTCAGTGTCTGATTACTGCCACACCAGTTATATGGCTGGTGACAGTATGTAAAAAAAATGTGAAAAATATACAGTATCCAAAATTTCTACTTTTCAAAAAGGGATCATTTGGGGGGCGCATGTCCGAAGCTCGTCACGGCGGACGCAACCCATTAGAGCTCTGCTCTCCTCACAGAATTTCCTGGGCTACTGCACAGTCCTGAAGTGTCCTACACACCCGCTTACCCCGCGATCATGCTCCAGAACATCGACTGCCTATCTGAGATGGTTCTAATGGGCCACCGGGGGAAAAACAAGCCCAAGCTCATCAAAGAGGCACTACGCCGCACCTCCTCAAAGATGACAGCTAAGGCCTCAGCACAACAGCAAGCTGCATCACCTGAATGACCCCGGCTTGTGGACAGCGATGAAGAGGCAGACACTGTGTTCAATCTCAGCGGCTCTCCCATGATACTGCAGTCAGGTATGTTGCAGAAAGACTTCTTCAGCCACATGGAAACAATGCTGCAGAGGACACTTAAAACCACCTCTGAGCAAATCACAAACAGGCTCTCCCATGAGATTAGGGAGCTAGGCCAGCGCACAGCAGACCTTAAACCTAGGATCGTTGACATGGAGCTCACTCTGCAGGAGCATGCCCAAGAACATGGGGCTCTCTGTGAGGAAAATAAACTGCTTCTTTCCTGCCTGGAAGATGCAGAGAAGCGCTCACGTAGATCTAAATTGTGGCTCAGTGGCATCCCAGAATCTATTGATGATCTGACCTCCTTTACCACTGCTCTACTCAAGGAACTGTCACCCTCTATACCGATTGAGCATCTGGAATTTGACAGGATCCATAGGGGCCTTACCCGCCGCCAGCCAGAGGGCCCACCTTGTGACATAATTGTCAAGCTACACTTCTTTCTCACAAAGGAGCAAATCCTGTCTGCTGCTCGCACCAAAGATGTCCTTTTGTTCCAGGGTCACACATATCAGCTCTTCTCTGACCTAGCTCCCCTTACCATGGCTTAATGCTGAGCAACGAAGCCTCAGCTTCAAATTCTACTGCAGCAGCAGCTTAAATACACATGGCAATTCCTGTTCGCCCTACAGTTCACTTACCGCGGCCAACCACATTCCTGCACATCGCCTGAAGCACTAAAATGCCTCCTGGAATCCCTACAACTGGCAGTTCCAGACCAGGTACCTGAGACCTCGTTACCTGAAAAACAGCCGACTCATTCAGCTACCCACCCTTATAACGTACCCAACCGGGTCCTTCTTCTATTCGGAAGGGAACTCCGATATGGACATCTGCTTCTGGCTCCAGAGATCCCACAACTTTCTCGCCAGGCTGAGCGAACTATACTATTCTCATGAGAAATTTTTGATCATTCTTTGTAGGTTCCACACAACCAGGGGCTACAGCCATGCAGGTTACAACGGTTCAGGTTCTGTTTATTTTATTTTAATGTGTAATTTTAATTTGTAATTTTCCCTTCTTGTTTTACCTTTATGCACTACATTGTTTTGTGGTGAAAACTCTATTAATACTAGGGTTTACACACCCTAGAGGTGTGTTCTGATTGTTACTGTTACTCCAGTGGGATAAAACTAGTAAAGCCTAGTACTTTCCACACCCTACCATTCCTTTTCCTACCCACCCCTTTCCCCTCCATCCCTTTATCCTACCCCCTCTTTCCCAAGCCAAAACCTCCTCCCCGCCTCCCCCCCATCCCTCACTGTCCTTTCCGCCATCCCCTTTCCTATTCTCACCTTTCCCACCTTAGGGTTGGGCCCACAGGGTCTGATATATAACTACGCTTTTGACTGTTACATTGTAGACTGCTGTTTTCTCCGTTGCCTTAGCTACTAGAAGATTATATTTTTATAGAAGTTTTTTTGCTCTGTTTACCTTGGATGCTGCGGGGAGTAGACACTGCCCCCCCCTTCTTTGTGCCCACATGCTCCAGACAGTTGGCTGCTCTGGGCATCTGAGTACTATTTGGTCAGGCAATAGAGTCCAACCTACAATGTATTCCTTGTTATCTTGGTTGCCTTACAGAATTTCCTCCCTGTTCCAGGAAATTCTTCTTGGTTTCTTTCTTTTCTGTAACTTTTCCCCTTTCCCTCAAGGTCATTGATTTCTCATGGGCCTGGAACTCCGTTATACTGATCCCCCCCCCATTTCCAGATGGCCTCCCCAAACATTCTATCCCTAAATGTTGAGGAACTAAACTCCCCTCATAAAAGGGTTAAGGCCTTGCAAACTTTTGCTTCCTTAAAAGCCGGAGTAGTAGCTCTCCAAGAGACTCACTTCACTGCCCGTACTGTTCTAAAATTTTTCAGTTCCTGCTACCCACAGGTATTCACTGCCTCTGCTAGCACTAAGCACCAGGATGTTTTATTGGCTTTCCATCTCACTATAACATTTACTCCTCTTACTGAGATCAAAGAATGGCTTTATTATTTTAATTGGCTAGTACTCCACCCGCACTTGGATAAATCCCCATATGCTCCTGAATCGCATTCCCCCTCATAGCTATTCTGTAAACAACTCCAGCAGGTCTCCCTGCTTGACTCCTGGAGGTAATGTAATCAGTTAAAAAAGAATTACACATTTTATTCCTACCTGCATAAGTCCTTCTCCAGAATAGATCATATTTTTATCCCTGTGGCATCCTCGCCGATCCTACTGGGCTTCCGCATTCACCATCTCGTGGTCCGACCATTGCGTGGTCATCACTACTATCTCCGTTCTTACACAACGCTACCCCAGACATTTCCCCAGTTCTTCTATGGGAAGCACACAAACCAATGGTCTGAGGTATTTGTATCTCTGTCTTCACACACCTTAGCTGAGACAAAAAAAATCAGGCTACAACAGCTTGAAACAGATTACCACCAGCATTTTCTCCAGTACCAGTTTTCCCCTTTCAAGTCCATTAGACTTCTTTTGGAAAAAAAACAAAACAGAGCTGGACCTGCTTCTGGCTGAGGCGGCTGACAAGGCCATTCATAGGTTCAGTCATACTATTTATACTAAGGCCAACAAACAGAAAACCTTCCTGTCTCTCTGCCTTCATGCACCGGAGCAGGCCCGCAAACCTATTAGACTCAGGTTGACTAAAGATGTCCATATGAGCAATCCTTTTAAGGTACTCTCCGAGTTTTGTAGGAGGTTGTCACACTTGTACAAAGCCGAGGCTTCCTTTCCTATAAATCATGCAGAGTCACTCTTTCAGGATATATCCATACCTAAGTTATCTGATCCCAACCAAGAGTCAATGGAATTCCCTGTTACGACCAAGGAAGTCCTCCTTGCGATTAAGACACTCAAACCCCATAAGCTCCCAGGCTTCAGCGGTCTCTCAGCAGCATACTTTAAGAAATTTGCGAACAATTTTGCCTCGCTTCTGTCTAACACTTTTATTGCTTTGCTGAAGCAACATGCCTTCGGTCAGGACATGCTGACTGCTATTATATCTATGATCCCAAAGTCCGGTACAGACAACACCCTCTGGTCTAACTATAGGCCAATCTTCCTGCTTAATTTAGATATCAAATTGTTAGTGTAAGATTTTAAAATTAAGACTTAATCTTATCATAGGTGGGTTGGTCCATAAAGACCAACCAAGTGGGCTTCATCCCACAACGCCAGGCTAGCGATAATATCAGACATGTAATTCTTTTACAACATTTAGCAAGAGCCCGTAAGATACCTTTGCATCTCCTTTTTTTGTATATCAGAAAAGAATTTGATACTGCCTCATAGACTTACCTACCCTTTATTCTCCAGCGGTGGGGTTTTGACCCTAACTTTCTTGTGGATAGACTCTCTATACAACCATCCACAGGCATATGTCAAGTATTCCGGTTTCTGCTCTGAACCTTTCCCTATCCAGAGAGGAACAAGACAGGGTTGCCCACCATCTCCCTTAATTTTTGCCCTTGCATTAGAACACCTGGCAATCCTGATGTCAGGTCACCTTGAGGCTAGGTGACAGATGCACTCTGTAGGAGTCGGAAGTGCACCGATAGGTAGTGGACCCTAGGACTGACTGCTGCGGGATGAACTCTGGGAGGTTCAAGAAGCAGGTCTACTGGATCACTAACACAGATCACACTGGGAGCTAGAGCATAGATTCTCCAGGGCGCGAAGTCTAAGAGCCAGCAGGTGTTCACCTGCTGGCTAAGCTGGGTAAGCTGACAGATCAACTCTATTGCATAACCATGACACCTGATTAGAACCAACCCAGATGTTAAAGGCCTGGAAGTTGCTTCTATGAACCATAAACTGTGCTTGTTTGCAGACAATGCCTTATTGTTTGTCACCTCCCCTCGCACAGCCCTCCCAAATCTCTTTAATATATTGGACAAATTCGCTTTGGTTTCAGGTCTAGAGGTTAACCAGTCCAAATCTAGTGTCCCTTCCACAGGCTGAGCTCAGTCACCTTCAGGATACCTTCCAATTTTCATGGTCCTGTACTTAAATACTAAATTTGGGAATTAAACTAACCAGTGACCCTGCACATCTCTTTCAGGCAAATTATCTTCCTATGATGTCTTGTTTATCCTCTTTGTTAGCCATTTGGCAGCCACTGTGCATCTCCTGGTTTGGGCACATTGCGGCTGTCAAGATGACCTTACTACCTAAATTTCTGTATCTTGAGTCCTTCCAGTTGCGACCCTATCTTACTTTTTTGGGTCATGCAAGGCCGTGTATATAAATATATATGGAGATCTAAGAGACCCAGAGTGTCTCAAGCTGTATTATTGTGGAGTAGGCTTCGTGGTGGCTTCAGGGTCCTCAACTTTTGTAGATATTATCACGCTGCCCAGTTGACCCAACTTACACTTTACCATGTAAAGGTCGAGAAGCCACTATGGGTGGGCCTAGAAGCGATCGACCGACATCCCCTATCGGTAAGCAATGTACTGTGGATGTCCTGATCTGACCGTGGTCTTATAGATAATCCAGTAACAGAGCACTCCCTCCAGCTTTAGGGGTCCATTTAGGCTAGCATCATCTCATACCCCATTACTCTCCTTATTTACCCACCCAGGCTTCTACCCGGCCTTTCATGATCCAATTTTGTTCCATATCTGGTCCTCATCAAATCTAACCTGCATATATGACCTTGTAACTAGTAATTCTCTGAAGACATTCACTGCTTTGCAGGAACAGGCCCAACTCTCACCTAGGGAATGTTTTCAATACCTTCAGATTGCTCATTTTGCTCAAACGATCATACGCACACACTCATCCCTTGACATTTTATCACTTTATGAGGGTATATGCGATTCAGATCCGCATGCTCCAGGGCATATATACCGCATATACAATCACCTTACGTCCTCAACATCCAGTATGCCACCCTACACTGCACAGTGGTCCCGAGACCTTTAGATTAACCTGGAGGTCAAGGATTGGCATGATATCTGGGCAACAAGTAAATCCTCTTCCCAAAATATACTAGCACTCAAAACAATCTACAAAGTCCTAATGAGATGGTACTTGGTCCTGGTAAGGATCTCCAAATTTCTATCAGGTTACCCCCTGTGTGCTTTCGGGCCTGCGGGCAAGAGGGCATGCACGCACATACAGTATATGGTGGATGAGCCTTGTTGCGCAGCAATTTTGGACCAAAATTTTTCGTATGGTTTCTATTTTGGTCAATACTACTTTAGACCTTGACCATTCTCTAGTGCTGCTGAGTAGGGATGAGCCGAACACCCCCCTGTTCGGTTCGCACCAGAACATGCGAACAGGAAAAAAGTTCGCTCGAACAAGCGAACACCGTTAAAGTCTATGGGACACGAACATGAATAATCAAAAGTGCTAATTTTAACCACTTCCCGCCCGCCCTATAGCGGATTGACGTCTGGGAAGTGGTTCCGTTATCCTGACTGGACGTCATATGACATCCAGCAGGATAACATGCCGCCGCGCACCCGCATTGCCCGCATTGCGGCGATGACACACCGCTCCACCGATCTTGGTAAAGAGCCTCAAGCGGAGGCTCTTTACCACGTGATCAGCCGTGTCCAATTATGGCTGATCACGCTGTCAATGGGAAGAGCCGTTGATCTGCTTCTCCTCACTCGCGTCTGACAGAGGAGAGGTGATCGGCAGTTCTCCTGACAGGGGGGGTCTGCGCTGATTGTTTATCAGCGCAGCCCCCCTCAGATCACCACACTGGACCACCAGGGATCGCCACTAGGATCACCAGGGAAGGGGCAACATGTGGATGGCCAGGTATGTACCCCATGGCCATCCACATGTGCCCAATGTGCCCAATCTGTGCCAATCAGTGCCCACCAATGGGCACTAATTGGCACCATTATGTTCCAGATCTGCCCAGCAATGCCCCCAATATATTTTATCAGTGCCACCTGTCATTGCCCATCGGTGACACCTGTCAGTGCCCATCTGTGCCCATCAGTGCCCATCAGTGCCCACCTATCAGTGCCCATCAGTGCCACACATCAGTGCCACACATCAGTGCCACCCATAAGTACCCATCAGTGCCACCCATATGTACCAATCAATGCCACCCACGAGTGCCCATCAGTGCCACCTATGAGTGCCCATCGGTGCCACCTATGAGTGCTGCATACCAGTGCCACCTATCAGTGCCGCATACCAGTGCCACCTATCAGTGCCCATCATTGCCGCCTATCAGTGCCCATCAGTGCCACCTCATCAGTGCCACCTCATTGGTGCCACCTCATCGGTGCCCATCAGTGCCGCGGTATCAGTGCCCGTCAGTGCAGCCATATCAGTGCCCGTCATTGAAGGAGAAAACATACTTATTTACAAAAAATTTTAACAGAAACAAAGAAAAACTTTTTTTTTTTTTTTTTTTTTCGGTCTTTTTTATTTGTTGCGCAAAAAATAAAAACCGCAGAGGTGATCAAATACCACCAAAATAAAGCTCTATTTGTGGGAACAAAATGATAAAAAATTTGTTTGGGTACAGTGTAGCATGACCGCGCAATTGTCATTCAAATTGCGACAGCGCTGAAAGCTGAAAATTGGCCTGGGCGGGAAGATGTCTAAGTGCCTGGTATTGAAGTGGTTAAAGGCTAATATGCAAGTTATTGTCATAAAAAGTGTTTGGGGACCTGGGTCCTGCCCCAGGGGACATGGATCAATGCAAAAAAAAGTTTTAAAAACGGCCGTTTTTTCAGGAGCAGTGATTTTAATAATGCTTAAAGTCAAACAATAAAAGTGTAATATCCCTTTAAGTTTCATACCTGGGGGGTGTCTATAGTATGCCTGTAAAGGGGCGCATGTTTCCTGTGTTTAGAACAGTCTGACAGCAAAATGACATTTTGAAGGAAAAAACTCATTTAAAACTACCCGCGGCAATTGCATTGCCGACAATACACATAGAAGATAAAAACGGCATGGGAATTCCGAACCAAAAAAAATGACGTGGGAGTCCTCCTAAATTCCATACCAGGCCCTTCAGGTCTGGTATGGATTTTAAGGGGAACCCCGCGCCAAAAAAAAAAAACGGCGTGGGGTCCCCCCAAAAATCCATACCAGACCCTTATCTGAGCACTCAACCTGGCAGGCCACAGGAAAAGAGGGGGGGACGAGAGTGCAGCCCCCCCTGAACCGTACCAGGCCACATGCCCTCAACATTGGGAGGGTGCTTTGGGGTAGCCCCCCAAAACACCCTGTACCCATGTTGATGAGGACAAGGGCCTCATCCCCACAACCCTGGAAGGTGGTTGTGGGGGTCTGCGGGCGGGGGGCTTATCGGAATCTGGAAGCCCCCTTTAACAAGGGGACCCCCAGATCCCGGCCCCCCCCCTGTGTGAAATGGTAGGGGGGAACTTACCCCTACCATTTCACTAAAAAACTGTCAAAAATGTTAAAAATGACAAGAGACAGTTTTTGACAATTCCTTTATTTAAATGCTTCTTCTTTCTTCTATCTTCCTTCATCTTCTGGTTCTTCTGGTTCTTCTGGCTCTTCTGGTTCTTCCTCCGGCGTTCTCGTCCAGCATCTCCTCCGCGGTGTCTTCTATCTTCTTCTCCTCGGGCCGCTCCGCACCCATGGCATGGGGGGGAGGCTCCCGCTCTTCTCTTCTTCTCTTCTTCATTTTCTTCTCCGGGCCGCTCTGCAACCCATGCTGGCATGGAGGGAGGCTCCCGCTGTGTGACGGCGCTCCTCGTCTGACAGTTCTTAAATAACGGGGGGAGGGGCCACCTGGTGACCCCGCCCCTCTCTGACGCACGGTGACTTGACGGGACTTCCCTGTGACGTCACGGGGAATGCCACAGGGAAGTCCCGTCATGTCCCGTGCGTCAGAGGGGGGAGGGGTCACTGGGTGGCCCCGCCCCCCGTTATTTAAGAACTGTCAGACGAGGAGCGCCGTCACACAGCAGGAGCCTCCCTCCATGCCAGCATGGGTTGCGGAGCGGCCCGGAGAAGAAAATGAAGAAGAGAAGAAGAGAAGAAGAGAAGAGCGGGAGCCTCCTCCCCATGCCATGGGTGTGGAGCGGCCCGAGGAGAAGAAGATAGAAGACGCTGCGGAGGAGATGCTGGACGAGAACGCCGGAGGAAGCACCAGAAGAGCCAGAAGAACCAGAAGAACCAGAAGATGAAGGAAGATAGAAGAAAGAAGAAGAGTTTAAATAAAGGAATTGTCAAAAACTGTCTCTTGTCATTTTTAACATTTTTGACAGTTTTTTAGTGAAATGGTAGGGGTAAGTACCCCCTTACCATTTCACACAGGGGGGGGGGCGGGATCTGGGGGTCCCCTTGTTAAAGGGGGCTTCCAGATTCCGATAAGCCCGCCGCCCCCAGACCCCCACAACCACTGGCCAGGGTTGTGGGGATGAGGCCCTTGTCCTCATCAACATGGGGACAAGGTGTTTTGGGGGGCTACCCCAAAGCACCCTCCCAATGTTGAGGGCATGTGGCCTGGTACGGTTCAGGAGGGGGGGGCACACTCTCGTCCCCCCTCTTTTCCTGCGGCCTGCCAGGTTGCGTGCTCGGATAAGGGTCTGGTATGGATTTTTGGGGGGACCCCACGCCGTTTTTTTTTTTTTTCTGGCGCGGGGTTCCCCTTAGAATCCATACCAGACCTGAAGGGCCTGGTATGGAATTTAGGAGGACTCCCACGTCATTTTTTTTTTTTTAATTTTGATTCGGGGGTTCCCCTTTGGGGAATTCCCATGCCGTTTTTATCAATGAACTTCTATGTGTATTGTCGGCAATGCAATAGCCGCGGGTAGTTTTAAATGAGTTTTTTCCTTCAAAATGTCATTTTGCTGTCAGACTGTTCTAAACACAGGAAACATGCGCCCCTTTACAGGCATACTATAGACACCCCCGAGTTCGAAATTTAAAGGGATATTACACTTTTATTGTTTGACTTTAAGCATTATTAAAATCACTGCTCCTGAAAAAACGGCCGTTTTTAAAACTTTTTTTTGCATTGATCCATGTCTCCTGGGGCAGGACCCAGGTCCCCAAACACTTTTTATGACAATAACTTGCATATTAGCCTTTAAAATTAGCACTTTTGATTTCTCCCATAGACTTTTAAAGGGTGTTCCGCGGCATTCGAATTTGCCGCGAACACCCCAAATTGTTCGCTGTTCGGCGAACTTGCGAACAGCCAATGTTCGAGTCGAACATGAGTTCGACTCGAACTCGAAGCTCATCCCTACTGCTGAGCCATAAGACCTTTGACTGTACCAGAGCCCAGCATCGCCTCATACTAAAGGGTCGTGATGGCTGCCAAACAAACAATAGCATGAGCTTAGAAGTCCCCTAAGCTATGCACTGTTGAAGTTAAAAACAGGATCACTCAAGCCATGATTCATGGTAAAATAGAGGCCACAATACAGGACAAGGTTCCTAACACCTTAAAATTTGGGAAGCTTGGGTAGATCATTTCTTCCTCCGGGCTTCGACAAATCCCTTATAGAACCCTGAGGCTCCCCCCTCAGCACTAGCTGTGCCTTGAGCTCTGGGCTCAGCCGGAACCACCAACTTAACCTGCGGTTTTCTTTCCTTCTCTCTATCCCTTTCTTCCTGTCTGTCTTTCCTTTTTCCTTTTCCCTTATTATCTTTCAATATTTTTATTAATTTTCACAAAAAGGAAGAACAGCAATATTTGTGGCCTGCAAGGCCCATAATAAATCATATATCAGGATAGACAACACTAACAATAAATGGGTTGTTTTCATGGATCACAGAGAACCAATTACTTTTATCTCACGTATATATTGTGACTATCGTATAAAAATGATATCTCTTTAGTAACTTAAACAAGCTATCTGGAAATTTTTAGAACAGGAAAACTAAAAATATGAGCGATAGGTTAGAGTTCGGATCCAGCCCACCCTAGATAAGGCCACCAATCCACCCCTTTGGGTTCATGCTGTGGAACTATGGATCTCACTGGGTACCACCCTGATCTGGACCATGACACATCCTCCTCCCTCTCATGGAGTCAGGGGACAAAGCACCATGACCTGAGTTCTTATGACCCCAGGACATTGCATCAAGAAATCTAAAAACGGAGTCTTGGACCAAACACTTCCAGATAATGTTAAATCTAAGAAAAACTGAAAGTTAAATTGAACAGTAAATTAGAGCCCTTTTGTATCTCGAGGTTTGCAATTTCAAAAATTAGTGGCTAATGTCTTATACGCAATCTTGATGAGAAGATAGGGAAACAGGGAGGAAAATCAGGAAGAAGCGGGACAGAAAAGGAAGAGGAGAAAGGGACAGACTAGAACTTCCTGGAGAAACCAACTAATGGGGTAGATGACCAGGGGAACCTGAACATATAGTGCCCAAAGTTCCCAAATCGAACTGTGTCCTGTAACTTACGGTAGATACTATTTGGTCGCTGAAACCGAGACCGCAGGTTTTTTCTAGGCTCCCGCTATCGTGATTTTGGCTCCTAGAGACATAAATAAGATCAGAGAATGTATATGTTTGGGGGTACCCGCATACTTGCGGTTCAAGAGAGCATACCTGGGGTCCTGCGGGACAGAAACCCCTGATAATTTCCATACTATTTGGAAGAATTTATTCCAATGACTCCTAATACGTGGGCTGGTCAGCCAGATGTTTGCACCCTCTATAGCACAGGGGAGATGCATCTGGGTAGGTCTTGGCCAGTCTGGTGGGAAAATAATACCATCTAATGAATACTTTAATACTTGCTTAAATTAGAGAAATACTGGTATTCATGATACCCCTAAAGGAGCATCTGAAAGTCTGAAACCATTGCTTAGGTTCTAAGTGCATTTCCAAGTCAGACTCTCAAGCATGAGCATACACTATCTGACAAAGGTGAGTACACCCCTCACATTTTTGTAAATATTTTACACCCCTAAGTGAAAATGTTCAAATTGGGCCCAACGTGTCAATATTTTGTGTGGCCACCATTATTTTCCAGCACTGCCTTAATCCTCTTGGGCATGGAGTTTACCAGAGCTTCACAGGCTTCCACCTGAGTCCTCTTCCACTCCATTGTGATGACATCGTGGAGTTGGTGGATGTTAGAGACTTTGCGCTCCTCCACCTTCCATTTGAGGATGCCCCACTGATACTCAATAGGGTTTAGGTCTGGAGACATGCTTGGCCAGTCCATCACCTTTTCCGTCAGCTTCTTTAACAAGGCAGTGGTTGTCTTGGAGGTGTGTTTGGGGTCATTATCATGTTGGAATACTGCCCTGCGGCCCAGTCTCCGACGGGAGTGGATCATACTCTGCTTCAGTATGTCACAGTACATGTTGCCATTCATGGTTCCCTAAATGAACTTTAGCTTCCTAGCGCCTGCAGCTGTCATGCAGCCCCAGACCATCACACTCCCACCACCATGCTTGTGTCATGGCTAATACTCACCGAGGCCAAGATGCCGAGAGCGCCTTGCCCTTACGACCGCACGCAGCTAAGCCCCTGGAGATGATACAGGGAGCAGGGGGCACGTGGAGGCACGGCCATCCGGTAACTGAGGGATCCCGAGAAGGCCTGGTAGAAGTCTTTGGTTGCTGGCCGGAGGTACACAGGCAAGTGTTGTGCAGAGCTGGGGAACAGAGGAACAGGAAGTCCGTTAAACAAGCAGAGGTCAGCACCGGGTTATCAGGCAGAGCAAAGTCCGTTACACTAGCAGAGGTCAGAACCGGGTTATCAGGCAGAGCAAAGTCCGTTACACTAGCAGAGGTCAGAACCGGGTTATCAGGCAGAGCAGAGTCCGTTAAACTAGCAGGGGTCAGAACCAGGTTATCAGGCAGAGCAAAGTCCGTTATACTAGCAGAGGTCAAAACTGGGTTATCAGGCAGAGCAGAATCCGTTAAGCAGGCAGAGGTCTGAAGGGTATCAAGCAAGTAGCAGTATCCGTAGTAACAAGCCAGGGTTCAGCACAGGTTTCCAGAGTAGACAAGGATATACAGTGGTACAGGGAGACAGGGACACCTGACGACAAGCCAGCAACCCGACTGGGCGCTGAAGTCATCAGAAGTAGCCCCCCCGGCGCGCGCGTCAGCATGACGCGCTACCGGGCACCCACATGGGCGACGGGGCGCACATGGGGACCGCTGTGCACCCGCACGCGCCGCACCATTGAGCCGCGAACGGGTGTGGGTCGAAGCGCTAGTCCACCGCGCATGCGCCCCAGAGCCTGGCGAACAGAGGCGACCGGAGTCTCCTGACAGCTTGACTGTAGGCAAGACACACTTTTTTTTGTACTCCTCACCTGGTTGCGGTAACACATGCTTGACACCATTTGAACCAAATAAGTTTATCTTGGTCTCATCAGACCACAGGATATGGTTCCAGTAATCCTTAGTCTGCTTGTTTTCAGCAAACTGTTTGCGGGCTTTTTTGTGCATCATCTTTGGAAGAGGCTTCCTTCTGGAATGACAGCCAAGCAGACCAATTTGATGCAGTGTGCAGCATATGGTCTGAGCACTGACAGGCTGACCCCCCACTCCTTCAAACTTTGCAGTAATACTGGCTGCACTCATATGTCTATTGCCCAAAGACAACCTCTAGATATGACGCTAAGCATGTGTGCTCAACTTCTTTGGTCGACCATGGCGAAGCCTGTTCTGAGTGGAACCTGTCCTGTTAAACCGCTGTATGGTCTTGGCCACCGTGCTGCAGCTCAGTTTTAGGGTCTTGGCAATCTTTTTATAGCCTAGGCCATCTTTATGTAGAACAACAATTCTTTTTTTCAGATCCTCCGAGAGTTCTTTGCCATGAGGTGCCATTTTGAACTTCCAGTGACCAGTAATAGAGAGTGAGAGCGATAACACCAAATTTAACACACCTACTCCCCATTCATACCTGAGACCTTGTATCACTAACGAGTCACATGACACCAGGGAGGGAAAATGGCTAATTGGGCCCAATTTGGAGATTTTTACTTAGGGGTGTATTCACTTTTGTTGCCAGAGGTTTAGACATTAATGGCTGTGTGTTGAGTTATTTTGAGGGGACAGAAAATTTACACTGTTATACAAGCTGTACACTCACTAATTTATATTGTGGCAAAGTGTAATTTCTTCAGTGTTGTCACATGAAAAGACATAATAGAATATTTACAAAAATGTGAGGGTGTAATCATTTTTGTGAGATACTGTATGAGGGAGTATCCACCTTGACTGCCAAAGAAGAATATATAAGGGAGATACCTCCCCTCTGATCTTTAATATTGGAACAACACTGCTCATATGAACAGAGCAAAAAGTTGCGCTAAACGGTGAAATGACAAAATGACATGTGCTACCTAATGCTAGGTGCCAAGAAGCCACACTAGGTGACACAAATAAAAATTATAAGGAACCCAAAAAAAGTGCAAACATTAGGTGCATCAAACTGTATGTAAACAAAATATGAATGTAAATACGTGATAATCAAAAAATACAAATAATACAAATATATAAATAAAGAGCTCTGATTAGGAAAAATTGTCCAACAACTAAGTGAAAAGTGAAAAAAACATAACAAAAAATCAGTCCATACTGCAAAAGAAAAAGTCCATATCATAAAAAATCCTAGAAAGGTGTTGATCTTAAAGTGACATATCGTGAAGTTCCACACTAAAGTGACATGTGAAAAATATCCTCCACCACAGAAAAAGCAGCCGCTTACCAGAAAACATTGGTCCCTTTTTACAGGGGACTAGGGATGAGCCGAACACCCCCCTGTTCGGTTCGCACCAGAACATGCGAACAGGAAAAAAGTTCGAACACGCGAACACCATTAAAGTCTATGGGACACGAACATGAATAATCAAAAGTGCTAATTTTAAAGGCTTATATGCAAGTTATTGTCATAAAAAGTGTTTGGGGACCCGGGTCCTGCCCCAGGGGACATGGATCAATGCAAAAAAAAGTTTTAAAAACAGCCGTTTTTTCAGGAGCAGTGATTTTAATAATGCTTAAAGTCAAACAATAAAAGTGTAATATCCCTTTAAATTTCGTACCTGGGGGGTGTCTATAGTATGCCTGTAAAGGGGCGCATGTTTCCCGTGTTTAGAACAGCCTGACAGCAAAATGACATTTCAAAGGAAAAAAAACCATTTAAAACCACCCGCGGCTATTGCATTGCCGACAATACACATAGAAGTTCATTGATAAAAACGGCATGGGAATTCCCCACAGGGAAACCCCGAACCAAAATTGAAAAAAAAAAAATGAAGTGGGAGTCCCCCTAAATTCCATACCAGGCCCTTCAGGTCTGGTATGGATATTAAGGGGAACCCCGGCCAAAATTTAAAAAAAAAATGACGTGGGGTTCCCCCTAAATTCTATACCAGACCCTTCAGGTCTGGTGTGGATTTTAAGGGGAACCCCGCGCCAAAAAAAAAAAAAAAAACCGGCGTGGGGTTCCCCCAAAAATCCATACCAGACCCTTATCCGAGCACGCAACCTGGCAGGCCGCAGGAAAAGAGGGGGGGACGAGAGTGCGGCCCCCCCCTCCTGAACTGTACCAGGCCACGTGCCCTCAACATTGGGAGGGTGCTTTGGGGTAGCCCCCCAAAACACCTTGTCCCCATGTTGATGAGGACAAGGGCCTCATTCCCACAACCGTGGCCGGTGGTTGTGGGGGTCTGCGGGCGGGGGGCTTATCGGAATCTGGAAGCCCCCTTTAACAAGGGGACCCCCAGATCCCGCCCCCCCCCTGTGTGAAATGGTAAGGGGGTACTTACCCCTACCATTTCACTAAAAAAGTGTCAAAATAGTTAAAAATGACAAGAGACAGTTTTTGACAATTCCTTTATTTAAATGCTTCTTCTATCTTCCTTCATCTTCTTCTTCTTCTGGTTCTTCTGGCTCTTCTGGTTCTTCCTCCGGCGTTCTCGTCCAGCATCTCCTCCGCGGCGTCTTCTATCTTCTTCTCCTCGGGCCGCTCCACACCCATGGCATGAGGGGAGGCTCCCGCTCTTCTCTTCATCTTCTTCTTCATCCTCTTCTCTTCTTCATCTTCTTCATCTTCATCTTCTCTTCTTAATTTTCTTCTTCGGGCCGCTCCGCATCCATGCATGGAGGGAGGCTCCCGCTGTGTGACAGCGTCTCCTCGTCTGACGGTTCTTAAATAATGGGGGGCGGGGCCACCCGGTGACCCCGCCCCCCTCTGACGCACGGTGACTTGACGGGACTTCCCTGTGACGTCACGGGGAATGCCACAGGGAAGTCCCGTCATGTCCCGTGTGTCAGAGGGGGGCGGGGTCACCGGGTGGCCCCACCCCCCATTATTTAAGAACCGTCAGACGAGGAGACGCCGTCACACAGCGGGAGCCTCCCTCCATGCATGGATGAGGAGCGGCCCACAGAAGAAAATTAAGAAGAGAAGATGAAGATGAAGAAGATGAAGAAGAGAAGAGGATGAAGAAAAAGATGAAGAGAAGAGCGGGAGCCTCCCCTCATGCCATGGGTGCGGAGCAGCCCGAGGAGAAGAAGATAGAAGACGCCGCGGAGGAGATGCTGGACGAGAACGCCGGAGGAAGAACCAGAAGAGCCAGAAGAACCAGAAGAAGAAGAAGATGAAGGAAGATAGAAGAAGCATTTAAATAAAGGAATTGTCAAAAACTGTCTCTTGTCATTTTTAACTATTTTGACACTTTTTTAGTGAAATGGTAGGGGTAAGTACCCCCTTACCATTTCACAAAGGGGGGGGCCGGGATCTGGGGGTCCCCTTGTTAAAGGGGGCTTCCAGATTCCGATAAGCCCCCCGCCCGCAGACCCCCACAACCACCAGCCACGGTTGTGGGGATGAGGCCCTTGTCCTCATCAACATGGGGACAAGGTGTTTTGGGGGGCTACCCCAAAGCACCCTCCCAATGTTGAGGGCATGTGGCCTGGTGCGGTTCAGGAGGGGGGGGCGCACTCTCGTCCCCCCCTCTTTTCCTGCGGCCTGCCAGGTTGCGTGCTCGGATAAGGGTCTGGTATGGATTTTTAGGGGAACCCCACGCTGTTTTTTTTTTTTTTTTTTTGGCGCTGGGTTCCCCTTAAAATCCACACCAGACCTGAAGGGTCTGGTATGGAATTTAGGGAGAACCCCACGTGATTTTTTTTTTTTAATTTTGGCCGGGGTTCCCCTTAATATCCATACCAGACCTGAAGGGCCTGGTATGGAATTTAGGGGGACCCCCCCACGTCATTTTTTTTTTTTTAATTTTGGTTCGGGGTTTCCCTGTGGGGAATTCTAATGCCGTTTTTATCAATGAACTTTTATGTGTATTGTCGGACTGGCAATTCATTAATAGCCGCGGGTAGTTTTAAATGAGTTTTTTCCTTCGAAATGTCATTTTGCTGTCAGACTGTTCTAAACACGGGAAACATGCGCCCCTTTACAGGCATACTATAGACACCCCCCAGGTACGAAATTTAAAGGGATATTACACTTTTATTGTTTGACTTTAAGCATTATTAAAATCACTGCTCCTGAAAAAACGTCCGTTTTTAAAACTTTTTTTTGCATTGATACATGTCCCCTGGGGCAGGACCCGGGTCCCCAAACACTTTTTATGACAATAACTTGCATATAAGCCTTTAAAATTAGCACTTTTGATTTCTCCCATAGACTTTTAAAGGGTGTTCCGCGGCATTCGAATTTGCCGCGAACACCCCAAATTGTTCGGTGTTCGGCGAACTTGCGAACAGCCAATGTTCGAGTCGAACATGAGTTCGACTCGAACTCGAAGCTCATCCCTACAGGGGACCACACTGGGCGAGTGGCTGTAACCCCAGCCCGGGATCTCACTGGCAAGCACTAAACTCCTCAGCATCAGCAGGAATGGTCAACAGATGGATCAGTGGGTGGACAGTAAATTCACCAAAAAAACAGAAAAGCTTCACATAGCGTAAAACCCTAACATTTACTGAAATATAAAAAGGACAAATGGACGCTTACAAAACGAAGGATGTAAATGGGCAAGATAGGCATAAAAAGATGAGCCGGCCGGCTTCCAAACAGCCCGTAGCTTCTGGGACTGCAGCGGTGATGTCAGAACATAGCTCCTCCTCCCTATGTCGTTTCATCACAAGTGGACGTGTTGACCATTCCTGCTGATGCTGAGGAGTTCAGTGCTTGCCAGTGAGATCCTGGTCTGGGGTTACAGCCACTCGCCCAGTGTGGTCCCCTGTAATAAGAGACCACCGTTTTCTGGTAAACGGCTGCTTTTTCTGTGGTGGAGGATATTTTTCACATGTCACTTCAGTGTGGAACTTCACGATACATCACTTTAAGATCAACACCTTTCTTGGATTTTTTATGATATGTATTTTTTCTTTAGCAGTATGGACTGATTTTTTGTTGTTTTTTTCACTTTTCACTTAGTCATTGGACAATTTTTCCTAATCAGATCTCTTTATTTATATATTTGTATTATTTGTATTTTTTGATTATCATGTATTTACATTCATATTTTGTTTACATACAGTTTGATGCACCTAATGTTTGCACTTTTTTTTTGGGTTCCTTATAATCTTTATTTGTGTTACCTAGTGTGGCTTCTTGGCACCTAGCATTAGGTAGCACATGTCATTTTGTCATTTCACCATTTAGCGCAACTGTTTGCTCTGTTCATCTGTTTAGTGTCGTATAACACTTTTTAGTTGCAGCTCATCTCCTTGTACACCCTTTAGCGTAGTATTTTTTTACACTTTAACACTGCTCATATGTTGTAGATTTAGGGGTTTCCGGTCTGTCCAACCAGATCTTATATAAGAAGTGTGAGATCTGAGAGAGTCTAAATATCTCTATGTTCGGCATATCCAATTTACTAGTGCAATATCCCAGAGATATAGGTCCTGTCGAGGTGAAGAAGTGACCTATTCTGAAGAGATCCTTATTCAACCACCAACAGAATGCCTGGATATTCATGCCACATGCCGGGGGGGAAATCTAGGTTGTAGAATACGTGTGAGAGGGGGCCTCATGCTAGAGGTCAGTGAAGCTTGTTTATGTAACCCATCAAAGAGTACTAGGGAGTCAGAAAGTGTAGGAGCTAGGATAGTGGGTCTTCGTAGGGGAAAATTTATAGCAATATAAATCTTAAAGTAAAAATCATGGAATGTTTCCATGATCTTAATAGTATTTTGGGGAAGGATAAGGTGCAAATTTTAGGGCTAAGATTTGTTAGAGATTTATTTTGGTGTTATTTGATCACCTCTGCGGTCTTTATTTTTTGTTAAAAAAATTTAAAAATACCGAATTTAAAAAAAAATATTTATATATTTAAATATTATAAAATTTTGCAAACAGGTAATTTTTCTCCTTCATTGATGTACGCTGATGAGGTGGGCATTGATAGGTGGCACTTGTAGGCATTGATAGGTGGCACTCATGGGCATTGATAGGTGGCACTGGTCGGCACTGTGGGCACTGGCAGGTGGCAATGGCAGGTGGCACTGGCAAGGGGGGCACTGGCAAACGATTACCAAGCTTTTATTTACATCATGTGATCAGCTCTCATTGGCTGACAGCTGATCACGTGGTAAGGGGCCGGTATTGGCCCCTTACTTGGATCTGTGATCACTCGAGTCTCAGTGACTCGGTGATCACAGCGCGCAGGGAGCGTGCAAAGGGGAGGCCATCATATGACGGCCTCCCGGAAATTCAGGTCAGCGCTGTGGCCATAATTCGGCTATATCACGGATGCCAAGTGGTTAAATACCACTAAAAGAAAGCTCTAATTGTGAGAACAAAATCATAAAAATGTAGTCTGGGTACAATGTTGCATGACTGCTCAATGTTATGCTGCATACACAGGGTCGGACATTCCGACAACAAAATCCATGGATTTTTTCCGATGGATGTTGGCTCAAACTTGTCTTGTGTACACACGGTCACACAAATCTTGTCGGAAATGCTGTTTACCAAGTACGCGGTGACGTACAACACGTACCACGAGCCAAGAAAAATGAAGTTCAATAGCCAGTGCGGGTCTCCTGCTTGATTCCGAGCATGTATGGAACTTTGTGCGTCAGAATTATGCGCACACGATCGGAATTTACGACAACAGATTTTCGGTCGGAATTTCTGACATCAAGCTCCCATCGAACATTTTCCACACACTTGATGGTTGAAAGAGGTATTACCTAAATCTACAAAAAGGTAATCAATAGATCTTTCCACCAATGAAAAAGAAGTTGCACCTTCTGGGCCAGGTTTATGAAAATGCAGTCCATTGTTCAAAGCGGTATTTAAGACCACTGACCATTAGCCAAAGGGGGGGACTCGGACACACACAGACACTTCATCCATCAACTTCATACATTCCATAAACTTAACCATACTTGTAATCCCACCCACATTCATGAAGATTCCTTGATGCCTTATACTCTGAAACGCTGAGGATGCAAGATGCAGCTCTGCCTTAAGCAGGTACCATCTTGGAAACCACCGCAGCCATTTTAAAACTCTGGTAACCACCATTTTAGATCAGCAGCTATTTTGGAAAGGGTAATTATATTGTATTGATTTTTACCTTATATTCAATTGTTTTATTTTAAAATATTCATTATTGATTTTGATTATACAGTTAAGTATCTATTTCTCTTGAGTTGATAGCAACCTTGTAGATTTTTCTGTAGCTTCATTTCATACAATTCTTTTTCTTTTTGTTGACATAGCAGGCATCTATTTTAATTCACGTTGTTGATCACTTACTTACCTGCAGTATAGTAGTGGTTGAATTTGTGGAATACAGACATATGCCCCGTACACACGGTCGGATTTTCCGATGGACAATGTCCGATCGGAGCATGTTGTCGGAAATTCCGACCGTGTGTGGGCGCCATCGGACATTTTCCATCGGATTTTCCGACACACAAAGTTGGACAGCAGGAGATAAAATTTTCCGACAACAAAATCCGATCGCGTCAATTCCGACCGTGTGTGGCCTGTTCCGACGCACAAAGTGCCACGCATGCTCAGAAGAAATTCCGACACGGGACAGCTCGTTCTGGTAAATGTAGCGTTCGGAATGGATACAGCACTTTCGTCACGCTGCAATATTCAAAATGGTTTAATACAGCGCACTCTCTTCTTCTTTATAATGTGACAAGAATTAAGTAGTTTTGCTGCTCATATTCACACACACTTCTCACAAACTTATTTCGTTACTATTTATCGGGATTCCCTCAATATATTTTGATTTCTCACATCTGACAACAAAATTTTTTTTTTTTTTTGGACTTTAATGTAGATTCTTTTTTTGTGTTTCTCTTTTTTATTTTTTTTTTTTTTGGTGATTTGATTTGTATTCCCGAAAATGTTTGTGTGTGTTTTTGGTGACAAGTTCCCACAACACCACTAATATGTTGTTCTATTTAATCTGTAGGAGATTGTTTGGTGTTGTTGTCCCTTGTTAATTTCACATTGTACTTTAGAAATGTACCTGAATCGTCACCAACAAACTGTCCTTTTTGATGAAAACACACACAGGAGAGTAGAATTTACCCAAAAAATTTTTATTAAGGGCTTACAACTAAACAAAGAGGGAGGCAACGCTGGAGAAACTGCAGAAGTGGGCGATGCCTTGGACCCCCGGGGCAGACATCAATTATTTAAAAGCAAAATTGGTGGCCTGAGGAGTCCATATCATAAGGGAGGGCAGTCTGGTCCAGAAGTCCCAGAGATCCGGAAAGCAGCAGATGACATCTGTGTCCCCAGGCTGTGGTCATACGAGAGACTGCAGCTTCTGTCAGACCAGACTGAACCCAGGGTCATCACTCTCAGGTCTTCCTTCCACGCTTCCTTACAGGCTTTGGCTGTGGTGGTCTAGTTGTGGCAGCAGGAGGAGGAGGAGGAGGATCGTCCCTCTCAATGACATCCGTCTTGTGTGTCAGTTCCCCACTCTCCCCCTTACGAAGGACTTTATAAATCAGGTCCTCAGAGATCTTGCGTTGACCCTCCTGCATGCCCTGCAATTTGGTGGCAGCCATGCAGGCAAAGGCCTCTTCAGGACTGGGGAAGGCTCGGAGGGACGCCGAAGCCTCCTGGATCAGCCTGTACGCTGAATCCTGCACGGGACTCAGAGTGGCCTTCCTGGCTCGTTTATATGGCAGGCGGAGGGGAGGGACCTGAGACTCAGTCAGGCTGCGACTTGTCCCAGGCTTCTCTTGGCTGCCACTTAGCCCCGCCTCCTCCTGGCTGACACTAATCCCCGCCTCCTCCTGACTGCCACATTCCACAGCCTCCTCCTGGCTGAGGTCTTCCTGTGTATGAAAAAGGGACATAGTTTTAGTTTTTTATTCATCAATCACACACAATTTTCACCTCCTGACTGCTGCAAATTGAATGTTAACAAATATAACAGACTATCCTTCTGAGCCCAGCAGTTTTCATTCTTTTCCCAATTTTGGGTGCCCACTACTGTCTATTGATATGTAAAGCACTTTTTTTAATCAGCAATTAGTGATCAATAATAACATCTAATAAACATCATTTATTTATTGACCAGAAATCTGTAGAAGAATGCTATACCTGACTCCAGCTGGGCTCCTCCATTTCTTCCTGGCTGGAAGGCCCAGGTTGGACATTGGAAGCCTCAGCTGGGGTGGAAGGAAGAGTGGAAGGAAGAGTAGAGAGGGATTCCCTGACTTCAGTGTGGTCTGACAGAAATCGCAGTCTCTCGTAGTACCACAGCCTGGGGACATAAACATCATCTGCTGCAGCTCCGGACCTCTGGGAATCTGTGACCTTCTTGCGCTCCCTAAGATAAGTGCTCCTCAGGCCACCAATTTTGTTTTTTAAATAAGGGGTGGCTGCTGTGGGGACCACCGGCTTCACCAACTCCAGCAGTTTCTCCAGCGCTGCCTGCCTCTTTTGTTTATTATTATAATGGGGGTGTCTCAACTGCCACAGACAGGGCAGCTCCCTGTATTTGTCTATGAACAGGGGGAGGAAACTGTGGTCATTGAAGCCATCCATTTTCTCTGCAAGATACAACACAAGACAAACTCTAAGGTCAGGCCAAACTCTCCTAATCTTGTTACAATATAGGCTTCCATTTCGAAGCAGTATAGGCCCAAGTTTAGATTCTACCTTCGTTAGCACGATCGGCGTCTCCGATGCTCCTTCCTCCGCTCACAGATCGTACGTAAGACGCACGCGTTACGATTTATACACACTGCGCATGCATATAACTCTGCCCGCCCCTGACGTTCTTTCTAGTCTATTCCCCGCCCCTTTTCATTCGGCGCAGTGGGGGAAGAGCACATGGCGGATAGACAGCAAGATCGTGCTAATTGTAGCAACGAGGAGGAGGAGGAGGAAAGGCTGGAGCCTGAAATGTCCCGATCCAGAAGGAGATTGAAGGACTCAAATATGTCCTTTGGGGAGATGTTGGAGATGGTGGACATCCTGAAGAGGGCCGACTATGATGGAAAGTATGGGCCTTACCCCAACCCCAATGTCAGAAAGGCTAAGATCATGGCGAAAGTGGTCAGGAGTCTGCACCGGAAATTCGGGTTACGACGATCGAAAGATCAGCTCAGGAAGCGGTGGTCAGACCTGAAATTACGAGAACATGAGCAGTGCAGAAAGATCCGGAGATTGCTGCAAAAAAGTAAGTAGTTGTGCTGTGTTCCTATTCTTTTTGTGTTTATTACGTTCGTGCTGCTCCATGTGCTTTTAGGAACTGTTGTACAGTTTAAAATGGCAACTTTCATGTTCATGGGCACATTATTCGTTCGGATCACACATTGTTATTTCGGACGATAAAATACCATTGTTTAGGCCATATGCATTTGGCCACCATTTTGACGCCCTATACTTGTCTTCAAAGAATTGGGTTGTGTAGATGGCTTTGTTACTAGAATGAAATGCAAACTAGATTGTGTGTAAGGAGAGGACACTCAGCAGCTGTTTTCACATCTGGACACTGGAGCACTAGTGTGGGACCCCAGAACACCATTTTTATTAGGGGGGCCACACAGGTGCTCCAGTGTATACTATAGGGGGGGCTACATCTGTGAAGCTTTTACCAAACAGGTAAAGTATTGCAGCTTGACAAAGGGCACTAAAAAAGCTACATCTTGGAACTCGGCTAAAATAGACAATTGTACCCCACTTCCAAGCAATGTTTCATCTTTATAGTTCTGACATTAAATATCTGTGTGCTAATTATACCATTTTTGTTTTACATAGGGGAGAAAAGACTCGGAGGACACCCCTCATCCGAGGAGACCAGAGCCTCCCCCCCTCTGGAAGAAGGGGAAATCCCCCCAACACAAGATGAGCAGGAGGAGGAAGACGTGGTGGAAGTAGTTACCACAACAGGTGAGTGTCTGCGACCACAGGCTCAGATAAGAGATGGATGGTGGCATTTTTTTGAAACCTAATTTATTTTGGCGTTCCTCTCTTTTTAGGTGATCGTGAGGTTGTGGATCCAGATCCTTTCACATCCGAAAGTGCCCAGATCCTGATCGGGGAGATCATGGGGTGTAATTTACAATTGGAAAACATCAAGCAAAACATCAGTGATGTTATTCCAAAATATAAAAACATCATTGATGTTTTGGGGCGAGTTTAAAACCCCTCCAAATCACTTTCTTCTTTTGTGTGCTACAATGTACGAAATGTTTTTGTGATTTTTCCCAAAGCCAAATTTGGAGGATGCACACAGTGTGTCAACATGTGCTATCTGCCATCATGGGAGATCAATGGACGCGTTTTGGGGGTGCAACCCTTTCCTCAATTATAAAGTAGCGGTGAGGAAGGGCTTTCTCCCCCAAAACACATCCCTTGATCCCCCGTGATGGCAGCTAGCACATGTTGACATTGGGAAATTTGTGTGCATCTTCCAAATTTGGCTTTTCCAGGGGTGATTTCCCCCCATCTGAACGCAATATCAAACACAGTTCCTAAATACTCATGTCTGATATTGCCTTCACGTTCTACCAAATGTGAACTTTGTAAGATCAAGATTTGTGTCTTTATTGTTGGTTTTACACAGGCCTGTTTTCTATAAAATGGACATTTTGATTTTGGATAATGACACCACAAAAATTGGTATACAACAAACATGTTGGTTTGTCAGAAAAACCTTTGGTAAATGCACATGTGATTGTGCAGGTATTAAAAAGATTGTTCATCAAGAATTTGTGGATTATTGTCTCAACACTACAACACTTTTGGGGTGATGTAATTGTTGTTTTATGAGAAAATGGGGGTTATTTCCTAAGGGGAAATCCACTTTGCACTACAAGTGCAGTTTCAGTGCAGTTGCAAGTGCACTTGTAGTGAAAAGTGTCTTTGCATTTAGTAAATAACAGCCAACAGTGCTTTGTATAAGGTTACACAATCACGACATTTTCTGGACTCCACACATTTCTGTCAGGGTCAGCTCAAACAAACACAAGCAGTAAATGTCCACAAAGAAGAGCCTGGGGGGAGATGCCTGTCGAGAACTTGAGGTCCTGCAGGCTTCTCCCTGTGGCCAAATACCGCAAGGTAGCGACCAACCTCTGCTCCGGAGTGATTGCTTGCCTCATGCAGGTATCCTGCCTGCTAATATAAGGGGTCAGCAAAGCCAACAAACGGTGAAACACGGGGTCCGTCATCCTGAGAAAGTTCCTGAAATCATCAGGATTATTCTCACGGATCTCACGGAGCAAAGGCATATGAGAGAACTGGTGACGCTGAAGCAACCAATTCTTGGTCCATGAACTCCTCCCCACCCTGTTGTGTCAAGGTCAGGACCCCAACACCAACTCCCCGCACAGCACGAACTGTACGAGGAGTACGCATACGAAACATGGCTAGAAAATGGTCGGCTGCTCAGAACGAAGTAACAGAATGCACTGAAGTACAGCAAGGCCTGTGAAGAGCGACCTGAAAAACAGCAACGAGCAGGCAAGATCACACAGAAAACTCTGATACGAACTGACTGCACGCACTGAAGAGCAGATACAAACCCACAAGCACAAACTGAACAGCAGAAAACGATCTGAAAGCCACAAGTCTGAAAAAGCGCGAATCGTCTCTCACCAAACTTTTACTAACACGAGATTAGCAAAAGGAGCCCAAAGGGTGCCGCGCTTGGTTCTGAACCGGCCTTTTCTAGTCTCGTCGTACGTGGTGTACGTGACCGCGTGGTTGTCGATCGGAAATTCCGACAACTTTGTGCGACCGTGTGTAAGCAAAACAAGTTTGAGCCAACATCCGTCGGAAAAAATCCTAGGATTTTGTTGTCGGAATGTCCGAACAAAGTCCGACCGTGTGTACGGGGCAATATAGCGCCAACAGTTTACGCAGCACTTTACAATATAAAAGGGAGACAATACAGTTATAATAAAATAAAATGCAAGAGGATTAAGGGCTAGAATTAGTGCTCTTGCTCTCACGATCGTGGTGATACCTCTGTCTTATCATCATATATAAACGGTTATTGACTCTACAGGGAAGTTTTATCATTTCTGTGTCAATTAAAAAGTACAACACTCCCATTAGCGGGTGTTTCAATTGGTTTTCAATGTTTTTTGTAACGTTTGTTTCTGTCAATCAATAAATATAACTATTTGGTGTGAATTCTGGTGAATAAATCTCCTATTTTTAGTCTGTGTTCATATTGATTGATCTTGTATTTTAAAAAATATTATCGTTTAACCACTTCCGGACCGCCTGGTGGTACTTTGATGAGGAATATCGTTGTTATGGCAGCAGATAGCTGCTATAACCCCGGTGTCCTCTTCTTAAGCATACAGTCCGCTTTCAGATAAAAGTGGTCTCTGCAGCAGATTCGCCGCAAACTCACTTTTATTGAAGGCGAGAGAGGCCTCCCTCCCACCATGCTGCCATGCCCTCCACCACTTACCGGAGCCACCAGCAGCGGCAGAGGTGATCGGTTCCTCTTCCATGTTAGGCATGGAGCTGAGTAAGGGGAAACTGGCCCTCACCCGTCTCCATACCATTGCAGGGCAGAAGCAACGTCAAAGTGTCACTTTCGCCCATAGCTCTTAAAGCAAATTTTTTTTTAAAATGTTTCCAAACAACATTTTTATTTATTCATTTTTTTTATTGCATTTTAGTGTAAATATGAGATCTGAGGTCTTTTTGACCCCAGATCTCATATTTAAGGGGTCCTGTCACGCTTTTTTCTATTACAAGAGATGTTTACAACCCTTGTAATTGGAATAAAAGTGACACAATTTTTTTTTTAAAGAACAGTGTAAAAATAAATAAATAAATAAATAAATAAGAAAAAAAATGTAAACGCACCCCGTCCCGCCGAGCTGGCGTACAGAAGCGAGCGCATACATGAGTAGAGCACACATATGAAAATGGTGTTCAAACCACACATGTGAAGTATCACCATGATCGTGAGAGCAAGAGCACTAATTCTAGCATTCTAGCCCTAGACCTTAGTAACTCAAAACATGCGACCTGTAGAAATTTTTAAACGTTGCATATGGAGATTTTTAAGGGTAAAAGTTTGTCGCCATTCCACGAGCGGGCGCAACTTTGAAGCGTGACATGTTGGGTATCAATCTACTTGGTGTAAAATCATCTTTCACAATATAAAAAAAAATTGGCTAATTTTACTTTTAATTTAAAAAGTGTATTTTTTCCCCCAAAAAAGTGCGCTTGTAAAACCACTGTGCAAATACGGTGTGACAGTAGTATTGCAACAACCGCCATTTTATTCTCTAGGGTGTTAGGAAAAATATATATATATAATGTTTGCGGATGCTAAGTAATTTTCTAGCAAAAAAAACGATTTTAACTTGTAAACAAGTTTGAAAAATAAGTACGTTCATAAAGTGGTTAAAAATTACTCATTCATTATTATCGTTTGGGAAAAAGTTTTCTCAAAAGCACGACAGCAATTTTTATTTAATTTTTATTTAAAGTGTGACAGCGCAATAGTGCAGAAAGCTGAAAATTGGCCTGTGCAGGAAGGGAGCAAATTAATTTTAATCAAATACTATAACAAAGCCTGCAGTATCAGTCTACTAGGTTTACACTCTGTATTTAGGTGCTGGCAGAGATAGAGCACACCTCACTCCAAAATATAATATGGTATGCAGGTCTTGCCACACACTTAATTTAACTCCAATGTAAAGTAAATGAAAGACAGACATCAGCTCTGATACCAGCCCATTGGTCTTGCCCCTCTGACATGTTTAATCCACATTAGGCTTAATTCTGCACCCATCAACTCTTTCTAACTCTAAGCCCACTTGCTAATAAACCCCCCAGGATACTGATGCATGTCCCCTCATACAAATCATATTCTCATATTACCTCCCTTACTCTTCTGCTTCTCCTAACCGCTGGAGATATTTCCCTAAACCCTGGGCCTCCCTTATTTAACTGTGCCCAACACACCCATCACCATCACCCTACACCCTCTGGCAGTAGTTGCAATCTACGCAATTTAGTCTCCATTCCTCTTCTTCCCAACGCCAGCCTCCCTCTCTCCTGCACCCTCTGGAATGCCCGCACTGTCTGCAACAAACTCACTGCTGTTCATGACCTCTTTGTCACTAATTCCTTTAATCTACTTGCTCTCAACGAAACCTGGCTCCATGAATCTAACACCCCTTCTCCTGCTTCCCTATCCCAGGGTGGCCTTCACTGGACTCACTCCCCTAGGCCTAATGGACTCAAGGGAGGTGGAGTGGGATTCCTCCTATCCCCCCAGAGCACCTTCCAGGTTATTCACTTTCCTCCCTCTTTTTCCCTTTCATAATTCGAAGCCCACTGTATTCTCTCCTACTTCCCTAAGAATTGCTGTGATCTACCAGCCCCCTGGACCATTATCGACTTTCTTTGATGAGTTTTCTGCCTGGCTACCCTACTTTCTCTCTTCAGAAATTCCCACAATCCTTCTCGGTGATTTCAACATCCCTGCTAATAAAAACACTCCTGCTACTTCTAAACTTCTTAGTCTAACCTCTTCATTTGACCTGAAGCAATGGGTACAGGCTTCTACTCACTCTGATGGCAACACCCTTGACCTTGTATTTTCCTACCTATGCACTCCATGCAACTTCTCAAACAATCCTTTTCCTCTCTCTGACCATCACCTTATTAGTTTCTCTCTCCCCCTGTCTTCCACAACTTCAACTCCTCTCTCCTCTATTCTTCTACTGACCACCTCTATGATAAAATCTCTCCCTTGTCCTGCCCCAACCAAGCCACGTTCATCTACAATAAATCCCTGTCCTCCACCCTGGACAAGCTCGCTACCCTCACTACACGCAGAATCAGGCCTTGACCCCTACAACCCTGGCAAACAGATGACACTAAAATTCTCAAAAAACATAGTCGCGCTCTTGAGCATCTGTGGCACAAGACTAAGTCTCTCAAAGACTTCAACCAATACAAATCTGCCCTCCAAAAATTATTCTTTCCTCCACACTGCCAAGCAAACCTATTTTACAGCTCTTATTAACACCATCTCATCCAGTCCCCGTAAACTCTTCTCTACCTTCAACTCTCTACTTTGTCCTCCACCGCCTCCACCCACTGACTCACTCATTGCCAAGGAGATCACCACTGAAATCTCCACTCTACAGGTATCTCCCCCAGCTAAGACCCCATGTCAACAGGTACAACTGACACTCCCCCTATTCAAATCTGCTACTACAGACGAAGTTGCTAAACTCCTTTCTATCGCCCACCTAACCACCTGTCCCCTGGACCCTATTCCCTTTCATATGCTACGGTCGCCCTCTGACTCCATCCTACATTCTCTAACCCACATCTTCAATCTCTCCCTCACCTCTGGCATCTTCCCCAATGCTCTAAAACATGCATTGGTTACCCCCATACTTAAAAAGCCATCCTTGGACCCTACCAATCTTAACAACCTACACCCTATCTCCTTGCTCCCCTTTTCCTCTAAACTCCTTGAACGCCTGGTTTACAACCAACTGAGTGACCACCTCATTAAAAACAACCTTCTTGGGGCGTGGCCTGCTGTGGACCAGGATGGCTGCCTGAACTCTGAGCTCCACGGCCTGGATACCGCCAACCCTATGCTACTTTCCTCCCCACTGCTTACACTGCTGAAGCAGGGGAGGACTGGGGAGACTTCAGGGCATGTCGATGCGGCGATACAAGCCGCCAAATCCCCGCCGTCTGACAGACTACTATCCGACGGCCGCCCCCATGCAGAGATCCCAAGATGGCACAGACTAAAGCAATGGCGATCTCCCTCACAACAACACAGAGTGCCTGTCTGTTGCCTCTTCAGCGCTCCCTGTTCAGGGAAATACAGCCACAGCTTCTAATAGGAACAACATGGACACTCATCCCCCTCCCGAGGAATCCCCAGGAGGTCTTCACCCTGACAGAGGTAAGAGGATGGCTACCTCCCCTGCACACTCCCCAAACAAGGAGCCACATGCAAAAAAGCAATTATGGTCCCATGTTGTTGCAGGGACACATGGATCCCAAAATGCTCCCTCCCTGGCTGCTATCCCTGTCACTGACAACACTGTTTCGGAAGCAATGTTGAAATCTGAGCTTCTTACACTGCAGCAGGATTTGCATAGAGAGCTCCAGATGTCATTATCCCAGATGCATGACAAAATAGACTGCTTAGAAGAGCGCACAGATGCTCTAGAAGAAAAGCTGCAAGATTACTCTAAGGCGCACAACGAACTGTTAGATGCGCATGAACATCACACGGAAGAAATCCACCGTATTAAAATGAAATTAGCGGATTTAGAAGACCGCTCAAGGCAAAACAATATCAAAATCAGAGGCATGAATCGGTCAAACCGAACAAAATAACACCTTACTTGCAACAACTTATCTCTGCCTTACTTCCATGCCTAAACGCCGCAACAGTCTAATTGACCAGGCCCACAGAATTGCTAAACGGCCACACCTCTCAGATGACATCCCTAGAGATATTTTGACGCATATACATTTCTTCCATGCTAAGGAGCAAGTTCCCTCTGCCGCCAGATCCTCGAAACCCCTGCCAGCCCCTTACTTTAATATCAACCTGTTCACTGACCTGTCTCCTGCCACAATGGAGATGCGCAGAGCTTTTGCCCCTGTTACTTCCATTCTTCAACAGAAAAACATAGTGTACAAATGGGGATTCCCTACGAAGCTGCTGGTCACCCACCAACAAAAGATCGTACCTATTCTCTCTCCAACAGATGGCTACAAAAAGCTTACCAACTGGGGTCTACTCCCCATCGCTCCCAGAGAAGCGGACCTAGCTACTCCCTCCCGCAAAACATCTGATTCCAGAAATGCGGCGGCTAAAACATCCCAAAAAACTTGACCATGGTTTAAGCCCAGGTCCCCAGATCTACTTATATCCAGCCTGGGCGAAACACCTATCCCTTCTCCTCACCACCCCTCAGGTTTAAAGTTGTGCTAAGCACATGTTTTTCTAATTTTTGATTGCAATATAATTACCCAGCACTGGTTTTATTTCTTTCTTAGAACTGTAGTTTGTTTGTATTTAACAGCTAACTGTTTTTTGTCATCTACCTGTAACATATGCGGCATTTATTTATCTGTCTGTGTATTACGCAATTCTCATCAATAGGTGAAGTCTCTCTCCCTCTACCCAGGTCCTCATACTTGCCCTACCGTCATGATGCTCTCGATCACCTCCCTCAATGTTAAAGGCCTAAACTCGCCATTTAAACGCAACCTTCTATGGAAGGAAGCATTACATCAGCATGCAGACGTTATCTGTGCCCAGGAAACACATTTTTCTAAACTTAACCAACCCCAATGTAACCACAAAAAGTATCCCCACTGTTTCTTTGCAAACACCCCCAAAAAAAAGAGAGGGGTAATGATTGCCATAAATGAGGCAGTAGATTTCAAACTACACCATTGTGAAAGCGACGAAGATGGCAGATTCTTAATCCTATCAGCCACGTTTGATAATCGTCCTCTCACTTAAGTCAACATTTATGCCCCCAATACAGCCCAAAAAAAATTCTATACTAATCTCTTTGCCAAACTAGCTCCTTATAGATCCTCACCCCTGATAATCTGTGGAGACTTTGATGAAGTAATTGACCCCACACTTGATACTTCCAACTCTGCAAGATGTAGGTCCTCAGCGTTGTCCACTATTCTTAAACGAGAGGATTTATATGATTCCTGGAGGTGCATGCACGATGAGGAGAGAGACTATACCTATTTTTCCCCCCGCACCAATCTTATTCTCGAATTGACCTATTCATAACAGATAAGCACCTCCTACAGTCTATCACTGCCTCCAACATAGGAACCATATCATGGTCTGACCACGCTCCAGTCACGATCAAACTAGCACCCACTTCCCAAACTACTAGACATACGGTATGGAGATTGAACACCTCCCTCCTCAATAATCCCACCTTTGAGTCTCAGATACAGTCCGAAATTGATAGTTATTTTCAGCATAATGTCAATTCTGTAACTGATCATGCTGTTATTTGGAATGCCCATATGGCTTTCCTACAGGTCTTTTTATTAAACTTGGGGCCCAGGCTAAAAAACAACACTCCCATATAACTGTGTCCCTCCTAAAACAAAAACAAATTTGATCTCTTGAACTCACGAACAAGAGATCCCCCTCTAACATTATCTCCTCAGAACTTAAAAATCTTAGATCCCAGCTTAGTAATCACCTTCATAAAAATTTTGATTACTTTATCAAACGACTACGATTACAGACCTACTCATCAGCCAACAAAACAGGGGCATTTCTGGCCAAACAATTTAAAAAGCAACTTTCCAATAAAAAAAAACGCATTAATCACTAGTTCCCAGGGCAAACGCCTGACAAACCCGCTAGATATTGCCAATGAATTTGGCAATTTTTACACAAAACTTTACAATCTTACGAAAACAGATCCCCAATTCGCACCTTCCCAAGCTGATATAGCAAAATTTTTATCCTCTATATCCCTTCCCTCGATATCTTCAGAACAACTTGACTGCTTAGCGGCTCCTTTTTCACAGACCGAAATCCAAAAATTGATAAACAACTTACCACTACATAAAGCACCAGGACCTGATGGACTATCCAACGAGTATTATAAGAGATTTGCCCAACCATTAGTCCCCCATTTATGTGACATGTATAACCAATTTGCCATCACAGGTAAAATCCCTAAGGAATCCCTCGATGCCTTAGTAGTTACCATTCCCAAACCGGGTAAACCTACAGATAGCCCAGCCAACTATAGGCCGATATCACTCCTTAACACAGACACTAAAATTTATGCCAAACTCCTTGCACAACGCCTCTCCACTATCATCCCCCAAATTACCCATCCTGATCAAGTGGGATTTGTGCCCAGCAGACAAGCTTCAGATGGAACTAGACGTTTTATTGACCTTATCCAATGGATGGAGCACAGTCGAGCGCCTTCTCTCTTCCTATCATTGGACGCAGAGAAGGCGTTCGATAGGGTAAACTGGCTATACATGGAAGCAGTGCTCCAAAAATTTGAACTGTCGGACACCTTTCTCACTGCCATATTAGGCCTGTACACTCACCCATCTGCACGCATTTGGATGTCGGGTGTCGTCTCCAACCCATTCCAAATTAATAATAGCACCAGACAGGGGTGCCCGCTGTCCCTTCTAATATTTGCCGTGATAATGGAACCCTTAGCACAAAATCATTAGATCCGACCCCTTGATCACTGGTATAAAAATTGGACAAGTCGATCATAAAATTGGCCAATACGCGGATGACGTGATTATTGCCCTAACCAATCCTCTGATGTCTCTACCTGCAGTCCAACGAGTCCTGGACATGTTCAGTGCTGTATCTATGTACAAGCTGAATCACAGTAAATCTTTAATGCTTAACCTCGGCCTAGATCCTCAGACTTTAAAAACTATCACCTATAGCTTCCCTTTTGCTTGGGCCCCCAACTCCTTTCTCCCATACTTGGGAATCTACCTAACATCACCCAATGGGGGACAGCAGATCCTGGAACTCCGTCAGTCGATCAGCCTTAGATGGTCTTGAGATGTTAGCTGGAGGCTCCAGGAGTCTCAGGGAGCATGAAAACTTATTGTCACAGGAAGGGTATAATGTAATAGAAAAAGGGGGCTGACATAGCGTGATACCATTTAAAAAGGAGGTGGTTTATTAAAAATATATATTCAGGGGGGCGTGGCCGACCGGAGCTGAAGATGGACGCCTGAATCCTCAGCTCGTCTCACAGGGGAGATACTATAGCTACTCAGGCCGCACAGCTAACAAAATCCAGCGCCATCCTTGCTCCTGAGACACTTGGGATCATGGCCAGCGTCTCCAGAAAGAGAAACCCGGAATACAAGCCCAAGAAACTCACAGAGTTCTCCTACAAGCCGGCGGAGCAGGTCAGTGAAAGCCAAGATGGCGCCGGCCAGGCCGCGCTGAACGAATCCTACACGGATCTACCGGACGAATTCCCGGTAGAATCCGCTTCATCTGACCCCCCAGCTTTACCCACTCACCCCCTGGAAGGCGACCACCTCCTAAATAGCCCAGGGAAAGCTAAGATGAGGCTCGATGCGCCGCCGCAGCGCCCGCCCTCTTCACAAATTGAGGCCCAGGCTTTCAATCCCCTTCTCAGCAACCAGGCCCTGCATTCATCTATGGCATCATTCCCCACATCGGGGCAGCCTGTGATGGACACCACCTTAAAGGACATGCTACTGTCCCTGCAGACCTCCCTCATGACAGATCTCTCCTCATTATTTGCTAAAATCTCTTCAGACATACACACTATAGATGAGAGAGTGACATGCATTGAAAAAAATATGAGTGACTGCACAGCCACAGTTAATGAAGTCATAGATGTGTGTGAAGATGTGAGGGAGGAACAAGCATGGATCTGCGCCAAGCTGGCCGATTTAGAGGACAGATCACGCAGGAACAATGTCAAACTGCGTGGAGTCCCCGAATCCATATTGCCTGCTGATCTACCAAGATACGCGAAGGAACTAATGCACGTCATTGTTCCAGAAGCATCTCCCAGGGACATAATCATAGACAGAATACACAGGATAGCCAAGCCATCCCACCTTGCTGCTTCTGTTCCCAGAGATGTTTTAATGAGAGTCCACTTCTTTCACATTAAGGAGAAACTCCTGCTAGGGGTCAAAAACAAATCTCCACTACCAGCTCCGTACACGGGAGTCCATTTTTTTCCGGATCTCTCTAAATACACGCTCCAGCTAAGAAGAAACCTGAACCCGATCACAAAGGGGCTACAAAACAACAAAATTCCTTACAAATGGCGCCACCCTGCGACTATTCTGGTCACTAGGAATGGTCAGTCTCACACCATACATGACCTAAACAAAGGCCTGCACCTCCTCCACAACTGGGGAATAATCACAGAATCTCCCAAGACCCCACCAACCCGCAGTGGCCCCTCTCAGGCCCGCAACCGCAGGGATCACCACCCCAGCTGAAGTGACTCCACAGATATTGTCATAGTAGGCCTAACTACTACTTCACTCCTCCCCTGGAGACCACGCAACCTTCCACTGTTTGTTCAGCTCCCTTCGTTACAAACTGTTTATCCCCCACATAGAGGCTGAAACGGTGTTTACACCTCCTCTAAGTTGCTCCTTTCAACTAAGCACTGTTGCTTTATCGGCAGCTTGACCATTGGGCTACTAATATAAAGTGTGATTAACATTTTGCTCTATCCGCAGCTCCTCTAGTCAACCATCTCCCTGCCAGGGGACCGAAATCCTTCTGTCATCAGCCACAGATCGCAGGATCCTCCATATCCCTGACCAGGACAACTAACTGTAAGTGAATCTCACTCAGATCTACTCCCATCCCACACCACAATGCCACTAAATGTCCTCTCACTTAATGCCAAAGGATTGAACCACCCGGCTAAACGCCACTCTTTATGGAAAACCGCCAGAGCTCTCCAGAGCGACATTCTCTGTATTCAAGAGACACATCTGATAAACTCAGACTTATCATTATGCAACAACCGCCAGTTCCCACACATTTTTCATGCTTGCCATTCTACCAAATCCAAAGGAGTCATGATAGCAGTCAAGGACTCGGTGGACTTCCACCTATCCAACCTACTAATCGACCCCGACGGTCGTTACTTAATTTTAGTGTGTACCATCAACAAAATATTCTACACTTTAACCAACATCTATGCACCAAACACCCAACAGATGAAGTTCATGCATAAAGTACAAAGGTTAATCAACCAGATAAAAAAAGGCCATGTAATTCTATGCGGGGACTTCAACACTGTTCCGGACGTTACCATGGACACAACAGCTCCTGCGAAGAGGCGACCGTCGCCATTGAAGAAATTTTTGTCTACACAGGACTTATTCGATGTGTGGCGCTGCCACCACGGTTCTGAAAAGGACTTTACCTTTTATTCTCCCATGCACAATTCATATTCACGAATTGATCTTTTTGCTACAGATAAATGGCTACTCCAGAATATTTGCAAGTCTGAAATCCACACCACAACATGGTCAGACCACGCCCCAATATCGATCTCTATCTCAGATTCCACTCCACAACGCAACACATTCCTGTGGCGCGCAAACAACTACATACCACAAAATGAAAAGTACACAACAGAAATCTCCCACCATCTCTCAGAATTTTTCTCTATAAACAAAGGCACAGCGTCTGACCATGGGGTGGTGTGGAACGCCCATAAGGCATGTATTAGAGGTTTGTTAATCAAACTTAGCTCCCTTCACAAAAAGAGGAGGACGCAGCGTATAGATGAGTTAACCACTCAAATTGCCTCCCTAGAACAACAACATAAGACTAATCCCCAAAACCCAATATCCCACCAACTATTCAACCTAAGACAAGAACTGAAAACCTTACTCCTTCAATCATTTGAATACCTCCAACGTAGAATTAAAGCCACCTCCTATGCCACCTCCAATAAAGCAGGAAAGTCTCTGGCAACGAAACTTAGGGGTATAAGACTTAAAACTAAAATCGCCCAGATCATTCACCCCCATACTAACACTCCCCAGACCAACCCCCAAGACATAGCCAACGCATTCAGCGATTACTATAGCGACCTTTACAACTTGAAACACGACACTAATACTCCACAGCCCTCTCCAGAAGAGATTAACCTCTTCCTCCAATCTATCAAGCTACCTACCCTGAATGAGAACCAGTTAGAGAAACTCAATAAGCCCTTTACAGAACAGGAAATTCTCTCCTCAATAAACTCCCTACCTAATGGCAAAGCTCCAGGTCCAGACGGCCTAACAGCTGAATACTACAAACAATACTCCCCCCAAATCGTCCCACAACTTACTGAACTATACAACAACGCTGCCTCCTCCTCTAAACTTCCGAATGATTATTTAAATGCACTAATAGTTACGATACCAAAGCCAGGGAAAGAACCAAACTCCCCCAAAAACTTTAGACCAATCTCCCTACTCAACCTTGATCTGAAAATCTATGCTAAGACCATCGCCTCATGCCTATTAGACATTATACCTACCCTCATACACAGAGACCAGACGGGATTCACAAAGGGACGACAGGCACCAGATGCCACTAGAAGAATGCTCAACTTGTTACATCATGCGGAATCCACCGGAACGCCTTCTCTGCTCCTCTCATTGGACGCAGAGAAGGCGTTCGACAGGGTTCATTGGACCTACCTCAAAATGGTCCTACAGAGATTCGGGTTCAGGGACCACATCCTTAAAGCCATCTTGGCTATGTACACTACCCCTTCAGCCCAGGTCTTTACACAGGGTATGCTCTCCAAACCATTCCCCATTACCAATGGCACGCGTCAAGGGTGTCCCCTGTCCCCACTTATCTTTAACCTACTAATGGAACCATTAGCACAACATATTAGAACCAATACTACAATATCCGGAATTCAAATTGGTAACGTCTGTCACAAAATTAGCCTTTTCGCGGACGACGTCATTCTAATACTCACCAACCCTCCATCTTCCCTGGCAGCAGCACAAGAAACTCTAAATTGGTTCAGTAAGATATCATATTACAAACTAAACACAACCAAATCTTCAATTCTAGCTATTAATATCGATTCCACCACCAAGAATTTACTCCAGACACAGTATTCCTTTGACTGGGCAGACAAGGAAATCACATACCTGGGAATACAACTCCCAAAAACCACTAGACATATCTATTCCTCTAACTTTCTCCCACTCCTACAAAAAATCAAATCTGATACACAACATATAGTTAAACACGAGCTCTCCTGGTCGGGGAGATTGGCAGCCTTCAAAATGACATGTCTTCCCCAAATATTATACTTCTTTCGCACACTCCCAATCCCAGTCCCAGCCTCCTTTTTCAAAACCCTCCAATCAATCTTCAACAAGTGTCTTTGGAATGGGAAAAAACCCAGATGTGCACACACAAAATTAATTAAACACAGACTAGCGGGAGGCACAGGCTCCATAGATTTTAGAGATTACTACCTCGCAGCAATACTTGCACAACTCCCTCAGTGGTTTCAACCTACCACTCAATCTCTTTGGGCACAGATAGAAAATTCATCGTTGTTACGCCCAAACCTAAAAATATGGCTGATGAGCATTCCTCTGGGATCTTACATATCCCCCTCCATCTCCCCGACCATGAAAGCTTCAGTCTACGCCTGGAAACAATTGATATCCCCCTCAGAATACAATCCCCCTAACACGCTCCACAACATACCCCTAGAGACGCTTCACCACTTAACACCTGACCTAGGACTTTCCAAATGGTCCCATAGTGGAATTCATGCACTACAACAACTTTTACGAGGTAATCAAATTAAACCCTTTTCCCAAATACAGAGGGAATTTGCTCTCCCCGCCTCTGAAAGCTTCACGTACCTCCGCATCCAACATTGTCTCAATAAAATACCTCTTCCTCTCTACAACATCCCCCAGAAGTCATGGGACTTCCTCATACACCCCACACCAAGGCCCAAAGGCATATCCTACTTCTATAACCTCCTACAGGGTAAAAGATCCTTCACCAAGATGACCCCCCACTATCAATGGGAAAAAGATCTCACAAAAACATTCACTGACACACAATGGCAACTAGCTCTCAAGTCCATATACAATGCAACCCAATGTTCAGCACTTTGGGAGCTTACACAGAAAATCTCACTCCGTTGGTACTTAACCCCAGATAAACTAGCCAAATTCAACACTAACACCCCCAACATTTGCTGGCGATGCAAATCATCTAAAGGAGACATGTTCCACATCTTTTGGTCATGCCCCTCCATCCGAAAATACTGGGTAGACACGTTTAATCTGCTTACCAACATCAACAAAACTACAATCCCACCTTCGCCCGAAATGGCACTTCTAAACCTAAACATAGAGGCTATACCAGGCCCACTCAGACACACAACGACCCACATTTTATTAGCTTCCAGACTCAACATAACAAGGAATTGGAAATCAGACATTCCCCCTTCCATATCACAAACGAAAGACCTGGTCTCACTCCACTTCAGCTATGAAACAATGATGGCTTCCAGTAATGGTCGTCCATCCAAAGCCAAGAAACATTGGTTACCCTGGATAAACTGGACCAATGCTGCAGTCCATACCCAGAAAATCAATGACGACCTTAAACCTTCTTGACCGAGCAACCTGTGCGTCACATATGTGCCCCTATACTTACAATCCGACCTCACTAGAGGTTCCACACCTCAATAGAAATGACATGGAGTGTACTCACCTGCTAATCCTGGGGGGCGTTCTCCCCTCGTGGCACAAAGAGATCCCATTTGGGGTGCGGCGATGGGAGAGGGCGCCCTAGATACACATATATATTGGTATAAACTCATAGCCAAAGTACAGTCTGTTTCTCTACCTAAGCTCATCTGAATACTCGAGGCCCAATGTCAGGCTGCTGTCTATTACATTTACTTACATTTAATCACACTTGGTTCAATTAAGTTGTTTCTCTGTCTTTTACTTAAGAAAAACGTCGTTGCACGACGTACAATGTCTTGAATTGTACTTTGTAATTTCCTACAAAATAATAAAATACTTTGAAATCAAAAAATATATATTCAACACTCACATTTGGAAGAAATTGATACAGCATGTAAAAGCATGAGGCGATGTTAGCAGAAGGTCCACCCCCCGCATTTCGACTGCACAGGCATCATCTTATGACGCCTGTGCAGTCGAAACGCGTAGGGTGAACCTTCCGCTAACTTCGCCTCATGCTTTTACATGCTGTATCAATTTCTTCCAAATGTGAGTGTTGAATTTATATTTTTAATAAACCACCTCCTTTTTAAACGATATCACGCTATGTCAGCCCCCTTTTTCTATTACATGATACTCTTCCTGTGACAATAAGTTTTCATGCTCTCTGAGACTCCTGGAGCCTCCAGCTAACATCTCATGACCGTCTAAGGCTGATTGACTGACAAAGTTCCAGGATCTGCTGTCCCCCATTGGGTGGTTTGAACCCAACAAGCCCTGTTGACTTGGGTGGTATATGCCCCGCCAAGTCAATATTATCTGGTAAGCCTCCTCCCTCTTTCACGGTGGCGGTGTTTGCTTTCATTTTTTCACTCCAAGGTTACCAGGAATGCCAGGAACTTCCCACATGTGTATTGGATCACAAACCTAATTGGACCGTATTTCATCATTTCGTTCAACTTGGACATTTGTGTGTAGTGCAGTCACTATATTAGCACATTGCTTAATATCCATTCACATCTATTATGTTAGAGTTTGTATCATTTTGTCACATATATGTTTGAATCACATACAATTTTTCCCTTTTTTTTGCAATCATAGCGCTGCACTTATTTATTTTCTACCTACTTAAAAATGTATTTACTCCCCCATGTACTATATCTTTTTCGTACAATACCCCTACCTTAGCGCAAAATCAGATAAAAAAAATCCAGGTGATCATTAACTGTTTTATTTGGCAACAAAAACGACCTAGAATAAAGAGAGTCATACTTACAACCCTAGTTCATAAGGGAGGCTTGGGTGCCCCGGACATCCAGACATATCACCGAGCAACTATCTTGGATCAACTGAGAACCTGGTGGTCAGATAATCATCATACAACCTGGAAACAAATTGAAGCTACCTTACTACTCACGGACCCTAAAGTCTTCCTAGCCGCATCGTGGCTTAACCCCCACCCCAAACGATACCCTCTTGATACCATCACATCCCCAATAAGAGTCTGGACTTCAATACTGCAACTTACTGGAGGGTTGTCAATGGACACACTATCAGCAATACCCACTGAGGCGCTATTCCTTATCTCCCCAGACTTGCTCCTCTCGGAATGGACAAAAGCCAGCATCACCAACCTAGGTATGCTTTTTTCAACATCAGGTCTGCATTCCTTTGAGCAGCTAACAAAGCAGTTTGGCTTAACCAAACACACGTTTTTTCTCTAATTGCGGATTAGATCTAGCCTATCAAAAATACGCTGGTCATCCTCTGACTGTGTTTCACTCCCTCTGCTCAAGTTCTACAACATTGTTACACCAAAAGCCAAGGGAATCTCTTTGGTGTATAAACTACTCACCAACCCAACTACTGGCCAGCTGTCTTCCTCCTCACAGTATTGGTCCTCAATGCTGGACCATCCACCTACAGCTCTACAGTGGCGAAAAGCCCTCACATTGCCCCTACGCCTGTCTCACTGCATCAATCACTGGGAATCACTACAAAAGCTTTTTCACAAATGGTACTTCACCCCAGAAAGGCTAGCGAGGATATATCCAAATACCTCCTCTAAATGCTTGAGAAGATGTGATAAAATTGGATCTCTTTCACACATATGGTGGGACTGCCATCTTGTAAGAAATTTCTGGAGAGAGGTGCAGAATCTTTGTGTGGTATATCCCAATCTATGTCCCCACTTGACCTGCTCCTAGGACTCTCGATCCCCACATGGCCTAACCATTTGCAAACACTGACCACACACATCCTCATAGCAGCAAGATTGACGATCGCAAAGAACTGGAAAACAACAAACCCCCCTACACTGAAAGATGCCATCCAATTACTTAACATACACTTCAAGATGGAGTTTTCCTTTGCCAAGGCCAATATGTCCACTAAGCGCTTTAATAGGACCTGGAATCCCTGGATCTCTCACTCTAGAAGTACACCATTGTCATAGAAGTTCTACCCTTATCTGGGCTGGATCCCGCACCAGCGTCCCTTTCCTTCTTACAGTCCTACAGATAACTTGTTATGAAACTCATCACAGTTCCCGCTGTTTATGCTATTACTTTTATTGCATAAAAGTGTTCATCCCTCAGTACTCTAACTGACTGTTATATGGTTAATGTATGCTATCATAGGTATCTGTAATATAACCTGTTTACCTAACCCTCCTGTTCTTTAGATAACTCAACAGAGAATATATATAAGTAAGCTTTTACCATCTTTGCCGTTTATATAAACATAAAAACGCCAGGGTATGCCCAATTGGCGATGTTTCTGTAATCTTTTCTCTTTTCGCATAATACAATAAAAATTTTGAATTAAAAAAAAAAAAAAAACCTTCTTGATCCCCTTCAATCTGGATTTCGCCCTCAACACTCCACAGAAACTGCTCTTTTAAAACTCACAAATGACCTACTAACTGCAAAAACCAACGGACACTATTCTGTATTCCTACTTCTGGATCTTTCAGCTGCCTTTGACATGGTCGACCACCCCCTCCTCAAAAAAAAAACTTTACTCCCTCGGTCTCCGTGACTGTGCTCTTCAGTGGCTCTCATCCTACCTATCCCAATGCACCTTCAGTGTCACTTACAATTCTACTTCCTCCATTTTTCTTCTCTTCTCTGTTGGGGTCCCCCAAGGTTCTGTTCTTGGACCTCTTTTATTTTCAATCTACACCTCTTCCCTGGGTCTGCTGATAGCTTCTCACGGCTTTCAATATAATTTCTACGCTGATGACACACAAATCTATCTCTTCACCCCTCAACTCACTTCATCAGTCTCCTCACGCATCACTAACTTACTAACTGACATATCTGTATGGATGTCACACCACTTCCTCAAACTCAACTTGTGCAAAACCAAGCTTATAATATTTCCTCCCCCACATGCCTCTTCCCCTGACTTGTCTGTGGCACAACCATTCACCCGTCCCCACATGTCAGGGTGCTAGGTGTTATCCTGGATTCTGAACTCTCCTTTTGGCCCCACATGCAATCACTTTCCAAAGTTTGCCGCCTCAACCTCCGCAACATCTCTAAACTACGTCCCTTTCTAACCAATGAAACCACAAAGCTCCTGATTCACTCCCTGGTTATCTCTCGTCTCGACTACTGCAACTCCCTCCTCATTGGTTTACCTTTAAATAGACTATCCCCCCTTCAGTCCATCATGAATGCTGCTGCCAAACTCATCCACCTTACAAACCGCTCAGCGTCTGCTACCCCTCTCTGACAATCCCTCCATTGGCTGCCACTCGCCCAACGAATTACATTCAAAATACTAACAATAATTTACAAAGCCATCCACAACTCTGCCCCCAGCCACATCACTAGCCTAGTCTCAAAATACCAATCTAATCGCCCTCTCCGTTCCTCCCAAGACCTCCTGCTCTCTAGCTCCCTCATCTCCTCCTCCCATATCTGCCTCCAGGACTTCACCTGAGCCTCGCCCATCCTCTGGAATTCCCTACCCCAATCTGTCAGACTGTCTCCAAATGTATCCACTTTTAGGCGATCCCTGAAAACTTTCCTCTTCAGAGAAGCCTATCCTGCCTCCATCTAAAAACTGCACTATTTTCTCCATTAGCTCATCCCCCACAGCTATTACCCTTTTGTATAACTTGACCCTCCCTCCTAGATTGTAAGCTCTAACGAGCTGTTGTAAAGCGCTGCGTAAACTGTTGGCGCTATATAAATCCTGTATAATAATAATAATAACAGTAATAATTGTAGCAGACGATCTACAATTAAGCCCAATTGGGTGAAATATGTCAGAGAAGCTTGACCGATGAGCTGGCATATGAACTGAAGCCTGTCTTTCATTTACTTTACATTGGAGTCAAATACAGTGTGTGGCGGTACCTGCATGCCATATCAAATGAGTTTTTATGTTGATAAATGTAAAGCTATGAACATGGGTGCTAAAGCATGCATGCATCATCTAGGAGCAGAACAGCTGGGGGAGTCATTGAATGAGAAGGATCTGGGCGGTCAGGTAGATAATAGACATCAGTTAGGCTGCAGGTTCTAAAGCTAAGAAATAATGTTCTTGTATGAAAAGGGATATAGAGTCCAGAGAGAAAGAGAGAGAGAGAGAAAGAGAGAGACAGACATAATTGTCCCCCTGTGTAAATCATTAGTAAGACTCATCTGAAATATGCAGGTCAGTTTTGGGCAGCTGTTCACAAAAAGGATATTGGAGAATTGGAGAAAGTACAGAGAAGGGCAACCAAACAGATAAGAGGCACGAAAGAACTCAGCCATGAGGGAAGATTAACTGAACTGAATGCATTATCTCTTCCGAAGAGGGGGGCTAAGGGGGATATGATCACAATGTATAAACATAAGTGGTCCATATAGTGAAGTTGGTGTTGGGTTATTCACTTTCAGGTCATTATAGAGGACAAAGGGGTACTATTTACATATGGCAGAAAATATAATTAACCTCCACATATGGAATGACTTCACAGTATGAGCTGGGAAAATGCAGAATAGGCTCCCTCAAGAACTAATTCTGGCCAGCTCAGTAAACTGTTTTAAAACAATATAGCTGGGCACTAACATGTATACTTAATAACACCAGGGGTTGTTGATCCAGAGAATATTTGATTGCCTTCTAGGGAACCAGAAAAGATTTTTTCCTCTGAAACAAATTGGATCATGTTTAATTGGTGTACAAAAAGAACCTCATATAAATGGGATTTTAAGGGCAAAATTACTTACAAAAAAAAATTAAAAAATAATTTTTTATTATACAAAGGTTTTAAAAACAATTTTATACAAGAAACATGTGTAAAGACAACACAATTATAGTGTATTGCAGTAATGACAAAAAATTGTTAAATCCAACGCGTTTCGAAATAGTTAATTTATGTAATCTTCTTCAGGAGATTGCATAAATTAACTATTTCGAAACGCGTTGGTTTTAACAATTTTTTGTCATTACTGCAATACACTATAAGTGTGTTGTCTTTACACATGTTTCTTGTATAAAATTGTTTTTAAAACCTTTGTATAATAAAAATAAATTTTTTAATAATTTTTTTTGTAAGTAATTTTGCCCTTAAAATCCCATTTATATGAGGTTCTTTTTGTATTATTTAGGGATGGTGGCAATTCTTCACACCAATCTCTGAGAGTCTATTTGTTTTCATGTTTTATTGGGGTTTTCTTTCGCCTTCCCCTGGATCAACTGTGGGTATAGGCTTGCTATTTGTTTGTTTGTTTGTTCTTGTGTTGGTTGAACAAAATTGGCTTTTGTCTTATTTCAACTTTAACGACTATGTAACTATGAAATGTAAGTTGACATCAGTGTGAGCTGTATCATTTCTTTTTCTTTGTAAATGTCACTTTTGCTGCAGCTTATCCTAGGGATCCCTCAAAATACACACCAGACCCTTTTTACCTCATTAAAAAAAGTGTGAGGTCTCCAAAGAAATCCATACCAGATATTTATTTGTGTCCTATTTATCATGGACAACTCAATTACAAGCAGATAAAACTCCTGAATAGTTTTTGGCAGATTCTTAAAGCCAATATTGATTACAGGTGCTAATTAATTCATGAATAATCATATAATTCAGTAGGAGGATCAATAGTTCCACTTCCATTCAAAAACAACCATGGTATCCATGATAGTATGGTGAATTCCCTCCATAATTTTAATGGGCTTCATTTGAGACAAAACTTGAGACCAAGGGACAGTGGGGAGTGCCAATTAGGGCTATAGTCCATTGAACGGCACAGAAGAAAGTATAATTCAATTTTTAACACAAGGACAGCACATCTGGTATGGGGGCAAACAAAAGACACATTGACATGGTTTCAAACCCATAAATTTAGCTGTTTTTATGCTTGCTGCCATCTGGGTTTTAAAGCCTTACAGCTTGAAGCCTTACAGCTTGAAGTATGAAGTAACATGTGCCCCTGTCATAGCAACCTCTATAATAAGTCACAGGGACAGATGGGAAAATGGTGTGAATGCTGGAGGGGGTAAAATATTATTGAATATGTAATTTGATGTCCGTTTCTTTGACTGCAGTGGAACGTGTAAGAGAGGAATATTTGTTCAAAATCTGAATAAGGTTTAATGGGGCTCAGAACATAATGGGATTAATAGAAATGTCTGATCTGCAGGTATTTGAAAAATTCTGGATTACAGGAGGTTACATTGTTGTTCAGGTTTGAAGAAAGGGCAAAAGGGAGAATCCTTAATACAAGATTCAAGTGAAACCAGCATCTTTTATTAATATATTCTTTATTGAGTTTCTTGAGAAGGAACAAAACATGGAAGTAGCAATAATAAAGTGGCATACAGACTTACACAGCATAGTCTTATCAGTAATTCGTAAATAACATTCAAAAAAGGAAAGAGCATAAACACAGTTGCAGAACATTTCTTGGTAGTTGTATGGGCTCATCTGGGGAGGGAACAAGCAGAGTTATCAAACAATCAACAATCAATGTCATGTAAGAAATTTGTTAATTTATGTCAGTTATAGTCTAACCATTGTCTCTTTAAAAGTGAAGCCATGTTTCCCACGTGCTATTAAAAACTTTGCAATGGTGCCAGACTGAAGAGCTGAGCATTTTTCAGATTCTTTAGTCAGGTTCATTTGGAGTTTTACATCTGAAAGATTCGGGACCAAAGTGCATCTCCATTTACGTTTGATCATAAATCTAGCTGCAAACCATATATGCATGACCAAGGTTCTGTGATTATTTGGGAAATTGTTGATTCCTATACTGAGTATAGCTAGGGCTGGGGAAGGGGATTTTTAAACATCCTGTGACCTCAGATATGAAAGAAAAAACTTTTTTCCAAAAAGTGCGTCAGCCCCACAAGATATGTGGTAAGGAGCCCATTTGAGAACAACCCCACCAGCATTTGTCATTGTCTAAATTTGCAAATTTGCACATCTGTACAGGGGTTAGATACCATTTATGATGGAGTTTTTGGGATAATTCCCAGTAATTTATGCATTTAGAAAAGCTGTAGTTGTATCGGATGGCTTGCTGCCATTGGTTTTCTGTGAATGAGACATTTAGGTCTCGCTCCCATCTTTTAAGGGCTGAATCTTTCACAAACACATCTTTGGTCTGTAGGAGGTTGTAGAAGAAAGAAATACCTTTCTGCTTAATGGACTCGGAAGACCAAAAGGCCCAGGCTTTTTTGGTATGGTTATTGTTGGGTGTTTTTTTTTTTAAGGTATGAGGTGATTTGTCTATATGTGAATAAACCTTATGAGGGTATGTTGTGTTCAGTTTGTAGAACTGAGAATGGGAGGAGTTTGTTGTTCTGCACCAGTGTTGTTGGGGTGGGAACTTTTGGGGTGCATCTAAGTGTTGACCAGTGTTAGAGGGATAAATTGGGTAGGCAATATGAATGAGAATAGTTCCAGCAGTACAGGGATACGCATGCTAGGCTTGTCAACATCCATATCTTTGTGTAAAAGTCTCCATGTTGATATTGCTGCTGATATAGTTGGGTGGTCCAGTTTGGTGTGAGTTTTTGATATAAAGTTTGCAAGGAGTGTACTCAGATCTCCTCTTGTAATAAATGCCTGCTCTATGTGCCTCCACTGTATATTAAATGCGGGTGTGAACCAATGTCTAAGTTGGTCTAGTATCACTGTTGTATGATAGTCTTTCATGTCTGGGAAGCCCATGCCTTCCGCATTTTTGTTTCGGATAAGGATGGCGTATTTGTGGCATGGTTTTTTTGTTAAGCCAGACGTAGGCATTTAGAATTTTTTTAAAGAGATTTTAAAAAGTATGGTGGAATCCTGATCGGTAAAGCTCTGAATAGGTACAGAAGTTTCAGTAGCGTAAATCTTTTTAAATGCCGCCATTCTGCCTGCCCAGGAAAGATAATGTTTGCTTATGTTGTAAAGTTCTTGTTTACATGTATTTAAAAAAGGGAACATAGTTGTGCATGAACAGCTTGGAGGAACACCTCCCATGTGAGAAGAGTTAGGTGGGTTGAAGATCCACGTGCAGTTTTATTCACTCAAGTATCTTTCTACTCTGAGAACGTCCAAGTTAGAGGGAATTTGAAGTTCTTTTACTGCTCCTACAAAGTTAGATCCTCTGTCAGAGTGAATGAGTTTCACTGGGCCTCTGATTGCAATGAAACGTCTAAGAGCATTAATGAAACTTGAAGTATCCATCGACTCAATCACTTCGATGTGGACAGCTCGGATGGACATGCAGACGAATATGACTGCCCAGCGTTTACTGTTTGAGTGCCCCCTTTTTGTGTACCGGGTGGCGACAGACCAGGGAACAAAAACATCAAGTCCAACATTAGTGAAAGGCGGATCCATGCTAAGTCTGTCAGATGGTAAATCGGCCATCTTTTGTGTCTGTGACATTCCGCAAAGTTTTCGGCAGATAACGCATTGAAGAGGAGCTTACTCACACATCTCTTGGCTCCGACTATCCACAGTCCAGCAGCTTGTAAGGCTCCTTCAGTAAACAGTCGACCCTAGTGTTTAGTTTGGTTATGGTAGTGTTGAATGAGTAAGTAGGCAATATGATGGTGACCAGGGATCACTAAAGGATGTTTCTCTAAGAACTCTAACTTGCCTTCTTTTAAACGACCTCCTACTCTCAACATGCCATTTTCATCAAGAATTGGATCAAGTTTCTTTAAATCACTGTCTTTAGGAACAGGTTTCTAGTTGAGAATACAATCGATCTCTTTGGCAAAGACTTCTCTCTGTACAACAGATATTAACCAATTTTTAGATAGTTCTAGGTCAGTTGCTGAGTAGACTTTCCTACAGTGGTGCCAACCTCTGCAATTGTCATGAGTTGATGGTTGTTTTTTGTAGGACTGAGCTATGTGGATTAAGCAAGTGATAGCTCTAACTAGTGACCTCCAGGTGGAGAACCTGCTGAAACAGTGGGTTTTAAGCTGGTTAAGAGAAGTTGTTGTGACTGCGGTAGAAACCTGAGGGTGAATTTCCTGATCTTTATCTGCATCTTTTAGATCAAATGTGGAGAGGTCCTTAGCATTACAGTCTAGATTGCGTAGAAACGTGGGACCTGTGAACCACAAAATACTTTCAAGACGGCTGGCCACTACAGATCTGGTAGCTAGGTATGCAGGATTACAGTCTGTAGGCACAAAATGCCATTGCTTCGGGGCAGGTGGATCTCCTTATCCTCAACACTCTGTTATTGACATAGATGTAGAAACGCCTTGTTTCATTATAGATGTAACCCAGAACTACTTTACTGTCTGTGTAGAACTCAATTTTTTGAATATCTAGGTTTGTCTCTGTTGTAATTAGTTCAGCTAGCTCTGTAGCCAATACTGCAGCACAAAGTTCCAGCCTGGGTATGGTGTGTTCGGGAAGTGGTGCAAGTTTTGCTTTCCCCATTACAAACCCTATGTGGAACTGTCCTCTAGTGTCTATGGTTTTCAGGTAAACTACAGCAGCAATTGCTTTAACAGAGGCATCCGAAAACACACAAAGTCTTTGCATCTGAATGTCAGCAGATGACAGAGGAGCATATGGTCATGGAATTTTAAGGTTGGATAGAGCTTAGTGAGTCCTTCCACTCTAGCCATAGGTTCTTCTTGTCAGTGGGGAGAGGGTGGTCCCAATCTAGCGACTCACAGGTTAAGTCTCTCAGTAGTGCTTTACCCTGGATGGTGACAGGTGCTACAAAACCTATGGGATCATACAGGCTGTTTATGGTAGACAGGACACCTCTACAGGTAAAGGGTTTTTCTTCTGTGTTTACTTAGAAAGTAAACATGTCAGATCTTAAGTCCCAAAGCAAACCAAGACTGCTTTGCATGGGAAGTGAGTCTGAGCCTAGATGTAAGTCCTCAAACTCGTTAGAACGATCTTGGACAGGAAAGGCTTATAAAATCTCTCTACTGTTGGAAGCTATCTTGTGGAGTCTTAAGTTGGAACAAGCAAGCATTGCCTGGGTTCTTTTGAGTAGACTGATTGCGGCTTCATTTGTGGGTAGTGATTTTTAAGCAATCGTCTACATAGAAATCCTTGTCCACAAACTGACATCTGACCCATACTCTGACTCTCCCTCTCTAGCAGAGTGTGTGAGGCCATATATAGCAACTGCAGGGGAAGGACTGTTGCCAAATATGTGTACCCTTATACGGTATTCTGTGATGTCTCCAGAGGGGTTGCTGTCCCTGAACCAGAGAAACCTCAGAAAGTTATGGTGTTCTTCTTTAACAGGAAAGCAATAGAACATTTGTTGTATGTCTGCCATGAATGCGACTGAATCTTTGCGAGAGCGAAGAAGTACTCCTAATAGTCTGTTGTTAAGGTCAGGGCCAGAGAGAAGGACATCATTTAGAGAGACATCCTCATGTTTGGCGCTGGAATTGAACACCACTCTAATCTGCCCTGGCTTCTTAGGGTGATAGACCCCCAATATAGGTAAGTACCAGCATTCCTCTGAGTCTTTGAGGTTTGGGGCTATCTCAGCATGACCATTCTGGAATATTTTCTCCATGAAGGAAAATAAATGTTCTTTCATCTCTGGTTTCCTTTGAAGATTGTGTCACTTCAAAGACATGCTGGTAGGTAATTGGCTTCTGTCCAAAATTGGCCCTAGTATATGAATGGGGACCTTGGATTGAGGGTAGGGACTGATGTGAGTGTGCGATGTTCAGGGTTAGGGACAAGGGTCAGGGTTGTAGACCCACACTCACTCAGGTTGAACTGGATGGACTGGTGTCTTTATTCAACCTTACTAACTATGTAACTATGTGTCTTAGGGAAGTGAGACATTTATATGCTAGTTCTCTGTTGTTAGGCAAACGTTGTCTTTGTGGTCTAAAGGGAAGAGGTGCAACCCAGCTATTAGTCCCATCTTTCTCCATACTCCTTTCCATAACTTCTAGGAAGAGCCTATCCTCAATAGACATTGCTACCTGGTTATCTTCCTTTGTTCTCTGGAACACTGTTGTTGTCATAGGTATTGCTGTCACAGAGGGGACTTAGGAAGGGACGAGGTACAGGGTTGTTGTGTGGTAGCTCCTTTATGAGGATGTGATTTTGACAGGGTTTGAAAAGAGAAGGACGACCATTCTTGAGGGTACTAATGAGCAGGTTATTAACAGATGCAGGTTTGTGTGCACCTCCCAGGCAAACATCACCTATAATGACCCACCCGAGATCCAATTTTTGGGCATATGGGGCATTTTTAGGACCGTTGATCAGTTTTCTTACTCTGTGGACTTGCAAGATATCTCTACCTAGGAGTAAGATTATCTGAGCCTGATCATCTAGTTCTGGTATGAGATGTGCTATGTGGCTCAAGTGAGTCTGGTGAGCTGCTGCGTCTGGTGTGGGAATCTCTGAACTGTTGTCTGGCATCTGGTTGCACTCTATTATGGCCGGTAAGGGTAGGCATGTCTTACCATCCATAGATTAAATTTGTAGGCCATCAGCTCTTCTCCCCGCCATTTCCAATGTACCTGCACAAGTCCTAAGGGAGTAAGGACTGCTGGGGCCTTCAAGGTTTAGAATGTCAAAAAATATAGATCTAGCTAGTAACTTGTTATTCTGATCATCCAAGATGACGTAGAGCTTGACTGCTTTGTCCCTGCGTCCTTTTGGGTAAACTCTCACAAGACAGATTTTAGTGCAGGACCTGCCACCTGTACTCCCTTTGCAAACTTCACTGCACTGTGAAGATATTGCTATTGTGTTTGTACTAGAGTCTTTAGTCTCCCCGCCTTGCTCCTTGTCCCTATGAACAGGTGGGAAAGTTCTTGCAGTAGGCCTTGGGTGTAGAGCTGTGTTGTGCTCTGTGCTGCCACATTCTGTACATTTGACGCTGACCTTACAGTCCTTGGCGAAATGTGTGGACGAAGAGCAGCACTTGTAACAGATGTTGTTCTCTTTGAGGAAAGCTTTACGATCCTTGATGGTCTTTGCCCTGAAGGCTCTGCATTCCGGAAGAGGATGTGGCATCTTATGTAGAGGACAGAACTTAGCAGGGTCGCTGTCTTGATCTTCTGGCTGAGACTCTGCAAATCTGTGGGAAGAAATGTTAGTTTTGTGCACTGCTACTGGAGCTCTGAGTTGTTTAGGGCCAGAAGAAGTGGTATAAGACACTGGAAAAATGAAGCTGGGGTCATCTTTCATTCCGGCTTGTCTGTCTACAAAGTCCACAAACTCACTAAAGGGTGGAAAAGGCACATTGTGTTCTCGTTTGTAGTTACAGCCATGAGTAATCCATCTTTCGTGTAACTCATAAGCCATGTACACACGATCAGACTTTATGGCATACTTGGTCCAGCGATCTTTTAGACAAACTTTGTACGCTAGGTGCACCGGAATTAAAAACGGACGGACTTGGACACACACGATCACTCCAAAAGTCTGATGGTTTTGAATGCGGTGACGTACAGTACGTACGATGGGACTAGAAAAAGGAAGTTCAAGCCCCACTATGCCACCCTTTGGGCTCCTTCTGCTAATCTCGTGTTAGTAGAAGTTTGGTTAGAGACGATTCGTGCTTTTTACACTTCAGCTTATTTCGATCATTTTCTGCGGTTCAGTTTATACTTGTGAGGTTTGTATCTGCTTTTCAGTGCGTGTTGGTCAGTTCGTAACCTGCCTAGCAGGCCATTCTGGTCCGCTCGTTCCTGATTTTCAGGTAGCTCTTCATAGGCCTTGCTGTTCTTCAGTGCTTTTGTTCTAAGTTTGTTTGTTTGACTTGTCGACCATTTTGAAGCCATGTTGCGTGGACGTACTCGTTCTCGAGTTCGTGCTGCGTGGGGACTTGGTGTTGGGGTTAATACTTTGACCCGAGTCCAGTCCATGAACAGGGCGAGGAGGAGTTCATGGATGAAGAATTGGTTGCGCCAGTGTGACCAATGCTCGCACATGCCTTTGCTCCGTGAGATCCGTGAGAATAATCCTGAGGATTTCAGAAATTTTCTCCCAGAACGACAGACCCCGTTTTTGAATGTCTGCTGGTTCTGCTGACCCCCTATATCAGCAGGCAGGATACCTGCATGAGGCAGTCCATCACTGCAGAGCAGAGGCTAGTTGCCACTTTACATTACTTGGCGACTGGGAGAAGTCTTCAGGACTTGAAGTTCTCGACAGGCATCTCCCCCCAGGCTCTGGGGAACATAATCCCAGAGACCTGTTCTTCTATTATTCAGGTCCTGCAGAAGGACTATATTAGGGTAAGTTTTATCCTTTAACATTACATGATATGTATTTAATGTTTGCTAATGTATTGTCTAAATGTCCTGGTAACCTAATTACCATGCTTTGAATATGCTGGGAATGTCCCCTTTATCTTCATGCATGCCTGTTTTTGTACCTTAATAATTTTTGGGCCTACATGCATATTTCCCTTCAATAACCTCCCCACCATGCAATCCTGGGTCCATTTATACCTCCAGCCTATAATCCTTTGAACAATGTATATTGTCAGCTTCATTGTACTGTTTTACCCTCCCCCACCCCCTCAAATGTTTGCAACTGTCAGGTGTGTTCCTGGCCCCAATTAGTACCCCTCCCCCACCCCCTCAAATGTTTGCATCTGTCAGGTGTGTTCTTGTCCCCAATTAGTACCCCTCCCCCACATACAAATTGATCAATGGTCCATCAGAGGGGGTGAGTAATCTTAAAAGTGGGCCTTATTTTTTTTTGTTTTTCTAAAAATAACACATATTAATAATGTTCAACTGCTGTTGTTCAAGAATGTTTTTGTGTAATCTGATATCCAAGTTATGTTTAAAAGTACTTATATTTTTTTTCTTGTTTGACTCCACAGTTTACTTCAAACACACAGGAATGGCAGACTGTGGCCTCCCAGTTCGCTGACCGTTGGGACTTTCCCAACTGTGTCGGGGCAATCGCCCCGATCGGTGTTGGGGCAATCGATGGGAAGCATGTCCGCATTGTGCCACCACCTCATTTGAGGTCTTATTCGGGGTCTTATTCTACAACTATAAGGGGTTCCATAGTTTAGTTTTGATGGCGGTGGTCTCGGCACAATTGGAAGTTATGTTCGTGGACGTGGGGAAGAATGGCAGGATATCTGACAGAGGAGTCTTTGCACAGACCGAGCTGTGCCAGCGTCTCCAGACTGGTGGCCTGGGATTGCCACCCGATGACCAGAATGTGGATGGACTCCCCTCAGTTTTCATCGCTGATGAAGCGTTTGCTCTCGGCGAGCACTTGATGAGGCCGTTCCCCCAAAGGACACACACCCCTGAGAGGAGGGTATTTAATTACCAGCTGGCCAGAGCAAGAAGAGTTGTGGAGAATGCCTTTGGGATTCTGGCAAGCCGGTTTCGTTTGTTCCTCTCCGCAATAAATCTAGAAGAATACAAAATCAATTATGTGATCTTTGCTTGCTGCATTCTGCATAATTTCTTGAGACGTCATTCTTTGACACATATATATTGAACTACTCACAGGCCTGAAAAGTGGCCGTATTGGCTTGGCCCCCCAAACCGCCCGTGAAGTGTGTGACAGATATGTCAATTATTTTAATGGTCGGGGGGCCATTGCAATGCAACAAGATCTTTAAGATTTTTTGAAAAAAAATAAAAAAATTTTGGCAGCAATCTCGTTTTGATTCTTGTTTGCATTTAGTTTTGTCTGTCTCCTAGCGCACTTATAGTGGCAAGTGCATTTCCCTTTAGTTAATAAAGCCCTTTTTCACTGTAACCACACAAAAAAAAAACTGTTATAGATAAATAATAAGCCATACACATTGTAGTAGTAAAAACATTTTACTGTGTGCACATTGAAAGGTGCATTTTGTTTGAATTTTTTTTTTTTTTGTTAACAATATTTTTTTTACATTTTTTAGTTTAGGCATATTTGTAGAAAATATACATTGTTTACAAAATTTGGCTTCACAACAGAGTTTTAAAAACCATAAGAACAAAAAATAACAGAAACTTACAAAGTTAAACATGTTAATAACGGTGCTGGTGATGTCACCCATGTCAAATAAAAAAATTGCAGATGCTCACAATTTCTCGTGAAAAAATGTTCAAGTCAACATGTGCTATCTCCCATCATGGGGGAGCAATGGACGTGTTTTGTGTGTGCAATCCCTTTGTTCCTCTCACAAACTAACATTATTCTGATGAAGGGGTTGCAAACACAAAACAAGTACATTGATATCCCCTGATGGAAGATAGCACATGATGACACACGGTGGGCATCTGCAAAAGTTTAACATTATAGTGTTTAGCAAGTTAAAACATTTTAGAAAAATAAAACTTGACAATGAAATGAAGAACATGATTGATGTTTTTAAGGAAAAAAGTTATTAGATTCTGCCCAAAACATCAACCATGTTCTTCATTTCCTGTTGCATGCTGTCCAGCCGATTTCTCATGCTGTCAATTTGGTCACGCATTGGCCGCTTGGCCTTCCACAACCAGAACATCACCTAAAATTTGTGGATAAAAAATTATGGTAAAATATGCACGCCTAAATAGATGAATTTAAGCTGGGGTGTCAGTCACTCACTTGGTGGGGTGGAAATATTGCACACTTCCTCCACCTCTCCTTCCTCCAGCTCATCGGGTGGGCGTGGTCTTGGGCTGGGGCTTGGGTAATGTCAGCTTCAGGCTGGTGACTTGGGGGGGTCCTGGGATCCTTGGACTGTTGTCTGAGTCTTTTCTCCCCTATGATAATTAAACAAAAGGTATAGTTAAAACACAGTGATATTTCAGTCTTGAAAAAGGAATATGAAACGTTCGTTAGAAGTTGTGGACAATTGTTATTTTTTGGCACCAAAAATTTTGAAGACAGGATTAAAATTCACTATGCCCAAAAATGCCAAACAATACACATTTTCATGCAAGTTTCACAGATGCAGAGACCTCAAGTATCCCCTGGAGCCCCTATGTGTATTACCCCCCAAAATTTTCTTGGGTGTCACATAGTACACTAGTGCTCATGAGTCCAGATGTGGAAACAGCTGCTGTGTCCTGTCCTTACATTACACAGAATCATTATTGAAGAAGCATTATATTTTCAAACACATCTACACAACATCACCACATTTTTGGAATACGACAAATTATCAAGACCTAAATGTATGTCCAAACCCTGTACCATCGTATTTGGCGAAAAAAAACGTCATTTTCTTAATATCATATGTTTTTTCAAAAGAACGGTCTTTACGAACAATGCTGTATAAACGAAAAGCATATGGATCAGCATGCAAGTTAAGTATCTCATTCAGAACACACAACAAGTACTTATTTTTTTTAAGCAGCTTCTTTATTCGCCAATATTGTTCAGGCTCCCTACTTTTGAAAGCAGACCACCGCTTCCTCAATTGTTCTTTAGCCCGTTTAGTGCCAAATTTTTGTTCAAGAGCGGTGACAACTGAGGACATTATTTTGTCCTTCCGCATATTGGGTCGGGTGTACGGTCCTTTTTTGCCATCGTAGTCCTCCCTTCTCAATATGGACACCATCTCCACCATCTCTTCAAAGGCCATGTCGGTGGCCTTATATCTCCTCTTGGATCTGGATGGTTGTGGCTCCGGGCTTTCCACCGCGCTACTTGCAGATAATCTCTCCACCATCTTTCTCTATATCCTGCCACTGCGCAACGAAGAGTGAAGGGGTGGGTACAAATCGTACTAAAGAACGTCAGGGGCAGGCGACGCAGGCGTAGCATGACACATGCGCAGTGTATATAAAGCTATTAAGCTGTCATACGTATGTCCGAGCGGAAGTAGCAAGCATCAGAAACGAAGTTAAGATTAAACGTGGGTGTGTGTTTGGTGTGTGTCTGTGTGTACCCTAGATTGAGCCAAATATAATACTGGGAGTTTGGACTGACATTACAGTTTTTATCTTGTGTCTTGTCTTTCAGCAAAAATTAATCCTTTTAAGGAGGAAGAATTTTTGACACGTTTTCTTGATTTGTATCAAGAAAACAGAAACCTGTGGGAGGTCAAGCACCCATTGTATTTTAATAGAGATGTAAGGAAGGCAACACTGGGCACACTTTTGGAATTTGTGAAGACTCGAGTCCCCCAGGCAGACCTTAAGTTTGTGACCAAGAAAACAACTTCAGTGTAGTGCTCAATTTAAAAAAAGGGGGGGAACAAAATGTGTATGATAAAACAAATGAATCAGAGTCCAAATGCTGACAATAATGTCTATAAAGACAATGTATAGTCCTCTGAACCGAATAATGAGCCCGTGATGCAAATCCTCTATGAAGAAAGCCTTAAGTTTGTGGACAATAAAATTGGTATCTTGTGCAACATATACAGGTGGGAACACAAGAAGATCCAGGAGTCGTGCAGATCCGGAGCAGCAGCAGACCAGGTTTATGTCCCCAAGCTGTGGTACTACCAAAAAATGTGATTTCTGGATGACCAGACAGAAGCAAGGCAATCACTTTCGAGCCTTCCCTCCGGCCTTCCCTGCACCCTTCCCTCCACCTCCACCCTTCCCTCCACCCCAGCTGAGGAGTCCCAAGAAGAACTGGGCCCTTTCATCCTTGATGAAGTGGATGCGCCCAGCTTCAGCCAGGTATACTTTTTCGGTGAATTTGGGATTGTGTAAATATTAATGATTTAAACATAAAATTTTTTGAAGTGCTTCACCAAAAATGACTTCATCATTGTCATTGTGATATGTCTACATTATTAATATGTAGACATATCACTAGACAGTAGTGGCCAAAAATATACTTCAAATATTGGTGAGCAGCTAGAATAATGGTGGGGTCAAAAAGACAGCCTTTACTATTTGTTTAGAATTATATTTGCAAGTCATGAGCTGAAAATTGTGTGTGATTGCGTAAGCAAAAATTACAACTACCGGTATGTCCCTTTTTTTGACCCAGGATGAGCTCAGCCAGGAGGAGTCCATGCCCAGAGGTATAGAGGAGGAGGCCTTGCCCAGTGGGAGAGAGGAGGAGGCCGTGGCTGGGCCCAGTAGAAGCCTCATGGAGTGTCAGGTGCCTCCCCTCCGCATTACCACCAAAAGGCCCAGAAAGATAACAGAGAAGGAATCACTAGCCCTCATTCACGAAGCCAGTCAAATCCTCAGCACACCACCCAATGTGGAAGAGGCGTATGGAACCTATATGGCCACCAGATTGCTGGAACTAGAAAAAGGGGCAATGCCTCCTCTGTGAAGGTCTGATTTTTCAAGCGTATCAGAAGGGCTTGAGAGGGGAGCTTACTGCAAAAACATATATAGCAGATGAAGCCACTCCTCCTGCTACTCCTCCTCCTCCTGCCCCAAGTACACCACCAGAGGCACAGCCTCCAAGGAAGGCTGCAGCGAAGCATGGAGGGAAGGCTGCAGGGCAGCGTGCAGGGAAGGCTCCATGTAAGAGTTGAAAGTGATTGTCTGGCTTCTGTCTGGTCGGACTTCTGACTGTGCTCCCTGGTCGCAAGATACCAATTTTATTGTCCTCTAACTTGATGTGTGTCCTGGTGTTGATACCCTTTGAAAAAGTGACGTGGCAGTCATGCAACGCGTTAGAGAAGAGAGAGGCGGATCGTTCGGCTGCAGCTTGTCTTTCCGATCACGGCCGGGATCGGTGAGCTGAGAGCAGCCTAAGTGTTTTCTGTGTTACCTAGTTTTTTATGTAAGTGGGCTTATGTTTTAATAAAACCTTGAAATTAATTGCTACACTATGGAGCCCTTTCCTTTCTTTTGAGCTGAACCTGAAAGCAGGACTCTGGAGACCCCTGATATCAAGGAGATCGGGAAGCCGTTGGTTCATCTGATACTTGCTTATTAGGCTGTGTTTGTTCAGCCAGGAGGTGAGAGGCTGGGGGAACCGCTACCCTTACACACTATTTATCTATCACTGGTTACTTTTGGAAGAACTATTTTTGGCACGTTTTCTCAATTATATCTGTCACAATGGAGATCTAATTTTTTATGGGACTCTTTTGAGACTGTTTTGTATAAATATTTTGATTTCTTTGTCACAGTATCATTTATTCACACTCTGTGTCATCACTTATGTTGCAATTCATGTTGTGTTTTTTTTCACTTGATACACTTAGTGATTTATTAGTTGTTTCCTTTTTTTTTTTGTTTCAAATGATTTTTATTAAAGCATTAGGAAATAAACAAATATGTTAAACATGACAGTTAGGTACATTTTGATATATCTAATGTCTTAACAGGTATAATATAATATTGAGTACAACAATGGCAGAAAACTTTTCTAGAGGGGCTCGATAATCAATTGTTGTATACAGATAAAATTTGTAGATATAGTGATCATAGATGAGGTATAGAAAGATACAGCAGGCAATAAGAAAGAAAAGTATCATATAATTACCAATTCTATAAGTCTAAAATGTCTTAATGCTTCTTTCTAAGATTGCAATGTGATTAGTGAGATTATAGAGTAACCCATGAAATAAATAAAAGGGAAAATCCCTTAACAATATAAGGACCGAGGTGTGACTAATCTCAACCCCTGCACCCCTATCGGGAACAAAGTGTGCAGGGTGAGATAGTGGAAAGTGTTTGTAGTGATTTCTCATTAGTGGTGGTCCGCATTGGTGGTAGGTATGGAGTACAAGTCTCCTGATGTGTGTGGTGTTTTAAAGTATATGAAAAATAAGCTAATTTATGGATTGGTGAGAAAGGTAATTAAGGTATAAGGTAGACAGGTAGGTACGGGGTTAGTAGGTATTTAGGTAGACACTTCAACTCTAATTCCTGGTGATAGATTAGTTAGAGTTATCAGGGGTTATAGAAGAGGATCTGGAATGAGGGTCAGACATCAATGTCTTAAATTCTTGGGAATCTCGGAAATGAAACCAACATGCCCAAGTGGAACGAAATTTGGTAGGATTCTCTTTGGCCTGGTGAATTAAGTCTTCCATTTCTGCAATTTTCCCAACTCTTTTCAGCCAATCAGAAATTGTGGGAGGATGAGTGTTTTTCCACCGCACTGGGATACGTTATTTAGCGGCGTTTACGAGGTGGAGCATTAACAATTTTCTGTATACAGATTGTGGTAGAGATGTGTGGTGTAGCAGGTATTGGGCTGGTGTGAAGTTTAGAGTATAGGTTGTAATGCGAGTTATCAGTTCATATATTTTTTCCCAGAATGGTTTTATGTGGGCACATTCCCACCATATATGGAGAAGAGTGCCCAATTCTGAGTCACATCTCCAGCATATTTAGGATATGGCAGGATGAAATGAGTGAAGGCGTGCAGGAGTGTGGTACCATCTGGAGTATACTTTATAGTTGTTTTCTTGTGCCGTGACATTTATGGAGCCTTTGTGTATGTGTTCATGTATCCTCTCCCAGTCCTCTGTGGTGAGGTTTAAATTAAGCTCTTTTTCCCATTTCTGATTGGTTGACATCAATGTTTGGTCTATTGTTCCAAACAGTAAGGCGTATGTTGTCGAGATTAGATGATGATTGAGGACTAGTAGAGGAGCATAAGGCTTTAATAGGATTTAGGTCTCTGCACCATTGAGAGATAGGGTTGATGCTAACAAGAAAATGTCTGATTTGAAGAAATGTGAAAAATGGGATGCTGTGATCTGGGAATTTACAGGTTAGATCCGGGAATTTGATGATTGAGCCTTTGTGAAAAAGGTGACAGGCTTTTAGGGAGAGACCTGTTTTTGCTAGGATCACATTATTTTCCAGGAGGCCTGGGGGAAAGTCAGGATTACCAGTCAGGGGGGTCATTGGGCTTGGTGAAGGTGTAAATTTGAGATATCGACAGACTTTGTGGAAGTTTTCCAAAGTGGCTCCAACCAGTGGATGTGTAATGAGCATCTTTGGGATCTTTGGGTCTTTTTGTTGATCCATGGAGTATGAGACAGAGGGATTTGGCTGTTGGAATCTTCCAGGGAAATCCAATCTTTCGATTGTGTGTGAATATGCCAATCAATCATTCTGGAGATTTGGCATGCCTCATGATATTTTTGGATGTCTGGAAGGCCTAGACCACCTTTGAGTTTGGGGAGTGTCATTCTATCCCATCCTATTCTGGGAGATTTGTGTGCCCATAGAAAGTGTCTGCATAGTTTTTTATACGATCTAAAAAATGCTGGGGGTATTTTAATTGGGACTGTCTGAAAAATGTATAAAATGGAGGGCAGTATATTCATTTTTAGTATGGCAATTTTACCAAACCAGGAGAACTGCCCTGACGACCACCTGGTGAGGTCTGTTTTAATGTTTTGGAGCAACGGAGAATAGTTTCTTTCATATAGCTCATTTAATTTAGAGGGAATTTGAATGCCTAGGTATGTTAGGGCATGTGGTTCTCAGCTAAAAGGGAAGTTGGCTTGGCATTGGGATACTAACAATGGTGGAAGGGTGATGTTGAGGGCTTTTGATTTTGTGAAATTTATTTTCAGATTAGATAGTTTCTGAAAGAGTTTAAAATCTTTGAGGAGATTAGGTATTGTGATTAAAGGATTGGAGAGAAAAAGAAGAATATCGTCAGCATACGCTGCAATTTTGAAATTTTTGTGTCTAATATCAACACCCATTATATTGGGGTTATTCTTAAGTTTATGCAGTAAAGGTTCTAAGGTGAGTACAAAGAGGAGGGGGGAGAGGGGGCATCCTTGTCTAGTACCGTTAGAGACGAAGAAGGCGTTCAACAGGCGACCATTGACCCTTATTCTGGCAGTGGGAGAGGTGTATAATGTTAAGATCATTTGGATGAAGTGAGCCGGAAAACCCATTGCTTTTAATACTGCTATTATGTAGTCCCATGCCACTCTGTCGAACGCCTTCTCTGCGTCAAGGGATAAAAAGAAACCTTGCATGGGTGACTTGGAGAGCCAGTGATGTATATTGATAGCTTTGATAGTATTATCTCTAGCTTCCCTGCCGGGGATAAAGCCTACTTGATCTAATGAAATCAATTTGGGCAGATAAGGAAGCATTCGGTTGGCGAGAATTTTAGCGTACAATTTAATATCAACGTTTAGAAGTGATATAGGTCTGTAATTAGATACTAATGTATCATCTTTTCCTGATTTGGGTATGAGAGTAATGTGGGCTTGAAGAAGGTCTTTATTAGCTTGTGTAGGAGAAGATAGAGCATTAAAAGTCTTGATGAGATGGGGAGTAAGTATATCTTGAAAGGTTTTATAGTAACCTACAGTTAGACCATCAGGGCCAGGGCTCTTACCCGTTTTAAGTTGTTTTAGAACTGTTGAGACTTCGTCTGTGCTAATAGGGCAAGTTAGACTAATGGAGTCTTCTGGAGAGATAGTGTATGGACAGTGATGTGCTAAAAATTCTTTAATGAGTTCTTGTCTGTCTAAGATGTCTCCCTGAATTTTGGAAGATGGTAAATTATAAAGATCTGAAAAATATTTCACAAATTGGGTGGCTATGTCATCAGGCGAGGCGAAAGCGGTGCTGGATGAGTCTCTAATCTTGTGTATAGTATGCAAAGCTTTCTTGGATTGCAATGCTCTTGCTATTAATTTACCTGATTTGTTCCCCATCTCGTAGAACAACTTTTGAGTAAGGTTGTATTTGCGTTTCAAAGATTTGTCTAGAATTTCTAGAAGTTCCTCTCTGGTTGTGATTAATTCTGTAAGTGTTTTAGAGGCGAACAATAGTTTATGAGCTTGTTCTAAGTCATGAATTTTTGCTAGTAATGCCATTATGTGCTTCTTTATGGATCTGTTCCTATGTGCGGTCAAAGACATAATTTCACCTCTGATAACACATTTATGTGCTGCCCAAATGTTGGATTGTTTCATGTCAGTGGTATCATTTTCCGTGAAGTATTGCATGAGGCGTGTATTCATTTTTTGAGTGATGTCTAGATCAGTCAGGATGGAGTTATCTAAGCGCCAAATCATATTTTTGGATCTGGTTTCTGGTATGTCTAGTGAAATAGAGACAGGTTTATGATCGGAAAGTATCATTGGGTCAATGGAGGCTTTAGAAAGAAGTGGTAAGTCTGTTTGAGAGATAAAGAAGTGATCTATTCTGGTGTATTTATTATGGGGTGTAGAATAGAACGTGAAATCTCTTTCGTTCAAGTTTAGTATACGCCAAGCGTCATGTAACGTCAGGTCTCAAAGCAATTTTTTTATGGCTTTTAGGGCTCTGTATGGCATGGATGATGTCCCTGTGGAGGAGTCTTGAGTAGGAGATAGAGCTACATTAAAATCACCCCCAACAATGAGGACTCCAGAGCAAAATTCAGTTAGCAACTGGAGAGTATCACGGAAGAAAGGGACTTGCTTTGTGTTTGGAGCGTAAAGGTTTGCCATAGTGAAGGGTTTGTTATGTAGCGTCCCTTTGAGGAATAGATATCTACCTTTTTTATTGATACCCCTTTTGTTTTAGAGTCCTCATTGGTAGCATGGTATGCCGTAGGAAAATGGTGATTTGAAAGATTAGGGATGTTTTCTGAGCGAAAGTGAGTTTCCTGGATGAATGCTATCTGGACTTTATTTTGTCGGAGGGTGAGAAGCAGTTTGGACCTTTTCTCGGGTATATTGAGTCCTCGCATATTTAGTGAGCAGAATTTCACTTGTGAGAATTAAAATGATCTTGTGATCCCCTGATTGGAGTGTCTACCTTGGATGGGATAGGAGGGGTATTCATTTTAAGGTTTGGGTGTTGAAGTGGTGAATAGGTGAAGGTGAAGGAAATGACTCAAAAGGTGTCTGTGCTTGTGTTTTAGCAAAGTGGGGGGAGGGGGGGGCGAGGTATTATTTGACTATCCTCCTCTGATATGAGAGGAGTATGTATTACAGTGCGTTTTCGGTGAGATGTGACCTGAACAAGGTCAAGTCTGTATCACTGCACTGTGCGGGGGTTGGGAAGAACCTAGCGTAGAAGATAGAGTAAAAACTGAAATAAACCGGAATTAATCTGAGTGAGCCTGCCTGTACCAGCCAGTGATTCAAATAGGAGAGTGGAGCAGTGCAATAAGTGAGAGTAGCAATTTATTAGAGGGGATAAACGGTATGCAAAGCCGAAAAGAGTATATGCAAGTGATCTAGTATGTATCAGTAAGAGAGTGTACAGGTTAAGCATCGTAAGTGTGCTTATAAGAGAAAGTGAGTCTGGTATGCCGCTATAATCGTAGCATGGAATGTAGAGAGGTGATACTTATTATGTGTGAGAGCAATCTTATAAATATTAGCTTCAATATGGTGACAATCATACAATTTTAAGTAAGTCCAGACAACCTAAAATCTTCTGTAGAAAACTATTGCATTAAAACCTAACATATAACAAAACAGAGAAGTAATCATAAAATGTACATTAAAACAATGCAAATGATAGTACACGATGTAAAGTGCCTGAATTCTTCAAGTTTTCGGGACCATATTAGAACCATCAGGGGAAAGATGAACCAAGACAATATTAAACTGAAATTTCATTCCGCCATGTCATAATTTGATTCTTCGTGAGTAAGTGGTATGTATTATAAAGCGCTTTCGCACATCGTTGTCTAAACTGTTATAATAAAGGATTGTGGGGTAATGGAGGTTAGGAAACCTGAAAGAACCAATGTATATTCCTATAGCGTAATGACTTTACAATATAATCGGGAGTTTGTGAGGAGATGTGCTTTACCAAAATGCAGATAGAAAAGAAAATCGATCACGAGGTAATTGACGGTGTAACAAGAACGCGGTGGGTCTCCGCCTATATAGGAACCGGCTGGTATGGAAGTTTGGAGTAACTTCAGATTTAAGCATGTGGCAAACATCTTTTGGGACTAATAGGTGGCCTGAGAACTATAGGACGTTGTATGTCTGTCTCTGCTATATATTGAGGGAGGAGTGGGATGCATTAATAGAGCATTGGGGATAAGCAGGAGATGAGCTGGGTTTAAAATATGTTCAGCCTTTTTCATGTAAGAAGGCTGAGTTTTATAGCTCTGGAATATTGTGTAATGTGAGGCTATAGGGCTGTAATGTATTTTCCGAAAGGTTGAGAGGAATGTACACTAGCATTGGGTAGGAATTTTAAGACAAGTATGTGTAATTTTTCAGGTAGAAAAGGACGACAGCAGAATGATTATTAAATGACAGTTAGGAATTACTGGTTTAAGTATGGCGCTGCGTATAACAGTAATTGAAGGTCTATCTGTTAATAGAAGAGGGCTAAGATCAGCTAATGTCATATATTAAAGAAAATATTTGGATCACCTGGAAGAATATACCCCTATCTGCATGTATGCAAGTATATCTCGCCTTACCTAAACCTTTGCAAACACTTGTATTGAGGACCACCAAAGGTAAAAAGAAAAAGCCATTGATTAAGGTATTGAAAGGGTAGCATGTATTAGCAGGGAAGTTCCAAAGTCAGACAATTGAGGTTGGATCGTATTTGTTCCTATAGTAGAAGATTACTCCAATGTCTATATGTACGGGCAGAGTTTCCTCGTAAGAGCCTGTGTGAAAGGCAGGTCCTCAGGAGCACATCTTAACAGATGAAGGCAGTCAGTAGGCTCTTGGTTAGCTATGTGGAAGATTGTGGAGGAGAGAGCCGAATCCAAAATGTCTGAGTGAGTAGGGATATACAGTTCTTGCTGGGGAAAAAGCTCATTCCTCTTTCAAAGCGTCGCGGGTGGTACAGACAAAACTATTTAAACAAGAATAACGAAAGTTAACTTAAGAGTACTTAACGTAAAAGATGCTGAAGACAGCCGTAACAGGGCTGTACAAGAACTCGTTAGGAATGATAGTGAGGATGTCCATTAGAATTCCCTCCTAGCTCTCCGAGACCGAGGCAAATCAGATGGACTAGAGCCGCTGTGTGTGTTATGGCGCGGATTGCGTCTTCTGTTGCTGGAGGGAGATCTCCGTCCACGGATCCGTGAGTCTTGTGCCTCCATCGGCTCTTCTTGCTGTATTTGTCTCCTTGAGGTCTGATAACGAAATTCTGCATACCAATTAGGTACGTCTACCAAAGGAATGCCCAGAGCGTCACAAAATGATTGTAGATCCTCTGGAACTCTTAGGAGGGCCGTACGTCCCAAGTGAGTAGCCGAGAGGCTAAAGGGGAACTTCCACCTATATTGTATTCCTCTAGTGCGTAGGATATCAAGTAGTGGTTTGAGATCCCGGCGGTGTTGCAATGTAATACTGGACAGGTCTTGAAAGATCTGTATAGTATGTCCTTCATGAAGCAATTGTTGGCGGCTTCTAGCTTGCCTAAGTATGTCTTCTTTGAGCTTAAAATCTACTATGCAACATATTATATCACGGGGGATCTGTGTCCCTGCCTTTGGGGCGAAGAGCCCTATGTATTCTCTCCATATTGATCGGTGTCAGAGGTGGTCTATTCAATAGATCATTGAACAGGCCAGTTACCGCTGGGGAAATGTGATCTGTAGTCACCGTTTCAGGCAAACCTCTAATCCTGAGGTTGTGGCGGCATCCTCTGTTGTCGAGGTCTTCGACATGATGCTGGATTTCTCTTCGTTGTAAAGTGTGGGTGTCAATTTTCCTGGTGGTTTTGCGTAGTACTTGATCATGTTTTGTGGTCACTTGTTCTACCTCACGAACCCTGTCAGAAAAATAGTGAATGTCAATGCGTAGATCCGCAATGGCCGCTGACAGGGTATCTTTAATATCAGCTGCTATTGTCCGCAGATCATGAATATTGAGGTAAGGTTGAGCGGGAGCAGGATCGTCGGAATTCTCTGTAATTGCCGGTTCTGAAGCTGGAGGTAGAAGCAAGGGACTAAGCTGTGATGCCTCTGAGATCTGAGGAGAACTGTGGCGGGAAGGCGCCATATTGCTTCTCTGAGATCGGAACATGCAGAAGATGTTCCAGAGGCTGTCCCCATTGTCGGGTGCTGGTGATGCTGCTATTAATCTCTGGTTTTAAGGTGAGGATGCTGGTGACAGGCAGGAGCTCATCAGTTAAGCGGCCATCTTCCTGCTTGGCCAAACCACGCCCCACTTGTTTTTCGTGATTTATTAGTTTCCTTTTTTTTTGGATGCCACACTGGTTGCATTATTCGTATTCACTTTCATTTATATTGCTAGTTTAATTATCATTCATTCATTTTTTGGATTAGTGGATTTCTATTATCTTAATGTATGCTGCACTGTGTTACACTGATTACACTTATTGTTTCACTAGTTATTTCCTTGTTTAAATATTTTTACTAATTCTTTGATTGTTGCACTGATTATCATATTTGCAGTCACTTCGTTTTTTAGGAAAATGCTTTATTTTGGATCTATTTATTTGAGTGGTGGTTTTTGAAGATCCTCCTAGGCTGTATGGTCTGTGGATATAACAATAATATTTTTTTCAGTGGACCTTTTATTGTTATGTATTCATGTACATGTTATGGGCTATTAAGAAACAGCTACTGATTATTCACATTCTGTGTAATTACATAGGATTTGCTCCTGTTTTAGATATTTCATCCTTTGATGCAATACTGGCTTTCTGTGACCTTTGATTGCACAATGTAGTGGAAGATCAAGTATTTAGACATTATCAATACCTGGAGATCTGGTTTTGTTGCCTCTTGGTATGACTGATGGTTATACATATGTATTTACCTTTATGAGTAAGCGCCGCATATCCTTTCTTATTGGTCAAATCTTCAGCACACCACCCAATGCGGAAGAGGCGTATGGAACCTATATGGCCACCAGATTGCTGGAACTAGAAAAGGGGCAACGCCTCCTCTGTGAAGGTCTGATTTTTCAGGTGTATCAGAAGGGCTTCAGAGGGGAGCTTACTGCAAAAACATATATAGCAGATGAAGCCACTCCTCCTGCTACTCCTCCTCCTGCCCTTGCTCCTCCTGCACATTTGGTTTGTCAGTAGGCAGGTACAGGTCAAAAAGACTATATGTGGGTTATTTACAAAAGGCTAAATCATTTTACAATTCAAGTGCAAAGTGCTATTGCAAAGTGCACTTGATAAATTGCACTGCAAGTGCACTTGTTGGAAGTGCAGTCGCTGTAAATCTGAGGGCAAGCTCTGAAATGAGGGGAATCTGTGCTGATTTTTTTTTTCCATAAAGATTTTATTCAAAATTTGCAAGATAAACAACTGTATCACGTTTAAGTTTACATGTATTTGTACAGATGAAAATAAGTACAAACAAAACGGAATCATTACAAAGAGAAAAAAAAAAAAGGGGGAAACAATGGGGTACATATATCAAAATATGAGGCAATCAAATTTGAAATTGCTTAGAAGCCTCCTCCAGGTTTATCAAGGCGCTCTTTCCATTAGTTAGTGCATACATAGCGTCTGAGGGCAAAGGGTCGTACTCTCAACATTCACCTCCCCCCTCTTCTGCCCCCTGCGAAATACAGGGGGCAGGAGAGCCTATTAAACCAGTGCTTGTCAACCAACATTACCGGGCAGGAACCCCATCAGTCCGCTCGGGTCCTGGAGGGTGTATGTAGTACCGAGCTCCCTCATTAGACTAAGTGTCTGTTTCCAGAGGGAAACCAATGATTTACCCACGTTTCCAAACAGTCAGGGGGTAGAGAGAAGCTATAAACTTAAAGTCAGGGGATTAGAGTTAAGAAAAGAGAGAGGAAAAGGGGGAAGACACAGACACGGGGAAGATCTTAGGAATGCTCCGCTCCTCGCCCACCCGCCGTGGACCACCCAAGGTTCGGCGTACACTTCACCCAATATTTTTATTGGGTGTAATGACGGTACTTGTCTGTGGTCGTGAAGTGGGACCAGCAAGCCCATATAATTGAAAATTTGTGCATTCTGTCTTGAGATATGTGGATCAGTTCCTCCATATCCCTGATCATAGATATTCTTGAGAACCATTCTCTGATTGTCGGTATGCTCGTGGAGCGCCAGTGTTTAGGAATGCATAATCTTGCTGTGTTAACCATGTGCATGGCTAGGGACTTGTAGTATGTTTTCCTGGAAAGTGAGGCGTGGGGTAGGAGGAATTGAGCTGGAGTATAGTCAAGGGAAAATGTGGTGACCTGAGAAATGAGGTCATGGACCTGTTTCCAAAACGGTTGAAGTTTTTCACATGTCCACCATACGTGGAGCATAGTGCCCACCTCCCGCTCACAACGCCAGCAGGTGTCAGGAATATCGGCCGAAAACTTGTGGAGCTGGGAGGGGGTCCTATACCACCTAGTGACAATCTTGTAGCCATTTTCCTGGATGGCTACATTCAATGAGCTCTTATGAGCATATTCATGGATTGTGGTCCAGTCCTCATTTGTCAAATGTGCTTGCACGATGTCTGCGACGGGGCTGGGGAGTGATCAAGGTCTTCTGAAAGAAGCGAATAGATGAGCGAGATTAGATGTCGTTGTTGGGTTTTGTGTTGGCAAAGGGTCTCGAACGGGGTTAGGGGTCGCGACCAGCACGCCTGGTGTGCTTGGGTTTCTAAGAAGTGCCTAATTTGTCTATAGGTCCAGAACAAGAAAGTGGACGACACTGACATTGTTTTGAGTTTCTCTAATGTGATGGGTTTGTTATCGCTATAGAACTGCTGTGCCAGAACCTCTTCAAAAGGCCATTCCTTGCACAGGAAGGAGTTAAGCTCCCCAGGTGGGAATGCCGGGTTCCCTCTTAATGTTGTCAGGGGGCCTGGGGTAGTAGTGAGATTCGCGGTCCGACCCGTCTTCTTAAATGCTCTGAGGGAAGGGTGGATAAGTGGGTGTGTAGATAGGATCTGTGGCCAGATGCTTGGATCCAGCCAGGGTAGTAAATGCAAGGGATGGGTTGAAAAGGCTTTCTCTAGGAAGACCCACGCTTTCTCACTAGCATGGATGTTCCAATCTGCGATCCTGGTAAGGTGGCAGGCTAAATAGTATTTATGTAGATCTGGCAAACCTACTGTATACCTCCTCTCTGTTTGGCCAGTGTCAGACGTGTGAATTTGATACGGGGGGAGCGTCTTTCCAGATAAAAGCAGAACACGCTTTTCTATAGGAAGAGAAAAAGCCAGCTGGTAGGAGGATCGGGACCGCTTGCATCATGTATAGCAATCGGGGTAGGATCATCATTTTGAGCAACGCTGCTCACCCGAACCACGACACATTTAAAGTTGCCCACTCTTTTAGGAGTTTTTGGGCTCTAAGAAGAGCCGCGTGGTGGTTCAAAGGATAAAGTTCGGACATTTTCGTGGGGATCTTGATTCCCAAGTAGGTAATTGCCCTCTTCTCCCAGTGAAATGGGAATGCCTCCCGGCAGTGGTCAACTTCTTGAGTTGTCAAAGTCACATTAAGGGCATGGGATTTTGCGTAATTTATTTTAAGGTTTGAAATTTTTCCAAACTCGGATAAATCTCTAAGCAGGTTCGGAAGGGACGTTCTGGGAGCTCTCAGGGAAAGTAGAATGTCGTCGGCGAACGCTGCTACTTTAAATTCCCTTTTATTCACCGATACACCCTGGATGTCTGAGTTTAGTCTAAGTTTATTAAGAAAAGGTTCCAGGGTTAGTATATAGATTAGAGGGGAAAGCAGACACCCCTGGCGTGTGCCATTATTGATGGAGAAGGCGCTCGACAGGTAGCAGTTGGTCCTCACCGCCGCTGTGGGGTTCGAGTATAGGGCCATGATATATACGCAAGCATACGGCTTCCCAGACCAATGGCTAGGAGAGTTTCTTGCATATAATCCGAGGCCACCCTGTGGAACGCCTTCTCGGAGTCCAGTGACAGAAAGAAGCCTTGTGATTTAGTTGAAACAAGCCAATGGTGTAGGTTAAGGGTACGAATCGTGTTGTCCCTGGCTTCTCTTCCAGGGACGAACCCCACCTGGTCTGGGGAGATGAGTTCTGGGATGAGGGGCATCAATCGATTAGCTAGGACCTTTGCATACATTTTTATATCTACATTTAGTAGGGAAATTGGTCTATAATTTGTCACTAATGATGGGTCTTTGTCTTCTTTGGGAATTACGGTAATATGCGCTCTAAGCATCTCATTCGGTCGGGAGTGCGGATCTGAAAAACTATTGAGGGTCATCAAAAGTCTGGGGAATAAACTGTCTGAAAAGGATTTATAATATTGAAGTGGAAAGCCATCGGGGCCTGGGCTTTTCCCAGCTTTCATTTGTTTGACAGCTATTTCTATTTCTGTGATGGATATTTCACTTTCAAGGGCTAAAGCTTGTTGAGATCTCATGGGAGAGGGGCTGAAGGAGGAAAGAAAGTCCTTAATTAGATTTGCTCGTATTTCGGGTGTGGTTTGGGAGATGTGTTCGGTCTTTAAGTTATAAAGTTTGGAGTAGTAACTCTCAAATTCTTTGGCAATGTCCTCATTCTTGACCAGGAGATCTCCCCTGTTTTTGCGCAAGGAGTGAATCTTGGAGGAAGATTTAGAGGTTTGAACTGAGCGGGCCAACAGACGGCCGCACTTGTTGCCATGCTCATAAAAGATCCTCTGGCCAAGAATGTAACGTCTTTTCGTACGTCTATCCAGTTCCTCCAAAAGGAGAGACCGGGAACGTGCTAGGTCCTGAAGTGTAGATTGGGCTTGAGTCTGTTTGTGAGTTGTTTCCAGCGTTTTGATGGATTGGATAAGGGAGTTGATGGTCTCTTGCTGCAATTTTTTAAGTTTCGATGCTAAGGCCAGGAATTCACCCCGGATTACACACTTATGAGCCTCCCATAAAGAGATTGGAGATACCTCTGGACTTGTGTTTTCCTGGAAATACTGACGGATGCGCGTGTGAATGTGTTCTATTGTAGGGATTTCTTTAATTAGAGATAAGTTTAGACGCCAGATTTTCGACTTTGTTTCTACTTCTGGGAAGGTGAGAGTTACCGTGATCGGGTGGTGGTCTGATAAGAACATAGGTTCTATTGTTGCTTCCTTTAGATACGATAAATCTGCCTGTGAGAGGAAGAAGTAGTCTATCCTTGAGTACTTTTGATGTGGGGCCGAGTAGAATGTATAATCCTTTACCGAAGGTGACATAGTGCGCCAAGTGTCATGTAGAGTCAGGTGTTGTAAGTTTAGCTTGATCCTTCTCAGTGCTTTGTATGTTAAGTTGGAGGCTCCCGTGGAAGAGTCTAGCAGGGGGTTTAATGGTATGTTGAAGTCCCCCCCCATTAGGACCAATCCCTTCTGGAAATCTCTGCTGATTTTATCATACAATCATGTGCAAGAGAATTTTTTTTTTTTATTTTGGGGTTCATGTGCCCCTCGGATCCACAGCGAATACACTTCCAAATGCTCTTTCAGGGCAATTCCAAGTACAATTTGCACTTGTAGTGAAAAATGATTTTGCCTTTTTAAAATAACCCCCCTATGTCTAATTAACAAGGGACACCAACCTCATTAAGGTTCATTAAAACAATAAAAATTATTAAGGTTATTGTGGTAACTTGAAACTCAAAATCCAAAAACAAAAAAAATAAAAAAAAAACATTTTGCATAATTTAGCACACATTGTAAAATCTATATTGTTGAAATCTGTAAAAAATAAAGATGAGTCCAAAAAAAATTTGCTACTTTATAGTTCTGAAGATCTGGCTTTTAAAAAATATCATATTAGTCATGCCATGAGGATAAATCATGAAGAAAGTAGTTTGTGAGAACTCTGTGTGAATATAAGCAGCAAAACAACTTCCTTCTCACAATATAAAGAAAAAAAGAATGCGAAGTATTAAAAGATCATCGAAGAGGAATGTGCTAGCTTCAATACGAAGGCTAGTTTTACCAGACCGAGCGCTTCTGTCTTGTACTTGCTTCAGAGCATGCGTCAGTTTGGGTCCGTCGGACTAGCACACAGACGAATGGTTTGTACGCTAGAAAGCAGAGTCCGTTGGAAAGATTTGAAACATGTTTCAAATCTAAGTCCGTCAAACTTTTTAGAAAACAAAGTCCGCTGGAGCCCACACACGATCGAACTATCCGACGAAATCCGGTACACCGGACCAAGTATGCCGTAAAGTCCGATCGTGTGTACGCGGCAATAAGGAAGTTTTTGTGCTAAGAAGTTAATACCTCTAGCAGAGTCAAGATAAGAAAGGCCAGGTAAGTCTCCTTCTGCTTTAGCAACTTGTAACTCCATACACAGGTCACTGAATTCTCTGAGTCTTTGGTAACCTCTGCTAGGTATTTTTGGGAAGTCTTCTATCCTTTTAAACAGTGTACTTTCTATAGCTTCGGGTGAGCCATAACATCTATCCAGTCTGTTCCAGATGTTTGTAAGGCCTATCTCAGGGTGGTTTATATTAATGTCTCTGATCCTTTTGGCATGTTCAGCAGAATCATTGCCAAGCCACTTAACGAGGAGTTCTATCTGTTCTCTGCAGGATAGATCTAGACCTTGAATGACACTCTGGAAAGCAAATCGCCATGCCCTGTAGTGTTGAGGGCGATCACTAAATTTGACAAGTCCTTGGGTAACTAACTCTCTTTTGGCCAGGAACTTGGCAATGTCTACAGTAGCCTGATTGGCATTGGGGTAGGCTGCTGGTGTATTGTGGTGCTGTGTAAAGGCATATCTGGTAAAAGTCTCTTCTTTAGGCGTGCTGGGTTCAAACTTGCTTAAGGTTGGCAGTTCATACCCACTCGTTGCATACACCTTTGGAGTGAAGACTGGTGTTTAATGCTTGTATGAAGGCTGGGTACCTTGTGGAGTAGAAGGTTTGGTTGAGACTGGAAAGTCTGGAACTCTGTCAGATTTTTCTTGCTTGTAGCGCTGTGGTCTCAGGTCGTCTTGTTGCTGCTTTATTTGATGTGACTCACTGAGGTCATATTTAATTTCTTGTTGTGGGATGCTGCTTGGGTCCCAGTTCTGGTAGACATAATCTGACGTGCTTTGCAAAGAATCTTGTTGGTCCTCTTCTAGACCCGCTATGCTGCTGCCTAGTCTTGGCTCATCGTAGACGGCTGCTTCTAAAGCTTCTGCTCCTGCAATGGCGGCGGCAGCGTCTCTTTCTACTGCCAGCTTCTCCATGTTAGCTTCTAAGATAGCTTGCTGCAATTTCAGAGATGCTTCCTGCTGGGCTAGCTGTTCTTCCAGGCATATTCTTTCCCTCTCTCTCTCTCTTGTTCCATGTGTACTCTTTCCTTCTCTCTCTCTTGTTCCTGTCTCACCTTTTCTGCATCAAGGCGGGCCTTTTCTTTTTTCATCTGCAACTCTTGGTCTGCGGATGCGGCCCTGGCTTTCGCTGCTTCGGCTTTTGAATGGGCAATAGCTGCTGCATTTGCGACAGATGACTTAGATGAGCTTGCTCATGAACGTGTTTTGTAAGATGTCCCACTGTGAGACATGACTCCGGGGAAGAAGCTGTTTTGCTGTATAGAGACCATTCTAGTGTTGTTGCTGCTTGACAGAGTGCGTCCCTGTGTAGTGTGGCTGCTTGCTTCGCCTGCCGCAGGCCTGTATCTTTAAGGCTTCTGACTGTATGGGTACTGCGTAGCCCCAGGCTGTACAGACTTCTGAAGTCGGCTTATCTTCCCTTCTGAGGTCAGCTTCAAAATTTCACTGTTCTGTCTCAAGGAGCAGAAAGCTAAACCTCCTCATCCCAATAACTGTAGATACCATATTTCTTTGATCTCAGTTTTATTAGAACAAGCCAGGTGAAACTACAGAATAACAGAAATAGACTTCAATAAGTACAATATTGCATAAAATACAGCATACATTGCATAAACAACGACATACAGTACAAGATGAGATAATAAAAACTTACTTTTTAAGTTCTCTAAGGGGTGATGGCGATAGATAGAGAAATACATGACTTGCTTCTTGTAATGTGTTGAAAAGAATGGTGAATGGTTGACTTCCTGTCTACCCAGAATTCCCTGCTTGCTGACAACTTCCTATTTACACATACAACAATTAACAGAACTGCAACAATACCAAAAAGGAAAGCTAGATGGAGCCTGCACACCACATATGATTGTCTTAAGTAAATTACACATTTTGCATATAAATTTAACAACACAGGTACAAATAACCAGTATAAAACATCAGGAAGACATCTGGTGGACAGAACACCATGAAGGAGAAATCTTCCAAAGGTAACACTAGTTCTGGTGATTGTGGTGACACACATGATGGCAAATAAAAAAAAAAATTAAAAAACTGACATGGGTTATAGCCCTCTTTTATTTATCCAAATGAAATTAACAAGGTTTTGCCTTAATTTCTACTTTAAATATTTTTGACTTTCTCCCACATTACCAATCTACACGCTTTTTCTCTCTCAAAGTAATGGAGTTAATGGGTCAGATTAACAGCCAAAAAAGCTACCTATTTAAAACCGAGGTCAGCAATGGCTGCCTCTATCATTCTATTAAGACTTACTTTAATATTTGTAAATCTGTGAGATTCTCATTTATTCAGCACATAGTATAGCTAGTAGTAGCTAGTCACATTTATTTGGACTTATAGCAGAACTCCACTCAGTTCCACCACCTCTGGCTCAGGCCCTCTGCTCACCACTAAGGATGCGCTCCGGCATGTTTGTATGCTGCACGTGCCGATCCTGCCAGGAAGTCGGCACGGCGCATCACTAATCACAGGCAGTGAGACATTTTCCCGATGTGCGGCTGCAGAGATCAGGAAATGTCTCACTGCCTGTGATTAGTGCAGTGCCGTGCCGACTTCTTGGTGGGCTTTGCACGTGGGCTGTGTGAACATGCCCAAGCCCATCCTGACTCACCACTATCACTTGAAATCACAGAAGTCTGGCTTCTGTGTTTACAAGTGACAGCTTGTCTCCCAATGACTCCCACAGATCTGATTTCTTGCGTGGCTCCCACTGAGTGCAGGATGGGGACAAGGGAGATGCAGGTGCCTTGGGTGCAGTGCAGATCCTGACATCCCCACTGAATGATCTCCCTGCAAGTGAGAGAGACAGAGCCACCTACAATGTGCATGGAGGTACTAGAGCTGGCTGGATGTTTCAGCCTAAGATGGAAGATGGTGGAGCTTTTAAGCAGGAAGGTAGAAGATCAGGGCAGTGGTGGTGGTGGTGGGGGGGTTACATGCAGAGGTAAGACAGAGAAAATAAATCACCGCTCAGGAGAACTTGCTTTCAGGTGTGTGTTAGTGAATCCTTCAGAGGAGAGGAGTCCCAGGTGCTGGCTAAATGCAAATTGAAGCAGGGTTTGAAACAGGAAAATCTGGATGCCGCACACCGGATAAAGTTGAAAACATCTTCTTTATTGTAAAACTTGGATCATAAAAAACAGGACAATCAGGCGGGTGGTACAGACACAGCTGACGCGTTTCGCGCTCTAGTTCGAGCGCTTACTCATAGCTGCTACTCATATGAGTAAGCGCTCGAACTAGAGCGCGAAACGCGTCAGCTGTGTCTGTACCACCCGCCTGATTGTCCTGTTTTTTATGATCCAAGTTTTACAATAAAGAAGATGTTTTCAACTTTATCCGGTGTGCGGCATCCAGATTTTCCTGTTTCAAACCCTACATGCAGAGGTAAGCAGCTGTGGAAGAAGGCTGAACTCTGCAATCTGTGAACACCTGTACATAAGGCACCCCTGGTATTTAATGTCCCTTTAAGACCCTTCCACTGTTTGACATAAAATGTGACCACACCCACTATTTTATGCAGTTTGGAGGGTGTTTGTTTGTGGGGGAGGGTGGTTTTGGGGGTCATGGTTGAGTTCCTGCACCTATTTTCTGAGAAAAAAAGCCCTGGTTATACTTCCCTGCTCTGTGTAATGGTGTGTTATACTTCCCTGCTCTGTGTAATGGTATGTTATACTTCCCTTCTCTGTGTAATGGTTTGTTATACTTCCCTGCTCTGTGTAATGGTGTGTTATACTTCCCTGCTCTGTGTAATGGTTTGTTATACTTCCCTGCTCTGTGTAATGGTGTGTTATACTTCCCTGCTCTGTGTAATGGTGTGTTATACGTCCCTGCTCTGTGTAATGGTTTGTTATACTTCCCTGCTCTGTATAATGGTTTTGCAGAGAGCAGCCCAGATCATCCTCTTCCCCCACTGCCACTTGCTAAGAGGGCACTCTAGCATGCTTGCTCGTGCAACCCACACAGAAAAAACCCATGGCAACACCCACCAAACATGTGTCACTCACACAATGCCACATAGGCCGAGTTCGCATCTGCATGTTTCTAAATGCATGGCAACCCACACAGAAAACACACGCTTTGTTGTGCCTTTTTTTAAATGCGTGGCAATGCATGTCCCGCTTCCTATTTAGGCTGTGTTCTCATCTGTTTGTTTCTGAATGCATGACAACCCAAAAGAAAATGCACGCTTTGCCGTGTGTTTCAAAAATGCGTGGCAATGCGCATCACATTTGCGTTTCCATTCATGCGCATCTGCCTGTTTCCAAACGCAGGGCAACCTGCAATAAAAAAATGCATGCTTTGCCATGTGTTTTGAAAATGAGCAGCAATGTATGTCATGCTTGCTTTACCATTTAGGCTGCATTCTCATTTACGCATTTCTAAATGTAACCAGCACAGAAAACATGCACTTTGTTGTACGTTTCAAAAACACATAGCAACACATGCATGGAAACCCCCACAAAAACACACACTTTGCCACACATTTTGAAAACACACGGCAATGCACATCACACTTATATTGCCATTTGTTTGCATCTGTGCACTAACATTGTAAATCGCTGCACAAACTGTTGGCGCTATATAAATCCTGTATAATAATCTGTGCATTTCCGAATGCAGGCAACTCACAAGAAAACGCACGCTTTGGTGAGCGCTTTGAAAACAGAGAATGAGAATGTGTGGTTCGCTTGCATTACCACCTGTTTGCATCTGTGTATTTATGAACACTCAGCAACCTGCAATAAAAAAAAGCCTGCTTTTTCATGCATATCAAAAACGCACAGCAACCAGCGAAGAAAATATGTGCTTTGTCATGCGTTTCAAAACCAAATGGCATTGCGCATCGCGCAAACACCCAGCACGCTTGCAGTAATTTTCTTTCGCATCTGCGCATTTCTTTTTTTTTTGCATTTGCAAGGTTTTTTCATGTTTTTCAATGCATTGCAACCCACAAGAAAATGCACACCATGCCATGCTTTTCCTAAACACACAGCAATGCTCATCGTGCTTGCGTTACCATTTGTTTGCATCTGCGCGTTTCCAAATGCACAGCAAGCCACAAGGAAATGTATGCTCTTCTGTGCATTTCCAAACGAGTGGCAACCCGCACAGAAAACTTGTGCTTTGCTGTACATTTCAAAAACACGTGGCAATGCACGTCTTGCTCGGGTTTTCATTCATTCACATCTGCGAGTTTCCAAATACAGGGCAATTTGCAAGAAAAAGAATAAATTTTCTGTGTGATAGTGATAGTCGTGCTAGAAATCACGTGACTTTCATGTGGTGCTGTGTGTACCAGGGCTATCTACTCATCCCTCTCAGCAGCAGTAAACCTAGCTTTTGCAGCAGGCTGTGTATATTATATGGAGGGCTTTCCTGTTTTTTGAATAATGCTGTGATCTGTGAGGAGGAACTTGGGAGGTTTGTACTCTTCCTGTACATGTGACTGGGTGGGACTGAATGTTAATTAGAATGTATTCATTTCCACCCACCATCAGAGCTGTAAAGGAAGTTACATAATTTGCAGACTACAAGAGTGGTGTGTTCTAGGCTAGAGATGAAGCAGGAAATGTCTGAAAGGCCTTCAGTCTACATTCAGACTACACAGCCTGTCACATGGTACAAAGCCACAACTAAACCAGAATATCAGAGGATCTGCAGACAACAGAGCAACATGGCACAGAGGTATGATCTATGCTGTGACTGATCATTCCATTCACTTCTAGTGAAAAGAAAGTTGGAGTTTAGCTTTAAATGGGTTGTAAAGCTTCATGTTTTTTCACCTTAATGCATCCTATGCACTAAGGTGAAAAAACATCTTACGATCACTGGCCCCCCAGCCCCCCCATTTTACGTACCTGAGCCCTGGAAAGTCCTGCGTCACAAACGCACTCTTCCTTTGCTCGGTCTTCTCGGGTCTTTATTGGATAGATTGATAGCAGCACAGCCATTGGCTCATGCTGCTGTCAATCAAGTCCAATGATGCAAGAGCCGGGGGGCAGGGCAGAGTCCTGTAGTCAGGGGCCATGGACGCAGAATATAGGACTCGGGAGCGTGTCTGCAAGGTAACCCCCTTGGGAGAGCGCTTCCCAGAGGGGGTTATCAGAAGCGGGAAGGAGCTGAGACAGCCGCCGAGGGACCCCAGAAGACGAGGATTGGGGCCACTCAAAACGAGCTGCACAGTGGAGGGAAGTATGACATGTTAGTTATTTAAAAAAAAAAAATATTCAAACCTTGAGTGTCACTTTAAGACATAAGAAGCTGCTTATCCCCCCTCTCCCGAGGGGGGGTAACTTTGCAGGTGCGCTCCCGAGTACTGCATTCGGCGTCCATAGCCGCTGAGTGCAGGACTTGGCCCCGCCCCCCCAGTGTCCGCGTCATTGGATTTGATTGACAGCAGCATGAGCCAATGGCTGTGCTGCTATCAATCTATCCAATGAAGAGCCAAGAACCCCGGGCAAAGATCCAGTGCGTTTGCGACACAGGTTTTTCCAGGGCTCAGGTAAGAAAATTGAGGGGCTGGGGGGGGGCGGTAATCATCAGATGTTTTTTCATCTTAATGCATAGGATGCATTAAGGTGAAAAAACAGGAACCTTTACAACTTTACAACCCCTTAAACATCTCCACCCTGGTGGACATGAACATTCAAAGAACATCATGTTCTTTATTAATCAACATTTCCCTTGACAATATCATGGTAATCAGAGTAACTGTGTATCTTTAGATGCTAGGGTATGTTTCAGACACTTCTAAGAACTGAAAAAAGCTGATGGAAGAAGAAGAAAAACATGTTCAAGAGTACAGGACAAGTCAAGTTAAATGTGAATAGCTAGGGATGAGCTGAACACCCCCCAGTTCGGTTCACAGCAGAACATGCGAACAGGCAAAAAATTTGTACGAACACCATTAAAGTCTATGGGACACGAACATGAAAAATCAAAAGTGCTCATTTTAAAGGCTTATATGCAAGTTATTGCCATAAAAAGTGTATTGGGGCCTGGGTTCTGCCACAGGAGACATGTATCAATGCAAAAAAGTTTTAAAAAGGGACATTTTTTCAGGAGAAGTGATTTTAATAATGCTTAAAGTGAAACAATAAAAATGAAATATTGCTTTAAATATCGTGCCTGAAGGGTCTCCTCAGTCTGCCTGTAAAGTAGCGCATCTTTTCCTGCCTTTGGCCAATCATGGCTCTCACAGCAGAGCATGCTGTGATTGGCCAAAGCAGGCAGGCCAGCTGCATGCTTTGGCCAATCAGCAGCCATTAATGTACTGCTATCTTGCAGTGCATTGAGATCACGCAGTGCACTATGGGGCGTTCCACGGGCGCTCAAATTTACCACGAATGCCCCAATTCGGCGAATAGGCGAATACCCGATGTTCGACTCAAACATCGGCTTATCCCTATTACTAGCTTAAAGATTTGCATGCACTGCAACTTGGTTAGAGCTGATGCTGTAAGTGCTTAGCCACTAGCCTACCGCCCACCGTCATATGACGGCCGGACGGTAAGCCTATTGTTCTGAGTGGGCGTCATATGACGTCCTCGCCCTCCCGAGCCACTAGGGGGCGCGCGCGCGCGCCCGCTGCGTCACTCGGGACCCGGTGCGCGTGCCCGGCGGCCGCGATGTCCGCCGGGCACCCGCGATTGCCGGGTAACAGAGCAGGAGCGTGGATCTGTGAATGTAAACACAGATCCACGTCCTGTCAGAGAGGAGAGGAGACCAATGGCGTGTCCCTTGTACATAGGGACAGCGATCGGTCACCTCCCCCAGTCAGTCCCCTCCCCCCACAGTTAGAATCACCTCCTTAGGTCATACATTAACCCCTCGAGCGCCCCCTAGTGTTAACCCCTTCCCTGCCAGTCACATTTACACAGTAATCAATGCAATTTTATAGCATTGATCGCTGTATAAATGTGAATGGTCCCAAAAATGTGTCAAAAGTGTCCGATGTGTCCGCCGCAATATCGCAGTCACAATAAAAATTGCAGATCGCCGCCATTACTAGTAAAAAATAAATAAATAATAAAAATGCTATAAATCTATCCCGTATTTTGTAGACGCTATAACTTTTGCGCAAACCAATCAATATACGCTTATCGCAATTTTTTTTTACCAAAAATATGTAGAAGAATACATATCGGCCTAAACTGAGGAAAAAATTTGTTAAAAAAAAAAAAAAAATGGATATTTATTATAGCAAAAAGTAAAAAATATTGTGTTTTTTCAAAATTGTCCCTCTTCTTTTGTTTATAGCGCAATAAATAAAAACCGCAGAGGTGATCGAAATACCACCAAAAGAAGGCTCTATTTGTGGGGAAAAAAATGCAAAAAATTTAATTAAGGTGCAGTGTAACATGACCGCGCAATTGTCATTCAAAGTGCGACAGCGCTGAAAACTGAAAAATGGCTTGGACAGGAAGGGGGTGTAAGTGCCCTGTATTGAGGTGGTTAAGGAACTGTTCAAAGCTTTTAAAATGCTTGGTAAATGCTTGCTAAAGCTGATGCTGCTTAGACTAACAAGCACAATTATAGACAAAATGATAAGTATGAGTGGGGACCCTAGAAATGACCAATTATAACTGTTTTTAACTAAACAGGTTCTAGCAATGTAATTATGATCCTGGACACATTCTGTTGAGTCAAGGACCTTGAACAAGGATGCAAGATGTATCTTACTTACTTTTTAGTAATTTACAATAGTATACTGCGTTATAGACCTACAGATTAAACAGCTGCAAACACCACAATTTGACAAATATCATGCATGTTTATAGAAAGTTTGAAAGTGCTACGCTATACATGTACATTAATATACAGTGACTTATTCAGAAAGTGACACATATTGATCAGACATATGGTGTATCATATAATCCTATCTAGATTGGACCATTCACTTATGTATATAAATTATAGTCCATACGTGACATCAAAAAGAAAAATGTTCATAAATATAATAAGCCCAAAGTATATCAAACTTCCATATTGATTGAAGAAAGCCTTTATATTCCGAAGATCACCACGGTGTGTAAGCCGTCACCAGTATATAGGTTAGTGTGGACTCAAATGTTATTATCATAGCATCAAATGGGCATCAGGAGACTAAGCTCTCACAGTCTTTAAAACTGTGGGCATCAGACTCAGACGGGCATCAGGAGACTAAGTTCTCACAGATTTTGATTCCAATAATTTTTATTGTTTTGAAGGTATCAAACAATATCAAACAGTATAAATTGTAGACAATACAGAATGTACACAATATATATTGTAAACAGTACAATTCGTATACAGTTTAGTGTATTTAGATATTCTGCTACATCGTCGTTTCGCCTAATACATCTTAACTATTGTTGATTATCGTTAATATGCTAGTATAAACTTCATACTAAATAGCTATTTCGAGAATAAGCTAGTAAAAGGACTAGTGTTCCATCTATATACGATTAGGTTGTACTAGTAGTAACAATGTTAAAGTAACATAAATAATAATTAAATAAAATATAAACAGAAAATATGCAGCTTTGTTTTCTTCATATGAGTTGAGTTTTAGATAATCAGAACGAAGATAAGTTTACCTTTGGTGGTTCTTAGCGTACCATTTTAACCAGCTGGACCATTTGGATTGTGACTTCAAATATTGACCCTGGGTTGCTGCAAACATACATTCGTAAGTAGCGTGTGTGTTGGTCAGCTCAATAATTTCGCTGAAGGTGGGAGGTTTGGTATCCTTCCAATGTCTGAGGATTGTTAACCTAGTGCTAAGTAGTATATGTATTATTATAGTTCTAGTAGCTACTGGTATATTTTCCATGCCTAATGAAAGGACAGCCAGGTCTGCTTTCGGGGTAACTGTAATTCCTGCTATTGTTAAGATTAGTATAAATACTTTTTGCCATAATGTATGTATACCTGGGCATTCCCAAATAATATGATGTAGTGTTCCTACTTGTCCGCAGTTCCTCCAGCATAGAGGCGAGGTTTGTTGAGCAAATTTAGAAATTCGGTATGGCGTTAGATACCAACTTAGTGTTATTTTATGAGTTGTCTCCCACAGGTTAACGCATTTAGTGGCTGCAAATGTGTTGCGTAGGGCTTTTTGCCATTGTTCTTCAGTATAGGAAGCACCCAATTTGTGTTCCCATGCTATGATGTTGTCAGTTTTGGTGAACAACTGTTTGTTGTTGAGCGAGTTATAAAATAAGGATATGCCTTTTATGTTGGTGTTGGGGTTTGTAAGGTATAGGAATACTCTCCATGGTACTTCAATGGAAGTGTTGTGGTATTTTTGAAGAAGATGCGATATCTGAATGTAGCTATAATATTCGTGGTCCTCCAAACCGTACTCGGCTTGTAGGGATCCAAATGTTTTGAGTATTGGACCGTTCATAAGGTCCTCTAGTGTTCGTATGCCTCTGGATGTCCAATGTGCTATATGTAGATTTGGTATAACCAGAATTAGGCTGGATGTAGTAATCGGAATTCTTTTGGTTGTTTGATTTGTGAATTTTAATGATATGTATGTCTTCCAAGCTAGCAATGTAGCAACCATTGTAGGAGATAAGTGTGTTTGAGTGTATGTCTGGATGTCGGATGACAGCAATAGGTCAGCCAGGTTTGACCTAGGGACCTGTGCCGTCTCCAGCTCCAACCATCTGTGGATCAGAGATTGGGATAGCCAATATTTGGTTTGTGAAAGTATTGCTGCTATATAGTAGTCTTTTAGTATGACGTGTCCTATTCCTCCAGCTTCCCTAGATCTAGTAAGTTTCATGAATCTACACCTAGCCTTCTTGCCCTGCCAGAGAAATCTATTAATCTGGGATTGTGCATTTGAAAAGAAGGAATTAGGTACAGGGACTGGGAGCGTTCTAAATAGATAGAGCAGCTGTGGTAGAACCATCATTTTAAACGCTGCCAATCTTCCTGTCCACGATAGTTCAACTTTGGCAAGATCTGAAAGCTTCTTTTGTAGAGCTTCCAAGAATGAGGTGTAGTTAGCAGCTACTAGGCTGTCCAGTGTTGCTGTTAGGGTTATACCCAGGTATTTTATCCCTTTATTTTCCCAGGAGTATGGGAATCTTGAGCTAAGTTTAGCTTGTATACCAGGATCGATGCCTATCCCCATTATGTATGATTTGCTCTCATTCACTTTGTAGTAAGATATTTTATTGAACATTTCTAATGTATTGTGTACCAAAGCCAGGGAAGTTTCCACATTGGTCAAGATCATAATTATGTCGTCCGCGAATAAGCTGATCTTATGAGTGGACTTAGCCATGCAGAAACCTTTGATGTCAGGATGGGAGCGGATATATATAGCCAGAGGTTCCATAAGTAAATTAAAAATTAATGGGGACAGGGGACAACCCTGTCTAGTTCCGTTTGATATACTAAAAGGTTTAGATAGTACTCCCGATGTAAATACTTGGGCCGTAGGTTTAGAGTACAAGGCCAAGATTGCTGAAAGAATGGTGCCAGAAAAACCGAACCTGCCCAAGACCTGAGTAAGGTATTGCCAGTGTATGCGATCAAAGGCCTTCTCTGCGTCCAGCGCCAACAACAGAGAAGGCGTTTTGTACACCCTAGCTAAATGTATGATATTTGTCAACCTGCGGGTAGCATCGGACGTCTGACGGCCTTTGGTGAACCCGGTTTGGTCAGGGTGTATGAGAAGGGGGAGTATGTTTAGTAATCGGGATGCAATAATTTTGGCATATATTTTCAGGTCAGTATTAAGCAGTGAGATGGGCCTGAAATTTGAGGGGGTATTGGGTTCCTTCCCCGGCTTTGGTAGTGTCACAATTATTGCACTCAACATCTCTGGTGGGAAAGAGGCAGAGGCAGCAGCGGTATTAAAAGTGCGTTCCATATACGGAATTAATAGGTGTTTAAAAGTTTTGTAATAATCCCCAGAGAAGCCGTCTGGGCCTGGTGATTTGTTACTGGGGAGGGAATCTATGGTTTTGTGTAATTCTTCAGTGTTAAATTTTTGATTTAAGGTCTGTATTTGTTCTTCTGTGAGAGAGGGCATGTCTAGGTGTTGAAGGAAAGAATTGATTGCATCAGTGCTAGGTTGTATGGTGTTCGTATCGTCCTTTAAATTGTATAATGTACTGTAATAGTGACTAAAAGCGTCTGCTATGTCTTGAGGGTGATAGAGTTTGTGTTTAGTTATAGGGTGTAATATATAAGGGATCTTTGATTTGTGTCTGAGGCCTTTTAATCTGTACGCTAAGGTTTTACCAGCTTTGTTGCCAGTAGCGTAATATGTCATTTTAAGCTTTTTTGAAGATCTTTCAAATCTCTCTAGTAATAATAATCTTAAGTCATTGCGTAGTTGTGTAAGATGTTGGGACACTATAGGGGAAGTTTTTTGTTTGTTACTGGTTTCAAGCAGAAATATTTTGTCTGTTAGTTCCTTTACCTTTTGTTGCTGCTGCCTCTTGGCTCTCGCCCCCAATTGTATAAAGATACCGCGTATATACGCCTTGTGTGAGTTCCAAAGCATAAATTGGTCCTGCACAGAAGAGTCATTAATGCTAAAAAACTCTTTCAAATGTTGACTTATAGCAAGTTTAGAGTCTAGTTGTTGCATTAAATAGGAATTGGACCTCCACATCTGTGGAACACTGCAAGCTGATTCATCATTTATGGATAGAGTGATGGACGCGTGATCGGACCACGTGATGGAATTGATGGTTGTAGATGTCGTTTGGGCTAAGGTGTTTTGGTCTACAAGAAAAAGGTCAATTCGAGAGTAGACTCTATGTGAAGCGGAAAAAAAAGGTGTAATCCTTTTCGCCGGCATGCATGCATCTCCAGGCATCAAATAGGTCCTGTGTGTGAAGTGTGGTCAGGAGAGACATACCCGGGCGTCTGGTGTTAGAGGAAGAGTCCATACTTGGATCAGGGGTTGTGTTGAAGTCTCCACACAGTATTAATCTTCCTTTTTGGTGGGCCTTGATCTTTCGTAAAAGCTTGTGGAGAAAGCGGATCTGGTGTTGGTTGGGCGCATACACATTAACAATAGTGTATGTGATGGAGTTAAGGTCACAAATCAAGATTAAATACCGACCTCCTGGGTCTTTGATTGTTTCGTGGACCGAAAACGCCACTGTGTCCCGTATGGCTGTGAGGACCCCTTTTGTTTTATTTTGGGCATTGGCAGTAAAGATATATGGGAAGTTCCTGTGAGTGCAAGAAGGGGTAGCTGTTTCGGAGAAGTGCGTTTCCTGCACGCAGATAATGTCAGATTTGTTAGAAAGGGCCTCTTTCCACATTGACATCCTCTTAGCGGGGTGGTTGAGGCCTTTCGTATTAAAAGAGAGGATTTTTATACCCATAATTGAGGGATTTGTGTGTTATCCGGGATTTTGTGATAAGTAATCATTTTTGAGGCAATGTTGCCCTCTAGTGGTATTTTCAGGGATGGCAAGGAATAGGCACTGTATAGTATGACATAGCTTGAAATGTACTCACATTTGGGAGGCTGTGCGATGATGTATTCAAGTTGAAAATATATAGTGGTGAGAGTTCTATCTTCATATTTGTTGTTAGGGTAAAGCATGTCCTTACGGTACTTGTACATGTTCTGGCTGCTGCGGATCCAGACACAACAGAAAAAAAAAGAGAAGAGAAACATAAAAAACAAACATAAACTGAAAGGCAGTGCATTCATCAAACTTGTGTGGGATCAGCATTTTCAAGAGCTGAGCCCAAACCTGAAAACACAAACGTTAAGGTACAGCTTATTGCTGTTCAAGCAAGTGGAGGGAAAAAGTTCAAGCCTTTGAGCTCTTGGACAGATTTCCAGGGATTAGTAGGTTGTAAGTTAACCATCCTGAGTTAACAGTGTGATTTTGCGTTTTTTGTAGTGACCATCTTCCACGCAGGTTCCACTGATCTGGGTGTTTTAGCCGTGGTCGACTCCTGTTCAGGTACAATTTTCCATTCCTCCAAAAGGGAAAGGCCCTTTTCTAGAGAATTCACCACGTGGGTGTGACCATCTTTAGTTATAGTGAGTTTGGTGGGGTATCCCCATCTGTAGGTGATGTGATGGTTTCTCAGTGCTTTAGTGATGGTGTTTAAGTTCTTCCTTTTTTGCAAGGTATACTGAGAAAGATCAGCATAGAACTGTAGATGTTGAAATTGCGCGGGGATTTGATCTTTCTGGCGCATGATCAACATCAGTTGTTCTTTGGCATGATAAAAATGTAGGCGCAGGATCACATCTCTAGGGATGTGTTCTGACAGGTATGACGGTTTTGGTAGGCGGTGGATTCTGTCTATTGTGATCTCCAGATCAGAGAGATCAGGTAGGAGAGATTTAAACAGTGAGGTGGCATAGGATCTTAAGTCAGTTTGCAGGACTGACTCAGGGATCCCCCTGATTTTCAGATTGTTCCTCCTGTTTCTGTCCTCAATGTCTGCGATTTTATCTTTCATCCATTCAGTATCTCCCTCTCTCTCCTCATGGGAGTCCACTAGATCATTAATTGTGACGGCATATTCTCCCATCTTTTGCTCTATGTGCTCAACCCTTGTTTCTACAGCCTGAAGATTGGTGTTAAATTTGTGCATACACTTCATCATATCTGATTGCAGTGAGCTTCTTAGTGATAAAAGCATATCTTTCAGTACTGTGTCTATCACTGGTTGATGCATGGTAGGAAAGGTTTCAATGGAATCAGGGAGTTCACGTGTGTCATCCCCTGAATCAATGCCTGGGCTCGCCGCTCCGAGGGATCCCTCTCCATCCATCCTGAATTTCGCTTTAGCAGGGCTGCCTGATGGCGGGGAGGGAGAGTATGGGTGTGGGCTTTCAGATGGGGGTCTATTTTGCCTGTGGCTGCTCTGTTTAGACAGATGGCCAGCGGGGATATTAGCTGGGGTAGAGGACGACCCGGCGCCATCTTGCCTACCGTCATGTTGTTTCATGCTATAGAAGTCCGTCAGGCGCTGTGGCTTGATTTGCTCTTTTCTTTTCCTGGACATCCTCTCTCCTTTGTCCCAGGGTGAATCGCCAGCTGTGGGGAACAAAAATGGGACCCGATGGTATGTTTTGTGCCGTTGTATCCCTGGATTTTACCGGAGCTCCGGTCTTATGCTGCCATCTAGCTCAAGCGCAGGCCACGCCCCCCGTTCTCACAGATTTTAAAACAGATCCAACATCTGTTCCCACATCAGTCAAGGTAAACTTCTAACTCAATACGTCAATTGTCATAGAAGCAAAAAGAATCTGTACATAGTGTAAAACCATTTATATTGAATTTATTAAAAGAATATTACACTTACATCCAACGGGAAGAAAACAGGCATGTCATCATAAAATCCAATAATCATAGTAATCGAATGCAGTTGTTGGATGAACATCAACTTGATATGTTTTGTCTGATAAGACATCATCTGGAGTATGAATATCCCATCTTTCACTGCGTATATATAGTAGTATCTAATAAAATCATTAATCACTGATTGTCATCTATCTATCTTACTTTTAGTGACTCACTGGGTCTTGGAACCAGGATAAAAATGATATCCCTCAACCCACCACTGTTGGGCTTTTTTTGTTGTCTGTGTACCCGTTAGGGAGATTCACTCCTTTTAATTCTCCTGATGACCAATATCACTGGGAATTAAAATAAGGATACATCCAAAATTTTCAGTTGCCACCAAAAAAGAATAAAAGGTAAATTTTCCCATGGGGTAATGAGGGCACTTGTTTCTGTGACAGCTAAAAGGGAAATACATCATTTAACTTCATGTTAAGTCTTCAGGACAGAGAGTGAAGGTAAATCTGTCTGAGACACAGGTCCCAAAAAAACTGGCAGCAGTTTTCCCCTTCCATGTTCCATGTTCTATTCAAAATTTTAAGATATACTTTAAAAAAAATAGAAATTACTCTTTCACTTCATCTTGATTACACATCCTCTTTGTCAGATATTTACAGGGTTACAGTAATGTGTTGAACAGGGGCGGCCCGTCCATTAAGGGCTTACAGCGCCGCCTCCCCTTTCCTTCGCCGCCACCACCCCCTATTCATGTGTCTGACCCTTTTCAGGATGCCAGGCGCATGAATTACAGCAACGGTTTTTTTTAAGCACCTGATTAGAGCCAGAGGCTCTAACAGGCTTCAAAATAGGGTGGGCTCTGGACGCAGAGCATTGTGCTCAGAGCCCACCCAGGTGTGTTAGAGTAGGGAATGAAAATTCTCTATTCTAACACTGAATCAGGACAATCAGGAAGCGCAGGTGTGAGACTTGTTTCCCGATTGGCAAAAAGGAGAAGCATTCTGATTGGCAGTCAGAGGAGGAGGGAGGAGACAGAAGCCGCTGAGCAGGGGAAGGAGATGGCAGCTCATGATGCCCACGGAGGAGAGCCAGGGAAGCCACCCATGGTTAAGGTAAGTGCACCAACCAACCCGACCTGATCTGACCCAACCGGGGGGGTTAAGTGTTTTACGCCCCGCCAAAAATACCACCAGCCATCACTGGTGTTGAAGCTAACAAGGCAACTGGGTGTGTTGTTTATTTCAAACAGTAATTTCTTCTTAAATACTGTAATATTAACTGTTTAAGGTGAAAAACACAATTACTGAAGTTACTTTATTACCTTTTTCCTAGTGCTGTAAGATGATGATTTATTTTTACATAGATTACAAGCAGCCATTGTCAAAACCTTGGAGTGGAAGTAATTATACTATTTGTAGTCATTATGTATGCTTCTCTAATTAAAATTTTATTTCACCCACTTGTCTCATTGGTGATGCATAGCATGAACACTTGACAGCTCATTCAGCAACCGCAACCACATTAAAAATGTAACACCTAATTTTACAATTACACATGCCACATACAGAGATGAAATAGGATTTCATATCAGTCATTTATGTATAAAATATTCCTTTTGTTTATTTATAAAATTATTATAACACAAAATTTACAGGTATTTTAGAAGTTCTAAAAACAAGCCATTGAATTAAGCTGTAGTTTTAACATACAGTGACATTTTAAATTACACAAAGATGTATGTTTTACAATGATGCAAACTGCTGATGAAATATTTTATTTGCTGCATCTGTTTTACCTCTTTAAATCTAATTTCTTGCAGAGTGGTTATCTTGGTATAGGCTTTCCAATGATTATTATCTCACTGCAGTCAATACAGTCTCCATATTTGATTGTTTTTGCAGTTTCTGTTTTTCATTAACTCAAGCTTTTAACTGCACAATTAATGGTAAAGATAATGAGACAAGTTGGCTCTGTGTTTACTATGCAGCTCTATGCCAGAAATCAATTTCCAGCAGCTTACCCCTATTAAATGTCCATTATTGTATAAAGATGAGTAATTCATTTATTAACTTCATATAATGCATTCTAGCAATGATTTGTCTTTGTCAGTCTAATGACAATGAGTGTCATGTTTAGTCGATGGCTAAAATATTGTGACAAAAAAAGGAATTAGTATATGATATGAACAAAGGCTTATCTAAAAGGAAAATGTGGCACAGTTATGCAGATAGCTCATTTTCTATTAGCTGGCTTAAAGACACATTGACAGACATTTATGAAAACTATTCTACAGTAAAAAAAAAGGTGGAATTGGCATAATGTTTAGAATCCTATAGTTATTTTTTAACCACATCTAAGTTTTCTTTCAAAATATATATAATATTTGTATAATTGCTTGAAAGGGTAATTTCCTTTTATTTAATATATCACATATTCTACAGCCCTACAGACCTTTCACATGGATTATTTTAATAAATGTCAGGCTTAACTAGCGCAACTAGTTCATTTTAGGTGTATAAAGGTGGTCATACACTATACAATCAGATGGCCCAATCTCTGTACAATCAACAAAAGTGAGTACACCCCTAAGTAAAAATGTCCAAATTGGGCCCAATTAGCTATTATCCCTCCCCGGTGTCATGTGACTTGTTAGTGTTACAAGGTCTCAGGTGTGAATGGGGAGCAGGTGTGTTAGATGTGGTGTTATCACTCTCACTCTCTCATACTGGTCACTGGAAGTTCAACATGGCACCTAATGACAAAGAACTCTCTGAGGAATGAAAAAAAGAATTGTTGCTCTTCATAAAGATAGCCTAGGCTATAAGAAGATAGGACCCCATTGTCGCCACTTTGTCACAGCGCTGTATATTTTGGACTTATACGTGAGTGTATTTCCTTACATTTTTTATTAAAAAGTTTTTTATATTCGGATTTACACTATGTGGCCCTTCCTTTCTTATCTCCTTATCTACATCATCACCTAACCCACAAATGTTGGTTTGAGGGACCTATCCACGGAACACCTCATCCCTCCCCTAGGATTCACAGAATCATCTACATTCTTGGGACACCCCACATCTTCCAGGACTTGGGGACCAGTTGGAGGAATCCAGCAAGCTGCGACATCACAGACATCTACAGCCACTTACCACCCAAGCCTTATCCGACCCAATTCGGCGTATGCCCTGTCGGGTCCACCACATCTGGTAAGCCTTTTTTCCTTCCGGTGGGAGTGAGCTGATCTGCCTTTTGGGACATTGGATTCACCTGTGGACAACATGTCTACCTGTGGACTAACCATGGTCACCTTTTAGTCATAACATCCTTATCAGGACTCCCTGCCCAGGGATAGATCTTCTATTTAAGTATTTCTACCCATCCATTGTCATCTATGATATGACTTAGCGCTACACTTTTTTGCTGTTTCTTACCTATATACCTTGTTGGTTGTGTTAGCTGCTTCCCCCTTTTTTTGTTTCCTGTGAGCAGCGCAGAATTATTTTGCATATACTGTATAAGAAGATTGCCAAGACCCTGAAACTGAGCAGCAGGATGGTGACCAAGACCATACAGCGAATTGACAAGACAGGTTTCACACAGAACAGTCCTCGCCATGGTCGACCAAAGGAGTTGAGTGCACATGCTCAGTGTCATATCCAGAGGTTGTCTTTGGGAAATAGACATATGACTGCTGCCAGCATTGCTGCAGTGGTTGAAGGGGTGGGGGGTCAGCCTGTCAGTGCTCAGACCATACGCCGCACACTGCATCAAATTGGTCTGCATGGCTGTCGTCCCAGAGGGAAGCCCCTTCTAAAGATGATGCACAAGAAAGCCTGCAAACAGTTTGCTGAAGACATGTCCTGTGGTCTCATGAGACCAAGATAAACTTATTTGGGTCAGATGGTGTCGAGCGTGTGTGGCAGTAACCAGGTGAGGAGTACAAAGACAAATTTGTCTTACCTACAGTCAAGCATTATGGTGGGAGTGTCATGGTCTTGGGCTGCATGAGTGCTGCCGGCACTGGGGAGCTACAGTTCATTGAGGGAACCATGAATGCCAATATGTACTGTGACATACTGAAGCAGAGCATGATCCCCTCTCTTCGGAGACTGGGCCGCAGAGCAGTGTTCCAACATGATAACGACCCCAAACACACCTCCAAGACAACCACTGCCTTGCTAAAGAAGCTGAGGGTAAAGGTGATAGACTGGCCAAGCATGTCTCCAGACTGCTCTGGTGAACTCCATGCCCAAGAGGGTTAAGGCAGTTCTGGAAAATAATGGTGGCCACACAAAATATTGACATTTTGGGCTCAATTTAGACATTTTCACTTAGCGGTGTACTCACTTTTGTAGCCAGTGGTTTAGACATTAATGGCTGTGTGTTTGAGTTGTTTTGAGGATACAGCACATTTACAATGTTATACAACCTGTACAGACACTACTTTACATTGTAGCAAAGTGTCATTTCTTCAGTGTTGTCACATGAAAAGATAGAATAAAATATTTACAAAAATGTGAGGGGTGCACTCACTTTTGTCAGATACTGTGGCAATGAATGTCATTGCTATATGCAAGCATGTTACTGAATTCATTTAGTTTGTTTTGTCTCACATGGTACAGATTAACACATGGCACAGACGAGTCATGATTGGTCCAGTCTGTACCATGTGATCAATGTGACCAATCACAGCTAGCAACACAATTGTATATAATGGATGGCTTAAAAGGAAGCCATCCATTGTTTACAACTGTCATGTAACCTCCTGTGATTGGTTACAGTGGTCACATGGTACCAGCAGCTGGTCGGTACAGTGATCAGTCATCTACTGTACCTGTTGAATATCCACCTGGATCAACGAGAGGCTCACCCGGCCTTCAATTTACTATAGGCCAGGCAGCAATGGGTTAAAGTGCTCATTTTTTAATTAAAATAACAAACATGGTATTCTTACCTGCTATGTGCAATGGTTTTGCACAGAGTAGCCCTAAAACGCCTCTTCTTGGGTCTCCCGACGGTTTCTTGGCTCCTCCCCTCACCGAGTGCCCTTATAGCAAGCAGCTTGCTTTGGGGGCACTCATGCGTGCTCGCTCCAGAGCCTCGCTCTATGTATACATTGACACACAGAGCATGGCTTGGCCCCGCCCCTGGTCTCTCCTCACTGTCTGTAGTTGACAGCAGCAAGGGCTAATGGCTTCCACTGCGGTCTCTGAGCCAATAAGAAGGGAGGGAGGGCCGCTGCTCTCATGCACATCAGTGGATCAAAATCGGGCTCAGGTAAGTATAAGAAGGGGCTGGGTGAGAGCTGCATGTAGGACCAGTACAAGGGTGGGAGAAGCTGCTTGTAGGACCCAGATGCTGTGTTGAGGGTGGTTTGGCACTTCACTGATTGGAGTGATTGCGATTTCACTTCTGTCACAAGGAGAAGCTGCTGACACTTGCTGGAAAGAGGATTAGGCTTTCTCCTCCCTCCAGTCTGCAGGTGGCGATAGACAGCTGACACTGAGAACTCATCTCAGGCTCAGCGCGGCACCGAGGAGTGAAGGCAGACTATCCTTCCTCTCTCCCCTTGTCTGGAGAGAGGAAGGAGAAGCTGCCTTAATTCCAGGAGTTCTGAGAGTACAAGTGGGAATGGGGGTTACAATTGATGTAAGGGGGCACTCTGATGAGGACACATTGTGTAAGGGGGCACTGGGATTGGGCAGCTGATATATGGAGGCATACTGATAGGGGAGCACTGATGTAAGGTGTGATTCTGACTGAGACACCTGATGTAAAGGGTGATGCTTATGTGGACACCTGATGTTTAAGGGGACTCTCATTGGCGCACCTGATAGGGTGGGGGAATCTGAGACACCTGATGTAAAGGGGACCCCTGATGTAAAGGAGGGCTCTGATTGAAACACCAAATTTAAAGAGGGGTGCTGATGGGGACACCTAATGTAAAGGGGGACTCTGACTGGGACATCTGATGTAAAGGGGGCTCCTCCACTTCCAGTTCTGGAGCCGCATGAGGCAGCTGTTCTCCACGACAGCTCCCGTGACTCTGCCCCTAAATCTGCCCAGCAGAGCCTCCCCACATGAATGGACCGTTTTTTAGATAAAAGCGGTCCACGATCGCACTCCGCCCAATGCTCGTCTGACATCGCGGATCTGCTCTCAAACATGGCGGAGGTGCCTGTCATGGAGGTGAGTGTCGGCTCTGCCTCTCCCTCCCCGCACCAAGAGGACAGCAGCATGGAAAGGATTGCTCAGGATGTGGCTGAACTCCTTGCCCCCATCATAACATTCACAGTTGAGAAGGCTGTCAGCGGAGGGATGTCACTTCTTAAAAAACAATTAGGGGAACATGCCACTCGCCTTAATGAGGCTGAGCAGAGAGTTTCCTCTATGGAAGAGGAGCTGTACCAGGCTCAATCTACAGAACAGGCACAGGATAAAACAAATCAATATATACTCCAGGAGCTGGAAGATCTGGAAAAGATAGCGACACAGTAATCTGCACTTTGTGGGGGTCCCAGAGTCTTTGCAATCGACCGCCATTACAGACTTTTGTGCCCGGCGCATTCCTGAAGCGCTAGGCTTACCAGGCCCCTATACAGTGAACAGGCTCATTGCACGGGAGTATACTTTGCGGACCACTCATCTCCCCACCCAATCATCCCCAAATACCTAAATTACGCTGACAAAGCTGCCATCTTGCAAAAGTACAGGCACTCCAGGTCCCTACAAACCAATGGAATAAAGATCCTGATTTTTGCCGATTATTCCATCAAAGTCTCCAAGCAAAGGAAAGCCTTCCAACAGATCTGCATGGCTCTTCACCAGCAACAAGTGAAATTCACCCTGGCCTTTCTCGCCACTCTCTGCCTCAAGGCACCGAACGGAGATCAGCTCTCTTTTCATGACCCATCAGAGGCTTAGATGTACCTGCGATCATTACACTGGGAAGCCCAACCCAATCTCTCCTCCAAGGCACCCCTGATACCTCGGCCCACAGATCAACAAAGCCCACGCAAGGACTCCCCAAAACGCTTCAGATATTCTGGTCCAAATATTCGCTACAATCATCGCTGACACCTTGCTCATGGTGACTCTATTCAAATATCGTAAGGGTAAATGAATAACCGCTGCTTGTTTTTATTATGGCAATTTTCAATGTTATACTTGTTACTTTTCTTTCTTCAGTGGCCTTGCATCGCCAACCGGCATGCTATTGTTACCCTACCAGACTTTGAATCACAATCTTTCCTTACGGGTCCCACTGCATGCTCCTGCTATGCCTCCGCTACACATATACCCCTGATGAAACTGGCGTATCCATGCACCTTGCACTGGGTCAGTCAAGAGGAGCTGGCTCATACAGTGATCCATATGGAAAAAAGAGAAGTCTCATGGATGCTCTTTTGTATGGTTTATTTACGTTGTTTATCCCTCATGTTAACCCCCTCACGATGCACCTACAATTCCTACTCCTTCACATCAGATCAATACCCGGAGTATAACCAATCCACATAAGGATCCTTCCTCACTTTTATCCATCAAAACAACCACCCTCACACCAGATAATGACTATCCATCCTCAATATCTGCTCATATCCCTTTTAAAAAAAAAACCTCATGAGAGTAACTTCATGGAATGTGAAAGTGCTTAGGTCACTATTAAGAGACTTAGGTTTTAAGACACCTCCAGAGACTAAAAACTGACATTGCCCTGTTACAGGAATCCCATTAACATCTCTTGACTTCCATCGTATGAAAAAACTCTGGGTTGGCACGGTATTGGGCTCTGATGCAGTCGGCCGAAAGGCCAGGGTGCTCATCCTGATCCACAAGAACCTCCCCTGCAAAATTCTTTCTGTGGATTCTGATGATCAGGGACAGCCCACGTATGCTTCAGTAGTAGAGACCTTCTGATTTCAAACGTGTATGCACCCAACAGCCCTGGGAAACAATTATTTGGGGATGCTAAAATCACCACATATCTCACACATAATAGGTGGGTACTTCAATTCTATTCTGCACCCTACAGACAATATATCCACACTCAAAAGTCTACATAAAACCACCAGAGAACGCAACCAAACCTATTTTGCCTATACAATGTCCTCCCTCCACCTCAACAAAGTGTGGCGGTTCTTCCACCTGGTTGACAGGGAATTTACACTTTATTCCTCCCCATAACGTATTTACTAGAATATACTTTTTCTGCACTGACAGCATAAGGGACAGGGACTAGACTATTTCAGGGACAGAGATCCATGATATTGCTATATTGGATCATGGCCCAATCTCAGTATCACTTGAACTCTCAAACTCCCAATCCAATCCCCGCTTATGGCTATTTCCATCCTACTTACATAACAATACTGATTTTCAGTCATATAAGGCCTGGAAAGAATATTCTTCTGACAACTCAAATCACATGGACAACCCCAACTTATTCTGGGAAGCAGGCAAGGCCTATATTCGGGGTAGGGTCATTTCAAATGCCGCCTCATACAAGTAACATGCATTCACAAGTTATGGGGAAGCAAGTTCCCGCCTCAAGCTTGCTCAGAGCTCCACAGAAGACTACCCAGCAAATAAGGCTGAATGGCACACAGCCAAATGGGCCTTCGACTCTTTGGGCAGACACTCTAGAGCTGACCAAACATGCACATATAGATGCCACGTTACATAAGTACAGTAACAAAGCAGGTAAGCTTCTAGCGAGGCTTAGCATAGGTCCACATAGCCCCACCCACATCACCTCTTTACGAGACACCTCAGGTACCATTAAAACCACACCTTCAGAAGTCAACAAGGTTATGCTACATTTATATTCCTTCCTATACGCCCCTGATCCTATTGACAAAAGTATTGCTCAAAAATTCCTAGATAAGCTAGTTACCAAAAACCTCTCCCTCCCAACTAAAAACTCTAAATATCTCTGCCAGAACTCTCCATGACTATCTGACACCTAGCCCCTAACAAAGCAATTCACAGGTGAATTCTATAGGACCATCAGAGAAATGGTCAAGCCTACCCTTCTCAGTGTAAATAACGGTATATGGGCAGGAGGCCCTTACCTTCCTACAGGGAAGCAAGCTCCTCTCAAAAAAAGGTAAAGACCCCCTTGAGCCGGGCTCATACAGGCCTATATCACTCTTAAACCTAGACATCAAAATTCTCTAAAAAATTACTGCCACCAGACTCTCCACCATTATTCCATCCTTAATAAACCCTGCCCAGTCAGGTTTTGTGAAAGGGAGAACAGCCACACTAAATATTTGGAAAGTCATGATGGTTTTGGAACAGGCCAAAATCGAACCAGGGGGATACTTTGCCATCATCACTCTAGACACGGAGAAAGCCTTTGTTAACATCAGTTTTGGCTGGCTTTCATTGGTATTACCAAAAGTAGGCTTTACTGGTTCTTTTTAACCACCTTGTAAAATAAATGTACACCTCTCCTGCGGCCAGGCTGATCATGGCAGGCCTCCTCACCGATGAATTCCACCTCTACAAAGGAGCGAGACAAGGGTACATCCTTTCACCATTGCTCTTCAATTGAGAATTACAACCACTGTCCAGATATTTAAATGGACAGGCCCCTTTACATGGAATACATATATGTGACTGCGAACTGCGTACTGCATTATTCGCGGATGACATGCTCTTATTTTCAGCAAACCCCACTTCTGACATGACCACCATTAAGGAAACCTTTGATGAATTTAAACTCTGGTCGGGCCTTCGCATCAATTATAACAAGAGTGAAATTCTCTCTTTAGGCGCCTCACCAAACCCTCATTGGACCCACCACTCACCCTTCACCATAGCCAGATCACACATAACCTAGGCATCAAGAGAGGTAAAATCCCATCCTCATTATACACTCTACATTATCCCCCTCTACTTTTATCCCCCTCCAATTCCTCAAGAATTGGAGAACTGGATGGATCTACCTCTTTCACTTAAGGAGAGATGTAACTTATGTAAGATGGTCAGTTTCGCCCGGCTCTTGTATCCATTACAAACAATTCCACTACTTCTAAAACATAAAGTCATCCACCTCCTCCCCAGAAGAGAAGGTGGTATTAGCCTCCCAAATGTCAGGATGTATAACCTAGCCTGCTTGCTCCTTATAGGCCTAGGCTGGATTTCAAAGGCTTCCCGCTACTCGAACTACCCTATAGTTTCAGTAATGGCCCACCTATACTCTCTAGTGGCTCTACTACACTGCAAATGGTAAACTATCCACCTAGACCTGCAACACAACCTACTTCCGAGAGATACAGTCATAGCCTGGAGGGAGACACGAAAGAGGATGGACAACAAAGTCTTCTCTCTATGGCAACAAAAAGGTCTTACTGAATTCTCGTCTCTGTGTGGCCTGGAATCCAGAACACCTCACGCCTTCACGGTCATAGCAGAAAGATTCTCCCTCCCTAAGACTTATGTTTTTTTACTACTGGCAATGTATTAGCTTCATTTGTACACTGTGCGAGGTAGGCAGTAAGAGATTTTGAATAACTTTACTAGATCGTCTACTTACAGAAGGATTATAAACTATCTAAGACATTTAAAAACCCTTGATCCTTGACACTTCTCCGTCTCTTGCCTCAACATCAGTGGCAAAATTGAGGAAAAGACTTTCCAGACGCAGAATTACTTGACAAACTACTGCAAAGTTACAACAAAATCCTTCAGCTGATCCCAACGAGTCTTGGAGAGAATCTCACCTGAAAATACTTCATTGTGCCCACATACCCTTCCTGTCGGTAAAAAAACAATCCTCAGGCTGCCTCCTGCCCTCTCTGCCACCAACCAAAACCTTCCCTAACTCACCACTTTTAGGCTTGCAAATATATAGATCTACTTTCTGGGACCAAGTCATATCCTACATCCATGGGATAACCTTGCTTCAACTTACAAAAGATCCCCGCCTTCTAATTTTCGGTTTCTGGGACAAAGAACTCCTGACGTGGTCCCCAAACGTTCATACTCGACACAAGGACTGGAGTTTAGTCTGCCTCTTAGTGGCCAGAAGACCTATTTCAACCACTTGCCGCCAGCCATATAGCAAAATGATGGCAGCAAAGTGCTTGTGATATCCTGACCAGACGTCATATGACATGATCAGGATAACACAGCCAGTGCGGCCCCGCGGGGACACGCAGTGTGGCGATTGGAGGTGCTGTGTGAATGTCTGACACACCGCAACTCTGATCATGGTATGGAGCCTCTGACAGAGGCTTCTTACCACGTGATCAGATGACACCAATCAGAGCTGATCATCGTGTGAACCAGGGAATACTGGTAAGCGGATTTCCTCAGTTCATGCAGACAGGGAGAGCCGATCGGTGGCTCTCCCTGTCAGAGGGGGCTCTGTGCTGATAATCAGCACATTGATTATCAGCACAGCCCCCATCAAAAGGTACCCATCAGCTACCAATTAGTGCCCAACACCTGCCAGTCTGTCCCCATAATAAACGCCTGTCAGTGCCCACAACAGTGCCGATCAGTGTTCACAACAGTGCCAATCAGTGCCCCATCAGTAATGCCTGTCAGTGCCCCATCAAAATGCCAATCAGTGCCACTCAGTAATGCCTGTCAGTAGTTCCTCATCAGTGCTGCCTATCCAGTGCCACATATCAGTGCCCATCAATGCAGCCTATCAGTGCCATCAGTGCTGCCTGTCAGTGCCCATCAGTGCCCATCAGTTTTTTTTTAAATTGTCAGTCTTTTTTCATTTATAGCACAAAAATTAAAAACCGCAGAGGTGATCAAATACCACCAAAAGAAATCTCTATTTGTAGGAAGAAAATGTTAAAAATTTAGTTTGAGTACAATGTTGCAATTGTCATTCAAAGTGTGACAGAGTTGAAAGCTAAAAATTGTCCTGGGCAGAAAGGGGGGAAAGTGCCTGGTGTGGAAGTGGTTAAAAAACTAGACCTCTTCCTATCTATCAAAAGTTTCACAGATGAAACTGGAACTACTGATGTTACTATACAAGGAAAAACTCACCACAGACCTAAATCACAATACTTCCAGGAAACGATTCTACCTAAGATGGCAGGCCTTCATGTGCTCCACTTTCTCTCAGGAGTAGGGATGAGTCTACGGGACTCGTACGTTCAAAATCAAACATGCTAATTTTTAAGGCTAATATGCAAATTACTGTCCTAAAAAGAGTTTGGGGACCCGGGTCCTGCCCCAGGGGACATGTATCAATGCAAAAAAAAAGTTTTAAAAACGGCCGTTTTTTTTGGGAGCAGTGATTTTAATGATGCTTAAAGTGAAAAAAAAGTGAAATATTCTTTTTAAATATCGTACCTGGGGGTATCTATAGTATGCCTGTAAAGTGGCGCATGTTTCCCATGCTTAAAACAGTCCCTGCACTAATTGACATTTTTAAAGGAATAAAAGTAATTTAAAACTGCTTGCGGCTTTAATGTAATGGCGGGTCCTGGCAATATGGATGAAAATCAGTGAGACAAACAGCATGGGTACCCCCCACCCCCCCAGTCAATTACCAGGCCCTTTGGGTCTTGTAAGGATATTAAGGGGAACCCCGCACCCAAATTTAAAAAAGGAAAGGTGTGGGGCCCCCAGGCCCTATATACTCTGAACAGCAGTATACAGGCGGTGCAAACAAGACAGGGACTGTAGGTTTGTTGTTAAGTAGAATCTGTTTGTAATTTTGAACTGGTACATTTTTAAAGTGTAGCTCCAGCCAAAAAATCTATTTTTAAGCTTTTTGGAAAAAATAGGGAAGGGTTATCACCCCTGTAACATTTATTTTGCTGTCTGTGAAACTCTTCAGAAGATTTCACCTCACTTTCTGTCCCAATGACAAATGTTTTTTGAAAATTTGGGGTTTTTAGTAAAACTAGGATTGGTGATAAAGCATCAGTAAAGAGGAAACACGTTATTCTCATATTAACTCTTACAGGAGAGAATTTCCCTTCCTAGGGGTAGATTTCATCTCACTTCCTGTTGTCTCCTTCCGTTTGCAAGTAGGAGTCGTTTGTAAGTTGGATGTTTGAAAGTAGGGGCCTGCCCTATATACTCTGCAGAAATTGGGACCTTAGGTGTTGGTGTTGCCACAACACTGTAAGCCCTCACAGTTATGCCCTGTACACACGGTCGGACATTGATTGGACATTCCGACAACAAAATGCATCGTTTTTTTCTGACGGATGTTGGCTCAAACTTGTCTTTCATACACACTATCGCACAAAGTTGTCGGAATTTCCGAATGTCAAGAACGCGGTGACATACACCACGTACGATGGGACTATAAAAGGGCAGTTCAATACCAAGCGCGGCACCCTTTTGCTAGACTTGTGTTAGTAAAAGTTTGGTTAAAGACGATTCGCGCTTTTTCAGACTCGTGGTTTTCAGATCGTATTTCTGGTGTTCAGTTTGTGCTTGTGAGTTTGTATCTGTTCTTCAGTGTGTGCAGTGAGTTCCCATTGATTTTTTATTGTGTTCTTGTCAGTTCGTTACTGATTTTCAGGTCGCTCTTCACAGGCCTTGCTGTTCTTCAGTGCGTCCTGTTACTCCGTTCTGACCAGTTGACCGTTTTCTAGCCATGTTGTATGTACGAACTCATCGTAGAGTTTGTGCTGTGCGGGGGCTTGGTGTTGGGGTTCTTACTTTGACACAAGCCCAGTCCATGAACAGGATGAGGAGGAGTTCATTGACCATAAAATTGGTTGCTCCAGCGTGACCAATTCTGTCACATGCCTTTGCTCCTTGAGATCCGTGAGAATAATCCTAATGATTTCAGGAACTTTCTCAGGATGACGGACCCCGTTTTTCCCGTTTGTTGGCTTTGCTGACCCCTTATATCAGCAGGCAGGATACCTGCACGAGGCAAGCCATCACTCCGGAGCAGAGGCTAGTCACCATGTTGCGGTACTTGGCGATGGGGAGAAGTCTGCAGGACCTCAAGTTCTTGACAGGCATCTCCTCCCAGGCTCTGGAGATCATTATCCCGGAGACCTGTTCTGCCATCATTCAGGTCCTGCAGAAGGAGTATATTAAGGTAAGATTTTTATCCTTTAACATCATATTTTATTGTATATAATGTTTGATAATATATTGTATGTGTTTCCTCATTCCCTAATTATTATGATTGTAATATGCCGTGAATGTCCCCTTTGTCCTCATGCATGCTGGATTTTTTTTTTTTTTAATTTTTGTCCTTCATACATATTTACCTTCACTTACCTCCCCAGCATGCTCTCCTGGGCCTATATCCACTTCGTCTAGTGACTTAACAATGTATTTTGTCAGCTCCATAGTGGTGCTTTACCCTAAATACCCCCTAAAATGTGTAAAATGTGATTTGTGCTTTAAATTCAGGCAGCATGCTAGAGGTTTTATTTTGGGTCCCAAAATCATTTGGAACCCTCCCTCCCCCCCAACTGCTGAGTCAGCTGATACCAATCCTCTATCTGCTGACTTTGCCCAACCCATACACACTATATACCCACCTCTTTTGTGGTCAGATTTATGGATGAGTTCCCAAAAGCATGTAGTGCAAGGGCCTGCCTGAATACTTTCAAATGGTAATGTTAAAAGTTTTTGTATCCTATTATTATCTTGATAGGTAATAGCAGATTGTAAAAATGTGCTAAAATGTGTACAGTGTGTATTTATATCTTTGTATTATGACACTTCTTACCTGTCCAGTGGGCTGCCAATAGTGTAAGTAAGGAGGGGCTGGCCAAAGTAATACACATTATTTAGGCATTTATCTCTCAATGAAGTGGAGAGGGTTACCTGTCCAAAACATCTCCCCCCCCCTAAAATTTTTAAAATGGCCCATGAGAGGGGTGAGGAATCTGATAGGTGGACCTTATATCTTTGTCTTTAAATACTCCCTAAAATAAATGTTATACTGATTTTGGCCAATAATGTTTGTGTCTAATCTGCTTTCAATGTTTATGTGCAAAATGATTAAAATGTTTTTTTTGTTTGACTCCACAGTTTGGCCTCCCACATTGCCCAGCGGTGGGACTTTCCCAACTGCGTCGGGGCAATTGATGGGAAACACGTCCACATTGTCCCACCCCACAACTTGGTGTCATACTATTATAATTACAAGGCGTTCAATAGTATTGTATGTGGACGTGGAGAAGAATAGCCGGATGTCGGATGGTGGAGTCATCGCCCAGACGGAGTTTTACAGGCGTTTCCAGAATGGCAGCTTGGGCTTGCCACCTCCAGAAGACAATACGGAAGGACTCCCATTCGTCTTCGTTGCGGATGAAGCGTTTGCACTGGGGGACCATCTTATGCGGCCATTCCCTATGGGGACCCTCACCCCAGCTGCCCAGAGCCTGAAGAGTGGTGGAGAACATGTTTGGAATAATGGCCAGCCGGTTCCGCTTATTTCTTACACCCATACACATGGCGGAACATAAACTCAATCACATCATCCTGGCTTGCTGTGTTCTCCACAATTTTTTAAGGAGAAATTCTGTGAACTATGCTGCCTCAGTTGGACCTGAGGCCGGAATTTATATTAATGAACCAACCCTGATGGCGCTTGAAGCTGGCTTGTCCCCCCACAGTGCCCGTGAGGTCCGTCTAAGATACATGGAATACTTTGCGGGTAGGGGGGCCATCGATATGCCAGACAATGTCTGAGACATTTTTTAAATAAAAATATATTTTAAACTGAACAAACATTTGCTTTGATTTACTGCTTGGCTTTCTTTTAGCTGACCATGACCAAAATTTGGGGAGTCCTGAAAATGGCATGATTGTGTAAAATTAGAAAGCACTGTTGGGTCTTATTTACTAAAGGAAAATATACTTTGCACTACAAGTGCACTTGAGACTGCACTGAAACTGCACTTTAGTAAATAACCCCCATTGTTACTGAAAACAACAACTTAATACTACAAAAATGCTTTTGAGCATTGAAAGAAGAAGCCACACATTGTTGATTATCAATCTTTTTAATCAAAGCACAATCACACGTGCATTTCTAAAAGGGTTTTTGAACAAACCAACATGTTTGTTATATAACAATTTTTGAGGTCACATTAATAATAAGTAGAAATTGCCTTTTAAGTTAAAATAGGCATGTTTTAAACAATAAAAAAATACACAACTCTGGAACTTACAAAATTCAACTTTTATAGAAAGTGAAGGCAATATCAGACATGAGTATTTATAAACTGTGTTTGATATTGCTTTCAGCAGATGGGGTGATGTCACCCCTGGAAAAGCCAAATTTTGAAGATGCACACAAATTGCCTAATGTCAACATGTTCTAGCTGCCATCATGGGGGATCAATGGACGTGTTTTATGGGTGCAACCCCTTCCTCTCAGCTACTTTATTATTGAGGAAGGGTTTGCACCCACAAAACGCATACATTAATCTTCCATGATGGCAGATAGCACATGTTGACACACTGTGTGCATCTTCAAAATTTGGCTTTTCTATAATATGTCAAAAATTAGTCATAAAAACAACAATAAACCTGCAATAAGTTAGGGTTTTCTGAATGTTTTATATTCTCCCTAAAACATCAATGATGTTCTTCATTTTGTTTTGAACATCATTGATGTTTTGCTTTATGTTTTCTAAATCCCTAGTACACCCCATTATCTCCCCGATGAGGATCTGGGCACTTTCACTTGCGAAATTACATTTGTCTTCCACAACATTACAATCACCTAAAAGAAAAAAAAAACACACCATGTATTATAAATATGCAGGCATCCATCTCCTACCTGAGCCTGTGGTCACAGACACTCACCTGTTGTGGTGACAATTTCTATAATGTCTCCCTCCTCCTCCTCTGGTTGGGTTTGGGGGATTTCCCCTTCTTCCGGAGGGGGGGGGGGTCCGTGGTCTCCTCTGATGAGTGGTGTCCTCTGAGTCTTTTGTCTCCTATGTGAAAAAAAATAGGTATACTTAGCACAGATATTTAATAGCAGAAATAGGAATGTGAAACATTGCTTGGAAGTGGGGTACAATTGTCTGTTTTGCAAGAGTTCCAAGATGAAGAAATATTTTTGTCCTTTGTAAAGCTTGAATACTTACCGGTTTTGTGCAAGCTTCACAGATGGGGACAACCCTATATTATACACTGGAGCACCTGCGTGGGTCCCCTAATAAAAAGGGTGTTCTGGTGTCCCACACTAGTGCTCCAGCGTCCAGATGTGTAAACAACTGCTGAGTGTCCTCTCCTTACACAGAAACTAGTTTGCATTTTATTCTAGTTACAAACCCATCTAGACAACAAACTTATTTTAAGAGAAGTAGGGCAAAAAAAATGTATTGAACTGTATCTGGACAAAACATGGTGTTTTAGTGGCCGAACAAACAATGTTTCCTACGAACAAATAATGTGTCCATGAACATAAAAATTGCCATTTTAAACTGTACAATAGTAAAAAAAAGCACATGGAGCAGCACAAACATAATAAAAAGAAAGAATAGGAACACAGGACAACTACTTACTTTTTTGCAGCACTCTCCTGATCCTTCTATACTGATCATGTGCCCTTAATTTGAGGTCCGACCACCGCTTCCTCAGTTGATCCTTGGATTGTCGTACCCCAAAAATTCCGGTGCAAACTCTTCACAACTTTCACCATGATCTTGGCCTTTCTCACATTTGAGTTGGGGTAAGGTCCATACTTCCCATCATAGTCGGCCCTTTTCAATATGTCGACCATCTCCACCATCTCAAAAAGGCCATATTTGAGGCCTTAAATCTTCTCCTGCGGGATCGTGATGTTTCTGGCTCTGGACTTTCCTCCTCCTCCTCATTGCTGTAATTATCACGCACCTGTTGTGTCTCCGGAATAGACTAAAAAGAACGTCAGGGGTGGGCGGAGTTTCACGCATGCGCAGTGTATATAAAGTATAACACGCGTGCGTCGTACGTACGATCTGTGAGTGGAGGAAGGAGTATCGGAACCGTCAATCGTGATAACGAATGTAACATTTAAACTTGGGCCTATACTGCTTATAGATTGAGGCCTATATTGAGACAAGATTAGGAGACTTTAGCCTGATACTAGGGTTTGTCTTGTGTATTGCAGATAAAATGTATGGCTTCAATGACCACAACTTCCTCCCCCTGTTCATAGACAAGTACAGGGAGCTACCCTGTCTGTGGCAGGTCAAACACCCGCAATATAATCATAAACAAAAGAGGCAGGCAGCGCTGGAGAAACTGCTGGAGTTGGTGAAGCTGGTAGTCCCCACGGCAACCATCCCCTATTTAAAAGCCAAAATTAGTGGCCTGAGGAGCACATCTTAGGGAGCACAAGAAGGTCCAGGATTCCCAGAGATCCAGAGCTGCAGCAGATAACGTTTATGTCCCCAGGCTGTGGTACTATGAGAGACTGTGATTTCTGACAGACCATACTGAAGTCAGGGAATCCCTCTCAACCCTTCCTTCCACCCTATATACCACCCCAGCTGAGGCTTCCGATGTCCAACCTGGGACTTCCAGCCTGGAAGAAGTGGAGGAGCCCAGCTTGAGCCAGGTATAGCATTGTTCTACAGATTTCTGGTCAATAAATAAATGATGAGCAAAGGTAATGCCGCTCTTCAAGCCCTGCGGATCATGAAGAGAAAAATATGAAAGCCAGGTGCAGACTGTGCTCAAGTCTATGTGAACAAAAGAAATCCTGGACTGCTGCACTCTGAGAACGATCATCTTTATTTCATCATAAAAAACCAACATGAGTCATCAAATACAGACAGGAGGTAGCAATAGCTAACGCGTTTCACATGCAAAGATGCTTACTCATAGCTATGAGTAAGCATCTTTGCATGTGAAACGTGTTAGCTATTGTTACCTCCTGACTGTATTTGATGACTCATGTTGGTTTTTTATGATGAAATAAAGATGATCGATCTCAGAGTGCAGCAGTCTGGGATTTCCTTGTTCACAATAAATAAATGATGTTTATTAGATGTTATTATGAGTGATGATTTAATAAAGTGTTTTACATATCAATAGACAGTAGTGGGCAAAAATAATTGGGACAAGGATTAAGAATGCTTGGCTCAGAATGATAGTCTGTTATATTTGTTAACATTCAATTTGCAACAGTCATGAGATGAAAATTGTGTGTGATTGATGAAGAAAAAACTAAAACTGTGTCCCTTTTTCATACACAGGAAGACCTCAGCCAGGAGGAGGCTGTGGAATGTGGCAGCCAGGAGGAGGTGGGGGTTAGTGGCAGCCAGGAGGAGGCGGGGGTTAATGGCAGCAAGGAGAAGGTGGGGGTAAGTGTCAGCCAGGAGGTGGCCGGGCCCAGTAGGAGCCTCACAGAATTGCAGGTTTCTCCCCGCCGCCTTCCAAACAAAAGACCCAGGAAGGGGAGTAACGTGGAGGATTCAGCATTCAGGCTGATTCAGGAGGCTTCTGCGTCCCTCAGAGCCACCCCCACTCATGAAGAGGCCTTTGCCTGCATGGCTGCCACCAAACTGCAGGACATAGGACATGCAGGAGGGCCAATGCCCTCATGTGTGAGGAAATCCTTTATAAAACATTAACTAAGGGGGTGAGGGTAGAAATCACACCCAATACCCACCTGTGTGAGTTACATCATCCTCCTCCTCCTGCCACAACTCCAACACCACAGACACAGCATGGAAGGAAGAGTGGAAGGAAGACAAGAAAGTAATGACCTGGGTTCACTCTGGTCTGACAAAAGATGCAGGCTCTTGTATGACCACAGCCTGGGGACATGTATCTCATATGCTGCTGTTCATAATCTCTTGGACGTCTGTACCAGATTGTACTCCCTTATATATGGACTCCCCATACACAGGAAGACCTCAGCCAGGAGGAGGCTGTGGAATGTGGCACACAGGAGGAGGCTGTGGAATGTGGCAGCCAGGAGGAGGCGGGGGTTAGTGGCAGCCAGGAGGAGGCGGTGGTTAGTGGCAGCAAGGAGGAGGCAGGGTAAGTGTCAGCTAGGAGGTGACCGGGCCCAGTAGGAGCCTCACAGAATCACAGGTTCCTCCCCTCCGCCTTCCAAACAAAAGACCCAGGAAGGGGAGTAACGTGGAGGATTCAGCACTCAAGCTGATTCAGGAGGCTTCTGCATCCCTCAGAGCCATCCTCACTCGTGAAGAGGCCTTTGCCTACATGGATGCCACCAAACTGCAGGACATGCAGGAGGCAGGACATGCAGGCGGGCCAGCGCCCTCATGTGTGAGGAAATTCTTTATAAAACATTAACTAAGGGGGTGAGGGGCGAAATCACACCCAATACCCACCTGTGTGAGTTACATCATCCTCCTCCTCCTCCCACAACTCCAACACCACAGACACAGCGTGGAAGGAAGAGTGGAAGGAAGACAAGAAAGTGATGACCTGGGTTCACTCTGGTCTGACAAAAGATGCAGGCTCTTGTATGACCACAGCCTGGGGACATGTATCTCATATGCTGCTGTTCATGATCTCTTGGAGTTCTGTACCATATTTTACTCCCTTATATATGGACTCCTCAGGCCACCAATTTTGCCTGAAAATAATTAATGTGTGCACTGGGGGCCAAAGGCTTCGCCAATTCCTGCTGTTTCTCCAGCGTTGCCTTCCCTCTTTCTTTGGTTAGGACCCCTTAATAAATGTTTTTTTTTTTTAATAATACTCGCCTTTGTGTGTTTTCCTTCAAAAAAGGACAGTTTGTTTGTGAGGAGGCAGGTACGTTTCAAAAATACAATGTGAAATTAACAAGAGACACCAACACCAAACAATCTCATTGAGATTAAATAATACAAGATAGGAGAGAGCGCATGCGCGAGAGCTCCAACATGGCTGCTTGAGCCAGGAGCTCCGCACCACCCCGGACCAACGAGCCACATGGGAGCCGCCACAGCTCATAGCACAGCATCCCGCCGCCCCATCAGTGTCTCGGACCTTCGGGGGAACCCGCGGTGATGTCTGGTCCCCCGGTGCGACGTGATCTCGGCCCGCAATTCGATACAGCGGGAGCGGACGGGAGCACCAAGATGGCCACCAGTGCAGACATGCTCCAGCAGCATCCAGCCCCACACACAAAGGCTCGGGATCACAGGCCAGTATTAACCCCACCGATCCTAACCCAAGCTGCATAAGGACCCTCTAGCATGACAAAGACAGCCCATCAAGGCCCCTTGAAGCACCAGGCCACTTCTAAGGCCTCCACAGATCCCATGAGCCATGTACACCAGAAGTTATATCCACAGGCCTTGTCCTTACAGGCCCAACATCTTGCTGCTGCAAACCAGCCTACAGGCTTCTCAGTCACTGACTTTACAGCGCTTCAGGAAGACATGTTTGCAAAATTCTTATCTTTATTAGAGAAAGGTCTAGCCAGCACTGCTAACCAGATTACCAACACTATTAAAGCAGACCTTTCCAGTTTAGGCTCCAGAATAGAAGCCATAGAGGATAAAATCGAAAGCACAGTCTCCAGAACCAACCAAAACGCAGCACACCTCCAGACTATTCAAGAACAGCTGGACGTGACCCTCTCCAGGATCGACAAACTTGAAAACAGGTCCAGGAGGTATAATTTTAAAATCAGAGGCCTCCCGGAAACTTACACAGATATCCCCTCCACGGTACAGGACATTATCTCTGAACTTATACCAAATATCCCGCCCCAACATCTTGAACTAGACAGGGCACACAGGGCTCTGGGACCCCCCAGACAGGACGGATCACCCAGAGACATAATTGCAAAACCACACTTTTTTGCGGTTAAGGAGGAGGTCAAGCGACAATCACGCCTGAAACCCAAGCTGCAACACCGGGGGCACCAGATCCAGGTATTTGCTGATTTAGCACCTTCCACCATCCAAAGACGAAGAGCACTTAAACCTCTCCTTACGGTCCTTTTACAACGGGACATCAAGGACTGCTGGTCCTTCCCTTTTGCAGTAAAGTTCACAATCCAGGGCAAGACCCATTCTTTCTCCAGCCTCCCAGAAGGCGAAAGACTGTTTATGTCCCTCAAGCTAATCTCCCAGGAGGCACCAATGGACTTTTCCCCATCTTCTTCGGGTTCGGCCAAGCGTCCCCCTCCAGGAAGCCCCGTGTCCCCCCTCTGGAACAAGGGTCCATCTAAGAACAGCAAGGATGGTAGACCACCATAAGGGTCAGCTTGATCCTTTATCATCCACTGTCCCTTCATGGACTCTTTCTTTGGGGCAGTTGTCTCTTCAGTTGACGGAGCTGGAGCTCCAAACCCTCCCCAAACAATGGGCATGATGGGCCCATATACCAAGACATACGTTTCTACTTAAGTTTTCTCCACTGCAAACCTTCTCAGTGTGATGAGGAGAGACATCGCCTTCGACCAGCGTATCTACAATCCACACCTTCCTGGTGCCGGTCAGCAGATTTCGAGGCCCTCCTGGAGAAGAATAGATCCACAGGAAGTTAGACCATTTTGGTCGACCGGGGATGTCTCCCATATAGAAGAGTTGATCTGGGACTAGAATACATGTGACAATCATATTAGGTCCTACCCCCGACTATTTTGGGGTCAACATTTTTATTTGCTGATCCATGTGCAAAATGGAAAGACACTGGAGAGAAAAAAGGGAATTTGCTGCTCACCCCTTGGAAACTGAAAACAAAGGAGAGGTTCCCCCAGAGTGGGGTTTTTAGGCAGCACAAAAAAAGGAAGTCAGATTTAATATCAAAATTGTAACAAATTTATTGAAGTGTACCATAAAAGTTGAAACAATGAGCTCCAGTGGGGGGTACTTGAGATAAAACTACATATTATATAGGCTGAACATATATTGGCAGACACATATTCACAACAACACTATGTAGCATGAATATTTAGACCTGACGCGTTTCAACCCCTGTACTTGGGGTCTTCTTCAGAGGATTAGTCTGCTGAAAAATATACATAAGTAAAATTAATACATGTAAATGAATTGCATCGATATAATGATAATTACATTCACCATATGGTGCATAGATACAATATAATTACCCAATAATGTATGTTCAGCAGAGAAAGGAGCAAGGCCTCCCACGTGGAGATCCCTTAAAAAGACTGTCCTCCCGTCTTCCCCAAAGGGAGAGCACGGGGCACCCCTACCGTCAACGCGGTTCGGACCGGGGTAGTGAGAACAGCGACGTAGCTTGCGAGAGGTCACACTCTTGGGCACCATCCACCAGACTGGCAGCCACCCGGGGAGCACAAAGAAGTACACCTGTGATAATAACCAAAGAATATCTCATAGGAGGTCTAGTCATTTGAGTAATGTTAGTCATGTGTCCAAGAGGGGACGCCGGGGGACAACTGCCTCCAGCACTTACCCAGGGCACAGACATAAGGGTGTATAAGTTGTATAAATATACATAGTACTCTTCATAGGCAGTATAAGGTATAGGCAGCCCCTCAGTTTGTGCTCAATGTGACAGTGATCCAAGTGAGAATGTAATGAGCTAAAGTAAAATGGAAAGGTGAAAAATGGGTGATGAGTAACAATGACTGAGTGTAAGAATGTGATGAAATAAAAAAAAAATAATAATAATAAAAAAAAATAAATAAAAATAATTAAACCAGAAGTGCTAAGAATGGGACAGGTATAGAGGGGAAAAACGAGGGTGGGAAAAGGGGGAATGAAGAGGGAGGGAAGGAAAGGGGGAAGGAAAGAGGGGGGGAGGGAGGAAACGGGGACAGGGGAGGGAAAAAAACAGAGGTAGGGATGCATGGGAAGATGGGAAGGGGGAGGGAAAATGGGAGATTGGGGGGGGGGGAGGGAAGGAGGGAAATTGTGCAAAGGTGAAAGATTAAATTAGATTAATTACCTCAAAAGGGTGCTAAATGGCATGTGTTTTGGCACTACGTTGCCCCATACATACAATACTGTTGCTTGTCAGCCAACCCGGGATTGGTCACAAACTATAGCGGGCTCGGTGGATTGGTATCCCACTCTGAGTCCACCAGTCTAAAAGTAAATAAACACAAGAGTATCAAGTGTAAAGAACGGATAATAATCAAGCCGTTATAAAGCAGGACCGTTATAAATGAATGGGGGTCAAATGCGAAATCAGATAATATTCGCACGAGCCCCCATTATGTAGGGCAAGGAGTAGTGTCAAACAAAGGGAAACACAAAATAGTAGAAACAGTACTTACATAGTGAAAGATAGAAGGTGCCTGCTATTCACCAAAGGGAAAGAGAGACTGGGGGTATGTTGCAGATACCGCTTTTATACTGCCTAATGGGGGTGTGTACTTACTTGTGATTTATCCAGGTGTGTGTGCTGACCCCGGTTGTTCCACGGTGGGCGGCATGGCCACCATTATGGCAGCCGAACGTGACTTCCCCGGCGTTCAGGAAGAGCTAGGCTCCGACTCAGCATCACTCTCGCCGAAATCTCGCGATGTCAATGACGTCACGCTGCACGCGCGGGGCCCCGTGCATGCGTGGTGGCGAAGGACATCCGAGAGTGTTCCGGAATGCCGCCGGCAAGGAGGAAGAGATCCCCAATGTTGCGCCTGGTGGCCATCCGAGCATCCAATGGGGAAAACATGGGGGGGAGAGGAGCCACCTGAAACAGGCCGGCTCGTCCCCCCCCACCTTGCCGGGAAGCCAGATCGTGAATCACCCCCCGATCCCGAGGCGAGGGCGGAGATAGCACCACAAGACTCCCTCAGTCAGGAGGGGGGGGGCAGTCCTAGGGGGAAAAGATATGCAAAACAAGATTTAAAATTGTGCATGGCATATATCTGTTGGTTCATAGTAATGCCATTCCTGCTACATATTGGCATATATATTATTTAACTATAGAGAGCATCAGTACAGAAAGAAACCTGTGCCTATACCTGTCCCATTCTTAGCACTTCTGGTTTAATTATTTTTATTTATTTATTTTTTATTATTATTTTTTTTTTTTTTATTTCATCACATTCTTACACTCAGTCATTGTTACTCATCACCCATTTTTCACCTTTCCATTTTACTTTAGCTCATTACATTCTCACTTGGATCACTGTCACATTGAGCACAAACTGAGGGGCTGCCTATACCTTATACTGCCTATGAAGAGTACTATGTATATTTATACAACTTATACACCCTTATGTCTGTGCCCTGGGTAAGTGCTGGAGGCAGTTGTCCCCCGGCGTCCCCTCTTGGACACATGACTAACATTACTCAAATGACTAGACCTACTATGAGATATTCTTTGGTTATTATCACAGGTGTACTTCTTTGTGCTCCCCGGTTGGCTGCCAGTCTGGTGGGTGGTGCCCAAGAGTGTGACCTCTCGCAAGCTACGTCGCTGTTCTCACTACCCCGGTCCGAACCGCGTTGACGGTAGGGGCGCCCGGTGCTCTCCCTTTGGGGAAGACGGGAGGACAGTCTTTTTAAGGGATCTCCACGTGGGAGGCCTTGCTCCTTTCTCTGCTGAACATACATTATTGGGTAATTATATTGTATCTATGCACCATATGGTGAATGTAACTATCATTATATCAATGCAATTCATTTACATGTATCAATTTTACTTATGTATATTTTTCAGCAGACTAATCCTCTGAAGACCCCAAGTACAGGGGTTGAAACGCGTCAGGTCTAAATATTCATGCTACATAGTGTTGTTGTGAATATGTGTCTGCCAATATATGTTCAGCCTATATAATATGTAGTTTTATCTCAAGTACCCCCCACTGGAGCTCATTGTTTCAACTTTTATGGTACACTTCAATAAATTTGTTACAATTTTGATATTAAATCTGACTTCCTTTTTTTGTGCTGCCTAAAAACCCCACTCTGGGGGAACCTCTCCTTTGTTTTCATTTGCTGATCCATAACCCACACCTTTATTGGTTATGATCCGTTTTTTGGGGTCTTTTTCCTCTCCCCCCTCGGTGCTCGGGGCCTCTTGGGACCACCCCTGCCAGGCCGGGGAGGGGTTGGTGGGGGTTTGGGGGGAGGGGGGTGTTGTCTCCCGGTATCAGTTTAATTGTATTTTCATATTTTGCCTTTCATCTAGAGCCGGGAGCTTTGGGCTGTTAGAGCCTTAGTTGTGATTTTCTCACTAGTGCGAAAGTTTTCCTGATATCACTTCAGTCGGCCTCACAGGTGGACTGAAGGTGATTATTGGGGCTATAGCGGATACTAATCCGCGACTCCCCAAGGGTCCTATTAGGGGACCCATGTCTTTATTATTGTTTTTGTTTGTATGTTTGTCCCTCTCTACTTTCCTCCCCCACTCATCCCTCTTCTTTTTTCTAGCCTATCGACGGGAGGGTTCCCCACACATCCCCCAAACAGACTCAGGAGATCTCCACAACATCAATTTCCATGCCAAAAGTAGAAAACATCTAATGGTGAGTGACTGCTGGATCAGTGGCTTCTCTCCCCTCTGTTCTAATAACTGACACGAATCTAAAGGAAAATGATCTCAAGGTGGCTTCACATAACGTTCAGGGCCTGAATTCTCCCAAGAAAAGGAGACTAGCTCTTGACCACTACAAATCCCTGAGACTAGATGTAGTGCTACTTCAGGAGACACACTTTCCAATCCGTTACACCCCCAAGTTCCTTCACACATATTACCCATCCTTTTACCTGGCTAATGCTCCCAATAAGACGAAGCGGGTGGCGATTCTTTTTTCCAAAAACAGCAAATTCTCACATATCTCTGACTATAAAGATCCAGAGGGGAGGTTTATCCTGGTTAAGGGCACTCTGGAAGGAGTTTTATACTCTATTATATTGTATTACGCCCCGAACAAGGGTCAAGCTACTTTCTTCCAGGGTCTCTTTACAACACTAGAACCGCTACTGGAAGGTACGGTCATACTAGGGGGAGACTCAAACATGGCGTTTTATCAGGGTTTAGTCAAAACTAAGCCCCCCAAAGACCAGCTCACGCGCCCCACGAAATTAAGCACCAGAATTGCCAAAATTCTACATTCTCACGGATTAATTGACATCTGGAGGGAACTGAACCCCAAAAGTAGAGATTACACACACTTCTCCTCCCCCCACCAATCATACGCTAGAATCGACCACATACTCATCCCTACAAACCTAATACCCTTGTCGAATAAGGCATCAATTATACACACAGCATGGTCAGATCATTCACTGGTCCTCCTCTCCCTGAGAAACGTTCTCACGGGGAAAGGAGGCTCCTTTTGGCGACTAAATGAGTCGCTTCTGTCCGACCCAAGTGTACTCATCAGGATAGCGACCCAGTCCAAGATGGAGCGCCAGATCGATATCCAACGGCTAGAAAAATCCTTTATTACCCAAAAAGCAGAACACAAAAAACACCCGGCTAGGGATCTTTTAAAAAGGCTATACGCAATAAGACTCAAGCTTAATCTAGCGTTAACGGCCAAAGCAGAGAAAAACATTAGATGGAGTGGAGCCAAATTTTACTGCCATAAAGACAGAATCGGCTTGATGTTAGCCACAAAACTCTCCCCTAAATTTCGCTCCCTCACCTTCCCCAAACTGAGGATAGCAGGTCAACCCCCAACAGCTAATCCGACCAAAATCATGTCTGCCTTTCACGATTTCTACGCCAAACTATATAAGCAGAGAAGGGCCCCTTGACAAATGCATTCCTGCAGAACTTGCAGCTGCCCTTCATCTCCAAAGAATATAAAGATTTAATGGAAGGAGCCTTTACAGCAGAGGAGATTAGGGAGGTTATCAAAGGCCTTAAGTCTGGCTCTGCTCCAGGGCCAGATGGTCTCTCAGTCCCCTACTACAAATAATTTGGCGAAATCCTGGCACCCCACATGGCTAAATTTTTCAATTTCAAAAGATTAGGCTCCCGACTCGACCCACAAATGAACACTGCGTTTATCTCAGTCATCCCCAAACCCAACAAAAATCATGAGGAAGTTGAAAATTACAGGCCCATCTCTCCAATTAACAATGACCTTAAAATTCTGACCAAAATCTTAGCCAATTGTTTCGCTTCATTCATCAAACTATATGTTAACAAGGATCAGGTCCGTTTTATTCCTGGTAGACAAGGGCCAGACCAAATCAGGAGAGCGATAGATATCGTCTTCATTCTCCAATCAAACTGAGAAGGTGGGCCAAAACAGGAAGGAAGAATTCTTTCGCTCGACCTTCACAAGGCCTTCGACTCGATCAAATGGCCCTACCTTTTCTCCTTACTGGAGAAGTGGGGATTTGCACCCAGTTTCCTAGGGACCCTCCGATCTCTGTATTCAACTCCACGAGCGGTGATTCAATTACAAGGCCAATACTCTAAACCCCTTCCCTTAGCAAGAGGCACAAGGCAGGGCTGCCCTCTCCCCCCTCTTATTTTTGCTATCGCGATTGAAACACTGGCAATAGCAATAAGATATAATCCAAACATTCAAGGGGTGTCCTGCGAGAGCCAAGTCCACAAATGTGGGTTGTTTGCGGGCGACATGCTCCTTTTCATCACGTCCCCGACCACCTCCCTCCCAAACCTTTGCAAACTCCTGAAGGAGTTCTCAGGGATTTCAGGGTTAAAGGTAAACTACTCTAAATCATCAGCTTTAAATATCTCCCTCAAACCAGACATTATGACCTCTCTCCAGAGTTCCTTTGACTTCAAATGGAGTGACACTTCTATTGACTATTTGGGGATCAAGCTCACAGCTAAAATGGAACTACTTTATTCTGCCAACTTCCCCCATACATACCGTAAGCTCGAGGCGGACTTAGGAAACTGGGCAAAGGGGAGGATATCCTGGCTAGGGAGAATCCACGCAGTTAAGATGACATTGCTCCCAAGACTCCTCTACCTCTTCAGAGCCCTTCCGATACACATTGTGAAAGATCACCTGTCCTCCTTTCAAAGAAAAGTAGTCAAATTCATTTGGGGAGGTAAGAAACACAGAATCCAGCAAAACACCTTATTCCTATCCAGACCACAAGGGGGTTTGGGTCTACCCCAGCTCTTCTGGTATTATCAAGCAGCTAGGCTAGCCCAGATCTCTACAGTTTATGCAAAGGCTGAGAAACCAGATTGGATCCAAATAGAGCGACAGGCTGTACCATCCTACACTATTGACTTCCTCTTGTGGACCCCCCCCAGAAAACGTCCCCCAATTCTATCCCCGACACTCTCTCAATCCTTCAAAATATGGGATATATTAAGAAACAACCCGACTTTAACTTTGAATTGCCACCCTCTAACACACATCTTCAACAATCCCGACTTTGCCCCGGGACTAGACATCAAAGCATTTCGTTGGTGGTTGGACAAGGGGCTGTATCGGATCGGACACTACTTCACTAACGTTGGCCCTATCACCCTTGATTTTTGTGTGAACCAACTAGAGATGCCTAGCTCTGAACGTTACAGATTTCATCAAATACAACATTTCCTCCGCATTGGGGGGTCAAATCCTCACCCCACACATTCACGCCTTACAAATTATGGTGTGGGTGGTCTACAGAACAGAGGGGTGGAATCTCCATCATCTACCAGTCACTTTCCAATCAATCCATCAAGACCCCATACATGCTCGCGTGGGAGTCAGACCTGTCCATACAGTGGGACCTAGATAAATGGAGGGTCGCCTCTATAAGGGCCTATAAGAGCATTAAGAACATATCCTTGATTGAATCCAGTCTCAAGGTCTTCACTAGGTGGTACCTATCCCCAGACAGACTAGCCAAAATGTTCCCCTCGGCAGACCCCAAGTGTTTTAGGAGATGTCAACTCAGGGGCTCTTTTGCCCACATATTTTGTGAATGTCCGAGATTGAGGTCATTCTGGAGCAGGATTTTCCACCTGATCAGAAAAATCGCTAAAGTCCAAATTCCGAAAACCCGGCCCTTGGCGCTCCTTAATGCTAATTTACCTAAAATACCAAAACTTACCCGAAAACTAATACATTACATTCTTCTCGGTGCTAAGCTTACCATTGCCAAGGCCTAGAAACAACCCAAGGTTTCCGTCCAGGCGGCTATCCGCAAAATATCCTGGATCATGTACCAAGAGAAGCTTGCCAGTATTCTTCACAATACCAAAGAGCAATTTGAAGCTATCTAGAAACCTTGGGCAAACTTCATGGTTATTTCCTTGATTCCAGGAGTGCAACCGTAATACTCCTGGGTTTTAAATAGGCGGTGCGGCCCCCTCCCATAGATAGGCTTCCGTTTCTTCACCCCTTTCTTCTTTCCTTCTCCCCCCTCCTTTCAACTTCACTATTCCTTTTCCTTGTATGTTTATTCCTCCACAAGACATAGAAAGTTCTCTTGATTCTAATGTATCTAGGACCCAAGAGGGGAGGCTTCCCCCGGGGTTCAAATATCCCTGGTATTAGCTCCCTCGATTGATATCCTAGACTCCAAGCTTTAATCTCTGAAGGGGATATGGGGGGCTTGCTGAGATTCGGCCGGTCACAGTGTGATCCCACTTGGGGTGCCGGCAGAATCTCTCCTTGCCCCTCCACTTGGCAAGCCGAAGGTCAGGGGATATCCCCATTTAGGGAAAAGGTCTATGTGTTTTCTGTAAACATGTTAAGTTCACAGACCTGAGCTATATACCTAACTAATGTTGTCAGACAAGTTCTGCAGCCCCATCAGGGGACCGCCCGCCTATGTTTGATCTGTCTATACTATCATTATTGCATATTATTTGTTTCCCTTTTTGAAAACCAATAAAATATTTTGAAAGTAAATAACACAAGATAATAATGGTGTTGTGGTAGCTTGACACCCAAAACTATTCTGGAGTTAAAAAAAAAAATAATAATAAAAATAACAGGAGATCAGGATTTAAAAAACTACAAAACAATACAAAATATAAAAACATAAAAACTAAAATTATTTTCGGGAGATGTGACAAATCAAAATATTATATTCACAATAAATAATAAAGAAATACGTTTGTGAGAAGTCTGTGTAAATATGAGCAGCAAAACAACTTCATTCTTCTAGCATTATAAAGAAGAAGAGAGTGCGCTGCTCTCAAACTTTGTGTGTCGCAAATTCCAATGGAAAAAGTCCGATGGAGCCTACACACAGTCGGAACAAGCTCTGATCGCACATTTTCCGTCGGAAGATCCGACCGTGTGTACAGAGCATTACTCTTGGTGGGCGCAGGAATGGGCCGTGCTGTGAAATATTAGATCAAGAATTGTAATTACATGCCATTGTTGAACAGTGGTAGAAAAATTGGGCCTTTGGTGGTGGTGGTGGTGGTGCTGGTGCCACAACACTAAAAGTCCTCACAGTTACTCTTGGTGGACGCTGGAACGGTCCCTGCTGTGAAATATTATATCAAGAATTGTAATTACATGCATCTGTTGAACAGGGGCAGAAAAATTGGGCCTTTGCTGGTGGTGGTGCTGGTGCCACAACACTGTAAGCCCTCACAGTTACTCTTGGTGGGCACAGGAATGGGCCCTGCTGTGAAATATTAGATCAAGAATTGTAATTACATGTCTCTGTTGAACAGGGGCAGACAAATTGGGCCTTAGGCATTGATGCCACAACACTGCAACCACTCACAGATGCTATAGTTGGAGTGCAGGAATGAGCCCTGCTGCAAAGTATTTAATCAAAAATTGTAATTACATGCCCCTGTTAAACAGGGGTGGAAAATTTGGGCCTTGGGCCCTGGTGCTGGTGCTACAACACTGCAACCCCTCACAGATACTCTAGTTGGAGCGCAGGAATGAGCCCTGCTGCAAAGTATTGCATCAAAAAATGTAATCACACACCCCTGTTAACCACTTCAGCCCCGGAAGGATTTACCCCCTTCCTGACCAGAGCACTTTTTACAATTTGGCACTGCGTCGCTCTAACTGCTAATTGCGCGGTCATGCAATGCTGTACCCAAACAAAATTTGCGTCCTTTTCTTCCCACAAATAGAGCTTTCTTTTGATGGTATTTGATCACCTCTGCCGTTTTTATTTTTTGCGCTATACACGGAAAAAGACCAAAATTTTTGAAAAAAATTGATATTTTCTACTTTTTTCCATATTTCTAAAAAAAATCCAATAAACTAAATTTTAGTCATACATTTAGGCCAAAATGTATTCGGCCACATGTCTTTGGTAAAAAAAATGTCAATAAGTGTATATTTATTGGTTTGCGCAAAAGTTATAGCGCCTACAAACTAGGGTACATTTTCTGTTATTTACACAGCCTTTAATTTATGACTGCCTATGTCATTTCTTGAGGTGCTAAAATGGCAGGGCAGTACAAAACCCCCACAAATGACCCCATTTTGGAAAGTAGACACCCCAAGGAAATTGCTGAGAGGCATGTTGAGCCCATTGAATATTAATTTTTTTGTCCCAAGTGATTGAATAATGACAAAAAAAAAAAAAAAAAATTACAAAAAGTTGTCACTAAATGATATATTGCTCACACAGGCCATGGAATTGCACCCCAAAATACATTTAGCTGCTTCTCCTGAGTATGGGGATACCACATGTGTGGGACTTTTTGGAAGCCTAGCCGCGTACGGGGCCCCGAAAACCAATCACTGCCTTCAGGATTTCTAAGGGCGTACATTTTTGATTTTACTCCTCACTACCTATCACAGTTTTGAACGCCATAAAATGCCCAGATGGCATAACCCCCCCCCAAATGACCCCATTTTGGAAAGTAGACACCCAAAGCTATTTGCTTTGAGGCATGTTGAGTCCATGGAATGTTTTATATTTTGACACAAGTTGCGGGAAAGTGACACATTTTTTTTTTTTTTTGCTCAAAGTTGTCACTAAATGATATATTGCTCACACAGGCCATGGGCATATGTGGAATTGCACCCCAAAATACATTTAGCTGCTTCTCCTGAGTATGGGGATACCACATGTGTGGGACTTTTTAGGAGCCTAGCCGCGTACGGGACCCCGAAAACCAATCACCGCCTTCAGGATTTCTAAGGGCGTGAATTTTTGATTTCACTCTTCACTGCCTATCACAGTTTCGGAGGCCATGGAATGCCCAGGTGGCACAAACCCCCCCCAAATGACCCCATTTTGGAAAGTAGACACCCCAAGCTATTTGCTGAGAGGCATGGTGAGTATTTTGCAGCTCTCATTTGTTTTTGAAAATAAAGAAAGACAAGAAAAAATTTTTTTTTTCTTTTTTCAATTCTCAAAACTTTGTGACAAAAAGTGAGGTCTGCAAAATACTCACTATACCTATCATCAAATAGCTTGGGATGTCTACTTTCCAAAATGGGGTCATTTGGGGTTTTTTTTTTGCCACCTGGGCATTCCATGGCCTCCGAAACTGTGATAGGCAGTGAAGAGTGAAATCAAAAATTTACCCCCTTAGAAAGCCTGAAGGCGGTGCTTGGTTTTCGGGGTCCCGTGCGCGGCTAGGCTCCCAAAAAGTCCCACACATGTGGTATCCCCGTACTCAGGAGAAGCAACAGAATGTATTTTGGGGTGTAATTTTACATATTCCCATGGCATGTTTGAGCAATATATCATTTAGTGACAACTTTGTGCAAAAAAAAAAAAATTGTCTCTTTCCCGCAACTTGTGTCACAATATAAAATATTCCATGGACTCGACATGCCTCTCAGCAAATAGCTTGGGGTGTCTACTTTCCAAAATGGGGTCATTTGGGGGGGTTTTGAACTGTCCTGGCATTTTATGCACAACATTTAGAAGCTTATGTCACACATAACCCACTCTTCTAACCACTTGAATACAAAGCCCTTTCTGACACTTTTTGATTACATGAAAAAATTATTTTTTTTTGCAAGAAAATTACTTTGAACACCCACACATTATATATTTTTTTAAAGCAAATGCCCTACAGATTAAAATGGTGGGTGTTTCATTTTTTTTTTTTTTTCACACAGTATTTGCGCAGCGATTTTTCAAACGCATTTTTTTGGGGAAAAAACACACTTTTTTAAATTTTAATGCACTAAAACACACTATATTGCCCAAATGTTTGATGAAATAAAAAAGATGATCTTAGGCCGAGTACATGGATACCAAACATAACATGCTTTAAAATTGCGCACAAACGTGCAGTGGCGACAAACTAAATACATTTTTAAAAGCCTTTAAAAGCCTTTACAGGTTACCACCTTAAAATAAGGGATAGGTTTGCTCAGGCCTGCAGCACACCACTCAGCGCCAAATGGATAAGTTAATGCTCCAAACAAAAATAGGACCACAAATTGGAAAATAAAAGAAATAAAAAGACTTACAGTATCCAAACTGAATGCTTAAGAAGACAGCTGCCGTTTAAAAATATAACATGAAAATGTCCATAATAGCATACATAAACTAAAGGAGTAAACATACACTATAAAACAGCGCTAATGTTGAGCAGAACTAGATAAGAAATCATGCGGCCAACTACGCATAAAAAACATCAGACAGAGAAGTAGAGAGTCCGTGAAGTGGTCAGAGGAATGTCCATAAGTGACAATACAGCCGTATCCCAGTGTGCGCCTTCCACCGGTCAATGAAATTTCACCCTGTGTTGACACTCTCCCCCTAGGGGGTCAGACTCACCAGATCTGCAAATCATAAAAGCCTCCAAAAGCAGAAAAGATCTCCTCAACACCTCTCTCTCAATACCACTTCGGGGGGTTTTTCAGGGGGGGGTCATAACTCCACACAGATGAGTGAAAAGAAAAAAAGGGGTGCACATAGCGTAATTCTGTTTATTGAAGTCAAAACCCACAATCTTCAAAAAAACCCTTCAATCTATATACGTACATATAAAAACAGTCAATCAAGCAGAATAAAATAGAAAAGGCTGCGTGTCACCATTCAAACGATCAGCCGGCTCGGTGCCCAGGGGAACAAATCCCTTCCTGGTTGCAGATCGGGCTGTGTTTATGTATGCTATTATGGACATTTTCAGGTTACCACCTTAGATTTACAGAGGAGGTCTACTGCAAAAATTAGTGGGCTCGATCTGACCTTCGCGGTGATACCTCACATGCATGGTGCAATTTCTGTTTACATTTGACGCCAGACCGACGCTTGCGTTCGCCTAAGCGCGAGAGCAGGGGGGACAGGGGTGCTTTTTTTTTTTTCTTTTTTTTTTTTCTTTTTTATCTTATTTTTAAACTGTTCCTTTCAATTTTTTTTTTTAAAATCATTTTTATTGTTATCTCAGGGAATGTAAATATCCCCTATCATAGCAATAGGTGGTGACAGGTACTCTTTTTTGAAAAAATTGGGGTCTATTAGACCCTAGATTTCTCCTCTGCCCTCAAAGCATCTGACCACACCAAGATCGGTGTGATAAAATGAAAACAAACAGGCCTAGCCACCACCTAGGCCTGCCTAAATTTTCCTACTCTGCTAGGAAAAATCCTCACTCTAGCACCTACCTAACTAGAGGGTGCTACATAGGGCTATTGATGACAATGTCAGCACATGAAATTGCATGACAATTGTGGATAACACACATAAAGAAAAATGTGCACAGGAGGTGTGAATCCAGCCATTAGGTAGGTAATTACCTTGTCAAATCACCTGCATATCTTTCTACAGATAGTAATGCCCCGTACACACGGTCGGACTTTGTTCGGACATTCTGACAACAAAATCCTCAGATTTTTTCCGACGGATGTTGGCTCAAACTTGTTTTGCCTACACACGGTCGCACAAAGTTGTCGGAATTTCCGATCGCCAAGAACGCGGTGACGTCAAGCACGTACGACGAGACTAGAAAAGGCCGGTTCAGAACCAAGCGAGGCACCCTTTGGGCTCCTTTTGCTAATCTCGTGTTAGTAAAAGTTTGGTGAGAGACGATTCGCGCTTTTTCAGACTCGTGGCTTTCAGATCGTTTTCTGCCGTTCAGTTTGTGCTTGTGGGTTTGTATCTGCTCTTCAGTGCGTGCAGTCAGTTCGTATTGGAGTTTTCTGTGCGATCTTGTCCGCTCGTTGCTGTTTTTCAGGTCGCTCTTCACAGGCCTTGCTGTTCTTCAGTGCGTTCTGTTACTTCGTTCTGAGCAGCCGACCGTTTTCTAGCCATGTTGCGTATGCGTACTCCTCGTAGAGTTCGTGCTGTGCGGGGGCTTGGTGTTGGGGTCCTGACCTTGACACAAGTCCAGTCCATGAACAGGGCGAGGAGGAGTTCATGGACCAAGAATTGGTTGCTTCAGCGTGACCAGTTCTGTCATATGCCTTTGCTCCGTGAGAATAATCCTGATGATTTCAGGAACTTTCTCAGGATGACGGACCCCGTATTTCACCGTTTGTTGGCTTCGCTGACCCCCTATGTCAGCAGGCAGGATACCTGCATGAGGCAAGCCCTCACCCCGGAACAGAGGGTTTTTAATTACCGGCTGGCCAGAGCCCGAAGAGTGGTGGAGAACACATTTGGAATCCTGGCCAGCCGGTTCCGATTATTTATGACACCCATCCATATGGCTGGCTCAGTTGGGCCTGAGGCCGGAATCCCAAATACTTCAACAATGACGGCACTTGAAAGCGGCCGTCCTGGCTTGCCCTCCCTGAATGCCCGTGATGTCCGGTTACGATACCTGGAGTTCTTTGCGGGTAGGGGGGCTATCAATATGCCAGACAATCTGTGAAACCTTTTTCAAATAGAAAACAACCAAAAGAAATTCTTGGTGGACATTTACTGCTTGTGTTTGTTTTAGCTGACCCTGACAGAAATGTGTTGAGTGCAGAAAATGTCGTGATTGGGTAACCTTATAAAAAACAGTGTTGGCTGGTACTTCCTAAATGCAAAAACACATTTCACTACAAGTGCACTTGCAACTGCACTGAACCTGCACTTGTAGTGCAAAGAGGATTTGCCCTTAGGAAATAACCCCCATTTGTGCATAAAACAACAATTACATCACCCCAAAAGTGTTGTAGTGTTGAGACAATAATCCACACATTCTTGAGTAAGGCACTTTTTTATACCTGCACAATCACATGCGCATTTACCAAAGGTTTTTAAAACAAACCAACATGTTTGTTGTATAACAATGTTTGCAGTAGCATTATGAAAAATCAAAATATCCATTTCAGATAAAACAGGCCTGTGTAAAACCAACAAGAAAGCCAAAAAACTAGAACTTACAAAGTTCACATTAGGTAAAACCTGAAGGCTATATCAGACATCAGTATTTAGGAACTGGGTTTGATATAGCGTTCAGATGGGGGGAAATCACCCCTGGAAAAGCCAAATTTGGAAGATGCACACCAATTTACAAATGTCCACATGTGCTATCTGCCATCAGGGGGGATCAAGGGACGTGTTTTGGGGGAGCAAGCCCTTCCTCAACGCTACTTTATAATTGAGGAAGGGGTTGCCCCCCCAAAACGCGTCCATTGATCTCCTGTGATGGCAGATAGCACATGTTGGTACACTGTGTGCATCCTCCAAATTTGGCTTTTCTAAACATTGAAAAAAGTTTGGTACCATAAAACAGGTGATTTTGTGGGGTTTAAATTCGCCCCAAAACATCAATGATGTTATTATTTTTTTTTAACAACATCACTGATTTGTTGCTGGATGTTTTGCAATTGGAGATTACACCCCATGATCTCCCCTATCAGTATCTGGGCACTTTCAGATGTAAAGCGTTCTGGATCCCTCACATCACGATCACCTAAAAAGAGATAAAGAACAAAAAAAAAGGTCTCAAAAATCTGCCACCAGCCATCTCTTTTACCTGAGCCTGTGGTCGCAGACACTCACCTGTTGTGGTGCCAATCTCCACCACGTCTTCTTCTTCCTCCTGCTCTTCTTCTTGTGTTGGTATTTCCCCTTCTTCCAGAGGGGGGGGGGTCTCTGGTCTCCTGGGATGAGGGGTGTCCGAGTCTTTTCTCCCCTATGTAAAACAAAAATGGTATACTTAGCACACAGATATTTGATGGCAGTACGAGAAATAGGAAACATTGCTTGGAAGTGGGGTACAATTGTCTATTTTAGCCGAGTTCCAAGATGTATATTTTTTATTGCCCTTTGTCAAGCTGCAATACTTTACCTGTTTGGTACAAGCTTCACAGATGGAGACCCCCCTATAGTATACACTGGAGCACCTGTGTGCCCCCCCTAATAAAAATGGTGTTCTTGTGTCCCACACTAGTGCTCCAGTGTCCAGATGTGAAAACAGCTGCTCAGTGTCCTCTCCTTACACACAATCTAGTTTGCATTTCATTCTAGTAACAAACCCATCTACACAAACAAATATTTGGCATCCAAGTAGGCCCCCAAAAATGTGTGAAAATGCATATGGCCTAAACAATGGTGTTCTAGAGGCCGAAAGAAAAATGTTTGATACGAACGAATAATGTGCCCATGAACATTAAAGTTGACCTTTGGAAACGTTACAACTAATCAAAGCATATGGAGCAGAACGAACGTAATAAAGACAGAAAGAATAGGAACACAGCACAACTACTTACTTTTTTGCAGCACTCTCCGGATCTTTCGGTACTGCTCTGGCTCTCTCAACTTCAGGTCCGACCACCGCTTCCTGAGCTGATCTTTAGACCTTCGTACCCCGAAATTCCGCTCTAGACTCCGGACCACTTTACCAATGATTTTGGCCTTTCGGATGTTGGGGTGGGGGTAAGGCCCATATTTTCCGTCATAGTCGGACTTCCTCATGATGTCTACCATCTCCAACATCTCCCCAAACGACATATTTGTGGCCTTAAAACGTCTCCTTCTGGATCGGGACGTGCCTGGATCCGCCCTTTCCTCCTCCTCCTCCTCCTCGTTGCTACAATTAGCCCGCACCTGCTGTATGTCCGCCATCATGCTCTTCCCCCACTGCGCCGAACGAAAAGGGGCGGGGAATACACTAGAAAGAACGTCAGGGGCGGGCGGAGTTACACGCATGCGCAGTGTATATAAAGCGTAACACGCGTGCGTATTACGTTTGATCTGTGAGCGGAGGAAGGAGCATTGAACGCGGCGATCGTAAGAACGAAGGTAAGAGACAAACTTGGGCCTATACTGCTTCTATAGATTGAGGCCTATATTGTAACAAGATTAGGAGAGTTTGGTGTGACATTAGGCTTTGTCTTGTGTTGTGTCTTGCAGTGAACATGGATATGGTACTGGAAGATCAGGACTTCATTTCAGTCTTCATAGAGATGCTAAGGGAGCTGCCCTGTCTGTGGGAGATTAAACACCCCCATTACAAGAACCAAACAAAGAGGAAGGCAGCACTGGAGCAATTGTGTGAAATTGTGAAGCAGGTGATCCCCACGGCAGACATCACTTTTTTAAAGATTTTCATTGGTGGCCTGAGGAGCACATATCTGAGGGAGCGCACTAAAGTCCTTGATTCAAAGAGATCCGGAGCAGCAGATGACATCTATGTCCCCAGGATGTTGTACTACGACAGGCTGCACTTTCTGGCAGGCCAGACTGAACCCAGGCCATCCCTCTCCAGTCTTCCTTCCACGCTTCCTTCCCCCCTGGCTGAGGCTTCTGACGCCCAACCTGGGCCTTCCAGGCCACATGTGGAGGAGCCCAGATTGAGCCAGGTATAGCATTCCTCTAAATATTTCTGCTTGTCCAATCAATGATGTTAACTAGATGTTAGTTGGGAGTACTAATTTATGATTGTGATTGATGATGCAAAAACTAAAACCATGTCCCTTTTTCATACACAGGGAAGTTTCAGCCAGGAGGTGGCTGATCTGCAGGTCCCTCCACCCCCCCTGGAAACAGAAAGTGGCAGTAGGAGGAGTACCCTAGAGGAGGCTGCTCTCAGATTTTTTTGTAGGGCTACAGAGGTCCTGGGAGCACCACACACCAGGCAGGAGAACCTTGCTGCATTCATAGCCTATAAAATGCAGAGGATGGAGGAGGGCCAAAAAGCCATGTGTGAGGCCCTCATATCAGAGGCTCTGGCGAAAGGTGTGAGAGGCCAACTTACACCTCACACACAGCTTTGGGATGGTCCTCCTCCTCCTCCTGCAGGTCCTACTCCTCCTCCAGGTCCTACTCCTCCTCCTGCCACATCTCCAACTGCACAGCCACAGCCCGGAAGGAAGTGTGAAAGGAAGACCAGACAGTGAGGACCCTGGATCCAGTCTGGTCAGCCAAAAGATGCAGCCTCTTGTGGTACCACAGCCTGGGGACACTGATGTCATCTGCTGCTATCCGGATCTCTGTGAATCCCGGACCAGACTGCCCTCCCTTACATATGGACTCCTCAGGCCACCAATTTTGAGGTTTAAGAATTGATGTCTGCCGTGGGGGTCACAGGCTTCACTAATTTCTCCTGTTGATCCAGTGTTGCCTTCCTCTTTGTTTGGTTCTGAGCCCTTAATAAAGGATTTTTGTTTTGAATTATACTCTCCTATGTGTTTTACTTCAAAAATGATGGTTTGTTTGTGAGGATTCAGGTACATTTCTAATATACAATGTGAAATGAACAAGGGACACCAACAACAAAAAATCTCATGGAGATTAAATAATAAAAGATATCAATGGTGTTGGGGTAACTTGCCACACAAAACACACATAAAAATATTCTGGAGTAAAAATAAAAATAACATTGAACAAAGATCAGCCTTGGAAAAAATCCAAACATTAAAGAAAAAAAAGGCTTAAAAACAAAAACAAAAAAAAAACATAAAAAATATAAAACTGTCAGATGTGACAACTAATAACATTATATTGAGGGAATCCCACTAAAAAAACACAAATAAAACTTTGTGAGAAGTGTGTGTGAATATGAGCAGCAAAACTACTTAATTCTTGTCACATTATAAAGAAGAAGAGAGTGTGCTGTATTAAACCATTTTTTACATTGCAGCGTGACGAAAGTGCTGTATCCATTGCGAACGCTAAGTTTACCAGAACGAGCTGTCCCGTGTCGGAATTTCTTCTGAGCATGCGTGGCACTTTGTGCGTCGGAACAGGCCACACACGGTCGGAATTGACGCGATCGGATTTTGTTGTCGGAGAATTTTATCTCCTGCTGTCCAACTTTGTGTGTCTGAAAATCCGATGGTAAATGTCCGATGGAGCCCACACACGGTCGGAATTTCCGACAATCCGACTGTGTGTACGGGGCATTCGAGTTTAGTCCAAACAAAGCACAATGCCTTCTTGCTGCAGGCTAAATTTATTGTTTCTTTTTTGCAGAAAATACATCATTGGAAGTTCACTTATGGTTTTCCTGTAAAAGACACTAAAACCTCATTTTGGTTTGGACCTCTTATTTCCTTTGTTTGCATACAGGAATATTACTAGGCTTATGGATTGCATTCTTAGATCCTGCTATTTGCCATTGTAAGAAAACCGTTTACAGGGAACTTACAATGTGGTGGTAATGCAAATAGGTTATGTACAGCAAGCCAAGCTTTGTGGTACATGCATCCCCAAAAAGCAGCATGTGAGCATGTGAGATGTTATCAAATTCAATTTGTTTACATCCGGCAAAATCTAAGTCATAAAATGCTCGTAGCTTCCGGTTTCTTAGGCCATAGAGATGTTTGGAGCCACTCTGGTCTCTGATCAGCTCTATGGTCAGCTGGCTGAATCACCGGCTGCATTATCAGGTTCCCTGTTGAGACAGGAGAGACAGGAGAGCCAGAGAAAAACACGGAAGACGGTGGGGGGGGGGGCATTCCCTCCCACTGCTTGTAAAAGCAGTCTAGAGTCTAATTAGCCGCTAGGATTGCTTTTACATGAAAGCCGACCTCTGGCTGAAAAGAATGATACCAAGATGATACCTAAACCTGCAGGCATCATTCTGGTATAACCACTCAAAGTCGTGAATGGCGTACCTGAAGACAAAAAAATGGTTAACAATAAAGCACAGTAAACAGTAAAGTATAAAAAATTGCAGATCTGAAAAACAAACATGATAAAACATAATAACAAATAAAACATTGCAGAATAGAATACAGTAAAAAAGAGCAGAACAATAGAGAGAGAATAGAGAGAGAGAACAATAAAACGACAACTATTTTTATTTTTTTTTATATTTTTGTATGTGTTTTTTTTTTTTTTGTTTTACACTTTTTTTTGTAACTAACTTTTATAACTGTAACCGGTTCCAGGTTCGGATCTCTCAAAATGCGATGGTATCTTGGGAGACCCTGTGAAAGTGTGCCTAGTCTGTGCAATGCTGTAACCTACGCTAATACTCAACTAGTGTATGGTAGCGTTCAAAACATTCACCAATGCAAAGACCAGGATTGTCAGGACAGGAGGGACAATAATAGCGGGTGTCACGCCTATATCCGCGCTTGCTGCAGACATAACATCTTTTTTGGGGGGTTCGTTGGGTAGGGGTACTCGGGAGGACATAAAAATGCCTCTCATGCAGCCGACTGCATTTGAATGGGGATGTGAATGGGAGAAGTACGGGTGCTGCAGAAGTGGTGGGTTCCCAATTAGGATTGGTGAATGCAGCAGGAAGGGCATTATGGGCACTAAGGGCCTGTGTTTGTCTTCTTGGTGGCAGCGGGACACTACTTGTGCTTGCCACCTCACCAGCTTGAACTGCATTTATGGGACTCGCCACGTCACCAAGTGTTACTGCAGTGCTGGTTTGACTACGACCGGGGTGTACTAGGCCGCTGGTGCTTGCCAGTTCACCAAAACGCTACCAAAAAAACTGTTAGCGATCGCAGGGATCAGGCCTGACTCTGCGAACGCTGCAGTTATGCGTTTAGTGTTTTGTAAGTGACAGTGATCGATCGATACTGCACTTGGGTGGCAAAACGCAGGTGCTAGCAGGTATCTGGGCTGATCCCACTAACACTGCGTTTTTGGGAACCCTAAACTGCTGGGGACGCTAGTATAGATCTGATCGGATCAGGTATTGATCTGATCAGATACTATACCACTAAGGGAGGTGTACGGTGCATGTGTGGGTGTTAGCGGTACTGGCGCTAACCTGACGCTGCTTGGGGCTGGTGCTTGCCAGTTCACCAAAACGCTACCAAAAAAACTGTTAGCGATCGCAGGGATCAGGCCTGACTCTGCGAACGCTGCAGTTATGCGTTTAGTGTTTTGTAAGTGACAGTGATCGATCGATACTGCACTTGGGTGGGCTGGGCTGGGCTGGGCGGAGGGGCAAAACGCAGGTGCTAGCAGGTATCTGGGCTGATCCCGCTAACACTGCGTTTTTGGGAACCCTAAACTGCTGGGGACGCTAGTATAGATCTGATCGCATCAGATATTGATGTGTTCAGATACTATACCACTAAGGAAGGTGTACGGTGCGTGCGTGGGTGTTAGTGCGACTGGCGCTAACCTGACGCTGCCTGGGGCTGGTGCTTGCCAGTTCACCAAAATACTACCAAAAAAACTGTTAGCGATCGCAGGGATCAGGCCTGACTCTGCGAACGCTGCAGTTATGCGTTTAGTGTTTTGTAAGTGACAGTGATCGATCGATACTGCACTTGGGTGGGCTGGGCCGGGCCGGGCAGAGGGGCAAAACGCAGGTGCTAGCAGGTATCTGGGCTGATCCCGCTAACACTGCGTTTTTGGAAACCCTAAACTGCTGGGGACGCTAGTATAGATCTGATCGGATCAGATATTGATGTGTTCAGATACTATACCACTAAGGGAGGTGTATGCTGCGTGCGTGGGTGTTAGCGCTACTGGTGCTAATTTGACGCTGCCTGGGGCAACGCATATCACCGCCGGGCGATCAGGGGGCTAAACCTTTATTCGGTAATAAACAGCGGGTGCCCTGACACTATGAAAAGTAAACCAACTAACCAGCGTCACCCGTAATAGTTATACGGTGATCAGTGGTGAAAGGGTTAACTAGGGGGCAATCAAGGGGTTAAAACATTTATTAGATAATATATGGGGGTCCCTGTCGCTATAAAATGCTGACGGCGAACCTAAATATTTACGTTCCTAACTAGCGTTACCAGCGACACTAATACAGCGATCAGAAAAATGATCGCTTAGTGACACTGGTGACAGGGGTGATCAAGGGGTTAAAACTTTATTAGGGGGGGTTAGGGGGGTACCCTAGACCTAAAGGGGGGTAACACTCACTGTCCTACCACAGTAACTGTCACTAACTGACACCCTGCAGTAATCAGAAAAAAAAAATACTGCTTGGTGTCAGTGTTACAGGGAGGGGTGATTGGGGAGCGATCGGGGGGGATCGGGGGTGTTTTGTGTGCCTGGCATGTTCTACTGTGTATGTGTGTGTGTGTGTTGGTGCACTTACATGTCTTCTCTCCTCGGCGCTAGAACGGAAACTGCCGAGCTGAGGAGAGATGACATCACATCCTCTGCCTGTGTGTACTATACACAGGCAGGGGATGTTCCTCATTGGCTGGGAGCGATCCCGAGGGGGGGGCCACGATCGGATGGTCTCCCCCTCGTCTCTCATCGCTCCTAGCCAAATGCCGACTGCCGCTGGCACGGGGGGGGTCCGATCGGACCCCCCGCCCGCGGGAAGGCAATCACGTATGGGTACGTGATTTTGCCTGCCCGTGCCATTCTGCTCACGTATATATGCGTGAGGCAGTCAGCAAGTGGTTAAACAGGGACTGGAAAATTGGGCCTTGGGCACTGGTGCTGGTGCCACAAAACTGAAACCCCACAGATATTCTAGTTGAAGCGCAGGAATGAGCCCTGCTGCAAAGTATTGCATCAAAGATTGTAGTTATACGCCCCAGGGGCAGAAAAATTGGGCCTTGGCCACTGGTGGCGGTGCCCCGAACCAAAAATGTTCTTACAAGCTATCAGTATGAAAATTGAGGAGGAAGAGGATTGTCACTCAGCATAACAGAATAGTCACTCAGCATCAGCATATGCAGTCTTAAAGGGATCTCACATTAAAATTGGTTACAGCAGCATCAGGTGCTTGGTAGCTGGTGATCCAAGACTGATTCATTTTTATGAAGGTCAGCCGATCAAACGATTCGGTGGACAGGTGCACCCTGTGATCAGTTACAAAGCCTCCAGCAGCACTGAATGTGCGTTTCGAAAGAACGCTGGATGCAGGACAGGCCAGTAGCTCAATTGCATACTGTGCAAGCTCTGGCCACTGATCCATCCTCATGATCCAGTAACCCAGAGGTTTTTCGGTGGGAAAGGTGTCCAAGTCTGATCTTGCCCCTAGGTAATCCTGCACCATGTGAATTAGACGCTGGCAATGGTTGCTGGAACCGATCAGACCTTGGGGCTGCGGACTAAAAAATTGTCTAAACGAATCGGTCAGATGGCTACCTTCTCCACCGCTCCTTCTGTGACTGACCGAAGCCTCAGCAACACATTGTCCAGGAGAACCAGGAAATTGTAAACTCCCAGGCTCTGGAAATGCATTGCACAAACCTTTCTGCAAGGTCTCCCGAAGATGTTTCATCCTCTGCTCCCTCTGCGACGTCAAGATAAGGTCCGCAACCTTACCTTTGTAATGTGGATCAAGGAGGGTTTCCAGCCAGTAATCATCTCTCCCTTTGATACCACGAATATGAGGATCCTTCCGCAGGCTTTGCAGGATCAGGGAGGCCATGCAGCCTAGGTTTGCTGAGGCATTCCATCCAGAGTCCTCTGGGTCACTAAGGACGACATGATCTGCAGCCACCTCCTCCCAGCCACATAGAAGTCCATGGGTTTCTTTGGACTGTAAATGATCCCTTGAAGACTGCTGCTGATGCTGAGTGTCAGGCTCCACCTCCATGCTGACACAATCCTCCTCCTCTTCCTGTGTGATCGGCAGGCACGCAGGAACACTGTCTGGATAAAAGAGGCCTTGAGAGGTAAGGACGTCCACCTCTATCTCCCTCATTATTCCATGCAGCGTGTACTTCAACAGGTGGACAAGAGGGACAGTGTCACTGATGCATGCACTGTCACTGCTCACCATCCTCGTGGCCTCCTCAAATGGTAACAGGACAAGAACCACTGCACCACCAAGTTAAGGACGTGAGCCAAACAGGGCAGATGGGTCAGTTGTCCCTGTCGGAGGGTGGAGAGGAGGTTGGTGCCATTGTCGCAAACCACCATACCTGCCTTAAGCTGGCATGGCGTCAACCAACTCTGAACCTGCCCCTGCAGAGCTGACAGAATCTCTGCCCCAGTGTGGCTCCTGTCCCCCAAGCACACCAGCTCAAGCACCGCATAGCATCTTTTTTCCTGCGTGCTTGCGTAGCCCCTTGAACGCCTACGGAGCACCGCTGGTTCTGAGGACAAATCAGCACAGGAAGAGGCCATGGAGGAAGAAGAAGTGGAGGGGGTGGAGGAAAGAGGTGTGGCAGAATCACCACTAGTAGAATTTTGGAGGCGTGGTGGCGAAACAACCTCAAACACTACTGCACCCTGTCCTGCATCGTTCCCAGCTGCCAGAAGAGTCACCCAGTGCGCGGTGAAAGATAGGTAACATCCCTGTCTATGCCTGCTGGACCATGAGTCAGCGATACTATGCACCTTACCGCTGACGGCCCTATCCAGCGAGGCCAAGACATCGCCTTCCACATGCCGGTAGAGAGCCGGAATCGCCTTCCGTGAGAAAAAGTTGTGTTTGGGAACCTGCCACTGAGAAACCGCACATTCCACAAACTCACGGAAGGGGGCAGAGTCTACCAACTGAAAAGGCAGCAGTTGAGCTGCTAGCAATTTAGCCAAGCTAGCATTCAACCGCTGGGCATGTGGATGGCTGGGAGCAAACTTCTTTTGGCGGTGCAGCAGCTGGGGCAGGGAAATTTGCCTGGTACAATCTGACGTCGGTGTACCGATAGCAGATTGCCTGCAAGTACTTGGCTGTGACAAACCTAATTCTACACCTTCATTCCTCTCAGTGCAGGTTTCAGAGAGGACTGAAGGTATAGTGGGGTTGGAGATCCCAGCTGATGAGGAGCAAGGAGAGGTCCACTTTGTTTTTTGGTCTGGGTCTTTTAGATATGCTTGCCAATGAACTGCATGGCAGGTCGACATGTGTCTGGTCAAGAATGTGGTGCCCAAGCAGGTGATGTTTTGGCCACGCGAGATACACATGAGACATATGTTGCAAATAGCAGCAGTGCGATCTGATGCACTCGTTCCAAAATAGGCCCACACCAAAGAACTTTTCGAAAAACAATCAGAGACAGCAGCGCCCTGCACATGCGGAGCTCTGCGGTGTGATGCAGTCGGTGTGCTGCCCTTAAGCTGGCCCCTGGAGGGCATCATGCCTCGTTGGAGATGTGCCTCCTTCTCCTCCTCCTCCTTATCCACCTCCTCATATCTCCTATCAGGCACCCACGTGGAGTCAGTGACCTCATCATCCCCTCCCTCCTCATCACTGGAGCAAACCTGGCAGTATGCTGCAGCGGGGGGAACATGACTGCCAGATTGCTGTCCTTCTTGGGCACCCCCTCTCTCTGGGCTCATGTTACTGCCTTCCTCTAGCTGGGTACCATCATCTGAGCCTTCAAAACGCTGGGCATCCTCCTGGAGCATGTACCCAACACTGTGGTCAAACAGTTCGGGGACTCCTCAGGAGGACATGGTGGGGCTAGGAAAGAGGTGACTGATGCCACTGAGCCGAGGGAAGAGGCCGCGTTGGCAGCTGCATTGCCAGACAAAGTACCCTGAGCATGGGTGAGAGAGGATGAGGAGGATGAGGACGACTTGGTCATCCACTCTACCAAGTCTTCTGCATGTTGCGGCTCAACACGGCCAGCTGCTGAATAAAAGGCCAAGTGTGTTCCACAGCTACGTGCTGATGAGGATGCACCGTGTCCACGACCAGCACTGTCGCCTCTAGACACAGAGCCTGCTTGCCCTCTTTTATTGGCTTGTGACTGTCTGCCTCTCCTTGTTGGCCTTCTAGACATACTAATGGCCTGCAGGGAGATATAGCTGCACAAAGCTGGGATGTATATATCTATGCTGATACTACAGTATGAGAACACCAGCAATTGTCTTCAGGTAGCTTTAGCTGCACACTGTGCAGAGGGCGCAGTACACTAACTGTAAAATTTGCAGCTGCCTGCCTGTGGTACTAATAGGATCAGAAGAACACAACAAATTTTCTCCAGGTAGTTTTAGGTGCACACTGTGCAGAGGACACAGTACACTAACTGTAAATACTGTAGCTGCCTGCCTGTGGTACTAATAGGATCAGAAGAACACCACCAATTTTCTTCAGGTAGCTTTAGATGCACAATGTGCAGAGGACGCACTACACTAACTGTAAATACTGCAGCTGCCTGCGGTACTAATAGAATCAGAAGAACACCACCAATTTTCTTCAGGTAGCTTTAGGTGCACACTGTGCAGAGGACACAGTACACGAACTGTAAATACTGTAGCTGCCTGTCTGTGGTACTAATAGGATCAGAAGAACACTACCAATTTTCTTCAGGTAGCTTTAGGTGCACACTGTGCAGAGGACACAGTACACTAACTGTAAATACTGCAGCTGCCTGCCTGTGGTATTAATAGGATCAGAACAACAGCAATTGTCTTCAGGTAGCTTTAGGTGCACACTGTGCAGAGGACGCAGTACACTAACTGTTAATACTGCAGCTGCCTACCTGTGGTACTAATAGGCTCAGAAGAACACCACCAATTTTCTATACCTGGGGAAGTGGGAGAAGTCTCTCTTGGAGGACGAGGACCTTGTCATATACACCAGCCATATAACCAAATGGCTGAGGTATATTGACGACGTTTTCATCATCTGGGAGGGACCCGAGACCAAACTAGTCGAATTTATTAATAGGATTAATGTGAACGATCGTAACCTAATATTTACGATGACCCATGATCCCCACAGCGTCACCTTCTTAGATGTCTCCATCACTGTCACAGCAGAAAGAAATCTTTCCAGCACTTTGTTCTGAAAGACAACTGCTGGTAATACGGTCCTCCATTCGGACAGTTTTCACCCCACTCCACTCAAGAACTCATTCCCTTACGGACAATATTTGCGCCTACGTCGTAATTGTTCGATTGGCCTGCAGGGAGATATAGCTGCACAAAGCTGGGATGTATATATCTATGCTGATACTACAGTATGAGAACACCAGCAATTGTCTTCAGGTAGCTTTAGCTGCACACTGTGCAGAGGGCGCAGTACACTAACTGTAAAATTTGCAGCTGCCTGCCTGTGGTACTAATAGGATCAGAAGAACACAACAAATTTTCTTCAGGTAGTTTTAGGTGCACACTGTGCAGAGGACACAGTACACTAACTGTAAATACTGTAGCTGGGACCCGAGACCAAACTAGTCAAATTTATTAATAGGATTAATGTGAACGATCGTAACTTAATATTTACGATGACCCATGATCCCCACAGCGTCACCTTCTTAGATGTCTCCATCTCTGTCACAGCAGAAAGAAATCTTTCCAGCACTTTGTTCTGAAAGACAACTGCTGGTAATACGGTCCTCCATTCGGACAGTTTTCACCCCACTCCACTCAAGAACTCAATCCCTTACGGACAATATTTGCGCCTACGTCGTAATTGTTCGAATGATGCTCTTTTTAAAAAAGAAGCCGAGGGGCTCCAGAATCGATTGTTAGCAAGGGGATACAGTCGATCATGCCTTAAAAAAGCGTACAACCAAGCTATAGGACAATCTAGACTCCAGCTGCTTTTTAGACCCAAGCCCTCCAAGAGCCCTGAAGGTAATCTCACCCGAATTATCATGCGCTACTCTCGACAACACACAGCTATCAAAAAGATTATAAAGCGTCATTGGAGCATTCTCACAGATGACCCCAAACTGCGTGAGTTTGTTCAAGAACAACCCACCATAACATACAAAAGAGCTATGTCGTTACGTGACAAGCTCGTCCAAAGCGAATACACCAATGAGAATAGGAGATTGAAGCATTGTTCCATAGTGGGTTCTTTCCCCTGTGGACATTGTTCCTACTGTTCACTTATCAAAAAAGACAAAATCTTTGTTCTTCCTAACGGATACACATTTACACCTACACAATTTGTGAATTTCCACACCCGTGGAATAGTATATCTGATGGAATGCGAATGTGGCGCTTACTACGCGGGGAAAACCAGGCAGGAATTTTGGAAATGCATCGCCCAACATGTTTACAGCATGCAGGTGGGAAACCCATATCTCCCTATCGGGAGGCATATAATTTCCACACACAACTACAGGGTTCCAAGAGTCACCTCTGTAGAATACGAATTCCAACTAGAGGTGGCGACTGGAACAAGTCTCTGCTACAAAAGGAGCAGAGATGGATATTCCAGTTACAGGCCACCTCTCCACCAGGCCTTAACGATTCGATCTCGTTTGCCCCCTTCCTGCAGGGGTTTTCTTCTGGTAAGACACAGAGAATGTATGGGAGAGGATTTTTTAACCCTGAACGCTCTGCAGTTTTCTGCGGAGGCGCGCCAGGGATCATATTACCATAAAAAAAAAGGAAGGTTTCCCCACATTGGGGTTTTTAGGCAGCACAATAACAGATATAGTCAATGTTGTATGAAAAAGTATAACAATTTTATTGGATAATAATATACCATCAAAGTTAAAAACAGTGAGCTTCAGTGGGAATTATTTAAAAGAATAATAGGCTGAACATACATAAGCAGACATGTGTTCATAACAATACTTTATATCATGAACATTAAACCTGATGCGTTTCAACCCCTATACTTGGGGTCTTCTTCAGAGGATCAGTCTGCTGGGGAGAACACGAAAATAGAGTTGATATACATATACATGTTCCATTCATATAAATATAGTATGAACTACATTGAAAATGTGATACATCAATACAGTATAGTTACCAAGTAAAAGTATGTCCAACAGAAAACACAGATTCCCACATGGAGATCCCTTTAAAAGATATATTGCTTTGTCCTCTTCTCCAGTGGAGGATTCCAACCTCCTCTACCGCCGCCACAACCCAGACCAGGATGGTGAGAAGCAACGTGGCTTACGAGAGGTCACACTTTTGAGCACCGCCTGCCAAAGCAGACGACCGGCCAAAAAGCACCAAATCACCTGCGATGAAGATTTGCAAGGAATAATGAATAAAAGCCCATATTGGGATAGTCAAGTTTGATCTGTGGGCTAAAAAAGCCACTGAAGGATCAAGGGCATTGTAAATATGATATATATGGCCCAAACCAAAAGGGGTTCTGAACCATATTTATCTGGTGTATGTTTAAAAAGAAATACCATATACGGAGCAAAACTGCAAAGATATTAATAAGTATTCTGTCTGTGCTAAAAGAGAAGTGATAGTGACGGAGTGAAAAGAAAGTGAGAGAGAAGGAGTGAGGGGGTGAGAAGAAGCATGCAATCTGGATGTGATGGAATATAAAAGAGCATGATAAGTGCAAGTAGGTGCCAGTGAGGGGGGGGGAGGGAAAAAAGGGGAAAACGAAAGAGAAAGGGGGAAAGGAGACCGTTGGGGAGTGATAGTGTGGAAAAAGAAGATATTATTATTACCTCAAAGAGTGCTAAATAGCGCATGTGGATGCATCAGGTTGTCCCATATAACTAGACTGTTGCTTGTTAGCCAACCCGGGATTATTCATAAGCTGTATAAGACTCAGGTGGTGGTATCCAAAACCTGAGTCAACCAGTTTAAGAATAAACAAAGTATATAATTGTAAAGTATGTGACCACATATATTATCAGTGGTCAAAAAGTATATTAACAATCATAGGGGTCGGTAAACCCCGACTATTTGGGGCAAAACGATGCTATAACAGCACATGGCTTAGAGAGTGTACTTACTGTGTGATAGCCGAAAGTGACAGCAGGAGTGATAGCAGGCAGCAGGATGTGTTTGCAGTTCACCAGATAGGAGGAGATTGAGAACATACATCAAGTATAGGTTTTTATACCCATAATTAAAGGGGTGTGTATACCTTGCATCTATCCATCCAGGTGTGCGCAATCCGCCGATAATCCCATGACGGGCGGCAAGGCGCCCATCATGACAGCAAAGTGTGGTCTCCCCGACGTTCCGGAAGAACGAGGCTCCGAAATCTCGTCATCCTCGCCGAAATCTCGCGATGTCTATGACGTCACGTCGCTCGCGCAGTGACGGAAGGCATCCGAGGATGTTCCGGAATGCCGCCGGCAAGGAGGGAAAGATCCCCAACGTGGCGCCCGGTGGCCAACCGAGCGCCCAATGGGGAAACATGGGGGGGGCCGCCTAAACACGGGCAGGCCCTTCCCCCCCCACCTTGCCGGGAAGGCACGTCACAGGTCACTCCCGCCCCGGAGATGACAGCAGAGAGAGTGCCAGAGCTCCCCCAGTGGGGGGAAAAAAGCAAATTCAAAAGGGAAGAAAAACAAATACAAAATGTGAGGATAACATTTCCTCACAGTTCAAGGTTAACACCATTGTTGCATATCTTATATATATATATATATATATATATAACCATGTAAGGAGCTTCAGTGAAAAATAGGAGAAAACCAGTCACATGCATAGATATCTTCACACCATCAATTTAAGAATAGAGAGGAACAGCAATATCGAACCGATGGGATATGGTAGAAGGTGCAATTGGATCAGCACAGGGGGGGAGGGGAGAGGTTGAAAAAAGGGGGGGACGGGACATGGTCAATAGTGCCAATTAATTTTATTATTTTGGACTGTATTGTATTATAGCCAATCCAAAGAGGGACAAGACTATTGTGTTTTGCCAGAGACAAAGCCTTTTAAGAATGGAGCAAACGAAATGGCCTCGTTCAATCCTGGGAACAAGGTGGAATTTAATTTAAATATACACCTCTGCTCGTGTTGCAGTAGAATTTTGTTCCAGTCGCCGCCTCGCACTGGTATATGAATTCGATCGAGCGCGACGAAGGATACTATGGGCATTCTGTAGTTGTGAATTTCCATCACATGTCGCCCAAGTGGCACATATGGGTTACCAACTTGCATATGGTAAATGTGTTTAGATATGCGCTGGTGAAACTCTTGTTTGGTCTTTCCGACGTAGTGTGCTCCACATTCGCAGGACATGAGGTACACTACGCCACGTGTTTGATAGTTGGTAAAATGTGACGGTTTAAAGGTTGTCCCATTTGGGAGGGTAAAAGTCTTTTCACGTCTTATATATGGGCAGCAGGAGCAGTGTCCACAAGGGAAGGATCCCAGGATAGAACAATGCCTACGTCGTTTTTGTGCAGTTTTGAACTCACTCTGAACTAATTTATCCTTTAGTGAGTTTGCTCGTCTAAAGGTGATTGAGGGGGTATCTGCAATGAACCTACTAACTTTTGGGTCATCTCGAAGTATGGGCCAGTGCTTACGGATAATATTTCTGATCTCATTATGTTGTTTGGAGAAGCGCAGGATCACCCTGGTGGGATCCATACCAGGGTTGCCCTTGGCCCTTTCCCCAAACAACAACGTATGTCTGGATTGTGCAGCTGCGCGATTGTACGCTTTGCGTAGAGTTGAGCGACTGTAACCCCGTGCTAGTAATCTGGTTTGTAGTTTGTGCTTCCTGTTTGAAGAGAACCTCATCAGAGCAGTTCCTGCGTAAACGCAGGTACTGTCCATATGGGATAGATCTCTTCAAACCTGTGGGATGAAAGCTATCCGCATGGAGGATGGTATTTCCTGCGGTGCTTTTCCGAAATAGGGTGCTAGAGATGAGATCCTCAGAAGTACGTCTCAACTGCACATCCAGGAAGTTTATTTGATCACGATCATATGTCATAGTGAACTTCAGATTGCATTCATTATGGTTGATGTGGTCAAAGAACTTAAATAGTGATTCTTCGGGTCCCTCCCAAACCAGGAGGATATCATCGATGTATCGTCGCCACATACGTATGCGGCTCACGTATGTGGCGAGGCCCTCATCCTCTCCGAGCGCCCTCTCCCACTCCCCCAGGTACAGATTGGCGTAGGCCGGGGCACAGCAAGTGCCCATAGCCACGCCCTGCACCTGGAGGTAGTGGGAGTTGTCAAAGAGGAAAAAGTTGTGATTCAAGATATATTCAAGGCCATCGATGATGAACTCACCCAGAGCTCCATCATATCTGCTGGTTCTCTGGAGGAGTGCCCGTACAGCCTCGATCCCCTTGTTGTGGGGGATCGAGCTGTACAGGGCTTCAACATCAATGGCCACAAAAAATGAATTGGGTGGAAGGGATACTTCCTGAATCAATTGGAGTAGGTGCAATGTATCCTTGAGGAACGAAGGCATGCTCGTGACGAATGGTTGTAAAAATGAGTCAATCACTTTGCTCAAGTTTTCTGAGATTCCTCCATTCCCGGAGACAATTGGTCATCCGGGAGGTTTGGTTTGGTTCTTATGGATTTTGGGCAAGCTGTAAAAAGTAGCCATACGTGGGTGCTTGGCTCGAATGAACTCATACTGGTCTCTAGTAATAACTTCCTTGTCCAGAGCGGACTGTATTAGATCATAAATACGTAAATCATAGATAAATCATAGATACGCTTGCCAACGAACTGCATGGCAGGTCAACATATGTCTGGTCAAGCCGGTGGTACCCAAGCGGGAGATGTTTTGGCCACGCGAGATATGCTTGAGACATATGTTGCAAATAGCAGCGGTGCGATCTGGTGCACTCGTCTCAAAAAAGGCCCAAACCAAAGAACTTTTTGAATAACGCACAGAGACTGCAGCGCCCTGCACATGTGGAGCTTTGGGGTGTGATGCAATCAATGTGCTACCCTTAGGCTGGCCCCTGGAGGGCATCCTGCCTCGTTGGTGATGTGCCGCCTCCTCCTCCTCTTCCTCTCTCCTATCAGGCACCCACGTTGAGTCAGTGACCTCATCATCCCCTCCTCATCACTGGAGCAAACCTGGCAGTATGCTGCAGCAGGGGGAGCATGACTGCCAGATTGCTGTCCTTCTTGGGCACCCCCTCTGTCCATGCTCATGTTACTGCCTTCATCGAGCTCAGTATCATCATCAGAGCCTTCCAAACGCTGGGCTTCCTCCTGGAGCATGTTCCCAACACTGTGGTCAAACAGTTCGAGGGACTCCTCAGGAGGACATGGTGGGGCTAGGGAAGGAGTCACTGAGGACATTGAGCCGAGGGAAGAGGCCGCTGCTTTGCCAGACAAAGTACCCTGGGCATGGGTGAGAGAGGATGAGGAGGATGAGGACGGCTTGGTCATCCACTCGACCAAGTCATCCGCATGTTGCGGCTCAACACGGCCAGCTGCCGAAAAAAAGGCCAAGCGTGTCCCACGGCCACGTCCTGATGAGCATGCACCGTCTCCACGACCAGCACTAGACACAGAGCCTGCTTGCCCTCTCTTATTGGATTGTGACTGTCTGCCTCTCCTTCTTGGCCTTCCAGACATACTAATGGCCTTTAGCTGCACTAAGCTGGGATAGATATATATATATATATATATATATATATATAATATATATGTACTGATACTGCAGCTAGCAAAATCAACTGCCTGCAGTATGAGAACACCACCAACCTTCTATAGGTAGCTTTAGCTGAACACTGTGCAGAGCTCGCAAAAAACTAACTTGTAGCTTTTTTAGCTGCCTGCGGTAGTGATAGGATCAGGAAAACACCACCAAGGATCAGAAAAACACCACCAACCTTCTACAGGTAGTTTTAGGTGAACACTGTGCAGAGCTCGCAAAAAAAAAATTACTTGTAGGTTTAGCTGAACACTGTGAGGTGGACGCACCACACTAACTTGTAGTTTTAGCTGAACACTGAGCAGGACGCACAGCACTAACTTGTAGTTTTAGCTGAACACTGTGAGCAGGACGCACCGCACTAACCAGTAGGTTTAGCTGAACACTGTGAGCAGGACGCACAGCACTAACTTGTAGGTTTAGCTGAACACTGTGAGCAGGATGCACCCCACTAACTTGTAGTTTTAGCTGAACACTGTGAGCAGGACGCACTGCACTAACTGTAAATAGTCTAGCTGCCTGACTGTGGTACTAATAGGATCAAAAGAACACCAGCAATTTTCTTCAGGTAGCTGTAAATACTGTAACAAGACAAGCCTGCCTGTCAGTAAGAAGATAACAGGAACGGATCTAGCTGAACACTGCGAGCAGGACGCACTGCACTAACTGTAAATAGTCTACCTGCCTGACTGTGGTACTAATAGGATCAAAAGAACACCAGTAATTTTCTTCAGGTAGCTGTATATACTGTAACAGGACAAGCCTGCCTGTCAGTAAGAAGATAACAGGAACGGATCCAGCTAAACTGAATACAGTGTATATATATATATATATATATATATACGCAACACCTAGGATGCATATATATACACAATACACTGTAAGTGCAGCTAACTGACTGACTGTTCTGCCTAATCTATCTAACTCAAATCAAATGACACTGTCTCTCTGTCTCTTTCAACACCGGAACACACACTACACAGGGCCGCCGTGCAGGCGGCCTTATATAGTGTGGGGCGTGTACTAAATCCCCTGAGCCATAATTGGCCAAAGCCTCCTTGGCTTTGGCCAATTACGGCTCTCTGTTCAGACGGCACTGTGATTGGCCAAGCATGCGGGTCATAGTGCATGCTTGGCCAATCATCAGCCAGCAATGCACTGCGATGCCGCAGTGAATTATGGGCCGTGACGCGCCACACGAATTTGGCGTGAACGGCCCATATCGTTCGCAATTCGGCGAACGGGCGAACAGACGATGTTCGAGTCGACATGGGTTCGACTCGAACACGAAGCTCATCCCTACACATCAACAGTGTTCCTTGGAAACTCTTTGAAACCATTTGCTTTTGAAATAGAACCTTGGAGATCTGCTTGACCTAGTATAGTCATTCAAGAAATTCAGATTTTTAGTATACTGTACATAGTGAATACTTCCTTTTTACTCCATGAATGCAAATATTTAGTATGATTTATATTGCAGCATCCATTTTTGGTTCTAATGATAATTGGTTCATTTCTAATCAGTAATTGTGTGTAAATAGTTGTTGGATTACTCTTTATTATTCTTCTTACCTGCATGGAAATGAAACTCTGGATCTCTGAAAAAATCATTGGTACTATATTCTGGGAAAAAAAGCCTTGGACCTTTGAAAGCCCAGTGATATTATATCTACTTTGTTCATTTGTGGATTTTCAGTATAATGGCAACTTATTGTTCAAGACATACACCCGCATTTATTAACCTCCAAATGGACTGACATAAGCCTAATGTCCCGTACACACGGTCGGATTTTCCGACGGAAAATGTGCGAATGGAGCGCGTTGTCGGAAATTCCGACCATGTGTGGGCTCCATCGGACATTTTCCATCTGATTTTCCGACACACAAAGTTTGAGAGCAGGCTATAAATTTTTCCGACAACAAAATCCGATCACGTCAATTCCGACCGCGTGTGGACAATTCCGACGCACAAAGTGCCACGCATGCTTAGAAGAAATTCGGAGACGGAACAGCTCGGTCTGTTAAAATTAGCGTTCGGAATGGATACAGCACTTTCGTCACGCTGCAATGTAAAAAATGGATTAATACAGCGCACTCTTCTTCTTTATAATGTGAGAAGAATGAAGTAGTTTTTCTGCTCATATTCACACAGACTTCTCACAAACTTCTTTCTTTATTATTTATCGTGATTCCCTCAATATATTTTGATTTGTCACATCTGACCAAATTACTTTTTTGTTGTTTTCTTTTTGTTTTTGGTTTTTTTCAAGGCTGTTTTTTTTGGGGGTTTGTATTTTTTTCAAGGCTGATCTTTGTTTTATCTTATTTTTAGTTTTACTCCATAATAGTTTTGTGTGTGTTTTGTGTGTCAAGTTACCACAACACCATTGATATCTTGTGTTATTTAATCTCAAGGAGATTGTTTAGTGTTGGTGTCCTTTGTTAATTTCACATTGTATTTTTGAAATGTACCTGAATCCTCACAAACAAAATATCCTTTTTGAAGGAAAACACACATAGGCGAGTATAATTGAAACAAAAATTCCTTTATTAAGGGCTCAGAACCAAACAAAGAGGGAGGCAATGCTGGGGAAACATCATAAATTGGCGAAGCCTCTGACCCCCAGGGCACACATCAATTATTTTACTGCAAAATTGTTGGCCTGAGGAGTCCATATCTAAGGGAGTACAGTCTGGTCCAGAAGTCTCAGAGATCATGAAAGCAGATGACATCTATGTCCCCAGGCTGTGGTACTACAAGAGCCTGCATCTTTTGCCAGACCAGACTGGACCCAGGGTCATCACTCTCTGTCTTCTTTCCACGCTTCCTTCCCAGCTGTGGCTCTGGTGTTGGAGATGTGGCAGGAGAAGTAGTAGGACCTGGAGGAGGAGGAGGAGGAGGAGTAGTAGGACCTGGAGGAGGAGGAGGAGGAGGAGGACTATGTGTGAGGTTAAAAATGTGGGTAGCATATGTTATTTGGCCCCTCAACCCCTTATTGAGAGCTTCCAAAATTAAGGACTCACACAGGAGTCATTGGCCCTCCTTCATCTGCATCATTTTGCAGGCAGTTATGCCAGCAAAGTCCTCCACACTGTGGGGGCTTCTCAGGGCCTCTGTAGCCGTCCAAAAGAGGCCTTTGGCAGCCTCCTCCAGGTTACTCCTCTTCCTGCCACTTTGTCTTTGTAGGTATAGGGGAGGGACCTGGATATCAGGCAGCCTGCTTGGCCCGGCCACCTCCTGGCTGAGACTTCCCTGTGTATAAAAAAGGGACATGGTTTTAGTTTTTGCATCATCAATCACAAGCATAAATTAGTACTCCAAACTAACATCTAGTTAACATCATTGATTGGACAACCATGAAGATTTAGAGGAATGCTATACCTGGCTCAAGCTGGGCTCCTCCCCATGTTGCTGCCTGGAAGGCCCAGGTTGGGCATCTGAAGCCTCAGCTGGGGGGGAAGGAAGCGTGGAAGTAAGACTGGAGAGTGCTGGCCTGGGTTCAGTCTGATCTGCCAGAAAATGCAGCCTGTCATAGTACCACAGCCTGGGGACATAAATGTCATCTGCAGTTCCTGATCTCTGGGAATCCTGGACCTTCTTGTGCTCCCTTAGATAAGTGCTCCTCAAGCCACCAATTAGGATCTTCAAATAGGTGATATCTGCCGTGGTGATCACCATCTTCACAAATGCCAACAAATTATCCAGCTCTGTCTTCCTCTTTGTTTGGTTCTTATATTCAGGGTGGTTTTTCTCCCATAGACAGCGCAGCTCCCTAAACATATCAATGAAGATTGATAAAGTCCTTATCTTTCAAGATATCCATTTTCACTGCAAGACACAACACAAGACAAACCCTAATGTCAGTTTAAAATCTTCTAAACTTGTGCAAATACAGGACTCAGTCTAGAAGCAGTATAGGCCCAATGTTAAATCTTACCTTCGCAATCATGATCGGCACCTCCGTTACTCCTTCCTCCGCTCACAGATCGCACGTGGTACGCACACGTGTTATGCTTTATAGACACTGCGCATGCATGAAACTCCACCCGCCCCTGACGTTCTTTCTAGTCTATTCCCCGCCCCTTCTCGTTCGTCGCAGTGGGGAAGAGCACATGACGGAGTCAGAGCAGGTGTCTGATAATTACACCAAAGAGGAGAAGGAGGAGGAAAGCCTGGAGCCTGAAACGTCCCAATCCAGAGGGAGACGATTTAAGGCATCAAATATGTCCTTTGGGGAGATGTTGGAGATGGTTGACATCCTGAAGAAGGCCGACTATGACAGGAAGTATGGACCTTACCCCAAACCCCAATGTCCGAAAGGCCAAGATCATGGCGAAAGTGGTCAAAAGTCTGCACCGGAATTTCGGGGTACGTTGATCGAAAGATCAACTCAGGAAACGGTGGTTGGACCAGAAATTAGGAGAGCATGAGCAGTACAGAAAGATCCGGAGAGTGCTGCAAAAAAGTAAGTAGTTGTGCTGTGTTCCTATTCTTTTTATGTTGATTATGTTCGTGCTGCTCCATGTGCTTTTCTTAACTGTTATCCAGTTTAAAATGTCAACTTTCATGTTCATGGGCACATTATTTGTTCGTATCAAACATTTTTCTTTCGGCCTATAAAATACCATTGTTTTGGCCTTATGCATTTGCCCACATTTTTTATGGCCTACTTGTGTGAAACTAATTTGGTTGTGTAGATGGGTTTGTTACTAGAATGAAATGCAAACTAGATTCTGTGTAAGGAGAGGACACTCAGCAGCTGTTTACACATCTGGATGCTGGAGCACTAGTGTGGGACACAAGAACACCCTTTTTATTAGGAGGCCCACACAGGTGCTCCAGTGTATACTATAGGGGTGTCTCTGTTACGTACCTAAAGGGTGAGTCGGAATTGCAGAGGATGGCCTCTCCTACGCTTCTGACTCGAGAGCCCTGGTAGTGGTGACAGGGGTGCAGGAGTGTGGAGTGGCATGAGTGCCTTGCAGGATCAACAGCAGAAGGATCAGATGGCCGGCAGAGCTGACGGGATGGATCAGTAGACAGAAACTGCAGACTGTACAACTCAGCAGACAGGACAGCGGACTGGATGGATCAGGCAGACAGGTGAGCAGCCTGGATGGCTCAGCAGACAGGCCCAGCAGACTGGATGATCAGCAGACAGGTGAACAGCCTGGATGGCACAGCAGACAGGCCCAGCAGACTGGAAGATCAGCAGACAGGTGAACAGCCTGGATGGCTCAGCAGACAGGCTCAGCAGACTGGATGGGAGTCCAGGATCGTCAGACAGGCCGGGTCGGTAAGCAGGCTGGCAGCAGAGGTACAAAAGGAGCAGGCAGAGGGATCATCAAACAAGCCAGGGATCAGGTACAGGCAGATAACAGGAATAGTCTCAAAGCAAACCGGGTCAAAACAGGAGCAGATATCAGGTTTTCAGGGAACACATGCACAGAGCTGCAGAGCAAACAGCAATGATGCAAGTGCCAGACAGGTTTAAATAACCCGCCAGACACTAACGAGTGCATGTGCGCGTGCGCATAGACGCCCACAATCGTGCACTGATGGGTCTACTCTGCCTGTTACTGGCAGGATCTTCATGACATTGCCCCCCCCAAGGGGCAGCCTCCGGATGCCCATCCTAGCCAATTTTTCAGGATGGGACCTTTTGAAGGATTGAACCAGACTCTCAGCGTGGATGTTTTCTTCAGGTTCCCATAGCCCTTCCATTTGATCCATTTGATCAGGAATTGAGTTCGATTGTTTCTCCTCCTGCAATCCACTATTGCTTCTACTTCGAACTCTTCTTCCCCATCTACTAATACAGGATCAGGAGGGTCAGAGCTTCGGCGAGGAAAGGGACTAGCAACAGAGGGTTTTAATAGTGTTACGTGGAAAACAGGATGAATTTTAAGTGACTCAGGAAGTTCCAACTCGTAAGCCACTTCATTGATTTTCCTCTTCACAGGAAATGGGCCTATGAATTTAGGACCCAGCTTTTTCGAAGGGCATGCCATCTTCAGGTTCAGTGTAGACAACCAAACTAGATTACCGGGTGCCAGTAACAGTTCTCCACGTTTCTTTTTATCAAAAACTTCTTTACTGTGTTCCTGTGTCCTGGCCATAGTTCTTGCAAGAGCTGATTGTTGAGAGAAAAAAAATTAAATTGTTTCATGAACTGCTGGTACAGGACATTCTGGTATGGAGCTGGGCAGGAATGATGGATGGAAGCCATAATTGTTTTGTAGCAGAGTGAGTAGAATTGTTGTAGGCGAATTCAGCCAGTGGAAGCAAAGAGATCCAGTCATCTTGAGTAAATGAAGAAAAGCAGCGGAGGTATTGTTTGAGGGTTTGGTTGGTCCTCTCTGTTTGCCCATTTGTCTGGGGGTGATAAGCGGAAGAGAAAGATAGCTCGATCTTCAAAGCTTTGCATAAGGACCTCCAGAATCGGGAAGTAAATTGTACCCCCCGATCTGAGACAATGTTGGCCGGTACTCCATGGAATCTTATGATTTCTCTGATGAATACCTGTGCAGTCTCAGAAGCAGAGGGAGTGCCTTTCATAGGGATAAAGTGTGCCATTTTTGACAACCGGTCTACCACCACAAAGATGGTGGTATGGTCCTCTGCTGGGGGTAACTCTACAATGAAGTCTATGGATAACATCTTCCAGGGTCTATCTGGAAGAGGCAGTGGTCTCAATAATCCCCAGGCTTTGGCTCTACTGCTCTTGTTCCTAATGCAAGTGACACAGGATTCCACAAACTTCTTGCAGTCTCTGCCTACCTGAGATCACCAGAAGGTACGTTGTACCAAATCAGTGGTTTTAGTTATGCCAAAATGTCCAGCTAGTGCGTGATCATGACAGAGTTCTAATATAGGGACTCGTACGCTTTCAGGTGCAAAAATCTTGTCCCTGTACCAGAGCAACCGTCTTTTGCTCGCAGTTCCGATTTAGCGGGGGGCGTCCACCCCAGAGTAGCCTGTTTGATCCGGGAGAGCAAATCTTCCTGCAGCAGAAGAAAATTCCCTGGAGAAAGAATGGTATCGGGGGAAGTCATTTCTTTGGATTTGTGAAACATTCTGGATAGGGCGTCAGGTTTTGTATTCTTAGAGCCTGGCCGGTAAGTAACATGAAAAGAGAACCTGGAGAAAAACAACGCCCATCTGGCTTGCCGTGGCTTCAACCTCTTTGCCGACCTCAAGTACTCTAAGTTCTTATGATCAGTGAAGATCAAGATTGGGTGAGTTGCTCCTTCAAGTAAGTACCGCCATTCTTCAAGTGCCAGCAGTTCCCCCACATCGTAATTCCTTTTGGCAGCCGAAAGTTTGCGGGAGAAGAAGGCTACCGTGTGGAGCAGTGCCTTGGTTCCTTGGCGTTGGGAGAGTACTACTCCAACAGCGATCTCAGAAGCATCTACCTCAAGTACAAATGGCAGGGCGGAATCAGGGTGTTTTAGAACGGAGGCAGATGTAAACAATTCTTTGAGAGATTCAAAGGCAACTTGAGCTTCTGGGGTCCAATGGAAGCGAACCCCCAGTTTGGTTAATTGGGTAATAGGGGCAATGATGGCAGAAAACCCCCTAATGAATTTCCGGTAGAACTTAGCGAATCCAACGAAACGCTGGATTCCTTTTTTGTCAACAGGAACTGGCCAGTCAAGTATTGCAGCGATCTTCTGCGGATCCATCTTGATACCTTCTATGGAGATGATTAATCCCAGGAATGGTATACTCTCTTGTTCAAATTCACATTTTTCTGACTTCGCGTACAGGCCATGCTGTTGAAGTCGTGTCAAAACACACCTGACGTGTCTGCGATGAGCATCTAGGGAGGAAGAAAAGATTAGAATATCGTCTAAGTAGACGATGACAAACAGATCTAAATAGTCCCGGAAAACATTGTTAATAAAATACTGAAACGTGGCAGGAGCGTTACATAACCCGAAAGGCATTACTAGGTACTCAAAGTGCCCAAAACGGGTGCGGAACACCATTTTCCACTCATCTCCTTCCCTGATGCGGACCAAGTTATAGGCTCCTCGAAGATCAAGTTTAGTAAAGATAGTAGCTGTTCCCAGTCTCTGGAATAACTCGGGGACCAAGGGAAGGGGGTAACTGTTCTTGACGGTAATTTTATTTAGCTCACGGTAGTCTATGCAAGGCCGAAGTGTGTGATCCTTCTTCTCTACAAAAAAGATACCCGCACCTGCCGGGGAAGTGGATGGACGAATGAAACCCTTCTTTAAGTTTTCATCGATATAGTCCTTAAGGGCCACCTGTTCTAACTCGGTTAACGGGAAGATTCTTCTAATGGGAATTTCGGCCCCTGGAAGGAGCTCGATAGGGCAATCATAAGCCCGATGGGGAGGTAGAGTTTCTGCTCCTTTCTTGCTGAACACGTCAATGAAGTCATGGTAGGCTTTCGGGACAGTTTGGCATAGCTCAGCTTCAGTGTCCAGACATAGCAAAGGAAAGGGCCCATGGGGGTCCTTTGAGGCACAGAATTGCTGGCAAAAAGGAGAGGAAAAGGTGACCTCCCCTGTGGCCCAGTTGACGCCAGGATTGTGGGCTTGAAGCCAAGGCATTCCAAGAATTACAGGAAACAGAGGTGAGGAGATAATGTCCATATGAAGCAGTTCGTGGTGGGCACCGGCAATGGTGACTGGCAAAGGGGAAGTTTCTTGGATAACCGCCCCAGATTTAATAGTGGACCCATCAGCCAGGTGAATGGACAGTTTTTGGGTCCTAGGAAGCAGAGGAATCGGATGTCTTGTTGCAAAAGATGAGTCCATAAAGCAGCTGCAGGCTCCTGAATCAGTAATGGTGGGCACTGACAGAGTCTTTCCTGGAAGCTGCAAAGAGATAGAGAGGGAAAGATGAGAAGAGGTCTGGATTCCAGTAAGCACATGTTCAGGAGATTTTCAGAAACACTTACGAAGTTTAGTAGGGCAATTCTTGACATAGTGACCGGGTTCCCCGCAGTAGAGACATAGATGATTTGCCTGGCGACATTGGCGCTCTTCCATAGTAAGAGAAGGACGAAGCACCCCCAACTGCATGGGTTCCGAAGTGTCCGTTGTAGAAGTGGACTGAGAGGTAGGGGCCGGATGCAGGTGACTGGGCACTCTAGGTAGCATCCAGGTTGGTCGGGAAAATCCAGTTGCTTTTTCCGACCTACGTTCCCTCAGCCGACGGTCAATCTGTATGGCAAGATTGATTAATGCTTCTAGGGTCCGGGCTAGCTCGTCCTTCAAGGGGTCAGACAGTCCCATGCGAAACTGGTAACGGAGCGCAGCGTCATTCCAGTCAGTGTCTGCGCTCCACCACCGAAATTCAGCCACATAATCTTCCGCCGCCCGGCGCCCTTGCTGAAGGGCGTGCAGTGTGGCTTTGGCAGTTGCAGAAAGCTGAGGGTCTTTATACAGTTGAGCCATGGTATTGAATAAGGTGGTAAGGTTGGTCAACACATCAGCTTTCTGTTCCAGGAGGCGATGGGCCCAGGTTTGAGGTTCACCTGAAAGTAAAGAGACGACAAAGCTCACCTTGGTGGCTTCCAAGGAGAAGGTACGTGGCTGGAGGGTGAAGTACAGTTCACAGGAATTGCGAAATGCCCTGAATTTGCTACGTTCTCCAGCAAATTTTTTGGGTGTGGGGACACGTGGTTCGGGCGGAAGCATCACCACCATAGGAGAGGATGCGGTGCCTGTAGAAGAGGTAGAGGCTTGAGGGGTTCCTTGAATTCCAGTGGGAGAAGACAGTACTTGGACCCGTTCCTCCAACTGGTGTATCCTTCCTTAAGGCTTTTGACAGCCTGGGTCAGGCCTGCTAAGTGCAAACAAAGTTCCTGCATAGGAGAGGTTCCCTGCTCGGGCTCAGACATGGCTGTTTGCTACTGTTACGTACCTAAAGGGTGAGCCCGAATTGCAGAGGATGGCCTCTCCTACGCTTCCGACTCAAGAGCCCCTGGTAGTGGTGACAGGGGTGCAGGAGTGCGGAGTGGTATGAGTGCCTGGCAGGATCAACAGCAGAAGGATCAGATGGCTGGCACAGCTGACGGGATGGATCAGTAGACAGGAACTGCAGACTGAACAACTTAGCAGACAGGACAGCAGACTGGATGGATCAGGCAGACAGGTTAGCAGCCTGGATGGCTCAGCAGACAGGCCCAGCAGACTGGATGATCAGCAGACAGGTGAACAGCCTGGATGGCTCAGCAGACAGGCCCAGCAGACTGGAAGATCAGCAGACAGGTGAACAGCCTGGATGGCTCAGCAGACAGGCTCAGCAGACTGGATGAGAGTCCAGGATCGTCAGACAGGCTGGGTCGGTAAGCAGGCTGGCAGCAGAGGTACAAAAGGAGCAGGCAGAGGGATCGTCAAACAAGCCAGGGATCAGGTACAGGCAGATAACAGGAATAGTCTCAAAGCAAACCGGGTCAAAACAGGAGCAGATATCAGGTTTTCAGGGAACACATACACAGAGCTGCAGAGCAAGCAGCAATGATGCAAGTGCCAGACAGGTTTAAATAACCCGCCAGACACTAACGAGTGCATGTGCGCGTGCGCATAGACGCCCGCAATCGTGCACCGATGGGTCTACTCTGCCTGTTACTGGCAGGATCTTCATGACAGTCTCCATCTGTGAAGCTTGTACAAAACAGGTAAGTATTGAAGCTTCACAAAGGACAAGAAAAATGCAACATCTTGGAACTCTGCCAAAACAGACAATTGTACCCCACTTCCAAGCAAACTTTCATATGTATAGTTCTGCCATCAAATATCTGTGTGATAAGTAGACCTATTTTTTTTACATAGGGGAGAAAAGAATCAGAGGACACCCCTCATCTGAGGAGACCAGAGACCCCTCACCTCTGGAAGAAGGGGAAATCCACCCAGAACAAACAGAGCAGGAGGAGGAAGACGTGGTGGAAATTGGCACCACAACAGGTGAGTGTCTGCGACCACAGGCTCAGGTAAGAGATGGATTCCGGCATATTTATAATACATGGTGTTTTTTGATTTCTATCTTTTTAGGTGATCGTGATGTTGTGGATCCAGATCCTTTCACCTTGGAAAGTGCACAGATCCTGATCGGGGAGATCATGGGGTGTAATAGGGACATGGAAAAATCAAGAAAAACATCAATAATGTTCTTCAAAAAATAAAGAACATCATTGATGTTTTAGGGAGAGTTTAAAACCCCTCAAAATCCCTTTGTTTTTTGTGTGCTAAAAAATGTTGACATTTTTTGACAAATTAGAGAAAATCCAAATTTTGAAGATGCACACAGTGTGTCAACATGTGCTATCTGCCATCACGGGAGATCAATGTAGGCGTTTTGGGGGTGCAGCCCCTTCCTCAATAATAAAGTAGCAGTGAGGAAGGGATTGCACCCCCAAAACACATCCCTTGATCCCCCATGATGGCAGGTAGCACATGTTGACATTCGTAAATTTGTGTGCATCTTCAAAATTTGGCTTTTCCTGGGGTGACTTCACCCCATCTGAACGCAATATCAAACACAGTTTTTAAATACTCATGTCTGATATTGCCTTCAAGTTCTACCAAATGTGAACTTTGTAAGTTCAAGATTTGTGTCTTTCTTGTTGGTTTTAAACATGCCTGTTTTATCTTAAATGGACATTTCTACTTTTTCTAATGTGACCCCAAACATTGTTATACAACCAACATGTTGGTTTGTTTTAAAAACCTTTTCTAAATGCACATGTGATTGTGCTGGTATTAAAAAGATTGATAATCAAGAATGTGTGGATTATTGTTTCAACGCTCCAACACTTTTGTGGTGCTCTAATTGGTGTTTTCTGTGACAATGGGTGTTATTTCCTAAGGGCAAATTCACTTTACACTACAAGTGCAGTTTCAAGTGCACTTGTAGTGCAAAGTGTCTTTGCCTTTAGTAAATAACACCCACCAGTGCTTTGTAAGGTTACACAATCACGCCATTTTCAGGACTCATCACATTTCTGTCAGGGTCAGCTAAAACAAACACAAGCAGTAAACTTTGTCACCAAAGATTTGAGTAGTTATTTTTTTTTTATTTGAAAAAGGTTTGACACATTGTCTGGCATATTGATAGCCCCCCTACCTGCAAAGAATTCAAGGTATCCTAGCTGGACATCATGGGCACTCAGGGGGGGCAAGCCAGGACGGCCACTTTCAAGTGCCGTCAGGGTTGTTTTGATTTGAAGTCCAGCCTCAGGCTCAACTGAGCCAGCATAGTTGGCAGAATGTTGCTGTAAAAAGTTGTGTAGAACACAGCACGCCAGGATAATATGATTCAGTTTGTACTCTGCTATGTTTATGGGTGTAAGAAATAGGCGGAACCGACTGCCCATGATTGCAAACATGTTCTCCACCACTCTCCTGGCTCTGGCCAGCCATTAATTAAAAACCCTCTGGTCTGGGGTGAGGGTCCTCATCAGGAATGGCCGCATAAGATGGTCCCCAGCGCAAACGCTTCATCCGCAACAAAGACAAATGGGAGTCCTTCCACATTGTCTTCTGGAGGTGGCAAGTCCAAGCTGCCATTCTGGAGATGCCTGTAGAACTCCATCTGGGCGATGACTCCACCATCGGACATCAGGCTATTCTTCCCCATGTCCACGTACAGGAACTCATAAGTAGCCGACACCACCGCCAACATCACAATACTATTGAACCCCTTATAATTATAATAGTACGACCCCAAGTTGGGGGGTGGGACGATGTGGACAAGTTTCCCATCAATTGCCCCTCTGCAGTTAGGAAAGTCCCACCGCTGGACAAAGTGGGAGGCCACAGTCTGCCATTCCTGTGGCGTGGAAGGAAACTGTGGAGTCAAACAAAAAATAAAATTTAGTCTTTTTGCACACAAACAGGGAAAGCTGATTAGACACAAACATTCTTGGCCAACATCAAGATAACATTTATTTGAGGGAGTTTTTAAAGACCAAAGTATAAGGTACACCTATCAGACCCCCCCTCTCATGGGCCATTTCTAAGATTATAGGGGGGGACTCTTGGACAGGTAACCCTCTTTACTTCAGTGAGAGATGAATGCCTAAATAATGTGTATTACCTTGAACAGCCCCTCCTTAGTTACACTATTGACAGCCCACTGGACAGGTAAGAAGTGTCATAATACAAAGATATAAATACACATTGTACACATTTGGGCACATTTGTGAATTCTGCTATTACCTATCAAGATAATAATAGTATACAGAAACTTGAAACAGTACCATTTGAAAGTATTCAGGCAGGCCCTTGCGCTACATGCTTTGGAGAATTCATCCATAAATCTGACCACAAAAGAGGTGGGTATAGTGTGTATGGGTTTGGCAAAGTCAGCAGATAGATGATTGAGGATAGATAGAGAGTTGGTATCAGCTGACTTAGCAGTTGGGGGGAGGGAGGGTTAAAAATGATTTGGGGACCCCCCAAAAAAAGCCTCTGGCACTCTGCCTGAATTTAAAGCACAAATCACATTTAAAAACATTTTAGGGGGTGTTTGGGGTAAAGCACTACTATGGAGCTGATAAAATACACTGTTAAGTGACTACATGAGGTGAATATAGGGCCAGGAGACCATGCTGGAGAGGTAAGTGAAGGCAAATATGTATTAAGGACAACAAAAACATTCACAGCATATTGCAAATATGGTAATTAGAGAATGAGGAAAGAAATACAATACATTAGCAAACATTAAATACAATAAAATGTGATATTAAAGGATAAAAATCTTACCTTAATGTACTCCTTCTGCAGGACCTGAATGATGGCAGAACAGGTCTCTGGGATAATGATCCTCAGAGCCTGGGGGGAGATGCCTGTTGAGAACTTGAGGTCCTGCAGGCTTCTCCCCGTCGCCAAGTACCGCAGGGTGGCGACTAGCCTCTGCTCCGGAGTGATAGTTTGCCTCGGGCAGGTATCCTGCCTGCTAATATAAGGGGTCAGCAAAGCCAACAAACGGTGAAATACGGGGTCCGTCATCCGGAGAAAGTTCCTGAAATCATTAGGATTATTCTCACAGATCTCACGGAGCAAAGGCATATGACAGAACTGGTCACGCTGAAGCAACCAATTCTTGGTCCATGAACTCCTCCCCACCCTGTTCATGGACTGGACTTGTGTCAAGGTAAGGACCCCAACACAGCACGAACTCTACGAGGAATACGTATACGCAACATGGCTAGAAAACGGTTGGCTGCTCAAAACGAAGTAACAGAACGCACTGAAGAACAGCAAGGCCTGTGAAGAGCGACCTGAAAAACAGTAACGAACGAACAAGAACAGAATGATAAGAGTAACACGTCACTTGCTGCATGCACTGAAGAGCAGATACAAACCCACAAGCACAAACTTAACAGCAGAAAACGATCTGAAAACCACGAGTCTGAAAAAGCGCGAATCGTCTCTCGTCAAACTTTTACTAACACGAGATTAGCAAAAGGAGCCCAAAGGGTGCCGCGCTTGGTTCTGAACTGGCCTTTTCTAGTCTCGTCGTACGTGGTGTACGTCACCACGTTCTTGGTGATCGGAAATTCTGACAACTTTGTGTGATCGTGTGTACGTAAAACAAGTTTGAGCCAACATCCGTGGGAAAAAGTCCATGGATTTTGTTGTCAGAATGTCCGATCAATGTCTGATCGTGTGTACGGGGCATAAAAGTGGTTATAATAAAAAAAAATCCTGTTTCTTTAAAGCAGGATATACAGCATAGTGCTTGTGTGGTGTAATTTGTCCCTCCCTATTTTGTAAAATACCTGGTTGATTCTGCTTGTTCCTTTTCCCCTCATTAGTGTGCTGACCACGGTAATCATGGCTGCTGATCCTTGATACCGTGGCCAGTTTGTGTGCCTCCACCAGCCTACAGTCTTTCCCTCTCCCCCTCTCCCTCTCTGTCTGCCTGTCAGCTCTGGAGTCTGTGTGTTAGCCAGTGGTAACCACTCATGCAGGGTGCAGGGGGGCCACCCCCCTAATCCATGAGCCTGGACCCTAATCTACATGCAGGGCACCAGGCGCATTGGATTCCAATTTTTTTTTTTTCGAAGCACATGATTAAAGCCTGAGGCTCTAATTGGCTTTAAAAAGGGTGGACTTGGAGTGCAGATCACTGCGCCCAGAGCCCACCCAGTTGTTTGACATTAGCAAATTAATATTCGCTAATGTCTTTCTGTTTCTCCTCCTGCCAATCAGGAAGCGGGTCCTGAGACCCGATTGGCCGGGAGTCCTAAGACCCGATTGGATGTGAGTCCTAAGTCATGATTGGCCAGGAGGAGGGGGGAAGCCGACAAAGCCAAAATCTGGATGGGGTAAGTGCGGGTTGGCAGGGGGCCTGGCAGGTGACAGGAAAGCGATGCAGCAATTGTGTGATGAGAGAGCGGTGATTGATTGAGCGAGTGCCGGGAGAGGGATCAGCTGACTGGGTGGGTGGCTGGCTGGGAATGCCGCAGGCCGTCTCCCCCCTAGAAAATGGAGTGCCAGCCTCCACTGATGTTAGCCATCAACTTCTTGCCACTCCCCTCCCACTGCTATGGCTGTAAAATCACACATTCCAAATCCTGGAGGCCCCTCTGTTACAGAAATATATACTGTGCTGTGTGTTTTAAAAATTTTGTAGTGAAATACCTTATTTCAGAGTGTTGCTTTGAGCTCACATGACCTCCTGCCACTCTCTTCCTATCCTACCAACTGCTGTCAATGGGGAATCTCGGCCCCTCCCACTGTAGTCCTCAGATCAGGGAAGCTGAGCGTTAGGTCACATGAGCACACAGCGGCACTATGACAAAAGGTATTTTGCTGCATAATTTAAAAAAATTGATACCGCACAGTACATCTTTCTGTAACAGAGTGTTAGGGCTGGGCTCAGCCCTCTCTTCTCAGTGCTCAGCTGTCGGTTACTTGCCAGCACTCATCGTTCCACAGTGCCTAACCTGGTAATCATCTCCTGCTTGTCAGCCAGCCCCTTCTGGCTATTTAAACAGCCTGGTTCATTTCTCCCATGCCTTTGCCTTGGTCAACATATCTGAAGATTCTCTGATGTGTTCCTGTTAAAGACTTGCCTGGCTGACATCCCTTCTGGTTCCTGATGCTGTTTGCTGTCTCAGACTACACTGATCTCTGGCTTCCTGATTTACTGGCTTGCACTGACTAACCACTTTTATTATGGAACCCTGGCTATGTTTTGAGTATGTTTGGTATTTTTACCATTTTTACCACTATATTAAAAGGTGTGATTTTTATTGAATTTTCTGTCTCCGTCTGATTCATGATTCCTGACACAGAGGGGCTTCCAGGATTTGAGATTTGTGACTTTACAACCACTTTAAAGCTCTTTGTTCAGCAATGTAAACCTAATATATAATTGATCCTTTTGGATTAATTGCTCTATTTTTTTATATTTTATTCTGTAAGTTATGATGAGTTATAGAGGGTGTGCCAGTAGGACCCTGTGCTACCTGGAAGATTGCTGGTTTACGCCAGATTTTGAAGAGAAAGGCACGCTGATTGCACAGCTGTGTGCTGGGCTATTTAATTGTGACCTGGCTATGGCTCAGGGTTCCACCCAACAGACAGGAAGTCTGTGCATGGGAGTCAGGTGGACTCCCATTCCTCTGAGAGGAGTCAGAGGCTGCAGGAGGCAGCCAGGGTATGCATGTCTACAGGAGGCAGACGTACTTGGTGACAGAGCAGCAAGTAGTAAGCAGCAGGAGTAAGCTAGGAGAGAGCTTCACTCTAGGAAACTCTTTTGGGTCTGAGGAGCAGACCTAAGGCCTAGGCTAAAGGCCTGAATCAGCCATATGGCAAGAATGTACACCAGGAGGCTAAAGTATTGAGTGTGCAAGATACAGTAATGGTGGAACCCCCTGCGAGGGCTACTGATGTCTTTGTGAACTTTTCCATGCTTTTAAATAAAAGTGGGCTACCAGGCCCTTAAAAATACAGTTGTGTACTGGAGTACTCACTGACAATGCACCAACCGTTTGAGTCTGATACCCCAATCTTACAAGGGATATTAAACCCCTTCCCTCTGCTGAGTTGAGGACGTAAGCTTTTCTAAAAAAAACAGTTTGTAACATTGTTATCAATGTGTATTATGGGGATGTCCTTAGATATGGAGATGATATGGGGCACTTATTGGGGATAGGTACACATGTAAGTTTTTATACAGCTCAGTTAAATGTTCAGTAAGGGAATATAGCTGTTGACATTTTTTTTTATATATTTTGCTGTTATATTTTCAGATAGTAAGGCTCGGTTCATACTGCTGCAACGGCAAAGTCGTATAACTTTGCCTTTGGCTTTGCCCTGTGACTTCTTTCTGACATAATCTGATGCTATTTAGGAGCTTGTACAAGGGCTGAAATTGCACCCAAGTGAGACCAAAGAAGTGCAGGAAATAAAGAAGTGCAGGAATTTTTTCTAAAGCCAGAGTGTCTTGTTTAGTATCAGTTAAGACAACTCTTGTAGGGAAACATTGAATTTGACATGTCATGTGACTGGAGATCTCACAAGTCGGATCCCATGTCGCCCCAGTGTGTACCAAGCCTAACAATCCAGTTATACAGTATTTTTTTTTTTTTGGTTTGATTTATTTTTTTCAGTTGTCAAAAACTTATTTAAAGTGGAGTTCCCCCCACTTTTAGACGCAGGACATCAGGACATCATGTCCTCTTGTGCAGGGAGTCCCCCTGTCTTCTGGGACCTTTGTGTCCCCAAAAGACAACCTGGCCAATCACAAAGCACCGCGTGACTTGCACATGCGCAGTTGGAATCGGGGTATGAAGCCACAAGGCTCCCTTGCCAGTTTCCCTTAGTTAGAATAACTGTGCCTGCACTTGATCCGATAGATGAATCGGCCTGGGGGGGGCGACATCATGGGCTTTCTGGATAGGTAACTGTCCTTATTAAAAGTCAGCAGCTACAGTGTTTGGTAGCTGCTGACTTTAAAAAAAAAATGTTTGTGGCTGGAACTCCACTCCACAATATTTTGTTTCAGTGTAATAAATATGTAGGATTCTCCTGGATTTTTTTCTTCACCCAACAAAATACAGACATTATACAGTATATATTGTAATATAAGCATTAAGTATGTTTCTGTACATTTGCATGTGCATTTTTTTCTGTTTTGCATAAGGCAGTATCATTTAAATTATATAATATGAAGGAAAATTGTATATACTATTTTAAAGGTAGAAAAAGTCACAGCCCATAACATGAAAGAACAGTTTCTCATTTTAAGAATGTTCTCTGAAACCAAGGAGAAAAAAAGGATTAAGTGTCTTCTCGAATATAGCAATACAGATCTAGAGCAATTCTTAGATGGAATAGTTGAACTGCAATTGAATTTGCTTTCTTTTCTTTCATAGATATGGATATTTTTTTTTCTTCTCTACCATGTTTTTACAGAATTGCCCTTGCCGTGACAAATCTCCAATATTTATATAAAAGTTCAATATATTGTACAAATATGAAACTCAAGAATGAAAAGAACAAAAAATGCAAGCTACAGGAAAAAAATATAATTATTCTTCATAGAACAGTGGAAAGTCCATATTGGCAGAGATCTGAAATTCAATATCCAAACATTCATCAGCAGAAGAAGGAAAAAAAGAATAAAATAAGCACTGCTGTCACTATGGATTTTTTGGCAATCCACTTTTCTTTTTCACTTCAGGTAAGTGCAGTCTAAACATTCCAATCAAAGAATGATAGATATTTTACTTTAAGCATTTCACAATCGATGTGTAATACCTACAAAATTTATACAGTTGCTATATCATATTTGATTTATTTATCCACTTCACAGTTGAACAACATTTCTCAATTACTCCTTAATTACAGGGACAAATGTTTACATTTTAGGGTTGTTACTGCTTTCACAGGGATTTTTTGTTTTAGAATATACAAATTGATATTTTTATTCTGTAATAAATGAAACAGCAAAGTTACTTTCAAGACTAATAGCGAAGCAATTATCTGTTTGTAGCGTCTAATGGACACAAAGATAAAAATGTGATTTTGGGTTTTATAAATAAAAAAACAAAAAGCCAAATGTATTTAATAAATACAATCAAATAGACATACTAGCCATGTGTATATTTTACAGTAAATGTTTTCACACAAGTGTCACCAAACTTCCACCCATAATTCACTTATTTTTCACACGAGATTCATTAAAAAAATAAGAAAATCTTGGGTAAAATTTGTGTTAATCTTGGGTGCAAACATTGGTCAATAGACCCCCATGACTTTATTAGGGTTAGGTGTAAATAAATGCAGTACTCAAATTAAAATGATCCCTTATGTATCAAAAAAGTATAAATAAAGAATCAAGTGAATAATAATCACTGAAGTAGTCAAAAACTAGTGACGTAGTGTTACACAATATATATGGTGCAAGAAAAAAGTGACCTTTAAAACGTTGACAGATAATAAAGTTCATAGGAAAACAGAGGTGATCAGCAATGTGGGAACCTCCACCTTGGTATTCTTGCCTCCACTAAACATAAAGAGTGCAAACTCACCAGAGCCAATTACTGTCTAGCATATAGAATAGCAAAACTTGTTCATTACTTTCTGTTCCTCCTTTCAAGGGGTATATGCAGCATTTACTGAATATGAATATTCTTCCGATTTTAGACATGGACAGAGGAAAACTCATTCGGATCCATCCGGACAATGAATCACCAATACCAGAGAGAAAAGGCTTATAGTGTAGTATTTATTTCCAACAAGAGATTAAAATTATATAAAACAATTAAAAACACACAGTGGTCTGCCAAAATAAAATGCTATGACATATGCTTCTGGGTCACAGCAACTTACATCTGATGCCGCCAAACTACAAGAAGAATGGCGGCTGGATCTCAGGCGTATCACAGTAGTTCATAACATCCTCATATGTCAGAATAAATTCTGGTAAGAAACAACTTACATCAGGTGCCACCACCCTGAGACAGAATGGTGGCTGGACCTTGGGCATGTGAGATAGAACACGCTGCCATAGATTGACTAACTTAGCGGTGACACACAATTTTTTGCAGTTTATTAGGGTTGGCACAAACTTTCATATTTTTGGTAATGGCAAGAAATGTTGTGGTCAACTATGGTGATGTGAGAATGCACCTTCATAAAGATCTGCATCAGTTGGCCTATTAGAAATTAAAAACAGTCTTTTTTCACCCATATTCCCCATTGCAAAGGAAAAATACTCCAGAACCAGATGCTCTAGGGTCCTCCAATCACAGACTACTTATACTGTATACCACGCCAAGCCTGGAGTGTAATACTGTGCCAGCTTCACACAAGGCCCAGCCTTATTTTCTGGATCACAGAAGCATACCAGGTGGAACACTTCACAGGGCCTATAGATTTTGATAAGGCATATGTATACATATTTTCAGACATCTCAATGTGTACTCTTCAGAGATGCCATATGCTTAAAACTCTCTTGGAAAAGATACAACGTGCAGGGTCAGTGTTTCGCTAGGATTTCTGTTCCACCTGCAGGTTCAGAATGATGGCCATGCCTTCACACTGAACTCCCTAGTGCAGCAGCCAGACCTTTTCCAAAAAATCTCAGTGCATATTATTAATTTACATTGACAGTTGTAGCACTGTCTATTAGGCTATACAGTATATACATACTATAATATAGTAGTGCTCAAAGAAGTAAGCTGTGTCATCTTCCAGCAACCATACCAGCAACTCAACCTAAGGCATATTAAAGGAAATGGGGAAATCATCATGGCCATAGGACGTAGCAGGCAATGCTAATTCAGAAAAAACCTGAACCAAAGGCTGTAGTTCTCCAGCTGAAAATGTGTTCTGATCAGCTAAGGTATGCACTACCTGAATGTATTCCAACAGGCTTTGACTAGTGCAATTCTTCAAAATCTGGCAGCAAAAATCTTTGTTCATCAATGCCAATTTCACACAACAAAAAGCCTTCCCTACTTGCATCTTAACAGAAAGGACAGCAAATACCTCTCAGTTCCCAGTTGCAGCTGATCTGGTTGTTAGTAGGCTTCAGTGTTTTGTTAGGAATCAGCAGCACGTATGGCCAAATCTGCATACCTACACTAGGAAACTGAGACCAGTCTATCTATCTATCTATCTATCTATCTATCTATCTATCTATCTATCTATCTATCTATCTATCTATCTATCTATCTATCTATCTATCTATCTATCTATCTATCTATCTATCTGCGTATAACACGCACCCCAATTTAGGAGGGAATTTTAAGGAAAGAAAAACTTTTAGGAGGGAAGTTGAAGGGAAAAAAAACGTACATTTAAATGCCCATCATTGCAGCCTTCTCAGTGCAGCCTTGCCCCAGTGCAGCCTTGTCAGTGCAGCCTTGTCAGTGCAGCCTTGCCCCAGTGCAGCCTTGCCCCAGTGCAGCCTTGCCCCAGTGCAGCCTTCGATCCCCTGTCCCTGCCATCCTGGGCTTCAAAATCGCCGACCGCGATTTGAAAATGGCGCCGCCGGCGCCGAAATACACAGAGCCGGTCCTCGGCTCTTTCTGGCGGCGCTCGGGACTACGAGTGGAGCCGAAAGTGAACGAGAGTCGCCAGAAAGAGCCGAGGACCGGCTCTGTGTATTTCAGCGCCGGCGGCGCCATTTTCAAATCGCGGTCGGCAATTTTGAAGTTGTGACAGCTCGGGATCACAGGGGATCGGCGTATAACACGCACCTGCGACTTTCCCCTGATTTTAAGGGGAAAAAAGTGCGTGTTATACGCCGATAAATACGGTATATACATTTATTAATGGTAAAAAAAACAAACAAACAAACAAACAACCAAACACCAGCAAACAGGAAACACAGCAAACATGAAGATACAAGCAAACCACTACCATATAACTAAAATGCCTAACAAGAAACAGGAAGCCTAACAAACTAACTATAAACAATATGTGCAAAAATGGGGAACACGGATAAAAGTCAAAACTGGAGATGCAGGGAACAAAAAAATAGGCAGCAAATTTCAGGATGCAGGGCAGGAGCAAGATCAGAATCTAGGTTCGGGATAAGTGACAAGCAGTATCTTGCAGCAAAGCAAAACACTGAAGTGAAGTGTTATAGTAGAGGAGGGAATAAATACCCTTGCAGCAACCAGCATCAGGTGGAGACTGATTACTGGAATCTGGGGGCTCCTGGGAGACACATGTTGGTGGACACCGGAACAACAACCTCTTACTCTAGTAAGCACAGTGTCACCAACAGGTGATCCAGGTCCTGAGAGTTAATAAGCCTTCATCACAGAGGACTAATCACTCTCCCTTCTCTTCCCTGCATTGGAGCAAAGTGCATGCTGACTGTAGCCCACCATAGATGTCCAAAAACATCATTCCTTTCTCCCCACCTATTCCTGGCTCCTTTAAATTCCCCCTTCCCCACCCCCCCACCCTCTATCTTCCCTCTTCCTGCTTAATGTTTCTGTTCCCTCCACCATTCCATCTGTCTTCTTTATCTTTCATTCCCTTCCCCTGTACCCACACCGTGCCCACTCTCTGTGAACAGTGAAAATGGGTAAGGTTTCTCAACATAGTCCTACCAAAATATGACAATGTGACAATGGTGGTTATAATTCCAGATTTATTATGTTATTATATGTCACAAAACAGAAGAAAGGACATCTGCATGTTCTTTGATACATTATATATTGCACAATTCTGTAATGTTTTATAAACAATCTTTGTATAGCAGCATTCCTTTACGAAATTTGAATAAAAAAACAAAAACAAAATCTACACACCAATGCATATATGATGTGTACATTTTGACTTGTTCATTCATAAAAATGTTCCCTCCTACAAAGTGTACATTGGCCATGTTGATTCAAGACCTACATAAAATGGGTAGGAATCTTCCCTGAACCATCTCTTTGCCTCAGTCAATTAGCAGTGCAGCACATGGGAGTACATGGTCACCTTTAGCAGATATTAACTTTGTAAAGTGGACCTGAACTTAAAAGGATTTTCTGTGTTATATGGATCATATAGGCATCATCATATTAAATTGTACCTAAGCACTGCTCTGAAAAATTAACATTTTGTCTTTAATCCTCCCTGAAAAAAGTGCTTCCTGGTATCTGAGTGTGCCTAAGCATTCCAGTCCCTACAGCCTCATAGCTGTATATCTGCATAGTTAGATCTAAGGCACTGCTACCTCTGACAGTTGGTCTGAGAAGATTTAGAGTAAGTAGCTAAATCATATTAAGCCAGTTCTAGGGACACACCTTATCTATATCCTAGATACATATATTAGAAGAACAAGACATGGGAGGGGGATACCCCCTACCCTAAAACAATTAGGAATTTTAAGTATACGAGGTAGTCACTGAGGTGGGCACAAAACAAAATAAATTTTGTAAAAAGATATTTGTATTGTACAAAAATAGGTAAAAAAATCATATGGGAATGTATACATATGTTTAAGCATAAGAAAAATAACATCAGGCTAACAGTGAGCCAGTGCTACTTATTTGCAATAAAAGAATTTATGAATTTCATCGATGCACAGTAATCCAACACATTTTGCAGAGATGTGCCTCCGCTTCTTCATGCATCTATGCATCTAAATTTATCATTAAATTCAGAAAAAAGAACATCATTATAGTTCAAACAGTCTGCAGAAAAATCCGGCCTAAAAGCTTCTAGCAATGCCTTCTAAAACACCCGAATCACGCTCAACACTCTGTAAGTCATTGGCTTCACACCAGGCTGCGCTCGGCTCCATCAAACGATTCCTTGCTGCGTAGAAAGCCAGTCCGAGCACACATAGCGGACAGGCCAGAACCGCAAGGTCTATTATCTCACCATCCTCACTCGCCTCCTCCGTCCGTGAAAGCTCCCCTGCCTCCTCCTGCTGTTCGGAGCTGATGGACGACCCTGGATCCCCTGCAGGTTCCGAGATGTCCTCACTGGTTAGTGAACTAAAAAGAGATGGCTGGTATGTTCCGCACCATGGAGAAATCCATCAAAAAAGACATCTCTGCTGTGAGAGCTGACATGTCACATTTCCTGGTCAGACTTGAGGAGACAGAGCAGTGCCAGGACTCACATGTGGTAGCCATGAAAGAACTGCAGGACACTGTCACTCAACTAGCATTTGCTCACAGGCCTCATTGTACAAACTCGAAGACCTCGAGAACCGCAGTCATAGAAACAATCTACGCATCCGCGGTCTGCCACTAGGGACAATGATTTAGAACCCTCAATCTCATTCTCAACACCATTTTGGGCAACCCTGTCACTGCCTGTGACAGACTCACCCGAGAGAGAGGCTATTGGAGGGGACTGTACGCTAGCCTCTTGCCAAAAGATTATGGGCCCTGGCATTTGGGGAAATGGTGCTCTCTGTGAGCTGTATGCCTGGGGACCCTGGGGTTGGTGTTACTTTGGATTCAGCTCCATGTCCCCCCAAAACACACAGACTCTGGGGACCCTGTATTTGCCATAGTATCAATAGTGACTGAGCCATACTGTTGGGGCTCATACTGTGAGAAGATGCTAATGTCATCAACTCCACTCACCTGTCTAATGTAAGCTATAATGTGTTTAATGTAAATAAGTTTAGTCTAGGTTCTAAGGGTATTCAACTCATTGTTGTTTGTTCTAATTAACCCTGTGTTGATGTTTATGGTAATGTGTGTTAATTGAATGAGCTGATCACATTAGCTACTAGCACTGGCTAGGAGACGAACTGTCTAGGCTGAGGAAGGGGGAGATTATTGTTTGTATTGTTAATTGTAATTAGCTCCAGCTATTGTGTTTATACTACTGTGTGAAGCTCGGTGCCCACAAGTCTGTCATCTGCTCTGGGTAAATTTTTTAGTAAATTAGCTCATGTTAATTAGGTTAGCTTTGAGTCAGCCTGCTGTATAAATGTGTGTGAGATCTCAAATAAAGAGTTAGTCCTGATGTACTCCAAGACTGGTGTTGTCTAGTTCTTGGGGGTTCCTATAGCCATATCTATTGGACTCGTGTTCCAGAACTTAGGAAGCGGTATACTGACGGAAGCACTCAAGTGGAGTGAGGGACGTTCCGTGACACTGCCGATCTAAGATTAGGTTTATCGTGCTCTAAGGCCATGCAATATCACATCTGACCAGCCCAGGGACGTTATTTGCCGCCTTCATTATTTTGAAGATAAAAATGACTCATGACCAAGGTCAGAAGCACTCCTAACATTGATTTTGATGGGGCGGTACTCAATATCTACCCTGACATCTCCAAGGAAACCCTTGACCGCCGCCAAGCACTAAAACCTCTTCTAGACCACCTGAGGGGAGACGGGATTACATACAGATGGGGCTTCCCCGCGAGTCTGATAGCTACCAAAAATGGCCGCTCTTACACGCTCCGGTTCCCTGAAGAACTACCTACCTTCCTTCACGATTTGAACCTACAACCAATGGGTGGCAAAACCCCATACCTACTTTTTCAGCCCTTCAGGCCTCCCAATGGCGGAAAACTCCTTTCAAGCAGAAGCGTGCTTCTATCCCAGGCTCCTCTCAGAAAAATGGGTGAGATACACGCATATCCACACCTAATTTTATTTTGTTTTTCTCTCCTACACCTTGTTTTGCATTGACTGTAGCTCTACCTTAGTTCCACCTCAGTCCATGTTTTGATGTTGAACCCCTATCCTGTACTTTCCTGTGCTCGATCTAACAAAACACTACTATGACCAGTTTAAACACTGTTCTGACTCTGTTTTACCCCCCAATATGCGGTCGCACAGTGATGATCTCGGAACCGCTTTGTAAGGTTAATTTGTTTTTTAATAAAGACATATAAAAATAGTGAATACTACCAAAAAATGTATGATCATAAAATGGATAGTGTCAAATAATTAATCAGTATTGATCACATATAAAGTAAATACACAATAATGCTTAATCATCAGATGTGCCAGTGATTAGTAGAAACCCGTGCTGGTTCCATGAGCCAGACACCAAACATAAAAAACATAAAACTTTAAAAGTCCATAAAAAATGTGTAGAAAAATAGTGAAGAAAACATCAACAGAGTTCAAAGGGGGTGATGCATGGCCAGATGGTATTCACAGAATTTTAGTCGTACTAAATCTGGCGAGTGGGCAGAAGTCGCACCAAAGTCGCACCAAAACTGGTGAGTGGGCAGAAGGAAAACCACAAGTGTGCATAGATTGTATGTCAGTGCCAGGGCCAACACCAGGAGTAGAGGAGGCTTACCGGAGAAAATTGACCTGAAATGGCGTACGCCAGACAAGTCAAAAAAAGCATAATAACCACTGGTTCTGGGAAATGCGTCTTGTCAGATGTCATCAACAGATGGTGGAAAGAAAAAGGGGGGGTCCGCACGGCTCCCTCTCCCATAGGTAATCCAGCATAAGCCAAACGTGTAGTTTCATATGCCATGCAAGGAGCAAACAAAACTCACATAGCGTAATAACGTTTTAAAACACTAGTTTATTAAAATAATAAAAAACAAACTCACATTTGGAAGAACGAAACAGAGCTCAAATAGCGGCGATCGTGAGGGGTCCACCCGACATGTTTCAGCTAAGGAGCCGTCATCTGGGGTATGGACCACCCTCACCTCACCGCTTTATAACCAGAAGATGACCCCCACTGGGAGTGTCTACAAACCGGAAGTGCAACAAGTAAGAATCACTTCCGGTTTTCAGGGTCATAGGATGACTAATTGAATAGTTATATTAAGAACAAATTAATGAAACAGAGAACCATGTATCTCATGTTTCTAAATTAGGAGATTAAAAATGAAAAAATATGTACAAAAAAACGGTAAGCTGTGCCCTGAATCAGTCCATCTATCAAGAACTGGTCAGAGCGCTTGCCAAGCCTCCCTTTCAGCCAGCCTGCTCCTCAAGCCTCACTCTCATATGTGATGCACTTCCCATCACACAGAGAGGAAGTAATACCACTGCACTCCATAAGGAGGAAACCAAGCCTCAATCTGAGGTGAAGTGTCAGCAGAGAGGAGAAAAAAATCAGTGCACTGAAAAAAGGCATTGGTGTTAAAATAAAGACAGATTGAAAAAGAAAAAGAAAAAAGGGGATAAAAATTATAACACAAGGCTAATGCTAGCAAAAACATTACCTTATAAAGGTGATACAAGGACATTCTAATAAGATTAATTAGTGATCAATATTAGAATCATGGACCATAATGTTAAAGGGAAACTGTCAATGGGGGACATCAACAGCGTACATAACAAAAATTGCATTCTGAATTAAATCATAATTATCCCGGATTCCATGACATAAATTAAGACAACCAATAATCATCTTGTATAGTAAAAAAATATAACAGTATTCTTTGTCATTTAGACAATAAGAGAGATCATATTTATATTCAAGCTTGGTTAATAAAAGAGTTTATGTCCCACTCCACGTTGATACCCTGTGGAAAATGGGACCCCAACTCATATACCCAGTACGTCTCTAAACGCGAGACACCTCTAAGAATCGACCCACCCCTCCAGGGGGGCACGTACCTATCTATAATGAGGAATTGAGTACCCACAGGGTTCCGATCGTGAACCTCCCTGTAGTGTCTAGGGACAGTGTGTTTAGTACTGCCTGCTTTAATAAGATTGATGTGTTTCGAAACATATTGCTTGCCACAAGGGCAAGTTAAAAGATAAACTATTCCTGTGGTGGCACATGTGCAGAAATGTTTAATTTTGTAAGTACGGCCGGTCACGGTGGAAGAAAAACTATGACTAGCCCTTCTGTCACAGGTATTAAATTTACAGACCAAGCACTTTTTACAAGGATAAAATCCAATCAAGTTGTGGAAAAAGGATGGTCTCTCTGGTGGGTTGATGACATTAGGTGCTAACCTATTCCAGAGAGATGGAACACCCTTAAACACCACCTTTGGGGTCTTAGGCAACAGAGGTCCCAAGATTTTATCTGTTTTTAAAAACATCCCAGTGATTTTCAAAGATTTTTTTAACATGCTTGTGCTGCATGGAGTAAGATGTCAAGAAGGACCATTTGAATTCATCATTCGTTTGTCTAGGTCTATCCTCTAATAATGACTGACAGTCTGTTGCACAAGCACTTTCGATCTCATTATCTAAATCCCCAGAGTTATAACCCTTGTCCAGGAACCTATCTTTCAAGGTCATGGCCTGTAGTCTAAAAGTGTCTGAATCAGTACAGTTCCTTCGTAATCATAGGAACTGACTTTTGGGAACAGATCTGATCCAGGAACTGTGGTGACAACTATCAGTCGATATGTATGCGTTCCTGTCGGTGGATTTAAAATAAGTACTAAATATAAATGAGGACCCACTTCTTTCAATGACAAGGTCTAAAAAGTGGATTGAGGTGGTACTAGTTTCAAAGGATAAAGCAATACCCCTATCATTGTTATTCAAAGTTGTGAAAAAATCAACCAGACCATCATGACTCCCTGTCCACAGGAGGAGGATGTCGTCTATGTACTGGGCCCAAAACAGAAGGTGTGGGTTCTCCATGGCATAGACGACATCCTCCTCCCACTTGGCCATGAACAGGTTGGCCAGGCTGGGAGCAAATTTTGCTCCCATAGCCACCCCTTTATGTTGGCGATAGAATTTACCACCAAACCAGAAATAATTGTGTTGTGTTGCAAACTCAATTAAATCAATAATGAATTCTATCTGGGGTGAAGCAAGGGAGGCATCCCTGTTTAGAAAACAATGTACCACATCCACACCTTCACGGTGTGGAATTCAGGTATAAAGGGACGCAACGTCCGCAGTGGCCATTATAAGGTCACCAGAATGGGAAACATTCGATAACAGTTTAATCACATCCTTAGTATCTTTTAAGTAGGACGGCATTTTAAGTACAGATGGCTGTAGGAAAAAGTCGATATATTTCCCAATCTTTGAGGTGACCGAGTTGATACCACTAATTATAGGTCGACCCGGGGGATGGAGAGGGTCCTTGTGGACTTTAGGCAAGTAATATATAACTGGGATGCGTGGAGCAAGAGGGACTAGAAAAGATCTCTCTTTTTTGTTTAAAATACAGGAGTCAAAACCTTTAGCCACTAGGTTCTTCAGTTCTTTTTTTGTACTCGAATGTAGGATTCTTTGGTAATTCTATGTAGGTCTCTCGATCTCCCAAAATGTGATGCATTTTATCCATGTAGTCAGATTTGTTTAGTAGGACAATCCCCCCGCCTTTGTCGGCGGGGCCAATCACTAAATTCTTCTTGTCACATAACCTCTTTACACCTACTGAGGGTAGAGGGTTGTAGAATTTGCGCTTAAGTGGAATAGCAGCCAAATCTCTCAGCACCAATTCTTTGAACAAATTAATGGTAATGGAAGTTGTGTGGGGGGACTAAAGAGGGAGGGATTGGATAGGCCCGAATGGACGGTACCGGACGTTGCCGCCCTGGCCACATTCCTAGTGGGGTTTGAAATAATGTACCTTTGGACATTAACTTTTCTAATGAACTTTTGTATGTCGATGAACGTATCAAACTTATTAAGTTTGTACGGAGGGGCAAATTTGAGACCTTTGTTTAAAACAATTTTTTCTTCTTGAGTAAGAATTGTATTGCTCAAGTTAAATACCCCCTGACATGTTAGGTTCGTTTGCGCTTTTCTTCTCTGGACCCTCCTCCCTCTTCTGGACCCTCTCTTGTTTCTGGGCCTCTTTTTTTGTTCTGGGTACCCTCGTGAAAATCCAGAGGGGTCCGTGAATCGGAGTAAGGTGCACCTTTTTTCAGTGCACTGATTTTTTCTCCTCTCTGCTGACACTTCACCTCAGATTGAGGCTTGGTGTCAGGGGATGTTATACACAACATCCAATGCAGGTGATCAGATCGCTGGGCTGCACCAAGGAATCAGGGACAAACGAGTAAATGAATAAGAAGGTATGTTTATTGTTAATGATAAAGACACACGTGAAAACAAGACAGCAAACCAAAAACAAGTAAATGGTGAAAACACAGCAAACCCCCAAACCCACCTATCTAACTAATATAATACACTAGCAAGGAAACCAACATGAAATAAAAAATAAGGCATGAGCCAAAGCGACAAGGGAACAGAAACCAGGAATAATGAAGCAGACCAAGGAGCAGGGAACAGGAAACAGGGTTCAAGGTCAGGATACACAAACGGGGTTCAGGAACAGGCTGGAACAAGAGCAGGTACTGGCAGGGACAAGGGCTTAGCAGAGGAATACTGAAGCACTGAGGTTAGTTCAGGGCGGGTTTATATAGTCCAGCAAAACCATGACAGGTGTGCTTGATGGCAAGTCTGTAGTCCAGGCAGGGAGACCCCCGCTGGTGGCCACTGGAATTACACCCTTTTGGTGCTGAATGTAATAGTGCCACCAGCAGGAGAAACCGGAGATGACACCGTTCCTGACAGTTCCCCCTCCTAAAGGAGTGGCCTCCGGACACTCCATTCAGCCCTGGGTACGACAGTCCGAGTGGGTGCAGAAACACCTTAAAATGTTTCCCTACTGAGTCTGCGGACTTCTTCGCACTTCCAAGGCCAGAGTCTTTTAGTTCACTGGGGGACGTGCCATCAGAGTCTGAAAATAGGACACGTACCCCACCACCCGGGTCAGGAAGTTTGGATCTGGAAATGAAAATTAGCAGGGTAACGGGAAAGAAACCATCGGAGGCAGACCACACAGGAGCATTACATTTAAGCCAGGCGACCGACAGGATTGACCCAGCGGCAAGATGGCCATCAGTCAGGAACAGTCTTAGCAGGCCCCATGTCATCAGGCTGAGCAGAAAGCAGAGGTACATCACGCTGGGCAGTGGCACATCCGCATCGAGCTGGGCAGCAGGCACTGGAACTTCAGGCTGGGCAATAGGCACATCAGGCAGAACAGCAGATGCTGGCACAACAAGCTGAACAGCAGGCACATCGGACTGAATAGCAGGTACTTCAAGCTGGGCAGCGGGCTCATCAAGCTGGAGAGCAGGCACTGGAACTTCAGACTGGGCAGTAGGCACATCAGGCAGAACAGCAGATGCTGGCACAACAAGCTGAACAGCAGGCACATCGGACTGGATAGCAGGTACTGGAACTTCAAACCGGGCAGCCGGTACTGGAACTTTAGACTGGGCAGCAGGCACTGGCACAACAGGCTGAACAGCAGGTGCCTTGGACTGGATAGCAGGTACTGGAACTTCAAACCGGGCAGCTGGTACTGGAACTTCAGACTGGGCAGCAAGCACAAACACTGGCACATCAGGCAGAACAGCAGGTGCTGGCACAACAGGCAGAACAGCAGGTGCATCGGACTGGATAGTCGGTACTGGAACTTCAGACTGGACAGTGGGCACAGGTACTGGCACATGAGGCTGGATAGCAGGTACTGGAACTGCAAACCGGGCAGCTGGTACTGGGACTTCAGACTGGACAGTGGGCAAAGGTGCTGGCACATCAGGCAGAACAGCAGGTACTGGCACAACACGCTGAACAGCAGGTACATCGGACTGGATAGCAGGTACTGGAACTTCAAACTGGGCAGCTGGTACTGGAACTTCAGACTGGACAGTGGGCACAGGTGCTGGCACATCAGGCAGAACAGCAGGTACTGGCACAACAGGCTGAACAGCAGGTCCATCGGACTGGATAGCAGGTACTGGAACTTCAAACCGGTCAGCTGGTACTGGAACTTCAGACTGGACAGTGAGCACAGGTGCTGGCACATCAGGCAGAACAGCAGGTACTGGCACAACAGGCTGAACAGTAGGTACATCGGACTGGATAGCAGGTACTAGAACTTCAAACCGGGCAGCTGGTACTGGAACTTCAGACTGGACAGTGGGCACAGGTGCTGGCACATCAGGCAGAACAGCAGGTACTGGCACAATAGGCTGAACAGTAGGTACATCAGACTGAATAGCAGGTACTGGAACCTCAAACCGGGCAGCTGGTACTGGAACTTCAGACTGGGCAGCAAGCACAAACACTGGCACATCAGGCAGAACAGCAGGTGCTTTGGACTGGATAGTCGGTACTGGAACTTCAGACTGGGCAGTGGGCACAGGCGCTGGCACATCAGGCAGAACAGCAGGTCCATCGGACTGGATAGCAGGTACTGGAACTTCAAACCGGGCAGCTGGTACTGGAACTTCAGACTGGACAGTGGGCACAGGTGCTGGCACATCAGGCAGAACAGCAGGTACTGGCACAACAGGCTGAACAGCAGGTTCATCGGACTGGATAGTCGGTACTGGAACTTCAGATTGGGCAGTGGGCACAGGCGCTGGCACATCAGGCAGAACAGCAGGTACTGGCACAACAGGCTGAACAGCAGGTCCATCGGACTGGATAGCAGGTACTGGAACTTCAAACCGGTCAGCTGGTACTGGAACTTCAGACTGGACAGTGGGCACAGGTGCTGGCACATCAGGCAGAACAGCAGGTACTGGCACAACAGGCTGAACAGCAGGTGCATCGGACTGGATAGCAGGTACTGGAACTTCAAACCGGGCAGCTGGTACTGGAACTTCAGATTGGACAGTGGGCACAGGTGCTGGCACATCAGGCAGAACAGCAGGTACTGGCACATCAGGCAGAACAGCAGGTGCAGTGGACTGAATAGCAGGTACTGGAACTATAAACCGGGCAGCTGGTACTGGAACTCCAAACCGGGCAGCTGGTACTGGAACTTCAGACTGGACAGTGGGCACAGGTACTGGCACATCAGGCTGGATAGCAGGTACTGGAACTGCAAACCGGGCAGCTGGTACTGGGACTTCAGACTGGACAGTTGCCACAGGTGCTGGCACATCAGGCAGAACAGCAGGTAGTGGCACAACAGGCTGAACAGCAGGTACATAGGATTGGATAGCAGGTACTGGAACTTCAAACCGGGCAGCTGGTACTGGAACTTCAGACTGGACAGTGGGCACAGGTGCTGGCACATCAGGCAGAACAGCAGGTACTGGCACAACAGGCTGAACAGCAGGTACCTCTGACTGGATAGCAGGTACTGGAACTCCAAACCGGGCAGCTGGTACTGGAACTTCAGACTGGACAGTGGGCACAGGTGCTGGCACAACAGCAAGCATCGGAACATCAGGCTGGGCGGCATACAGGAACACATCAGGCTGGAACAGATCAGCTGGTGGGGAGGCAGGATTGGATACTGGCATGATGGTATGGGTTGGAAAAAACTTCCGCTTCTTTTTGGTTTTAGCCACTGGGGATCTATAAGTGGGTACAGGGCTGTAGGTAGTGAATGCAGCTGGTAGAAACGAAGAGTGAAAGGATGGCAAAACAGAGGGAGTAGGTTTTGAAGGGAGATTTAGTGGAGCTGATGGAGGCAGTTGAGAAGCAGAAGGGGAGTTAAAGGCAGGGTAGGTGCAGCAGGAGGAAACAGGGTACTGGTATTTCATTGGTAGAAAGGTATATTCGGAGTTAACAGAAGCTGAATGCAACAGACTTGACCAGGCCTGTATTAATGATTGCACTGAAACAGGTTTGCACTTAGCTTGTCTGACCAGAGACTGCACTGATTCAATGCATTTTGCAAGCACCTGCTGAGGACAAGCTGAATATTGTTCAAAAAAGAATGCTGAGTCATCCTCCAACAGCCAAACTAAAGATTCTACCTGAGCTGCACTAAAAGGGGGTGTATAGTCATCACCTCCCTCAGCGACATCAGACAGGGCCAACTCAGTACAAATCCAAAATAATGGTTGCACATCTTCAAACAAAAAACTGCCTTGCTCAATAAAAACATGAGCTAGGCGGATGCATTCTAACAACTGTTCCCTAGTGTATTCAGTCAATGTCTGATAACAAAGGTCTCTGTCATCAGTTGCCAGGAGCGATAAATACAAAATACTTTCAAAATCCATCTTTCAACAATAGCTGGATTCAGGCCCCAATTCCCAGGTGCAACCGATCTGATTGTATGGCTTCAGTATTCTGTCAGGGGATGTTATACACAACATCCAATGCAGGTGATCAGATCGCTGGGCTGCACCAAGGAATCAGGGACAAACGAGTAAATGAATAAGAAGGTATGTTTATTGTTAATGATAAAGACACACGTGAAAACAAGACAGCAAACCAAAAACAAGTAAATGGTGAAAACACAGCAAACCCCCAAACCCACCTAACTATCTATCTAACTAATATAATACACTAGCAAGGAAACCAACATGAAATAAAAAATAAGGCATGAGCCAAAGCGACAAGGGAACAGAAACCAGGAATAATGAAGCAGACCAAGGAGCAGGGAACAGGAAACAGGGTTCAAGGTCAGGATACACAAACGGGGTTCAGGAACAGGCTGGAACAAGAGCAGGTACTGGCAGGGACAAGGGCTTAGCAGAGGAATACTGAAGCACTGAGGTTAGTTCAGGGCGGGTTTATATAGTCCAGCAAAACCATGACAGGTGTGCTTGATGGCAAGTCTGTAGTCCAGGCAGGGAGACCCCCGCTGGTGGCCACTGGAATTACACCCTTTTGGTGCTGAATGCCACCAGCAGGAGAAACCGGAGATGACACCGTTCCTGACACTTGGTTTCCTCCTTATGGAGTGCAGTGGTATTACTTCCTCTCTGTGTGATGGGAAGTGCATCATATATGAGAGTGAGGCTTGAGGAGCAGGCTGGCTGAAAGGGAGGCTTGGCAAGCGCTCTGACCAGTTCTTGATAGATGGACTGATTCAGGGCACAGCTTATCGTTTTTTTGTACATATTTTTTCATTTTTAATCTCCTAATTTAGAAAAATGAGATACATGGTTCTCTGTTTCATTAATTTGTTCTTAATATAACTATTCAATTAGTCATCCTATGACCCTGAAAACCGGAAGTGATTCTTACTTGTTGCACTTCCGGTTTGTAGACACTCCCAGTGGGGGTCATCTTCTGGTTATAAAGCGGTGAGGTGAGGGTGACCCATACCCCAGATGATGGCTCCTTAGCTGAAACATGGCGGATGGACCCCTCACGATCGCCGCTATTTGAGCTCTGTTTCGTTCTTCCAAATGTGAGTTTGTTTTTTATTATTTTAATAAACTAGTGTTTTAAAACGTTATTACGCTATGTGAGTTTTGTTTGCTCCTTGCATGGCATATGAAACTACATGTTTGGCTTATGCTGGATTACCTATGGGAGAGGAAGCCGTGCGGACCCCCCCTTTTTCTTTCTACCATCTGTTGATGACATCTGACAAGACGCATTTCCCAGAACCAGTGGTTATTATGCTTTTTTGACTTGCCTGGCGTACGTCATTTCAGGTCAATTTTCTCCGGTAAGCCTCCTCTACTCCTGGTGTTGGCCCTGGCACTGACGTACAATCTATGCACACTTGTGGTTTCCCTTCTGCCCACTCACCAGTTTTGGTGCGACTTTGGTGCGACTTCTGCCCACTCACCAGATTTGGTGCGACTAAAATTCTGTGAATACCATCTGGCCATGCATCACCCCCTTTGAACTCTGTTGATGTTTTCTTCACTATTTTTCTACACATTTTTTATGGACTTTTAAAGTTTTATGTTTGGTGTCTGGCTCATGGAACCAGCACGGGTTTCTACTAATCACTGGCACATCTGATGATTAAGCATTATTGTGTATTTACTTTATATGTGATCAATACTGATTAATTATTTGACACTATCCATTTTATGATCATACATTTTTTGGTAGTATTCACTATTTTTATATGTCTTTATTGTAATACACACGGCTGTGGATGTGATATATAGCGCCACACTTTTTTGTTTCTTTTGTTTTTTTTCTGCCTTGAGTCTATAGGTGTGTTGGCTGCTTTTCACTTTCTTTCTAAACGTAGCACTGTACTTAAATTTTATTTTTAATTTGTTTTTTGTTTTGCATTGCTAAAGTTTAAGTTTTGATTTATTATTAATACTCCTCAGAGGCTATATACTGATGGAGCCTACTGCTCTTTACTCATGCCTTTATTAGGGCGTATGTCCCCTGTCCCTTTCCTCCTGGGGTTGGCAAGAATGGGCAGGTTCTGTGCTTTTTGTTATTGGCCTCATGATAGAGTCCATAATAGTTGCTCACTCTCCCCCTCCCCACTGGGACCACTGCAGATTTCTGCATGAATATCCTCTTATTCCCTTCAGTATTACAGATTGTAATTGTTCCTTCTGTACATGTCCTTCTTTTTCTTCTCATTGGTCTTCCCTTTTCTTCCCTATCCTATATCCCCTTCCCCCCTTCCTGCTGGCACACATGGTTATGTAGGCTGAAGATTGGCTTTCAACTGATGCAATGGCTACTCTAACAGTTCTCTCTAATAATGTAAGGGGTCTCAATGTGGCTGCAAAGAGGCATCAAGTCTTGCGCAACTTGAAAAACTCACACTGTTCAATTTCTTTCCTCCAGGAAACGCATTTGACCCACTCAACACCCATTAAGCTCTACTCCCAACAGTTTCCACAATGGTACTACAGTTTGTCTGACACCAATAAAGCCAAAGGAGTAGCCATTGGGTTCAATAACAGTGCATCTTTTCACCTCACCACAATGTTAGCGGACGATCATGGTCGCTTCCTCTTCCTCAGAGGGTACATAGGCAAAACTCAGTGTACCTTTGCGAATGTATTGCCCCAACCACAACCAACCCTCTTTCTTTACCCAATTTCTCACAAAACTATCACATTTTGCGGAAAGTCTGATTGTTTTGGCAGGGGACATAAATATACCCCTAGACCCCACTATTGACACCTCACAGGGCCGCTCTAATATCCTGTTTAAGGGAATTGTGCAGGTCAAAAAAACTCTTATGCCCTGTACACAGGGTCGGATTTTCAGACGGAAAAAGTGCGATCGGATTGTGTTGTCGGAAATTCCAATCGTGTGTGGGCTCCATCGGACTTTTTCCATCGGAATTTCCGACACACAAAGTTTGAGAGCAGGATATAAAATTTTCCGACAACAAAATCCGATCGTTTAAATTCCGATAGTGTGTACACACAAATCTGACGCACAAAGTGTCATGCATGCTCAGAATAAATTAAGAGACGAAAGCTATTGGCTACTGCCCCGTTTATAGTCCTGACGTGCGTGTTTTAAGCTTCTATGAGGGGTTGTTTCTTTGAACTCGGTGCGAGGAAAAAGAGAGAGCATGGCCAACAACTGAAACAGATCCTAGACCAGATTGCTGATCTTGATAAGCAACACAAATTTTCACTGCAAGCAGCACATCTTGAAGCGCTTACTTTTAAAAGAGCAGAACTTAAAGTCCTTCTCGACCTTGATACTAAAAGGAAATTCCATTTAACTTCATAAAAGGTTTATGAATGGGGAAACAAACCAGGTAAACAGTTGGCCAGATCCCTCAGAGCAAAAAAAAACCTTATCTTTTACACCTAAAATCAAACTCCCATCGGGCGAGCTAGTACATGCTATGCCACAAATCACTAAAGCATTTAGATAATTCTATGCTGAACTATATAATGTTGAAGGTGGCCTAGCAACCCTACCACAATCAGATAAATGCAAACACATACTCTCCTACCTGAAAGCAGGTAATCTGCCAAAATTATCACGCACGACACTTAAAGACATGGAAGCTGACTTTACCATTGAAGAGTTTAAAAACGCATTCAAATTCTCCCCTTCAGGTAAAGCCCCTAGACCCGACGATTTCACCATCTTGTATTACAAAACTTTCAGTGATACCCTCCCTACCCATCTCACAGCATATGCCAATTTCATTTCACACGCCTTTGGCCTACGCCCGGAATCGCTTTCTGCCCATATCACTGTCATCCCTAAACCTGGTAAGGATCCCACAATTTTGTGATAGTTATAGGCCCATATCTCTTTTAAACATTGACACTAAACTTTACGCAAAAGTCATGGAAAATAGACTGCTCCCCCTACTCCCCCACTGGATAACAGCTGACCAAACGGGTTTTATACCCAATAGAGAAGCCAGAGACAATTCCTTACGATCCCTGTCTCTGATACACTATGTGTGCAAATATTCCCAGCCCACCCTCCTCCTTTCTACAGATGCTGAAAAAGCGTTTGACAGGGTGGACTGGGAATACCTTAAAACAACCCTTCGCTTTGGTCTGGGCCCCTCCACACAGATCCGTTTAAATGGTTTATTAAGTGATCCTTTCATATTACACAATGGAACCAGACAGGGCTGCCCCCTTTCCCCCCTTCTTTTTGCCATCTCCCTTGAACCCTTTCTGGCCACAATTAGACACAATAAGAATATTTATGGCATCCAAATAGGAAACAGTTTACACAAATATGCAGCCTATGATGATGATATTTTATTTATCACTCAACAGCCACGCATTTCACTTCCAAATCTAATGTCAGCCTTCTCTGACTTCCAAACCATTTCCAACTTCCAAATAATTTATCAAAATCTGAGATATTGAACATAACCGTTCCCCAGTCAATTGCCAACCAGCTGAAGCCCCTCTTCCCCTTTCGCTGGGAAACCAAACATGAAATATCTAGGTATTTATCTCACTGTCAACCTTCACTCCCTTTTTAAGCATAATTATATCCCACTCTTGAATAGCATTAGAACGGACCTCAGGAAATAGTCCTCCCTTTTTCATTCCTGGTTAAGCAAAGTTAATATAATCAAGATGAACATCCTACCCCGTATTCTTTTCATTTTACAAATGATCCCTTTGAAGGTCCCCATAGGCTTCTTTACTTTACTTCAGACCATGATCGCGCACTTTATTTGGAGGGACAGCCACCCTAGAGTTTCCAGGGCAGTTCTTTTTCGCTTCAAATCCTCAGGAAGGCTGACTCTCCCTAATTTTAAAGCTTATTATAATGCTGTTGTTTTATTACGTATTGCAGACTGGAAATATGCCATCACATCCAAACTCTGGGTACAGTTAGAATACTCTCTATGCGATGCTGACCTATCCACCGCTCCCTGGATACCCCGTTCCTCTAGAAAACTCTCCCACAACTCCTCACCCCTCACCGTATCCTCCCTGGATGTGTGGGACGGACTTTATAAGAAAAACAACTGGTCTCACAACTCTCCTCTGATGCCTCTCCTTCATCATAAACACTTCATGCCTGGCCTCTTGGATCCAGGATTTAAATCTTGGTCACCAAAGGTTCCCCTATTGCTACACCATGTTCTTCGTTCAAATACTATTAAACCATTGTCTGAAATTTTGAAATCCAAACCACCCACGTTCATGGACAAGTGGAGGCACAACCAACTGCAACGTTTCCTTCTTTCCCTCCCACAGCCCTTACGAAGAATCCAAGATCTCAATGAAATTGAATTTGTATTTGCCCACGAGGACCCTCCAATACACTGTATTTCACAGTTCTACAGGGCCCTTACTGACCTTCAAAGCCCCCAATACCCTGCATACCTGACCAAATGGGAAGATGACCTCAGATCCACTATTTCAGACAAGAGAAAAGATAAAATCCTTCAACTTGCACATATCTCTTCAATTGCCGTGATTATGACGGAGTCCAACTACAAGCTTCTCACCAGATGGCACCACATGCCAGCCAAACTCCATCGAATGTTTCCAACCACTTTCCCACTATGCTGGATAAATTGCGGAGAGGTTGCCACCCACGCACACATTTGGTGGTCTTGCCCCCTCATACGCCCATTTTGGTCTAAGGTAATAGATCTGATCCACCAGTTCACTGAGGTTCTCCTCCCTCTGGACCCTTGCATCATACTTTTTCACGCCACCCCAGAGCCCATTGGAAGATACAAACGCTTCCTTTTTCCCCACATGCTAAATACGGCTAAGGCCCTCATTCCTACTCTCTGCAGCCAACCTACAACCCCTTCCATGAAAACCTGGTTACAAAAGATGACCAAAGTAAACCTCATGGAAGAACTCACCCATATAGCAAGGGGAACCACCGAACGTCATGCCCTAACATGGGCCCCTTGGTCCTATTTCCTCACCTCCTTTTGTTATAAAGACATCATCTCCTCGACACCCCAGAGTTCTTAACCACCCTATTCGGGTCAGTCCAACCTAAGGTTTACCTCCTTGAATTTTCAATTGCTTCCTTGTACTCATTTTTGTGCTGATTATAGATATGCTATCATGTTCGCCAGCCTCCCACCCCTACCCCATTTCCTCCCTCTTTATATCATTATTACAATTTGTTTTCTTCTTGCAAGTGTTACCAAGTTATTTATCCTTCAGATATATGCAGACTTATGGGCCCGCCTATTCCCATACCAACTCAAGGGCCAATTTATCACCTCAGTCTCCCTAAGATTTCACACCACTATTGGCCTATATTTCTATTTGTATTCATTCTAATGTTTACCCTATGGGCACTTAGGAGCCAGGTTATATAATCTCCAACCACACCCATCTCCATTGCTGTTTACCATTACCAGGGAGAACACACCATAAATCGATAAAACAACATTAAAAGCACAAACCGGAACTGCCAGGAGTTGCTACACAGTGGCAAATACTGTGACAGCGCAATACCCCTGTAGGGGTGAAGCTATTCGGTGAGTATATGCACATTAGGAGCACGATTAAGCAGCACCATCACCGAGCCAGTACTGGAACAAGAAGATCCGCTTTTAATAATATTGTTTTTCTAGAGGGATTCATTCTTTCTAAGCACAAAACTATTTGTGCACACAATAAGCCTTTTTTTAAAGCAATATTGTTTTTCCAGCAAGCAGTGGCTTTTATTGTTTTGAGCAGAAGTCACTTTGTCAATCTGCCAATTAGCAACCCCCCCCTTTTTTTTCACTAAGCACTTTTCTGTATATGCACTTTGTTACCAGGCCACTAATGTACAGTATGTTATATTGGGCATATTTTAAATAATTTTTCATATATTTTTGTAGATATTAGTATTAATCAAATGTTTGGTTGCTATTCACACAGAACAATTCACACGTGGAATATTAGTAAGGAGTTAGTCCCTTTATCTATTGTTACCACATTTCTAAATAGCCACCAGAGGTTGTAACACCACCTAGATATTATTACAACACATTGCCAGTTAATAGTGGTTTATCACTAATTATTCACCCTACCAGAACAGCGCCACACCTACATCCATTTTACTCTTAATTCAGTACATTCCACTCAGGTGGAATTGCACCTGTAGAGGCAACAGTTCTATACTCCACCTGTACCTATTTTCATTGCGCATATTCAACTTTCATTTCACATATTAATTATTGTTATGCTTTTATTTTGTCATTGACCAAGATTTTTGTATAAATAAATCATTTTTATCTTTTACAATTGTCTATTTGTTATATAATAATAATGTATTGTTTTACTGTACCGCAATAGTCCAAACAGCCCTTATGTCCTTTGTGGTAGCCTGGCCAGGGACCACGCTCCCTATTTCCTATTTCTAATTACTTATTATGTCATTGTATCTTTCTTATGTCTATATGCCTTTTATTCAATAAAAAGATATTAAACAAAAAAAATGAAATCCTAATCCGCAAAGGCTGGATGTAAATTGGGTGATAGCTAAAGAATGCAACAATGAATAAATGTAATAAAACAATATTCAATTGTCCTGTGAACCCAAACCAGGTTGTATATTGATGTGTGGTTCAAATGACCTATGGGGTCAGTACACTGGGTTGTCAATGCAAGTATATCACAAAATAGTATTTGAATACCCACTAGTATTGAATAAAATGTAAATAAAACGTCCTAGGTTTGGGACGGTTGAAAGTCCATACTAGTACAATGAAATTAAAGTTCCTGAGGGTAAAGGCAGACTGATAGGTGTATATGCTGTATTTGTATATTTTAATATATACTACGATCAAACTGGAGTCCCAGGTGATACGATCAACATCCAAGAGTAAATGAAAACAGATATGGCACTCTTACCAGAACCAGTGGACTCACAGGCCATTGGCGGTGAATCAAACGAGCTTGAACCGGAATAAAGGTGGTATAGATGAGGTCCAGAAGGGTGTGATGGATAAGCTTATCCTCAGATGATCGATATTTTGATCATAGGTTCTTACTCACCACCGAAATATAATGGACATGAGTAGAACTCTTATTCATATCAGCGATCCGCGGGGTCATCATCCTTTAGTCCTCTCCGTGGTGGTAATGATGTTATAGAATGGAAAAAAGAGAATGCCTCCAGATAGTGTAAATCCAAGTATAGTAAAAAAAAAATGTATTTAAAATTTTTAACACCCAAAGGCAGGGGCCTTATAATAAAAATCCGGTATCATAGACAGATAAAAAGTGCAATAAATTTGTGGCTTAGCGAGCATAGCAACCCTACGCGTTTCATCTTAGGAGACTTTGACTGAGATATAGGTATATAGATATACCCCAGTCGAAGATCCATTAGGATTTCAGGATTAGGATTTCAGTTTTTATGACATCCAGGTTGCCCAAATTTTTATGCTTTTTAATTTAGATTTATTATTTGACTAACCTTATTCACACTTTAAAATTTACACATTGTCAGGTTGATAACCGTAGGACGGGTAATTCTGCCAGTATTCCTCATGGTGGCGCCCTTCTGCCTATTTAAGCCTGCTGCTGGTGTATGCTGGTTGCTGGATTATCATCAGCTTCCTGTTTTCCTTGTTCCTGTGTTCCTTGTTCCTGTTGTGATATCTGCTTCCTGTTACTATCCGGCTTGCCTGACTGCTCCTGTATTCCACCTGCATTGACCCCGGCTTGGACCTGACTATTCTTCGGCTCCAAAGTATTTTCATTTCATTTTCATTTGTACCTTGATCATCCTCCTGTGTTTGACCCCCGGCTCGGCTACCTTCTCTGTTCCTGATTATCCTGCTGTACCTCACTTGGACTGATTCCTGTGCTGAATGACCATTGGCCTGGCTCTGACTCCGCTCCTGGTTGCTCCACGGATCCATACCTGGAATCCCTCCTTGCACGGTTGCCCTTCAACCTTAGCAGAGCACCCCAGCAGCTCCCTGCTATCTGCTACTCAGCAACAGCGATCTGGCAACCCGTGCACCTTTGGGCACCGTACTCCCTGTCTCACTCCCAGGGTTACGCTGCACTTAGCCGCAAGGGGCGCCCCCTCTGCAATTCGGCCTCACATCCAGGACTCTGACACACATGTTGAACACGTTTCGCTCTAGATCACTTTATAGTTGGATTTAGATCCACATATTTTATTATTTTATTTTATTATATTGTTTGTCACTATATCTTTTTGCACTATATATAAGTTTATTTGTATAGTTGTTCTCTTATGGTCACCGTAATTGGATGACCATTCGGTGTTTTTTTATAACACTTATACACTTTTATAGAGTGTTTCATTAGTGTATCTGCAGCTTCCAGATTTGTATTCTAAGGGTATGTGTAGCATACACACCACTAGCGCTGCACTTTTATTACACATTTTATTCACAATGAGTCTGATTTTTGTGTTGGTTGCTTACATTTAAAGTTGGTGCAGTATTTTCACTTCACTTTCCCTCCACACAAAGACACATAGTGCAGAACAAGGCATTCTAAACAGTTCAGTTCTCCTTTAAGTAATACAAAGGTTAATAAAGGTAGTTTGGATATTGAAGGTGGTTAAAGAAACATTTTAAATGTAAGTAACAAATATGATGCGTGGAAATCTGTATACTTGCATTTGTTTTTGGATAGGCAGTTCGGAAGGAAACAGGTAATATTCCTCAATTAAAAACAGATAGAAGGGCACCAATTCCTACAGCCCTGCACCACCACAGGCTTTTACAGCAGTAATAAAAGAAAAGAAGACCGTATTTTCCCTCATGTCCAAATAGAGAAAAACCAAGGACACCTTGGAACTGCAGGAAATGATCACTATCTGATCAAGGAGAATTCCCCATGCTCAAATCAGAACTTGGACAAGATAGCCCATGTTTGCATGTCCACATCAGACCAGCAAGATAATCAGAGCTCCATGATTGCAGGCTTTCCTTTTCAAACAGCCACCAAGGAACATTCTGCATCAGCGTTTCCCACCCTGAAGCTCCTAAGGAACCTGTGTCAGAGTCCTCTGAAGCCTTAGTTCCTCAGCACCTGGGTGGATGACAATGAGCTCAGGGACATCCTGTGCTCCCTTCCTTACCAGTTGTAAGACATGGCCAAGTGGACAGAGAGGTCCTTACGGCAGCAGCTATGGATAAAACTGTATATTTACAGTATATTATATTAATATATATTAGCATTAGTATATACACAGTTTTATATAATGTTTTTATATGTCATGGCTTGATTTGACCACCTTTTACTACACTATTGTGTATTTGTATTATTGAGGTCTGGTCCTGTATTCCCTAAGTCCCGGTTTTGAATATTTGCACTATTGCTTTTATTTATTTTTTGTAATTTCCATTTTTATTCCTTATTGCCTACATCCTCCTTTAGTAGTAATGTATGTACCTGTGTGTTTTTATTATTATTCTTACTATTTGTGTCCTCAACTGAGTTCCTCTCATCCAATCTGAGAAAGGTTCAGATTGTTCCGAAGCTCATTGCCTGATTTCACATTGCTTCCAGTTTTGCTCCTGCAGTTCTCCTGTGTTTATTAGCTTGATTCCAGTGTGCCAGTGCTGGCTTTGCTGGAGAGTCAGCTGGCTTCAAACTGTGGATCCCTCCTGCTTCTGTCTTGTGCTGCTACTTCTGCAGAGGTGTCTGATAAGGATTACCACACACTGCTGAGTTACTATGCTGCTTTATTCAATTCAGCATGTAATTGTATATATATTTTTTATTGTTTGTTAAACGCTTCATATACTGACACCTTCCTCCACTCTGTGCTTGTGTTTCCTAATGTCTATGCCAGCTGGATTTATATGACTCTGGAGTGAATACATCACTTGGCCAATTTCACCTATATGATCATGTTTTTTTTTATAGACATCCATTCTATGGACAACTTCTTGAAATATTAAAGTTTTACTAAACCCAAGACCCTGCATTCACTATATCTGGTCTCCCACAGTACACAAAACACATAAATTCAATTATTTTAATAAATATAAACTGCTTAATACCTTTTTCCATCAGCAGTGTATATAGCAGTCTTGTGATTTCTATCAGTTCCTGATAATGCCAGTAGGAGGAGTTTTCATACTGCACTGAGCTGTTCTATCAGGATGCAGGACCCCTGACCCTCTGTCCGGACAGTGCTGATTGGCCCTGTGCTAATCAAACACAAAAAAAACTCTCTAGCAGTACACAACAAACTGAACATGTGCAGCCTGACTCCATTAACTATGTCTTATCTGGACCTGTTCTGGAGTCAGTGGAAGAATAGGAGGATCTGTGCATACAGGATCAAACAGTCTTTTTACACAATGCAGAGGATTAACCCCTTAGTTTCCACAGAGAGTATAACAAGCATGCTTTACTGCATATACAGACTGATTTTACTGTTGTGGGTTTAGTAACACTTTAACCATTTACCAACCGGCCCATAGCCGAATGACGGCTGCAGGGCGGTTGGATAACTCTGGGAGGGCGTACTATGACGTCCTCCCAGAATTCCCCTCTCGCGCGCCCCCTGGGGCGCGCACCCGAACACTTCCGTGACCGCCGGGTCCTCCGGACCCGGCGCATCACGGATCCCGGTAAATGGCCGCTGATCGCGGCCGTTTACCATGTGATCGCGCCGTCAAATGACGGCGCGATCACATGCAAACAGACCGGCGTCATCTGATGACGCCGGTTCCTCTCCTCCCCTCCTGTGTACCGATCGGTACACAGTGAGCGGGGAGGGGGATGGATGGATGTCTGCAGCGCTGTGGGCTGTATGTGTAGTGCCCACAGCGCTGCACAGAGACATCCAGGCATCCATCCATCCATGCTCAGCCATCCCCACTATACTGCAATGCTGTGCAATACTCTGCAATACCCCCACAATACTCTGCAATGCTGTGCAATACTCTGCAACACCCCCACAATACTCTGCAATGCTGTGCAATACTCTGCAACACCCCCACAATACTCTGCAATGCTGTGCAATACTCTGCAACACCCCCACAATACTCTGCAATGCTGTGCAATACTCTGCAATACCCCCACAATACTCTGCAATGCTGTGCAATACTCTGCAATGCTGTGCAGTACTCTGCAATGCCCCCACAATACTCTGCAATGCCCCCACAATACTCTGCAATGCCCCCACAATACTCTGCAATGCTGTGCAATACTCTGCAATTCCCCCGCAATACTCTGCAATGCCCCCGCCATACTCTGCAATGCCCCCGCCATACTCTGCAATGCCCCCGCCATACTCTGCAATGCCCCCGCCATACTCTGCCATGCCCTGCCATACCCCGCCATACTCCGCAATACCCCGCCATACTCCGCCATACTCCGCCATACCCCGCCATACCCCGCCATACCCCGCCATACCCCGCCATACCCCGCCATACTCTGCCATACTCCGCCATACTCTGCCATACTCTGCCATACTCCGCAATACCCCGCCATACCCCGCCATACTCCGCAATACCCCGCCATACTCCGCCATACCCCGCCATACTCTGCCATACTCTGCAATACCCCGCCATACTCTGCAATACCCCGCCATACTCCGCAATACCCCGCCATACCCTGCCATGCTGAGCCAAGCTCAGCTGTACTCGCCCTCTGTATGTGGCCAGGCTGTGGAAGTCTCACACATGTGATATCGCCGTACTCATGAGGAGTAGGAGAATCTATTTTGGGGTGTCATTTTTGGTATGTAAATGCTATGTGGTAGAATTATTGTATAAATGGACAACTTTGTGTTAAAAAAAAAATGCGTTTTAACCACTTCCCGCCCACCGGCCATCATACAACGTCCTTGACTTTGTGCGGAGATATCTGAATGATGCCTGCAGCTACAGGCATCATTCAGATATCAGCTTTTTTAGCCGGCGATTCCCTACACCATGAGAATGATCATAGCAGCTGTTCCACTGCTTGATCATTCTTACGGGAGGCGAGAGGGGATGTCCCCCCCTCCCGCGCTTCTACCGACTCACCGCTACGATCGAAGCCAGGATCGTTTTTTTTTTTTTTAATTTCAGTCTTCCCAGCCTAGAGGTGAGATGTGGGGTCTTATTGACCCCATATCTCACTGTAAAGAGGACCTGTCATGCCATATTCCTATTACAAGGATGTTTATATTCCTTGTAATAGGAATAAAAGTGGTCAAAATTTTTTTTTTTGGGGAAAAAAGCATCAAACTAAAATAAATAAAGTAAAATAAACAATAAAAAAAAAAAAAAAAAATTTAAAGTGCCCCTGTCCCTGTGTGCTTGCATGCAGAAGCGAACGCATACGTAAGTCCCGCCCACATATGAAAACCATGTTCAAACCACACATGTGAGGTATCGCTGCGATCGGTAGAGCGAGAGTAATAATTTTGGCCCTAGACCTCCTCTGTAACTCAAAACATGTAACCAGTAAAAAATTTTAAAGCGTCGCCTATGGGGATTTTTGAGTAGCAAAGTTTGGCGCCATTCCACAAGCGCGTGCAATTTTGAAAGGTGACATGTTGGGTATCTATTTACTCAGTATAACTTCATCTTTCACATTATGCAAAAACATTAGGCTAACTTTACTGTTTTGGTTTTTGTTTTTTCCCAAAAAAAACGCGTTAAAAAAATTGCTGCGCAAATACCGTGCGAGATAAAAAGTTGCAACGACCGCCATTGTATTCTCTAGGGTCTTTGCTAAAAAAACATATATAATGTTTTGGGGTTCTATGTAATTTTCTAGCAAATAAATGATGATTTTTACATGTAGGAGAGAAATGTCAGAATTGGCCTGGGTGCTCCAGAACGCCTGAAGGTGCTCCCCTGCATGTTGGGCCTCCGTATGTGGCCACGCTGTGTAAAAGTCTCACACATGTGGTATTGCCGTACTCGGGAGTAATAGCAGAATGTGTTTTGGGGTGTAATTTGTGGTATGCATATGTGGTGTGTGAGAAATAACCTGCTAATATGACAATTTTGTGGGAAAAAAAAAAAGTAAAAAAAAAACCTTGATTTTGCAAAGAATTGTGGGAAAAAATGACAACTTCAAAAAACTCACCATGCATCTTTCTAAATACTTTGGAATGTCTCCTTTCCAAAAAGGTATCATTTGGGGGGTATTTGTACTTTTCTGGAATGTTAGGGTCTCAAGAATTTAGATAGGCCGTCAGTACTTCAGGTGTGATCAATTTTCAAATATTCACACCATAGCTTTTGGACTCTATAACTTTCACAAAGACCAAATAATATCCACCGATTTGGGTTATTTTTACCAAAGATATGTAGCGGTATAAATTTTGGCCAAAATATATGAAGAAAAATTACTAATTTGCAAAATATTATAACAGAAATGAAGAAAAATGCATTTTTTTACAGATTTTTCGGTCTTTTTTCTTTTACGGCGCAAAAAATAAAGAACCCAGCGGTGATTAAATACCACCAAAAGAAAGCTCCATTTGTGTGAAAAAAAGGACAAACATTTCATATAGATACAGTGTTGCATGACTGAGTAATTGTCATTCAAAATGTGAGAGCACCAAAAGCTGAAAATTGGTCTGGTTAGGAAGGGGGTTTAAGTGCTCAGTTGTCAAGTGGTTAAGAACTGTTGCAGGACTTTTAATGGTATAGTCCAGTCTCTCCATACTTACCATTTTCTTTCTGGGTCATGAGTACTAGTTCACTTTTTTGCACTAGAGTACATTTGTATTTTATGTCTTTGCATAACATGCTTGGGGGGGATGGATGCCTGAAAACCTGCATGTGGAATGGCATGCCTGTAAAGAGAAAAATATTTTCACTAAATTACATTTTCCAGATGCTTTGTTCTGTTTGTAAACAAAGTAGCTAGAGGCTGGGATCCCCTTCAACATCCAAACCAGACCCTTATCCTTGATGAATGCTTATTTTTTTATTTGTATTTAACTTCTTTATTGAATATTCCATTTACAAAATTCAAGAAAAGAATAAAACATACTGTATTTCAAACATTCATATGACAATAACCCTCATTTACCCTCCCCCCCCCGTCCTCCACTCATGTACTCCTATTTTTTTACTTCAACCCTCACTCTCTTTCCTGACCATCCCCTCCCCTACTATATCTATATCTCAGGGTACTTCCTTGTTTTCTTGTATTTTTCCCATGTTTTCCATGGGATAGCAAATCTCTCTATCTGATCTTCTTCACTACAACTCAAGTATTCCATTTTTTATATATGTTCTACTTTTTTAAGCCAGTCTTCTATTGTAGGACTTTCTGAGTCTAACCACCTTTTTGGGATGGCTCCTTTTGCAGCGATTATTAAATAAGATATTACTGACTTCTTGTATTGCTTTATTGTGTTTTTAGTGTTGTGAAATAAACATAAGCAAGGATAATCTGGGATATCTATGCTCGTAATTTTGCCTATATATTGCCGTATTTGTTGCCATTAGGCCCATATTTTTGAGCAGTACCACCATATGTGGGCCATAGTGCCCTTCTGGTTACACCCCCTCCAAGCACATTGCTGATTTCAACTGGTTGGTATTTTTGTGTTTTAGCAGGTGTTATATACCACCTTGCCAGGCATTTATAATTAATTTCTATTTTGTTTATATCCGTCGCCAAACCATATACAGCTCTCAGTATTTTACCTAATTGATACCCTTCTAAACGTGATGCTAATTCTTTTTCCCATTTTTAAATGAATGAATGTATTCTCAGTTCCACCATCTCCATTGATATTTTTTAGATCTGGGAAATACAATGTTTTAAGTTTGTCTGTGAATTACACAGTGGTTCAAATGGTAATAAGTCCTCCTCAGTTCTAATTGGTTGAGGTAATGTTATAGGAAAGTGTTTTAATTGCAAATACCTCCATTCATTCAAAACCATTACTTCCCTTCTCTGTCTCAATTCCTGATATGTGCAAAACTCCCCTTTTTTTCATTATGTCTTTTAATTGTGCATATTTATCTTTAATCCAATCCCCAAATTGTATCCCATTACCAGGTCTAAAAACAATTCAAAGGGTAGAGACAGACTCCCATTTACCTTTACAGGTGTAGGATGGTTGTATAATTCAGTCAACCTTATTTGGGCCTAGTCCCACTGCCTCTATTGTTTCCATCATAAATCCCCTGCCAAATGCCTTTTCGGCATCTATTAATAGGAGTAGCACTGGGGACCTTTCAGCTCTCAAGTTTTGCAACAGTTCTTATCCCATTGTCTTTACCTTCCCTTCCCAGGATAAACCTGGTCTGATCTGCAGGGATCCATTCAGGTATCAACTTACTATTAATTGCTCTTTAAACTTTTTATAGTAACGAATTGTGACCCCATCAAGTCCCAGACTCTTCCCTGTTGCTGTGTTTTTTAAAGCTATTTTAATTTCATCCTGTGTTATTGGATTTTCTAAAGCTTGTAATCTTTACGTTGGAGTTTGAGGAAGGCCTGCATCTTTAAGATATTCTTGTATTTTTTGTGCTCTTTTTGTCTCAGCTTCCTGTGATCCCTTTTGCCTCACTGAATACAGTGCGCTATAAAAACTATGGAATACCCTTCCTATTTCTGATGTCCAATATACAGCCTCTCCTTTATTATATTTCATCCTGTCTATATAATTTACATATTTTTTATTTTTTAATATTCTTGCTAAATATTTTCCTGATTTATTCCTATATTGGTATATTTCCCTCACCACTCCTGTCTCATCTCTTGTTCCATTAGTTCTTTTAATTCCTTTCTTTCTAACACCAGGGCCTGCTGGACCTCTGTGTCTATTTTCTTTTTATGTGATTTTTCCAGCTCATATATTTCTGTTATTAACCTCCTCATAATAATTTTCTTATTCTTATTACAGGAAACACATATCTCACAGGACACAAAATAACTCAACACACAGCCATTAATGTCTAAACCACTGGCAACAAAAGTGAGTACACCCCAAAGTGAAAATGTCCAAATTGTGCCCAATTACCCATTTTCCCTCCCCGGTATCATGTGACTCATTCGTGTTACAAGGTCTCAGGTGTGAATGGGGAACAGGTGTGTTAAATTTGGTGTTATCGCTCTCCCTCTCTCATACTGGTCATTGGAAGTTCAACATGACACCTCATGACAAAGAACTCTCTGAGGATCTGAAAAAAAAGAATTGTTGCTCTGCATAAAGATGGCCTAGGCTATAAGAAGATCTCCAAGACCCTGAAACTGAGCTGCAGCACGGTGGCCAAGACCATACAGCAGTTTAACAGGACAGGTTCCGCTTAGAACAGGCCTCACCACAGTTGACCAAAGGAGTTGAGTGCACATGCTCTGTGTCATATCCAGAGGTTATCTTTGGGAAATAGACAAGTAAGTGCTGCCAGCATTGCTGCAGAGGTTGAAGGGGTGGGGGGGTCAGCCTTTCAGTGCTCAGACCATATGCACACACTGCATTACAGTTTTTCTCCATTGTTTTGGCTCATTTCTTGAAACAGAAATGATATTCTCAAAACTCTAAGTTAATTTGGCAAAACAGTCTTACAGTTCAGCACAACTCTATAATTCATGTGCAAAAGCTCATATCTCTCCCAAAACTGTTCACGCATGCTTCAAAACCATATTCCTTTCCCATATAAAGAGTCAGTGCTACCAAAATGGCAAAGATTCTTCTCAATTGCTTTGGCTCATTTCTTGAAACAGACCAGACGTTCTCAACTCTCTTGGTGCTTTTGCCAAAATAACCTGGATGGTTCACCACAACACCATGGTTCACCTTCAAAAGGTCATATCTTTCCCAAAACAGTTCACTCATGTGTAAAAAATAAATTTCTGAGGCGCATGCGCGGCAGCGGCTAAGATGGCCACCGGCTGCTAGAGCTCCGCTCCACCGCTACCCCTCGATCGCCACCATAGCATCCTGAGCGAACCCCCAGGCACCAAATAAGGATATACAGTTGGGGGAAGCCCCCGAGCACATAACCCCTAAAAACGGCGCTTGTCAGGAGAAACCTGACGGTCCAGATGACGGCGGCAGCAGCTCCGGTCAGTTATGCCAAGATGGCGGCGGCCCCACGAGGCTCTCCCCTCAGCACAGGAGTTCTGGAGGAATCCATTGCAGATCAGGACAATCAGTCCCCATCCTCCCCAGGTATGGACTTTCCCCCACTGCCTCAGACCACTTCTCCCTCATCGACCGAATCTTTGCTGGGACGAATGGGAGCTGGCTATCCATCTACCCCTATGACTGACCCACATACAGGGATGCTATTAACAGTAACGGAAGCTTCTGCAAACATCCCTGCGCCCACAGACTTCCCCTCCATGATGGAGGCTTTTACTCATTTACTCTCCAAAAGCCTGGCCCAGAACGCTGCTCAAATTACGTCCTCCATACATGCGGACTTACAGCAATTGGGGCAGAGGATCGATCATATTGAGCAGAAAGCTGACCAGGCAGCCTCCCGCATCAACCAAAACTCAGACAGAATACAGGACCTGCAGGACCAACTTGAATCTGCCTTCTCCAAAATCGACGACCTCGAGAACCGATCAAGAAGGTACAATTTCCGTATTAGGGGTCTTCCAGAGACCGAAAAGGACACTCACGCTGCTGTCAAACGACTGCTAAAAAACCTTATCCCTGACATCTCAGATCACCGTTTGGAGATTGACAGAGCGCACAGAGCACTACAGCCCCCACGTTCAGATGGTCTACCTCGCGATATAATCGTGAAGCCTCACTTTTACTCAGTTAAGGAGGAGGTCATGAAGAAAGCCAGGGCCTCAGACGACCTCAAGCTGCTAGGCCACAAGATTCAAATTTTTGCGGACTTATCCCCTTACACGGTCCAGAAAAGGCGCTCCCTTAAACCGTTGATCCAATGCTTAATAGAGAAAGAAATTTCCTACCGTTGGTCCTTCCCTCTGCGCCTCAATTTTGCCTATAAAAACAAGAGCTTTGGCTTCTCTACCCTCCCTGAAGGAGAACGCCTGTTCCTCCAATTGGGACTCATCTCTCACGACCCGACACCCCATACGCAGAGCAGAAACACACCCGCTTCCACGAAACGTCCTCCTCCAGCAAGCCCACTACAACCCTCCTGGCTGAAGCAAGGGTATAAACGATCCAAAGAAAACTTTCCAACTTGATGTCGCTTACATAGCAGGATCAGGGCCCTGGTCCGGACTCTCTCTTTTGGCCACACCGGCCTGATTCGAACTCTCAGACCCTCCTTATCCCTACTCCCATCAAAGGTCCTAATTTGGAGGACCTCTCTGAAACAGAAACACTGTTGGGTTCCACTCCCCCCGAAGATAAATCTCCCTTCTTTGTCCGCAAACATCAGCACTTAGGTACAGCGGATGACTCCAGGATCACCATAGCGTAGCTGGACTCTGGTCCTCAGGACCAGCTTCGGTCAACACGGCCCAACCGGGACTTTTACTTTTCTTTTTTTTATTTTTCAATCTTAATTTACAGTTGGTTGGGGGGGAAAGGCTCGGCCCCGGCTCTCGGGGGGATAGGGGTCCACCCCCCTGGCCCTCTGCGACTCGGGGTTCCGACCTTTTGGGGCTATTGCCTTTGCATGGGGTGGGGGGGGAGGGGCATGGTTCTTGGGATGGAGGTATAGTATGTCGCTAAATAGGTTGCTGTTAGCTGCTATTGGAGGGGTCCCCCCCTAACTCTCCAGACCCCTGGTAATTGCAGTACTGAGAGTTTTTGTTTCACTGCCTCCATATCCTTCTCAGAGGTCTGTATTTTTACTTTTTGTCTTAGCTTATACCCCCTTATTTTTTTTTATTTTTTTTTTTCATAGCACTTTCACTGGTTCGCTCTAACAGTTAAAGCGAGGAGGAATTCCAGTTCTCTTCCCCCTCCATTATGGTTTATTTTTCAAGGTGGCGGGGTAGAGGTGGCAACATTGCGCCTCCCCTTGGACCCAAAGGCAATTGTTTTTTTTGCCTTTGGCTCTCTTACTGGTGCTTCCAGGAATGGTACACCGGTCATCTCAGGATTTAGGGGTAAGGGGGAGTTTCCCGTCTTACCCTGGGATAAGGGGGAAGCCTAGAGCCCCCCCAAGTTATATGCATTGTCTCTTGCACGTTCAATCATTTAGAATATTGAAGGTTAAAATAACGCTGGTGTCTTCTTTTCTCCTAATGCTCATCTTTTTCCTACTCTTTTCCCTCTTCCTGTTCCCCCATATTTACAGACGCAGAGTCCAGTCTCGGTCGCTCCTCCCAGGACCTAACAAGATAGCCTGGCGCTTACTCTATTACTTGGTTCCCCTGGGCACTCGTCAGTCCGGTAAGTCCTTTATCTGCAGAGTACACCACATAACCCCACTGGATGGCTAACTCTACCCTAGGGTCGGATTCCCTTAAGATCATCTCTCACAACACACAGGGCCTCAACTCCCCCACAAAACGCAGAAAACTTTTTCAGCTCTACAAGTCCATGCACGCAGATATCCTCTTTCTTCAAGAGACTCACTTCCCTTCCTCTTACAAACCCTCTTTCATACATCATCAATTCCCTCAATTTTTCCTTGCCTCCGCCAAAAACAAAACGAAGGGGGTTGCAATATGTTTTGCAAAACACATTAACTTAGCGGACTCGGAGGTTGTGTTGGACCCCCTGGGTCGTTACATCTTAGTCTCCGGGACTATAGATGGGGTGTTATACACCTTTGTCTCATATTATGCACCTAACAAGGGCCAGAAGACCTTTTTGGTCGCCCTGTTGGATAAGATACAACCACTGCTGAGGGGCACAGTATTTATTGGTGGGGACTCAAACACAGCATTTGACTTCGCTCTGGACAAGTCAAGTTCCGGTATACCTAGACCCAAACGCCCGACCAAACAAAGTTCTAAAATAGCTAAAATCCTGCATGATAAGGGTTTAATAGACATTTGGAGGGAACTGAACCCACGTTCTAAAGATTACACCCACTTTTCAGCCCCCCATAGCTCCTATGCCAGGATAGACCACATATTTACCAGCCCACACACGATCCCGCTGATTTTAAAATCCAAGATCGTGGACACCTCCCTGTCGGACCACTCTATGGTCACCCTAATCACTAAAAGAGCCTCGGAACGCTCAAACCCCCCAAGATGGAGACTGCAGGAATCCATCTTAAGTGACCCCGTTCAATGCACCATCATAGAGGGAGCCATTAAGGATTATTTTACCATAAATACCACGGACGAGGTCTCCCCCGAAACCGTATGGGCGGCACACAAAACAGTGCTTAGGGGGAAAATAATTCAAATCACGTCCCAGTTGAGGTCAGCACATAAAGCAGACGCACGTAAACTCACAGCAGAATTCCAGGCTCTCTCAAAAGCCCACAAATTAAACCCGTCCCCTGATCTTTTAGACAAATTAGATAAGGCCCGAGCTCGGTTGAATATGATACTAACTACGTCAGCAGAGGAACAACTTAGATGGTCAGGCGCCAAATTATACTCCCAAAAAGACAAAATAGGCTCCAAACTGGCGATAAAGCTTAGCCCCAAACCCAGATCTCTAGCATTCCCTAAAATAAAGGTTCGGTCCGGGGACCTTTCTCAAAACCCCGTTAAAGTAATGGAGGCCTTTCTCCATTACTATGTGGACCTATATCAACCGCACCAGCCTCATATCTCCAAATCACAACAGGAATTCCTGAATTCCATAGACCTACCCTCCATCTTGAAAGAGCATAGCGACCTGATGGAGAGCCCCTTCTCCGAGACAGAAATCGTAGACACAATCAAAGCTTTGAAACTAGGCTCCGCCCCGGGCCCGGATGGATTTTCCACGGGATACTATAAAAAATTTGCTCCAACTCTAGCCCCGCACCTTGCAAAATTCTTTAATTCACTTAGGAAGGGTTCCCCTTTAAGTACAGATCTAAACTCAGCCTATATCTCAATGATCCCCAAACCAGAAAAAGACCCCAGTGAGGTGGGTAATTATCGCCCAATATCATTAATCAATAATGACATTAAGATTCTTACAAAAATAATGGCAAACAGGTTGTCAAGTTTTATCCCCTCATACATTCATAGGGACCAGGTGGGGTTTATTCCTAGACGTCAGGGGACGGATCAGATCAGACGTACAATAGACATTATCTCATTGTTAAAGTCACACTGGGATGGAAGTCCTCCCCAATCCGGTTTCCTTTTATCAATAGACCTTCATAAGGCTTTTGATTCCATAGATTGGACTTACCTATTTGATACTTTACATAAATGGGGCTTTGGTCCAAATTGTCAGAATCTGATTCGCTCCCTGTATTCACACCCGTCAGCGCAGGTTCGCCTGATGGGCAGATACTCCACCTCGTTCCCAATAGGCAGGGGCACCAGACAAGGTTGTCCCCTTTCCCCACTCCTCTTTGCGATAGCGATCGAAACCCTAGCTATAGCTATTAGGTCAAACCCAGATATTAAGGGGGTTCAGAGCGGAGAGCAGGAACACAAATGTGCCCTCTACGCTGACGACCTTATGATTTATGTAACATCCCCGCTAATCTCCGTCCCGGAAATATACAAAACCCTCAATGCATTCAGCGCAGTCTCAGGCTTGAAGGTCAATATGGGTAAGTCCACAGCGTTAAACATTTCGGTCCCGGACAACATTCTACCCCAACTCACAAGCACTTTTGACTTCCCGTGGGCTCCGAATTTCATTCGTTATCTGGGAGTCAACCTCACAGCGGACTTCGGGGACCTTTTTAAAATGAACTACATACCTATGTTTAGTAAATGCAGGGCTGAACTAGATAAATGGGCAAAGTGTGGTCTATCCTGGCTGGGCAGGGTACATGCAGTCAAAATGACTCTTCTCCCACGACTCCTGTACTTGTTCCGCTCCCTTCCCATCCCAATCAAGAAAAGTTTTCTCCGGAAATTACAGTCGGAGATGATAGCTTTCGTCTGGGGTAGAAGGGGATATAGATGCCCTTCTAGTATCCTACTACGTTTAAAATCCCAGGGCGGATTGGGGCTACCTGATCTCTGGGCATATTATCAAGCGGCACAATTGGCCCAATTCTCCATGTTATTTTCACAAAGCCCAAAACCAGATTGGCTCGCTATAGAGAGAAGAGCGACCCCTCATCACACCTTAGACTACCTCTTGTGGTGTGACCCCAAAGTCAGACCGGTAATCATGTCACCAACTTTATCTCATTCCATCTCTCTAAGTACTAGACTGCTTAAGCAGTCATCTCTGGCCTCGCCAATGAAACCCCTCGCGCACATTTTCCACAACGCTGTATTCCCTCCGGGTCTAAACATTAAAGCTTTCAAATGGTGGACAGATAAAGGACTCTACCGCATAGGACATTTTCTCACGGCAACAGGCCCAATTACCTTAACTTACTGCCAGAACACTCTGGAGATGCCTGAATCCGAGAAATTCAGGTTCACACAAATTTCACATTTCCTTCATTCAATCCAGCACAACAATTCTAACTCTTTATCCATCACCCCTTACGAACATTGGTGTGCTAATATTCAGGATCAGAAGGGGGGAATCTCCCTGATCTATTCGGCATTGATTACAAAATCGGACAAACCAGCCTACACAGGGTCCTGGGAGGAGGAGACCACCCAGACGAGGACTGCGGAGGATTGGCATAAATATTGGATCCGCTCCTTTAAAGGTATATGTAACATATCACTCATTGAAGCAAGCATTAAGGTCATTTCTAGGTGGTATTACGTTCCAGCCAGACTGGCGTCGATGTATCAGGGGACATCCCCCTTATGTTTCAGGGGATGCGAACTGGAGGGATCAATGTTACATATCTGGTGGTCTTGTCCCCGAATTAGATCGTTCTGGAATAGAATTTTCAATATGATTAGGTCCTTATTCAAAGTACAGGTCTACCCCAATGTTTACTACGCCCTTCTCAACCAACATATACCAGGGTTATCGAAACAAGCGCAAGGCCTTTCTTACTTTATCTTACTAGGAGCTAAAATTACCTTAGCTAAAAGTTGGAAAAAACCTTTGGTTCCCTTCAGGAGCTGTATTAATAAAATTTCATGGATTATGTCTCAAGAGCATCTTGTAGCTAAGCTTAACGATAAAGTTGGGAGATTTATGTCCACTTGGGAACCGTGGGCGACCCTCCAGAACATCAACCTCATACCAGGTTTGACAGGTGGAGGATCCCTCCCCCCCCTTACCTCTGGACTTAACTCTCATTAACCCACCTTCCCCCTCTCTTGCTCACTTTCTCCTCCTACTTCGCTTTCCTTTTTACCCCTCTTTTGGACTCTCTTGTCCCTATCTCTTTGCTTACAAGCAGGGCGTTGAACTCCCTCGTTTTTTTTTTTTATTTTATCAAGGCTCATCCCGGTGGACACCATTAGCCCATCGGGGGCCCATCATCCTTCAATGGATAATTTTCGGTTTATATTTCCTTCCACGGAAAGGTTAAGGTTCATAAGGGCCCCTCCGGTATTGTCTCCAACACTCTACGTCTCACCAGACCCTAGACTCTGGGGTTGTGAAACGGGGAACGCTACGCACACTTCCACAGATAGTTCCCAGTGGGGTGGGATGTGCGTGGAACCCCAGATAGTTCACATTAGGTGTCTAGAGAGCAGGAGGACGCTACAGGTTGGGCCCTATTACCAGAAGGGATACACCCCTATTGTTGTATTCAAATCTCTGTTTCAATATGCTTTAGTCACTAAATGTTGCATTTACTGTTTATGCTATCTCTAGGTCTAGAAACCTGTTGAGCTCTCCTCAGGATGCCTTTCCTAGGTTTTTGTACCGGGTAATACCTTGTCACTGTGTTTGGTTTCAAGGTCTGCTTTTACATGCTTGTAAACCTCTTTCTATGCAAAATCAATAAAAATATTTTAAATAAAAAAAATAAATTTCTTTCTCATTCAAATAGTCAGTGCCCCCAAAATGCTTCATCCCTTTGGCATTGTGTAAGCACTGCAAGTCAAAATGTTTAGATGTTTTGTCTCTAAGGCAGAGGACCATTGAAATATCCCTCATGTCCACCTTTCAGTCTTAGCCCAGTCCTTCATTGACAATGGTTACTGTACAGTTTTTGTCTAGCTAACTGAATACAATTGTGTATAAAACTGAAAAAAAAGAAAAGATTTTAGGGTAAGAGTAGCCTCCAAGGTTTTACATCACACATTACACTCATACTGCCAATGAAAAATTACTTTACAGTATTGTAACCATTATCATTCACACACAAAGTAACTTCCATACATCAGAGTAAAAAGAAAATGTATACAGCATAATATACGGAAATATAAACACACAAACAAAAAGCAAGGAAAATTACATTTAGCCTACAATGCTGTAAATAAAGCTGGAGTTTCACAACTACTGTAACATCTCTTCACTGGCCACCGTCCTCACCCTCCTGCCCATCCACACGCTGCTGTCTGTCTGGCCACAGATTCTCATCAACATTGCAGCGTATATCCTCCCTTGCGATGCAACGAGGGAAGAAGCTGTGTGCATGTCACAACCATCCTCTACAAAAAACAAAGGGAAAGGTAATTCATCAAGGAGGAACATGCAATGGTCAAAACGTATATGAAATGCTTTTTATTGAGAGTACACTATAAACACCAATCCAATAATATACTGTAAAAACAGGTACCATCACCAATATAAAAATGACAACGTTGTCATTGACAGACACAGATGGCCACCACTCACATATACCACACACACAGGGGCAGACTGATAACTCATGGGGCCCCCGGGCAATAGGAGATTATGGGGCCCCCAGGCAATCAGAGATTATGGGGCCACACAGTATACACATACATGTACACACAGTATACACAGACAGATGTAAAAAAAACACAGATTTATACATACTGTCCCTGGTTTTACTGAGGCTGGCAACCCTGATGGGGCCCCCTAGTGGCCCAGGGCCCTCGGGCAGTGCCCGAGTGGCTCAATGATCAGTCCGCCCCTGCACACACACCTAATGTGAATTCATTCAAGATAGATATAAAAGAATGAATTCAGATTATATACTGAATTTTCATCTGCTGGATAACTGAAAGTCCTGGTAAATCAAATGATAACAGCAGATGGTAAGTGAAAGGAGAGATATGTGGGGTTGTGGATGGTAATGCAGTAGCCCTAGATATCAGGTCCTCATAGATGTAGGAACAAGAAGAACCGGGGGGATAGGAGGGGAAGATGGGGGGAACAGAAATGGGAAGACCCTGTACTGACTCAACAGTAGCGTGGTCACTGGATACTGCAGTCCTGGTCAGTTACTGTAAGATCACCCTGGGCCATCAATATTTCGCAGCGCTGATGACAGGGAATGGGAGTTCCTGTTTGCAGGATATGGTGAGCCATAGCGGATTGAATCAGGCTGAGCAGTGTAACTGATTTAGTGAATCATACATACTGGGTGGATGCACTGATTGAGACAACTGTCCCCTGTCCAGGACACAAACAGATTAGATCTCACCCAGTGTTGACTCTGTGGTGCATCAGGACACATCACCGGACCGAGTTCAGGCTCATGCCATCTCCAGCTGGCTAGTTGAGTTGTCTCCCATCCTCCGCCAGGTCCTCAGCTGTGCATATCCTTTGATGGCGTACTGAGGGTAAGTAGAAGGTGTACGCCCAGGGAGATGCGGTGAATAAAGCAGGGTTTTCTAAAGCGTTCAGTCCTCCGCTCGATCCGTTTCCTGGGAAGTTTCAAACGGCCATGTTACTGTAATTACAGGCCAGTGATGCCTGGGCTGGTGGGTGGATCTGGAGGTCTGTGGGAACGCTATGGGTAGCGTGATGGCATCATGCTGACGCGTTTCATCCGCCAATCGGATTTCATCCGAGCATCCCCTACACTGATCTCCTGTAATATCCTCACAGGCAGCATCCATTGCATGGAGCAGGGACCTCTGATCTTGAGCTCGATGCTCATACACTCTCCACCTCCAAGCGGAGAAAAACTCCTCAATAGGGTTGAGGAAAGGAGAGTAAGGTGGTAGGAACACCATATCCATCCTTGGATGAGCAGTGAACCAGGCCCTCATAAGCAGGCCACGGTGGAAATTCACATAGTCCCATACAATTATATATTGTGGTAGGTGAGGCCCTATGAGACCTCTCTTATTTTCAGGGATCAAATCCAAATGAAGGCGGTCCAAGAAGATAAGAAGCTTCTGTGTATTCTATGGGCCAAGACTGGGGATTGAGTGGCCACACCATTCTCAGAAATGGCAGCACACATAGTTATATTGCCCCCTCGCTGGCCTGGGACATCCACCGTGGCCTGGTGGCCAATAAAATTTTGGCCACGTCTTCGGCCCTTGACCAGGTTGAAGCCAGCCTCATCCACATACACGAGTATGTGAGAGGTCTCATTTCCTTCCAATGCCAATATTCTCTACAATAGAGTAAAAAAAGAAAACATCAATCAGTCATACAGAAGAGTCATACACTACAGTTACAGACAGTTACATAGGAATGTTCTAAACAAGTTCAATATATTACTGGCCAATATTCCAGTGGTTCCAAACCTGGGGTACATGTACCCTATGCAGAGGTACTACAGGGGGTATTTGACAGAAAGGGGAGGGGAAAAATTATTAATGAGTAGACTTACTGAAATGTTACAGTAAAACCCACAGTATTAGATAGATTTACATGGGAGGCACTACTGTAATTGCAGCTCTTTGACCCTTTTTCTTACTGTATTGTATGTTATATTCTTCAAAATAAGGATTATAATGATAATTGCATCATACAGTAAGCTGCAGTTTTTAGACAAAATCTTTATATTTTAGATACGTAAATCAAATACTTTCATACCTGGATTACCTAGATTCAGAAATCAGGTAAAGTGGGTACTGAAACCAATACATTTCGGGAACCACTGCTTACGGTAATTGTAAAAAGGTTATCTTGATGGACAACCAGTGACTGACTTACATGTACATACTGGTACCGCAGCTCTTTCACTCTGTCAGATTTCCTCTCAAATGGTACCCTGTAAATTTGCTTCATTGTCATCTGATGCTTCTTCAATATGCGGGCTATTGTGGGGATGGTTATAGAGTGACATTTTGGAATATGGCTTTGTCTTGTAGGATTGCAGTGCAGATCTGTCTCAATGTGATGGCATTATTTGCCAACGCCATGTTACAGATCTCTTGTTCTTGTTGTTCATTGAGAAGTTTTCCTCAGCCACCCGTGCCAGGTAGTCGTCCAATCCTAAACATAGAATTCAAAGGACAACACTCCATTCGTAATTTATACCTTATGTATTCCGTACAGAATAAGTTACCAATGTAATCGTATTGTTGTTTTACTTACAGTAACTTTACCACAATTCCAATGCATCACTGCACAGTGACTGGAATACTACTGTAAACTGTATCATCAATATTGTAGAAAATAAAATATTCCATACTATTCCATAGTTTATTTTCTACAATATTTTTCTTGTCATTGTTAGTATCATACGTAACATCCCACTGAGGTAAGATACTGTAATACTGTAGGCCTATCACACACACATACACACTAAATGAATACGTAAATGAGTAAATAAACATATTTGTTGCTCTATGCACAGTGTCCTGTCCTATACATTATATAATTCCATCATTGACTGACTACATACCTGTTTTCCCTGCGAAAGGTTTGGATGATAGAGAAGACTGTAGAGCGAGGCACATTAGGTTGCATTCGGCGACCTTCCTCCGCCATTGTGAGGCCATGGTTGATGACATGATCTATAATTGTGGCCCGAATTTCATCAGGGACAGCATTGTGTCTTCGTGCTCCTCTGCCTCTTCCCCCTATTCCACCACCACTCACCCTTACTCCTCTTCCTCTTCTTCTTCCTCTTCCTCGGGCAGTTTCCCTTGTTCATTTACTTGGCCAGGTGCCTCCATGTTCAGAAATTGTACTGGTCCTGCATGGTCAAGCTCTATATATACATGTTTGGCAGCATTTACAATCATGGACAGCACCTGTCAGGTAACTAAACATACTGTTTGATTGGTCATCTGAGAACAACTCCGACTCCTCCTTTGTTAGGCTCCTTTCACACTGGGGCGGGGGCATTGTCGGCGGTAAAGGGCCGCTATTGTAAGCAGCGATTTACCGTCAGTATGCGGCCGCTAGCGCGGTGGTTTTACCCCCCTGCTAGCGGCCGAGAAAGGGTTAAAACCACCGCAAAGAGCCTCTGCGGAGGCACTTTGCCAGCGGTATAGCCACGCCATCCCATTGATTTCAATGGGCAGGAGCGGTATACACACCGCTCCTTCACCGCTCCGAAGATGCTGCTGGCAGGACTTTTTTTCCCGTCCTGCCAGCGCATCGCTCCAGTGTGAAAGCCCTTGGGGCTTTCACACTGGAATGAAAGCAGCAGCACTTTCGGGTCGGTTTGCAGGCGCTATTATTAGCGCAATAGCACCTGCAAACCGCCCCAGTGTGAAAGGACCCTTAGTCAAGTTCTAGTTGCACCTGACTGTCAATTGCTGTAATCATTTTATCAAATGTTCCAAGAGATTCATATATGGAATTCATGGTATTATGTTCCTGAATAATTTTGACACTTGAACAGACTATTGTGCATGTGATGACTTAAACAATAAAATGACGCTGACACGTTTTGGAGAGAACAACCATTAGACTGAGAATTGACAATCAGTTTAGATCAACAAGATCTATTCACTTGGAAATTGTGCTAAATGTAGGCTACTTGTACTTAATCATTTGAAAGATGTACTGAGACATTGAGACATGTATTGAGACATTTGCAATTTTGATGAAATGAGTGAGAAATTCAATTCAGTTGTGAACAATTGTCCATGTTGTTTTGAGAATGTCATTTCTGTTTCAAGAAATGAGCCAAAACAATGGAGAAAAACTGTAAATTGGTCTTCATGGCTGTCATCCCAGAACGATGATGCACAAGAAAGCCCGCAAACAGTTTGCTGAAGACAAGCAGACTAAGAACATGGATTACTGGAACTATGCCCTGTGGTCTGATGAGACCAATATAAAATTATTTGGTTCAGATGGTGTCAAGTGTGTGTGGCGGCAATCAGGTGAGGAGTACAAAGACAAGTGTGTCTTGCCTACAGTCAAGCATGGTGGTGGGAATGTCATGGTCTGGGAGCTGCACTTCATTGAGGGAACCATGAATGCCAACATGTACTGTGACATACTGAAGCAGAGCATGATCCCCTCCCTTCAGGGCAGTGCTGGAAAATAATGGTGGCCACACAAAATATTGACACTTTGGGCAATTTGGACATTTTCACTTAGCAGTGTACTCACTTTTGTTGCCTGCGGCTTAGATATATATTTTTTTTTTTCCATTAAAGAAGTTTATTACAAAGTATTAAGTAGACAATACAGAACAGAGAGTACAATAAAAAATGCTTCTGATCGTACATAAGTTTCAGTAACAAGGCCGTAGTTTACAGTTGTTTATGCAATATTGATTCAAAATAATCAAAAATTGAACCCTGTAGTATCGGTTGTGTCTTTAACATGAACCATATCACCTCAGAAATAAACCCGTTCAATGTCACAACCCATGTCGCCTAGGCCTATAATATTATATGCGATATTGCAATTGACCCTCTGAGTGGATCAAAGAGATGAGAAAGGGGGAGAAGATAAAGTATACATGTAAAAGAAGGGGAAACAGAAACCTAAGCCATGAGTGAAGTAGGAGGAATGAAGTTTGTGATTATTCAGTATCGTAGTATATAAAAGAAGCTGAAATGATCTTGAGTAACCCTAGTTGACCCCGACCACCCACGCCGACCAAATAAGTAGTCCAGCACAGATCCGCCGTAACGCCATATCTAAGATTAATTTAGTTTATCGCCTAAGCCTTGGCACTGAAAATGTCGGAAAATGCTTGGGAGTATTTAAACACAATCCATGGGCGCCAAGTATCGAGAAAGATTTCAACTTGTTCGTTTGCTTGCGCCAAAGTGTCTTCCATTTCATAAAATTCTATGACCCTATTTAGCCATTCCTTAGTTGTTGGTACGTGCGTTGATTTCCAATAAAGTGGAATGAGGGACTTGGCCGCATTTAGTAAGTGTTTTGTGAGCGAACGCCTATATCTCCTCAGAGGCCAGCTCGAAATATGCAGCAGGCAACAGGCTGCGTCTAAAGATAGAGTGGTATCAGTGATTTTTTTGATATATTCTCGTACACTGTCCCAAAAATGGGCAATCAAGGGACACTGCCACCATATGTGTAGCAAAGTTCCACTGTCTCCCATACACCTCCAGCATCGATCCGATGTCTGGGGGAACATTTTGTTTAATTTTGTTGGAGTTAGGTACCACTGAGTCAAGAGTTTGAACGCTGTCTCTTGCACTTTGGTGCTGATGGAGCACTTGTGTGATAAGATGGAAGCGTTCCTCCACTGTTTTGGAGTTATGTTTACCTGTAAAGCTTCTGACCACCGCCCTCTGAGTCTGTCATCCATGGGTGTCTTCGTGTTCTGTAGCCACGCATAGATCATTGAAGTAGCCCCACGTACCGGCTCCCCCCCAAGGCACACCGACTCGAAATCCGTCAAAGGCCTCGAAAAATTTCCTGCCTTGTGGTTAGTGCTTACATAGCTTCTAACTTGGAGGTATGTCCAAAAGGGTAAGTCCGTCACATTGTCATTTTGTTTAAGTGTCTGAAAGTCTTTCAATTTGGCTTGATGATAGCAATCTCTTGCCAAAAGAGGTCTGTCACTGTGGGGGATCTGAGGTGAGGGTTGCCCACCCCGGGGGTGAAATCTGGGTTATCCCGCAGTGGGGTAAGTGGGCCCAGGGTGGATGTAACTCCTGTGTCAGTGGGGATCTCATGGATCACTTTCAGAGTGGTACCCGTTAAGGGGTGTAGCTTCAGGTCGTCAGTGTATGAATGCCAAGGTCGCCAAGGTGCGAAGGTAAGTGGTAAGGCCTGAAGGTCCATTTCTAATTTCACCCAGTCTTTGGAGTCTCTGTGACAGTGCCAATCGATAACCCTTGTTACGTGGGATGCTTTTGTAGTAACCCTGTAAGTTGGGAACTCCTAACCCTCCCAGTGCCTTCGCTTTCTGCAGAGTTTCAAGTTTGATTCTCGGATTTTTGTGTGCCCAGATAAATTTCAAAAACATGGTTCTCAGTGTCCTGAACATGGTAGGTGGCAGTTTAATCGGTAATGTGCGCATTAGGTAAAGAAGCCTAGGGAGGACTGTCATTTTAATGACTGCTGCCCTTCCAAACCAAGAGAAGGTTCCAGCGTGCCACTTGCGTAAGTCCGTTTCTATAGATTTTAAAAGAGGGAGGAAATTTTGTTCGTATATTGTCGATAATTGTGGTGTTAAAAACACCCCTAAATATTTCAGCTTTTTGTGGTCCCATTTGAAGGGTGAGTTCTCTATCACTGATGTGAGTGAGTGGTCGGGGAGGGATATATTCATTGCTTCCGATTTGGAGTAGTTTATTTTTAGGTTGGAAACATAGCTATAATGTTCGAAGGCTTTCATAAGATTGGGAAGAGTAGTGTGGGGCCTAGATATAAAAAATAACAAATCATCGGCATAGGCGGCTACCTTGAACTCACGCCCCCCCACCCGGAATCCCCTGATCGATTTATTCGCATTGACCTGTCTAATAAATGGCTCTAGGGTTAAAATGAATAGGAGTGGTGAAAGGGGGCAGCCTTGTCTTGTACCATTTGCGATATGTACCCGCTCCGAGAGAGTGCCGTTTATTTTCAGTCTAGCCGAGGGGTTATGATAAAGTGCGGAGATCCAGGTCAACATCCTATCACCCAGTCCAATATGTCTACAAGTAGACAACATGTAGTCCCACGCCACACGGTCAAAGGCCTTCTCCGCATCCGTGGACAGGAGAAGGCCCTCTGATCCGCTGGAGCCCATTTGGTGGATTAGTAGTAGGGCTTTAGTGACATTATCTTTAGCTTCACGGTCAGGCATAAAACCCACCTGTTCCGGGCCAATTATTTTTTGGAGGTAGGGTCTCAGTCTGTCAGCGAGAATCCTCGCAAAGATTTTCACGTCCAAATTCAGCAGGGATATAGGACGATAACTGGCACAATCGGAGGGGTCCTTACCTGCTTTCGGTATTACTGTAATATAGGCTGAAAGTAAATCTGGGGTTGTGGTCCTGGGTTCGGACAAGAAGTTCAAGGCCGCCGCCAGGGGATCTGTCAATAGGTCTGTAAATGTTTTGTAGTAGATAGCCGTATACCCATCCGGGCCGGGGCTCTTACCTAGCTTCAAATTCTTAATGGCCATTCTAATTTCGGTTGTGGTTATTGTGTCTTCAAGGGTGTTAGCTTCCGCCGTGTCAAGAGATGGGAGACCACTCTTACTAAGGTAGTCTTTGATTACTTGTGTTCTATTGCCATCCATACCCGGTTGTTTGTGCTGAGGCGGTAAATTGTATAGGTTTGAGTAAAATGTATGGAAATGTGTAGCAATCTCCTCTGTGGTGACATCTAGTGTCCCATTTTTTTGCTGTCTTATGCCTATAATGCTATTGTTTTGGGTGTGTACTCTTAGCGCCCTCGCCAACGTCTTGCCTGGTTTGTTGCCCCCCTCGTAGTAAATTTTTTTCCTGAAAAATAAGAACCGTTTGGCTTTGGCATCGAAAAGTGTCTGTAGCTGTTTCCTGACTGCTAATAATTCTGTGGCTGTATCTACTGCAAGGGATTGTTTATGTTGGGATTCTAGCTTATGGATACAACTTATTAGTGTTTTGATTTCCCTTTCTCTCTCCTTTTTCCTTCTAGCCCCTATCGAAATCAATTCCCCCCTTAGAGTACATTTGTGGGCTTCCCAAATCATCAGTGGGTCCATCCCCGGGGTGTTATTCTGGGTGAAAAAATTTGACAGGGCCTCTTTAAGTTTGGGTAGATGGGTGGGGTCAGAAAGTATCGAGGAGTTAAGCCTCCAGATCTGGGTCTTTTTTGGCGACTTTTTCAGGTCTAACGTTACTGCCACTGGAGCGTGATCGGAAAGTGATTGAGTGCCTATGCATGCGTCGGAAAGGATAGGGAGGTCTTTTTGAGTTATAAACAGATAATCTATCCGAGTGTATTTTTTATGTGGTGCTGAATAGAATGTGTAGTCTCGTCCGTGTGGGTTGAGAAATCTCCACGAGTCTATCAGTCCCAGCTTATGGAGGAGGCATTTAATGCCCTTGAGGGTTTTATACCTAATGCTAGTGTTGCCATTGGAAGTGTCCGCTAAGGGATTCAGGGGGGTGTTGAAGTCTCCCCCCAGTATCAGACACCCCACAGCAAACTCCTGCAGCTTATGAACCATCTGTTTGCAAAATAGCAGGTGTGCTGAGTTTGGGAAATACACATTTGCTATTGTGATGGGCGTTCCACTGTAGTTCCCTTTTAGGAAAATGTATCTGCCCTCAGGGTCTGTCAGTTGGTCTGTCAGGTCAAAAGGTGCATTCTTACTGATCAGTATCGAGACCCCTTTAGCTTTAGCGAGGCTGTTTGTGGCATGATAAACCCTTGTGTAGTTTGAGTCGGTGAGCCTGGGGACGCGGCCAGTTTTAAAGTGGGTTTCCTGTAGTAGTATGAAATGTGGCTTACCTTTTTTGATTTCTCTAAGTAATGTGGATCTCTTCTCTGGGGTATTCAATCCCTGTATATTGTGGGATATTACGGTGGGATTGCACCCCAGAAGCGAGTAAGCCATGGTGCAGACTCAGGGGCGGTGCGAAACTCTATCAATCTGAAAAAGAAATGCTGGTGGTCAGTTAAGGCGTTTTTAAGGTCGAGGACGTGGGTGGTCAGGGCCCCCAGAAAGTGTAACAAGAAGTAAGATAGAGAGGTAGATGAGAGAACAAAAAAGGGGAAAAAAGGGCAGAAAGTTAGAAAACAAGAAAGTGTAGGTGAGAAGAGGAATGAGTAGAATAGAAATTAAGTTCAACCTCTAGATAGAGCCCTATCTAGAGAACTGTAGTGCGTCTGCAGAGCTTAATGCAGTGACAGACAACTTGTGGGGGTAGGGGGAGGCGGCTGCCTGGTGTATGAATCTAACAAAACAAACCGTTAGGTTTAAGCAAAAAAAAAACTTATGAAGGATATAACTGGCACAGCCGTCCTCCAACGGACACACAGCCTAATGCTAATAAGAGATATACATCTCTGAACTAGAATAACATATATATGTTTAATTCACCCTATAGATTAAAGGGTCCTCTCCGTCTCCAAACAGGAGGACCGAGAGGCCCCGCTATCAGTGTCTCCTCGGCGACATGAAGACCCAGCCCACCGCCACCTCTAAAGTGTCACGGTCAAGCCGGCCTCCACCGCCGCGAGGGCCCCAGGACTGCTCAAACTTAGACTATTGCTAAGACATCCTGGAATATACTGTAGTACACAACATGTGCATAAAGCAAGCTAAAGTCTGCCTTAAGAAAAGGAGAGTCAGTAGGGCATGGCCCTAATAAGCTGAGCCTTAAGAAAGGCCAAAAAAAAACAAAAAAGCAAACAAAACAAAAAAAAAAAGGGGAAGGGGGGAACAAAAATCGGCAGTTGAGCTGGGCAAACATAATTCCCTCTGGGATCAAAACAAATAGTCAGGTCATTGTATAGGCTTGTAGACTGGACAGCTCTGCATCAATGCTCCGTGTGGTCACGGTCCCAAAGAGCCCTTGGATTTGGTGTGTTGGATTTGGAGCTTCCTGCTTTGCCTGACTTCATTTTCTTGGAAGACCTTTTTTCGGGTGTGGAAAATGGTGTTCTGGATGGGCTCCTGTTGTGTGGTGGAAATGCAAACTCGGCATACCAATCTGGCAAGTCCACTAGGTCCAGGCCAAGTCCTGCACAGAAGTCGGGGAGATCCGATGGGGTGCGTAGGATATGCTGGTGCCCATTTGTCGTCACAATGAGGGCAAAGGGGAAGCGCCAGGTGTATCTGAGGTCCTTTTCACGGAGTTTGTCCAGTAGTGGGCGCAGAGCCCTACGGTTTTTAAGTGTAATCTGGGATAGATCTTGGAATAACATTATGTTCTCTCCATTAAAAATGATCCTCTCATTCCTCCTCGCTTTGCGCATTATGTCCTCCTTTAATTGGAAGCTTTGGAGGCAGCAAATGATGTCCCGGGGTGGTGCAGTGTCGGGGCCTCTAGGCCTGAGTGCTCTGTGGGCCCTGATGAAATCAATCACAGTCTCCTCCTGTCTTTCCAAAAGGCTATTAAAAACCCTCTGTAAGGCCGGGGCTATTTGATCTGCCTCCACAGATTCGGGGATCCCCCGTACCCTAATATTATTCCTCCTGCCTCTATTGTCGAGGTCTTCCAGGTGTCTGTTTACATCTATAAAGTGTTGGGTGTGGGACACAGCAATCTTGTCCATCCTGTCCAGGGCCTTATCTCTCTGTTTCCCTGCATGTTCTGCCGATGCTAATTTTTCAGTGAGGACAGCCAGATTTGTTTTGAGGTCGGTTATGGCGGCTGAAAAGGCCGATTTTATTTCGGCTGTGAAGCCGGACATATCTGCGTATGTTAGGGGCTTGTGAAGTCTTGATTTCCCCCTGTTAATGTCCTCACTAACGTCTGACTCACTGCTGAAGTCTTCCTCGTGGAGCTCTGCCTGCTGCGTCGGCGCCATCTTGGATTCGGCCTTGCCGTTCTTAGCCTCCGGCTTTTGTCTCAACAAATCCACGATATTCCTGGCTGTGGAAGTCGGCAGCCCTTTGCGGGAACGCGTGTGCGGGGTGCTGTGAAGCTTCCTGGCCGGCATGGAGGGTTCTTGGAAAGGGTGTCAGGCTAACAGGCTGTGTGTCTGACGGAGCTCCTCTAGTGTGCTGCCATCCAAGCCGCGCGCCAAGCCACGCCCTGCGGCTTAGATATTAATGGCTATGTGTTGAGTTATTTTGAGGGGACAGCAAATGTACACTGTTATACAAGCTGTACACTCACGATTTTAAATTGTAGAAAAGTGTAATTTCTTCAGTGTTGTCACATGAAAAGATATAAATAAAATATTTACAAGAATGTGAGGGGTGTACTCACTTTTGTGAGATACTGTATATATATATATATTTAACCTATGGTATTTTAATCACATATTTCTTTAGTACTCTTGCAAAAATTGGCAATGCATACACTGTATCGGATTTTCTGTGTGCAGACTTTTTTTTTTTAAGTTCCAGGTCACCTTACATAAACTTGTGACAACCAGTAAAGGGAGAGGCATATTAGACTCAATGGAGACTGTAAGTGCCTTAGTGTACCTTTGATTGGTAGCACATAGGTCAAGCTTATTGTTAGAGGTGCAGGGATCTTGGACCTCAATTTATACACATTCATACTTGCATAATGGTTTGGCAAAATACAGGTTTATATTTGTGTGTCAAGTTACCTGCTTTACCATTTCTCTCTATGTAATGCAAGTATATTTTCTCCTGAGAGCATCTGATGTACTGTATGTATATTACTTGTCAGCACCATAACCTGGGCTTTACTATCTTATGGAGACATTATTTTCCTTTCCTTTGTTTTTTTGCATTGTACTCATTTTTAGGCCACTCTATAATGTTAAATAAAAATAAACAGCAAACATGGCTCACCTAAACTAAAAACAAACAAGACAGCCAGAATCCCCCAATTGCAAAAATGACATAAAGACATTAAGAGTCTATAAAATATGACATTAATACTGCCACAATATCGTAAAAAATTGAATAAAATTACATTACAGTATAAAAATACAAATATATTGCAAAATAATATAAAAAATATACAAATATACACATATACAAATATTGCAAAATAATATTAAAAATTATAAACATTAAAATGAAGGCAGGACAATTAACTTACCTTATTTCAATAAACTTAACTGTTATTAATGAAGCAGGTAATGTCCCAATCAATGTTGAGACCAAAGGCACTATATGTTTTCAGATCATATGCATCCAGCAGGTTTCCTAATAGTCCTACTTTTCCTAAAACTAATTGTCATGTACATGGTCGGAGGACAGGGTGATACAATGGATAACCCCCTCCTCAAAAAAAACTTCACTCCTTTGGTCTCCAAGACTGCACTCTTCGCTGGTTCTCATCCTTCCTATTCCACCGCTCCTTCAGTGTCACTTACTGTACAACTTTACTTCCTCCTCTCCTCTTCCTTTCTCTGTCGGGGTCCCCCATAGTTCTGTTATTGGATCTCTCCTATTCTCAAACTACACCTCCTCCCTGGTTCAGTTGATTGCCTCCCATGGCTTTTAATATCATCTCTATGCAGATTACATCCAAATCTACCTCTCCACCCCCAACTCACTCCATCTGTCTCCTCATGCATCACCAACTTACTAACAGATATATCAGCCTGGATGTCACATCACTTCCTCAAACTCAACCTATCCAAAACTGAGCTCATGATACCCCCCCCCCCACTTGCCACCTTCCCTGATTTCTCTGTCAAAATTAACAGCTTAGCTATCAACCCTTCCCCCCATGCCAAGGTCCTAGGTGTAATCCTTGACTCTGGACTATCCTTGTTGCCTCACATCCAATCAATGTCCAAAGCTTGCTGCCGCAACCTCCGCAACATCTCCAAGGTATGCCCCTTCCTAACCAATGTCACCACAAAGCTTTTAATCAACTCCCTGGTCATCTCTCACCTCAACTATTGCAATTCCCTCCATATTGGCTTACCTCTAAATAGCAAAATTGGAAGGACATGAAGTAGGACTTTGCATGTGCCTCGGTGGAATGTGAATAATGATTTTTAACACAATGTTTTTTAAAAAAGATATACAAATTCTTTATTTACCATCCTTAGATGGAGATAATAAAAACATGATAATCTGAATAAAGATGCAATTTACTGTTAAGTTGACCAAGGTTGTGCAACTCCTGGGAATATCGAAAGTGTGGCCTACACATTTTGCGGGAACCCCGATTCATCAGGGCCTTTTAGAACAGCACAAACAGCATGTAAATATTACAGATATCCTAGATATACAAAATTGCAAGATTAGCTAAATCATTCAATAATATTAGGTAAAATCTTAAAAGTGCATATGTAAAGAACATAGAAAACGTAATACGCCGTTGTATGATATTTTATAATTACCCATTGGTACAAAATACTAATATAACATGATAATATTCTCCTTAACAAAAGTGCAGTTACACGTCATGTTTATTTATGTCCAGCGGTGTCTTATAAACACAGCAATACTTCACAAAAACCTCTAAATAGGCTATACCCCCTTCAGTCCATCATGAACACTGCTGCCAGCCTCATCCACCTTACAAACTGCTCGGTGTCTGCTATGCCTCTGTCAGGAACAATGAAACAGACTGAGACAGAAAATGCAGTAAAAATCACACTTTCTAATTGAATGGTAAATATGGTACAACTGGTAAACGTAATCAAAACCTAGCCAGGGTTCAGTAGCCAAAATGGGTAGTCAAAACAAGCCAGGAAATCAGGAAGCCAGAGATCAGCATAGTCAGAGGCAGCAGACAGGATCAGGAACCAGAAGGGACATCAGCCAGGCAAGTCTTCAACAGGAACACAGCAGAGAGTCTCATATATATATATATATATATATATATATGTGTTGACCAAGGCGAAGGCATTGAAGAAATGAACTGGGCCGTTTAAATAGCCAGAAGGGGCTTGCTGTGGGCTTGACTGACGAGCAGGAGATGATCAACAAGTGAGCCACTGTGGAACAATGAGTACTGGCAATTAACCGACAGCTGAGCAACCTGAGCACAGAGAAGGAAGGGCTGAGAGCCCAGCCCAGACAGCCTCTCTTCCAATCCCTCCATTGGCTGCCAGACAACCAAAAAATGGAATTCGAGATAATAACAGTAACTTACAAAGCCATCCACAACCTGGCCACCAGCTACATCTCTAACCTGGTCTCAAAATATCAACCAAATCGTCCTCTTCGCACCTCCCTAGACCTCCTGCTCTTTAGCTCCCTTGTTACCTCATTCCATGCTCGCCTCAAGGACTTCTTACAAGCCTCTCCCATCCTCTGGAATGCTCTACCCCAATGTGTCCGACTATCTCCTACTTTGTCTACTTTCAGACGATCCCTGAAAACCCATCTCTTCAGAGAAGCCTATCTGGCCCCCACCTAACATCTGTACGTTTATTTTCTCCATTAGCACATCCCCCACAGCTATTACCTCTTGTATCTCTTGACCCTCCTTCTTAGATTGTAAGCTCTAACAAGTGGAGCCCTCTGATTGCCACTGTATTAAAATGTATTTTGTTTGTACTGTCTAACCTCAAGTTGTAAATTGCTGCATAAACTGCCGGCGCAATATAAATCCTGTATAATAGTAATAATTATATTCTCATTGATTTTGATGTAATCCCACATGTAAGAGGGTTATCCTCATACTGTATGTGAGGGACACCATAGAATTATTGAAAACTATAGGGAGAATAAACTTTCCTGAGAATGCCCTGCTAGTGGCTATAGACTCTGAGGCCCTTTATTCTAGAATACCTCACAAGCAGGGCATTAGAACAGTGGAGTATTTTTTGAGGGAACAGGAGGAATTCTCCTGGCCCTTTAATCAATTAATTCTGAAACTATTAAGACATATATTAACATGGAACGTGTTCATGTTTATGGAACCCCACTACCTCCAAGTGCAGGGGGTAGGGATGGGGATTTGCTGTACTGAATTGTATGCCAACCTTTGCCTGGGAGGGTGAGAGCGTAGCCTTTTTTCTGATGAGGCCTTGTCTATGTACCTGTGCCACATTTTAGCCTGGTGCAAGTACATAGACAATGCTCTTATGAGAACAATAAGTATTAACACTTTGAACCTGAAATTTACAATGAATTTTGGCAAGAATATGATTTATTTTCTGGATGCAGAAATCTTTATTCAACAATTTAGCACTCCAGCCAATGCACTATAAGCCCGCTGCAGGCAACACTATGTTGCACGCTCAAAATTCAATAAAAGGATGTTGCTGTGTAAAACATGCTGGATTCAAACCTTGAGAGCTAAATACCCATTGGGTGTGAATGACGCTTTGAGTTTCAAATCCTTTCTGTTAGATAAATTAACATTAATATGGTCTATATCACCTTAGGAAAAATAGTTCAAAGGTCAGGAAATGCATTATTGGTAATTAGCTACAGTTCAGGTCAAACTAATGGTCTACCCGAATTCAACGTTCAAACCTATTTGTGATATCCATTTTTTTTTATGTAGGACGTTCTAAAGCAGTCAAAACTGAACAAATCATTTCACAATGGTACAAAGTATAGTGATTTAAAGTTCATAAACTTTGTAAGATTTCACCTTCAGCATAATGGTCCCTTTCACTATGAATTCCACTTTGGGTTAAATGCATCACCGCTCACCAGCCTATTATTCTGTTTAATATAGGTGGTGGGTTGTTTCACAAGATATTAAATAAATGTGTGAGTGCAAAACATAAAGAAACATTAAGAATTAAAATAAAAAAATGGATTAAAAATGTCTTAGTAACGACATGGCATTTCAGATGAATGAGAACCACTAACAACAATAATTTACCTATTTTTTCACAACTTAAAAGAATACTTTTGACCTCCCTCTGGTAAAATCACTGTATTTTGTGTTCTTATTTTTTTTTTTTTCCTGCTACTTTCAAGCCCCATACTGAGATGCAATCCACTGTCATACTAAAAGCTTTTAACCTTTGTTTAGGAACAAACACTTTGTTGCAGTCAATCAAAATGATTCTAATGTACTAAAGCCATGTGAAATTGTTTAATTGAGTTTTTTTTTTTTTTTTTTTTAATAAATGCGTATATGAAAAGCAGTTTACTAACAAGGCGAAAAGAAACATTTATGGATACTTTATAAAACTTGCTAACACCTGTGAGAATGATATGTGCAAACCAACAACTTTTACACGTATTTATTGAAATTATTGTACTCAACTATAGTGAAGACATGAGTCTGCATGAAAATAGCTATTTGGAAGCATGCACAACATATTTTTTAAATATACAGTAAAACCTTTGATTGCAAGCATAATTCGTTCCAGAAACATGCTTGTAATCCAGCGCCCTTGTATAATAAAGCAAATTTCCCCATAAGAAATAATGGAAAATTCACATGATTCGTTCCACAACCATTTATTCATAGGTCCTTCAGTTTATAGTCCATATAAAAAGATTATAGCAATGTGACCAGGTTGCGTAACCATAAAATGTCCATCCACAAATGGACGCCTTCGCAAGGGGATTAGAAACAAAATCCATCAGGAGCTACAGAGTATAAAAGAGAAGAGAGTCACCTCTAATGCCCTGTACACACGATCGGACATTCCGACAACAAAATCCATGGATTTTTTCTGACGGATGTTGGCTCAAAATTGTCTTGCATATACACGGTCGCACAAAGTTGTTGGAAAATCCTTTCATCTCTTAATTTATTCTGAGAATGCGTGGCACTTTGTGCGTCGGATTTGTGTACACACGATCGGAATCTAAACAATCAGATTTTGTTGTCTGAAAATTTTATATCCTGCTCTCAAACTTTGTGTGTCGGAAATTCAGATTGAAAAAGTCAGATGGAGCCCACACACAATCGGAATTTCTGACAACACAATCCAATCACACTTTTTCCATTAGAAAATCTGATTGTGTGTACAGGGCATAAGTGTAGCAATATGGCTACATTTAATGAAGGTACAACATTGAGCAACTCACATGGTTGATGATTAAAAGAGGCACATCTAAGTATACAGGCATCCGGGGTAAAGCTGGCCACATAGACCATCCCCTGCACCGCCGGCTCTCACCGCTGTCAGTCTGCAATCATGACCATAAAGACTACCCTGCAGTACAGTGATCTGAAAGCGTGGCTTGAACTGCTCGTGGAGTGCAGAGTGGAAGGTATGATGTTGATGGCGGTGATGAGGATGGTTTATGTGGACAGCTACTCCCCAGACTCCTGCATACTTAGATGTGCCTCTTTTAATCAACCATGGGAGTTGCTAAGTGTTGTACCTTCATTAAATGTAACCATATTGCTACACTTATGCCGCGTACACACGAGCGGACTTTACGGCGGACTTTGCCCGGCGGACTGGATTTCGTCGGACAATTCGATGTGTGTGGGCTCCAGCGGACTTTGTTTGCTCAAAAGTTGGACGGACTTAGATTTGAAACTTGTTTAAAATTTATCCGACGGACTCTTCTTTCTAGCGGACAAACCGATCGTCTGTGTGCTAGTCCGACGAACTCAAACTGACGCATGCTCTGAAGCAATTACAAGACAGAAGCGCTCGGTCTGGTAAAACTAGCCTTCGTCTTGAAGCTAGCACATTCCTCTTCTGTCATCTTTTAATACAGCCTTTTTTTAGGATTGATAATGCGAGAGGAATGAAGTTGTTTTTCTGCTTTATATTCACACAGAGTTCTCACAAACTACTTTCTTCATGATTTATCCTCCTGCCATGACTAATATAATATTTTGTAAAAGCCAGATCTCCATAAGTTTTACATTTTAAAATCGATTTTGGACTATTTTTTTTTTTTATTTCCACACTTAGCTATTTTACAATGTGTGTTAAATGCTAACCACATTTTTTGTGTGTATTTTCAAGTTACCACAATTAACATTCATATTTTGTGTTGTTTTAATGAACCTTAATGAGGTTGTTGTCCCTTGTTCATTAGACATAGGGGGGTGTATTTAACAAAGGCAAAATCATTTTTCACTACAAGTGCTAATTATACATTGAATTCCACAGAAAGAGCATTTTGAAGTGCGTTGGCTGTGGATCCGAGGGGCACATGCAAGGAAGCCCAAAAAAAAGCAAATAATTTTTATTTGACATGATTTTCGGAATAAATCAGCAGAGCTTCCCCGAATTTAAGCTCTTCCCCTCAGATTTTCAGCGACTGCACTTCCAACAAGTGCACTTGCTGTGCAATTTCTCAAGTGAACGTTTCACTTGATATTCTAAATGGTTTAAGCCTTTTGTCAAAAACACACATAGGGGTTGATTTCCTAAAGGGAAAAAGACTGTGCACTTTGTAAAGTGCAGTTGCCCTCTGCAAGAGCAGTTGCTCCCAAGCTTTATTAAATGTGAAGCAGCTCTGCTGACTTCCATCATCCAATCATGTGCAAGCAAATATTTTTTTTTTTCTTTTACTTGCACAGGATTGGGTACTCTTTGCAAAGTCAAGCTTTTAAATAATTTCTGATGCTCTGGAGCAATTGCACTTGCAGAAGGCAACTGCCCTCTGCAAAGTGCACAGACTATTTGGTTTTCTTAAATCAACCCCATAGTCTTTTGGACCTGTACCTGCCTACTCCCAAACAAAATGGCGTTTTAAAATCAAAAGACATAGGCAAGAATGTAAGGTAACCAAAAATGTATTTATTTTATTCTCCAAAAAATTAGGAAGGCAACACTGGAGACACTTTTAGAATCTGTGAAGCCTTTCGTCCCCCAGGACACACATCAAGTTTGAGGACAAGAAAATTGGTATCTTGCGACTATAGGGAGCACAGGGAGCACAGTCAGACCAGACAGAAACCAGGCAATCACTTTTGACTCTTCCGTGGAGCCTTCCCTCCACGCTTCTCTGCAGCCTTCCCTCCACGCTTCTCTTCAGCCTTCCTCGGAGGCTGGGCCTCTGGTGGTGTACTTGGGGCAGGAGGAGGAGGAGGAGGAGGAGAAGTGGCTTCATCTGCCAGATACGTGGTAGCAGTAAGCTCCCCTCTCAAGCCCTTCTGGTAAGCCTCAAAAATTAGACCCTCACAGAGGAGGCGTTGGCCCTTTTCCAACTCCAGCAATCTGCTGGCTATATAGGTGCCATACGCCTCCTCTGCATTGGGTGGTTTGCTCAGGATGAGGCTTGCTTCCCGTATGAGGTCTAGGGATTCCTGCTCTGTTGGTGTCATTCTCCTGGGCCTTTTGTGGAGAATGCGGAGGGGAGGCACCTGACACTCCGTGCGGCTTCTACTTGGCCCAGCCACAGCCTCCTCCTCTCTCCCACTGGGCAAGGCCTCCTCCTCTCTCCCACTGGGCAAGGCCTCCTCCTGGCTGAGGTCATCCTGTGTAAAAAAAAGGGACATAAGTTGTAATTTTGTGTTATGCAATCACACACAATTTTCAGCTCATGACTTTCAAATATAATTACACAAAATAGTAAAGGCTATCTATTTGACAACACCATTATTTCAGATGATCAACAAGATCTGAAGTGAAGTATATATTTGGCCACTACTGTCTAGTGATATGTCTACATATTACTCTTTGTGCAGAAGTCATTTTTTATGAAGCACTTTCAAAATTAACACCTTAACATCATTAATAACATTTACACAATCCCAAATTTAAAAAAAAATGGATACCTGGCTGAAGCTGGGCGCATCAATGTCATCAATGCTGAAAAGGCCCAGTTCATCCTGGGACTCCTCAGCTGGGGTGGAGGTGGATGGAAGGCTGGAGGGAAGAGTGGAAGGAAGGCTGGAGGGAAGAGTGGAGGGAAGTCTGGGGGGAAGGGTGGGGGGAAGGGTGGAAAGTGATTGCCTGGCTTCGGTCTGCTCATCCAGGAATCGCAGTTTGTTGTAGTACCACAACTTGGGTACATATACTTGGTCAGCTGCTGCCCCGGATCTGAGCGACTCCTGGATTTTTTTGTGTTCCCGCTTATACATGTTTCGCAAGATACCAATTTTCCTGTCCACAAACTTGAGGTCTGCCTGGGGGAGGCGAGTCTTCACAAACTCTAAAAGTGTGCCCAGTGTTGCCTTCCTAACATCCCGATTATAATATAGGGGGTGTTTGACCTCCCACAGGTTTTTCTTGTCCTCATAGAGCTCAATAAATTGGCACAAACATTCTTCATCTTTAAAGGGATTCATTTTTTCTGCAAGACAAGACACAAGATCCAAACTTAAATCTCAGTCCCAAATCTCAGGATTAGTTTGGGTTGTAATCTAGGGGACACACACACACACACACACACACTTTTATCTTACCTTCGTTTGTGATGCTCGCTACTTCCGCACGGACATACGTAGGCCATCGTAATAGCTTTATATACACTGCGCATGTGTCATGCTCCGCCTGCGTTGCCCGCCCCTGACGTTCGTAAGTACGATTTGGCCCCGCCCCTTCACTCTTCGTTGTGCAGTGGGAGTAGATAGCAAAAGATGGTGGAGAGATTAAGTGGAAGTAGCGCGGAGGAAAGCCCGGAGCCCCAAACATCCACATCCCGGAGGAGATATAAGGCCACCAACATGGCTTTTGAAGAGATGGTGGAGATGGTGTCCATATTGAGAAGGGAGGACTACGATGGCAAAAAAGGACCGTACACACGACCTAATATGAGGAAGGACAAAATAATGTCCTCAGTTGTCACCGCTCTTGAAGAGAAATTTGGTACAAAACGTTCGAAAGAACAATTGCGGTGGTCTGACATCAAAAGTCGGGAGCCAGAACAATATTGGCGAATAAAGAAGCTGCTTAAAAAAAGTAAGTACTTGTGTTTTACTATTGAGATTCTGAACTTGCATGCTGATCCTTATTTTTGGCGTTTTTTCTGCATCGTTCGTAAAGACCGTTCTTTTGACTAGATATGATACTTTATAAAGTGACGTTATTTTTTCGCCAAATACGATGGGACAGGGTTGGACATACATTTATGGCTTGATAATTTGTCGAATTCCCACAATGAGTTGATGTGGTGTAGATGTGTTTGAAAAGATAATGCTTCATCAAAAATGATTCAGTGTAATGTAGGGACAGGACACAGCAGCTGTTTCCACATCTGGACTCACGAGCACTATAGTTAGTGGGAATGCTTTAGCAGTCCCACTATTGTTGTTCGATTTTATTTCTTTTTCTTTTTCTTATTATTCCGTACGTTTTTTGGTTCTGCGTTACTTCTGCATACTTTCAGCTATTAAAACAATTCAACTATTAAAATGTTCGTCTCTTTTAGCTGATGTGTGCTCTTTTTCAACTTTTTTTTCTACCATTTATACTTTTTAAAATATTAAGCTTTTTAACACTTTTTTTTAACATTGAAGTCAATGGGAGCATGCTTGAAATCCTTAAATTCTTCTTCCGCTCACTAAAGTTTCAGCTCCTTCATACTTTCACCTAGAGACACCAAACAAACTTTATTTATAATTTATAATAGAGGAATATGATGGGGCAGTTTTGATGGCAGTATGATGGGGCAGTTTTGATGGCGGCCATTTTAGCAATTTAGCTATTCAGCATTCCCACGCATTTTCCCCAGGAAATGCATTTTATAGTGTACTATGTGACCATAAATAAATTTTAGAGGGGTAATACACATAAGAGATCATTGAGGCGTCAGCATCTGTGAAACTTGCCCGAAAATAAGCATGATTTATAATTGTTGTTCAGAGGTAATGTTCATCCTGTCTTCAACATTTATTATGATGAAAAATTGGCAAAAAATCATAACCAACGTTTTACTTTATTTATTAAAAGCTAAAAGATCAGTGTGTTTTAACTATACCTTTTGTTCAATTCTCATAGGGGAGAAAAGACTCAGACAACAGTCCAAGGATCTCAGGACCCCCCCAAGTCACCAGCCTGAGGCAGAAGATACCCCAAGCCCCAGCCCAAGACCACGCCCACCCGACGACCTTGAGGAAGGAGAGGTGGAGGAAGTGTGCGAGGTTTCAAGCCCACCAAGTGAGTGACTGACACCCCAGCTTGAGTTACTGTATTTTGGCGTGCATATTGTAAACCTTGTATTTATTCACTCCTTTTAGGTGAGTTTCTGGTTGTGGAAGGCCAAGCGGCAGAGCACTTCACCACAGACAGTGCGCAAAGACTAATTGGCCAGATAATGCTGTGGAATGGCCAGATCGATAAAATGCGTGACCAAATTCACAGCATGCAACTTCGCCTGGACTCCATGCAACAGGAAATGAAGAACATGATTGATGTTTTGGGCCGAATATAATCACGTTTGGCCTAAAAACATCAATCATGTTCTTCATTTCCTTGGGAAGTTGTTTTGTTTTAAATATTGTATTTTTGTATTTTCAATTTTTGGGGTATACCCAAATTTACATTGTGTGATGCACACGGTGTGTCATCATGTGCTATCTTCCATCATGGGTTAGCAATGTACTTGTTTTGTGTTTGCAACCCCTTCATCCTGAAAAATCTTTGGTGGTGAGAGGAACCAAAAATGGGATTGCACACACAAAACACGGACATTGCTCTCCCATGATAGGAGATAGCACATGTTGACTTTTGACCCTTTTGTAAAGCTCAATTTTGAGCATCTTATAAATGAACAATTTCTGCAAGGGTGACATTACATGCACCGTTCTCTAAATATTGAACTTTGTAAGTTAATTTAGTTTTTGTTTTGTTTATAAAAACACTGTTGTGTATGTAAATCTTTTTAGATAAAGGTCTATATATTTGTTAAAATATGCCTTGAATAATTTATTAAAAGATAAATTTTTTACAGAACGTAAAATATTTTCTAAAAAATCAAAATCAAAAAATCAAAAAAAGTTTTGAAAAAAAATGCACCTTTCAATGTGCACAAAGTAAAATTTTTTACGCTATACAATGTGTGTGGCTGATTCTTGAAGTCAAATTTTGTGGTTTGTTATTGTGGGCCTGATTAACTTAAGCTAAATGCACTTGACACTACTACAAGTGCACTAGGAGACAGACATAACTTAAATGTAAACAACAATAAAAACAAGATATTTAGATAAACCAATTTTCTTTTTTATTTTTGTAAGAAACTTACAGCTGTTGCTGAATAGCAATGGCCCCCCGACCATTAAAATAATTGACATAACGGTCACGCACTTGACGTGCGGTTCGGGGGGCCAAGCCAATACGGCCAATTTCTAGGCCTGTCAAAGTGTTAGCCTCTTCCAGTCTGGCCTCAGGCCCAACAGAGGATAGATATGTAGCTGAATGTCTCCTTAAAAAGTTATGCAAGATGCAGCAAGCAAGGATGACGTAATTTATTTTATAGTCCGTCAAATTAATTAAAGTAAGGAATAAACGGAACCGGCTGGCCAGAATCCCAAAGGCATTCTCCACAACTCTTCTTGCTCTGGCCAGCCGATAATTAAATACCCTCCTCTCAGGGGTGAGTGTCCTTTGGGGGAACGGCCTCATCAAGTTCTCACAGAGAGCAAATGCTTCATCAGCAATAAAAACTGAGGGGAGTCCATCCACATTATCGTCATCAGGTGGCAATTCCAGGCCACCGGTCTGGAGACGATGGCACAGCTCGGTCTGTGCAAAGACTCCTCCATCAGACATCCGGCCGTTCTTACCCACATCCACAAACATAAACTCCAAATGTGCCGAGACCACCGCCATCAAAACTACACTATGGAACCCCTTGTAGTTATAGAAATAAGACCCCGAATGCGGTGGTGGCACAATCCGGACATGCTTCCCGTCAATCGCCCCTACACAGTTGGGAAAGTCCCAACGGTCAGCGAACTGGGAGGCCACAGTCTGCCATTCCTGTGTACTTGAAGGAAACTGTGGAGTGCAAAAAAAATAAGATAAGGACTTTAAAAAATTAATTGTATATCAGATTACACCAAAACATTAGTAAACAACAGCAGTCAAATATTATTAATATGTGTGTTTGTAATTGAAATGTTGAAAAACATAAGGCACACTTAGAAGATTACTCACCCCCTCTGATGGCCCATTGATACATTTGAATGTGGGGGGAGGGGTTCTAATTAGGTTAACAAACACACCTGACTGGTTCAAACATTTGTGGGGTGAGGGAGGGGGTTCTAATTAGGTTAACAAACACACCTGACTGGTTCAAACATTTGTGGGGTGGGGGAGGGGTTCTAATTAGGTTAACAAACACACCTGACTGGTTCAAACATTTGTGGGGTGGGGGAGGGGTTCTAATTAGGTTAACAAACACACCTGACTGGTTCAAACATTTGTGGGGTGGGGGAGGGGTTCTAATTAGGTTAACAAACACACCTGACTGGTTCAAACATTTGTGGGGTGGGGGAGGGACAAACAAGACAATGGAGCAGACAATATACATTGTTCAATGGACTATAGGCTAGAGATATAAATGGACCCAGCATTGCATGGTGGGGAGGTTAATGAAAGAAATTATGCATGTAGGGCAATAAATGATTAAAATAGGCATGCACGAAGATAAAGGGGACATTCACAGCAGATTGAAAGCATGGCAATTAGGTAAAGAGGACAGTTCTACAATACATCAAAAAACATTTAATACATATCATGTAATGTTAAAGGATAAAACTTACCTTCATATATTCCTTCTGCAGGACCTGAATAATAAGCAGAACAGGTCTCTGGGATTATGATCCTCAGAGCCTGGGGGGAGATGCCTGTTGAGAACTTCAAGTCCTGAAGACTTCTCCCTGTCGCCAAGTAACGTAACGTGGCAACTAGCCTCTGCTCCGCACTGATGGCTTGCCTCATGCAGGTATCCTGCCTGCTGATATAGGGGGTCAGCATAGCCAGCAGACGCTCAAAGACGGGGTCCGTCATCCTGAGAAAATTCCTGAAATCCTCAGGATTATTCTCACGGAGCTCACGGAGCAAAGGCATATGACAGAACTGGTCACGCTGGCGCAACCAATTCTTGGTCCATGAACTCCTCCTCACCCTGTTCATGGACTGGACTCGGGTCAAAGTATTAACCCCAACACCAAGTCCCCACACAGCATGAACTCGAGAACGAGAACGTGGCTTCAAAACGGTCGGCTGCTCAAACAAACAAACTTATAACAAACGCACTGAAGAACAGCAAGGCCTATGAAGAACGACCTGAAAATCAGGAACGAGCGGACCAGAACGGCCTGCAAGGCAGGTTACGAACTGACCAGCACGCACTGAAAAGCAGATACAAACCTCACAAGCACAAACTGAACCGCAGAAAACGAACAAAATAAGCTGAAGTGTGAAAAGCGCGAATCGTGCGGGGCGTGGCCTGACCTGGCATGGAGGCAGTCGCTTAATCCCTGAGCTCCGTCCGCCACAGGAGAGAAAGCCGCTAATACTGTGAGGTACTTTCGCTCCACACTCACGAGAGAACATGGGGACAGCCTCCCAGACCTCTTCAGCATCCCGCTCGAGGTCCCCGAGAGAACTGGTCGGTACACAGGGGCAGAATATCCCCGAGATGTTCCGGACAGGTAGAGGCAATATGGCGCCCTCCCGCCACACACAGGGACATTCCTCACAACCATCCCCTCAACCGCAACAGCTGCCCACTCTCCCACCTCAGGTGATGCCTCCCTTAGCTGGGGAAGAGGGGATAGAACTCAGCCCACACCCGCCAATAACCATTCTGGACCTACGCTCTGTGGCGGAGGACATTAAAGAGACTCTAGCAACGGGCATTTTGGAACTCAGATTAGACTTGAAGTCTCTGAATGAAAGGGTACGGGTGGTTGAAAACATGACAGAACACCTAGAAACTGCCCTACAGTCAGTAACGGAAGAAGTTGACTCTCACACCCGACAGCTACGTGACATGCAGAGGCACTTGGAAGACCTCGACAACAGGGGCAGAAGGCACAACCTGCGTATCAGAGGCCTACCGGAGTCCGTTGAAGGGGACCAAATCTCTCCGGCCATAATTTCCATTTTTAATTCCCTGCTTAACCGTCCTGCACACACTCCAGTGGAAATGGAACGCATACACCGCGCACTTCGCCCCAAAGGCAGGGAAACAGACCCACCGAGAGACATTATATGCTGCATAGTAGATTTCAGATTGAAAGAGGAAATACTCAAAATTGCACGGGGCAGACCGCAGATACTACACAATGGCGCGCAAGTACAAATCTACCAGGACCTGTCCAGTATCACACTCCAACACAGGCGGGACCTGAAACCTCTGCTGGAAGCCTTAAGGGATAGACAGATAATGTACAAGTGGAAGTTCCCCTTTTGCCTCTCCGCTTCCGCACGGGGACGCACAGCGTTACTCAAGGTCCCTGAAGATCTCCCACATTTCTGCGCCACCCTCGGTATCCCCATGACACCTGTCCCCAATTGGTACGCTGCATTTCGCCCCCGCAACTACACCAGAGGGATGGAAGGAGATGACCACATGGAAACGCAAACACTTCTTCCCAGCCGGAGACGCTCCCCATCCGGGAGCAGAAGCCACACGGCTCATCGCTCCCATTACCGCGCCAACAGCCCAGATGTCTCCCTTAGATCTCGGGGCCCGCGTAGGGGTTGGAACAGGCATATGTAACCAGTCTCCATGACTGTTAGATAGCGCTAGCTAACCTGCCAGTAAGTTATCATTATACGCAGTTCCAGTTCCAATGTACTTTTTAATGTTGTTTTTTTTTTTTTTTTTTTTTTACACCCTCTTTCGGCATGCTGGACTTATATCAGAAGGTCAAACTAACCCACCATCAGGCCAGCTAAGCTGGATCCATGGGCTAGCGGACACCTTTCTCTTCACTGCAGCATCAGTGATGTATCACTGCTTCGGACCGCGCCCAGCTGGCACTCTCTTACGTCAAGCCTCAGCCTCGATGTCCGTTGTCCACGCCCACTACTGTTTGCTATCAGCCTGACATGCGGACTCTCAACTACATCAACCACACTGCACCGCGACGCTTAACCCCGCCCATAACCCTACGTGCTTCCGCACTACCAGATGCCACAAGCCCGAACACCGGCATGGGGAGCCGCAAGCTTGGAAGGAGCACAGCATCCCGGCGGCAATGACAGGCCACTTTAACGGCAAATACAGCGGTTTCCCGACTGAGGACTCCTACACCACTGCGGTGCTCCCCCAGACATCCGCCCACCAGCTGATCCGGAGGCGCCATACAGGGAGATATTCCACCCGCCACCTACACGCCATCCGACTACTGACCCTGCCAGGACGCCGTGATCTACAACACCTCATACAGGAGTATGAACTGGCCGGTACACCCGTCCCAGGGTTTTGTTATTTTTGATTTAATGATCCTCCTATTGTTTTGTTTCTGATTATAATGGATTCTATATTGCGGTACTATCAATACCGCCAAGGTCCTTTTTGCTATAGTTCCAGCCTCCCTCCTCTAGTTAGCCTAAGTGTAGTTTATGCTTCACAAGTGGCACTTTGTTACGGTTAAGTTTTCTATTGATTCAGAAGAAGGTGGCCCCCGGGGGGGTAACTTCCAGCAGCTGCCTCGGGCCTCACTTCCCTCACCGCTCCCCTCCCCCGCAGGAGGGCATGGCACAATACAAGATTGGCTATGGATACCGGCAGTTTCATCACTGCCAGGCCTGAACCTTACTGCACCCACCACCTAGCTCTGGAGGTTGCCTCTTCTACAGGCCTCTTTCAGTTACATAGACCTAATGTATTACTGCCGAGCTGGAACCCTTTAACGCTGTCTGCACTTGACTTTACGGTGGACTGCTGAACATACTATACAGCCCAATAGTTGACCACCCACCACCCTGGTTAACACACTCACTACTCACACCTCAGTAATTAGCCATAAATTATCCTGTGGCGGAGGGCTTTATTCTTATCCTCACTACTTCTTCTCCTTATCCTCTCCGTTGCCTGGTTCTAGTCAACCCCCATACGGGCCTGCCTGGAGTTGCAGTCTCCCTCAAGGGATACGGCGCCTCACGCAAGACCTGTACACGACCGATATATAAATTAGGAGGTTAGTGGACACTCAGCGCCACACCTCTTCGGTTCTCCCCACTTAACCCACATTTGCTACTCATCCTACTTTACTTCCTAGACTTACCCCTCTGAACAACAATCCCTCCCTCCCTCTCCCCCCCACCCCACGACGAAGGCCATGACGAACTCTACTTCCACCCGAGGAGTCACACCACAACTAACACAATCACTCAAGCTGTATTCGATCAACATAAGAGGTTTGAATACCCCTGAAAAAAGGTCTCAATTACTAACATCACTCAAACACTCCAAAGCTCACATAGTGCTAATTCAGGAAACACACTTCCGCACGGATTCCATCCCTAAATTGCAAAGCCGTTACTTCCCCACGATACTCCACGCCTCCAATATAGAGGTGAAATCGAAAGGGGTTACAACCCTCATCTCCAACCAGTGTCCATTCCTGATCACAGACACGGTAAAAGACCTCCATGGACGATACCATTTTATAAGAGGCACTCTCCATCAGCTACCCTACACTATCGCTAACATCTACGCCCCCAACACAGGCCAGGTCGCCTTTCTCACGAAGACTCTGCAACTGTTAGCAAGCTTCCAGGCCGGCACCCTCATCGTTGGTGGTGATTTCAATGTCCCAATGACCCCAGCGATAGACACCTCCAACGGGTCTTCCTCTCTCACCTACAGGACTTTAAGAGCGATCAAAATGCAGCTCAATAACCTCCTACTCCACGATACGTGGCGCACCGTGCACCCCAAGGAAAGGGACTACACGTACTTCTCACCGTCGCATGAAAAATACTCCAGACTGGACCACTTTTTTCTCTCTCAGAATGACTTGACCAACCTCACGAAAGCTACCATAGAACCGTCCATTCTATCAGATCACAACCCTATCTCTATGACCTTACAATTAACGACTACGAACACAAAAACGCGTATTTGGCGTCTCGACAGTTCCCTACTGACGGATGAACTTAACACGAATAGAATGTCCAAATGCCTAACTGACTTCTTTGCTAATAATGACACCCCCGACGTCACACCTCTGACCGCATGGAACGAGCATAAATGTGTCATCAGGGGCGAGCTCCTCTCTATATCCGCTAATCGCAACAAAATTAACAGCACACATATAGCTGAACTAACTGCGCGTATACACACGCTTGAACAGGCACACAAAGCCTCTGTCGCTGCTGCTTCACTAGCCGAATTGATGCGGGCGAGAGAGGAGCTTTTAGAAGTTCTAAACAAATCATTGAAACGCAAATTCACGCTGACACAAAAAATATATTATGAATTTGGGAACAAATCCAGCAAATTATTAGCGAGGGCACTGCAAACAAAAAAGGCCTCACATACTATTCATAAAATCCACAACACGGCTGGGGAACCATTTTCTAGAAACGAGGACATTTCCACACAATTTGTGCAATATTTCACTAAATTGTATAATTTACCACCATCCCACCACGCAGACGATTCACTTAACCGGAAAACCGCTCTCCTGACTTTTCTTACACAATATGGACCGCAACCTCCCTCCACAGAAGATGCTGACTCCCTTGACACTCCACTCTCGACGGAAGAACTCCTTGCAGCTCCGCGACAAATGAAGACAGGGAAAAGCCCCGGCCCCGACTGCCTCTCGGCTTGCTACTATAACTCCTTTCCTTCCATTCTTCTTCCACGCCTTGCGAAAGCTCTCAATGCTCTGTCCCCCTCAACACCCTCACCCAATGAAATGCTCACGGCACACATTACACTCATCCCCAAAAAAGATAAGGATCCCACCCTAGTGACGAGCTACCGCCCCATATCTTTACTCAATGTGGACCTTAAGCTATACGCGAAAGCATTAGCTAACCGACTCCTACCTTTATACCGTCCCTGATCTCGCTAGATCAGGTTGGCTTTGTCCCCGGCCGTGAAGCCAGGGACAACACCACTAAGGCGCTGAACATACATCATTGGCTCACGAAATCATCCACAAAAGGGTTCTTTCTATCATTGGACGCAGAGAAGGCGTTCGACAGGGTAGCATGGGACTATATGGAGGCCACCCTTCAGGCACTAGGCCTGCCTTTGCGCATGCTCACAATGATTCTAGCCCTGTATACCTCTCCCACAGCCAGGTTAAGAGTCAACGGCATGCTGTCGGACGCCTTCTCTGTGTCCAATGGAACCCGCCAAGGGTGTCCACTATCACCGCTCATATTTATACTGACCCTTGAACCCATGCTCCGCAAATTAAGAGACAACCCCACTATTAAAGGAGTTACCATGCACCAAAAATCTTACAAACTAGCGGCATATGCGGACGACATATTGCTGTTCCTGACTGATCCCATCACAACCATCCCCAACCTTCTAGCAGACTTCGAATTTTTCCAAACTCTCTCAAACTTGAGAATCAATTTTGACAAATCTAAAGCCCTCAATGTTACCCTACCCCCTGACACGGTGAATCTATGTAAACTTAATTTCCCCTTCGGCTGGGAACCATTGGCCATTTCATACCTCGGAATCAAAATCACCTCAGACCTGAAAAACTTATACGCCAGTAACTTCACACCTATGATCCTATCCATCCAAGGAGATCTTCAGAAGTGGCATCTGGGATCCTTCTCTTGGTTGGGTAGGATCGCTATACTGAAGATGAACGTACTGCCCAGACTCCTATACCTTCTTCAAGCCATACCGATCAGATTGCCCCTCGCATTCTTCGCGTCCTACAAACGCATCTGCAGGTCCTTCATATGGGCCTCGAAGCAACCGAGACTTAGCTGGGACAGACTGGTCCTCCCCAAAAGGTTAGGAGGCCTGGGACTTCCGGATATCCGAAAATACTATTGGGCCTGCCACTTGACTAGACTGGTAGATTGGCACAAACACCGTCAGGCCAAAGACTGGGTAGAACTGGAAGACTCATTTGCAAATCTTCCAATAGTCAACGCCCCATGGGTTGATGGCAGACACATACCAGAAACCTTCTCTTCTCACCCCTCCATTGGCGCTACCCTAGCAATCTTTAAAACAGTCTGCAAAACGCTCCATTTGCTCCCTGCACCGGGCCCCATGACTCCACTAACCAACAACCCAGAATTCCCTCCCGGCCTTCTGCTTAAAGGTCCTACACAGGAAGCGACCATCACTCCAGTAAGGGCCCACGGCTGCTTTCGCAATGGCTCGATACTCCCTTACACGGAACTCGCCACAATGCTTTCCAATCACCTTTTACCCTTCTTTAAGTACCTGCAGTTGAGACATTTTTTCCAAACACATGGCAAGGACTCCCCCTATTGTAGAGACCACACTCCTTTCGAACTAATTTGCCTAGACAATGAACCCCAGGGACATCTTATTTCCGCCACTTATTCTTTTTTGTTCTCACAACACGCAGTCAAAAATGACAAACTTGTGAGACAATGGGAATCAGGCCTTTCCTTGGACCTATCCCCGCAGGAATGGGACTCCATCTTCACTCTTATGCACAAGGGGTCTATTAATGTCTCCACACAGGAAAACAGATTTAAAGTGTTCTCGAAATGGTACAGAACACCAGACAAAATCCACCACTTCCACCCCGCCATCCCCTCAACCTGTTGGAGGTGTGGCTCTGCCAAGGGCACTCTACTGCACATCTGGTGGAGCTGCAGCCTCATCCAGCCATTCTGGCAGGAAATCCACCGGTTAATCACCCATATTACCACCTACTCACTGACGTTCACACCCGAAAGATACCTTCTACACCACACTCCTGTCTCCCCAAGTACCTACAGAAAATCGCTTACCATACATCTAATCAATGCAGCTAATGTTTGCATCCCCGCCGTTTGGAGGAATACGTCACCCCCCACGGTCCAAGACTGGATCAGGAGGGTAGATAAAATAGCGGAGATGGAGAAGCTTATCTGCCAGGCCAACAACAACCCCACCAAATTTAACACAACCTGGGCAAGCTGGTTACACTTCCGTCAATCACCCACACCAATAACCCCACCTACACCCTCCCCACTCTCTAATCCTTGAGCACATATATAGCACTATCCAGACTCCCTGACTCCACAGAGCCGCCTTCCTCCCTGACCCCTCCTTCTTCCCCCCGTCTTAGTTAGACCCCTACCCCTGCTCTTCACACAGACACATTGGGCATTCTCTCTTGCGCATACCCCCCCACCCGACACATCAGCAAGTTAAGCGTTTAATTACCTCTGACATAACATCTTCCCCATCATTCGTCTGCAACGAGTTCGGTCACTCAGCGATACTGATTCACAATCCATCACGCTCACTAGTCACCGGTACCACTGATACACCTTCTTCTGACCCCAACCCATTCACAGCATTGATCCCCTAGGGGGTGAATGGACTCGGGGTGGCTCCACCTATCATTTCCGGATGTGACCGTAGACCACTTGCAGACCTCCCCCTTTAAGCAGCAACTTCTCAGCGCTAGTACAATGCTATAGGTCTGTAATTTATAAGTTTTAATCCTGAAAGACATGTTTCTGTGATTACTTTGTCAGACTAACGTTTGTCAGTATTCTCACTTTATTGAACACTGCACTATTGCTTTAAACCTGTAATCCCACAGTTTGGGATGTATGTTACATATACTCTGTAAAGCTGTAAAACTCAATAAAAATTTTCTTGAAAAAAAAAAAAGCGCGAATCGTCTCTGACCAAACTTCTACTAACACGAGATAAACACGAGATTAGCAGAAGGAGCCCAAAGGGTGCCGTAGTGGGGCTTGAACTTCCTTTTTCTAGTCCCGTCGTACGTGCTATACGTCACCGCGTTCCAAAAATTTTGTATATCAGTTATTCACCTTTTTATGAGCATTCTCAATTTTAGGGCTTGACATGTTTGTATCTTTTTACTTGAAGCAACCTCAAATTTGATATTTTGCAAAAAATTGGTAATACATTGCATCTGTGTGTAATGAAATAGAAATAGAACTGTTAATAGTTATTTTTTTTATATCAATTAACAAAATAAAAAGTAAATGAACAGAACGGAAACTCAAATCAAATCAATATTTAGTGTGACCACCCTTTGCTTTCAAAACAGCATCAATTCTTCTAGATATACTTACACAAAGTTTTTGAAGAAACTCGGGAGGTCGTTTTTTCCAAACATCTTGGAGACCTAACCACAGATCTTATGTGGATGTGGACTTCTTCATATCTTTCTGTCTCTTCATGTAATCCCAGAGTCATGGTTATGCAATAGAGTTTTGTCTATCAGCTTACCTGTCTCCATGTGTTCATCTCTAAAGACCAGCTGACTCTCACCTGACTGCTTTTATTAACTCTCCTCTGGCATGGCTCCACCCCAGCTCCTATCAGAGAACTCTATATTAACATCTGCACTGCAGGCCAGCCCTGCTGATCAACCTTTGTGTGTTTGGCTTCCTGTTCCTGCCTGCCGCATGCTTTACGTTTGTTTCTGTTACCGACCTTGGCGTGTTCTCTACTATTCCTGTCTGCTCGTGACCCTGACCTTTGGCGTGTCCCCGACTATCCCTGTTTGCCCGTGACCCTGAACCTTGGCGTGAACTTTGTTGTCCTTGTCTGCTTGTGGCCCTGACCTTGGCTTATTAAAGATGAAATGATCTTGCGCATAAAATCTATTCACACATGTAATAAATAATTAATAATGAAAAATGATAAACTAAATTGGTGAAAATAATATGGAAAAAGTAAACATACAATATCACACTAATCCATATGGGTGAATACAGAACTAAAGTGTACAGTGTTGAGAATCTATATGCCAAAAATAAAGTTCATAAAGTGAGCAAATGTAGGATTGAATAGGGTTGTGTAGCTTCGTAAGTGAGCTGGAGTCAAATTAAATGAGTAGATGGATAAAGTTCATATTTATCTTCATGTAAAATATCCCGATAACATTAGGCTCTCAGAACTCTCACCTTTAAATCGATATATTCAGGCATCATTAAGTGTTTTATATTGGGGTTGCATATTGCATCTCAGTAGTATTCAGTAACGTAAGGAGGCGCCTCAAACGCCGCTCCTTCTATATATGCAATTTTAACTGTTTTTAAATATAAGAGACCACTTTTTAGCCTTTAATAAAGCTTGTTTATTCATCACATACTACACCATTGGAGGCTTTTTTCTTTTCCCTTCTCTTTTCCACCGGGCTGGTCAAGCCTTGGTGGAATTTGTTACCCAATAGGCACATTCACATAGGAAGAACAGGAAGGAAAAGAACTTAGCCACCAAGATGAGAAAGCCTGAATACCACTGAGATGCAATATGCAACCCCAATATAAAACACCTAATGATGCCTGAATATATCGATTTTAAGGTGAGAGTTCTGAGAGCCTAATGTTATCGGGATATTTTACATGAAGATAAATATGAACTTTATCCATCTACTCATTTAATTTGACTCCAGCTCACTTACAAAGCTACACAGCCCTATTCAGTCCTACATTTGCTCACTTTATGAACTTTATTTTTGGCATATAGATTCTCAACACTGTACACTTTAGTTCTGTATTCACCCATATGGATTAGTGTGATATTGTATGTTTGTTTTTTCCACATTATTTTCACCAATTTTGTTTATTATTTTTAATTATTAATTATTTATTACATGTGTGAATAGATTTTATGTGCAAGATCCTTTCATCTTTATTATTTCATTGAAGTGTAATGTGAACACTTGCTGATTTTGCTGGTATCTTTATTAGATATCATCACACAACAATAATTGTCAATATTGCCCATCATCATTTTTTGTCACTTTTTACACATTCTCACTATTACTCGTTAATAGCGCGAAGGACACTTCCACCTGACCTTGGCTTATTCCTTTACTATCCCTATCCTCCTGTTGCCTACTGTGGGTGTGAGCTGGGGGACCCTGGGGGTCGTGACCTGGAGCCAGTTGCAGCCCAGTCCATCCTCACCACTAGAGGCTCTGGTGAACACCTGCTGGCTCTTAGACTCCACGCCCCAGGGAATCCTACGCTCTAACCCTGGTGGGATCCGTGTTGGTGTTCCAGCGGCCCTGCCTTCCTTACCCCCCAGAATCCCATCCACAGCAGTCAGCCGTAGGGTCCACTGCCTTGTGGTGCACTCCTGATCCCTACGGTGTGCATCTGTCACCCAACCTCAAGGTGACCTGACAGTTTGATCAGCCCGGCTGACGTGTCACTTCCTGCAGCCGATTCCATTGCAGGGCATAGTTCGCAGACTCGAGGCCCAGGAATCTAATCATACTCAGGTGATGCAATTCCTTAAAGATCTGGCTTCCCGCTTCAAGCAGCTCCAGGCCTCCTTGGGAAACCCGAACATGCAGCCTCAAGTACAATCAGCAGCTGCACCTATCGCACCAGTCACAGCTACACATTCATATTTACTGCCAGCTCTGTCCCGTTTCTCTGGGGACTCCAAGGCCTGCAGGGGCTTTCTCAGCCAATGCACCATTCATTTTGAGCTCCAGCCTCAAAACTTTCTGTCTGATCGGGCTAAGGTAGCCTATATAATTTCCCTCCTCTCTGGTGAAGCTTTAGCTTGGGCTGCCCCCCTGTGGGAGAAGAATGACCCGGTGGTTTCCAGCATGTCTGACTTCTTAAAGCTTTTTCGTAATATCTTTGAGGAGCCAGCTCAGGTTTCTTCAGCGGCTAGTGCCCTTTTATGCCTTCGCCAAGAATCTTGTTCAGTGGGAGAATATGCGCTTCAGTTCCGTATCCTCACAGCTGAATTGAGCTGGAACAATGAGGCCCTGGTCACAACCTTTTTACATGGACTCTCTGACCGAGTAAAGGACGAATTAGCAAGAAGAGTCATCCCCGCCGGTCTGGACGATGTAATTTCCTTGTGCAATCAGACTGACATTCGTTTCCAGGAGAGGTCCCTAGAAAAAAGACGCCAGCACCCCCTAGGTCCTAGTCAGCCAGAACTCTTCTCCCGTTGCCCTGTGGAGCATCCTCTGCCTGCTGAGGAACCTATGCAGCTGGGCCGGACCAGACTAACCCCCAAAGTACGTGCTAGACGCAGAACTCTGGGCTTGTGTCTTTATTGTGGGGGCAAGGGTCATTTTCGTGACTCCTGCTCGCTTCGTCCGGGAAACGTTAAGGTCTAATACATTTAGAAGGTGGAATATTGGACCCATAAATATCACCTTCTCGTCTTCTTCTTCCGGTGTTCCTCCATGTAGGCCCTTCTCCCCAATCGGTCCTAGCATATCTGGACTCCGGGGCGGCCGGCAATTTTATGGACTGGAGAACTGCTTCTTCTATGAAGCTTACCCTTTCTCCCCTCGCTACACCACTGGGAGTCCCGGCAATTGATGGCACTGTGCTCCAAGGGGGCCCTATCCGTTTTCAGACGCTACCTCTTAGGATGTCGGTAGGAATACTCCACCAGGAGTGAATTTCCTTCCTCATTCTACCCAAGGCCTCTACCCCAATTGTATTGGGCCTTCCTTGGCTACAGCTCCACTCTCCACATGTGGACTGGGTCTCTGGGCAGATCCTGGCTTGGGGTCCTTCGTGTTTCTCGTCCTGTCTTCTCAAGGTGGTCCCCAAGGAGAGACTTCCCATTGCTACCACATCCGTATCTTCTGATCTTCCCGCAGCATACAGCAATTACTGGGATGTGTTCTGTAAGAAGTCTTCTGAGGTGCTTCCTCCCCACAGATCTTTTGACTGTGCCATTGACCTTATCCCTGGAGCAACTCTACCCAGGGGTCGTACCTACCCTCTGTCCATTCCAGAGACCCAGGCCATGTCTGAGTATGTCGCCGAGAATCTCGAGAGAGGTTTCATCCAGAAATCCTCGTCGCCTGCAGAAGCAGGGTTCTTTTTCGTTGCCAAAAAGGATTGTACCCTCAGACCCTGCATCGACTATCGAATGCAGTGACTATCAAAAATCGATACCCCTTACCTCTAATATCTGAGCTATTTGACAGGTTGAAGGGGCTTCCATTTTCACCAAATTGGATCTCAGAGGTTCATACAATCTCATTAGAATACGGGAAGGTGATGAATGGAAGACTGCGTTTAACACTAGGGATGGGCATTACGAATACCTGGTTATGCCTTTTGGTTTGTGTAATGTTCCAGCTGTGTTCCAGAACTTTGTCAATTAAATCTTCAGGGATCTACTATACCAGTTTGTTGTCATCTATCTGGATGACATTCTCATCTTTTCTGAAAATCTGCTTGCTCACAGAAACCATGTCCGCACCGTACTTCAGTGCCTTAGAGAGAATAATCTCTATGCCAAGCTGGAGAAGTGTTCCTTTGAATGTCCTGAAGTCCTGTTTCTGGGATGCTTTGTTTCTAGTTTGGGTCTTCGCATGGATCCCGGAAAGGTTTCGGCCATTACCAACTGGCCCCTTCCTGCTAGCCTCAAGGCCACACAGCGCTTTCTTGGCTACACAAATTATTATAGGCAGTTCATAAGGATCCCATTTTTTTATTGAAGTTGACGCTTCTTCGATGGGGGTGGGAGCTGTTCTTCTTCAGTTCTTTGAGAAGAGACGTCAACTATGTGCGTTCTTCTCCAAAAAATTTTCTCAGGCAGAGAGAAATTATGGCATTGGTGATCGGGAACTTCTCGCAATTAAATTGGCGTTGGAAGAGTGGCGTCATCTCTTGGAGGGTTCCCCTCACTCCATTAAGATCTTTACTGATCACAAGAATCTACAATACCTACAGAATGCTAAACGTCTGAACCCCAGACAAGCCAGGTGGAGTCTCTTCTTTTCTCGATTTAAATTCACAATTACGTACAAACCTGGTTCCTGCAACAGTCGGGCTGATGTGCTCTCTAGGTCATTTGAAACTTTGGACGAGGAGTCCACCCCTGATCCTGAGCCGATCATTCTGACCTCATGCATTGTTGCCCATTCTACCACCCTGGAATCAAAAATTCCTCCTGGCAAGACCTTTGTTCCCACAGAGCTAAGAGCTAAGATCCTTCATTGGGGACATGATTCCAAGGTGGCAGGTCATGCTGGGTTCCTCCGATCCTTCCTACTGTTAAAGATGTTTAAGATTATGTTAAGGCTTGTCATGTCTGTGCTCAGTCTAAATCTTCACACAAGCCCCTGCTGGTCTTCTCATGCCCTTGCCCATTCCTAAGGAGCCCTGGTCTCACACCACCATGGATTTTATCACCGATCTTCCACTCCACTGTCGGAGAATAATACAGCCATTTGGGTGGTAATCGATCGGTTCTCCAAGATGGCTCATTTTGTTCCTCTTCCTGGTCTCCCTTCTGCCTCTGCCTTGGTTCCCATTTTTGTACGAGAGATTTTCCACCTTCATGGTGTTCCTTCCCATGTCGTTTCGGAGCAGGGGTGTTCAATTTAAGTCCGGTGTTCAATTTACGTCCCGTTTTTGGAGAGCCTTTTGCAAATCCCTCAACATTACCTTGGATTTTACCTCTTCTTACCATCCCCACTCCAATGGCCAGGCTGAGAGGGTTAATCAGGAGTTGGAGGTCTTTCTCCGTACCTTGGTCTCGGCTCATCACGATGATTGGGCATCACTACTCCCATGGGCAGAGTTCTCCCACAATAATCATGTCAATGTCAGTTCTCAGAAAACACCCTTTATCACTGTTTATGGAAAACATCCTCAACTCCCTCTTCCTATGACCTGTTCTTCCGACATTCCAGCCTTGGCTACTGTTCAGGAATCATTCAATTCCATGTAGGCTGACGTTCATGATTCCCTCCAGAAAGCTGCCAACAAATTCAAGAATTTTGCTGACTATCGCAGGCGTAAGCCGCCTTCTCTTCAGCCAGGAGACAAAGTCTGGCTCTCCACCAGGAACATCAAACTCCGGGTTCCTTCTCTCAAATTTGCCCCAAGATTCATTGGCCCGTACACCATAACTGCTAAACTGAATCCGGTTTGCCAAATTTTGGATTCCCGATTCTGTAGAGGCATTCTCCAGTACCTTGTGCATTGGAAGGGGTTTGGTCCTGAGGAGAGGTCGTGGATCAAGGCTTCTGAGGTCTTTGCACCTTGTCTGTTGAGGAAGTTTCATTTGAAGTTCCCCTCTAAACCTGGTCCCAGGTGGGGAAGGGGGTGGCCTCGTAAGAGGGGGGGTACTGTCATGGTTATGCAATAGAATTTTGTCTATCAGCTTACCTGTCTCCATGTGTTCATCTCTAAAGACCAACTGACTCTCACCTGACTAATTTTAATACCTCTCCTCTGGCATGGCTCCACCCCAGCTCCTATCAGAGAACTCTATATTAACCTCTGCACTGCAGGCCCACCCTGCTGATCAACCTTTGTGTGTTTGGCTTCCTGTTCCTGCCTGCCGTGTGCTCTGTTTGTTTCTGTTACCGACCTTGGCGTGTTCTCTACTATTCCTGTCTGCTCGAGACCCTGACCTTTGGCGTGTCCCCGACTATCCCTGTTTGCCTGTAACCCTGAACCTTGGCGTGAACTCTGTTGTCCTTGTCTGCTTGCGGCCCTGACCTTGGCTTATTCCTTTACTATCCCTATCCTCCTGTTGCCTACTGTGGGTGTGAGCTGGGGGACCCTGGGGGTCGCGACCTGGAGCCAGTTGTAGCCCAGACCATCCTCACCACTAGAGGCTCTGGTGAACACCTGCTGGCTCTTAGACTCCGCGTCTCAGGGAATCCCACGCTCTAACCCCTGGTGGGATCCGTGTTAGTGTTCCAGTGGCCCTGCCTTCCTTACCACTCGGACTCCCATCTGCAGCAGTCAGCCGTAGGGTCCACTGCCTTGTGGTGCACTCCTGATCCCTACGGTGTGCATCTGTCACCCAACCTCAAGGTGACCTGACACCCAGACAGACTTGATAATGTTGAGATTAGGGCTCTGTGGAGGCCAAACCATCACTACCAGGAATCACTGTTCTTCCTTACATTTATGATCTATGCTGACAACACCCAAATCAATCTCTCCACCCCTCAACTCACTCCATTGGTCTTCTCACAAGTCACTAACTTCCTAACAGACATATCTGTCTGGATGTCACACCACTTCCTCAAACTCAACTTGTCCAAAACCAAGCTCATAATATTTCCTCCCCTATGTGGCTCTTCCTCTGACTTCTCTGTCAAGAGCAATGGCAAAACCCATAAGCCAGGGTGCTAGACGTTATTCTGGACTATGAACTTTCCTTCCAGCTCCACATCCAATCCCTTTCCAAAGTGTGCCACCTCAACATCCGCAACATCTCCAAACTACGTCCCTTCCTAACTAATGAAACCACAAAGCTCCTGATTCACTCCCTGGTTATCTCTCGCCTCGACTACTGCAACTCCCTCCTCATTGGCTTACATTTGAATAGACTATCCCCTCTTCAGTTCATCATGAATACTGCTGCCAGACTCACCCACCTTACAAACCGCTCAGTGTCTGCTACCCCTCTCTGCCAATCCCTCCATTGGCTGCCACTCACCCAACAAATTAAATTCAAAATACTAACAATGAATTACAAAGCCATCCACAACTCTGCCCCCAGCAACATCACTAGTCTAATCTCAAAACACCAACCTAATCGTCAGCTTTGTCCCTCCCAATACCTCCTTCTCTCTAGCTCCCTCATTACTTCCTCCCATATTCGCCTCCAGGACTTCTCCTGAGCCTCTCCTATCCTCTGGAATACCCTACCCCAATCTGTCAGTCTACTTTTAGGCAATCCCTGAAAACTTTTCTCTTCGGAGAAGCCTACCCTGCCTCCGCCTAGAAACTGTTCTTTTATTCTCTTCATCAGCTCATGCCCCACAGTTATTACCCTTTTGTATCACTTGATGCTCCCTCCTAGACTGTAAGCTATAATGAGCAGGGCCCTCTGATTTATGCTGTATTGAATTGTAACTGTACTGTCTGCCCTACTGTTGTAAAGCACTGCACAAACTGTAGATGCTATATAAATCCTGTATAGTGGTAATAATAATAATGATAGTTCTTAATGACATTGGCTGTATATCCAGCACAGGAATGCACCCCCAAACTTGCAAGGAACATACACCATGTTTCACTGTTGCCTGCATACACTCATAATTGTACCACTCTCCAGCTCTTTAGCAGACAAACTGCCTCCTGTTACAGCCAAATATTTACGATTTTTACTCATCGGTCCAGAGCACCTGCTGCCATTTTTCTACACCCCAGTTCCTGTGTTTTCATGCATAGTTGAGTCACTTAGCCTTGTTTTCACGTGGAAGGGATGGTTTTTTGACCATAATTCTTCCATGAGAAAAACTTGATTGGTGTACTTGATTCCCACTGGTTTCTGCCAATTATTCTGCTGATGGGACTGACAGCAGCCATTGTGGGGCTTTTCAAAGAACACAGCCATTCAGTATGATAGAAACTAGCAGCATATTGGTTTACCCACAAATGACTGTTTCCACAATAAATACACTTTGAAAGAGACCATATCTGCCTTTCTCATTTGTGGGGGTTCATAAAAGACTGTAAACTGGGGGGGGGTGGGGCAGCTGTAGAATGATGGAGGGGAGAGGAAGAGTGGATCTTGGAGCCTTTCTTTTCCTCCTCCCTTCCTTCTCCTTTTTTCTTTTCCCTTCTCTCTTCATTGTACAAAAAAATAATAACAAAAAATAAAATCATAATAGTGATAAAATAAATAAATAATAAAATCATAAGCAGTATAATAACTGAATATATACAGTATATACAGTATCTCACAAAAGTGAGTACTCCCCTCACATTTTTTGCAAATATTTTTTTATATCTTTTCATGTGTCAACACTGAAGAAATGACACTTTGCTACAATGTAAAGTAGTGAGTGTACAGCTCGTATAACAGTGTAAATTTGCTGTCCCCTAAAAATATCTCAACACAATATCTAAACCGCAGGCAACAAAAGTGAGTACACTGCTAAGTGAAAATGTCCAAATTGGACCCAAAGTGTCAATATTTTGTGTGGTCACCATTATTTTCCAGCACTGCCTCAACCCTCTTGGGCATGGAGTTCACCAAAGCTTCACAGGTTGACACTGGAGTCCTCTTCCACTCCTCCATGACAACATCACGGAGCTGATGGATGTTAGAGACCTTGCGCTTCTCCACCTTCCGCTTGAGGATGCCCCACAGATGCTCAATAGGGTTTAGGTCTGGAGACATGCATGGCCACTCCATCACCTTTACCCTCAGCTTCTTTAGCAAGGCAGTGGTGGTCTTGGAGGTGTGTTTGGGGTCGTTATGTTGGAATACTGCCCTGCAGCCCAGTCCCTGAAGGGAGGGGATCATGCTCTGCTTCAGTATGTCCCAGTACATGTTGACATTCATAGTTCCCTCAATGAACTGTAGCTAACCAGTTCCGTCAGCACTCATGCAGCCCCAGACCATGACACTCCCACCACCATGCTTGACTGTAGGCAAGACACACTTGTCTTTGTACTCCTCACCTGGTTGCCACCACACAAGCTTGACACCATCTGAACCAAATAATTGTATCTTGGTCTCATCAGACCACAGGGTATGGTTCCAGTAATCCATGTTCTTAGTCTGCTTGTCTTCAGCAAACTATTTGCAGGCTTTCTTGTGCATCATCCTTCTGGGACGACAGCCATGCAGACCAATTTAATGCCGTGTGTGCATATGGTGTGAGCACTGACAGGCTGACTCCCCACCCCTTCAACCTTTGCAGCCATGCTGGCAGCACTCATACGTCTATTTCCCAAAGACAACCTCTGGATATGATGCAGAGCATGTGCACTGAACTCCTTTGGTCGACCGTGGTGAGGCCTGTTCTGAGCGGAACCTGTCCTGTTAAACCACTGTATGGTCTTTGCCACTATGCTGCAGCTCAGTTTCAGGGTCTTGGCAACCTTCTTATAGCCTAGGCTATCTTGATGTAGAGCAACAATTCTTTTTTTCAAATCCTCAGAGAGTTCTTTGCCATGAAGTGCCACGTTGAACTTCCAATGACCAGTATGAGAGAGGGAGAGCCATAAAACCAAATTTAACACACCTGTTCCCCATTCACACCTGGGACCTTGTAACACTAACAAGTCACATGACACCAGGGAGGGAAAATGGCTAATTGGGGCCAATTTGGACATTTTCACTTTGAGGTGTACTCACTTTTGTTGCAAGTGGTTTAAACATTAATGGCTGTGTGTTGAGTTATTTTGAGGGGGCTGCAAATTTACACTGTTATACAAGCTGTACACTCACTACTTTACATTGTAGCAAAGTGTAATTTCTTCTGTTTTATCACATAAAAAGATATAATAAAATATTTCCAAAAATGTGAGGGGTATACTCACTTTTGTGAGATACTGTGTGTGTATATATAATATATACACACACAGTATATATAAAAAAATAATAATAATTCAGCAAAATTACAAGTCAATTAAGAGTTCCAGCAATTCAAGCAAGAGCAAAGTTTTCCCAAAAAGACGTTGTCTGGTATTAGTCAAGTCAGAGAATAAGTAATGGTGGATTAATTTGAAGTAGGCAACCAGAGTAGTATGTAACAGTGCAGATCCATTAGACACGATTGTTTGGGGAGGTGGAAATGAAGATTAAATCAGTTAGTAATTGTTCACCTTCAGACAGTATGGAAAAGGAGTGAGTTTGTCCTTTAAAGGTGAATGAGAGTCTGATAGAATACATCCAGCAATAGCGTATATTGCGAGAAGTCAGTGGTAGTAGAAGAGGTTTTAAGATCTTTCTCATTTAGATCATTATAGATGCAAGGTTTGAAAATACTTGGATTTTTTGTTCCTGGAATTCCAGGTCTGGATTTTCTCTCGCATAATGCATAACTGCTTCTTTGGTTCGGTAGAAATGTTGTTTTACAATAATGTCCCTGGGTGGACCTGCGGGTTTTAGTACTATCAGGGCTCTATGGGTCCTTTTAATCTCCAAATGAGGATTATCTGCATCCTGAAGAGCACTATGCATTAACAACTGTGCTGCGTCATTAATATGATTAACAGATACTGATACACTTCGAATGCGAAAATTATAGCGTTGTGAACGATTCTCCAAATCTTCTATTTTAGCATAAGCTTCTTCAAGTTGTAGCACTGAGATTGGAGATGAATTCTGAACAACTCATCCATTTTCAGCTCAAAGGCATCAAATTGTTGACCTAGCGCATGAAAGTCTTGTTTTAATTTTGTCGTCAAGTCAGAGGCCATTATGTGCAGCTCGTGCTGTAATAACTCAGCAAATCAGGCAAATAAAAGAGAATCCCCCTGAATGGGTGACAAGAGCTGGTGGTGTGAAAGCTGAAGTAAGGAAATCAATAGGATTCAGAGGCTGGTTATATTGCTGATTAATTAAAGTATTATTAGCCATATCTATATTTAAATTACAAGCACTCTTTTTCTCAGGGTGCATTCAAGGCTGTGGGAGAGATGGAGCAGGGCTACATAAAAGCTGAGAGCTTACCTGTACAGCCTCTAAACTTGGTGGGATATGTGGAGATGGCATTAAGCACAGCTCCCACATGTGGAGATGAAGGAGCTGCCATGGTTGCCATCTTTCCTCCCTTGCCATGGGTATAATGAGAGGAGTTTGGGCCATTGCTTTGGGACTTACCCGCTGATTTTGACAGCATAGAGGAGATCTACACTAACTTCGGTAAGCTGTCTTGTGGATGGGAGTCAGTACGGAGTTGAAGGAGTGCTATTTTCAAGATAATAGTGCCTGAGGGGTGCAGAACAGGTTAGAGAGCCATCCACATCCTGCGGCCATGCATGCACCCTTCAATGAACCAATTTTTGTTTTTTTTCTGCTGTCCTTCTTCTATTTTTCTATAGTGCTTGCACAAAAGTAATTGGCTCCGTGTGTTATTTCTCTTTTCACCAGTGTGAGCTTTGCTGCACAGGGGCTGATACTAAGCAAGTACTTACACTGCTTGCAAGCACATTTAGATACATTTAAAGTGTATGTAAATTCTAACAATTAATTTTCCTTATTTTCCACATTTTGTGGTTAAAGCGGTAGTAAACCTTCATTCCAAAAATTTCTCCATGTTAAGCAGTGTGCTCTTACTTACACCTTACTAGTTTCCAGAAATTAACACTTCAGTAAAAACACCCCGATCTTAAGGCCACTTTCACACTGAGGCGCTTTACAGGTGCTATAGAGCTAAAAATAGCACATGCAAGGAGCCTATAAAGCGCCTCTCCTTTCACTCCAATGTGAAAGCCCTAGGGCTTTCACACTGGAGCGGTGAGCTGGCAGGTCGCTCAAAAAAGTCCTGCAAGCAGCATCTTTGGGGCGCTGTAGGAGCGGTGTATACACCGCTCCTAAAGCACCCCTGCCCATTGAAATCAATGGGCAGCACCGCCGAAGCGCCGACAAAGCGCCTAACCCTTTTTCAGCCATTAGCAGGGGTTAAAAGCACCCCGCTAATGGCCGAAAATTGCCGCAAAGATGACGGCAAAATAGCGGTGCTTTACCACCGACGCTGGGTGCTGCTCAGTGTGAAAGTGCCCTTAGTGTAGTGATGTCATTGGTGCATGTTCATTTTGTCCCCCAGGCACGACACCCTCAGTGTGCCGTCAATCCACACATCCTTTTGCCGTGCCTCCATCATCAGCTTTCTTGACATTGCTTTGCTATATCACAAGATTGCTGACCCATTGTTGTAGTGGCTTGGCTAATTCCTAATGTACATTTGTAAAATACAGACACTCATGCTATAGAAAGGGATGAAATATAATCATACTTGAAGTGAAAAACCACAACCAATATGGCGCAAAAACACATTAAGAAAAAAAGCAAAAAAAAAAAAAAAACTTTGTAATGAAAGATTTAGTAGGAAATAACATTGCAATTTGTCATATGAAGAGTTACACTATTGGTCTTATGTTTTTGAAGGATTAGGGAGGCAGGGTTTACTAGACATGTGCATTCGTTTTCGTCCGAATTTCAGGTATTTTCGTTATTGTTTTAACAAACGATAATGAAAGTGCAGAATCCGAAAAACGAAAGATCTGACATACACAAATGCTTTATTTTCATTTTCGTTGCTATAACAGTTCAATATAGATAGGAGATTCAACATGATGCTGACAATAACAATCTGTGTCCATCAAACCTGTGGTTGAATGTGCCTAACCTTAACTCTATTAGTCCAAGATTATTCTACATAGAGAGAAAAGTTTTGACATAGAGAGAAAAGATTCGACGTAGGGGAGAAAAGATTTGACGTAAGGGAGAAAAGATTTGACGTAGGGGAGAAAAGATAAATAAAAATAATGATGATGAATGTTATTGGCTGATTGTAACCAAAGAGGAGGAGCAGTAAAATAGCTAGAACTAAGTACACACGTACTTTGGCTTATGGTGTCTGTTGAAAGTTCTAAGAAGATTCGACGGAGCAGGTAAACTACGGCGTCGTACAGTTTAGCTGCTCTGTCGAATCTTCTTTAAACATTCGACAGACACCATAAGCCTTCAATGACAGATTCAACCTTAATTTGGATTTTTGGACTAATGCAATTTTTAACGAAAAACGAGATAAATAAAAACGAATTTCGGGAGTAACTAAATAAATTTATTTTTCGGACGAAAACAAAATTCTGAAACGAAATATTTCATTGTGCACATGTCTAGAGTTTACTACTGCTTTAACCACTTGCCGCCCGCCATATAGCAGAATGACGGCGGCAAAGTGGTTTCAATCTCCTGACTGGGCGTCAGATGACATCCTCAGAATATTGAGCCACTGCGCGTCCCTGGGGGCGCGCATCACGGCGATCGTTGTTGCGGGGTGTCAGTCTGACATCCCCGCAACACAGATCTAGGTAAAGAGTCTCTGACGGAGACTCTTTACCACGTGATCAGCCGTGTCCAATCACAGCTGATCACGATGTAAATAGAAAGAGCCGGTGATCGGCTTTTCCTCACTCGAGTCTGACAGACGCGAGTAGAGGAGAGCTGATCGGCTGCTCTCCTGACAGGGGGGGGTCTGTGCACAGCCCCCCCTCAGATCCTACCCAGGACCACCAGGGAAGCCACCCAGGACCACCAAGGAAGCTGCCCAGGACCACCAGGGAAACCAGCCACACTGGACCACCAGGTATGCCCCAGGGAAAAACTAATCAGTGCTAAGGCAGCTGCCAATCAATGCCCAGGCAGCTGCCAATCAGTGCCCACTCCAATGCCTACCACTGCCAGTGCCATCAGTGCTGCCTATCAGTGCCCATAAGTGCCACCTATCAGTACCCATCAGTGCCACCTATCAGTGCCCAGCAGTGCCACCTATCAGTGCCCATCAGTGCCACCCATAAGAACCCATCTTTGCAGCCTATCAGTGCCCATCAGTGTCGCCTATCAGTGCCCATCAGTGCCCCCCAGTGCCACCCATGAGTGCCCATCAGTGCCGCCTATCAATGCCCATTAGTGCTGCATATCAGTGCCACCCATCAGTGCCGCCTACCAGTGCCCATCAGTGCCGCATATCCATGCCCATCGTCAGTGCCCGTCAGTGCCCGCTCATTGGTGCCACCTCATCACTGCCACCTTATCAGTGCCTGTCAGTGCCGCCTTATCAGTGCCCATCAGTGAAAGAGAAAACTTACTTATTTACAAAATTTTTAAACAAAAACAAAAGCAAAACTTTTATTTTTTTCAAAATTTTCGGTCTTTTTTTATTTGTTTCGCAAAAAATAAAAACCGCAGAGGTGATCAAATACCACCAAAAGAAAGCTCTATTTGTGGTAACAAAATGATAAAAATTTAGTTTGGGTACAGTGTATGACTGAGCAATTGTCATTCAAACTGCGACAGCACTGAAAGCTGAAAATTGGTCTGGGCAGGAAGATGTATAAGTGCCCTGTTATGAAGTGGTTAAATATATATAAGTGTTTTGTTATATCTATAAAATAAGTGCAAAATACCTCAGTTAGATGCTCAAAAGATAACAGATTTTAGGTGGGATGCTCATTTTGAGCATTTACACCTGCAAGCCCCGTCGTGGGAGCCAGCGCCAAGATAGCTCACTCATTGGGAAAGGAAAACTTTTTTTTTCCTTTCGCGATGAGTGACAGGCAATGCTGAAAGCTGTCTGGTATGAATCCTGAGGGGGGAACGCCACGCCAATATTAAATAATAAAACGGCGTGGGTCCCCCCCCAGGGGCATACCAGGCCCTTAGGTCTGGTATAGATTGTAAGGGGAACCCCCTACGCCAAAAAATCGGTGTGGGGGTCCCCCCAAAATCCATACCAGACCCTTATCCGAGCACTCAGCCCAGCCGGCCAGGAAAGGGCTTGGGACGAGCGAGCGCCCCCCCTCCTGAGCCGTACCAGGCCGCATGCCCTCAACATGGGGGGGGTGAGTGCCTTGGTGGAGGGGAGCACCCTGCGGCCCCCCCACCCCAAAGCACCTTGTCCCCATGAGGACAAGGACCTCTTCCCGACAACCCTCTCCGTTGGTTGTCGGGGTCTGTGGGCTTATCGGAATCCGGGAGCCCCCCTTTAATAATGGGGCCCCCAGATCCCGGCCCCCCACCCTATGTGAATGAGTATGGGGTACATGGTACCCCTACCCATTCACCTAGGGAAAAAAAGTGTCAATAAAAAAAAACACAGTACACAGATTTTAAGAATAATTTATTAGGCTCTGGGTTCTTCTTCCGACTTCGGGGGGTCTCCTGACTTCTCCCGGTGTTCGGCCTCTTCTCCCGGTGTTCGGCCTCTTCTCCCGGGCCCCTCTGCTATCTTCTTCCAGCTCTTTTGCCAGCGAGGGGCCTGGTCTGCTGCCGCTGTCTCGCCGCTGTTTCGATGAGCAAGCCAGCGCGACATGCACAGTACCCTGTCGCCGAGAACCAGCGTGATGGTATCACGCTGGAAACACAAACTCGCGGTCAGGTACTGTAGATCTTTTGAGCTAAGTTGGAAAGAAAGGACAATGGAACATTTTTAAGATTTACTGGGGGAGTCTAAAGCAGCTTCAACAACTTTTGAAATGTCAAAGATAATTCAGTGCTTGGTTTTGTGTTTTTGGAGTGTGTACATGAGAGCATAGGATTCTTTTTTTTTTCCATAAAGTTTTTATTAAAGTTAAAGATACATACATGTAACAAATCTCACAATTTGACATTAATCCCTGGTTCACATTGATGCTACTTTGAAATTGCGCCCAATTCACTTGAAGTAGCACGATTTCAAAGTAGCGTAGTAGCAAGTTCAGCGCAATTTCAGGTGCTACTTCATAGACATCTGTGTGGCTTCCTGCACAGATGTCTATTGGAGTCACACCTGAAGTTGGCAAAAGTAGTGCAGGAACTACCTTTGTAAATTGGTGCGGCGCCACAAAATCGCTGTCGCACCGATTGGACAGTGTCATTGCCTCCAATAGGCTGCGCGCGACAAATCACTCCAATGTGAACATTGTCTAATACAACATGACTTTAACAGGTAGTTGATTGAATCCCATGAGTTTAGAGGATTAGAAAAGAGCATTTAGTAAAGAACATTGATATTCATGATGGTTTTGCTCAATTTATTATTCTCTACTCAGAAATAACCATGAAATCGGGTTGGTTTGTTAATATCAATATAAAATCTAGGGCTATATCATTTTTTAAAAGATTTTGTTTGAAAAAAAGGGTGATGGGTTTGTTTTTTTTTTTTTTTTAATAAAGCAAGGAGGAAGAGGTAAAATTTTAAAAGACAGAGTAGGGGGAAACGGAGGAGAAGGGAGAGGGAGAGAGGTGGGAAGGGAAGGGGGTTCCAGAATCCCCTCTCTCTCTGCTAGAGCATGTACAGGTGAAGTAAAACATTTTGGGGTTAATCATTTATTTGTAAACTGAATTCCCCCAAAAAGATTTTGAAGATGAATAGTGGCGCTAACCCCCAAAATGGTGGGGATAAGACAGGCACTCCTGCACACCCTTATGCTGTACAGTGCGCTGGAAGTGCACACTGGAAAAACAGTAAAATCAAACAGTACAATATACAGTATTACACCTCGTGACAGTAGTGCTAAATTGATATATTATATTAATATTACTATTCTACTAATATCAAAAAACCATACTAATGGAGGTAAGAAATATATGTGAAATAAATTAATAACTCAAAAATCCAAAAATGAAAAATAATGTATATAAAAAGCACAAAAATAACAAAAAGAAAGCCCAAGAATCGTGAAGATAAGTGAAAAAAATCCAAGAAAAAGTTTGAGGGTGTCTCCAATCCGCTCATCTGTGATTCAAAGCATCCACCACACCTCCGTGACATGATTCCACTCACTTCTAAAGTTCAAACTCACCAGTAGGGATGAGCTTCGAGTTCGTGTGGAACTCATGTTCGACTGGAACATTGGCTGTTCGCAAGTTCGCCGAACAGCGAACAATTTGGGGTGTTCGCGGCAAATTCGAATGCCGCGGAACACCCTTTAAAAGTCTATGGGAGAAATCAAAAGTGCTAATTTTAAAGGCTTATATGCAAGTTATTGTCATAAAAAGTGTTTGGGGACCCGGGTCCTGCCCCAGGGGACATGGATCAATGCAAAAAAAGTTTTAAAAACGGCCGTTTTTTCAGGAGCAGTGATTTTAATAATGCTTAAAGTCAAACAATAAAAGTGTAATATCCCTTTAAATTTCGTAGCTGGGGGTGTCTATAGTATGCCTGTAAAGTGGCGCATGTTTCCCGTGTTTAGAACAGTCTGACAGCAAAATGTCATTTCGAAGGAAAAAACCCATTTAAAACTACTCGCGGCTATTGCATGGCCGACAATACACATAGAAGTTCATTGATAAAAACGGCATGGGAATTCCCCACAGGGAAACCCTGAACCAAAATTTAAAAAAAAAATGACGTGGGAGTCCCCCTAAATTCCATACCAGGCCCTTCAGGTCTGGTATGGATGTTAAGGGGAACCCCGGCCAAAACTTAAAAAAAAATGACGTGGGGTTCCCCCTAAATTCCATACCAGACACTTATCCGAGCACGCGACCTGGCAGGCCACAGGAAAAGAGGGGGGGCGAGAGTGCGGCCCCCCCTCCTGAACCATACCAGGCCACATGCCCTCAACATTGGGAGGGTGCTTTGGGGTAGCCCCCCTGGCCGGTGGTTGTGGGGGTCTGCGGGCGGGGGGCTTATCGGAATTTGGAAGCCCCCTTTAACAAGGGGACCCCAGATCCTGCCCCCCCCTGTGTGTAATGGTAAGGGGGTACTTACCCCTACCATTTCCCTAAAAAACTGTCAAAAATGTTAAAAATGACAAGAGACAGTTTTTGACAATTCCTTTATTTAAATGCTTCTTCTTTCTTCCTTCATCTTCTGGTTCTTCTGGTTCTTCCTCCGGCGTTCTCGTCCAGCATCTCCTCCGAGGCGTCTTCTATCTTCTTCTAGTCGGGCCGCTCCGCACCCATGGCATGGGGGGAGGCTCCCGCTCTTCTCATCTTCTTCTTCATCTTCTTCTCTTCTTCCTTCTTCTCTTCTTCTCTTCTTCTCTTCTTCATTTTCTTCTCTGGGCCGCTCCGCATCCATGCTGGCATGGAGGGAGGCTCCCGCTGTGTGATGGCGTCTCCTCGTCGGTGACGGAGGAGACGGTTCTTAAATAACGGGGGATGGGGCCACCCGGTGACCCCACCCCCTCTGACGCACGGGACATGACAGTACTTCCCTGTGGCATTCTCTGTGACGTCACAGGGAAGTCCAGTCAAGTCACCATGCGTCAGAGGGGGCGGGGTCACCGGGTGCCCCCCCGTTATTTAAGAACCGTCAGACGAGGATATGCCGTCACACAGCGGGAGCCTCCCTCCATGCCAGCATGGGTGCGGAGCGGCCCGGAGAAGAAAATGAAGAAGAGAAGAAGAGAAGAGCGGGAGCCTCCCCCCATGCCATGGGTGCAGAGCGGCCCGAGGAGAAGAAGATAGAAGATGCCACGGAGGAGATGCTGGACGAGAACGCCGGAGGAAGAACCAGAAGAGCCAGAAGAACCAGAAGAAGATGAAGGAAGATAGAAGAAAGAAGAAGCATTTAAATAAAGGAATTGTCAAAAACTGTCTCTTGTCATTTTTAACATTTTTGACAGTTTTTTAGTGAAATGGTAGGGGTAAGTACCCCCTTACCATTTCACACAGGGGGGAGCGGGATCTGGGGTCCCCTTGTTAAAGGGGGCTTCCAGATTCCGATAAGCCCCCTGCCCGCAGACCCCTACAACCACCGGCCAGATTTGTGGGGATGAGGCCCTTGTCCTCATCAACATGGGGACAAGGTGTTTTGGGGGGCTACCCCAAAGCACCCTCCCAATGTTGAGGGCATGTGGCCTGGTACGGTTCAGGAGGGGGGCCGCACTCTCGTCCCCCCTCTTTTCCTGCGGCCTGCCAGGTTGCATGCTCGGATAAGGGTCTGGTATGGATCTTTGGGGGGACCCCACGCCGTTTTTATTTATTTATTTTTTGGCGCGGGGTTCCCCTTAAAATCCATACCAGACCTGAAGGGTCTGGTATGGAATTTAGGGGGAACCCCACTTCATTTTTTTTTTTAAAATTTGGTTCGGGGTTCTATGTGTATTGTCGGCAATGCAATAGTCGCGAGTAGTTTTAAATGGGTTTTTTCCTTCGAAATGTAATTTTGCTGTCAGACTGTTCTAAACACGGGAAACATGCGCCCCTTTACAGGCATAATATAGACACCCCCCAGCTACGAAATTTAAAGGGATATTACACTTTTATTGTTTGACTTTAAGCATTATTAAAATCACTACTACTGAAAAAACGGCCGTTTTTAAAACTTTTTTTTGCATTGATCCATGTCCCCTGGGGCAGGACCCAGGTCCCCAAACACTTTTCATGACAATAACTTGCCTATAAGCCTTTAAAATTAGCACTTTTGATTATTCATGTTCGTGTCCCATAGACTTTAATGGTGTTCGAACGAACTTTTTTCCTGTTCGCATGTTCTGGTGCGAACCGAACAGGGGGGTGTTCGGCTCATCCCTACTCACCAGCTATTAAGGCCTCCCACTCTCGTGTTTGGCCAAACAGAGCCTCAACCCACTCACATGGTGGTTAGCATGCAATCATACACATCCACTGCTCTATAGACCGGACACTTTCCTTAAGGTGATGGTTTCACATATAAAATAAAAAGAATGTTCCAATAGTGTAATACCGTTTAACAAATTTTAATAAAACACTAAAACGACTCCAATGCACTCACATTCAAGATAAAAATAGTAGGCAAATCACTTCACAGCAGTTTTAGGAAACATCACAGCATAGCATACGGTGGTACAGAAAAAACACAACAGACGGCCACGGCGGACCCAGGGAGTATGGATGCTAGCATTCGTCTTACCCATCCGCAGCAATCGTCCCTCCACTGATCCCCGCTCCGTCACCCTTCATCTTCATCTTCAAAATCTTTTTGGGTGAATTCAGTTTACATATATTTTATAATTTAAGTGGCAGCTCCGATAGGGTCGTTACATTTAATTTTAGCGCAGAGGTGGTAGTGCAGGTTTGGGCGGTGTTTTTTTGACCTGTTTTACCTACAGTTTACATTCATTTATTACTAGGTAAAATGACTGGTCCCTCAATTTAACCAAGGCCCCTTAGGGACCGTGAGGAGAATTAGAGGAAAAGGTGTTGATTTAGTATCTATTTCAATTGAAAAATGATGTGGAAATGTGAGGACTATGATTTTTACCTTCAATGATAATCAACATTCATAAATGGACATGCAATATGACTTAAAGCAGTGTGTCAGGAAATTGCCTGGACATTCTGAGAACAGCTGACATCATAAAACAGTTCTGGTTTAAGCTCTGTTTATAGTGTCAGTTTACCACCTGGTTTATAGATGTACTGTCCCTTGCCTGGAGGGAATCACTTGGGGGTTGTGAGGCTGACTGGGAGTAGTAATGTTACCAAACTTATTTTACTTAAATGGGGTTGGGCAGTGAGGGGTTTGACATGTAAAGACCTCCAGTTGGCCAAGTGTGGCCACCTGGCTTATGTGCAACCCCCCACCCTTGAAGGAATGTGGCAATGAAGGGGGGTGAGGAGGGGTGGGGTTTTACAAGTGTATATATTGGAACACAGATCATTTGGTTTTTCTCTTAGCCTCATGGTCTGGATAACATGGTCACATAAGGGCTGTGTGGGTAATGTATCATCTTACGTCTCTTTTCTTTTCTATAACTTTTCCTATCCTACAATTTGTCCTGATGTACTGATAGCACTTGAATGTCCTTTATAACAATATTACAAGCTTCTTTTCTGTACAATAGTAAGTTTGAATAAATTAGATTGTTATCCCTTTTCGCACTGTTATCATTTGTTTTTAATTCTTGCATAGACAAAGGTTTAATCACTCTATTTAAGTGAGGTAGGTAAAAGAACCCATGTCAGATGGTGCCCTGTGTGAGGAAGTTTAATGTTTGGGTGAATGCGATTTCTTGTATGGAAGACAGAACTGGTTTTGTGTTTACCTGTCTCCCATCTGAATACCCAGACTAAAAAACCTTCTCAGAACTTTCCTTTTTTTACCTTTTGTCTATGTGAATATTTTGATGAGACTGATTTTGAATATTGTGTATATATAAAATGAAATCGTAATTGCGAATGATGAGTGCTCCATTTGGAATGGGGTAAACCCTATCAAATGACCCCAAGGGAAGAGATGATAGATAAATATGGGCCCTGGGTTGTAAAATGTATTCGTGAATGGGATAGGTGGACAAAAACGAGTTTTTCTAAGAAAGGTACATTTAAACTTAAAGTATGGGAAAGTCTGTGCCGTGCTCACCACAAAAAGATGACATGGCCATATGAAAAAGATATATGGGCTATATGGATGCTTGAGTCGGTGAATAAGATGGAGGAAATTAATGTTTTTACAATGGGAGTTAAGGAGAAAACACACCAAATGATGCTGAGTAGTAGGAACAAGCAGGGACAGCCACTAGACCCACATCCCCAGAGTAGTGACAGTGATAAACAGGGGGACGATGAGGAATTGTCAGGATTGGGGCCTTATAAAATCGCCCAGTCCTTGTTGGCAAAATACTCAGAAGCTAATAGGAATTGTCATCTATCAACAGATGACAAAAAGGGGAAGCCACAACTTGCTGCCAAGTTTAACACCCCATTTAAAACCCCCAATGAATCACAGAAAAGCACTTCATGTGAAGAATTTAAACAAAAGGAAAGAGATAGCGCAGCAAGCCGGGAAAGGGAATGCTGGAATCAAGGGAGAAAAGTCTCCCCAGTTCCAGAGACCATATTACTGACCGCGAACCAGCATTCTCCCCTAGACGGCAGTTAACTAGCCATTCTGCTGCTGTAAGCAATACGGGCAGTTCTGCTACAGAGTACACAGCCTATGTACCTTTATACCCCCAAGTAACTAGCACCCTACAGCAAGGACCTGTGTGGTGTCACTCTAATGCCCCGTACACACGGTCGGACATTGATCGGACATTCCGACAACAAAATCCTAGGATTTTTTCCGACGGATGTTGGCTCAAACTTGTCTTGCATACACACGGTCACACAAAGTTGTCGGAAAATCCAATCATTCTGAACGCGGTAACGTAAAACACGTACGTCAGGACTATAAACGGGGCAGTAGCCAATAGCTTTCATCCCTTTTTTTTATTCTGAGCATGCGTGGCACTTTGTGCGTCGGATTTGTGTACACACGATCGGAAATTCCGACAACGGATTTTGTTGTCGGAAAATTTTATAGCCTGCTCTCAAACTTTGTGTGTTGGAAAATCCGATGGAAAATGTGTGGTGGATCCTACACACGGTCGGAATTTCTGACAACAAGGTCCTATCACACATTTTCCATCGGAAAGTGCGACCGTGTGTACGGGGCATAAGGGTGAAAAGATATCACCCAATGTGGGTACTCCGGTGTACCATGGGACTATTGATGCCACCCTTCAGGGCACTTTGCAGTTGGATAAAGTGCCCCCACCTGGCAGCAACAGTCTTCCAAAGACCAATTCACAACTGTTATCATTTTCAGATGACGTATCTGTCTATCCTGTAAGAGAACAGGTGGTTTATGACAACAGTGGGAAAGATGACACATTATGTGCCGTGGACTCCCTCTGAGATGAAGATATTTCTGAGTGTTATCCCCCATCCAAGGACAGATCCCATTAATTTTGCCAGAGATCTGCTGGACATCCAGGCAAGCTACAATGCAAACTGGGGTGATATGCTTCAAATAATGAAAAGGGTTTGTGGAGATGGGGACTTGGATGAAATCCTCAGTAAAACTTATATTCCACTGACCCTGTATGTTGACTCCAGCCATCTAGGAGATATACTCACTAAGCAATTGGTTCAGTTGATTAAAACAGTCTATCGTCTCCAGTCTTGGACCAAGGTGTCAGGAGTGATTCAAGGTCCACAGGAAGATTATATGACATACTACAATCACTTTAAACAAGCCATGGAATCGGCTGGTGACGACATTACTAACAGTGCCCTATCATCCTTATTGATACATAGCTTCATGACCGGGTTGAGAGGAAACATCAGAGAAAAATTGATGACTGCAAATCCAGACTGGAGAGATAAGCCCCCCTCCTCTTTGTTGTCACTTGCAACTGCTATTGAAAGGAATATAGCAGATTGGGAGTCACAGAAACCTCAAAGGATCTGCATTGTCACTGATCAGTTGAACAGTGCAGATCTCGGCCAAAAACCAAAAGGGAAACCGGTTTGCTTCAACTGCCACAGACCCAGACACTTCAAGAAGGAGTGTAGAGCTCCAAGACACAGTAGGCCACCACAACATGGAGAGGAAATGGCCATGCTGGCATTAAGGGAGGAAAGTCTTTAGGCAGAAGGGACACTTTCTGTCCCACTGAGGGGAGAGGATGTGAAATTAAATTTCACTGAAAGAAGCTGTAGTAAGCGCACGGGAAAAACGCCGCTAATCTTTGAGGCCAGGTGGTTATCAAAATAGTATGAACATTTGAAAGTGCAAATTAATTCCCTAAAGAGTCAGTTCTGCGAGAGGTTGGTGGTGAGGTATTAATAATTTGTAGATAAATGGTACTGCTAAAAGATTTATTATGGGTTGCTCATTTTTTTTCTCACCATGGTGAATATTTTTTTTTTCTTTTTTTGGGGGGGGGGGGGGATTATTGGTATACCAGAAAACAAAAATCCACATGGTATTAATGTGTATTAAGTAATACATATTAATGATAAGTTGAGCTCAACATTTTTTTGATATTTTAAAAAAAGTGCACTGTTTATGTAATGTAATGTATATTTGGGTGTCATAGGCTAATGTCTTGTTACAGGTATATAAATATTGATTTGCTGTTTCTAGGCGAAAAATGGAATGTTTATTACTAAATTTTATTGGTGTTTTATCCCTCAGATTCGATAATTGGTTTCATGGCTTTAAGAACAAAGAATATTACAGCCCCAGGGGCGTTGCTAGGTGTCAAAAAGACCAGGGGCTTCAGCCCGAAGGCCAATGGTGGCACCATGGGGGGATCCGGGGTGGTCGTGTCGCGGGTGTTTTTGGCTGGGTGGTGGGGTTGTGTGGTGGGGGGGTAAGCTAACTTGCTGGTTGCTGCCTGGCTTACCAGTGCTGCCGATCAATGATGGGCACTAAACTCACCTAACTGACACACTGACCATTACACTGACCTCACCTACCTGACATACATACACTGACGGACAGTAGAGACATACATACACTGACCTCACCTTACCTACCTGACATACATACACTACACTGACCTGGCTAACTGACATACACTGACCTCACCTACGACTAGTATTATATAAACCTATGTTTAAGTCAGTAGTAATCTTATGCAGGAAGCAAAATAGAATATATGCTTGGGCATTGCGCACACACATCCCCTTTGTGCAATGCACACACCAAAACACATTGGCAGAAGAGTAAAGTCAGCCTATCAACTTTTCTCAAGTAAAAAAAAAAAAAGCATACAAAATTTCTTAATAAGTTGTATTTTTATTATACTTAAAACAAAGTTATCAACATCCAATACAAACAGATGCAGGTTACACACATCAATTCACTACTTAAAAGTGCAAGGTACTCACTGATGTGAAATACACATCTGTTTAAATATAAAATTCCAAAACTACCCATAAAATACAGCTTACACACATCAATTCGCTACTAGAAGGAATACTACAAGTAATCGACAACAAAACTAGCTCAATCAGTTTGTGTATAGACCATACACCTTTAGTTTCTCTGCCATTTAGGCGTTTAATCACTTTTGTTTCTGTCCATGGAATGGATGCAGGCAGCCCTAGTTAAACCTCGTCCCCAGGATGTGAGTGACAACTCACACAGCCATGAAAAAAGGGTTTAATTTTCCCATAAGAATTTGCTTACTGTAGAGGTTTTTAATCTCCTCTGAGTCCTCTGTAAATTGAACCTTAAGCACATGACATACAGGAGGTGGCTCCTACAGGCAAATTACAGTGCATGAGTCAGATGATAAATTGTAAACACAAAATAGAGTGCAAAATCTAGTGGTGCAGCTGTGCATGGTAGCCAATCATCTTCTAACTTCAGCTTGTTCAGTTCAGCTTTCACAATACCACCTGGAAGCTGATTGGTTACTATGCACAGATGCACCAAATTTTGCACTCTTTAGTTTTAGAAAATCAACCCCAATGTACAGTAAAGGAATTCTAAACATTGGATGTCTCTTGACAGCAAAATTTTAGGGAGGTTGTGTGAGTCACTGACACAAGGCATGACTAGGCTCAGTCAGGCCGAAAGACAAAAAAATAAAAAATCTGGTATTTAACTGCTAAATGGCAGAGAATTGAGCCGTGAGACTGCATGTAGGATTGCAGGGGCATGATTAATGCACCAAAACTGCTTCATTAAGCTAAAGTTATTTTGGTGCCTATAGTATATTTTCAAATATTGTAGAACTATCCCACTTTTAGGCCTGATTCACACATATTCATTTTTAGTGCTTTTTGCATATTTGCACTACGGAGTGTGCTCCATTGGAAACAATGTTAAATGGACTGTAGCGCAAATCTGCAAAATGCAAAAAAGCACTAAAAATGCATAGGTGTGAACCAGGCCCAAGGGTCATAGAGGTAGACTGGAAGGAGAAAATACCCTAAACATGACATGGGCATGGCCATGTTTAGGTTATTCTCTCATTCCAGTCTACCTCAATGAACCCATGCCGCATGGGTGTCTTAGGCAATATTTAAGACACGTGACGTGTTATACAACAATCATTTAACACCTAACGGGTTTATTCAATAAATGCCAAACTATAGCAAAGAGCAAAATGCAGGTAAAAATAGCTAATATGGAGAAATTATCAAACTCGCCTTGTAACTATAGCTTGGCAATTTTAGCTTGATCTTTGCCTTTTTGATTCTGGTTCACTAGAATTTTGAGTTTAGTGAAAAAAACAACCAAAAAAGTACAAGGTACTGACTGATGTGAAATAAACATCAGTTTAAAATCTTGAAGTCCAAAACTATCCATAAAAGGCAGTTTACACACATCCATTCACTACTAAAAGGGATACTATAGGTAAGAGGCAACAAAATTAGCTTAATCCATTTGTGTATAGACCACCCCACCCATACACCTTTAGTTTCTCTGCCATTTAGGTGCACATCCCCTGGATGTGACTGACACAGCCATAAAAAAAAAGGGTTTAATTTTCCCATCAGAATTTGCTCACTGTAGAGATTTTTAATCTCCTCTGTAAATTTAACCTTAAGCACATACGATACAGGAGGTGGCTCCTAAAGGCAAATTACAGTGCAGGAGATGATAAATTTTAAACACCAAACAGTAGAGTGAAAAATCTGGTGCAGCTGTGCACGGTAGCCCATCAGCTTCTAACTTCAGCTTGTTAAGTTCAGCTTTCACAATACCACATGGAAGCTGATTGGTTACTATGCACAGATGCACCACATTTTGCACTCTCTAGTTTTAGAAAATCAACCCCAATGTACAGTAAAGGAAGTCTAAACATTAGATGTCTCTTGACAGCAAAATTTTGCTTGTCAAAAGAAGTTTATTGAGTATACAATGTTATAAAGATACATAAAGTAAGTTTACAAGGATCTATAAAGTAAGCTCATTGTTTTACAGTAGGGTTTATATAGGTAAATATCATGAAATTTCAAATATTAAACATTGGGTTCACGTAAACCTAAATTAAAGATATATATCATTTCCTTAGTTACTTTTGTAGGTATTTAAATGATTTATACCTACTATACATATTGTTTACAAGTAGAGTGTATATAGGTCAAATAAATTCTGATAATGAGCTTTAATCATAAGGTGGAGAAAAGGAAAGAGAAAGAAGAAAAAGGGTTCAAAGGTAGAGGTATGGTCCACAAGGTTGTCCCGCTCGTCAGTTTATTATTGTTTTTAGTTCTCTTTGAAGCCTTAGAATGGGTGTCTCTGTAAGTCATTTAATCTGTTACCATGGCAACAGGACAGAGTCATTGAAGTTTGACAGGAACTGTTGTTTTATCCAAGGATGCCAAAGTTTTTCAAATTTTGGAATTTGATTTTGATCGATGGCTACCATCTTAGCATGGGACATTGTATTATTCATTCTGTGAATTGTTTCTGCTAGTACCAATGTAGGAGATTTCCATGCCTTGGCCACTGTTTGTTTTGCAGCCGTTATTAGTTGGATCATAAGTTTGAATTGAGAGAGTGTTAACCATTCCGGTTTTAGATTAAGTAAAGTTAAATATGGATCTGGTTGTATTATTTTTTTAAATATTTTAGATGCAATCACGAAGACTTCCTTCCAGAAGGTTTGGATTACTGGGGACGTCCACCATATGTGTAAATATGTGCCTATTTCTGGGCATCCTCGAAAACAAAGAGCTGAGGTATTAGGTGAATATTTTGCCACTCTAGTGGGTACAAGGTACCAGCGAGTTAGGACTTTATAATTTGTCTCCAGTGCTAAGATGTTGGGTGAAGATGACTTAGATGTGAGCCATATGTTAGACCAGTCCGTGTCTTCTAAAGTTCGTCCCAGGTCCTCCTCCCACCTCTGAACGTAAGAGGGTCTATTAAGATTTGCTACTCCATATAATTGATTATAAAATGATGAAATTGTACCTTTAGCAAATGGATCTTTTGTACAGATTGATTCAAAAATGGATAATTGGGATAATGGTGTATCCCCCTTTAGGAATGGTGTATAGAAATTTTTGATTTGGAGATATCTAAATATCTCAGAGTTTGGTAGATCATATTTTTCTCTAAGCGATGGGAATGAAAGGAATGATTTAGATGCTATGAAGTCATTTAGTGTCTGAATGCCTGATGTTGTCCAAGCTTTAAAAGAATTTGGGTAGATCCATGCCGGATAAAAGGCCGGATTTCTGATAAAAGAAAGGAGAGAATTGTGTGGAGATTGTAACTGATATTTGGTTTTTAGTTTATCCCAGAGAGATAAGAAGTGTTTAGTTATGGGATTATGAATTTTAAAGCGGTCTTTAGGATCAAGCCATAATAAATTTGATATTAATAGAGGGTCATTTTCTGAAGCCTCTATAAATACCCATAATGGCATTTCCTGTTTTGCATGGTATTTGGACAGACTGGCCAAATGTGCTGCTCTGTAGTAGTTAGTAAAATTAGGGTATCCCAGGCCTCCTTTATTTTTGGGAAGATGTAGTGTGTGTATAGGTATACGTGGTTTAGAAGAGCCCCATATAAACGAAGTTGCTCTTTTTTGTACTATTCTCAAAAAATAGGAAGGAATTGGAATAGGGAGGACTCTGAATAGATAAAGCAATTTGGGTAGAATAGTCATTTTGATTGCATTAATCTTCCCTATCCACTATAAAGGAAGTTGCGACCATTGTTTTATTAGATTTGTGATCTGTCTTAATACAGGAGGATAATTGGTTGAGAATAAGTCAGAATGAGATGCTGTTAAATGAATTCCAAGATATGGGATTGATTTTTCTGCCCATGTGAATGGGAGTGCAGCCCTAGCCGGGATCAATTCCATGTTTGTGAGTGAAATATTAAGCACTAGGCATTTCTTAGGATTAATCATAAGGCCGGATAGGGCTGCAAATCCATCAAGAGCTGGTATTAAGTTAGGACCAGAGACCTGTGGTGATGATAGAAAAAGTAATATATCGTCTGCAAATATACATAATTTGTGTGTAATACCTCCTACTTCAATGCCAGTTATAGTTTGGTTTGTTCTGATGTATTGGGCCATGGGTTCGAGTATAAGGGCAAATAATAAGGGAGATAATGGGCAACCCTGTCGGGTACCTCTTTCGATATTAAAGGCTTCAGATTTGTATCCAGCATATTTTATATAGGCTTTGGGTTTATTATATAATGCTTTGATCCATGTTAAAAAGTGGGGTCCAAAACCCCATTTTTGTAATGAATATTGCATATATTGCCAGGATACTGTGTCAAATGCCCTCTTAATATCGAAAGATAGAAAACATAAAGGGATTTTCCGTTTTTAGCAATATGTGCCAATAACACTGCCCTGCGTATATCATCGCCTGCCTGTCTATTTGGCATGAAGCCTACTTGATCTCTATGTATTAATTTTCCTATAATGCTATTGAGGCGTTTTGCTATTATTTTTGCTAATAATTTAATATCGAGGTTTAACAGAGAGATAGACCGATAATTCACACAGGAAGTATCATCAGAAAGGGGTTTGGGGATCATACAAACAATTGCCATTAGTGTTTCTTGCCGAAAAGAATGTCCATCTAGAAGTTTGTTAAAAGTTTCAGTGAGAATGGGAGAGAGTATTTCTGAGAATGTTTTATAGTATAAAGCCGAGTAGCCGTCTGGGCCTGGTCTTTTGTTAAGTTTTAGGTCTTTTATGGCGTTAGCAACTTCATCTATAGTTATAGGCTCATCCAAACTGCTTTTTTGATTCTGAGATAACTCAGGTAAGGTTATTTTTGAGAAGAAGGAATCAGCCTCTGTAGGATTAAATTCATTGTTTGTCTTGTATAAAGTTGCGAGATGTGAGTGAAATTTATGGACTATTTTAACTGGATTACAAGTGTAAACATTTTTTGATAATTTCAAACGTATTGGTCTGAAAGATTTGTTAGTTGAATTTAATGCCCGAGCCAAATATGTACCTGGTTTGTTTGTATTCATGTAGAAATTGTGTTTGGAGCGTTTGAGGGATTTATCAACTGACTCAGTGAGAAATAGATCATATTCCAATCTAGATTTTTCCAGATGAGATTTTGTACTCTGAGATGGATTATCTTGAAATGATATGTAGGCTGCATTAAAATTGAGTTCTAGTTTTTTTGCTAGATTTTTGCGTTCCCGTTTAAATAGTGCCATTTGTCTTTGTATTGTACCACGCAAGACAGGCTTATGAGCTTCCCACAGTGTTATTGGGGAGATGTCTGTTGTATTATTAATTGATATGTATTCCTTTAAAGCTTGTTCAATGGCCATCTGATGTAGTGGGTGTTTGAGCATTATATCCGGTAAGTACCACGTTGGGTCATGCGCTTTTGGTATGGCTGAGGCTATAGTAGTGTATACTGCATTATGGTCAGACCACGGAATCGGAATTATATCTGATGCAATAATTTCTGGTATCATTCCTATTGTTAGAAAAATATGATCTATTCTGGTGAAAGTTTGATGAGGGTGCGAGAAATAAGTGAATTTCTTTTTCATTGGGTTACTTTCTCTCCATGAATCTACCAGATTGTATTTGGAAAGAAGTTGAGAAAAAGGTAATCTAGAGGTTATTTTGGATGGTGTAAAAGGTGATTTATCTAGAAATGGGAGGAGGACCTGGTTCGAATCCCCACACATTATCACTGTTCCTATTTTGTGTGTATTAATCACTTGTAATATATGTGAGAGGAATGGTGTAGGTTGTTTGTTAGGAGCGTAGTAGGAAATCACTGTGATTGCTGTATCCATTATATAACCCATGAGTATCAGGTATCTACCTTCTGGGTCTTTAATTTCTGATGATAAGGTGAATGGTGTGGATCGGTGAAATGCAATTAGAGTTCCCCTTTGCTTGGTACAGGCAGAAGCCATGTAAATTTGTTGATAAAAAGGAGAAATATATTTTGGAGTAGAATCTTTGGTGAAGTGTGTTTCTTGGAGGCATACTATGTGAGCCTTCTTGTTATGGAAAGTACGGAAGGCTTTGGTCCTTTTCTGAGGGACATTTATTCCCTGAACATTCAGGGAAAGTATATTCAGTGGTGCCATGGCAATAGATCAAATAGTTTTGACTTACTTTTTGTTATGCAGAGCTGACTGCGCAGATCAACCTGTGTGGACTGAAGAGATGAATAGATAGAAAAGAAACCAGTGAGTTCTGGAGTAAAGAGTAAACAAAAAACATATGAGATTAGATGATACATTGTACAAATTATTTTTTGCAAGTAATCACAATTTACCCGTGAAAGAGAATAAATATCTCTCTCAGGGGAATAAGTGCCTTCGTCACACTCCCACATAATATGGTTGGGAGAATGAGGAGGGCTAATGGGGGTACACGGATCTTCCGCTTACAGGAGAGAAGTGCTATGTCAAAAGACATCAAAATGATGTTTCATTAATTGGAGTGCAGAATATAGTTTTTGTTGAAATTATTTATTCCAGGGTGGTTGTATATGATTAGTCTTGCCCTAGGCTAAATAATTCAGTTAGAAAGGTACTGTTAATAACTTTGGTATTGATGAAGATAATTTGAATTATTTTGGGATTTTAACCCTTTTAGAGTAAACATATTTTATTCATATGTAACTGTTTAGATATGTTAACTCATAAAATTGAGGTTGTATTGCTTCAGATTAAAATAAACAAAAACATAATTCTAGGAACTATTACTAGGTAATAATATATTTGTTTTAAGAAAAGAAAGAAAAAGCTTCCATTACTTCTGGATTATTGAACATATTTGTCCTAAAAAGTAATAAATCTATTGTTATTACCTGATAATATATAACTGAACATGAATTTCCTTATTTCACTTATATATTCTAAGGCTATATGAATCAGAAGTAATAAGAAATATAACTGGAATGTAACGATCCCACACAGTGTGTGACTATCAGAATGCAGTTATATTCAGTTATAAATATAGGTTTTTTATAGAGAACCATCTCTTAGTATAATAAATGAAGAGATATCAGGAATTAGGATGTCAGTCCATTGAATCTTCTTGGTCCATGGATGATGTGGCATAACGGCCTCTTTTGTGAGAATGATGATTCCCATTTTGTTTTGGAATTTTCTGGGTGCTGCCTGAAGGTGAAGATGACGCCATTCTTCTGCGTGTGGGAGAGATGCTGCTTGTGGGTTCTGTCAGATTTAATTTTAAAAGGGTTTGTTGTAGTTCATCTGCTGATCTGCTTCTGTAAATTGTACCTTGGTAGTTAAATCTGACTGAAAAGGGGAAACCCCATTGATACATAATGTTGTGGCGTTGCAGTTCCATTAGTTGGGGTTTCATGGATCGTCTTTTAGTAATAGTAAGTTGGGATAGGTCAGCAAAAATTTGATAATTGTGTCCTTGAAAATTAAGTTCCTTTTTTTCTCTTGCAGCAATTAGTATTTGTTCTTTCGTTCTGTAATAATGAAATTTTGTGATTATATCACGTGGGGGTCCATCTTTCTTTTTGGCTGTGGGGGCTCTGTGTACTCTGTCCAGTTCTAAACGTTCAATAGGGATATCTGGCTTTAGTTCTTGTAATAGAGCAGTAATAGTAGATTGCAGGTCTGTCACAGTTTCAGGTATTCCCCTTATGCGCAAGTTTGAACGTCTGGCTCTATTTTCGTAATCTTCGAGCTTAGTTTGAAGTATTAAATTCTCTTTTTTTAATTGTTCCAATTCTGTTATATTTTCTTGGGTTGTAATTTCAATTTCATCCATTTTTATTTCTAAGGCTGCGGTGCGGTTTCCCAGCTCTCTTATTTCTTTGGTTAGGCTGTTTGTTATTTGGTCTGAGGTTTGTTTTAAAGCCTTATGAAGCATCTTTTCAAATTGTAATAATATTACTGGGGATGCTGAGGAGGCTTGTGGAGAAGTTTGTGAGAGGATTTTTTCTGTATCTGACTCAAATGGAGAGTCTTGCTGTGACATTTTCTGTCTGTGAGAGCGCCCTGATGCTGTATCTTGTGAGGTGACTGGAGCTGCTTCAGCTGCAGTGAGTGCCTTTGAGCTCTTTGTGAGGTGATTTTTATTTCTGCCACGGTTTCCTCCCAGTACCATATTTCCTGCCCAAACTTTCACAGTTTGTTCCCTGGGGTAAAAAGGTTCAAATGGATACCTTTTGAGCCTGCAGGCTCCACTTTGTCCTTCTCTTCTCTCCTCAGCGGTGTGGAGCTCTAACAATGCATGTCTGCTCTGCTAGGCTCCACCTCCTGCCCCCCCTTGACAGCAAAATTTTAAGGAGGCTGTGTTAGTCACACAAGGCAGGGTTATGACTAGGCTGTAAAACAAAAACATAAAAATATCAGTGATTTAACAGCTAAATGGCAGAGAATTGAGCAGTGAGACAGATTGCAGGGGCATGATTAATACACAAAAAAATGGTTCGTTAAGCTAAAGTTATTTTGGTGCCTATAGTATAGATAGAACTATCCCACTTTTAGGGTCAGACTCATAGAGGTATACTGGAAGGAGAGAATACCCTAAACATGGCATGGGTTTCTTAGTCGATATTTAAGACACTTGTTATAACACTCATTTAAAACATAACAATGGTTTATTCAATAAACTCTAAATGATAGCAAAGATCAAAATGCTAAATGGAGGTAAAAATAACCAATATGGAGAAATTCTCCAAAATCGACTGTAGTACTAGTAGTATCCATAGCTTGATCTTTGCCATTTGTATTTTGGTTCACTACAATTTGAAGTTTCTTGAAAAACAAAAAAAAAAAAGTGCAAGGTGCTTCATGAGTTGAAAATACACCAGTTTAAAACTTTAAATAAAAGTGCAAACAATTTGTTGTAGTAAAACTACAAATATTACAACTCATTAAGCATATAGTAAACAATCTGTACCGTAAAGTGCCATCATTTGTAAACTGTAGTATAGTATTACAATATTCCATTTTCAGTAACTAATTTTTGATGTCTGAGTAAGACAGAGAAGAGATTATCTACACAAGTGACATGCCAGAGAATCTTTTTTGAAGATTTTCTATTATTGGATCTGCACTTAGAACATTTCCTGGGATTTTGTGAACTGAAAGATTTGACAGCACTTGTGTCTGGTGAACATTGCTTGCACAGATACAAAGTTGCTGCCTTCTTTTATCCCTTCCTTGCTCTGTCTGCTACTATGGCGTACATTCTCGATTAAATTCACTAACAATTGTACTTGTTCAGACATTGTCTTACTGTAGGAAATAATTTTGCAATAAAGGGGTACATATAGCATCTCACAAAAGTGAGTACACCACTCACATTTTTGTAAATCTTTTATTCTATCTTTTCATCTGACAACACTGAAGAAATGTCAGTTTGCTACAATTTGTGAGTGTACAGCTTGTATAACAGTTTAAATTTGCTGTCCCCTCAAAATAACTCAACACACAGCCATTAATGTCTAAACCGCTGCCAAGAGTATACCCCCCAAGTGAAAATGTCCAAATTGGGCCCAATTAGCTATTTTCCCTCCCAGTTTCATGTGATTCATTAGTCGCTAGTGTTACAACAAGGTCTCAGGTGTGAAACTTGGTGTTATCGCTCTGATACTGGAAGATCTAAATACATGCCACGGTGGCACCTCATGGGAAAGAACTGAGGATCTCTATAAAGATGGCCTTGGCTCCAAGATTGCCAATAACCTGAAACTGAGCCAGAGCAAGGTGGCCAAGAACATACAGCGGTTTAGCAGGACAGGTTAAACTCAGATCAGGCCTCACCAATGGCCGACCAAAGAAGTTGAGTGCACGTTCTCAGCGTCATATCCAAGGGTTGTTTTTGGGAAATAGACTTATGAGTTTAAAGGTGATGGACTGGCCAAGCATTTCTCCAGACCTAAACCAGATTGAGCATCGGTGGGGCATCCTCAAACTGCAAGTGGAGGAGCAGAAGGTATCCAACATTCAACAGCTCCGTGATGTCGTCATGGAGGAGTGGAAAAGGACTCCAGTAGCAACCTTGAAGCTCCAGTGAACTCCCATGCACAATATTAAGACTTTGGACCCAATGTTGACATTTGCACTTAGGGGTAAACTCATTTTTGTTGCCAGCGATTTAGACAATAATGGCTGTGTGTTGAGTTATTTTGAGGGGACAGCAAATTTACACTGTTATACAAGCCATACACTCACTACTTTTACTTTCGATTGTAGCAAAGTGTAATTTCTTCAGTGTTGTTACATGAAAAGCTATAATAAAATATTTACAAAAATGTGAGGTGTATGGGTACTTATTTTGTGAGATACTGTACATAGCATCCCAAACAGCCAACCACCATTAACTGTTATTCTTGAACTAACCTACCCCTACTATAGGTGTAGTTTAGAATATCAGTTTCAGGAGCAAATTCAATTTACTGAGGCAGCTGAAGTGCTTGTAATGGTTAATCTCTTGAGAGAACCAAGGTATGCCTTCGTGATTGTTTGTTACCAAAATGATCAATTACACATTCATCAGACACAGATTCCAAAATGCCCTTTTCAATGGAAAGAACTGCAAGATGATGAAGCCTTGCTTGCCCCATTGTACCTTTGAGCCATGTATGAAGACGTCTCAAAGCACTAAATGATCTTTTGCAAAAGCAGCTGCTCACAGGAATTGTTAGGACAATTTGCATGATTTTTTAACCGTTGGAAACATTAAAGGATCCAAAAGTTTGCAAATGTGCTGTACTGTTAGTACCGCACCTTCCTGTTTTTTGTGTTCAAAGAAGTTTTTAGCAACAACTACTTCTTCATAGTGTGGATCAATTTTCTAATGTTGTGCAAGTGCCTTTATGTCTTCTGACAGAAAAGAGGAAGAAAGTGGGTTGCATGCCTCAATGCCCTTGACCAAATTTTCTTTAATGCTTAAGAAACGATGGTCAAGTTCAGAGAGCATTCGGTCCAAGCAAGGGTAAAAGATTTTTGTTCTAAGATCATCTTCACTTCACAAATGATCACGTGGTGTTGGTCTGGCTTCCTACACAAAGTCTTCCATCATTTTTGTTTTTTTAATTTGCCTGGATGTTTGTGGATTCTCAGTGTCAGTGTCAAACAAAGAAACAGCTTTTTGAAGTATATCTCTTGATTTGGCATTGGTTCTTAGGGATCTTAATGAAGTACAAACATCTTTTTTATATTCTAATGCAGTAGACAAATCTAGGTTTTCCTTCTGAAGCAACTTATGGAAACCTTCTGTAGTGGCCAGTAACAATTCAAATGCAAAAAGGCAGTAACGCATTGATAACCTGCGCAATTTAATCATCAAGCCAGTGGCTATGACAGATTTCTCCTCTTTAAGACACTGCACAACAGCTGTAAATGTGCGTATTAGGGCAGTAATGGAACGTATCTGGCAAGACCAACGTGTCTCTGAGAGCTGTACTAGTTATGTTTCCTTTAGTCCAAGTTGCGCCTGAACATCAATGAACTTTTGGTGTTGTGTAAAAGAAACACTAAAAAAAGTATAAAGGTTTTCTAGTGTTTGAAAAAATCTGAAGCCTCTGGGATTGCTTTACAGGTATAGCAGAGTACAAGGTTTAGTTCATGGGCATAACAGTGAACATAAATAGCTTCAGGATGTTTTTTCTGAAACTTTGCCTGTACACCACCAATTACGCCACTCATAACTGTATCTCCATCGTACGTTTGAGCAACACAGAGGAAATTGGCTAAACCATTAACTGTGAGGCAATCTTCCAAAGATTCTGTTATTGAATTTGCACTTAAATCTTTGAGTTCACAAAATCCCAGGAAATGTTCTTTTACAGCACTTGTGTCAGGTTCAACGTAGCGTACACAGATAGCAAGTTGCTCTTTTCTTTTATCCCTTGCTTTGTCTGCCATTATGGCATACATTCCAGATTTCTTTAACTGGCTAACAATTGTACTTGTTACTTCTTCTGAACAGCACTGTATGAGATCATTTTGTGATGAAGGTGAAGTGTACGTAGCATTGCCTGGAGGCTTGTACTTTTGAAGGAAAGGATCAAATTTACGTAAATAATTTAAATTAGTGTTCCGGCCGAAATTATACTTTTTAAATAAAAATACCCCTATAATACACAAGCTTAATGTATTCTAGTAAAGTTAGTCTGTAAACTAAGGTCTGTTTTGTTAGTTTATAGCAGTAGTTTGTTATTTTATAAACTTACAGCAGGCCGTGGCCATCTTAAGTGTGGGCATTTGAAGCCAGACTGTATTTCTTCCTGGATCTCATCCTTGCAGATCTTGCACATGCTCAGTGCAGCACAAGCAGTGTAATAGGTTTCAGGTCAGGTTTCCATAGCAACGGCAGTGTCAGAGGAAGTTGCAAGCCCTTCCCAGAAGGCATTGCAAACAGGAAATGATGCGATGGGCCGCGGCCAGGGAGGGGGAAGTGAAAAATGAATACAGCAGATGTACAGTAGGTGCTGAGAAAAAAATAAAAAAATATCCAATTCGTTTACAGTACACAGTTTAGTGAGGGATGCTAAAGAGTTGTAAAAGTGGGTGGAACTCCACTTTAAGCACTCTTTAAAATTGCCCCTATTTAGGCTTCCTTCTCCTTCTAAATGACCTCGAAATGATTTGCCCTGCTTGGCAAGAAGCACTGTGGTTGCAACTATTCGTTTTAGATATTCTCCCCTTTCTCGAATTTGGAGTTCAGTAGCTTTTTCTATTTGTTCTACAACATTTCCAAGCAGTTTAGCATCTTTACAAGCTGCCCATGCCAACATGCTAGACTTGTGAAGAGCACTTCTTTCATGCTCCTTAAAGGAATCTAAAGCACGTTTCCAATTTTTTAAAACCTTGTGTGGTTAATAATGCGTCCAGATTGTGCCTCTTGGGGCAAAATTTCGACAAGCAAAACAAAATGCAGCATTTTTTGTACATGAATATTCTAGCCAATTATATTTTTCAAACCAGAGAAATTGGAATGATCGCTTTTGTGAACCAAACATTTCATATGGATATTGCTTTAGTTTAGGCTGCAAAGAACCACTATCCACATCTCCTAGATCAGTAACATCACAAACTGCAGACATATCAATGGATCCATCACCCACTTCTGTATCTGTTGTGGTACTAGAAGTGCCTTCCTCTGCAAGTAAAATACTGTCATCACATTCTGAAATTTGATCCGTGCTCACGGCTTCTTCCTGAGACTCAGGCTCAGCTTCTGCTGCTGCTTTTGACCTTTTTTTGCTGAAAACATTTCTGATATCCTATGAAGAAATTATTTCGAATTTAGAGTTTGCTTTCCTGAACTTGGTAGGTATATAATTTGTTTTTATTTCCATGTTTAAATCGTCTTTTTTTTAACTTAATATGTGTATTTATTGTTAGTGAGATTAGTTTCTTCTTGTTTATAAAAAGTATACACCCACTATTCACTACAGGCTACAGCAGTGGTTGCAAGCGTGCGCTGGCAACATTACACTGGAGAATTGAAAATCGCTTGATACATTTATTATCTACCGAAACATGGCCCACACTATTTCAGGTCTTTGAGCTCTCAAAGGCGGATATAAATTTTGTGATATGTAGACATTAATTCTCTAAGGCCTAATTCAAACCTGCTATGATTACAGTTTTCATATGGCAGGTGCATTTTGCGCTTTTAAATACATGCTTGTTTTGATCTATTTAATTCTATGTAACCAAAAACCAGAAAAAAGTCTATGGCGGCCTGGCCCTTTCCATAAAATGCACAGATGTCAACTACTATAGGGGACCATGTTAAAGAGGGGTTCCCATGTAAAAAAAAAAAAATTAAAGTCAGCAGCTACAAATACTGCAGCTGCTGACTTTTAATAATCGGACATTTACCTGTCCCAGGGTCCAGCAATGCGGGGATCTCCCCCTCCATTCGGTGGCACCGGCATTGTAACTGTGGGCGCCTGGCTGTGGCTTCATAGCTGGGCACCCACTGCGCAGGCGCGAGCGGCGGCGCGCACCGTAATTGTCTGCGCAATCATCTGGGACCTGTCACATGTCCCAGATGATTGACAAGAGGGAGGGGGCAGAGCTGAGCACTTCCGGTACTGAGGTGAAGTGACGTCAAGAGCCCAGGCACTGAGGGAGGCAGACTACGAGGGACCCCCTAGCAACAGGCATTTGCTTTTTGAAGATTTGCATTACAGTCTATTTACCAAGGTTTCCTATGGAACACGTTCTGTAGTGCAAATATGCAAAAAACACTAAAAAGTGGTTATGTAGATCATGTAATTCAGTGATCATTTAAATGTGTACTCTAAACATAACCAGTATAGGGTTATTATGATGCTAGAGCACTAATGATGCAGAACCTTGGCACCCCAGATGTTTCGGAACTACATTTCCCATGATGCGCATATTCTGCAGTGTATTCAAGCATCGTGGGAAATGTCGTTCCAAAACATCTGGGGGGCCAAGGGTAAAAATCACTGTCCTACAGTGAGCCAGTTTAAATAAATGAGGTGTCAGTTGAAACTTATGAAACTTTTCTACTGGTAGTGTCAACAACGTAACCTCACATGACAGATTTTTACATTAATAAACCCTTCTGACAGACAGTCTTCATGCTCCAGATTACTTTTATTGAAAAACTAAATCTTTATGGCAAGACTATTGAAAATTGCAAATGAAGTGTCATTTTTTGGAAAATATATTTTTTATTTAGAATTTTTTGTCTACTTACCTGTTGTCGTAGTGGGGTTTTGCCTCTTTGGTGTCTCTTCCATTCAGGCTCAGCCTTACCAGTGCCCATCAAGTCAGCCTGACCAACTTCTAATGAAGGGAAAGCAGAAAGCTGTCAATAGCTGCATTGTGTTTGACCAAAAACATTATGCAATATACAAACCACACACAGAATTGGGAGGTTTTTAATTCTCCTAGATGACAAATACATTTTATTATAGCCTAAACGAATCAGTGGCATTGGCAAGGTATTGATAGCATCAGCAATTTATTATGTGACTGTAACATGAATCATGTTAAAACATAACAGGCAGCAGGGCAGGGCTGTGTTGGCCTCAAAATATTAATAGTATAGATGTAAAATGAATGCGCTAGGCTAGCAGTAAGTATTGCTAATGGTGGTTGCTCTAACCTACGTGAAACCTCAATTGGGCATTTACAATTGAAATAGGGTCCCACTGCCACTCCCAACATGCTTGCTCGACTCAAATTATTATGTTCCACCTGCACTATACATGATCCGACAGGTCACAGGGGAGAAAAAGGCAAAGAGAGAAAGGGAAAAGAAAGGACAAAAGAGAAGAGAGGAGAGAGGACAGGGAGAGAGGAGAGAGGACAAGGAGAGAGGACAAGGAGAGAGGAGAGAGGAGAGAGGACAAGGAGAGGGGACAAGGAGAAAGGGCAAGGAGAAAGGGCAAGGAGAGAGGGCAAGGAGAGAGGGCAAGGAGAGAGGGCAAGGAGAGAGGGCAAGGAGAGAGGACAAGGAGAGAGGACAAGGAGAGAGGACAAGGAGAGAGGACAAGGAGAGAGGACAAGGAGAGAGGACAAGGAGAGAGAAGAAGGAGAGAGGGATTTTTACCTGTTTTTTTGTTGCATATTCAAATGCATTGTTGACATGCGTTTCGGTGCCATTCCAAAAAAAAACTTTGATGTTGATGGTATGTTGCACATAAAATACTATTAGAAAAAGATAAAAGCAATATACAGTATAAAAATCTATTTACTGGTTGTCAGTATTTTACAAGAGTAAATTGTGATTAATACATACAAAATGTCACTTGCCAAGTTGTCCCTATGTCCTTTGTGAAATTATATATTGAAGTATATTTTATATCTAATAAATGGGTAAGGCAAGGTTACCTTATTATGACTGTAATCTATCTAGGTAAGTAATGTTCTAATTTCTTTCAGACTGTCTTATACCAACATTCTATTTTACAAAATTATTATAATAAACACAGTCTGTGATTTAAATTATACTATAGGATTCGGTTTTAAAATCAATGTGATCAGACATCAAGCCAGCATTTTCTCCATGCTAATTATTGAAGTATATATTATATTAAATGGGGAAAGTAAGGGTAATCTAGGTAGCCAGTAGGTAATGTTCTAATTTATTTCAGGCTATAAAGACTTTTTACAAAATTATTTTAATAAACAGTCTGTGAATGTGATCTAAATTAGACTATAGGATTTTATTTTAACATGTGATCAGACATATAAGCATTTTTCTCCATGCATGCATTTGCATATAGTTACCTGTAGTGCGCTACTGCGCCCCCCATCTCATGAAGCATGATGAGTTGATTGATGACCAGTGACCACACGGTCCACCACTGGCAGCAGATATGATTGATTTGATGATGACTTGAGAGACTAGTTCAGACAGGGCCTGCCCGGCCAGGCCTGGGCTGGAGCCTGCCGCGGCCACCGCCTACTGTACTACTGATCAAACAAATACTCAAGTGCGCGTTTTTTCAACCCAACAAGGCCGCAGGCGCATTCAGTGAGTGCAACTCACATTCAGTTCACTGTTCTCAGTTCTGGTTCTTGAAGTCAAGTACATGGCACCGCGTGGCCACGACGCGGGGGACGGGGCATAGGCCTGAGCAGTGCAGTCCAGACTAACCACCAGTGCCACTGGCTGCCTCGACTCGCGGTCAACTTAGGCCCTCGCCTCGCCTCACCTCCACTCCTCAGCTCAGTCTGTCAGGCTTAGGTTCAGCAGTCAGTTCAGGTCGTCAGTGTCACCTTATTTGGCCTGCCCTGGCCTGCAGTGGTCACACGCTGGCTCAGCCTGGCTGCCTTCTGAGTCCGGGCAGTCACTGAGCGCGGCGGCTGGTCACTCTCCGTGTGATGTCGTCACGTCACCTCCTCCTTGAGTCTGGACGATGTTAGCGCGTGCTTTGTCTCCCGCTGGCCGCCGCTTTATGAATGTTGACGGCGGCCGTGCGTGACGCGTCATCACAGTGCGTGCCGCTGCCGCCTATCATGACGTCATACGCCCCAACTCCCGGCCGCCGCTCATGCGCAGTGAGGCTCCACACTTTTTATGGGGGACTCGGGGCTAATAATGTTAAAATAAATAAATAAAAAGTGTAGAAATTGCGCCAACTCATAAACAATATATGTAGTGAAGCAGCCAACACAACAATCTGACTATTGTAAGTGTTTGAAAATAATAAAGTGTGGCGCTAAAAGGTAACAAAATATGTGTTATTAATCAAATAACAGTGATATCTAAAGGAGAAGTACCAAGTCCTGAAGTGTATATCTAATGTACTAGTGATGGTTTTTATGAAAAGATATACTCTCTTCACAAAACACCATGAAAGCAAAATAATAAAACCAATAAAGTGTTTGGTGTATAAAAACACATACAAATGATGAAAGACATGGGGGCGTGGCCTGCTACAGCATGGAGTAGGACGTGGAAGACCCGAGCTCCGTCCAATACTCCTGAATCCGCATTAATCCTGCCCATCAGTAGTCTCCTGCAGCAACCTGGCATACCTCCTGAGGTCCCTACCCATATACAGACCTGTTTCAGTGGTCCTCTGAGTTCCGAGCGACACGGTGCTCCTCCGCGGCCGCAGCCGCAACTACAGGCCGCGGCTTCGGCCTAGTCGGTGCCGGCGGCCATCTTGCTCCACTCAGCCGTCTCATCTATACTCCTCCCCGGCCTCCCTGGTACCTGGAACTCCTGCCGTACGTGGTCCCTGCCCAGCGGGCTTCCGATTAGGGGTTCAGGCAGAACGGTACCCTTTTGTGCGGCTGCGCTCTTAAATCTAGGCCGCGGCTTCGGCCTGGTCCGGAGCTCCGGCGGCCATCTTGCTCCTCCCTGCCTCTCTGGAAGCGCTGTGTTCTGGCCCATCTGATGCCTGGTTCCTCCACCAAAAACCATCCTGCTGTGCCTGGTCCTGACTGGGAGCCTGAACTGAACAGGACCCCCCCACACAGTGACAACCCCGGATCCGACCGTGGTCTCGGCCTTGTCTCGGCGGCCATCTTGGTACTCCCTGCCTCTTTACCAGCACCACATCCTCCCTTCCTGGAATCTGCACCCAATACAGTGGATCATTTAACCCACCTACCTCCCCCTGCAACTCCTTCAGGGACATCACAGTACTCAGATCTACAGAGGACCTCTGCATGCTCCAGGTGAGTGCCATCCACTTTGCTACTCTATATTGGACACTCCTGACCCCCCCATCTATCCTCTGCCTGATCTGAACCCCGGCTGATAATCCCAGTGCCCTTGCCCGCCAAAGCATTGTTCCTACCCAAACCTGCTGGGGGTACTTGGGCCCATTGGGGGTGAACGGGGACTCAAGACCTATCCTAGACGAATTGTGTGGTGACTATCCTGCTGATCTTGACCTCCAAACTGCCACAGCTCACCCTTTATACCAACCCCGCAACCGCTCAGCGAGCTGTGTCTGCAGCCTCCTACTAACAGTCATGGCCCAGATGAAACCCAAGACTGACGCAGCTGCCAAACTTGATAAGTACCGCCGACAAAATAAAGACAGCCTGGGGGAAGATGGCGACACCGCGTCAGGGGGGAGGGAGGTGGCGGGCGCAGACACAGATAGAGTGCTGGAAGCCATCTCTGCACTCCAGGCCGCCCTCACGACCAAGATTGAGGAGGTGAAGGTAGATGTCTCCCTGGTCCGACAAGACCTGCATAAGCTTAAGGAGCGAGTTAAGACATCTGAGACCAGACTAGGAGAGGTGGAGGATGCGATCCCGCCATTACAGACTACCTCTGAACGCATGCAATACCAGATTAATCAACTCCTGGCAAAGCAGGATGACATGGAGAACAGGCTTCGTAGGTGCAACCTCCGCTTCATTGGCCTACCGGAGGGGACAGAGGGGAAAGACCCCACCACATTCCTGGAACAATTACTAATTACAACGTATGGCAGGGAGGCCTTTTTGCCCACGTTTGCTGTCGAAAGAGCACATCGTATGCCCGCTAGGCCACCACCACAGGGTGCTCCACCTCGAACATTTATCGCCAAATTGCTAAATTACAAAGACCGCGACGCAACGCTGCGCATGGCAAGGTTGAAGGGTAATATACCCATTGACAATGTCAAGGTAGCCATCTTCCCTGATTTCTCCACTGAAGTACAGAAGCGCAGACAAAACTTCACCGAAGCCAAGAGGCGCTTACGCATCAAAAATCATCGCCTGGCTAGAGCGCCGAGATAACAGGAAAGAGAATGAATAACCCAATACATACAGCACATACCCATGGATTGCGGCAGGGGACCGCATGCCTCTTTTCTTACAACATGGGAGACTTTGCTTAAATACCTCAGGAGAAACTACATACTATCATTTATTATTTTGATGACCGGAGCCTCGGGTCAGTAATAGTCCTACAGAACATATGTATGATGCAGCGTGACTTTGCCCCACACACCTTTAGGGAAATCAGTCACCAAACCTGGAATGAAGCCGTTCAACTACAATTACATGCATTTATCCATCCCAGAGAATACACGCCACTATTTTCTTTACGTATGATTTTGTGGGATATGTTTACCCCGGGTTCTAAAACCCAACGGCTACTCTGGTTTTTTCTTTTTTTTCAGATGAAGCTGACTGTTTTTTCACGGATTTCAATTTCAGTTTTGTTTGGGAAGTATGCCCGCACAGGTTGGGGTCAGTGCAGGGCTGGGAGGGAGAGGGGAGGGAAAATGTTTAAGTTACTTTTTAAAATGCAAGAAGTACTATGTTTACACTTTTCAATTCAATATAGTTTTTTGAATAATATTGAAAATTTGCCTCGGCTGCTATATTTTGTAGTACTGTACATACACATGCATAATTCTTGTATAAAGTTACTGGTGAGACTCAGGATACACACCTTAATACTGAAAATGATCTGTGAGAACTCCATATGGCGTCTATAAAATTCCTTACTTGGAATGTGAGGGGCTTGCGTGAACCGCTTAAGAGGTCGGCAACCTTCACATTCCTTAAAAAACAGAGGGCTGATGTAATAGCATTGGTGGAGACCCATATAGATGGCAAGCTACAGATGGCCCTACGTCGCCCCTGGGTAGGATGGGCATTTCATTCGACGTTTACATCCCATTCAAGAGGTGTATCTATTTTAATTGCAAAATCCATACACTTTGAGCTAGGAGAGATATGCATAGACCCTCAGGGCAGATATGTTTTTATATCTGCTAAACTATACGGAGAACCCTTCCTAATCTTAGCTTTCTATGTCCCCCCTCCATTCTCTATTACTATAATACTAGAGGGTGTTTCCTTCATGGCAAGATACCCTACAGTGCAAGCAGTGTGGATGGGGGATTTTAATTCCACAATGAATGATGCCCTAGACAGACTTCGCCCACTGACAGTAGCTGCAATGAGGACAAATGACACTAAACTACATAAAATAACCTCATCCATCCATCTAATTGATACATGGAGACATAAATTTCCGCATACCAAGGCTTATTCATGTTTCTCCTCCACGCATAACTCGATGTCCCGAATAGATTTCATTATGATATCTAAACAACTTTTACCTAGATTATTGACAGTGTCCCTTGGACCCAGGCTGTTGTCTGATCATAGCTTTTACTCAATTACTCTCAGCGTGTCCCTAGCCAAGCAGAAGCGGACCTGGCGCTTGAACCCATTTTGGTTGTCCCTGCTGCCAGAAGATGATATGCTTGAGGTGGAATGGACTCGGTTTTTTACGGACAATGAACATTCTGCTCCCGCGCCAGTAGTGTGGGATACGTTTAAGCTTCATGTCCGAGCTGTCCTGACCTCACGCATCAATCAGATTAAAACAAACTCCGCGGAAGCCTTAGATAAAGCAATCATAGAACTATCCTCTTCAGAACAAGCATATATAGCTGACCCATCCATAACAAATGCCAATACTCTTAAACTACAGACAAAAGTGGTGTCTCAGATACAATATGTAAAAGCCAAGCAGAAATTATTCTTCAATAGACAGCGGTGGTTCGAGCATGGAGAAAAAGCAGGTAAATTGCTTTCATATCTTGTTCATAGTGAAGACAAACCCCCAATTGTAATTACGCTTCATGATAAGGATAGACAGCCGATCACGGATCCTTTTGTCGTGTCCTCCAAGTTTAGAGATTTTTTTACAGAACTTTACACATCGACGGTCTCGGAGGACACGACGATAATGGATCACTTTTTGAGCAACATCATACTTCCACAACTCTCAGAGAGTCAAGTCGAACTTCTTGAGGCACCTCTCACGGTGGAGGAAATAAAGTTTGCTATTGCAGACTTTACTAGGTCCAAATCTCCGGGGTCTGATGGTTTGCCCATTGAATTTTATGCACACTTTTCTGAGATACTTATACCCAAACTGCTGTCTCTGTATAACACTATGTTCGAAACCTCAACACTACCTGCATCCATGAGAGAGGCCACGATAGTACTTATACCCAAACCAGGGAAAGATTTAGGATACCCCGAGTCGTACCGCCCCATATCTTTACTCCAAGTAGATGTCAAAATATTAGCCAAAGAACTTTCCAAACGTCTAAACCAAGTAATACTATCCCTTATACATGTAGATCAGTCAGGGTTTATGCCTGGCCGTAACACTTCCTTTAATTTAAGGAAGTTATTTATCAATCTCCAGGCCAAGCATGACAATGTGGGCACAAGAGTGATAGTAACATTAGATACAGCCAAGGCATTTGATTCGGTTGAATGGAGATATCTCTGGAGATGCATGGAGGGATACGGATTTGGGCCCAAATTTATTAGATGGGTGCAACTGTTATATCAGCAACCAACTGCCCGAGTGGTGGCTAATGGCTGCCCCTCTCGGGAATTTGGCCTAAGCAGAGGTACGAGACAGGGATGTCTGCTCTCGCCTTTGCTGTATGCTCTGGCATCGGAACCCCTCGCCGTGTCCATCCGTACTAACCAGGAGATAATAGGATTGACATTCGGATCCCTTACCGAGAAAATTAGCCTATATGCAGACGACACTCTCCTCTACCTGGCAGACCCTGGCCTCTCTCTACACACAGCGCTTAACGTAATTGAGCAATTTGGGACATTCTCGGGCTTGAGGATTAATTGGGGTAAATCACAGATATTACCAATTGACAGTTTTCCACCTACAGAATCACAGGCTAATTTACCCCTTCAACGGGTGGATATAATAAAATACCTTGGCGTTAAAATATCCAAGAATCCAGTAGACTATATTTCCTTGAATATTGAACCATTATTCTCCCTAATCAAATCTAAGATCCAGGTCTGGTCCCGCCTCCCTCTAGGAGTATGGGGCAGAGTCAATTTAATAAAGATGGTACTACTGCCTAAGGTACTGTACGTTCTATGGCACACTCCAGTATATCTACCCCTTAAGTATTTTAAACTATTGGAAACACTACTTTAACCATTTATATGGGGGAAATCTAGACACAAACTCTCATGGCAAACACTTAAAAACTCAACGGACATGGGTGGAACAGCACTACCTGATTTTAACCATTACTATATAGCGTCACAGCTATCCCAACTATTTCACATTGACAAAACTGACAAGGAACGTTTTCTCATTCTGCTGAGCCCCCGTTGGGTTCAGCATACTGGGAACCCAATAAACGGGATAGCGGTGGGTGTAGGGAACACACAGTCAAAAGATTATAGACATTCCTTGCTATATCATTATAGACGCATATGGGAATTAGCCTCTTCTAAAATAGAGACACCATCATTTAATGACTATACACCACTTTGGCACAATAACAAGCTGCAGGAACTTAATGGAGTCCAGAACTCAGACTTATGGGCTGCCAAGGGCATATACTATTTACACCATCTGTTCACAAATGGAACTTTTAAAACGTTTGAGGCACTTAAGATGGAGTTCCAGATTCCAAATCAAATGTTTTATTGTTATCTCCAGATCCGCCATGCGATCCAAACACAGTTTTCAAGGGGTCTTCCTCAGCCCACTCCTAACTCTATTATAGCCATAGTCAAGGATACAGACTCAAAAAAACTAATTTCCTGTTTTTACAACATGCTATCCGCCCCTACCTCTGCAAAATTAGCTTACGCGTTGAAACCAAGATGGGAAAGGGAAGTTGGGAGGATGGAGGATGAAGAGTGGGAGGAGGCCCTGGAGACATGCAAGTTGGTTTCACCCAAACTTTCAGACAGACTGTCCCAAATTTATATACTTCATCGTGCATACCTCACTCCTCTTAGGGTAGCTAGATATAAAAGAAGTCAATCCATCACATGTCCAATGTGTGGAACTGAAACAGGCACATTCTTTCACCTTATATGGTCTTGTCAAAAGATACAAGATTACTGGAAACAAATAGTTGCCTTCTTGCATGACGACATGGGGTCCCCATTAACTCTTGACCCAAAGCAATGCCTACTGGGGATTTTTCCAGATGTACTAGATAAATTTACAATGATATTCCTACATGAAACTTTATTTTCGGCTAGGAAAATTATCGCCAGACAATGGATGAGATCCGAACCCCCTCAATTGGTGGACTGGAAAAGAGACATTAACACAACCCTTCCATATAAAAAATTCCTCTATATTAACAGAGGTTGTCCAAACAAGTATAACAGAATATGGGATAGATGGTTACAAGAGTCTACGACATGCACATAAATGGTGCTTATCCTGATACTTACTAAATATGAGTGTGGAAGTGTACGGATTATATATGAACCTAAAGTACTAACTACAGGATAGAAATGTATGTGTATGTATCATGTTCCTTGAGTACGGAATATCTTCTGTAAGATGTTAAACATGTGTACCAATGCTTTTCATGTATTATGTACAATCTTGCAAATAAAAAGTTTGTTATAACGTAAAAAAAAACAAATGATGAAAGACATATCCTAAACCAATATATCAATTAGGTATGGATTATATATGTAGGATAACACATTCCAAAAGTAACTCAAAAGTGCAATATAATGAGTATACAGAGTACCACTGTGTACTGTGTGTACAACCCAAAAGAAATATTGTGTTCATCGAAGCAAAACCAGGGTGTGAAAGCATAGGTCCATAAGGGAAGTGAGTATGTGTAAATACTTAAAGTCCGTTATTGAATAGTGGGGTAATCTCAGTTAGCCCCGTGACGGTCTGGATACAAGCAGTCCTCATGTAGGGTAAATGGGAACTGTTATGCCCCGTACACACGGTCGGACATTGATCGGACATTCCGACAACAAAATCCTCGGATTTTTTCCTACGGATGTTGGCTCAAACTTGTTTTGCCTACACACGGTCGCACAAAGTTGTCGGAATTTCCGATCGCCAAGAACGCGGTGACGTCAAGCACGTACGACGAGACTAGAAAAGGCCGGTTCAGAACCAAGCGAGGCACCCTTTGGGCTCCTTTTGCTAATCTCGTGTTAGTAAAAGTTTGGTGAGAGACGATTCGCGCTTTTTCAGACTCGTGGCTTTCAGATTGTTTTCTGCCGTTCAGTTTGTGCTTGTGGGTTTGTATCTGCTCTTCAGTGCGTGCAGTCAGTTCATATTGGAGTTTTCTGTGCGATCTTGTCCGCTCGTTGCTGTTTTTCAGGTCGCTCTTCACAGGCCTTGCTGTTCTTCAGTGCGTTCTGTTACTTCGTTTTGAGCAGCCGACCGTTTTCTAGCCATGTTTTGTATGTGTACTCCTCGTAGAGTTCGTGCTGTGCGGGGGCTTGGTGTTGGGGTCCTGACCTTGACACAAGTCCAGTCCATGAACAGGGTGGGGAGGAGTTCATGGACCAAGAATTGGTTGCTTCAGCGTGACCAGTTCTGCCACATGCCTTTGCTCCGTGAGATCCGTGAGAATAATCCTGATGATTTCAGGAACTTTCTCAGGATGACGGACCCCGTGTTTCACCATTTGTTGGCTTCGCTGACCCCCTATATCAGCAGGCAGGATACCTGCATGAGGCAAGCCATCACTCCGGAGCAGAGTGTTTTTAATTACCGGCTGGCCAGAGCCCGAAGAGTGGTGAACACATTTGGAATCCTGGCCAGCCGGTTCCGACTCTTTCTGACACCCATCCATATGGCGGAGTATAAACTGAACCATATAATACTTGCCTGCTGTGTTCTCCATAATTTACGAAAACATTCAGCCAACTATGCTGGCTCAGTTGGGCCTGAGGCAGGAATACCAAATACATCAACAATGACGGCACTTGAAAGTGGCCGTCCTGGCTTGCCCTCCCTGAATGCCCGTGATGTCCGGTTACGATACCTGGAGTTCTTTGCGGGTAGGGGGGCTATCAATATGCCAGACAATATGTGACACCTTTTTCAAATAAAAAACAACCAAAAGCAATTCTTGGTGGACATTTACTGCTTGTGTTTGTTTGAGCTGACCCTGACAGAAATGTGTTGAGTGCAGAAAATGTCGTGATTGGGTAACCTTATAAAGAATAGTGTTGGCGGGTACTTCCTAAATGCAAAAACACATTTCACTACAAGTGCACTTGCAACTGCACTGAACCTGCACTTGTAGTGCAAAGAGGATTTGCCCTTAGGAAATAACCCCCATTTGTGCATAAAACAACAATTACATCACCCCAAAAGTGTTGTAGTGTTGAGACAATAATCCACACATTCTTGAGTAAGGCACATTTTTATACCTGCACAATCGCATGTGCATTTACCAAAGGTTTTTAAAACAAAACAACATGTTTGTTGTATAACAATTTTTGGGGGGGGGCATTATCAAAAATCTAAATATCCATTTCAGATAAAACAGGCCTGTGTAAAACCAACAAGAAAGCCAAAAAACTTGAACTTACAAAGTTCACATATGGTAAAACCTGAAGGCTATATCAGACATCAGTATTTAGGAACTGAGTTTGATATAGCGTTCAGATGGGGGGAAATCACACCTGGAAAAGCCAAATTTGGAAGATGCACACCAATTTACAAATGTCCACATGTGCTATCTGCCATCAGGGGGGATCAAGGGACGTGTTTTGGGGGAGCAAGCCCTTCCTCAACGCTACTTTATAATTGAGGAAGGGGTTGCCCCCCTAAAACGCGTCCATTGATCTCCCGTGATGGCAGATAGCACATGTTGGCACACTGTGTGCATCCTCCAAATTTGGCTTTTCTAAACATTGTAAAAATTTTAGTAAGATTGGACCACAATAAAACAGGTGATTTTGTGGGCTTTAAATTCGCCCCATAACATCAATGATGTTATTATTTTTTTTAATAACATCAGTGATTTGTTGCTGGATGTTTTGCAATTGGAGATTACACCCCATGATCTCCCCTATCAGTATCTGGGCACTTTCTGATGTAAAGCGTTCTGGATCCCTCACATCACAAGTCTTTTCTCCCCTATGTAAAACAAAAATGGTATACTTAGCACACAGATATTTGATGGCAGAACTCTAGAAATAGGAAACATTGCTTGGAAGTGGGGTACAATTGTCTATTTTAGCCGAGTTCAAAGATGTCTTTTTTTTATTGTCCTTTGTCAAGCTGCAATACTTTACCTGTTTGGTACAACTTCACAGATGGAGACCCCCCTATAGTATACACTGGAGCATCAGTGTGCCCCCCCTAATAAAAATGGTGTTCTTGTGTCCCACACTAGTGCTCCAGTGTCCAGATGTGAAAACAGCTGCTCAGTGTCCTCTCCTTACACACAATCTAGTTTGCATTTCATTCTAGTAACAAACCCATCTACATAAACAAATATTTGGCATCCAAGTAGGCCCAAAAAAATGTGGGAAAATGCATATGGCCTAAACAATGGTGTTCTAGAGGCCGAAAGAAAAATGTTTGATACGAACGAATAATGGGCCCATGAACATTAAAGTTGACCTTTTTAAACGTTCCAATTACTAAAAGCATATGGAGCAGAACGAACGGAATAAAGACAGAAAGAATATGAACACAGCACAACTACTTACTTTTTTGCAGCACTCTCCGGATCTTTCGGTACTGCTCCGGCTCTCTCAACTTCAGGTCCGACCACCGCTTCCTGAGCTGATCTTTAGACCTTCATACCCCGAAATTCCGCTCAAGACTCCTGACCACTTTACCAATGATTTTGGCCTTTCGGATGTTGGGGTTGGGGTAAGGCCCATATTTTCCATCATAGTCGGACTTCTTCATGATGTCGACCATCTCCAGCATCTCCCCAAACGACATATTTGTGGCCTTAAAACGTCTCCTTCTGGATCGGGATGTGCCTGGATCCGGGCTTTCCTCCTCCTCCTCCTCGTTGCTAGAATTAGCATGCACCTGTTGTAACTCCGCCATCATGCTCTTCCCCCACTGCGCCGAACGAAAAGGGGCAGGGAAAAGACTAGAAAGAACTTCAGGGGCGGGCGGAGTTACACGCATGCGCAGTGTGTATAAAGCGTAACACGCGTGCGTATTACGTACGATCTGTGAGCGGAGGAAGGAGCATTGGACGCGCCGATCGTAAGAACGAAGGTAAGAGACAAACTTGGGCCTATACTGCTTCTAGATTGAGGCCTATATTGTAACAAGATTAGGAGAGTTTGGACTGACATTAGGCTTTGTCTTGTGTTGTGTCTTGCAGTGAACATGGATATCTTAATGAGAGATACTGACTTCATGTCACTATTCATTGATATGCTAAGTGAGCTGCCCTGTCTGTGGGAGATTAAACACCCCCATTTCAAGAACCAAGCAAAGAGGAAGGCAGCACTGGAGCAATTGTGTGAAATTGTGAAGCAGGTGATCCCCACGGCAGACATCACTTATTTAAAGATATTAATTGGTTGCCTGAGGAGCACATATCTGAGGGAGCGCAATAAAGTCCTGGATTCACAGAGATCCGGAGCAGCAGATGACATCTATGTCCCCAGGATGTTGTACTACGATAGGCTGCACTTTCTGGCAGGCCAGACTGAACCCAGGCCATCCCTCTCCAGTCTTCCTTCCACGCTTCCTTCCCCCTGGCTGAGGCTTCTGATGCCCAACCTGGGCCTTCCAGGCCACATGTGGAGGAGCCCAGATTGAGCCAGGTATAGCATTCCTCTAAATATTTCTGCTTGTCCAATCAATGATGTTAACTAGATGTTAGTTGGGAGTACTAATTTAGGATTGTGATTGATGATGCCAAAACTAAAACCATGTCCCTTTTTCATACACAGGGAAGTCTCAGCCAGGAGGTGGCCGGGCCGAGCCGGCTGGCTGATATCAAGGTCCCTCCACCCCCCCTGGAAACAGAAAGTGGCAGTAGGAGGAGTACCCTAGAGGAGGCGGCTATCAGATTTTTTTGGAGGGCTACAGAGGCCCTGGGAGCACCACACACCATGCAGGAGAACCTTGCGGCATTCATAGCCTATAAAATGCAGAGGATGGAGGAGGGCCAAAAAGCCATGTGTCAGGCCCTCATATCAGAGGCTCTGGCGAAAGGTGTGAGGGGCCAACTTACACCTCACACACAGCTTTGGGATGGTCCTCCTCCTCCTCCTGCAGGTCCTCCTCCTCCTCCCTCTCCTCCAGGTCCTCCCAGTCCTCCTCCAGGTCCTCCCAGTCCTCCTCCTCCTGCAGGTCCTACTCCTCCTCCTGCCACATCTCCAACTGCACAGCCACAGCCCGGAAGGAAGTGTGAAAGGAGGACCAGACAGTGAGGACCCTGGATCCAGTCTGGTCGGCCAAAAGATGCAGCCTCTTGTGGTACCACAGCCTGGGGACACAGATGTCATCTGCTGCTATCCGGATCTCTGTGAATCCCGGACCAGACTGCCCTCCCTTACATATGGACTCCTCAGGCCACCAATTTTGAGGTTTAAGAATTGATGTCTGCCGTGGGGGTCCCAGGCTTCACTAATTTCTCCTGTTGATCCAGTGTTGCCTTCCTCTTTGTTTGGTTCTGATCCCTTAATAAAGGATTTTTGTTTTGAATTATACTCTCCTATGTGTTTTACTTCTTCAAAAATGATGGTTTGTTTGTGAGGATTCAGGTACATTTCTAATATACAATGTGAAATGAACAAGGGACACCAACAACAAAAAATCTCAGGGAGATTAAATAATAAAAGATATCAATGGTGTTGGGGTAACTTGCCACACAAAACACACACAAAAATATTCTGGAGTAAAAATAAAAATAACATTGAACAAAGATCAGCCTTGGAAAAAATCCAAACATTAAAGAAAAAAAAAGGCTTAAAAATAAAAAAAAACCCATAAAAAATATAAAACTGTCAGATGTGACAACTAATAACAATATATTGAGGGAATCCCACTAAAAAAACACAAATCAAACTTTGTGAGAAGTGTGTGTGAATATGAGCAGCAAAACGACTTAATTCTTGTCACATTATAAAGAAGAAGAGAGTGCGCTGTATTAAACCATTTTTAACATTGCAGCGTGACGAAAGTGCTGTATCCATTGCGAACGCTAAGTTTACCAGAACGAGCTGTCCCGTGTCGGAATTTCTTCTGAGCATGCGTGGCACTTTGTGCGTCGGAACAGGCCACACACGGTCGGAATTGACGCGATCTGATTTTGTTGTCGGAAAATTTTATCTCCTGCTGTCCAACTTTGTGTGTCGGAAAATCCGATGGAAAATGTCAGTTGGAGCCCACACATGGTCGGAATTTCCGACAACACGCTCCGATCGGACATTTTCCATCGGAAAATCCGACCGTGTGTACGGGGCATTAGAAGTGTCCTTGAATATGGGTGGATTCTTCACTTGTTATGATGGTATCAACCCAAGGGAATAAGCAAAAAAATGCCCTTACCAGACAAGGTGGACTCAAAGGCCCTTGGCGGTGAGTCAAACGAGCTTGTACCGTCAAGCGGTGTAGTGCAGCGAGCTGTATGGTGGTCCTGGGCAGGGTCTCATCTGATTTCGCCAGATGGTATATCCCTGGAGGTGCTAAACCAGAATCAGGTACCTTCAATGTTCAGCCTCGATCATCAGGGGCGATCACTTCCTCAACGACCAATCATATGGATAAGCAAATAAAAGAAAAAAAACTTCCACATAGTGTGAATCCTTTTAAAAAAAACGTTGTAGCGTTTTATTGATATCAAAAATATTTTTTTCCAAAGATTTGCAAAAATGGGCAGTAAAAACTTGGCTCAAAAAGGCAAGACAATATAAAATTTAGCGCAGTAAATGATGGTAGGGGTATAGACATAAGAACCTGATGCGTTTCATCCTCAAAGACTTCTGCTGGGGTATGAATTAGCCCCCCATCCACTGCACTTTATATATTACAAACTATAATCAAGTGAAACAGCTGATTAGCGGTATTGCACGGCGTGGCTCCCGGGTTTGACGGCATCACAGGTGACCAACAGTCATGTGGTGTTCCAGCGGCCAATCATATCCCCACAGAGCTGGTCAAGAACCAAACCTTGCTTCTGTCCTCCAATCAACAGTAATGCGTCATTCCTATTTATCTCTATGGTCACGTCCCGATCACGTGATCTGTTCTATATGGAGCGACGAAAGGCCGCTCGTAGCTTGCGTATCACAGGAGTTAGGAAGTGGGGGCTCGCCAGTCCGAGACCTGGAACGCAAGTATTGCGGCGGTCTGGGATAGTGGAATCTTTTTGCATCTGAATATATGTGACCCGGTCAACTAACGGAAGTCAAATCACTGAATGATTTTGAGTGTCAGATTAAGACCCATTCGTGTATGCCTTTTGTGCGAGTATATTATTTGTAAATCACTTTTGCCACATGCATTTCCAAATTAGTATGTAACATGAAATCATTCAGTGATTTGACTTCCGTTAGTTGACGGGTCACATATATTCAGATGCGAAAAGATTCCACTATACCTAGCCAGTGCTTACTTTTCAAGAGTGGCTCTTTGCCTTAGGCTAAGGCAGGGGTGTTCAAACTTTTTTCAAAGAGGGCCAGATTTGATGAAGTGAACATGTGTGAGGGCCAACCATTTTGCCTGACATTCTTTGAACCATTAAAACTCGGTCTAAGTGTGTTCGTTCGAGCACTAATACACTGCCCAACAAGAATTCTCTTGCCTTTGTCGCGCTCGTTCCTGACACACAGACAAATGCTCTGCTCTTTAGGGGTACCGTTAATTCTTTATGGTACCCCACACATTGGAAAACGTGGGGTGCTTTTGGTGCAGTGCAATTTAAAAAAAAAAGGTTGGGGACTTCTTTCCCTGCATTTTTGTGAGTAGGGAAGCCCATTGAAATGAACGGGCAGCCCTACACGCAGCACGCAGCCACAAAGATGTGAACCAAGGGCTTGTTCACATGTCAGGTTGGAGGGGCAGTAAAACCACATGGTTAAGCTGTTTTTTCCACCCCCAACTTCTCCCTCTTTAGCTACAGAGGGAGCAGCTGTGGGTGTACACATGCTGTGGCTGCAGCTGGATGTATACCCAGGCTGAATGGGGCTGCACTGCAACTATCCCACAATGATGTACATTGCATGGTTGCGGTATAGTGATGCTGCATTTACAGGCTTAAAACAGGTGGTGAGGAGGCAACATAATGCCTCTTTACTGCCTGTCACACTTCTCTGAAAAGCGATCTGTGCATGGATTGCTTTTCAGAGGAGCAGCAGTCCTGGCTACTATCACAAACAAGCCCTACAAAAGCAGTTCTGATGGTACAGGAATGGGGGGGGCAGATTAAAAGTAACATACACGCATACATACACACAGACACATGCACACACATGCAGACACATACACACATGCACACACACATACAGACAAATGCACACACACACACACATACAGACACATGCATACACATACATACAGACATACATACAGACACATGCACACGCACATACATACAGACACATGCACACATACAGACAAATGCACACACACACATACATACAGACACATGCACACACATACATACATACAGACATACATACAGACACATGCACACACATACAGACACATGCACACACATACATACAGACATACATACAGATACATGCACACACATACAGACACATGTGCACACACACACATGTGCACACACACACATACAGACACATGCACGCACACACACACACATACAGACACATGCACACATACAGACACATGCACACACACATACAGACACATGCACATACATACATACATACAGACACATGCACACACGCACACATACAGACACATGCACACACATACATACAGACATACATACAGACACATGCACACATACAGACACATGCACACACATACATACAGACACATGCACACACATACATACAGACACATGCATACATACAGACACATTCACATATACAGACACATGCACACACACATACAGACACATGCACACACACACATACATACAGACATACATACAGACACATGCACATTCATACAGACACATGCACACACATAAATATAGACACATGCACACACATACATACAGACACATGCACACACACACAGACACATGAATAAAGCCCTTTTAAAACGAATCTAGCTTCTAGCACAGTACTGTACCTTTCCAACTTCCTCATTCAGCCAGGTACTGCACTGTAGGGGGAAGCAGAGAGCACACCACACTCCCCTGCACTTTACTTTCACTTTTGATGCTGACGGAGCTTCTCACAGTGCCGATGTACAGTTCGGCAAGGGATCGGGCTCATCTTACAGCCCTGATCCCGCGGCACACTGGCTGAGAAAGGCTGGTTTAGATAACCAGGGGGCCGTTCAAAACCGGGCCGTGGGCCGCGATTGGCCCGTGGGCCGGACTTTGGACATGCCTGGGCTAAGGTATGTTAATGTCCCTAGCAATCTGTGTGTCCCTAAGTGTATTTGAAACCTGCTTCCTGCCCAGTGACACTGTTTTTAAGTGGCTATGTGTTACCAATTGTCTAATGTGTCTGTGGCGGATCTGTCACTAATATCCGTGTGTTTCAAGGCACAGCGATCAGCTCATGTACCCGCTACTGTTCAGTGATTCCGGCGCCTCAGTGCTGTAAGGGATTTTTCTTTGTGTTTGGTAGCAGCAGTTCCTCGAGCTGGATACACGTTATGCAATTTTTGTTTTCCAATTTCCTTTAGATTTACCTGCAGAGTTTTGAGTAAGTCTGGAGAAGAGTTGTGCAGGAAGATTGTATGGGGTGTTCCCAGCTCTTGGCTGTTCCAAGGGCCCTCACTTCCGATATAAAGTTGAAAGAAGAAAAGTTTTTAGTGTATGACATGTATTGACGTAACAGAAGTAATATGGTGCAGGTACCCAGGAGACTGGCACTTATACATAATAAGGTGTCGGTTCGCCAGACTAGAGGGTGCCAGGTGACATATCAACAGGGTGAAAACTTCCTTGTAGGTGCGTTATTTCAATCTTATCAGTCCTACAGAGAAGCTCTCGGTTACTGAACATGGGGGAGATGTGCCTGGTTGATGTCTCACCTGAGAGGTTGAAACCCTGCACAGGTAATGCCAATGAATACACATAGGAGCATGCTCCGTTAGATAAAGGGAACAAACGCTGGCTACCAGGGTACAGTATGCCTTCACCACATGGCGCTGCAAAATCTCACAGTGGTTGCTAGAAACCTATTACCCTATATGTGCTGAGTATACACTGAATCAAGTAAGTCATTGTACCAGTGACTTACTCCCAGAGATGTGCAGACACAGAATGAGGTTCATGCAGGATGAGTATGTCTGAGGAATAACCGGAAGAGGAGGGATGTATTCAGCACTATATTGGGGGAATAGGAGCTGGGATGGGTGTTGTTAATGGAGTGGACATTGGCCTCCTGAGGAACAAACTTGCAGCCATAGCTTCAGACAGTAAGTGGGACTTTGTTACTCAGAGAGATTGGTGGCATCCTTCATAACATTCAACAAAGTCACATAAATACCCAGGGTAAGGTGGCTCCAGATTTTCTCAACCGTGTTGAGAGGTTGGTAGAGAGTGTGATGGAATAGGACAGAAATCTGTCATTGGCTCTGGCGTGCACGCAGCGGCAGGCGGAATTTTTAAACAGCATTAAGCTGATTGTACAGTCTCTGTATGAGGGGCAGTGGCCTGATGAGTTAGCATCACCACTTAGTAAGACTTTGCTAAAACACGTTGCTTACACTAATCCAAAGTGGTCGAATGCCTGGATGGGCTGTACTAGTTTGGATTGTGAAAGGTGTTATGCTGTATGATCCCATATACAGAAGTGCAGACTCGGTCTGTATATTTGGTGGCATCAATGGGCTTACTGACTGAGAATTCTACCTTGTTGCATTTGAGGCTAAATTAGCCACATGGGATCAGAGAAGATGGAAGCTGGAGGCAGGTTGATACTTCCCTCTGTCGGAAGCATGACCATGATGTCCTTTATAGGCCAGGTCAATACATGGTGGTGAGCGAAAAATGTTGGAAAGATATTGCACTCTGTGTTCTGGATGGAGAGGTCATTGCTGGGAAGGAAACACCTGGGTATTATTTGGGACATAGACAAGTTTGTTTCTGTGTCCTAAAGAATACCGATGTAATGTTAGTCATGGAACTAGAGGGTTCCTTGAACCTAACCATAGGTAGAGGTGCATTGTATACCTTGGGCATGGCCTCTGAAATCCAGGCACAGAGATGGAGTTGTGTGGGCATGCTGTATTCTCCTCAGTTAATATCCATAGGTATCCTTCCTGTCCTAGACTCCTGGCATACCTTAACTAGTGGTCTGTGTCCTGCATGACAGGAAGACCAGTGCCCCATAAGATGTGCAGCCTCTATAACGAAATAAGTGTACCTGGTGGCAGGTGTTTTTCAGTATTCTGACTATTTCCCATCCTTAGGAAAGAGATTCTTATTGGAGACTGTCTTTGGAGCTGGAGGTGGGGCACTGGGTACCTTGAAACACTATGGAGCTGGAGATACTCAGGATCACATTGGGGGGTTTTGTGCTACATATCAGGGAAGGGGTTAGGAAAGCCAACTTGCTCTGTCCAGCATTACTTTGCAAGGACAGGCAGATGGGGGTAGTAACAAAAAAGCAGAGAGTTTGCCCGGATCAACCAACTTTAATTAATCAGTATTGGCCTTTAGCTGGTAAGTATAGATCAATCATGCAGACAAGTCTGAATGCAGTTCAAGTTGCCCTTTAGTCATATAAGAAAAAACAGGGAAGATACCCTAAAAAGAGGGTCAACAAAGAACACTATTTGAAATTACAAACCAGCTTTATTATTTACCAAAAATAAATTAAACACCAAATAGAAATTTATAAGCAGTGAAAAAGAAGCAATGTGGGCAGACGGCTGCCACAGCCAATTAAAAATTGGACAACGTTGTCACAAAGGGGGGGTTTCATAAAAACAATTGGGGAGCCGCGGCATACATCCACTCAAACATATCAATCAATGCATCATACATCCTCCTCTAAGTAGTTGGAGTTGGTGAAGTCCATGTAAGTAGGGTATTGGTTTACAGATATCAAGTTATCCTGTAGGAAAGTATCCAAAATATCACGGACAGTTCTAATACCAGCAGTATGATGAGAGAGTAGAGTGGGTGCACGGTCTGGCCATAGGATCTGAGTGTGATATAGTCCAGTATAGAGAGGTTAGACTAGTTGCTAGTTGAATCACAAATAGATAATAGTTGTCTACCAGCTATATCAGCAGACTGCATAGGGAACCGTTAAGACTGCTATGTTAAAGAGATGTAAATAGCTTAGCTAAAACAGTGGGTGATTATCCAAGGAGACAGCAATAAAAGGATGCAGGAAAATCGACATACATTTGTAAGCGCTGAGTGGAGTAGGGAAGTCTCACCAATCACGCTGTCCTCGTCGTCGAATAGTGGCAATCCTTTGTTCCAGGTCTCTGTGTAGATGGAAATCACTTACGAGCCATTTAGAAACTCAGTGGGTTTGCAGTTTGAGTAAGGTTCCGTCCGTAGCTGAGAGGCCTCTGACGTCACACCGCTGACGCGTTTCACCAGCCAATGGACGCTGGTTTCTTCAGAGCCAAGCGTCCATTGGCTGGTGAAACGCGTCAGCGGTGTGACGTCAGCACGTCACCGGGAGCCGCGCGCTATTCGATCTGGCCCTGCTGTTTATACTCCACATCTACCAGCTGATCACAGCCTTTCTATTCAGCCACGCACTGCATCGAAAAAACCGCCTCATAGAGGCCTCTCAGCTACGGACGGAACCTTACTCAAACTGCAAACCCACTGAGTTTCTAAATGGCTCGTAAGTGATTTCCATCTACACAGAGACCTGGAACAAAGGATTGCCACTATTCGACGACGAGGACAGCGTGATTGGTGAGACTTCCCTACTCCACTCAGCGCTTACAAATGTATGTCGATTTTCCTGCATCCTTTTATTGCTGTCTCCTTGGATAATCACCCACTGTTTTAGCTAAGCTATTTACATCTCTTTAACATAGCAGTCTTAACGGTTCCCTATGCAGTCTGCTGATATAGCTGGTAGACAACTATTATCTATTTGTGATTCAACTAGCAACTAGTCTAACCTCTCTATACTGGACTATATCACACTCAGATCCTATGGCCAGACCGTGCACCCACTCTACTCTCTCATCATACTGCTGGTATTAGAACTGTCCGTGATATTTTGGATACTTTCCTACAGGATAACTTGATATCTGTAAACCAATACCCTACTTACATGGACTTCACCAACTCCAATTACTTAGAGGAGGATGTATGATGCATTGATTGATATGTTTGAGTGGATGTATGCCGCGGCTCCCCAATTGTTTTTATGAAACCCCCCCTTTGTGACAACGTTGTCCAATTTTTAATTGGCTGTGGCAGCCGTCTGCCCACATTGCTTCTTTTTCACTGCTTATAAATTTCTATTTGGTGTTTAATTTATTTTTGGTAAATAATAAAGCTGGTTTGTAATTTCAAATAGTGTTCTTTGTTGACCCTCTTTTTAGGGTATCTTCCCTGTTTTTTCTTAGATGGGGGTAGTATCCAGGTTGCCTATGAATCGTAATAGATTGGTGGATGACTCAGTTCCAGGATCATCAAAAATCGAACTTGCACGAAAAATTGAAATCAGTGCCAGGCGGCGTGAGAAGTGCGGAGTGGGTTTGTGTATTTGGAGGTCTGCTATTTCTTGCTGTGTATTGGTGTGTATAATAAGAGGCCTATGGTGGTGTATCTATTGATGTGGATGCCGTGCGGATTTTCCTTCTTACCGAGAGGAGATGACGCCTGACCAGACAAGCTACCTAGACCTGTTGGTCATCAAGCTTTTTTGACCTGTATGGCGTATGCCATTTCAGGCCATTTAACTCTGGTAAGCCTCCATACTCTCCTGGTGATGGTCCTGGCACTGATTTCAATTTTTCGTGCACCTTCGGTTCTACCACGGTCCACTTACCTGCCTGATTGGGTCTAATCATCCCCCTGTGCATTTGGGAGGCATTCGTCCATCATTGTTTTTGCACTATCACCATAGACTTCTTTGATCTTTTTCACTTATATGATATGGACTATTATATCTTTTGATGTTATTCACCAATTATTTGAGGTGTTATATACACATATGTGTTATTGCTTTTTTATAACAGTCACTGTTATATTTGTGTATCTAGTGCACTACAGTTTCATTTAGTAGTTGTATTAATTGTATAAGGTTTTTCATTATTCACATCATTTTGATACATTTATTTATCGTACACATTTATTTAATTTTTTGTTGTTTTCTTACCCTGAGTCTACATGTGTGTTGGCTGCTGCTCCGGTGCTCTCCCCCCTTTTTTTCAGCGCAGCGCTGTACTTATCCTTTCCATCAGGTAGGTAAAAGTAGCCATGTCAAAGATTATACTGAGAAGGAATCAACAGTCACTCTCAGAATATGCAGGTATTGTCTTAAAGTGTTGCCAACTGTACCATGTTGATGTGAATTTGGATATCTTTTCTCGTGAAATACTGATGAGCTCTTCAATTCTTTCTATATTATTGAGTCTGCAACACCATTCCTTCCTCACTGGGTTGGAAGGAGAGCGCCGGTGTCATGGTTATGCAGTAATCTTTCTCTGTCAGCTTACCTCTCCTTCATGTGTTCACCTTTAGAGGCCAGCCACCCTCACATGACTGCTTATATAATCTTCCCTCAGCATAGCTCCACCTCAGCCTCTAATTAGGAACACTACATTAACCTGTGCATTGCAAGCCAACCTTGCTGATCAACCATTGTGTGTTTAGCTTTCGTGTGCAACTTGCTGTGTCTCCTACATCTGATTCCAATTACTGAACTTGGCCTGTTCTCAACTATCCCTGTCTGCTTGTGACCCTGACTTTTGGCGTGTTCTATATTTATCCTTGTCTGCTAGTCGCCTCGACCTTTGGCTTATTTCTTTACTATCCTTGTTGTTCCAGCCTGCTGCTTCCTTCCTCTTTCTCCTGTAGTCTACCGTGAGTGTGAGCTGTGAGACCCTGGGGGCCGCAACCTGGAGCCAGACTGCAGCACAGTCCATCCTCACCACTAGAGGCTCTGGTGAACACCTGCTGGCTCATAGACTCCGCGCCCTGGAGAATCTGTGCTCTAGCTCCCAGTGGGATCTGTGTTGGTGCTCCAGTAGACCTGCTTCTTGAACCTCCCAGAGTTCAAACCACAGCAGTCAGTCCTAGGGTCCACTACCTTAGCGGAGCACTTCTGACTCCTACGGAGTGCATCCGTCACCTGGACTCAGGTGACCTGACAGCCAGTGGCAGGGTATGCAATGTTTAGCTGCATTTACCATAAACATTGCAAGTGATTTGAGGTAACGCCTCTTTGGGATGACAATATGATGAAGCAGGTAGTGGGCCGGGGAGAATTCAATATTTTCTAAAGTGACCAAAAGAATAGTGTTATGTACTAGTTTCCAAAATGTGTGGATTATCAGGCATGACCACCATATGTGTAACATTGATCCATCCTCGGCATTGAATTTCATGCATCTATTAGGAATTGAATTTGAAGATTTGTTAAGCAGCTCCTGGTTTCTGTACCATCTCGAGAGGACTTTAAATTCATATTCTTGAATGGATACATTAAGGGAGCCCTTATGTATGTGAATGCAGATATATTTCCATTCAAGATCCGTGAATTTTATGTTAAGATCTTGGTCCCAAGCTAAACATGAGTTGCTAGAAAATGCTGAGTAGTCTTTGAATAATGAGGAATACAATTCTAAAATGAGGTGTCTTTGGTTTTTTTTTTGGGTACATAGTACTTCCAGGGTTGTTAGATTTTTCATCCAGGGAAGTTGCCGGTCTGATTAAGAAGTGTTTTATTTGCATGTATGTCCACCTTGGGATAAGATAAGGATCTAGTTTGGTGTTGAGGTCCTCCAGTGTTATGAAGGAGTCTCTGTGAAAAAGGTGAATTGCCAAGACATCTCTATGTGGCCAGTATTCACCCAGGAAGTTGTTTGTGCCTGGAGGGATGTCTGGATTGGCCCGTCGTGGGGTAAGGGGGCCCAACCACGGGGTTGGATTAGAGATTTTTGATGAGGTGTGAAAGACTTCCAGTGTGGGGCTAATTAAGGCATGGGTTTTAGTCTGGGAAGAAATATGTTGTGAGTGTATCCATGGTAGGGATCTCAGACATTTAGAAGTGACTTTGTGTTCTAGAGTAACCCAGTCCTTAACCGTGTGGTGTATGTTCCAATCTACTACTCGGGCTAAATGGGTTGCCCAGTAGAATCGGCGTAAGTCTGGGAGGGCAATTCCTCCTTTGTTTTTCGGAAAAGTAAGACAGTCAAATTTAATTGTAGGTGCTTTTCCTCTCCAAATGAAAGATGAGCATGTTTGACGAAAGAAGGAAAAAAGTAGGTATACGTATGGAAATGGTTTGTAGTATGTAGAGAAAGCGAGGGAGGATACTAAACCACAAGATATTGAGAGAGTTCCATCGTTTTAAATCTTCCCTGATTTCCTTTATAATTTTGGCATAGTTGGATTGGAAAAGGTGTGATAGGGAAGTTGGAATTTTAATTCTGAGGTAGGTGATTGAGTCCTTGGCCCAGATGAAAGGGAAGTTTTTTTTTGGCATTGTAAGACTGTGTCTGGTGGTAACGTTATATTCAAGGCATTTGATTTTATATGATTTATCTTTGGATTGGAGATCATTTGGAAATGCCTTAGGTCTTTTAGTAGATTTGGTAGGGATATGTGAGGTTCAGTTAAAAAGAGCAAAAGGTCGTCCGCGAAGGCCCCAAGTTTATATATCTGTTGTTTAATAGTAACACCTCTGAAAATCATTGTTCAAGCGTATTTTGTTTAGTGGAGATTCAAGGGCAAGGACAAAAAGTAAAGGGGATAGGGAACATCCCTGTCTGGTATCATTGTGGAGATGAAAGGCGTCCTACAGGTGGCCATTGACACAGACTCTCACTGTGGGGGAAGAGTATAGCGCTCTTGTGTATGACAATATTAGGCTCAGTAAACTGATGGATTTGAGCACTGCATCTATATAATCTCAAGCCACCCTGTTGAACACCTTTTCTGTGTCGAGTGAAAGAAAAAAGCCTTGTTTTTTATTGTAGTTGAGCCAGTGATGAATATTTAGGGCCTTAATTGTGTTATCCCTACCTTCTCTACCTGGAATAAAGCCTACTTCAAAGGAGATTAAGGAGGGGAGTAGTGTTAATCAGCGGTTAGCTAGGATCGTGGTGTATATTTTAATATCAACGTTAATGAGTGATATTGGGCAGTAATTTGTAACAAGCGAACTGTCTTTTCCTTCTTTTGGGATGCCCACTTTGTGTTCTTCTAGAAGCTGTGGGGAGGGTTTGGTTTCGGATTTAAATGATCGGAAGGCAGACAGGAAGCAAGGTTTTAAGGCATTTTTAAAAGTTTTGTAATATTGTATCGGGAGGCCGGGTGATTTACAGATTTTCATGTCTTTGAGAGCTTTTTCAAATTCCTCTTCTGAAAGGGGGACATTACGTTTACGAGTGGAATCCATAGAGATTGGAGAGGAGCAGTATTTTTTAAGGAAGTCTTGGATAGTGAGGGTTCTTGTTTCAGTGTTGTATGGGCATTTGGGTATGGAAGGGATATTGTGTAACGATTGGTAGTATTGTTGAAATTGGTGTACTATATCCTCATTGGAGGAGTGTAGATTTCCCTGGTTGTCTTTTATATGATGAACTGTGGCACTACTCTTTTTATTTTGTACTGCTTTGGCAAGGAGTCTACCACTTTTATTACCTTGCTCATAGTAGATTTTGTGTCATAGAATGTATTGTCTTTTGGTTTTCATATTGACTTCCTCAAGAAGGAGACGTCTTGTTTGGACAAGGTGGGTCTCAGAAGCTATATTTAGTTTATGAGTCATTTCTAGTGTACGTATGCAAGTTATAAGGGACAGAATTTTAGCCTGGCGTTCTTTCTTAATTTTGGAAGCAACTTTTAGAAACTCACCACGCATGGCACATTTGTGTGCTGAGTAAGGTGTGATGTCTCTGTGGATTCATTTAAAGAGAAGTATTCTCTGAGGCTTGTAGTGAATCTTAGTGTATCTACTGGATCTTTGAGTAGGGAGGTATTGAGTCTCCAGGTTTTCGTTCTAGAGATAGTTTACGGGAAGACTAGTTGAATGGTGATCGGGTGATGGTCAGAGTATCATGGGCTCTATTGTAGCTTTTTGTAAAAAGGGAATGTAGGCTTGAGATATGAAAAAGTAATCGATTTGTGAGTATTTCTGGTGTAGGAATGGGAAGAAAGTATAGTCTTTGTCTTGTGGATACAATGTTCTCCAAGTATCATGTAGCATGATATTTTGAAGTTGCAATTTAATTTGTTTTAGCACTCTGTAGGGTATGGCTGAGGTTCCTGAGGATGTGTCTAGGAGTGGATTAAGAGGGGTGTTAAAATTTCCCCAGAGAATAAGAATCCCAGTTGAAAATGAGGACAGCAAGTCCCCAATTTGGTGAAAAAATGTGACTTGTTTAATATTAGGAGCATAGATGTTGGCAATTGTGATAAGCTGTTAACCGATCTTTCCCTTAAGAAAAATATATATACCTGCCTGATTGTACATTGAATCTACTAGTTGAAAGGGTCTTCATTTTGAAATAAGAATGGAAACACCTTTTGTTTTAGATTCTTTGTTTGTAGCATGGAATACAAGTGGAAATTCCCTGTCTGGGAGTTTGGGAATTTTGTCTGTCAAAAAGTGTGTTTCCTGGATGCAAACAATATTGCCTTGAGTTTATGAAATTCTCAGAGAAAGAGAGAGCGTTTTTCAGGAATGTTTAAGCCTTTGGTGTTAACGGATACCATTTTCAATGAAAAGGTAGATGATTGGAGATTTTGTGAAGACATTGTGAGGTAAGTTGGTTAGCTTATAATGTCAAATAAGAACTCAGGTGTGGGTTTTTCCTAGATTAGGAGACTGCGTTTGTTAAATTTATCCTTATTTTCAGAGAAAGAGGGGTATCAGGTGGGAAGGGGAGAGGAAAAGAGAGAAGAGAAAAAAAAAGAGGGGGGTGTGAAAGGATGAAAGAGAGGGAACAAGGTTGAAAAAAATGTGCTTACTAGGAGAATAGAGAGGGCAGGGGAGTCTAAACCGGAAGCAGAGATAAGCCGGCTATTCTGCCTAGTGTATGGAAAGTGTAAAAAGAGGGTTAATGATCCGGACGGGTCAGAGAAGATAGTTGTATCCCTCTGGGTGGGTTCGGGTTCTAGTTGAGTCCGATGGGGAACAGATTCCTACAAGATTGGAGCTGGGCATATGGAAAAGGGTAAAAAAGGGTAATCGGGAGTTAACAAGTAGAAGTAGTAAGTTGGGTTAGTATTTACAAGGTATGAGTGATGAGTCTGTGGTTTGATAAGTTTTGTTAACCTGTAGTCAGCAGTTTACTTTGAAAGAAGGCAAAATACTTAAGCAGTGTTGCTGAAGAGACCTTTATAGATATATGCAGTCAACCATATTATAGTCATATGCAGTGGCGTAACTAGAACCTTCAGGGCCCCGGTGCAAGAAACCATTAAGGGCCCCCTGAACCCCAGCCGGGGGCCCTTCCCTCCGAGTCAGGTGGTGGAACTCTAGGGCCTTTTTGAGCCCTGTAGTTCTGCCACTGGTATCAGTAGTTTATTATTTTTTTACAATTTTTTAGGAGCCCCGTGGGGGGGCTTTGGTGACATTTCAGAGGTCTAAACAGACCTATGATGTTCCACCTTTGAGACAAAGAGGAAGACTGAGGACACAGCCCCCAATCTCCTTCTCTGTAGCCTCAGCTACATAGAATGAATGGACAGGAATAGCTCTGTACAGAGCTTCCTGCCCATTCATAAACTGAAGCATAGTAAACGCAGTTTACTATATGCCACAGTTATGAATGGACAGAGTCAGTGATCGCTACACATTTACTGGCCCATTTCCCACTCTCCATCCTGACAGATCCCCAGCAGCAGCCAGCAGGAGAGAGGATGGGGGAACCTGGCAGAGCCGACAAGAAGGTCCGGGAAAGAGCACACAGGGGCTGGAGTGCACACCTTGCTGCTACTGCTGTACCCATCTCCAGTGACTGCATGCTGGTACTGCTGTACCTCCCCCCCTGGTGTCCAGTGACCCCTGCTGGTACACCCCCCAAATAGCTGGGGATTCATATTTCCTCTGTGTGTTCTGCCCCCTCCTCCATCCTGGCACCTTAGGATGGCTGACGCCAGCCTTGCCAGCCATTATGGTCTGTAGATGGGGTTTCTGTTCTTAGGGGAGGTGGGGTCCTGGTCCCCAGGGAAGATGGGATCCCTAGGTAAGATGGAGTCCCCATTGCCAGGGGAGATGAGGTTCCTGTCCCTAGGGAGGATGGGGTCCCAGTCCCCAGGTGAGAAGAGGGCCCTGTCCCCAGGTGAGAAGAGGGTCCCTGTCCCCAGGTGAGAAGAGGGTCCCTGTCCCCAGGTGAGAAGAGGGTCCCTGTCCCCAGGTGAGAAGAGGGTCCCTGTCCCCAGGTGAGAAGAGGGTCCCTGTCCCCAGAAGAGATGGGGTCCCTGTCTCAGGGGTGATGGGGTCCCTGTCCTTAGAGGAGATGGGGTCCTTGTCCCCAGGGGTGATGGGGTCCTTGTCCCCAGGCGTGATGGGGTCCCTGTCCCCAGGGGAGATGGGGTCCTTGTCCCCAGGGGTGATGGGGTTCCTGTCCCCAAGGGTGATGGGGTCCCTGTCCCCAAGGTTTATGGGGTCCCTGTCTCAGGGGTGATGGGGTCCCTGTCCCCAGGGGTGATGGGGTCCCTGTCTCAGGGGTGATGGGGTCCTTGTCCTTAGGGGAGATGGGGTCCCTGTCCTTAGGGGAGATGGGGTCCCTGTCCTTAGTGGAGATGGGGTCCCTGTCTCAGAGGTGATGGGGTCCCTGTCCCCAGGGGTGATGGGGTCCCTTTCCTTAGGGGTGACGGGGTCCCTGTTTTAGTGGTGATTGTGTCCCTGTCCTTAGGGGAGATCGGGTCCCTGTCTCAGAGATGATGGGGTTCCTGTCCCCAGGGGTGATGGGGTCCCTGTTCTTAGGGGAGAAGAGGGTCCCTGTCCTCTGGGGAGAAGTGAGCCCTGTCCCCTGTCCCTGTCTCAGAGGTGATGGGGTCCCTGTCCCCAGGGGTGATGGGGTCCCTGTCTCAGGGGTGATGGGGTCCCTGTCCTTAGGGGAGATGGTGTCCCGGTCTCAGAGATGATGGGTCCCTGTCCCCAGGGTTGATGGGGTCCCTGTCCCCAGGGGTGATGGGGTCCCTGTCCTTAGGGATGATGGAGTCCCTGTCCTTAGGGGAGATGGGGTCTCTGTCCCCAGGGGAGATGGGGTCCCTGTCCTTAGGGGTAATGGAGGGGGGTATGTGATGGTATGTGTGGGGGATGGGGTCATCTCACTCACCATGACCAAGCTGCAGGCCGGGCACTCATCCATGGTGGCCTGGGCTCCCTCCAGAGTGCTGCACAGAACATCAGTTTATCTTCCAGAAAGACCTGTCATCTGTGTATGACGGGGGGAGAAGGGGGGCTGGCAGGCAAGCCTGCGATATCCTCTGAGGAGCAGGCTCTCACAGGGCTGCACTGCATCTGTGTGCTTAGTTTGTTTGCCCGGGAGAAGCATGCAGTGCAGTGTGAGCCGACTCAGGGGGCGGGACTAACACCGGACTGAGCGGCGCTGCATGGAGCAGGAGAGGGGGACCCAGAGGAGCTGACTGTGGACACAGGTCATGAGGGGAACGCAGAACTAAAGAGCAGCCAGTGCAGTACTCGAGCACGGAGCTCTGCTAGTTACTCCCCGCCTCTAGCCAGCAGCCACCCGTGCGCACGGGCACACGCACTGGTACTCCTAGCCTACGATGCCGCCAGCCATGTGTGAAGGGGGGTCGCATGGGCCCCCTGCAGCACAGGGCCCAGTCGCGGCTGCGACTCTTGCGCCCCCTATAGTTACGCCCCTGGTCATATGGAAGGTAATTTTGTCATTTGGTTTTACCTAAACACCCTTTAGCCAGTTCTTGGAGTGGGTTCTGTTAGAGAACGTGAGATTTTGACCACTAGGGCAGTGTATATTGAATAGTACTCTTGATATAAGAAGTGAACAAAAAACTGATAACATATGAAATACTTAGTATGAAACTGTAAGATATAACCTACTGAAGGTGGGTGGTAATAAATAAAAACTTCTCTTACCCCCCCAGTGATGAAATATGTAAAGCGTAACTGGACAACCAGTCAATTATTATAAAAAATCTTAACCAGAAAAGAGTTATTCAACTACAATATTTCATAAGAATAGAGTATTAGTTTTACTCTAGTGAGCTTAATGACTTAACTTGTCAACATTCTAAGGTTAAACTTTAACAAATGTATAAGGCTTTAAGTGGTAATGAGGTATACTATATCATTTTTTGCTAACAGAACTTGGGGTCTACCTTACGCTCTATAATAACTAAATATGTCATTCATGACCGGTAAATCATTACAAACCAGTAGGAAGTTATACAAAATATATATCAAACGGAATAGTACATACCCGTTTGGCAATACAAAGGAGCCGTTCTTATTATTGTTAATTGTAGTGTAGTTATACTTTATGTAACCTTTGGGGAAGAATGCAATCAAAGAGCATTATTTTAGTGGAGGGGTAGAAAGATGAGGTTGAGAAGGAATAATATCAATTGAAAGGTATTTGATATCTGGGGTTACCTTCATTAACTCCCCTTATTCCCCTCCACCCCCCTCCTTTTCCCTCTCTCCCCTTCTCCTTTAGATAAGAGAAGGGGGATGGTTTGAGTGAGGACTGCTCCCTTGTAAATGTCATGGGATGATAAGATATGAAGAAAACTAGTACTATCCTGAATCTACAGCAGACCTCTTAATGATCAGTTGTGAAGTTTTATTATGGGCATCGCAAAACCTAATGAGAAGTAATGCCCTCTATTGATAACAATTATGTGTAGATTGTGCCAAGTATATACTATGAGATCTTGATAAATAAGATCTAGGGTTTGTTTCTTTTTTGGATAGATTCTGACAGCTTTGTCAATATTGAACAGTAAAGCTGGCAGTGGTTTATCTAATTATGCATAGAGTTTGAAGAAAGGAAATGGGTAGACAAAATATACATGCTGTGCATAGTATGAATTCACTGCGGACTACTTAGTGAATTGCGAAATGACTCCTGTGAGTCCTTAGGGGGTTCAGAGTTCTTCTTGGGTCATCTTCATGCTTTGCTAGAAAGAAAGATAACTGGAAGTATAAGTTAGTGTCTGGTATTATCATATCTTGGAACAGTCATAAGCTATACCAGTTAAGATATCTTTGACTATACATGCAGTCGTCGGTCTTGGTGTCTTTGTTCTCTTGGGGTGCAGTTGTTGGATACCTCAATCCAAGTTTTCAAGTTTCAGAGAGGGAAAATTAACTGTACCAATCTGGCACTTCAATTAGGGGAATACTCAGCAAGTTGCAGAATGCTTGTAGGTCATTAGGCGTATGGAGGTTAGCTGTGTGACCCCTCCATGTAGCCGACAGACAAAAGGGGAATTTCTATCTGTATGGCATTCTATTGGTGCAGAGTTCATCCAGCAGGGGGCGTAAAGCTCTTCTGTGTTGGAGAGTAATGGCGGATAGGTCCTGAAATAATTTGATTTCAGACCCGTTTAGGAGAACACAGTTACGCTCCCTTGCTTTTCTAAGTATTGCTTCTTTTAGTGGAAAATTCACTAGGCAGCATATTATGTCCCTAGATGGATCATTTTTGCATCCCCTGGGTCTGTGTATTCTCTCTACCTCAATGGGGGAGTCTGCTGGTCTGTCCATTAAATCATTGAAGACACCTGTGACAGTTTTCTCAATGCACTGCTGATCTACTGTCTCTGGGACCTATCTGATGCAAATGTTGTGACGGTGACCCTGATTATTGAGGTCTACCAGGTGCCTGTGAATTTCTAGAATGTGGGAGAGGTTTGTGTCTGAGGACCTTTGTACTTGCCTGATGGTATCGGCATTGGGGGTAGCAGTCTGCTTGATTATCCCCATCTGAGCTGCAAAGGAATGAATATCTGCTCTTAAATCTGTAATCGCCATTGATAAGGTTGCTTTGATGTACGCTGCTACAGTCGGTAAGTCTGTGAGGCATAAAGACTGTGTGACTGAGTTAGTTGTACTTCAGATTTCCCGCTGAGCTGGTGCGGGTTTGCTTGCTATGCAAGGCTGCTCCATCCCTGAGGCCGCATGGCCATCTCCTGAGGCAAAGCAGATCATCGCTGGTATGTTACTGGTGGATTGGGAGAGTGGGTCTTTGAGGCTGCGGGAAGCTGGGATGATCGGATCGTTCTTCCCCATGTTTGTGGTGCTAGTGGAGCTCGTTTTGTCCCTGAAATGCTGTTTTGCAGATCCAATGTGCAGGAGGATTCAATTCAAGTGGCCATCATGGAACGGAGCTATATCATGTCCCTGGCGATTCTTTTTATGTCTGACGGGTGCAAATAGAATAACTGTGGTTATATATTGTTTTTTAAATTGGCTGATAGAATGATATACCAGCTAGTAACATCAATTTCCAGATTGTGTAGTTGAAAGGAAGGAAATCATATTCTGTATAGCCATCATCACTCCTTTCTTGTTCTTTAACTGCATTAGCAAAAAAAAATGTGATAAATTCTTGTGTTGACACTTTTTTGGGGGGGGGTTGAGGGTGTTAAAATGTGTTTCCTGTACACAAATGATATAATTTTTGACAAAAGGACTTCTGGAGCGTTGGGGAATGTTGCGTGCCTTGACATTGGTTGAGGTTATTTTGATTGCCATTGCTTTTTGAAGGAGGATATGATATAAATAGGCTAATTTGTATTTAAGACACTGGAGAGAGACAACACCAATGAGGATAGATTACAAACAGGTGGGATTGCATTTTATAAGAATTAGAGAGTATACCATAACATATACTGTACATTAGTAATACCAGCAAGAACTTAGAACAGAAAACAGAAAACAAACAGTTATTGGTGTGCCTAGCACACAACTTGTCTTGGGTGAGATCATAACTGGTTTGCGCTGTGGTCCTAAAGCGTTCATCAATAACACAGTTAGTACATATGCTGCCTATAGGAAAAGATCAGATAACAGGGGGCAGCTTAAGTGTTTAAGTGCTGCTAACCATAGCCCAAGTATTAGAGACTAGGTTAGATGGGTTGCTATGTTGTTGTTTAGTAGAGGGGTAGGGGTTAGCCCCTAGTTATGTAGCAGTTTAAATCCATCTTTCAGAGAAAGAATGGGGATCAACTGATTTTGAAAGGAGATCATAATTTAGGTTGGGAAAATTCCATCTATATGGCATTTTTGGTCTAAGAGTATCTTGCCGATCAAGAATAATTCACATCCTGATTTGAGCTGTTTTAACCAAAATACCCGTAAACAGAGAAAGATGAGCATGTGGATCAGGTAGTGAGTTCTGGCTGTTGACATTATTTGCTCTATAACATCAAAAAATGTTTATAAACCAGAAAACCTTTCTGTAAAGAAGTGAAGCAGGTATATAATACCAGTTCAAAAGGGTTTACTGATTCAGGGATGCCCCTAAGCTTCATTTTATTCATCCTAGACTGGTCTTCCAGAACAGCAATTTTATCTCTGAGTTGTTGAAGATTCTCAGAGTAATCATCATGAGCATCTACAGGCTCATTGTAGGCTTTGCTATGTTGTCAGGAGTCTGGGATTCTGAGAGTGGTGATCGACTCTTTATTCATGCACCATCTTAAGAATCCTCAGATACAGATTTTGAGAAGAAGTCTTTGAGTCTGCAGGGCCCAAGTTGCTTGTTGTGTCTGCAACAGTGAGAGCAGGTAGCTGGAGTCGCTATGAATTTTTGAATCCTTCTTTGAAAGGCACAGCACACTATGCAGTGAAGCTACACCCCCCAGGATGGTCATTTTGACTTCCGCAATGCAAATAAGAAAAGATTAAATTTATCCCTAGTGGCAAGAAAAATTGACTTTAAATTGCCAAGCATAGCTGGGTAATTTGCAGCTATTAATTTATTATATGTATCAGTTAAGAAAACTCTTAGGTTTGACTGTGGACCATTGGAACTTATATCAATTGTTGCCTGGTGAGCTGCTATGGTACACTTCAAACTGTGCACAGTGATAATCCCAACTTAAAGTTTTTCAAATTCAGAAAAAAATATAAATATATAAATAATAAAAAGCAGCTTGCACATTACCCACTCTCATGTATGTGTGTTAACAGCCAAAGTTAACCAATGTAGTGCCGCGCTTTCTAGATTTCAACCAATATCACAATCTTATGTGTATAATACATATACCATTAATAAATAAACATTGATCTCCTTAACAGTCTCTTAAACATATATCTTGTGTCCTGTATGATGCTTCTCTGTGAAAAATCATCAATGTGCGCTCATACTTCATCAAAAAAGGAAAGAGAAAAACCTGCGCTATCAAGCAAAAAATTAATATAACTGCAGCTGCAACAAAACCACAAATATCAATGAGGTGAAAAATTACATACAAAGAAAAAATTGTGCGCTTGCATTAGATATTTAAATCTATATTACTACATGATTATCCTAAGTAGATAAACAAATAAATAAAAAAATAAATAAAAAAACACCATCAAAATGAATTGTGAGTGAATTAGAAAGTCGCTATGCTACAGAGCAAACAGCGACATGTAAGTCAAATACTAATATTGACCATTGCATACATATAAACCAACAATAAAGTTATAAACTGGTGTGCAAAAAAGAAAAAACAAAAAAACAAAGGTTATTCCACCCAAGTGCAAAGTCATAAAGTTCAAAATTGCATCCTGAGTCGCAGGAAAAACGCATATCCAAAGTTCGTGAATTGCATTCCTTAGTGTGTATAAATATATATATATTTAAATAAAAAACACCATCAAAGTTAATTGTGAGTGAATTAGAAAGTCGCTATGCTACAGAGCAAACAGCGACATGTAAGTCAAATACTAATATTGACCATTGCATACATATAAACCAACAATAAAGTTATAAACTGGTGTGCAAAAAAGAAAAAAACAAAAAAACAAAGGTTATTCCACCCAAGTGCAAAGTCATAAGTGAAAAAGTTCAAAATTGCATCCTGAGTCGCAGGAAAAACGCATATCCAAAGTTCATGAATTGTATTCCTTAGTGTGTATAAAGGAATAAGGGGACGTGAAGGGACCTCCAACCACCAGTGGATCCGAAGGTTGATAATAGATATATCCTTACTAGACACGTTGGACCTCCTTTATATCAAGGTCTTATGCCCCGTACACACGGTCGGACATTGATCGGACATTCCGACAACAAAGTCCTCTGATTTTTTCCGACGGATGTTGGATCAAACTTGTTTTGCCTACACACGGTCGCACAAAGTTGTCGGAATTTCCGATCGCCAAGAACGCGGTGACGTCAAGCACGTACGACGAGACTAGAAAAGGCTGGTTCAGAACCAAGCGAGGCACCCTTTGGGCTCCTTTTGCTAACCTGCATGAGGCAAGCCATCACTCCGGAGCAGAGGTTGGTCGCTACCCTGCGGTATTTGGCCACAGGGAGAAGCCTGCAGGACCTCAAGTTCTCGACAGGCATTTCCCCCCAGGCTCTGGGGATCATTATCCCAGAGACCTGTTCTGCCATCATCCAGGTCCTACAGAAGGAGTATATGAAGGTAAGATTTTTATCCTTTTATATCACATTTTATTGTATTGAATGTTTGATAATATATTGTATTTCTTTCCTCATTCCCTAATTACCATGATTGTAATATGCTGTGAATGTCCCCTTTGTCCTCATGCATGCTGGATTTTTATGTAATTATTATTTTATGTCCTTCATACATATTTGCCCTTCAATAACCTCCCCAGCATGGTGTCTCCTGCCCTATATTCACCTCATGTAGTCACTTAATGTATTTTATCAGCTCCATAGTAGTGCTTTACCCCAAACACCCCCTAAAATGTTTGGAAATGTTATTTTTGATTTAAATTCAGGCAGAGGGCCAGAGGCTTTTTTTTGTGGTGTCCCCAAATTTTTTGTAACCCTCCCTCCCCCAACTGCTAAGTCAGCTGATCCCAATTCTCTATCCTCAATCATCTATCTGCTGACTTTGCCAAACCCATACACACTATACCCACCTCTTTAGTGCTCAGATTTATGGATGAATTCCCCAAAGCATGTAGTGCAAGGGCCTGCCTGTATACTTTCCAATGGTACTGTTTAAAGTTCTTGTATCCTATTATGATCTTGATAGGTAATAGCAGAATGTCCAAATGTGCTCAAATGTGTACAATGTGTATTTATATCTTTGTATTATGACACTTCTTACCTGTCCAGTGGGCTGCCAATAGTGTAACTAAGGAGGGGCTGTTCCAAGTCATACCCATTATTTAGGCATTCATCTCTCAATGAAGTGAAGAGGGTTACCTGTCCAAGAGTTCCTCCCCCCTATAATGTTAGAAATGGCCCATGAGAGGGGGGGAGGGGGAATATGATAGGTGTACCTTATACTTTGTTGTTGTTAAATTCCCCTTAATAAATGCTATCTGGAGGTTGACCCATAATGTTTGTGTCTAATCTGCTTGCCAGGTTTCTGTGAAAAAATAGTAATGTTTATTGTTTTTTCCTCAACAGTTTCCTTCCACACCACAGGAATGGCAGACTGTGGCCTCCCACTTTGCCCAGCGGTGGGACTTTCCTAACTGCGGAGGGGCAATTGATGGGAAACACGTCCACATCATCCCACCACCCAACTCGGGGTCGTACTATTATAATTACAAGGGGTTTAATAGTATAGTGATGTTGGCGGTGGTGTCGGCTAATTACGACTTCTTGTATGTGGATGTGGGGAAGAATGGCCGGATGTCCGATGGTGGAGTGATCGCCCAGACGGAGTTCTACAGGCGTCTCCAGAATGGCAGCTTGGACTTGCCACCTCCAGAGGACAATGTAGAAGGTCTCCCATTTGTGTTCGTTGCTGATGAAGCATTTGCACTGGGGGACCACCTGATGCGGCCATTCCCGATGAGGACCCTCACCCCGGAACAGAGGGTTTTTAATTACCGGCTGGCCAGAGCCCGAAGAGTGGTGGAGAACACATTTGGAATCCTGGCCAGCCGGTTCCGATTATTTATGACACCCATCCATATGGCAGAGTATAAACTGAACCATATAATACTTGCCTGCTGTGTTCTCCATAATTTTCTAAGAAAACATTCAGCCAACTATGCTGGCTCAGTTGGGCCTGAGGCCAGAATCCCAAATACATCAACAATGACGGCACTTGAAAGCGGCCGTCCTGGCTTGCCCTCCCTGAATGCCCGTGATGTCCGGTTACGATACCTGGAGTTCTTTGTGGGTAGGGGGGCTATCAATATGCCAGACAATATGTGACACCTTTTTCAAATAAAAAACAACCAAAAGAAATTCTTGGTGGACATTTACTGCTTGTGTTTGTTTTAGCTGACCCTGACAGAAATGTGTTGAGTGCAGAAAATGTCGTGATTGGGTAACCTTATAAAAAACAGTGTTGGCTGGTACTTCCTAAATGCAAAAACACATTTCGCTACAAGTGCACTTGCAACTGCACTGAACCTGCACTTGTAGTGCAAATAGGATTTGCCCTTAGGAAATAACCCCCATTTGTGCATAAAACAACAATTACATCACCCCAAAAGTGTTGTAGTGTTGAGACAATAATCCACACATTCTTCAGTAAGGCACTTTTTTATACCTGCACAATCACATGCGCATTTACCAAAGGTTTTTAAAACAAACCAACATGTTTGTTGTATAACAATGTTTGCAGTAGCATTATAAAAAATCAAAATATCCATTTCAGATAAAACAGGCCTGTGTAAAACCAACAAGAAAGCCAAAAAACTTGAACTTACAAAGTTCACATTAGGTAAAACCTGAAGGCTATATCAGACATCAGTATTTAGGAACTGGGTTTGATATAGCGTTCAGATGGGGGGAAATCACCCCTGGAAAAGCCAAATTTGGAAGATGCACACCAATTTACAAATGTCCACATGTGCTATCTGCCATCAGGGGGGATCAAGGGACGTGTTTCGGGGGAGCAAGCCCTTCCTCAACGCTACTTTATAATTGAGGAAGGGGTTGCCCCCCCAAAACGCGTCCATTGATCTCCAGTGATGGCAGATAGCACATGTTGGCACACTGTGTGCATCCTCCAAATTTGGCTTTTCTAAACATTGAAAAAAGTTTGGTACCATAAAACAGGTGATTTTGTGGGGTTTAAATTCGCCCCAATACATCAATGATGTTATTATTTTTTTTAATAACATCAGTGATTTGTTGCTGGATGTTTTGCAATTGGAGATTACACCCCATGATCTCCCCTATCAGTATCTGGGCACTTTCAGATGTAAATCGTTCTGGATCCCTCACATCACGATCACCTAAAAAGAGATAAAGAACAAAAAAAAAAGGTCTCAAAAATCTGCCACCAGCCATCTCTTTTACCTGAGTCTGTGGTCGCAGACACTCACCTGTTGTGGTGTTGTGGTGCCAATCTCCACCACGTCTTCTTCTTCCTCCTGCTCTTCTTCTTGTGTTGGTATTTTCCCTTCTTCCAGAGGGGGGGGGGTCTCTGGTCTCCTCGGATGAGGGGTGTCCGAGTCTTTTCTCCCCTATGTAAAACAAAAATGGTATACTTAGCACACAGATATTTGATGGCAGAACTATAGAAATAGGAAACATTGCTTGGAAGTGGGGTACAATTGTCTATTTTAGCCGAGTTCCAAGATGTATATTTTTTATTGCCCTTTGTCAAGCTGCAATACTTTACCTGTTTGGTACAAGCTTCACAGATGGAGACCCCCCTATAGTATACACTGGAGCACCTGTGTGGCCCCCTAATAAAAATGGTGTTCTTGTGTCCCACACTAGTGCTCCAGTGTCCAGATGTGAAAACAGCTGCTCAGTGTCCTCTCCTTACACACAATCTAGTTTGCCTTTCATTCTAGTAACAAACCCATCTACACAAACAAATATTTGGCATCCAAGTAGGCCCCCAAAAATGTGTGAAAATGCATATGGCCTAAACAATGGTGTTCTAGAGGCCGAAAGAAAAATGTTTGATACGAACGAATAATTTGCCCATGAACATTAAAGTTGACCTTTGGAAACCGTACAACTAATCAAAGCATATGGAGCAGAACGAACGTAATAAAGACAGAAAGAATAGGAACACAGCACAACTACTTACTTTTTTGCAGCACTCTCCGGATCTTTCGGTACTGCTCTGGCTCTCTCAACTTCAGGTCCGACCACCGCTTCCTGAGCTGATCTTTAGACCTTCGTACCCCGAAATTCCGCTCGAGACTCCTGACCACTTTCGCCATGATTTTGGCCTTTCGGATGTTGGGGTTGGGGTAAGGCCCATATTTTCCGTCATAGTCGGACTTCCTCATGATGTCGACCATCTCCAACATCTCCCCAAACGACATATTTGTGGCCTTAAAACGTCTCCTTCTGGATCGGGACGTGCCTGGATCCGCCCTTTCCTCCTCCTCCACGTTGCTACAATTAGCCCGCACCTGCTGTATGTCCGCCATCATGCTCTTCCCCCACTGCGCCGAACAAAAAGGGGGGGGGAATACACTAGAAAGAACGTCAGGGGCGGGCGGAGTTACATGCATGCGCAGTGTATATAAAGCGTAACACGCGTGCGTATTACGTTTGATCTGTGAGCGGAGGAAGGAGCATTGAACGCGGCGATCGTAAGAACGAAGGTAAGAGACAAACTTGGGCCTATACTGCTTCTATAGATTGAGGCCTATATTGTAACAAGATTAGGAGAGTTTGGTGTGACATTAGGCTTTGTCTTGTGTTGTGTCTTGCAGTGAACATGGATATGGTACTGGAAGATCAGGACTTCATTTCAGTCTTCATAGAGATGCTAAGGGAGCTGCCCTGTCTGTGGGAGATTAAACACCCCCATTACAAGAACCAAGCAAAGAGGAAGGCAGCACTGGTGCAATTGTGTGAAATTGTGAAGCAGGTGATCCCCACGGCAGACATCACTTATTTAAAGATTTTCATTGGTGGCCTGAGGAGCACATATCTGAGGGAGCGCACTAAAGTCCTGGATTCACAGAGATCCGGAGCAGCAGGTGACATCTATGTCCCCAGGATGTTGTACTACGACAGGCTGCACTTTCTGGCAGGCCAGACTGAACCCAGGCCATCCCTCTCAAGTCTTCCTTCCACGCTTCCTTCCCCCCTGGCTGAGGCTTATGATGCCCAACCTGGGCCTTCCAGGCCACATGTGGAGGAGCCCAGATTGAGCCAGGTATAGCATTCCTCTAAATATTTCTGCTTGTCCAATCAATGATGTTAACTAGATGTTAGTTGGGAGTACTAATTTATGATTGTGATTGATGATGCAAAAACTAAAACCATGTCCCTTTTTCATACACAGGGAAGTCTCAGCCAGGAGGTGGCTGATCTGCAGGTCCCTCCACCCCCCCTGGAAACAGAAAGTGGCAGGAGGAGGAGTACCCTAGAGGAGGCTGCTATCAGTTTTTTTTGTAGGGCTACAGAGGTCCTGGGAGCACCACACACCAGGCAGGAGAACCTTGCGGCATTCATAGCCTATAAAATGCAGAGGATGGAGGAGGGCCAAAAAGCCATGTGTGAGGCCCTCATATCAGAGGCTCTGGCGAAAGGTGTGAGGGGTCAACTTACACCTCACACACAGCTTTGGGATGGTCCTCCTCCTCCTCCTGCAGGTCCTACTCCTCCTCCAGGTCCTACTCCTCCTCCTGCCACATCTCCAACTGCACAGCCACAGCCCGGAAGGAAGTGTGAAAGGAAGACCAGACAGTGAGGACCCTGGATCCAGTCTGGTCGGCCAAAAGATGCAGCCTCTTGTGGTACCACAGCCTGGGGACACTGATGTCATCTGCTGCTATCCAAGTCTCTGTGAATCCCGGACCAGACTGCCCTCCCTTATATATGGACTCCTCAGGCCACCAATTTTGAGGTTTAAGAATTGATGTCTGCCGTGGGGGTCCCAGGCTTCACTAATTTCTCCTGTTGATCCAGTGTTGCCTTCCTCTTTGCTTGGTTCTGAGCCCTTAATAAAGGATTTTTGTTTTGAATTATACTCTCCTATGTGTTTTACTTCTTCAAAAATGATGGTTTGTTTGTGAGGATTCAGGTACATTTCTAATATACAATGTGAAATGAACAAGGGACACCAACAACAAAAAATCTCATGGAGATTAAATAATAAAAGATATCGATGGTGTTGGGGTAACTTGCCACACAAAACACACACAAAAATATTCTGGAGTAAAAATAAAAAAAACATTGAACAAAGATCAGCCTTGGAAAAAATCCAAACATTAAAGAAAAAAAAAAGGCTTAAAAACAAAAAAAAAAACATAAAAAATATAAAACTGTCAGATGTGACAACTAATAACAATATATTGAGGGAATCCCACTAAAAAAACACAAATAAAACTTTGTGAGAAGTGTGTGTGAATATGAGCAGCAAAACTACTTAATTCTTGTCACATGATAAAGAAGAAGAGAGTGCGCTGTATTAAACCATTTTTTACATTGCAGCGTGACGAAAGTGCTGTATCCATTGCGAACGCTAAGTTTACCAGAACGAGCTGTCCCGTGTCGGAATTTCTTCTGAGCATGCGTGGCATTTTGTGCGTCGGAACAGGCCACACACGGTCGGAATTGACGCGATCGGATTTTGTTGTCGGAAAATTTTATCTCCTGCTGTCCAACTTTGTGTGTCGGAAAATCCGATGGAAAATGTCCGATGGAGCCCACACACGGTCGGAATTTCCGACAACATGCTCCGATCGGACATTTTCCATCGGAAAATCCGACCGTGTGTACGGGGCATTAGAAGCATGCAGATTTGGCCCTCTGCAGGGACAGTAGATGTCAGCTCACCACACAGCTGGAAAACACTTCCGCATTTATGTAAACACTCCCTCGTTTGGACTCGTAGGTGAAGAAGGGGAGAAAGAAAAAACTCCAATGGTATAGTATGTAAAAAAGGGATCTAGGCATCTTTAAAACATCCAAAACATAAAAGCCGGCTCATACTTCATCCAACTTTCTGCGTAACCACCAGATATACTTTCACCTGGACACCATGATCTCACATAATATGCAGCGTCAAAGATAGGTTTGTGCCTTCAATGTATCAAAATATATAAAGGAATAAGTTGCGCTACTAATATAAAAAAATAACAAAAAAAAAAAACTAGAAGACAAAAAATGCAGCGCTGAGAGAATATAACACCCCCAAGGGTAACCTCTGGGGTGGATATTCACTGGTGAGTGGTGAAAGGTACTGTGTGAATGTACATTAATGAATAACAATGAGAGTGTTCAGTGCATAAATAACAATGAAAGTACTAAGTGCATAAATAGAGACAAAGGGTAAGCTCATATATGCATGGCACAATCATATAGAATGCATATAGCCCATATAATGATTACACATGAATGTTAATCAGTATCACAATGTGTCTATAATGAACATAGAAAAAGTCCATGGAGACAACTAATGAAAGGTATATAGTCACTTAAAGATAACTATAAAGATACAATCGTTTTGTGAAAAAAGCTGGTAAATATGCATTGTAGGGAGTGAGTTCCACACACAAAAATCTGGTATGTGCATCCAACACCGGGGGGGGGGGGGGGCGGTGGGTACTCTTATCCCAAAACGTGGACACACTCACCAGAGGCAGTGGGTCAATTGAGCATGAAACAATCTTCCAAAACGCACCAATACCCGCATCCGCGTCCAAGAGGGTCGGTGATAAGTTGTCACAGTAAGGGCTCCAGCAGGTGAATGTTTGTTGTCATCCAAACGACCGCATGAGTCACGGGAAAACGATAAAACAAAAAAGCCTCCACATAGTGCAGATGATTCCAAGATAAAAATTTAATCAAATAAAATAGATAAAAAACATACAAAACATCATTCAAGATGTGTACATAGCTTGATCACAAAAATTAAGTAAAAAAGCGTGGTATATGGAGCCAAGCAGGCTATGTACCCCTGCTTGGCTCCATATACCACGCTTCTTTTACTTGATTTGTGCTGGTATATGTATTATGTACATAAGATTGTGATATTACGAGGTGCATGCACGGACTGCTCCAAGATGGCCGCTTAAGCCAGGAGCTCCGCGCTGCCTTAACCACCCGGTGCACCTAACGGGGGACCCGAGGCTCAGGAGGCTGTGATTCCGACCCCATCCACCGGCGGAATGATCGGAGAGCACACTCATGTCCGCGGGAGCTTTCAGGAGAGATCTGGAGCCGCAATTCAGGGCCGTTACGGAGCTGGCCAAATCCAAGATGGTGGGTGCCATGCAGCCACATGCACTGAACACAGAGGAGACCCCGTGAGATAGGCAATAATATGCCTCAGCGGTCAGAACCCACCTTTGTATGACACCCGTGATTACCATGATGCCCATGGCTCACTCCCTAGCCTCCACGGAACCTTTATTGTGCAATCCATGGAGGATCTCCTGCACTCTCCCCTTGGGCCTACATCACCTCACACTGCCATCAGGCCTGCCCTGACAGACATAACCCCCTACACAATGCTTTCAGCCCCTGATCTTTTCTCTGAACTGTCAGCGCTACTAGACAAGGGCTTGGCTCAGACTGCTGCCAAAATTACAGGGGACATCAGGGAGGACTTCCAGATCCTAAGCTCCAGGATGGAAGTTATCGAAAATAAACTTGACCAAATGATATAAAAAACCAGACAGAACTCTGACGACATCCAGGTACTGCGAGATCAACTGGATATTGCACTATCCCGGATCGATGAACTGGAGAACAGATCTAGAAGGGAAAACTTTAGGATCAGGGGACTCCCAGAATCGATCACTGACACCATATCTGTGGTGCAGGATTTCATCAAACAGCTGATCATATTTCCTCGCACAAATTGGAAATCAATCGGGCTCACAGAACTCTAGGACCCCCGAGGAAGGATGGTACACCCAGGGATATCGTGGTAAAACTCTACTATTTCTCGGTGAAAGAAGAGAATGAAGAGGTGCAGATATCAACACCCTCTCACATGCCTCGGTCATGCCATTGAAGTGTTTGCAGATCTCTCACCGACCACGATACAAAAAAGGAGAGCCCTGAAAACCCTACTTACCATCCTGTCACAACGTGATATTAAATACAGGTGGGCCTTTCCCTTTGCACTGAGGTTTGACTATAAAGGCAAAACGCACTCCTTTCACAGCTTTCAGGAAGGTGAACGACGAAGAAACAGCAATGGACCTCTCCAACTCCCCGGCAGGATCAACCAAGCGTCCCTCTCCAGCGAGCCCTTTAACAAATGTTTGGGATAAACCTAAATTCAAATGTCCCAAGGACACCAGACCTCCATGACACGTCAAGCTTTTGGGTTTCGTTCCAAATGGACTTCCTCCTGTACTCCAGGAGATACTGGGGCGGACTACCCACTAATCTGTCCTTGTTTTTTTTTTTCCTTCTCATTTTTAAAGATTTTTATTTGATATTTTTCCTGCTCATTTCTCTAGCCATCTCCTCATTAACTCCTGAGTGAGCATCCACGCCAAGAGCTATTGTTACAGTTCAGGCAGCCATTTACAGCCTACTTAAGACTTTCTATTTTTCATTGATCATTTTCCAAATTTTTTTTTCTGTTGTTACTTTTTCCCTTTTTCCAGGCTGCAGTTTGAGTTCACAGAGGTTCACAGAGGTTAATGATGATGTTCTGTTGTTTTTTCATACTCAAAGTGTATTTACTCAGCACACAGTTGTGGCCCGGTCTCCCGGTGGTGGATGCCTGGATGGCCCGTTCCTCCCTCTTATTTCTTTCTGGGGGGGGGGGAAGGGCCACTGGGGGGTGGGCTCCCGGGTCTTCCTGGTCCCCCAAATTGAGATGCTTTTTTTTTCATTTAGTGGTTAAATCAAAGGTGCACCGAGGTCAGGGCAGTGAGGCCGCGCCTCCCCCTACCCCACAGATTTGGTTACACCTCCTCCCTGGGTTAGGTGTCCACCCTGTCAGCAGGGATTGGACATGATTACCATGTTGAGCAGTGGTATTAACTCCACTCACTGCTCACTCAGGCCCCTAAAGGGGCCCTCCTTCCCCCCTTCTCCTTTCTATTCAGCTCTTTCTCTTGCAGTTAGTTGTCGGACCTTCGGTGCTCACTCCTCCTGCAGGAAGCTACTCAGCCTCATCCCTGTACAGTCTCCAGATCAATGTAGATACCTCCACCAGGTAAATGATGATGGATGGCCATGGCTAGTTCTGAACCACCACCTACTGTACTTCATTAGGAGTAGCAACCCACAATGCCCAGGGATTAAACTCACCCTCTAAACATAGGAAAGTACTGGACTATATGAAATCACGCAAAATAGATGTCCTTTTCCTACCCACTTCCTGATCCGGTACCAACCCACTTTCATGCATGCCCAGTATCTCACTAATGCAGAAGATAAAACCAGAGGGGTAGCTGTTCTTATATCAAAGAACTGCAGATTTTCTCTGCACTCAGAGCGGCGGGATCCAGAGGGGCCCCCTGTTAGAGGGCGCCATAATTTTTGGTGGGGACTCAAATGTAGACTTCAATCAGAGCCTAGATAAATACAAACCACCACATGCACAAACCATTAACCCAACCAGGAGTAGTTCCAAGATCGCTAAACTGATATATCAGCAGGGCCTCACAGACATCTGGAGAGAACTAAACCCCATCAAAAAGGATTACATGCACTTCTCCCATGTGCATCAGTCTTATGCCAGAATTGATCATATATTTGTCTCAAAAGCCTGATTCCCTCAGTCCAGAAAGCACTAATTTTAGACACAGTTTGGTCTGATCATTCCATGCTGAACATAGCGATAAACAATCAGCCCTCTCAGGCCAAATACCCTTTCTGGCGTTTAAACAAAACGATTCTCTCGGACCTAATTAGAAAATCAGAAATAAAGGGTTCCAAAGAGAGAATGAACAATAAAGGTGACAGTGGGCACCCCTGTCTAGTCCTGTTTGTGATATGTACTTTTCTTGACAGGGTGCCATTGACTTTCAAGTGTACAGACGGGTTTTGATACAGCGCAGATATCCACGACATCATGCGTGTCCCCAACCCTACGTGTCTACACACTAAAAGCGAAATCCCTAAAAAGTGGCAGAAAGTAGAAGGTCCCAGGGTTCGGGATTGGTTCCTGAGGGTACAGGAAACATATAATTTGGAGAAGGGTGAGGTAGTAGACCCTCCGAATGGGGAGCAGGAGTCAGCGGGAGGTAGATGGGCAAGTTGGGTTGCCTTTAAGAAGTCTCTGAGATATATCAAAGGAATGTTGAATTAAACTGATGCCAGCTTTGGTTGGCGAGGCGAGTGTTCCCTGTTGGAAGTATAGGGGAAGAGTCTGCGGTAAGGGGAGGGGGGGTGTGTTTTTTTTTTTTTTTCGGGGAGGAGGGAGGAGAAGGTTTGGGAATATTGTACATGTATATGTCCACTGAAAAAAAAAAAAAAGAAAATTAGAAATTAAAAAGGCCATCTCTGAATATTTTCTTCTGAACGACACTGCCGACTGCCGGCAGAGACCCTGTGGGGGGCGTATAAGGTGGCAATTAGAGGCAAAATAATCCAAATATTATCCCAACTTAAAAAGCTCAAAAGGTCGATATTGAGAACCTGGAAAAGAACTTCCAGACACTCCAATAGGAGCACAAGAGGGATCCACGCCTAGTTCCTATGTCCCACCTCGAAACAGCTCGCCTTGAACTTAATTTAGCACTAACAGCAATGCAGAAAAAAGTATCAGTTGGCAAGGGGAGAAATACCACCATCAGAAGGATAGACCAGGATCTCTCTTGGCCTCCAAACTCACTCCGAGCGCCCGCACGTACACCTTCCCCAGAATAAAAATAGCGGGTCAACCACCTACGGCTAACCCTATTAAAATAATGGAAGCCTTTCACAAATTCTATGCTAACCTATACAGTGAACAAAGGACAAAAGAACCCCTTGATTTACCTAAATTCCTAGAAAATCTACCTATACCCACCCTATCGGAGGGTCAGTCACTACGGAGGAAGTCTTAGAGGTGATTAAAAACTTAAAGAGAAATTCTGCCCCAGGCCCAGACGGGTTCTCGATACCCTACTATAAAGCGTTCGCTCATACCATAGCACCATATTTGGCTAAATTCATTAATTTCAAAACCAAAGGGAAACCCCTAGACACGCAGCTAAATGCTGCATTCATGATCATCATCCCAAAACCAGATAAGGACCCTGGCGAGGTTAGCAACTATAGGCCTATATCCTTGATCAATAACGATCTAAAAATAATGACTAAAATCATGGCCGATCGCCTAGCGTCCTTCATTGGAACTTATATTCACAAGGACCAAGTAGTGTTCATCCCCGATCAAATCAGAAGAGCAGTGGATGTGGTTTCTATCTTACAATCTGGGTGGGATGGCGGTCATGCCCAAGCAGGTATGCTGCTGTCGTTAGACCTACAAAAGGCATTCAACTCTGTCTCTTGGTCCTACCTGTTTACCATCCTGGAAATTTGGGGCTTCGGCCCTCGATTCTCTGGGCTCCTCAAATCTCTCTATTCTACTCCCGAGGCTAGAATCAAAGTTAACTACACTAAGTCACAAGCGCTCAACGTCTCTCTCCGCCCGTCTCTGGTAGCCCAGCTGAAGGATTCCTTTCACTTTTCGTGGAGTGAATCCTCTATACGTTATCTCGGAATAAATCTCACACTCAAATTTGAACAATTATACCAAGTTAATTATCCCCCTATCTATAAAAAACTTGAATCGGATCTCAAACAGTGGTCTCCATATCAACTCTCCTGATTGGGCAGGATACATTCCATCAAAATGACCCTTCTTCCTAGACTTCTATACCTTTCGGTCACTCCCAATTTGCATTGGAAAGGACCACCTCTCAGCGTTCCAAAGTAAAGTTATTAAATTTATCTGATGCAAGTCTGGGCACCACCTTGCATGACAAACCCTACACAGACTGAGGAATGAGGGGGGATTGGGCCTCCCTAATCTTTTCTGGTATTACCAGGCAGCTAGACTAGCCCAGATATCCACGATATACTCTAAAATGGCTAAACCTGACTGGGTAGTTATGGAAAGGCAAGCTGTTCCATCCTTCACCCTGGACTTTCTCCTCTGGTGCCCTCCTAAAACCAGGCCTCCCATCCTATCACCTTCCCTGTCAAATGTCTTAGCGATATGGGACATGCTCCGGAACTCCCCCTCATTGATCTTACAATGTAAACCCCTAGCACACATTTTCCATAACCCTGATTTTCATCCAGTCATGGACATCAGAGCATTTAGATGGTGGCTGGGTAAGGGAATGTACCGGATTGGGCACTATTTCACTTTTGCAGGACCTATCTCCCTTACCCACTGTATTAAGACTCTAGATCTCCCCGATTCAAAGAGGTTTAGATCCCGGCAATTATCACATTATCTACACTCAATCTGGACTACGGAACCTTAACCACCTCACTTCACCCATTATGAACAATTGTGCGGACAACTCATGGAGCAGAGGGGTGGGATTTCCATAATCTATTCGTCACTTGCTCTTAATGACCAGAAATCTCTGTATATGCTGGCATGGGAGGAGGATGAACAGGAATCCTGGGATCTGGAATCCTGGCACAGAGCATTTTTTAGATCTTTCAAAGGTATCCTCAATGTATCACTAAAAGAAGCCAGTCTGAAGGTAATCTCCAGATTATATATGACCCCCTCCAGGCTCTCCACCATGTTCCCATCAGTTTCCCCTTTATGCTTCCGAGGGTGCCAAATGAGGGGAACCATGATGCACATCTGGTGGGATTGTCCCAAAATCAGAAGCTTCTGGAACAAGATTTTCCAAACAATTTCCAAAGTAACCGAACTGACTGTTCCCAAGTCTCCCTTGACAGCTCTTCTTAACCAGACAATCTCCAGGGTCCCAAAATTTTCTCAAAAATGAATATTTTTTATATTACTAGGCACTAAACGCATCATAGCTAAAGCCTGGAAGATTCCTAAGGTCTCATTTGTGGCAGCTAAATGCAAAATATCTTGGATAATGTCCAAAGAGAAGCTGGTGAGCTCCATACTGGACACCTCAACCCAGTTGCGGGAGACTTGGGATCCCTGGGCCAAATATATGGGAGTGCGCAACTTTCCGTGCACGAATCAACCATAACATTCCCCTGCGAGGTCTGACCAATAGACAGCACACCCTTCTTCTCTCTTTCCCCACCTTTTCTTTTTCCTGCCTCACCCTCCCTCTACCCACTTCCCTTGTTTGGGCTTTGCCCCCTTGTTAGAGTGCCCTACGTGAAGACATTTGTTTTGCTACAGTTAATAGATGGGCAGTTCCCCATTCTTGCCATGCATAGACATTAGCGGTGCTACAATATCGATCAGTTGTGGTTGCATAGAGGCACTATAGGTTTCTCCAAAATCTGAGGGTTTCACACTACCAAATGAGCTGATGGATGAGAGCTTATCCGACTCTTCCCTTCACAGTCTGATCCCACATGGGGTGAGGGGAGAAGAAGAAGTGGACTCATCCCTCTAAATCCTAGAAGCCCTCAGTTTACAAGAAGTCCTTATCCCTCCATCCTAGGACTTGGCTAGTATTCAAGCCGACCCACTCACTTGAGCTATAGTCCTACTTTATATGATACTATAGTATTGTACACCCATGTTCGATATTTTCTGTTAAGTATTATGCAATGGTATATTATGTTTATATATTGAAAATTAATAAAAACATTTAAACAAAAAAATATTGTGATATTACTTGAAATCTAGGAAGCGTGGCACCACAATGGTTACAATAAAACTTAAAGCTCCAATAATCCAGTTTTAATGTGCAAAGAGACTGTGGGGAGAGGGAAATATTAAAGACCTTCAATCTAGTGTTATTTATAGTAAACCCTGAGATTCAAGAGAAGGCAGTGAGAGGGGTGATCAGGTTAGGTGGTGATATATGAGGTCTGGAAACAAAGAATAAATAACACACTATCAGTGTACAGAGCTTATTTAATAGACCTGCCAGTTAAAGACCCTGAGTATTGGAGATTAGTCTAACCATTTTAAAACACAACCAAAGTATTTCCAGCTTTACAAAACCAGACCAAATCCCACAGTATAACTGAGAGGGTAAATGCGGGTAAAAGCACCCAGTGGAGCCTGGTGGATTGCCAAAACAAAACAAAAAAAACCCAGAAGAACACAGCGCAAACCACACCTCACTTATAATCCAGAAAGTTTATATAAAGTTGCAAATAAAAAAAAATAGAAGGTCTATGTGATACAAAAAATTTAACAAATTAAATAAAAATAAAAATCTGCATGAGGATATCCAAAGTCCATGCAATCGCTAGTTACTGTCAAAACACACCTGCCAAATCTGCCTCAGTGTCAGGATAACTTAAGTGCTCCTGCTCCTCATTCCACCATCTGGGTGTTGGCTGTTGCACTCCCCCTGTCACGGAGGCAAGAAATTGCGTCACTGGTTCTGTCGTGAGCCGGAAGTTATGTCTTATGCCGCGTACACACGAGCAGACTTTACGGCAGACTTTGCCCGGCGGACTTTTCGACGGACTTTACAACGGACTTTCTGAATGAACGGACTTGCCTACACACAATCAACCAAAGTCCATCAAATTCGTACGTGATGACTTACGACCGGACTAAAACAAGGAAGTTCATAGCCAGTAGCCAATAGCTGCCCTAGCGTGGCTTTTTGTCCGTCGAACTAGCATACAGACGAGCGGACTTTTCGACCAGACTCGAGTTTGACGGAAAGATTTAAAACATGTTTCAAATCTAAGTCCGTCCAACTTTTGAGAAAACAAAGTCCGCTGGAGCCTACACACGTTCGAATTGTCCGACGAAATCCCGTCCGCCGGGCAAAGTCTGCCGTAAAGTCCGCTCGTGTGTACACGGCATTAGACTTTTTTGTGCAGCAGCTGCGATGGCTATCACTTTTTATTCACCTTTGTTATCAATTTACTTCAGCGCCAGTTTTTGCAATGTATATTCCCTGAACTCTGCCTGCCTTTTACCTGAACTGTTATTGGATCAGATATTGGACTATTCCCTGAACTCAGCCTGCCCTTTACCTGGACTGTCATAAAACCACGCTATCTGTCTGCTAAACTGCAAGTAGTCTGTTGTTTGCTCTGTTCGCATCTGCCTTGGCGTGGTGGCCAGGTACTATAACATTGTTTATAAGTCCTGGGGACAACCAAGTACCGGTAGGCCTGCTTGTCTTAAGGGAAAGGGGGCTGCTATAGGTGAAGCACACAGTAGCTAGCTATAATGTCTGACCACCTGCATTGGGGTAGATGTGACATTCCTGACAGTCAGAATCACATCTGTGGAGCTTTGCAAGTGCAGCCTTACCATACATGCTTGGATAAAAGCTTAGCCATGTGTGCCTGGATAGAGGGGTTCCAGACAGATGGTAAATAATCCAGTTCTTGGCCAGAGAAAGGAGAGAAGATTGCTAAAGGCAGACAAGAAGACAATAAATACATTTTTATTTTTTTTATTTTTTATTGGATAGGCTTTATAGCGCAAAAAATAAAAATGCAGAGGTGACTGTGTGACATAAAATATTGCAACAATCGCCATTTTATTCTCTAGATTCTCTGCTAAAAAATATATATAATGTTTGGGGCTCTAAGTAATTTTCTAGCAAAAGATACGGATTTTAACTTGTAAACACCAAATTTCAAAAATAGGCTTAGTCATGAAAGGGTTAAAGTAACACCGCCGTATCGCAAACAATGGCCTGGTCATAAAGGGGGTAAATCCTCCAGAGGTCAAGTGGTTAATGTTAGTAAAATATAAATATTTGTGAATTTAAAACTGTGCCTTTTCTTTCTTTCTGTTTTTTTTTCATGTTTTTTATTGAAGATTTTCAGAGAATAAGCAATACAAACATTGAAATAGAACAGTTGACATATTGACAGTTTCTGTCAATATGAGGGTAGATAGATGGGAGTGTGACTTGACATAGTCAATGTAGACAGTACATGAAAAGTAAAACCAAACTGTAGAAACAGTGGGTAAAAGTAGATCCACAACATATAGGCGATACCGGTCATACCCCCAGCACCACCAGTTTTCTAAGCAAATTTGTGCGATATCGAAAATGAAGAACTTTAGACGTTAAATACCATATTTATCGGCGTATAACACGCACCTTTTTACCTTAAAAATAGAGGGTAAACCTTGCCTGCGTGTTATACGCCAATATATATTTTTTTTACCTATGTGGGGGTGGGAATCCGTCTGTCTGCCCCAGGTGCCACCCATTGGGAGGGTATCAGGCTGGCCGCCCTGCCTCTCCTGGCTCTGGGACAGCGCTGCCATACTTTAAAAACTTTAGAAAAACATTATTGCCAGCCCTTTCTCATAAAACACTCCTCCTGTGTCAATCTCAATAAAAATGGAAGCCTGTAATACCTCAAGTAACGCCGCTCGTTCTGGCCGCTCTCCTCCTCCCGCTCTGCCTCCTCCAGTGTAGCTTTTGATTGGAGGAGGAGAGCGGTCATGTGACCATCAATGAAACAGCAGAGGAGAGTCACATGACCGGGTCCATGAGAGAGCGGTGTTAATTGAGGTATATAGAAGCTTTGTTTTACAATGACAGTGACACAGGGTGAGCGGTGTATAAGAAGGGGCTGGCTGTAATATTTTCTCAACTTTGGCAATGCTGGGGGTCTCCTGGGAGTGCAGGGGGGCAGAAATTATAATGAAAGGGGGCTGTGAACTGTTCTGTGCAGGGGGTCCATGTGCCGTGCAGGGGGTCCGTGTGCTGTGCAGGGGGTCTGTGTGTTGTGTAGTGCTGTGCAGGGATCTGTGTGCTGTGCAGTGTTGTGCAGGGGTACGTGTGCTGTGCGGAGGGTCCGTGTGCTGTGCGGTGGGTCAGTGTGCTGTGCAGGGGGTCTGTGTGCTGTGGAAAGTTTTTTTCCTGAAACTTCCCTCTTAAAATTAGGGTGCGTGTTATACGTCGATAAATATGGGTATCTTTTTAAGAAAAAAGGGTTTTCAGGTTAAGGGGGTTTGTCTGAGACTTCAGGTGCAAACATTCAAATTTTAGAATCTATAGGACATGGACCTACAATAAGGTATAACAGTAAATTAAGATTGTAAACAGTAGATTAAGAGTTGTCTTAGAATCTCCAAGTACGGACCAAGACAACTATGTGCCTTTTTATGAAATGGTAAAATTGAAAGAAAGCAAAACTGCAAAGGGGTTCATCAGAGCTGATTAAGGTTAATTAAAGGTTTAAAAGGGGTTAAATAGGAACAAAATGTATTTCAAAACTTTTGTAAAATACCTTTGACTGATATCATATATGCAGATAAATGGTAACTCCTTTGATCTTCAATATGAATGATAGTAAATACAAGATAATAATGGTACTTTATATACAGTAATAATGGTATTTTTTCTAAATCACTTCAGAGTGCCATTTTGATGGTCAGGAATTTCAGGTAAAAACTGTGAGAACTGCAAGAGGGTCAAGTGACAGAGGTTAAAGTGGGACAGCCACAACCTTCTTGTCATATTTGGCTGCCAGATTACATCTACAGAGCTGCACAGATGTTTCAGCCAGTGCACTGGAGGGTTGTGAATGGGATTCAGTAGCTGTTTGGCTACCAGATCATATTCACAGAGGTGTTTACCTTTTGCATGCTGCAAGCACACTGATTGTTTAAGCAAGATTGAACCTGTGACAGGACAGGTACTGTGATCACCAATTAGAAGGAGTGTTAACTGATGGGAGGAAGCAGAGAAAGGGGCACTGGAGGAGGGCACTGAAGGGGACACTGGAGGAGGGCACTGAAGGGGACACCGGAGGAGGGCACTGAAGGGGACACAGGACAGGAAAAAGAAGGACATAGAATTTTGTATGTGATCAGCAGGCATTCGACTGCCTGATCTCATTGACAACTTTGTGCAGAGAGCTGCAATAAAGCAGCCAAGTTTATGCATTACTTTGATGCTTTACGTGTATGAATTACTTTTAGCTGCTGATTACATTCACTCAGTAAAATACTAACATGCCAGGTACTATTTGAGTATAAGTTCATGGTTGCTGAAGTGACCGTGAGCTTGCAGGCTTAGAAAATGCTGCCGATGTAATGGTTACTAAGTGCTGACCAGTTGCAAGCAGTTCTTTGCTATCAGAACCCTTACATTGGTGGCAGCAAAGTGGTTAACTTATTTATGTGTATATATTAAATGCAGAAACTGCATTGTTTTGATATTCAATACAATAATATTCTGCTTTGAACTTTTTATTTTTTTTTATACATATTGTTTCTTTGGCCAACGAAGGGCATTAAATCTCATCAGATTTAAAATTACTTTATGCTCTTAGCTAGTGTAATAAGAAGGGATATATTTTGCACGCTTTGAAAATATAACTACTTTGTGCAAAAAGCGATAAAATTAATGGTCCAGCATCATGTTATTATTATAAGATGCAGATCATTAAACCTATATTCCATACAATCACACTTTTACTTTTTTTGTGTTTTTGCTTTTTAACATTCATATTATTTAATTAGGATATCTATCTATCTATCTGATCTAATATATCCATTTATTATGCGTCTCTTCTCTTCTCCCTGGTGTTCTTAAAACATAAATATAGCCATGTTACATGTGTACATAGTGCTTAAAACTCCTTATAAAAAAAAGTTTTTAATAGGTCTTAAGTATTTGTGTCTAAATGTAGCCTGTTGCAACTACATTTAATTTGCTGGCATATTTATGCAAATGGCTACACACAGGAGTTTTGAACATATAAATGCATATGTGTGGCTGGCTTTAAACTGTAGGAAAAAAAAAAAAAACAGGAATGCTGGAAAACTAGCATCCGATTGACATCTGATCAGCGCTAGCAGCCAATGGCTGTAAGGGCTAATCAGTGTATCCTGGCGGGGGTGGGCGGTCAGAACACAATAGCACAGTAGGGGAGCTTGCTGTACTAACATCACTTGTGTTAGTACAGCGATCTGTCTTTTTTTTTGTTGTTGTTCAGCCCGCAGGGTTGAACAAAAAGAAATTATAGTGTGTACCAGGCTTTAGACAAATGGTAGAGGAAAAGGTAATAATGGCTGAAAGTGGCTTAACACAAATAGCAGTGTTTGAAATTACACAGTTTGACCAGTTCAAAGAAAGCTAATGTTTAACATGTTTTTTTCTGCTGCTGTATTCAAAAATCCCAGATGATGCCAAAACATACCAAAATGTTGAGCTTTTTAACAGATCACTCATATGGGGATAATGTATAATGCAGTGAGTGTGACTTTCACCAGACATTCACTTGTGGTGAATCAAACTGTGTCATTTAAAACACGAGTCTGGAAAATTTACCTGGAGTAAATGTTTGGTGAATGTCTGATTCACTTCTTTATATATATGCCCCTTAGCCTAGATTCACATTGGAGCGATTTGTCATGTTATTTGTGAGATCAAATTGCTTGACAAGTTGCAGCCTATTGGAGGCAATGACACTGTTCCAATCGGTGCAACACAGATTTTGCAGCGCCACACCGATTTGTAAAAGTAGTTCCTGCACTACTTTTGCCAATTTCAGGTGCAACTTCTGTGCCACACAGATGTCTATCAAGTAGCACCTGAAATCGCGCTGACCTTGCTACTTTGAAATCGCGCTACTTCAAGTGAAGTGGGCATGATTTCAAAGTAGCATCAATGTGAACCAGGGCTCAAGCCCCGTACACACGATCAGAAAATCATAAAAAATTAAAGATTCCTGAGTGATCGTACAATAATCTGATCGTTAGTACAGAGCTTTTGAGATCCGATCAGGACAGTTCATCTGATATTATTTGATCGGATATACACAAATTTTTTTTTTGTACGATGAAAGATCATACGATTTTTGTTTAATCAATACAGTTATCATTCGAAAATGCAATACAAATACACTACAACGCATGACATCACTTCCAATTTTTTATTCTGTTGTATGAAAATTTTCATTACTGTAGTAAACTCTTCAGGTTCGATTTGAGATTAGCATGCAAAAAAAAATAACGGACGACCATTCGTCCGATAATCTCATCGTGTGTACCAGGCATTAATATCAGTGCTAAATTTGACATTTACAAAACACCACATCAATCACTGCTATTTAAAAGACATCAACTAGGAAGAAACACCTGCAGTGAATCTTAAATTAATTTACAGCCACTACTTTATAAATATACCCCTAAGACCAAAATAAATTAAATAAACAGAATAATGAGTCCACACAAGTAATAGGACTTCAAGTGTTGTAAAGTCTATACATAATTATAACTTTATTAGGTAGATAAAATAACATTTTATCTATTTAACAGTTTATTTTTATATGTAGACTTGTGTTTGTTTGCATTATGCAGGAATAAAACATGTGCAAAGTGTGTTTGACATGAGAAGGCACTGTATGAACTATATACTGTAAGATACCAGCATGGCCTTGAATAAAATTCCATATTTCTTTATTTTTACGAACACATCTCTAATTTTAGAAACTGGGACTCAGCTGCAGCACTGATTCTAACCAATAATCATCACGTTAATTATTATATGAATTATTCACTAATGCATTCATAGTGAAATTAACCACCACTGGCCCTGTCTATTATAATAATACAGCCTGGCAGGAGTACCATTAACCCAGGAGGATATCATATGATGTCCTCCTACTCGCACGCCTTGTGTGTGTCCTAGAAGCCGCAAAGCGGTGTGATCTGTGATCCGAAGACATATCATTGTACCGGGCCAGCCCTGGTACCATGTAATCACTGTGACCAATCACTGTGATCACATGTCAATTGTATACAATGGCTTGTCATTTATAGATATTTATTGGGTACTTTTGTGATCTCTGGGATTGACACAGTGAGAATATGGTACAGACCAATCACAGTGGACCTGTACCATGTGGTAGCTGTGGCCAGTCAGAGCTATCACAATTATACACAATGGCACATGAATGGATGCCATTAAAAAAAATACATTGTTGGAAACAGTGATCATCACTGTGATAAGCTATCATAGTTTTAAAAAATCCTGATCACCTCCCAGAGCAGTACAGTGTCATCATGGCACTGCACTGCTCTTGTCACAGTATGTAAAAAACATTTAAAAAAAACCCAAACATTTTTTTTTACATGTGTTAAATCCAATTTAGGGGTCTCCAAACAAAACATTTAGATGATGAGGTAGTGAGTCCAGATAAGATAAGTAGGTGCTTTTTTATTCATTGCAGTGGAGAAATACAACACAGTTCTCTGCTACTATAAGCAAGCAAAAGTGAAAGTGTTTCTGAGCTTACATCTAAGGGTTATACAATTTATACTATTTGAATATGCATAAGCACTAAGCCTACATATCTTCTTAGTAGCAAGGGAACAGTTAAATGGGTGGTTACATCATGTGACTCTCAAAAAAAGACATTTCAGCAATATTTGGTTGGTTCAGACTGGTTTTGATAAGGAAGTCATTTTGAACAGCTTTGTGGGTTCTTATCAGTCACATATCCTGTAGTTTCGTTTTCCAAAGAATTGAAACAAAGAAAAAGGAGAACATCTAGAGAAAGTAAACAGATCAAGCATATTATCAATTCTTAAAGTGACAGGTGCTTCATACATGTATATATAACTCAACATTATCAGACCCCTATAATTTTATTTACATTCATACAGTGATCCCGTACTGCTGTGGTTACAGTATGTAAAAAATGTATTTGTATTTCTTTTCCTGATTTACAAAATTATTATTAAAATGTAATTTAATAATTACCTTGGACTGTCTACTTTCCAAAAGGGGATCATTAGGGGTTATTTTTACTGTCCTGGCATTTTAGTGCCTCAAGAAATGAGATAGGCCTTGAGCACATCAGTAAGAAACACCAAATTTCCGTGCTTAGGAGAAAAAAAGAACTGCAAGTGAAGTTCAGAGGTCAAAAAAAATCTATTTCAGGGGAAGTGGCGCTGTTCAAAAGTGATCAGTAATAAGTGAACCCACTGTGCTATTAAATCTAGACAACTCTCCATAAAAGTGCAAAGTGCTTAAAGTAGATATAAAATCAATAATATATAAAAGTGTAAAAAAAAATCATAAAAAATAAAAATCTCAATAACAGTGATAATACCCCACATCAAATAATGATATGATGTGACATACTAAATAAAGGAGGGTAACTTGATGAATAAAAAGTGCCCCCAAAGTGAATACAAAGAAAAAGCTTAAGGCAGGTGAAAGCCAAAAAACAAAAAAAGATGTAAATATGTAAAAAGTGGCATTAATTAATATCAAAAATAAAGTAAAAAAAGTCCAAACAATTATACATGTGTATATAACTATACACCAAAAATAGTGTTCTGTGAGTGATGATCCATGCATAAATAATGTTTATTCCTCGCCTTCCTCCGCAACTCCCACTTGTGCCCGCACTCACACATAGCCACTCCACAGCCACACCCCTCTCAAGTGATCTGGAATAAAGACAGGAAGTTCTATGTGGAAAAAAGTTGAAAGAAGACATTGTTGGAAGTGGCAGCAGAGGAGAAAGACTTCCGTGGAGAGGTGGAAGACTATGGCACCCAATTGAGGGGCTATCTACCACAAGGGGACACCACTACTGGATTTCAGCTAACACGCCTGTTACCCCTGCAGGGGTTAGGCGCTCTGGTGAGTGCGGGCACAAGTGGGAGTTGCGGAGGAAGGCGGGGAATATTGAAGAGTCACCAATATTATTTATGCATGGATCATCACTCACAGAACACTATTTTTGGTGTATAGTTATATACACACGTATAATTGTTTGGACTTTTTTTTTGTTATTTCTGATATTAATTAATGCCACTTTTTACATATTTACATCTTTTTTCATTTTTTGGCTTTCACCTGCCTTAAGCTTTTTCTTTGTATTCACTATGGGGGCACTTTTTATTCATTAATTTACCCCCCTTTATTTAGTATGTCACATCATATAATTATTTGATGTGGGGTATTATCACTGTTATTGGGATTTTTATTTTTCATGAATTTTCATTTTTTAAACTTTTATATATTATTGATTTTATATATCTGCTTTAAGCACTTTGCACTTTTATGGAGAGTTGTCTAGATTTAATAGCACAGTGGGTTCACTTATTACTGATCACTTTTGAACAGTGCCACTTCCCCTGAAATAGATTTCTCTTGAGCACATCAGGACTGATCACGTTTCAAATATTTATACCATAAGGGCCCTTTCACATGTGCGGACCGTTCGTCCGTTTTTTCATCCATTTACAGTTTAAAACGGACATCAATGCTTCTCTATGGAATAGCGGACGTTAGCGGATGATCATCCACTAACGTCAGTTAACATCCGTCTCCATTAAGCTTTGTTTATTTGGACAGAAGAAAACCCTATTTTTCTTCCGTAAAAAAAAATGGATTGGACGAAAAACATATGTTAGCAGACGATCCGTTAACATCCAATCCGCTGACATCCGTTTTTCATCAAAATATGTAATTTAATATTCATACATTACAATTAACCTTTGACCCAGGTAGTGGTCTTTAGAAAAGTCACATGCACAAGCACATGCTGCCTAGTGCCTGGAGAGAGGAGAAAGTGAAGAAATGGACAGAGATGTGTCCCATGAACAGCTCATCAACCTCATGCATGCCAGGCCAGGTTTATAGGACAAAAGAAGTGCAGAATACAGTGACTGAAACATCACAAGCATGAAGTGAGAAGAAATATTCGAGGAGGCCACACCGAACTGGTTGTCGCTTAGTAATAGACAGCGTCGGATATGTGATAAGCAGTTTGTGGGATGGGCGTGGGTTGGCATGGTTAAACTTGTAGTACACCCATATGTCAGCATCCTGATAATTGTAGTCCAACTCACCATGCAAATTCCAGCACTCTTCTCCTACATTAGGCACCGTGTACATGTTTCACTGGTGCAAACTGTTCTGAATGAAGCTTGAAACCGGCATTTAGAAATGCCTGTTTTGCCGCATTTGCATGTCACGTTGAGCCTCGTTTAGCGTGTTTTTGTATTTAGCGTGTCACTTGCCACATCACCTGCCACAAGTTGTGATTGTCCACTTGCCACGTCACCTGCCACGTCACCTGGCCACATCACCTGCCACGTCACCTGGCCACGTCACCTGCCACATCACCTGGCCACGTCACCTGCCAGGTCACCTGGCCATGTCACCTGGTCAGGTCACCTGCCACGATGACATCCCGCAGTGTACAGCAAATATCTCCTAAACGGCGCAGAGACATTTACAGTACTTCTAGTTAAGCTTTTTTATTGGCTTACCTATATGTAAAACTGACAAAAATAGTTGTTAAAAAACACTGTATTCCACATATGGGTTTGAAATAGTATACTTAATTGTCATGTTGTAGTTCTATGAGTTCATTGTGTCTACTGTTCCTATGCAGGCAAAAAAATCATGACAAGGTGGAGATACCTTAGGGACTGTTATAGGTGGGAGCTTAATGAGGAAGCTAAAGAAAATCGGAGAGAATAGGATCGCCCAAAAAAAAAAAGCCCCTTCTTTGAGATGCTGGACTTCTTGAGAAGTGTGATGAACTTAAGAAGGTAAGTGAATACATTACTTCTCCCCTATATTAAATGATTTGGCCTAGTAGAAAAAATCATATACTCCAAAGAGGAAGTAAACCATAAAAAAAAACCTACAAGACAAAGGCATAATGAGTTAGCATGCATAGCATACTAGCGCATTATGAATTACTTACCTGAGATCGAAGCCCCTGCAGCGGTCCTCATTTCCCTCCTCCGTCACCGCCGTCACTCCTGGAGTGACTTCCGGGTGTCGTGGCTCCGGTGCTGTGACTGGCCATAGCCGCAATGACTTCATGCGCACGGGAGCCACCAGTCACGGCACGATCGCCTTCAGAAACGGCACACTTAGTCAGGCGCCGTTGTCTCATTGTCTATGCGTTTTCTGCAAATATCTCCTAAACTGTGTAGGTTTAGGAGATATTTCTTGCACCTACCTGTAGGTAAAAATGGTCTGTAAGGATTTACAACCACTTTAACAGTAATGACACACATGGATCTATGTATTGTAATAACTCTACTGTAAAGACCTGTAATCCACCTATGAACAAATATTTTACAGTACCACCAGCAACATTTTAGAAACAATCGACAGCAACAGCCATGCTTAAAAGACAACGTGTGTCTGTAAGTATCTTGTATAAAATGCCTCATTTTGAAATGTTGACAAAATAAAATGTGCTAATAAATGTTCCACCCCTCAGATTCATTCTGTTGAAGCTACCGCATCGAGAGGCAGGAAACGTCACGGATATCCCAAACGTGACATGGATGGTGCCATGTTAACATTTATGGAGGAGATGAGGGCAATAAGAAGGGCTGATACCAACAACGCATTTTCGGACCCCAATAACTAGGATGCTAGTTTTGTTAAAAATCTGTACCACCATCTAGTTAAAGTTCTCACTGCTCGTAAAATGGATGTTCAAAATGGCAATCTTTAATTTTACTGGTGTGTGCATAAGGGCTGCAATGTCCGAAGATCCCATGTCACCAGTAGGGATGAGCCTAACACCCCCCGGTTCGGTTCGCACCAGAACCTGCGAACGGACCGAAAATTTGCACGAACGTTAGAACCCCATTGACGTCTATGGGACTCGAACGTTCGAAATCAAAAGTGCTCATTTTAAAGGCTAATTTGCATGTTATTGTCCTAAAAAGGGTTTGGGGACCCGGGTCCTGCCCCAGGGGACATGTATCAATGCAAAAAAAACTTTTAAAAACGGCCGTCTTTTTGGGAGCAGTGATTTTAATGATGCTTAAAGTAAAAAAAAAAAAAGTTAAATATTCCTTTAACCACTTCCCGCCCGCCCTATAGCGGATTGACGTCCGGGAAGTGGTTCTGTTATCCTGACTGGACGTCATATGACGTCCAGCAGGATAACATGCCGCAGCGCGCCCCCGGGGGCACGCATCGCGGCAATCGGTGGAGCGGTGTGTCAGTCTGACACACCGCTACACTGATCTTGGTAAAAAGCCTCCGGCGGAGGCTCTTTACCACGTGATCAGCCGCGTCCAATCACGGCTGATCACGCTGTCAATAGGAAGAGCCGTTGATCGGCTCTTCCTCACTCGCGTCTGACAGACGCGAGAAGAGGAGAGCCGATCGGCGGCTCGCCTGGCAGGGGGGGGGTCTGCGCTGATTGTTTATCAGCGCAGCCCCCCCGCAGATCACCACACTGGACCACCAGGGATCGCAACTAGGACCACCAGGGAAGGGGCAACATGTGGATGGCCAGGTATGTACCCCATGGCCATCCACATGTGCCCAGTGTTCCAAATCTGTGCCAATCAGTGCCCACAAATGGGCACTGATTGGCACAATTATGTTGCAGTGATGCCCAGCAATGCCACCCTTAGGGGCATCACTGCAAACAAGTAATGCCATCAGTGCCACCCATCAGTGTCCATTCATGTCACCTGTCAGTGCCCATCCGTGCCCATCAGTGCCCATCTATCAGTGCCCATCCGTGCCAACTATCAGTGCCACCCATAAGTAACCATCAATGCCACATACGAGTGCCCATCAATGCCACCTATGAGTGCCCATCAGTGTCGCCTATAAGTGCCCATCCGTGCCACCAATGAGTGCCCATCAGTGCCGCATACCAGTGCCACCTATCAGTGCCCATCAGTGCCACCTATCAGTGCCCATCAGTGCCCATCAGTGCCGCCTATCAGTGCCGCCTATCAGTGCCCATCATCAGTGCCTGTCAGTGCCACCTCATCAGTGCCACCTCATCGGTGCCACCTCATCGGTGCCAATCAGTGCCGCCGTATCAGTGCCTGTTAGTGCAGCCATATCAGTGCCCGTCATTGCAGAAAAAAACGTACTTATTTACAAAAAGTTTTAACAGAAACAAAGAAAAACTTGTTTTTTTTCAAAATTTTCGGTCTTTTTTTATTTGTTGCGCAAAAAATAAAAACCGCAAAGGTGATCAAATACTACCAAAAGAAAGCTCTATTTGTGGGAACAAAATGATAAAAAATTTGTTTGGGTACAGTGTAGCATGACCGCGCAATTGTCATTCAAATTGCGACAGCGCTGAAAGCTGAAAATTGGTCTGGGCGGGAAGGTGTCTAAGTGCCTGGTATTGAAGTGGTTAACCACTTAAGGACCGCCTCACGCCGATGTACGTCGGCAAGGCGGCACGGGCAGGCAAAATCACGTACATGTACGTGATTTGCCTCCCGCGGGTGGGGGGTCCGATCGGACCCCCCCCCGCCGCCCGAGTCGGTCCCGTTCTGTCCCCCGGCGATCAGAGACGAGGGGGAGGCCATCCGTTCGTGGCCCCCCCCTCGAGATCGCCGCCGGCCAATGGGAACACTCCTTTGCTGCTGTATGCTAAACAGCAGCAAAGGAAGTGATGTCATCTCCCCTCGGGTCGGTAGTTTCCGTTCCGGCCCGAGGAGAGACGACATGTGAGTGAGTGCACCAACACACACACACACAGTAGAACATGCCAGGCATACAAAACACCCCGATCCCCCCCCCGATCGCCCCCCGATCCCCCCCTAATCACCCCCCCCGTCACAAACTGACACCAGCAGTTTTTTTTATTTTTTTTTTTTTTCTGATTACTGCTGTGTCAGTTTGTGACAGTTACTGTGTTAGCACAGTTACTGTTACCCCCCTGTAGGTCTAGGGTACCCCCCTAACCCCCCCTAATAAAGTTTTAACCCCTTGATCACCCCCCGTCACCAGTGTCGCTAAGCGATCATTTTTCTGATCGCTGTATTAGTGTCGCTGGTGACGCTAGTTAGTGAGGTAAATATTTAGGTTCGCCGTCAGCGTTTTATAGCGTCAGGGACCCCCATATACTACCTAATAAATGTTTTAACCCCTTGATTGCCCCCTAGTTAACCCTTTCACCACTGATCACCGTATAACCGTTACGGTTGACGCTGGTTAGTTCGTTTATTTTTTATAGTGTCAGGGCACCCGCCGTTTATTACCGAATAAAGGTTTAGCCCCCCGATCGCCCGGCGGTGATATGCGTCGCCCCAGGCAGCGTCAGATTAGCGCCAGTACCGCTAACACCCACGCACGCAGCATGCGCCTCCCTTAGTGGTATAGTATCTGATCGGATCAATATCTGATCCGATCAGATCTATACTAGCGTCCCCAGCAGTTTAGGGTTCCCAAAAACGCAGTGTTAGCGTGATTAGCCCAGATACCCGCTAGCACCTGCGTTTTGCCCCTCCGCCCGGCCCAGCCCAGCCCACCCAAGTGCAGTATCGATCGATCACTGTCACTTACAAAACACTAAACGCATAACTGCAGCGTTCGCAGAGTCAGGCCTGATCCCTGCGATTGCTAACAGTTTTTTTGGTAGCATTTTGGTGAACTGGCAAGCACCAGCCCCAGGCGTCAGGTTAGCGGCAGTACCGCTAACACCCACGCACGCACCGTACACCTCCCTTAGTGGTATAGTATCTGAACGGATCAATATCTGATCCGATCAGATCTATACTAGCGTCACCAGCAGTTTAGGGTTCCCAAAAACGCAGTGTTAGCGGGATCAGCCCAGATACCTGCTAGCACCTGCGTTTTGCCCCTCCGCCCGGCCCAGCCCAGCCCACCCAAGTGCAGTATCGATCGATCACTGACACTTACAAAACACTAAACGCATAACTGCAGCGTTCGCAGAGTCAGGCCTGATCCCTGCGATTGCTAACAGTTTTTTTTGTAGCGTTTTGGTGAACTGGCAAGCACCAGCCCCAGGCAGCGTCAGGTTAGCGCCAGTACCGCTAACACCCACGCACGCACCGTACACCTCCCTTAGTGGTATAGTATCTGATCGCATCAATATCTGATCCGATCAGATCTATACTAGCGTCACCAGCAGTTTAGGGTTCCCAAAAACGCAGTGTTAGCGGGATCAGCCCAGATACCTGCTAGCACCTGCGTTTTGCCCCTCCGCCCGGCCCAGCCCACCCAAGTGCAGTATCGATCGATCACTGTCACTTACAAAAGACTAAAACGCATAACTGCAGCGTTCGCAGAGTCAGGCCTGATCCCTGCGATCGCTAACAGTTTTTTGGTAGCGTTTTGGTGAACTGGCAAGCGCCAGCGGCCTAGTACACCCCGGTCGTAGTCAAACCAGCACTGCAGTAACACGTGGTGACGTGGCGAGTCCCATAAGTGCAGTTCAAGCTGGCGAGATGGCAAGCACAAGTAGTGTCCCACTGCCACCAAAAAGACAAACACAGGCCCGTCGTGCCCATAATGCCCTTCTTGCTGCATTCGCCAATCCTAATTGGGAACCCACCACTTCTGCAGCGCCCGTACTTCCCCCATTCACATCCCCAACCAAATGCAGTCAGCTGCATGAGAGGCATTTTCTTTATGTCCTCCCGAGTACCCCTACCCAACGAACCCCCCCAAAAAAGATGTTGTGTCTGCAGCAAGCGCGGATATAGGCGTGACACCCGCCATTATTGTCCCTCCTGTCCTGACAATCCTGGTCTTTGCATTGGTGAATGTTTTGAACGCTACCATGCACTAGTTGACTATTAGCGTAGGGTACAGCATTGCACAGACTAGGCACACTTTCACAGGGTCTCCCAAGATGCCATCGCATTTTGAGAGACCCGAACCTGGAACCGGTTACCGTTATAAAAGTTAGTTACAAAAAAAGTGTAAAAAAAAAAAAAAATATGAAATAAAAAAAAATAGTTGTTGTTTTATTGTTCTCTCTCTCTCTATTCTCTCTCTCTATTGTTCTGCTCTTTTTTACTGTATTCTATTCTGCAATGTTTTATTGTTATTGTTATTGTTATTGTTATTATGTTTTATCATGTTTGTTTTTCAGGTGTGTAATTATTTACACTTTACTGTTTACTGTGCTTTATTGTTAACCATTGTTAACCATTTTTTTGTCTTCAGGTACGCCATTCACGACTTTGAGTGGTTATACCAGAATGATGCCTGCAGGTTTAGGTATCATCTTGGTATCATTCTTTTCAGCCAGCGGTCGGCTTTCATGTAAAAGCAATCCTAGTGGCTAATTAGCCTCTAGACTGCTTTTACAAGCCGTGGGAGGGAATGCCCCCCCCCACCGTCTTCCGTGTTTTTCTCTGGCTCTCCTGTCTCAACAGGGAACCTGAGAATGCAGCCGGTGATTCAGCCAGCTGACCATAGAGCTGATCAGAGACCAGAGTGGCTCCAAACATCTCTATGGCCTAAGAAACCGGAAGCTGCGAGTATTTCATGACTTAGATTTCGCCGGATGTAAATAGCGCCATTGGGAAATTGGGGAAGCATTTTATCACACCGATCTTGGTGTGGTCAGATGCTTTGAGGGCAGAGGAGAGATCTAGGGTCTAATAGACCACAATTTTTTCAAAAAAGAGTACCTGTCACTACCTATTGCTATCATAGGGGATATTTACATTCCCCGAGATAACAATAAAAATGATTAAAAAAAAAAATATGAAAGGAACAGTTTAAAAGTAAGATTAAAAAAGCAAAAAAATAATAAAGAAAAAAACAAAACAAAAAAAAAACACCCCTGTCGCCCCCTGCTCTCGCGCTAAGGCGAACGCAAGCGGCGGTCTGTCGTCAAACGTAAACAGCAATTGCACCATGCATGTGAGGTATCGCCGCGAAGGCCAGATCGAGTGCAGTAATTTTTCCAGTAGACCTCCTCTGTAAATCTAAAGTGGTAACCTGTAAAGGCTTTTGAAGGCTTTTAAACATGTATTTATTTTGTTGCCACCGCACGTTTGTGCGCAATTTTAAAGCATGTCATGTTTGGTATCCATGTACTCGACCTAAGATCATCTTTTTTATTTCATCAAACATTTGGGCAATATAGCGTGTTTTAGTGCATTAAAATTTAAAAAAGTGTGTTTTTTCCCCAAAAAATGCGTTTGAAAAATCGCTGCGCAATTACTGTGTGAAAAAAAAAAATGAAACACCCACCATTTTAATCTGTAGGGCATTTGCTTTAAAAAAATATATAATGTTTGGGGGTTCAAAGTAATTTTTTTGCAAAAAAAAAAAACTTTTTCATGTAAACAATAAGTGTCAGAAAGGGCTTTGTCTTCAAGTGGTTAGAAGAGTGGGTGATGTGTGACATAAGCTTCTAAATGTTGTGCATAAAATGCCAGGACAGTTCAAAACCCCCCCAAATGACCCCATTTTGGAAAGTAGACACCCCAAGCTATTTGCTGAGAGGCATGTCGAGTCCATGGAATATTTTATATTGCGACACAAGTTGCGGGAAAGAGACACATTTTTTTTTTTTTTTTGCACAAAGTTGTCACTAAATGATATATTGCTCAAACATGCCATGGGAATATGTGAAATTACACCCCAAAATACATTCTGCTGCTTCTCCTGAGCACGGGGATACCACATGTGTGAGACTTTTTGGGAGCTTAGCCGCATACGGGACCCCGAAAACCAAGCACCGCCTTCAGGCTTTCTAAGGGCGTGAATTTTTGATTTCACTCTTCACTGCCTATCACAGTTTCGGAGGCCATGGAATGCCCAGGTGGCACAAAACCCCCCCCAAATGACCCCATTTTGGAAAGTAGACACCCCAAGCTATTTGCTGAGAGGTATAGTGAGTATTTTGCAGACCTCACTTTTTGTCACAAAGTTTTAAAAATTGAAAAAAGAAAAAAAAAATGTTTTTTCTTGTCTTTCTTCATTTTCAAAAACAAATGAGAGCTGCAAAATACTCACCATGCCTTTCAGAAAATAGCTTGGGGTGTCTACTTTCCAAAATGGGGTCATTTGGGGGGGGTTTGTGCCACCTGGGCATTCCATGGCCTCCGAAACTGTGATAGGCAGTAAAGAGTGAAATCAAAAATTTTCACCGTTAGAAATCCTAAAGGCAGTGATTGGTTTTCGGGGTCCCGTACGCGGCTAGGCTCCCAAAAAGTCCCACACATGTGGTATCCCCATACTCAGGAGAAGCAGCTAAATGTATTTTGGGGTGCAATTCCACATATACCCATGGCCTGTGTGAGCAATATATCATTTAGTGACAACTTTATGAAAAAAAAAAAAAAAAAAAAAAAAAAGTGTCACTTTCCTGCAACTTGTGTCAAAATATAAAATATTCCATGGACTCAATATGCCTCTCAGCAAATAGCTTGGGGTGTCTACTTTCCAAAATGGGGTCATTTTGGGGGGTTTTGTGCCACCTGGGCATTCCATGGCCTCCGAAACTGTGATAGGCAGTGAAGAGTGAAAGCAAAAATTTACACCCTTAGAAATCCTGAAGGCGGTGATTGGTTTTCGGGGCCCCGTACGTGGCTAGGCTCCCAAAAAGTGCCACACATGTGGTATCCCCATACTCAGGAGAAGCAGCTAAATGTATTTTGGGGTGCAATTCCACATAGGCCCATGGCCTGTGTGAGCAATATATCATTTAGTGACAACTTTTTGTAAATATTTTTTTTTTTTTTTTTTTTTTGTCATTTTTCAATCACTTGGGACAAAAAAAATAAATATTCAATGGGTTCAACATGCCTCTCAGCAATTTCCTTGGGGTGTCTACTTTCCAAAATGGGGTCATTTGGGGGGGTTTTGTACTGCCCTGCCATTTTAGCACCTCAAGAAATGACATAGGCAGTCATAAACTAAAAGCTGTGTAAATTCCAGAAAATGTACCCTAGTTTGTAGACGCTATAACTTTTGCGCAAACCAATAAATATACGCTTATTGACATTTTTTTTACCAAAGACATGTGGCCGAATACATTTTGGCCTAAATGTATGACTAAAATTTAGTTTATTGGATTTTTTTTATAACAAAAAGTAGAAAATATCATTTTTTTTCAAAATTTTCGGTCTTTTTCCGTTTATAGCGCAAAAAATAAAAACCGCAGAGGTGATCAAATACCATCAAAAGAAAGCTCTATTTGTGGGAAGAAAAGGACGCAAATTTCGTTTGGGTACAGCATTGCATGACCGCGCAATTAGCAGTTAAAGCGACGCAGTGCCAAATTGGAAAAAGACCTCTGGTCCTTAGGCAGCATAATGGTCCGGGGCTCAAGTGGTTAAATATCGTACCTGGGGGGTGTCTATAGTATGCCTGTAAAGTGGCGCGTGTTTCCCGTGCTTAGAACAGTCCCTGCACAAAATGTCATTTTTAAAGGAAAAAAAGTTATTTAAAACTGCTTGCGGCTTTAATGTAATGTTGGGTCCTGGCAATATGGATGAAAATCAGTGAGACAAACGGCATGGGTATCCCCAGTCCATTACCAGGCCCTTTGGGTCTTGTATGGATATTAAGGGGAACCCCGCACCCAAATTAAAATAAGGAAAGGTGTGGGGCCACCAGGCCCTATATACTCTGAACAGCAGTATACAGGCGGTGCAAACAAGACAGGGACTGTAGATTTGTTGTTAAGTAGATATAGAATAATTCTGCGCTACCCTAAAACAAAAGACACGGAAGCAGCCAACACGACCAACAAAGTGTAAAACGGAAAGACAACAAAAAAGTGTGGCGCTAAAGAATGTCATGTGCTAATGTAAACAAGTCAATAGACAGTAGGAGGATCAATTATATCTGCTTCAAGCATATAGTCCTCATGTGAACATCAAAAGGTACATAGTCTACATGGCAATATGTTAAGACAAAATATTGAAGAATTATATAAACATCTTGACCGAAAATCTGCTCACTACCACCAAGAGTTGAGGAGGCTTACCAGATGAGGTGGACCCAATGGGGCATACGCCGGATTGGGTCGGACAAGGCTTAGGTGGTGAGTGGCTGTATATACTCCAAGGGGGATGCGGTCTCACGAGTTTGTTGTATTCGTCCAGAAAATACCAGGAACTTGAGAGGTGTGCGCAATCTCACGGATGAGGGTCTTAAGGAAGTAATAGGGTGTTCCGTACGCAAACCCTTTTGAGATACCTCCACCTCCAGTCACTAAAAAGGAGAGAGGAAAGAACCCTGGTGCCACACATCCATGGAGTCCACTCAGCTCTCATCAGACCTTCCAGCCGACATCCCACAATGGGCTCCTCTATAACCTGCCGGGTGAAATACAACGACGAATACAACAAACTCGTGAGACCGCATCCCCCTTGGAGTATATACAGCCACTCACCACCTAAGCCTTGTCCGACCCAATCCGGCGTATGCCCCATTGGGTCCACCTCATCTGGTAAGCCTCCTCAACTCTTGGTGGTAGTGAGCGGATTTTCGGTCAAGATGTTTATATAATTCTTCAATATTTTGTCTTAACATATTGCCATATAGACTATGTATCTTTGATGTTCACATGAGGACTATATGCTTGAAGCAGATATAATTGATCCTCCTACTGTCTATTGACTTATTTACAGTAGCACATGACATTGTTTAGCGCCACATTTTTCTTGTTGTTAAGTAGAATCTGTTTGTAATTTTGAACGGGTACATTTTTTACGTGTTTAGCTCCAGCCAAAAAATCTTTTTTTAAGCTTTTTGGAAAACATAGGGAAGGGTTATCAGCCCTGTGACATTTGTTTTGCTGTCTGTCCTCCTCTTCAGAAGATTTCACCTCACTTTTTGTCCCAATGACAAATGTTTTTTGAAAATTTTGGGTTTTTTGTGGAACAAGGATTGGAAAGCATCAGTGGAAAGGAGAAATGTTTTTTTCCATATTAACTCTTACAGGAGAGAATTTCCCTTCCTAGGGGTAGATTTCATCTCACTTCCTGTTGTCTCCTTCCGTTTGCAAGTAGGAGTCATTTGTAAGTTAGATGTTTGAAAGTAGGGGCCTGCCCTATATACTCAGCAGAAATTTGGGCCTTAGGTGTTGTTGTGGCCACAACACTGTAAGCCCTCACAGGGCCCTGCTGTGAAATATTAGATCAAGAATTGTAATTATATGCCCCTGTTGAACAGGGACTGAAAAATTAGGCCTTAGGCACTGGTGCTGGTGACACAACACTGCAACCCCTCACAGATACTCTAGTTGGAACGCAGGAACGAGCCCTGCTGCAAAGTATTGCATCAAAAATTGTAATTACATGCCCCTGTTAAACAGGGGCTGAAAAATTAGGCCTTAGGCACTGGTGCTGGTGCCACAACACTGCATCCCCTCACAGATAATCTAGTTGGAACGCAGGAACGACCCCTGCTGCAAAGTATTGCATCAAAAATTGTAATTACACGCCCCTGTTAAACAGGGGCTAAAAAATTGGGCCTTAGGCACTGGTGGTGGTGCCCAGAACCAAAAATGTTCTTACAAGCTATCAGCGTGATCATTGAAGAGGATAATTACTCAGGATAGTCACTCAGCATCAGCATAGGCAGTCTTTGAAGGGAGCTGAGATTTCAAAAAAAATTATTCGGTTACATCAGCATCAGGTGCTTGGTAGCTGGTGGTGATCCAAGACTGATTCTTTTCTATGAAGGTCAGTCGATCGACCGAGTTGGTGGACAGACACACCCTGTGATCGATTACAAAGCCTCCAGCAGCACTGAATGTGCATTCCAAAAGAACGCTGGATGCAGGACAGGCCAGTAGCTCAATTGCATACTGTGCAAGCTCTGGCAAGTGATCCATCCTCAAGACCCAGTAACCCAGAGGATTTTCGGTGGGAAAGGTGTCCAAGTCAGATCTTGCCCCTAGGTGTTATTGCACCATGTAAAACAGACACTGGCGATGGTTGCTGGAACCGATCATACCTTGGGGATGCGGACCAAAAAATTGTCTGAACGCATCGGTCAGACGGCCACCTTCTTTGACTGACCGAAGCCTCAGCAACACGTTGTCCAGAAACAGGAGTTTGTAACCTCCCAGTCTCTGGGAACGCGTTGCACAGACCTTTCTGCAAGGCCTCCCAAAGATGTTTCATCCTCTGCTCCCTCTGCGATGGCAAGATAAGGTCCGCAACCTTACCCTTGTAAGGTGGATCAAGGAGGGTTGCCAGCCAGTATTGGTCCTTCTCCTTGATACCACGAATACGAGGATCCTTACGCAGGCTTTGCAGGATCAGGGAGGCCATGCAGCGTAGATTTGCTGAGGCATTCGGTCCGGAGTCCTCTGGGTCACTAAGGACGACATGGTCCGCAGCCACCTCCTCCCAGCCACGTACAAGTCTATGTGTTTCTTGGGACTGATCCCTTAAAGACTGCTGCTGATGCTGAGTGCCAGGCTCCACCTCCATGATGACACAATCTTCCTCTTCCTCCTCCTCCTCCTCCTCCTCGTCCTCTTCCTGTGTGATCGGCGGGCACGCAGGAACACTGTCTGCATAAAGGGGGCCTTGAGAGCTAAGGAAGTCCCCCTCTTCCTGCCTCTGTTCTGCCTCAAGTGCCCTGTCCATTATTCCACGCAGTGTGTGCTCCAACAGGTGGACAAGGGGGACAGTGTCACTGATGCATGCACCGTCACTGCTCACCATCCTCGTGGCCTCCTCAAATGGTGAAAGGACAGTGCATGCATCCCTGATCATGGCCCACTGGTGTGGGAAAAAAACAAGCTCTCCTGACCCTGTCCTGGTGCCATAGTCGCCCAGGTACTCATTGATGACCCTCTGCTGCGTGTGCAGCCGCTGCAGCAAGGCCAACGTTGAGTTCCACCTGGTGGGCATGTCACAGATTAGGCGGGTCTTGGGCAGGTTAAACCCCTTTTGGAGGTCCGCCAGCCGAGCACTGGCATTATATGACCGGCAGAAATGCACACAGACTTTCCTGGCCTGCCTCAGGACATCCTGTAAGCCTGGGTACCTGCCCAAGAACCGCTGCACCACCAAGTTAAGGACAGGAGCCAAACAGGGCACATGGGTCATTTGTCCCTGTCGGAGGGCAGAGAGGAGGTTGGTGCCATTGTCGCATACCACCATTCCTGCCTTAAGTTGGCGTGGCATCAACCATCTCTGAACCTGCCCCTGCAGAGCTGACAGAACCTCTGCCCCAGTGTGGCTCCTGTCCCCCAAGCACACCAGCTCAAGCACCGCATAGCATCTTTTGGCCTGCGTACTTGCCTAGCCCCTTGAACGGCTACGGAGCACCGCTGGTTCCGAGGACAAAGCAAAGAAAGAGGCCATGGAGGAAGAAGAGGAGGGGGTGGAGGAAAGAGGTGCGTCACAATCATTAGTAGTGGCATTTTGGAGGCATGGTGGCGGAACAACCTCCAACACTACTGCACCTTGTCCTGCATCCTTCCCAGCTGCCAGCAGAGTCACCCAATGCGCCGTGAAACTTAGGTAACGTCCCTGTCCATGCCTGCTGGACCATGAGTCAGCGGTAATATGCACCTTACCACTGGCCGCCCTGTCCAGCGAGGCATGGACATTGCCTTCCACATGCCGGTAGAGAGCCGGAATCGCCTTCCATGAGAAAAAGTGGCATTTGGGTACCTGCCACTGAGAACCGCACATTCCACAAACTCACAGAAGGGGGCAGAGTCTACCAACTGAAAAGGCAGCAGTTGAAGTGCTAGCAATTTTGCCAAGCTAGCATTAAACCGCTGGGCATGTGGATGGCTGGGAGCGAACTTCTTTCGGCGGTGCAGCAGCTGGGGCAGGGAAATTTGCCTGGTACAATCTGACGTCGGTGTACCGAAAGCAGATTGCCCACAAGTACTTAGCTGTGACACACCTAATTCTACACCTTCATTCCTCTCAGTGCAGGTCTCAGAGAGGACTGAAGGTATAGTGAGGTTGGAGATCTCAGCTGATGAGGAGCAAGGAGAGGTCCTCTTTGTTCTTTGGTGTGGGTCTTTTAGATATGCTTGCCAACGAACTGCATGGCAGGTCAACATATGTCTGGTCAAGCATGTGGTACCCAAGCGGGAGATGTTTTGGCCACGCGAGATACGCATGAGACATATCTTGCAAATAGCAGCGGTGCGATCTGATGCACTCATCTCTCTATATATATATATATATAATATATAGCAAAATCAACTGCCTGCCTGTAGTATGAGAACACCACCAACCTTCTACAGGTAGCTTTAGCTGAACACTGTGCAGAGCTCGCAAAAAACTAGCTTGTAGCTTTTTTAGCTGCCTGCGGTAGTGATAGGATCAGGAAAACACCACCAACCTTCTACAAGTAGCTTTAGGTGAACACTGTGCAGAGCTCGCCAAAAAATAACTTGCAGCTTATTTAGCTGCCTGCAGTAGTGATAGGATCAGGAAAACACCACCAACCTTCTACAGGTAGCTTTAGCTGAACACTGTGCAGAGCTTGCAAAAAAATAACTTGTAGGTTTAGCTGAACACTGTGAGGAGGACGCACCACACTAACTTGTAGTTTTAGCTGAACACTTTGAGCAGGACGCACTACACTAACTTGTAGTTTTAGATGAACACTGTGCAGAGGTCCCACTACACTAACTTGTAGTTTTAGCTGAACACTGTGAGCAGGACACACTACACTAACTTGTAGCTTTAGATGAACACTGTGCAGAGGTCTCACTACACTAACTTGTAGTTTTAGCTGAACACTGTGAGCAGGACGCACAACACTAACTTGTAGCTTTAGATGAACACTATGCAGAGCTTGCAAAAAATAACTTGTAGGTTTAGCTGAACACTGTGAGGACGCACCTCACTAACTTGTAGCTTTAGATGAACACTGTGCAGAGGTCTCACTACACTAACTTGTAGTTTTTGCTGAACACTGTGAGCAGGACCCACTACACTAACTGTAAATAGTCTAGCTGCCTGACTGTGGTACTAATAGGATCAAAAGAACACCAGCAATTTTCTTCAGGTAACTGTAAATACTGTAACAAGACAAGCCTGCCTGTCAGTAGGAAGATAACAGGAACGGATCTAGCTAAACTGAATACAGTGCATATATATATATGCAACACCTGGGATGCATATATATACACAATACACTGTAAGTGCAGTTAACTCACTGATTGTCCTGCCTAATCTAGCTAACTCAAATGAAATGACACTGTCTCTCTGTCTATCTATATATCTCAACGCCGGAACACACACTACACAGGGCCGCCGTGCAAGCGGCCTTACATAGTGTGGGGCGTGTTCTAAACCCCCCGAGCCATAATTGGCCAAAGCCACCCTGGCTTTGGCCAATTACAGCTCTCTCTACCAATGACGCTGTGATTGGCCAAACATGCGGGTCATAGTGCATGCTTGACCAATCATCAGCCAGCAATGCACTGCGATGCCGCAGTGAATTATGGGCCGTGACGCGCCACACGAATTTGGCCCGAACGGCCCATAATGTTCGCAATTCGACGAACGATCGAACAGCCGATAACACGAAGCTCATCCCTAGTCACCAGTCATTAGCCATCACCAACGTCCATACCATAGTGAGCAAGCTCCACAACATATATTTCAGCATCCATACCACCCAGGCATTATCCCCCATCACCAACGTGCACCAGCCACCACTGCCCAAAATGTAGTACCCCCACGTCAAGTGGCACCCACCTATGAGTCCTCCAGTTTCCAGGCCACTTCATACGGTAATTCCTCCCAGTCATCCAATCCCTATTCCACTTCCCAAGTCCCTATTATCAGGATCAAGAATCCCCATTTTAAGTTGCCCCTTTGTAGTTGGCCACCAAGTTTGCACTGCAGCACTAGATGTTTTATATGTGTTATATTTTTCTAAAAAAATATGTCTGTACAGTTTAATTATTTTTGTAATATATGTTGCGGTCATTGTCTATGACATTAATAAAAATAATTGACTGCATGGAAAATGTAATTTTATTTTTGTACTCTATATAAACCAAAAACAACTGATACAAAAGAATGTGATGGTCATAGGGTCAGTGATGATCGATGTTGGCACTAGGAGAATGAAAACAACAAGCTTTAATTATACACTGATAGAAGTCACACGACTGCTATACTGCTAACGTGAAAATGTATTATTTCTTAAAACTATTGAATTTCCATTTTCTGTGGGAAAACAAATACAATGCAGTGTACCAAAAGGGGATCAAACATTGTACTAGCAAAGTGTAATAGAGTGAGTGTTTTTACACATGTTGATACAGCCATGGATACTGCCGCTTCACCTCCCATAGCCTGATCGGCCGGCCGACCAGCAGGCCCTAGTATCTCCTCCTTCAGGTCGATCCGACCCCATCGCCATCCTCGGATGGGCCGGTAGTCGCGCTGAATCGGAACAGCCGGACAGCCCGCAGCTCGGGCCTAGCCGGCGGCCATCTTGGTCCTCCCTCCTGAGGCCACAGCACTCCGCCGGCCGCCCGGAGATCATCCCGGACACCACAGCAATACCCACCGGGACCTCAGCGGACACCCCCCCAGCCCAGCTCACCAGCATCTCCACCGCTACATCACACCCACCGCCGCAGCACACCCACCGAGGCCCGGGCCTAGCCCGTCAGCCATCTTGGTCCACCCACTCGGCAGTGATTACCACCTCCACCCAGAGCTCATCCATGGACCCCCCCGGCAGGTAGTACTAGGACCTACCACCATCCACCACAGGACCTTGCAACCTCCGGAGCGCAAGCATCAGGACAGCCCGTGGCTCGGATCCAGCCCGTCAGCCTTGGTCCACCCAGTGCGGCCGCAACCTCCACCCGGAGCTCAGCCCGGACCCCCCCAGCAGGCTAGTACCAGGACCCGTCCCCCAGGCCTGCACTGTCCCAGCTCCAGGCAGGACCACCATCCCTCACCCCCCCTCCTCAGCCCCCCGAGGGCACCACTGCAGCCGCCGTCCAATCACCCTGCTCTCTAGCTGTTAGACTCGGGGGACAGATCATGGCTGCGGCCTAACCCCAGCCACCCAGCACCCACACCTGTCCAGCGGGCCCCTATGCCCCCACACCTGGAACACCCCCTCCTCTACATTGGACCTCACTGCATGGGCACAGCTTACCACCGGAGACTCTGGACCAGACCAGCGTCCATCTTAGATCCGCCTAAACCCAGCCGCAGCATCACTCCAACCAATAAGTAGCAGCGAGACCCCCTTACCCCCCACCCCCACCATCATTCACCGGACCATGCTGTACAGGTAAGCCACCGGGGTACCTTAGCAGTTGATCCAGGGTCCTGAAGCCAATCGCCCCTCGGGGGGTCAGGAAGGAATTTTTCCTCTGCTGTAGCAATTGGCCAGCTCAGACAGGGTTTTTTTCGCCTTCCTCTGGATCAACGGGAGGGTGGTAGGTAGCCTCCATCACCTCCATCATCCTCCTTCAGCAACTGTCTTGCTTCACCATGTGCAATTTCAAGTACACAGCGGATGCCCTCCGCAGGCTAAGAAACATCAGTTCAACTCTACCAACCGCCACTCAAAAAAGACTAAAAAAAGAAAAATTACTAAGGACCAACCTACAAGCAACCATCAAATACAGGGAGACACCAATCCAACCACAACAACTAGCATGCGCCCTGATTAATACCAGATCTGCAGTCAAGCACAGACTAGAAATCCACAACTTCATCATCGATAACAACATCGATTGCCTCTTTGCGGAAAGTTGGCTAACATTCGACTGCAACACCATCCTAACTGAATTGGTACCAGATCACTACAGCATCCTAACCGAGCATAGAATAGGAAAAAAAGGAGGAGGCCTAGCAGTGATCTTCAAATTGCACCTTGCCTTCACCAAACCAACTTCACAGAACTCGGAATTTAGGGGGACCCCCACGTCATTTTTTAAAAAATTTGGCCGGGGTTCCCCTTAATATCCATACCAGACCTGAAGGGCCTGGGATGGAATTTAGGTGGACCCCCACGTAATTTTTTTTTAAATTTTGGTTCGGGGTTCCCCTGTGGGAAATTCCCATGCCGTTTTTATCAATGAACTTCTATGTGTATTGTCGGACCGGCAATGCAATAGCCGCGAGTAGTTTTAAATGGGTTTTTTCCTTTGAAATGTCATTTTGCTGTCAGACTGTTCTAAACACAGGAAACATTCATATAGCCGCGAGTACTTTTAAGTGACTTTTTTCCTTTGAAATGTCATTTTGCTGTCAGACTGTTCTAAATACGGGAAACATGCACCCCTTTACAGGCATACTATAGACACCCCCCAGCTACGAAATTTAAAGGGATATTACACTTTTATTGTTTGTTTAAGCATTATTAAAATCACTGCTCCTGAAAAAACGGCCGGTTTTAAAACTTTTTTTTGCATTGATCCATGTCCCCTGGGGCAGGACCCAGGTCCCCAAACACTTTTTATGACAATAACTTGCATATAAGCCTTTAAAATTAGCACTTTTGATTTCTCCCATAGACTTTTAAAGGGTGTTCCGCGGCATTCGAATTTGCCGCGAACACCCCAAATTGTTCGCTGTTCGGTGAACTTGCGAACAGCCAATGTTCGAGTCGAACATGAGTTTGACTCGAACTCGAAGCTCATCCCTACACACCACTACCATGGACGGACCACCAAGCCATCAAATTTAAAATCACCACCAACTCCATCCTCCAAAAACCGAAACATTCAACAACAACACACTGTAACAGATCCCAGAAGAAACTGCATTCTGAACTCTTCAAAACCACATTATCAAACAAAATACAATCGCTAAACTTAAACCTCTCTTAAACGGAACAAACACTCACCTCCTTAAACAAGGCATTACTACAAACTACTACTACTACTCAGTAGCACCAAAACGCAGAACACTCATCCGCAAAAAAAACTTGAGATGGTTCAACGGCACTCTCACCCTACTCAAGCAAGAACGCAGAAGAGCTGAAAGAGCATGGAGAAGAAATCCTACCAAGGAAAACCATACAAACTACAAAATACTCACTGTGAAATACCACAAAGCGATTTTCACAGCCAAAAAAGAACATTTCTCGAACACCATCTCAACTGCCTTTAACCGGCTGCGGGAACTTTTCAAAATAGTCGCCCAATCAATGAAACCAACTTGCTTAGAGCCCCCAGCAAACGATACTCAAGAATTCTGCAATGAGTTATCTAATTTCTTCATCGACAAAATCAACAGCATTCGGAAATCAATTCAACAGAAAAAGCAACCGACCTTACCCAACCGAAGAAAAAAGAGGACATTGACGCGAACAGCACACAACCGCCAGACTTCTTCTTGACCCCAATCACCACTGACACGACTAAAAACATTATGAGAAGCCTTCGAGACAGCACATCACCAAATGACATAATTCCCACGAAACTCCTGAAAGAATGCTCCGACATCCTGGCTCCCACTATAACACACCTCATAAATCAGTCGTTCAAAGAAGGGATTGTGCCAACCACCCTCAAGCAAGGCATCGTCAAACCCCTGCTAAAGAAACCCAATCTCAACCCTAAAGACCCTAACCACCGCAGACCGATAACAAGCCTCAACACCGTCTCCAAAATTATGGAGAAAGCGGTAGTACAACAGCTACAACGCCACCTGGACACGCATCAACTTCTGGACACTCTACAATCAGGTTTCCACCCAGGCCATGGCACGGAAACTGCACTTCTCAAAATATGGGACGATGCACTCGAAGCAGCAGATGATGGAGAATCATGTCTCCTGGTACTGTTAGACCTCAGTGCAGCATTTGACACAATGGACCACAATACTCTACTTGTCCGGCTCACAGAAGTAGCAGGAGCCACAGATTTTAGTCTAAAATGGTTTGCATCCTTCTTATAGAATCGCTCGCAGACAGTGAAACTAGGAGCATTCACCTTGGAAACCCAGGCAATCTCCTGTGGAGTCCCCCAGGGTTCACCCTTGTCGCCAGTGCTATTCAACATCTACATCCGCCCTCTCCTCAAAATCATCAAAAAATCAGACCTCTGCTTCCACTCATACGCAGACGATACCCAAATCTACTTTCGGATCACCGGACAAAAAGACCACCATCAGCAACTAGAGAAATGCGTCACTTTAATAGATGACTGGATGACCATTAGTTCCCTCAAACTCAACGGGTCAAAAACAGAACTTCTCTACCTACACGCTAACCAAAATCCCAAAACCAAGACTCCATGGACACCTCCCACCATCTTTGGACAAACCATCTCTCCGAGCACCAAAGCCAAAAGTCTAGGAGTTATCTTTGACTCAGAAATGACATTGGATGCACAAATAGGATCAGTAGTTAGCGGATCTCACCATCTCCTCCGCCTGTTACGCAGACTCATCCCCTTCATCCCAGAAGATGACAAAGCAGCAGTAGTTGGAACAATCATCAATTCCCGTCTCGACTACGCAAACTCACTCTACATAGGATTACCCCAATAACAGCTTGCGCGCCTACAGGCCATTCAAAACACGGCGGCAAGACTGCTAACAGGAAAAAAACCCTGGGAGTCCATCTCCCCATCCCTGAAGAGCCTACATTGGCTAACAGTAAAAAATCGGATCACATTCAAGACCCTCTGCCTCACCCACAGATGCATACAAGGTAACGCCCCTCAATACCTCAGAGAGAAAATAAAACATTACACACCGAATCGCAATCTGCGATCAACTAGCCAAAACCTCCTCCTTGTTCCCAAATACCGCTACAAAGCAAGGGGAGAACGAAGATTCGTAGTCCAGGGACCTCGGCTATGGAACTCTCTTCCGACTCACATCCGCATGGAAGAAAAAAATCTGGCCTTCAGGAAAAAACTCAAGACTTACCTCTTCTAATGAAGCTGAAAACACAACGCATCAGCGCCTTAAGGCGATTCAGTTCGCATTTGCAGCGCTTTACAAATCATTCATTCATTCATGGAAACTCTCCCTCTGGGGACATGAAATAGTTTGCAAACGTATCACGCATGGCAACGACTGAATTGTTGGGTCGCAGTTCGGTAAACCGTACAGAAGGTGAATCGATCTCATCCTCTTCCTCAACAGTAATTCCTTCTTTCTCACATATAATGTTATGGAGGACACAACATGCTTGTATAGCTAGTTCGGCATTCTCCAGGCTCAGTTGAATTGTTGTATGGAATATGCGCCACTTGCTGGTCAAAATGCCAAAAGTGCATTCAATAAGGTGCCTTGCACGACTCAACCGATAGTTAAAATTTTTTTGGGGGGCAGTTAGATTGTGCCTGGCATAAGGCCTTAGGAGATACCTAGAAAGTGGAAATGCCTCATCAGCTACAAGCACATGTGGCATATCTGGCCCTACAGTTCCTGGAAGAGGTTTGTCTGATGGCAAATGGAAGTAGCCCTCAAGTAGTCTTCTCCCCATTTCTGATGCTGAAACACTCTTGAGTCTACAGTACATCCATACGCCCCAATATCTACAGCTACAAACTTATAATTACTGTCACAGATTGCCATAAGCACAAGGGAGAAGTATTTCTTATAGTTAAAATATTGTGAGCCAGATCCAGGTGGCATCTGAATTTGGATGTGTTTCACATCCAAGGCTGCAACGCAATTAGGGAATTGGGTCTTCTTTAACCACTGCAGCCCCGGAAGGATTTACCCCCTTCCTGACCAGAGCACTTTTTACAATTTGGCACTGCATCGCTTTAACTGCTAATTGCGCGGTCATGCAATGCTGTACCCAAACGGAATTTGCGTCCTTTTCTTCCCACAAATAGAGCTTTCTTTTGATGGTATTTGATCACCTCTGCGCTTTTTATTTTTTGCGCTATAAATGGAAAAAGACCAAAAATTTTGTTATAAAAAAAATCCAAAAAACTCAATTTTAGCCATACATTTTTGCCAAAATGTAGTCGGCCACATGTCTTTGGTAAAAAAAATGTCAATAAGTGTATATTTATTGGTTTGCGCAAAAGTTATAGCATCTACAAACTAGGGTACATTTTCTGGAAATTACACAGCTTTTAGTTTATGACTGCCTATGTCATTTCTTGAGGTGCTAAAATGGCAGGGCAGTACAAACCCATTTTGGAAAGTAGACACCCAAAGGAAATTGCTGATAGGCATGTTGAGCCCATTGAATGTTAATTTTTTTGTCCCAAGTGATTGAATAATGACAAAAAAAAAAATTGCAAAAAGTTGTCACTAAATGATATATTGCTCACACAAGCCATGGGCATATGTGGAATTGCACCCCAAAATACAGCTGCTTCTCCTGAGTACGGGGATACCACATGTGTGGGACTTTTTGGGAGCCTAGTCGCGTACGGGGCCCCGAAAACCAATCACCGCCTTCAGGATTTCTAAGGGCGTAAATTTTTGATTTCACTCCTCACTACCTACAGATTTGAAGGCCATAAAATGCCCAGGTGGCACAACTCCCCCCCAAATGACCCCATTTTGGAAAGTAGACACCCCAAGCTATTTGCTACGGGGCATGGTGAGTATTTTGCAGCTCTCATTTGTTTTTGAAAATGAAGAAAGACACGAAAAACATTTTTTTTTCTTTTTTCAATTTTCAAAACTTTGTGACAAAAAGTAAGGTCTGCAAAATACTCACTATACCTCTCAGCAAATAGCTTGGGGTAACTACTTTCCAAAATAAGGTAATTTGGGGGGGGTTGTGCCACCTGGGCATTCCATGGCCTCTGAAACTGTGATAGGCAGTGAAGAGTGAAATCAAAAATATACGCCCTTAGAAAGCCTGAAGGCGGTGCTTGGTTTTCGGGGTCCCGTACGCGGCTAGGCTCCCAAAAAGTCTCACACATGTGGTATCCCCGTACTCAGGAGAAGCAACAGAATGTATTTTGGGGTGTAATTTCACATATCCCCATGGCATGTTTGAGCAAAATATCATTTAGTGGGGCGCATGCGCGGTAGCTCGCAAGATGGCCGCGGCCTGTTAGAGCTCCGCTCCACCACAGCCCTGTGATCGCCGCCGGAGCCCGCAAAACGACCCCACGATCCTGTCACCGGGTGGATCGGGTGGGGGAGACATCAGGGAATCATCTGATGTCAGCAGCGCAAGTGAGGAGGAACCTGAGCGAACGGATGGCCTCGGCGGCCGCTCCCCTCAGCTATGCTAAGATGGCGGCCAGAGGCCTACTCAGCGCGGAGGAAGCTGAGGCATCTATAGCGGATCAAGACTTGCCACCACCGCAATCTCCAGGTATCTCCTCTCCCCCCCGGGAATGGGCTGCTTCCCCTGCTTCCACGGAGTCCCTTTTAAACAGACTGAATGACGGTCTCCCCTCCACACCCCAGCTTGATCCGCACACAGGCATGCTCCTGTCAGTGAGCGAGGAAATGGCTTCCATCCCAGCCCCTAATGATTTCCCCTCCATGATGACAGCGTTCTCTCATCTGCTCTCTAAAAGTTTAGCAGCAAATGCAGCCCAAATTACATCATCCATCCATGCTGACCTGCAGCAAATAGGTTTGCGAATGGACACTATAGAAAAGAAGGCTGATCAATCAGTCGCAAGGATTAACCAGAATTCAGCCAGAATTCAGGACGTCCAAGACCAGCTAGAAGTGGCGTTGGCAAAGATCGATGACCTTGAGAACAGGTCCAGACGTTATAACTTTAGACTCAGGGGGCTCCCTGAGTCTGAAAAGGACGTGCAGGCTGCTGTAAAATCCCTGCTCCAGGCTCTTATCCCAGGTATCCCTGAACACCGTTTGGAATTAGACAGGGCCCACAGAGCTCTTCAACCCCCACGCTCGGATGGCCTCCCTCGAGACATCATAGTGAAACCACATTTTTATTCGGTGAAGGAGGAGGTCATGAAAAGGTCTAGGCTATCTGATAATCTCATGCTTCTTGGCCATAAAATCCAGGTGTTTGCGGATTTATCGCCATACACAGTACAGAAGAGGCGAGCACTGAAACCACTCTTGCAGGTTTTGATGGAAAAAGACATTACATACAGATGGTCTTTTCCGCTTCGTTTAAATTTCTCCTACAGAAATAAGAGCCATGCCTTCTCATCGTTTGCTGAAGGGGAACGCCTGTTTCTGCACCTGGGCCTAATTGAGCAGGAACCCACCAGCTCCAAGTCAACAAAGGGATCTTCATCATCATCTAAAAGGCCTCCACCAGCTAGCCCGCTGCAACCCACTTGGCTTCAATCAAGCTACAAGCGATCAAAAGAAAATGCCCCGACATGACTCTCAGGCTGTACTCATCACTTCTCTTACTGTATGGAGACTTTCCTTTATTCCCCTCAGTCTGGCCACAGATGTCCCTCAGGACTTCCGGGACTAGCCCCTCACTAGAGGGTCCCCTTTGAACCGTGATCTTCACCATCTCTATCCAAGCGGGGGACTTAATCCAAGTTCATATCAGAATGGTTGTTACCTACACCCACTGAGGTCGGACATTGCTGAGGGGAAGGGTTGGGGGCAGCACTCCTACAGTCCCCCCTAGTTCTCTTTCCTTCCATTTTCTGAAATCCTAGTTTATGCATTTAGGCCTCTCTAGCGCGGTTAGACGCTCTAAGGTAGGCGTAGTTCTCTTACACATTAAGGGACTCCCAAACAGGTCATGGGAGATCTAAGTTGGTTTATGTTTTTATTTATTTTTCATATACTTATTCCTCATCTCCCCTGGAGTTTCTGGTTCCCCCTTCGCGCGGCTGGTGAGGGACACTTCGCGAGGGGCGAGAAGGGTGAATCACATAGGACCCACTCGTCTATGACTAGCTTTTGGTAGGTCGGCGCTCCCGGGTTCCCAGCCTTGAGAGCTGGGGATCGGGTTGCCGATCTGGCAGGTTTTATGTAGTGGGGGGGGGGTTTCCCCCTTTTTTTTTTTTTTTTTTTATTATTTACCTTTTTTCCTTTTTATTCACACCCGGTGATTCAAATATTTTTCAGTTGCACTATACCTGTTATTAGGTTGTTTAGGGCACTACATAGCATAGGCCTCCGTTTGGCCTTTAGTTGTACATTTATATTTTAGGCGTCGGGGCTGTGGTGGACCCAGCACGCCTCCAGCGGATTCCAGGTCCACAGTAGGTGTACCTGGTTTCCTTTCCAGATCCCCATAGTAGGGGTTTCTGGTCCTCTCAGGATCTGAGGGTTGAGGTGGCTAGCCCACTTCAACCCAGGGGTGGGAAGGGGTCCAAGGACCCTAAGGCTCATTGTTATCAGGGAATGTACTGGATTGCTATACATATACCACTGCCTAACATAATATTTTTTTTGCCTCTCTTCTTTTCTCATCTTCTTCCTCCCTTCTCTTTACTTCTCTTGGCTCATCTGTGCTCTCCAAGGTTCCGGATGGACTCGTGTCCTCTCACCGCAGGTCCAGATTATCTTTTCCATGGGTTCGTGTGGCTGCTTGACTTGATATCTCTGCCCGCATGGGGTAAGTCAAAAATTCTCATTATAGGGGCACCCCCTCTGGTTCATGGCTGACACGCACGGTCCTTCCCCCTCCCTTTACATATTATCCCATAACACACAGGGACTCAACTCCCCCGTTAAACGTAGGAAACTGTTCCAATTATATCACACCATGCATGCAGATGTATTACTCCTTCAGGAGACCCATTTCCCTTCCACTTATAAGCCCTCCTTTCTCCACCAACGCTTCCCACAATTTTTTTTAGCTTCCGGAGAAAATAAAACTAAAGGAGTAGCCATCTGCTTTGCCAAACACATCAACATCTCACAATCAGCTATAATAACTGACCCTCAAGGCCGATATATTCTAGTGTCTGGCCATATAGACGGTGAACTCTACACGTTTGTCTCCTACTACTCTCCTAATAAGGGACAAAAAAACTTCTTTGAAACACTACTACACAAAATAAAACCCCACCTACGAGGCAGGATCATTGTTGGGGGAGACTCGAACACGGCATTCGACTCTTCTATTGACAAATCTGCTGGGAATAGGCCGACTTCTAGACGCCCCTCCAAACAAAGTGTTAAAATTGCGAAGCTGCTTTATGAGGAGGGACTGATTGATGTCTGGAGGGAAACTAACCCACGTAAGAGAGATTATACCCACTTTTCAGCACCGCATAATTCCTACGCCAGGATAGACCACATTTTCTCTCGGTCAGCTTCTATTCCCCTAATCAGAAGATCTAGGATAGTAGATACCCCCCTGTCAGATCATTCGATGGTGACTCTCCTCATGCAGAGGTCGGGGGGGCAGGGGGCCCGCCTCGCTGGCGCCTGCAGGAATCACTCTTGAGTGACCCAGTACAATGCTCCTTATTGGAAGAGGCCATCAAAGAATACTTCCAAATTAATGCGACCGGTGAGGTCTCCCCGGTAACAGTATGGGCGGCACACAAGTCAGTAATTAGAGGGAAGTTAATCCAGATGTCTTCCAAACTTAAAACCGAACACAGAATAGACACAATCAGACTGACAGAGGAATACCATAAAGCTTCGAAGGCACACAAACATAACCCCTCGCCTGAATCATTGGTAGACTTGGATAAGGCCAGAACCCTCCTAAACCTTCAGTTGACCACGGCTGCCGAACAAAACCTTAGATGGACGGGGGCAAAACTTTACACGCAAAAAGATAAAATAGGATCTAAGCTAGCAGTCAAACTGAGCCCCAGACCCCGCTCCTTAGCATTCCCGAAAATTAAAGTATCTTCGGGGGACCTTACTCAAAATCCCGAAAAGATCATGACAGCCTTCCATAAATTTTATTCCGAACTCTACAAACCGAAATCCTCCCCCACCCAAAGCACTCAGCATACTTTCTTGGACTCCCTGACACTACCTACCTTGTCACCCGAACACAGGGACCTCCTGGAGGCCCCTTTCTCCAATCAAGAAATACTAGATACAATCAAATCATTAAAGGTAGGATCTTCACCAGGCCCAGACGGCTTTTCAAACGGTTACTATAAGAAGTTTGGCGCTTCTCTAGCTCCCCATCTTACGAAACTCTTTAATGCGCTACGGGAAGGGTCTCTTCTTGATGCTGACCTTAACTTGGCATATATATCAGTTATACCAAAACCGGGCAAGGACGCCAGCGAGGTGGGCAACTATCGACCCATCTCGTTAATAAATAATGATATCAAAATCATGACTAAGATCCTGGCAAACAGAATAGCGAGCTTCATACCACTATATATACATGGAGATCAGGTGGGATTTATCCCTGGGAGGCAAGGCCCCGACCAGATTCGCCGCTCCATAGACATTATCTCTCTTCTGCGATCACAGTGGGACGGGGGACCCCCCCAGAAAGGCTTTCTCCTATCGATTGACTTGAACAAGGCTTTTGACTCGGTGGACTGGGCTTACCTGTCTGGTATCCTACGGAGATGGGGTTTTGGTCCTCACTTTCTGAATTTAATTAATACACTTTACTCTAACCCTTCAGCACAAGTACGTCTGATGGGCAGATACTCATCTTCTTTTAGTATCAACAGGGGTACCAGACAGGGATGCCCTCTCTCCCCCCTCCTATTCGCTATGGCCATCGAAACGCTGGCCATAGCGATCAGATCGAATCCTGACATAAAGGGGGTGATGTGTGGGGGCCAGGAACACAAGTGTGCACTCTATGCAGATGACCTTCTTCTGTATATTACCTCCCCATTAATCTCTACGCCTATGATTTATAGGACGCTGAAAGAGTTCTCCGCGATTTCGGGACTGGAAGTCAATATGACTAAATCCATGGCCCTAAATATCACCGTCCCTAATGACTCTCTCACACTCCTCTCGAATAACTTCGACTTCTCCTGGGCCCCAGATGCTCTCCCTTATCTAGGGATCAAACTAACATCACATATGAACAATCTTTTCAAAGCTAATTACCCGCCTATGATTAATAAATGCAGAGCAGAGTTGACAAAGTGGTCAAGGGGTGGTCTATCCTGGCTAGGTAGGATACATGCGGTTAAGATGACACTCCTCCCACGCCTATTATATCTTTTTCGTTCCCTTCCGATTCCCATCCGGAAGGACTTCCTAGGCCGCTTCCAGTCCGACATAACATGCTTTGTTTGGGGGGGCAAGGGTTACAGATGTCCTTCTCGCACTTTGGTATGCTTAAAATCACAGGGGGGACTGGGACTACCAGACCTGTGGGGTTACTACCAGGCGGCACAATTAGCACAACTGTCAATCATTTACTCCAGAAACTACAAACCGGATTGGGTTTCAATGGAGAGGAAAGCGATCCCTCTTAACACTATTGATTACCTCCTGTGGTCAGACACCAGAAGTAGGCCAGCCATATTGGCCCCCACCCTGTCACACTCGATAGCTTTAGGTACTAAGCTTTATACAAATCACTCTTTGATTTCCAGTTTGAAACCCTTGGCTCACCTATTTCATAATCCAAAGTTCCCACCGGGACTTGATATAAAGGCGTTCCGCTGGTGGACAGACAAGGGCCTTTACCGCATAGGGCACTTCCTGTCCTCAAAGGGTCCGATTACCTTGGCCCACTGTAAGAAAAATCTAGGCATGCCGGATTCTGAAAAATTCAGATTCACACAAATTTCCCACTATTTACACACTATTTGGTCCACTAGGAAGGACCCTCCCTATATTACTCCTTACGAGCAATGGTGCTCTGACTCCACGAACCAGAGGGGGGGAATCTCTCTAATTTATGCAGCACTTCAATCGAACTTGGAAAAACAATCTTATGCACGGGCCTGGGAGGAGGACACGGGCTGCTCCTGGAACGCATCTGATTGGTTTAGAGCTTCCCTACGTTCAACCAAAGGTATATGCAATGTATCCTTAATGGAAGCCAGTTTAAAAGTAATGAATAGATGGTACTATGTTACCTCCAGACTGGCAATAATTTACTCGGGAACATCCCCGATCTGTTTTAGAGGATGTGAGCTAGAAGGCTCTATGTTTCATATATGGTGGACTTGTCCACGCATCAGATCCTTCTGGAAGAGAATTTTCCGCACCATTAGTACATTGACGGGTGAAATAATCGCCCCCCAGTCCGACGATAGCACTGCTTAATCAACACATTCCTAATCTGACTAAACGTCTACAAGCCCTTTCCTTCTTCATACTTGTGGGAGCCAAGATTACCTTGGCAAAAGCCTGGAAGAAGCCTTCGGTCTCCTTTCAGGCTTGCAAAAGGAAAATCTCCTGGATAATGGCACAAGAGCTGATAGTGGCAAAACTTACTGATAAGATTGAGAGGTTTAACACTACTTGGGAACCATGGGCCACGCATTGTGGTATCTCAATCCTGCCTGGTGTGGAGAATACATCTCGGAACCTCTCCCCTCCTCTCTGACCTCTACTTCTCTAACCTTACCCTCATTTTCTCACGTTTCTTCTCTTCTCTATCGGGACACTCTGCCCGTTCCTCATCAGATGAACAGTCTTCTGTGTACAAGCACTTCTGAAGTATTTGGTTTTCTCTTTTTTGTTTAATGTATTTTGATTTTTTCTAAGCAGGGAATGGATGGTCGGGTTGGAGTTCTACCCCCCAGGGAGATCCGTCTCCTATATTACAGGGAGTTGGTACATAGATTTCTTACCCCAGGGGTCGCCCCAGATGTCCCCACAGTAAGAGCCCATTGGGGTGGGGCTTCTGGGAACCCAGGGGAGAAAGAGCGGTCACAGCACCGGATAGTATTAGGCTAGTATCTTCTTGGATCACCTTCTGGGTGGGTAGCCTCCCGACGTACCGTCCCCCTATTGGTTTGTCACTGCTGATTGACTCACACCTTACTGTTCAAAACAAAGGTTGGCAAATTTGGTACCACCACAATTTATAGGTGCTTTATGTTCTGTATAGACATGGCAATAACTGTTACAGGATACTTTCTATGCCAATTTTCTATGTATCTGGAAATTTTTTTTCTTACATTGTATGCTACTGATCTTCAATAAACCTTTTGAAAATCAAAAAAAAAAAAAATATCATTTAGTGACAACTTTGTGCAAAAAAAATTTTAAAAATTGTCTTTTTGTGTCACAATATAAAATATTCCATAGACTCAACATGCCTCTCAGCAAATAGCTTGGGGTGTCTACTTTCCAAAATGGGGTCATTTAGGGGGGTTTTGAACTGTCCTGGCATTTTATGCACAACATTTAGAAGCTTATGTCACACATCACCCACTCTTCTAACAACTTAAAGAAAGACAAAGCCCTTTCTGACACTTTTTGTTTACATGAAAAAATTATTTTTTTTTGCAAAAAAATTACTTTGAACCCACAATAATTATATATTTTTTTCAAGCAAATGCCCTACAGATTAAAACGGTGGGTGCTCCATTTTTTTTTTCACACAGTATTTGCGCAGCAATTTTTCAAACACATTTTTTGGGGAAAAAAACACACTTTTTAAAATTTTAATGCACTAAAACACACTATATTTCCCAAATGTTTGATGAAATAAAAAAGATGATTTTAGGTCGAGTACGAGGATACCAAACATGACATGTTTTAAAATTGCGCACAAACGTGCAGTGGCAACAAAATAAATACATTTTTAAAAGTCTTTAAAAGCCTTTACAGGTTACCACTTTAGATTTACAGAGGAGGTCTACTGCTAAAATTACTGCCCTCGATCTGACCTTCGTGGTGATACTTCACATGCATGGTGCAATTGCTGTTTACATTTGACGCCAGACCGATGCTTGCGTTCGCCTTAGCGTGAGAGCAGGGGGGGACAGGGGTGCTTTTTTTTTTTTTTTTTTAATTATTTTTTTGCTTTTTTATCTTATTTTTAAACTGTTCCTTTAATTTTTTTTTTTATCATTTTTATTGTTATCTCAGGGAATGTACATATCCCCTATGATAGCAATAGGTAGTGACAGGTACTCTTTTTTGAAAAAATTGGGGTCTATTAGATCCTAGATCTCTCCTCTGCCCTCAAAGCATCTGATCACACCAAGATCGGTGTGATAAAATGCTTTCCCAATTTTCCAATGGCGCTGTTTTCTTCCGGCAAATCTAAGTCATGAAATGCTCGTAGCCTCCAGTTTCTTAGGCCATAGAGATGTTTGGAGCCACTCTGGTCTCTGATCAGCTCTATGGTCAGCTGGCTGAATCACCGGCTGCATTCTCAGGTTCCCTGTTGAGACAGGAGAGCCAGAGAAAAACACGGAAGATGGTGGGGGGGCATTCCCTCCCACTGCTTGTAAAAGCAGTCTAGAGGCTAATTAGCCACCAGGATTGCTTTTATATAAAAGCTGACCGCTGGCTGAAAAAAATGATACCAAGATTATACCTAAACCTGCAGGCATCATTCTGGTATAACCACTCAAAGTCGTGAATGGCGTACCTGAAGACAAAAAAATGGTTAACAATAAAACACAGTAAACGGTAAAGTATAAAAAATTGCATACCTTCAAAGTAAGCATGATAAAACATAATAACAATAAAACATTGCAAAATAGAATACAGTAAAAAAGAGCAGAACAATAGAGAGAATAGAGAGAGAGAGAACAATGAAACGACAACTATCTTTTTTTTTTTTTTTTTATTTATTTATTTATTTTTTTACATTTTTTTTGTAATTATAACTTTTATAACTGTAACCGGTTCCAGGTTCGGGTCTCTCAAAATGCGATGGCATCTTGGGTGACCCTGTGAAAGTGTGCCTAGTCTGTGCAATGCTGTACGCTATGCTAATACTCAACTAGTGAATGGTAGCATTCAAAACATTCACCAATGCTAAGACCAGGATTGTCAGGACAGGAGGGACAATAATAGCCTATATCAGCGCTTGCTGCAGACACGACATCTTTTTTGGGGGGGTTCGTTGGGTAGGGGTACTCGGGAGGACATAAAGAAAATGCCTCTCATGCAGCCGACTGCATTTGGTTGGGGATGTGAATGGGGGAAGTACGGGTGCTGCAGAAGTGGTGGGTTCCCAATTACTTGTGCTTGCCACCTCACCAGCTTGAACTGCATTTATGGGACTCGCCACGTCACCAAGTGTTACTGCAGTGCTAGTTTGACTACGACCGGGGTGTACTAGGCCGCTGGTGCTTGCCAGTTCACCAAAACGCTACCAAAAAAACTGTTAGCGATCGCAGGGATCAGGCCTGACTCTGCAAACGCTGCAGTTATGCGTTTAGTGTTTTGTAAGTGACAGTGATCGATCGATACTGCACTTGGGTGGGCTGAGCTGGGTCGGGCGGAGGGGCAAAATGCAGGTGCTAGCAGGTATCTGGGATGATCCCCCTAACACTGCGTTTTTGGGAACCCTAAACTGCTGGGGACGCTAGTATAGATCTGATCGGATCAGATATTGATCCGTTCAGATACTATACCACTAAGGGAGGTGTATGGTGCATGCGTGGGTGTTAACGGTACTGGCACTAACCTGATGCTGCCTGGGGCTGGTGCTTGCCAGTTCACCAAAACGCTACCAAAAAAACTGTTAGCAATCGCAGGGATCAGGCCTGACTCTGCGAATGCTGCAGTTATGCGTTTAGTGTTTTGTAAGTGACAGTGATCGATCGATACTGCACGTGGGTGGGCTGGGCTGGGCTGGGCGGAGGGGCAAAACGCAGGTGCTAGCAGGTATCTGGGCTGATCCCCCTAACACTGCATTTTTGGGAACCCTAAACTGCTTGGGACGCTAGTATAGATCTGATTAGATCAGAAATTGATCAGTTCAGATACTTTAGTACTAAGGGAGGTGTATGGTGCGTGCGTGGGTGTTAGCGCTACTGGCGCTAACCTGACACTGCCTGGGGTGACGCAGACCCTATCTGACCCTAAAACCTAAGTTATATCACCGCCGGGCGATCAGGGGGCTAAACCTTTATTCGGTAATAAATGGCGGGTGCCCTGACACTATAAAAAATAAACTAACTAACCAGCGTCACCTGTAACAGTTTTACGGTGATCACTGGTGAAAGGGTTAACTAGGGGGCCTACAAGGGGTTAAAACCTTTATTAGGTAGTATATGGGAGTCCCTGTCGCTATAGAACGCTGACGGCAAACCTATATATTTACCTCCCTAACTAGCGTCACCAGTGACACTAATACAGCGATCAGAAATACGATCGCTTAGTTACACTGGCGATGGGGGGTGATCAAGGGGTTAAAACCTTTATTAGGTAGTATATGGGGGTCCCTGACGCTATAAAACACTGACGGCAAACCTAAATATTTACCTCCCTAACTAGCGTCACTAGTGACACTAATACAGCAATCAGAAAAATGATCGCTTATTGACACTGGCGACGGGGGGTGATCAAGGGGTTAAAACTTTATATGGGGGGGTTAGGGGGGTATCACAGACCTAAAGGGGGCCTAAAACTAACTGCCCTACCACACTAACTGTCACAAACTGACACGAATGCAGTAATCAGAAAAAAAAAACTGCTTGGTGTCAGTGTGACGGGGGAGGGGTGATTAGGGGGTGATGGGGGGGATCGGGGGGTGATAGGGGGTGTATTGTGTGCCTGGCATGTTCTACTGTGTGTGTAGTGTTTTACACTCACATCGATGTCTTCTCTCCTCAGCGCCGGAACAGAAAATACCGAGCCACGGAGAGATGACATAATTTCCTCTGCCTCTGTTTACTATACAGAGGCAGAGAAAGATTCTCATTGGCTGGGAGCGATCGCGAGGGGGGCCACAAATGGATGGCCTCCCCCTCATCTCTCATCGCTCCCAGACAGAAGCCGACCGCCTCGGGCACTGGGGAGGGGTCCGATCGGACCCCGCGCCCACGGGAAGGCAAGGACTTATATATAAGTCCTTTTGCCTGCCCGTGCCATTGTGCCGACGTACATCGTCGTGCGGCGGTCGGCAACTGGTTAAAAGACCCATTTGCAATTTCCTGCCACATGATGTATCTGGAACTGGCATTGCAGTACACCAAAGCTCCTCCCATATTGCTTGACAGGTGTCGTGCACAATTCCAGAAATTGTAGAGCTTCCCAACAAAAAGTAGTGGTTAAGGGACATATAGGATAGTCCAGATGCCAGAAACCTAGGAAGAGTAGAACAAATTATTAAAGGAATCCTACATTATGGACATAATCAAGCAAAAAGGCTGGCTGGTTTACCTCTAGGTAAGTAGAAGTCGCTCCTCTGGAGGCCCACAACATCTCATATCCGTGTTCATCCTTTCCAAATGGGGATGCAACTTTTCTAATAAAAATTCAAACGTTGGTATAGACATTCGGGTAAAATGAAAAAAAATTTGTGGGAAACATCGCAGATCTGCATAGTGCAGAGCAAAAAACCCTTCAGTGGGCCTCTTGAGCAGCATGGGAAGTGTCCAGTGTCTGCGTTTTATTGCAGAAATCTTCCTAGTCATGCTTTTCTGTCTCCTCAAATAAGATAGCATGACAAATAATGTCACATGCTCAAAAAAATCTGCCCAAATCCATTGCTGTAAATAAGCACGCACACTACAGCAAGGAATCAGGAAGCACAAAGCAAGCTAAAACCACCAAGCAACATGGGAAGCACAATGCACGCTGGGGAAAACAAAAAATCATGGGAAAATTCCCATAATTCATAAAAACTGATTAAATACAGTTCTAAAAAAAGGACATAAACGGATGAAAAACTGACATAAAAGGATGCAAAACGGATGAAAAACGGATGATAACGGTTGTAAAATGGATGACAACGGATGTAAAACGGATGACAACAGATGTAAAACGGATGACAACGGATATATAACGGAAATGAAAATGGATGAAAACTGATGTTTACTGACAACAACTGATGATAAAAAAAAGTGACTGAACTGATCTAATGTGAAAGGGCCCTAAGGATAGAAGTGGATACTACTAAAGGGAGATGCTTCCTGAGCATAAACATATGATCTATTCTAGAGTGAGAGTGATGGGTTGGGAATAATACGTGTAATCTTTACCCAGGGGTTGAAGCTCTCTCCAGAGATCAACCAAATCATGAGACTGTAAAGAACGAGCAAACTTCTTGGCATCAGGGGATGCATGTTCCAAAGGATATTTGTCCAAAGAAGGGTTCAAAGCCAGATTGAAGTCTCCCGCAAGAAGGAGAGTACCTCTTTGATGGGATGCCAACAAGCAACAGACATGGGTCAGAAAAGGTCCCGGGGTAGATTTAGGGGCATAATAAGTCATAATGGTAACCTCCGTATCCTGATTGGTACCCTGAAGCAAAAGATACCTACCCTCTGGATCAGTGCAACTAAAGGGAACAAATTTACGAAAGGTAGTGAGTATCCCTCTTTGTTTATTCAGGCCAAAGAGGACAAGAGGTTGTTGAAAAATGTGTTTCTTACAGACAGGCTATATCTATCTGCTGTCTCTTTAGATACAGTATTTAAAAACTTTCACCCATTTTTTAGGAGTATTCATGCCCTGAACATTCAGGGACAACCAATTTAGCATCATAGCAAATAGGGGAAAAAAATATAAAACGGTCCCAATCCCCATGGACTCAAGGAAAGACAAAGATAGTAAGAGAGAAAGAGAATGGAGCTTAAGGCAAGAAGAGAGGATCATGTAATAAAACATGAAAAGACAGAATGGTTCTTGGTATAGAAGAGGTCTATACAACACAGCTGTAACTAGTGGTGAGACAAAAGGCCCACTGGAGGGGTGGCATTTATCCTGGTCAAGTTTCACCCCATCTTGGGGAGCAGTGGCCCATCGGAACCACTTGGCAACTTCTAAAGTCAAACTTACAACAGAAAATTAGGCACATATTACATGGATAAATTATTTAAAAGGCACAGCAGAAACATAGAACAGTATCAACCAAAATAAGCTAAGATTGGCTATTAATGCCCAGGGCTACCCATGCATAGGCAGGGGAACCCATGGTGGGGAGCCAATATACAGGCAATAAGCCCACAATGGTAACATGAACATGCAAAGATGACCTTAACGAGGTAAAGATTACTATAAATAAGAGATGCACTAAGCATTAAAGCCTGGGTCTGCCGGGTCTCAACGTTTGGATGAAAGGTCACATCCTGTAGCCCACAATGGGCAAGGAGTCACCAAGAACCAGGTGATGGCATCCAGTTTCCCACAGGGTAAATCCCCCATGCAAGCAACAGAATGCCCCCACCACCAATAACACTTAAAGAGCATATACAGTAAAAGATAACTAAATAAAAAAAAAAAAGAAAAAGAAAAGGGAGACAGAAACTAAAAAACATAACAGACACAAGTTCCAATATTGAAAATGAAGTTCCAGGTCGGCATAGCCCATCGCTGCCATCTCACAATTGGGGCAGCTTAGGGTAAGAGACCTGCATACAGTAACACTACTCATCAAAAAAGCAAATATAAAAGGGGGTGGTAGGGGTTACCTGGATCCAGTGGATGACATTTGGTAAAGAAAAGGAATAAGGCAGAAGTACTTAGGCCATCAGGCCCCAGCGCAATAAGGGAGCCATATTGAGACAGCTGGGAGGACTTGCAAGAGAGCTGAGAGGATCCCGGGCAAGCAGATGAGGATGGTGCTTCCTTTTGGGAAGAGGGTAAGTGAAATTGGAGTTCTTGAAAATGCCGCCACAGGTCAGATGGAGAAGAGGCATGGTACTGGTGGCCTTGGTGGGATAACGAGAGCCTAAAGGGGAACCTCCACCTGTACCTGATTCCTTGTGTTTGTAGGACCTGTAGGTAAGGTTTCAGGTTCCTTCGCTTGGCGATGGTAACCAGAGAGGGAAATTGTGAAAAGTTGAAGAGGGTTGCCCTGAAAGGAGAGGTCTTGACAGGCAATTGCTGCCTACAGGAGTCTATTATCTTTGGTATGATAATAGTGGAACTTGATAATAACATCTCTTGGAGGGCACTCAGTTGGTTTAGGGGCGAGGGACCTGTGAAAGCGGTCGAACTCCAAGCGTTCATGGGGAATCTCAGGTGCAAGTTCCTGAAAAAAGGCAGTGGCAGTACCTTGCAAGTCAGTAATGACCTCAGGGATTCCACGGATGCGGAGGTTATCTCTGTGGGCCCTGTTTTCTGCATCCTCTAGCTTATCCTGCAAACTCTCATGTTCAGTATTAAACTTATCAACTTCCTCTTTGTGCCCCTCAAGCACTGTTGTTGCTAAGTCCATACATGCTCCAACTGATTAGTGCAGTAGCCTAGCTCTTTATGACCTTTTACTAAATCAGCAGAGAGCTTGTGAGAGGCCATAGTAATTTAATCTCGAACTATGGAGCGGAATTTATTAATCAGAGTATCTGAGTCAATGGCCATAGGGCTTACCAGGTCAGTTAGGAACTGGTGCAGGCTGCCCACTGGAGATGCAGGGTCTGCTGCAGAGAGCTGCATGGAGTCGTCTGGCTCTGGAGGTTTGGCCGCCATCTTGGGGATTTTGTTTTTATTCCCTTCTTTTTTTTTGTATTGTAACTTACTGTTGTAATATATTTCTTTTCCTTTGATTGAAATAGAAAACGTATTACGTATTTATTTATTTGATACTATCTATGAATATACTAGTACAACACTGTCAGCAAAGTGTAGCTTTTCTAGAGCCAGGAAAATTTGATTTCTATCTGCTCTTTTTAAACTGTGCTTGTAATTATGATGTAAGGGATTTAGTACGTACAGACACATTTTTAAGTATTTCAGGCACTGAATTACATATTAAATGCTTCTCACTTCAAGAAAATTGTTAAATTGTTTACTTATCTTAATGACCAAGACACACAAGCCCCAACAAACTGTCCCTTTGACATACATCTGGTTAACAGTGATCAATTCAATTGAATTCTGAAATACTTCTCAATGGTCTGCAAAACAAAGATAGCTGTATATGTTACATAGAACTTCACACTGGCTACTGACTTTGGCTATACCGGGTAGATGCACATCAGTAATGTAGCTGTATAAAATTTAGTTTCTATACAGCAAATGTTATATATATGCTATAGAGATATCTAAAGCACCACTGTGTTTTGCTGATGTTATGTCTGAAATTTCATTTGTATCATAGTGTGAAAATGCTAAGCAATCTGTAATCTAAAGCAACTACAAAGACTACTCAGTGAGCCATACCTGTGATTGAGCAAAAGGTTCCTGCTGGTTTCTGTGGGCTTCTGTACATATATTGCAAACCATGTTTGTTACTCTAGTTATAACCTTGATATGTCCCCTGGTTCTTGTTTGTCTGCTGCCGTTTTGAAAAATCATCACTTTAACAGCCACCTGATCTCTGCAATGCAAGGTTTTTTTTACAGTGTAGCCCTCTTATATACTCTTATATACTTAGCAACTAAAATACAAAGCCTCTAGTATATTTGAGAGAACAGGACAAATTATCTTATAACCAGCAGTGCCTTCACTCAGTTGGAGCAGGAAGGACAAAAACTTCCAGGGTTTCATTCACTGAGCGCTAGGCAAATTATTTTTGAAACTCCGTAAATCGGAACTAAGTGGCAAATTTCTTTGTAGTCTATGGGATAGTGAATTCTTTTAGAAGATTTTTGCCATTTGTAGGGCTAATAGGTCTGCTTTGACTCTTGCATATAAATTGGTCAGTGGTTCTTTAAGACTGTCCCTGCTGATATAAAACTGTCCTGCCATTGGCCAATTTCTATCAAACTCTCATTAGGAGTAGTGATGGTTGAATGTGTTTGGGATTGCAAAGTCATTTGGTAAACGCATTAAAAATCTGCAATTTGCCAATTATTAATAAGCAAAACTATTAATAGGCTAATAGGCAAAGAGTTGTCAAACAAATACATGGAAAGACAGGGGAAACATGAATCATTGCAAAAAAAGATTTAAAAAAATTTGTTTAGTGGAAAGGAGCTTTTCTAAAACGGTTTAAAGGTAATGATAAAATGTACAATTTCTTCAAAACACAAGCTTGATGATGCTTTAAACCTGTGTATGAATTGACACACCTGGAAGATGTACTAAAGCAAAAGTGACAGCTTGGAAGAAAAAGAAACCTTTTGCAGCTAAATGACAATTCAGTTCCCCCGCTTGCTTCTGTTTGTAAGCAAAGAGGCTGAGGAATCCTGGATGATGTAATTGACCATAGATGTTATGGCCATACAGTATATAGTCAATAATGCCAGCCTTAAAAAAAAAGCATAGGCTTCTGCCCTGGAAATGGATTTTAAGGGGGACTCCACAGAAAAGGCTGTAATAAAAGAGACATAGGTTCCCCCTCAAATTCCACATCAAACCTTTATCTGAACATTCAGCCTGGATGGCCAGAAAAGAGGGTGGCAATCAGTGTGCACCTCATCCTTCAGAATTATACCAGGCCACATGCCCTCAACATGGGGAGGGTGCCTTGCTGAGGTCTCAAGGCAAAGCATATTGTCGTACTGTTGATGTGAAAAAGGTGCTCACCCACACAGTGAAGTTCTGCAAGGGGGAAGACTTTGAAATCTGGAAGCCCCTCTTTAACCACTTGCTGACCACTCTATAGCCGAAGTCTATTAACATCCTCCTGTGCACCCGCTTCTCGCATGCATCCGTAAGTGTCCATGATCACTGGGTCTGCGGCATCATGTCTGGTTTAGCTAACTCTAGGAGGGAGACACAGTGCAGCAGTTTGAGATAGCTGCATTTGGTGTGCCATCACATTGCCATCACAGTGCTCATTAGTGCCATCACAGTGCTCATCAGTGTCACATCAGTGCGCCACAGCGCCATCAGTGCCACAGGAGTCCCATCAGTGTCACATCAGTGCCCCTACAGTGCTATCAATGCCACTACAGTGCCCATTAGTGCCACAGCAGTGCCCCTACAGTGCTATAAGTGCACTACAGTGCCACTACATTGCCCTACAGTGCCACTACAGTGCTTATCAGTGCCCTACAATGCCACCACAGTGCTCATCAGTGCCCCTACAGTGCTTATCAGTGCCTTATAGTGCCACTACAGTGCACATCAGTGCCTTACAGTGCTACTACTGTTCCCATCAGTGCCTATCAGTGAGTGCTCATCAGTGCCTACAGTGCACTTCAGTGCCATCAGTAAGTGCTTATTAGTACCCTACAGTGCCATCCACGAGTGCTCATCACTGCCACTAAAGTGCTCATCAGTGCCACTACAGTGCCCTATTAGTGATCATTAGTGCCCAATAGTGCACATCAGTGCACTTCAGTGCCCAACAGTGAGTGCTTATCAGTGCCATCCTATCAGTGGATCCTCATCAGTGCCCATCAGTGCCATGAAAATGTGTAAAACATTTGTAAAAAATGTGTAAAACATGTGTTTTTATCTCTTTCCACATTTAACAAAAGCTTGTGGAAAAAAATGACATGTTCAAAACACTCATTATGGGGGTCATTTACTACTATAGCACCAAAAAATTATCCTGCAGTACCAAAAAATAGCTCTCAAAAAAGGCCAGAAAGACTTCAACTCTCGGAAAGTCAGCGCTAATGCAAATGGAAAGCAGCGCTATTGCCGGCAATAATGCCTGTCAGATCACATATGCTGGATTAGTGGAAGTCAATGGGGCTCGAACCTGCAAAATCCAAAGGTCTCACTGAAGGCTTATATGCAAGTTCTTTGCCATAAAAAGTGATTGGAGACCTGGGTCCTGCCCCAGGGGACACGTATCAATGCAAAAAAAAAAAAAAATTGATGTTTTTTCGGGAGCAGTGATTTTAATAATGCTTAAAGCGAAACAATAGAAGTGTAATATTCCTTTAAATTTTGTACCTGGGGGGTGTCTATAGTATGCCTGTAAAGGGGTGCATGTTTCCCGTATTTAGAACAGTCTGACAGCAAAATGACATTTCAAAGGAAAAAAGTCACTTAAAAGTACTCGCGGCTATATGAATTGTCGGTCCGACGATACACATAAAAGTTGAAATGTAATAAGAATATTCCTGCGCTACCCAATTGGGAAAAGAAAAGAAAACAAGAACTCAAAAATAGACAAAAATAGTAAAAATGCACGTATGCGACTGGACAGCTGCATGCACCGAAGCAAGGGTCAGACATAAGCCCAAAATCAAACTGAGGCATAGGGGGGGGGAGGTGCTGCGCTAACCAGAAGAAAGCTGTAAATCTCTGTATGTGGTCAATTAATAAAATGACATAAAATCGCATAATAAATCGCATAAATAAGTGTTGACACTAAAAAACATTCAAGTCTTAATAATCAGCATCATGTGTATGTGAAAAAAAGTGCATAAAAAATCCTTTTCCATTGGTATATACTAAATGACAAAAAAATTGCATGTTAAATCGCATAAATAAGTGTTGACACTAAAAACATATAAATCTAGATAATCATGTGTTGGTGCACAAAGGGACATAAACACTACTTCTTGTGAATAATTCTAAATAAAAATACATAGAATAAATCAGAAATAACCATCAAAAACATATCCTTATAAATGGTGCAAAACGTACAAAGTGCCAGTGCTTAAAGGTGATCTAGATATCGCAAATAAAGCACATCAATCCAACGCAATATGGATAATAAATAATATAAATAAATGTCCCAATAATAGTGATATAAAATATATTGTGCTGGCCTGCGAAACAAATGACCAATGACATGCCAGTAAGTACAGCAAACTTAAAGTGCCAGTGTAAAAGTCATTGAAGGTGCAAAAGCAAGTTCAGGTGTATTCAATAAAACAACAGTGGGGTGTCTGGGATGCAATTCACTCAGTGTCCTCTTCATACATAAAACACTAATGTAAGCAGTGGCCCCTTACCTAGCGATGCTAGGTCAACCGCATGAATTGTAGCTAAAACGCTAGGTCCTGAGCCTCAATCGCGTCCCTATATCCACGCTTGCCGGTGTTGGGTTATCCTAATGGCAGCTGATTACAAGTGACTATGGTCCTATCAGTGGTCCTGGACCAGCGCGGATCCTAGCTCAGCCTCCACATCTCAGGTATGTATGTACAGGAATATGCAGGACAAAGGTACTTGATAGTGAAGTATGTATTAACCAGGTAATGCTTTATTAAAAATCTTTAAGTAGATGTACTCACATAAAAACAATGCAGAGCAAACCTCTCTCCTACGAGCAGCGAACTCGTTCTGTGTCTAGCAATGTGAAACAGCCTATTCTGTCCCTACACGTGACATCACCGATCACGTGACTTCCTGAAGTTGTGGGGGTCTGCGGGCGGGGGGCTTATCAGAATTTTGAAGCCCCCTTTAACAAGGAGACCCCCAGATCCCGGCCCCCCCTACCATTTCACCAAAAAAGTGTCAAAAATGTTAAAAATGACAAGAGACAGTTTTTGACAATTCCTTTATTTAAATGTTTCTTCTTTCTTCTATCTTCTATCTTCCTTCAGTTTCTTCCTCCATCTTCTTCTTCTTCTGGTTCTTCCTCCAGTGTTCTTGTCCGGCATCTTCCTCTGCCTCGTCTTCTTCCCTTCTTTTTCTTGGGCTGCTCCGCATCCATGGGAGGCTCCCGCTGTGTGACGCTTCTCGTCTTCTGATGGTTCTTAAATAATGGAGGGCGGGGCCACCCGGTGACCACGCCCCCTCTGATGCACAGGGACTTCCCCGAGGCTTTCCCCGTGACGTCAGAGGGGGCGGACAGGGAAGTCCCCATGCGTCAGAAGGGGTGGGGTCACTGCAGGGTTTTTAAGGAACGTCAGAAGACGAGAAGTGTCACACAGCGGGAGCCTCTCATCATGGATGCGAAGAAGGGAAGAAGACACCACGGAGGAAGATGCCGGATGAGAACACTGGAGGGAGAACCAGAAGAAGAAGAAGCTGGAGGAAGAAACCGAAGGAAGATAGAAAATAGCAGAAAGAAGATAGAAGAAATAAGAAGCATTTAAATAAAGGAATTGTCAAAAACTGTCTCTTGTCATTTTTAACATTTTTGACACTTTTTTTGCGAAATGGTAGGGGTACATTTGTACCCCCTTACCATTTCACACAGGGGGGGCTGGGATCTGGTGTCCCCATCTGGTGTCTATGGGAATGTTTGGCCATTCTTTCAAGTGCATTTGTGAGGTCAGGCACTGATGTTGGATGAGAAGGCCTGACCTACAGTCTAATTCATCTCCAAGGTGTTCTGTTGTGTTGAGGTCAGGACTCTGTCCAGGCCAATCAAGTTCCTCCACCCCAAAATCACTTATCCATGTCTTTATGGACCTTGCTTTGTGCACTGGTCCAAATGATTTAGTGGAGGGAGGATTATGATGTGGGGTTGTTTTTCAGGGGTTGGGCTTGGCCTCTTAGTTCCAGTTAAGGGAACTCTTAAGGCATCAGCATACCAAGACATTTTGGACAATTTCATGCTCCCAACTTTGTGGGAACAGTTTGGGGAAAGCCCCTTCCTGTTACAACATGACTGCACACCAGTGCACAAATCAAGGTCCATAAAGACATGGATGAGCAAGTTTGGGGTGGAGAAACTTGACTGGCCTGCACAGAGTCCTGGCCTCAACCCGATAGAACACCCTTTGGCTGAATTAGAGTAGAGACTGCGAGCCAGGCCTTCTCATCCAACATCAGTGCCTGGCCTCACAAATGCACTTCTGGAAGAATGATCAAACATTCCCATAGACACACTAAACCTTGTGGACAGCCTTCCCAGAAGCTGTTCTAGCGGCAAAGGGTGGGCCAAATCAAATTTTAACCCTACGGACTAAGACTGGGCTGCCATTAAAGTTCATGTGTGTGTAAAGGCAGGTGTATCTGGAAAAGACTTACAATGGTGGTGGAACCCTCCTACACATAAATACTACATTTAGACATAGTTATAGGATCTGGGTGATGAGACAACTTCTGTACATGAAGCAACATGGTTGGGATTTGAACCCAGACCCTCAGGGATACTAATCAAAAGTTCTAACCTCTAAGCCATGGAGCTGCCACATGTGAGAACCTCCTACAAATAACTACACATAAAAACACATAAATACTGCATTTCTTTGGACATACAGGTTATGGAATTACATTACTCAAGAGTTATTCTTCTTGATTTATTCTGTGATATTTGGTGTTTTTTAGTGGGTGAGAGTAAAATATTACCCTCAAATTTTTGCGAATTACATTTTGCTTTCTGATGTTGGTACACAAATCACATTTTTTGGGCTCAAATTATGAATATTTTTAAATAATAAAAAGCACAAAAAATTGTGATTCATTTTAACTTTGGATCAGCAATGGTATTGTTTGTGGATTGTAAAGACACCTGTGTAAGTTTGGGTAAAGATTGTTGTGAGATGGAGAGTAACAAGTGAAAGTGACAGAGAAAAATATATTTTACCAAAACATCAAAACATTCCACATTCTAAGTTTCTTAAAAACAAAATATTTTAAGTAGAAGCAACAATGTTGCAAAGGAAAATTTATTTCAGAGAAAGATACATTTCATCTCAACATTAAAAGGTTTTTTTTTTGTGAAAGTTAGAATTGTTCCATTAGAATCAGTGGCTAAAACTTGATTTGGACTAGAATAGAGCAGATTTTCACTTCAAAAAAATGCTCTCTAATTAGCTCTCATTTTGGTATTTACTATAGCGCCGGGTAAAAAAGACACTTGAGTTAAAATGAGAGTTATTTTCAGGTCTGAGCATGCTCAGTTGTGTTGGCACCTAGTTGTCCAAAACAGGGAATTTTTCACTTCTCAGACTATTTCACCGTAGAAATCACTTTTTCACACAGTTTAAAAGCAGATTATCTTTAAATAATATACCGCATATTTCAGTACTATTTAGGCAATTATATCATGCTATAAACATTATTTCCATGTGCACTACTCCAGGTTTTAGCAGAGTTAAGCCCCGTACACACGGTCGGATTTGCCGATGGAAAATGTCCGATCAGAGCATGTTCAGAGCGTGTTGTCGGAAATTCCGACCGTGTGTGGGCTCCATCGGACATTTTCCATCGGATTTTCCGACACACAAAGTTAGAGAGCAGGAGATAAAATTTTCCGACAACAAAATCCGATCGCGTCAATTCCGACCGTGTGTGGCCTGTTCCGACGCACAAAGTGCCACGCATGCTCAGAAGAAATTCCGACACGGAACAGCTCGTTGTGGTAAACTTAGCGTTCGCAATGGATACAGCACTTTCGTCACGCTGCAATGTAAAAAATGGTTTAATACAGCGCACTCTCTTTTTCTTTATAATGTGACAAGAATTAAGTAGTTTTGCTGCTCATATTCACACACACTTCTCACAAACTTTTTTTTTGTTTTTTTATTTGGATTCCCTGAATATATTGTTATTTGTCACATCTGACAGAATGTTGTTTTTTTTTGGATTTTAAGCCATTTTTGGTTTTGATTTTATGTTTGTATTTTTTCCAAGGCTGATCTTTGTTTAATGTTGTTTTTAGTTTGACTCCAGAATATTTTTTGTGTGTTTTGTGTGTCAAGTTACCCCAACACCATTGATATTTTTTATTATTTAATCTCAAGGAGATTGTTTGTTGTTGGTGTCCCTTGTTAATTTCACATTGTATTTTTGAAATGTACCTGAATCCTCACAAACCAACTGTCCTTTTTGAAGTTAAACACACATAGGCAAGTATAATTCAAACAAAAAATCCTTTATTAAGGGCTCAGAACCAAATAAAGAGGGAGGTAACATTGGATCAACAGGAGAAATTAGCGAAGCCTGGGACCCCCACGGCAGACATCAATTCTTGAACATCAAAATTGGTGGCCTGAGGAGTCCATATGTAATGGTGGGCAGTCTGGTCCAGAATTTGCAGAGATCCGGAAAGCAGCAGATGACATGTGTGTCCCCAGGCTGTGGTACCACAAGAGGCTGCATCTTTTGGCCGACCAGACTGGATCCAGGGTCCTCACTTTCTGGTCTTCCTTCCACGCTTCCTTCCCGGCTGTGGCTGTGCTGTTGGAGATGTGGCAGGAGGAGGAGTAGAACCTGGAGGAGGAGGAGGACTGGGAGGACCTGGAGGAGAAGGAGGAGGACCTGCAGGAGGAGGAGGAGGACCATCTGTGAGTTTGCAAAGGTGTGTCTGAGCTGTAATTTGGCCCCTCATACCTTTGTTAAGAGCCTCCAAGATGAACGACTCACACATGACTTGTTGTCCCTCCTCCATCCTCTGCATTTTATAGGCAATGGTGGCAGCAATGTCCTCCTCCATGGTGTGTGGTGCTCCCAGGACCTCTGTAGCCCTCCAAAAGAGTCCTCTAGCAGCCTCCTCTAGGGCACTCCTCCTCCTGCCACTTTCTCTTTCCAGGGGGAGTGGAGGGACCTGCAGATCAGGCAGCCGGCTCAGCCCGGCCACCTCCTGGCTGCGACTTCCCTGTGTATGAAAAAGGGACATGGTTTTAGTTTTTGCTTCATCAATCACAATCCTAAATTAGTACTCCCAACTAACATCTAGTTAACATCATTGATTGGACAAGCAGAAATATCTAGAGGACTGCTATACCTGGCTCAATCTGGGCTCCTCCACATGTTGCCTGGAAGGCCCAGGTTGGGCGTCAGAAGCCTCAGCCGGGGGGGAAGGAAGCCTGGAAAGAAGACTGGAGAGTAGGGATGAGCCGAACACCCCCCGGTTCGGTTCGCACCAGAACCCGCGAACGGACCGAAAGTTCGCACGAACGTTAGAACCCCATTGACGTCTATGGGACTTGAACGTTCGAAATCAAAAGTGCTCATTTTAAAGGCTAATTTGCATGGTATTGTCCTAAAAAGGGTTTGGGGACCTGGGTCCTACCCCAGGGGACATGTATCAATGCAAAAAAAACTTTTAAAAACGGCCGTTTTTTCGGGAGCAGTGATTTTAATGATGCTTAAAGTCAAACAATAAAAGTGTAATATCCCTTTAAATTTCATACCTGGGAGGTGTCTATAGTATGCCTGTAAAGGGGCGCATGTTTCCCGTGTTTAGAACAGTCTGACAGCAAAATGACATTTTGAAGGAAAAAACACATTTAAAACTACCGCGGCTATTGCATTGCCGACAATACACATAGAAGTTCATTGATAAAAACGGCATGGGAATTCCCCACAGGGCAACCCCGAACCAAAATTAAAAAAAAAAAATGATGTGGGAGTCCCCCTAAATTCCATACAAGGCCCTTCAGGTCTGGTATGGATATTAAGGGGAACCCCAGCCAAAATTTTAAAAAAAAATTGACGTGGGGTTCCCCCTAAATTCCATACCAGACCCTTCAGGTCTGGTATGGATTTTAAGGGGAACCCCGCGCCAAAAAAAAAAAACAAAACGGCGTGGGGTCCCCCCAAAAATCCATACCAGACCCTTATCCGAGCACGCAACCTGGCAGGCCGCAGGAAAAGAGGGGGGGACGAGAGTGCGGCCCCCCCCCCTCCTGAACCGTACCAGGCCACATGCCCTCAACATTGGGAGGGTGCTTTGGGGTAGCCCCCCAAAACACCTTGTCCCCATGTTGATGAAGACAAGGGCCTCATCCCCACAACCCTGGCCGGTGGTTGTGGGGGTCTGCGGGCGGGGGGCTTATCGGAATCTGGAAGCCCCCTTTAACAAGGGGACCCCCAGATCCCGCCCCCCCCCCTGTGTGAAATGGTAAGGGGGTACTTACCCCTACCATTTCACTAAAAAACTGTCAAAAATGTTAAAAATGACAAGAGACAGTTTTTGACAATTCCTTTATTTAAATGCTTCTTCTTTCTTCCTTCATCTTCTTCTTCTTCTGGTTCTTCTGGCTCTTCTGGTTCTTCCTCCGGCGTTCTCGTCCAGCATCTTCTCCGCGGCGTCTTCTATGTTCTTCTCCTCGGGCCGCTCCGCACCCATGGCATGGGGGGGGAGGCTCCCGCTCTTCTCTTCATCTTCTTCTCTTCTTCATCTTCTTCTTCATCTTCTTCTTCATCTCTTCTTCCTTCTTCTCTTCTTCATGTCTTCTCCGGGCCGCTCCGCAGCCATGCTGTGGCATGGAGGGAGGCTCCCGCTGTGTGACGGCGTCTCTTCGTCTGACGGTTCTTAAATAACGGGGGGCGGGGCCACCCGGTGACCCCGCCCCCCTCTGACGCACGGTGACATGACGGGACTTCCCTGTGGCATTCCCCGTGACGTCACAGGGAAGTCCCGTCAAGTCACCGTGTGTCAGAGGGGGGCGGGGTCACCGGATGGCCCCGCCCCCCGTTATTTAAGAACCGTCAGACGAAGAGACGCCGTCACACAGCGGGAGCCTCCCTCCATGCCACAGCATGGCTGCGGAGCGGCCCGGAGAAGACATGAAGAAGAGAAGAAGGAAGAAGAGATGAAGAAGAAGATGAAGAAGAGAAGAAGATGAAGAGAAGAGCGGGAGCCTCCCCCCCATGCCATGGGTGCGGAGCGGCCCGAGGAGAAGAAGATAGAAGACGCCGCGGAGAAGATGCTGGACGAGAACGCCGGAGGAAGAACCAGAAGAGCCAGAAGAACCAGAAGAAGAAGAAGATGAAGGAAGAAAGAAGAAGCATTTAAATAAAGGAATTGTCAAAAACTGTCTCTTGTCATTTTTAACATTTTTGACAGTTTTTTAGTGAAATGGTAGGGGTAAGTACCCCCTTACCATTTCACACAGGGGGGGGGCCGGGATCTGGGGGTCCCCTTGTTAAAGGGGGCTTCCAGATTCCGATAAGCCCCCCGCCCGCAGACCCCCACAACCACCGGCCAGGGTTGTGGGGATGAGGCCCTTGTCTTCATCAACATGGGGACAAGGTGTTTTGGGGGGCTACCCCAAAGCACCCTCCCAATGTTGAGGGCATGTGGCCTGGTACGGTTCAGGAGGGGGGGGCCGCACTCTCGTCCCCCCCTCTTTTCCTGCGGCCTGCCAGGTTGCGTGCTCGGATAAGGGTCTGGTATGGATTTTTGGGGGGACCCTACGCCGTTTTGTTTTTTTTTTTTGGCGCGGGGTTCCCCTTAAAATCCATACCAGACCTGAAGGGTCTGGTATGGAATTTAGGGGGAACCCCACGTCAATTTTTTTTTTAAATTTTGGCTGGGGTTCCCCTTAATATCCATACCAGACCTGAAGGGCCTTGTATGGAATTTAGGGGGACCCCCACATCATTTTTTTTTTTTTTTTTTTGGTTCGGGGTTGCCCTGTGGGGAATTCCCATGCCGTTTTTATCAATGAACTTCTATGTGTATTGTCGGCAATGCAATAGCCGCGGGTAGTTTTAAATGAGTTTTTTCCTTCCAAATGTCATTTTGCTGTCAGACTGTTCTAAACACGGGAAACATGCGCCCCTTTACAGGCATACTATAGACACCCCCCAGGTACGAAATTTAAAGGGATATTACACTTTTATTGTTTGACTTTAAGCATTAATAAAATCACTGCTCCTGAAAAATTGTCCGTTTTTAAAACTTTTTTTTGCATTGATCCATGTCCCCTGGGGCAGGACCCGGGTCCCCAAACACTTTTTATGACAATAACTTGCATATAAGCCTTTAAAATTAGCACTTTTGATTTCTCCCATAGACTTTTAAAGGGTGTTCCGCGGCATTCGAATTTGCCGCGAACACCCCAAATTGTTCGCTGTTCGGCGAACTTGCGAACAGCCAATGTTCGAGTAGAACATGAGTTCGACTCGAACTCGAAGCTCATCCCTACTGGAGAGTGCTGGCCTGGGTTCAGACTGGCCTGCCAGAAAATGCAGCCTGTCGTAGTACCACATCCTGGGGACATATATGTCATCTGCTGCTCCGGATCTCTGTGAATCCAGGTCTTTCTGGCGCTCCCTTACATATGTACTCCTCAGGCCACCAATTAAGATCTTCAAATAGGTGATGTCTGCCGTGGGGATCACCTGCTTCACAATTTCACACAATTGCTCCAGTGCTGCCTTCCTCTTTGTTTGGTTCTTGTAATGTGGGTGGTTAATCTCCCACAGACATGGCAGCTCCCTTAACATATCAATGAATAGTGACATGAAGTCATTATCTTTAACTAAGATATCCATGTTCACTGCAAGACACAACACAAGACAAAGCCTAATGTCAGACAAAACTCTCCTAATCTTGTTACAATATAGGCCTCAATCTAGAAGCAGTATAGGCACAAGTTTGTCTCTTACCTTCGTTCTTACGATCGGCGCGTCCAATGCTCCTTCCTCCGCTCACAGATCGTACGTAATACGCACGTGTGTTAAGCTTTATATACACTGCGCATGCGTGTAACACCGCCCGCCCCTGACGTTCTTTCTAGTCTATTCCCCGCCCCTTTTCGTTCGGTGCAGTGGGTGAAGAGCACATGGCGGAGTCACAGCAGGTGCGTGCTAATTATAGCAACGAGGAGGAGACGGAGGAAAGCCCAGAGACATAAACGTTCTGATCCAGAAGGAGAAGATTTAAGGCCACAAATATGTCCTTTGGGGAGATGTTGGAGATGGTGGACATTCTGAAGAGGGCCGACTATGATGGAAAGTATGGACCTTACCCCAACCCCAATATCAGAAAGGCCAAGATCATGGCGAAAGTGTCCAAAAGTCTGCACAGGAATTTCGGGGTACGACGATCGAAAGATCAGCTCAGGAAGCAGTGGTCGGACCTCAAATTACGAGAGCCAGAGCAGTACAGAAAGATCCGGAGAGTGCTGCAAAAAAGTAAGTAGTTGTGGTGTGTTCCTATTCTTTTTGTCTTTCTTACGTATGTGCTGCTCCATATGCTTTTCTTAACTTTACAGTTTCAAATGTCAATTTTAATGTTCATGGGCCCATTATTCGTTCGTATCCAACATTTTTTTTCCCCTCTAAAACACCATTGTTTAGGCCATATGCATTTTTTCTACATTTTTTAAGGCCTACTTGGATGCAAAATATTTGGTTGTGTAGATGGGTTTGTTACTAGAATGAAATGCAAACTAGATTCTGTGTAAGGAGAGGACACTGAGCAGCTGTTTTCACATCTGGACACTGGAGCACTAGTGTGGGACACAAGAACACCATTTTTATTAGGGGGCCACACAGGTGCTCCAGTGTATACTATAGGGGGGGGGCTACATCTGTGAAGCTTGTACTAAACAGGTAAAGTATTGCATCTTGACAAAGGCCAATAAAAAAACTACATCTTGGAACTCTGCTAAAATTGACAATTGTACCCCACTTCCAAGCAATGTTTCCTATTTATAGTTTTGGAGCAGGAGGAGGAAGAAGATGTGGTGGAAATTGGCACCACAACAGGTGAGTGTCTACGACCACAGGCTCAGGTAAGAAATGGATGTCCGCAGATTTTTGATACCTGTTTTTGTTTGGTTTCTCTCTTTTTAGGTGATCGTGATGTTAGGGATCGAGATCCTTTCTCATCTGAAAGTGCCCAGATCCTGATCGGGGAGATCATGGGGTGTAATTTAGAATTGGAAAACATCCCGAAAAAAATAAATGATGTGATAAAAAAAAAATAATAACATCATTGATGTTTTGGGGCGAATTTAAAACCCCACAAAATCACTTTTTTTGTGTGTGGTACAATGTTTATAATCTTTCATTTTATTTATTTCAGGTACTTATATAGCGCCATCCATTTACGCAGCGCTTTACATATACATTGTACATTCACATCAGTCCCTACCCTCAAGGAGCTTACAATCTACGGTCCCTAACTCACATTCATACATACTAGGGACAATTTAGACAGGATCAAATTAACCTACCAGCATGTCTTTGGAGTGTGGGAGGAAACCTGAGTACCCGGAGGAAACCCACGCAGGCACAGGGAGAACATGCAAACTCCAGGCAGGTAGTGTCGTGGGTGGGATTTGAACCAGCGACCCTTATTACTGCTAGGCGAAAGTGCTATCCACTGCACCACTGTGCCGTCCATGGCAATGTTTCGAAAAGCCTAATTTGGAGGATGCACACAGTGCGCCAACATGTGCTATCTGCCATCACGGGAGATCAATGGACGCGTTTTGGGGGTGCCACACCTTCCTCAATAATAAAGTAGCATTGAGGAAGGTGTTGCTCCAACAAAACACGTCCCTTGATCCCCCGTGATGGCAGCTAGCACATGTTGACATTCGTAAATTGGTGTGCATCTTCCAAATTTGGCTTTTCAAGAGGTGATTTGACCCCATCTGAATGCAATGTCAAACACAGTTCCTAAATACTCATGTCTGATATTGCCTTCAAGTTTTACCATATGTGAACTTTGTAAGTTCAAATTTTTTCTCTTTCTTGTTGGTTTTACACAGGCCTGTTTTATCGTAAATGGACATTTCTATTTTTGATAATGCCACCCCAAAAATGGGTAGACAACAAACATGTTGGTTTGTTTGAAAAACATTTGGTAAATGCACATGTGATTGTGCAGGTATAAAAAAGTTTGTTAATCAAGAATGTGTGGATTATTGTCTCAACGCTACAACACTTTTAGGGTGATGTCATTGCTGTTTTCAGAGAAAATGAGGGTTATTTCCTAAGGGCAAATCCTCTTTGCACTACAAGAGCATTTTCATTGCAGTTTTAAGAGCACTTGCAGTATAAAAAGTGTATACGCCTTTAGTAAATAAGTGCTTTGTATAAGGTTACACAATCACGCCATTTTCACGACTTCACACATTGCTGTCAGGGTCAGCTAAAACAAACACAAGCAGTAAATGTCCACAAAGATTTTTTTTTTTTTTATTGGAAAAAGGCTTCACATATTTGAAGGCATATTGATGGCCCCCCTACCCGCAAAGAACTCCAGGTATCGTAACCTGACATCACGGGCACTCAGGGAGGGCAAGCCAGGACAGCCGCTTTCAAGTGCCTTCAGTGTTTCAGGTATCACTTTGGCCTCAGGCCCAACTGAGCCAGCATAGTTGGCCGAATATTTCCTTAAAAAGTTATGGAGAATACAGCAGGCCTGTATAATATGGTGCAGTTTATACTCTGCCATATGGATAGGTGGAACCGGCTGGCCAGGATTCCAAATGTGTTCTCCGCCACTCTTCGGGCTCTGGCCAGCCGGTAATTAAAAACCCTCTGTTCCGGGGTGAGGGTCCTCATCGGGAATGGCCGCATCAGGTGGTCCCCCAGCGCAAGCGCTTCATCAGCAACGAACACGAATGGGAGTCCTTCCACATTGTCCTCTGGAGCTGGCAAGTCCAAGCTGCCATTCTGGAGATGCCTGTAGAACTCCGTCTGGGCGATGACTCCACCATCGGACATCCGGCCATTCTTCCCCACGTCCACATACAAGAAGTCGTAATTAGCCGACACCACCGCCAACATCATAATACTATTGAACCCTGAGTTGGGTGGTGGGATGATGTGGACATGTTTCCCATCAATTGCCCCTCCGCAGTTAGGAAAGTCCCACCGCTGGGCAAAGTGGGAGGCCACAGTCTGCCATTCCTGTGGCGTGGAAGGAAACTGTTGAGGAAAACAAAAATAAATTAATATTTTTGCACAGAAACATGGCAAGCAGATTAGGCACAAACATTCTGGGGCAACCTCCAGATAGCATTTATTAAGGGGAATTTAACAACACCAAAGTATAAGGTACACCTATCATATTCCCCCCCCCTCTCATGGGCCATTTCGAACATTATGGGGGAGTGTGGCAATCTTGGACAAGTAACCCTCTTCACTTCATTGAGAGATGAATGCCTAAACACAGGGTATTACTTGGAACAGCCCCTCAGTTACACTATTGGCAGCCCACTGGACAGGTAAGAAGTGTCCGAATACAAAGATATAAATACACATTGTACACATTTGAGGACATTTGAACATTCTGCTATTACCTGACTCAAGATAATAATAGTATCTTAAAAATTCAAACAGTACCATTTGAAAGTATACAGGCAGGCCCTTGCACTACATGCTTTGGGGAATTCATCCATAAATCAGAGCACAAAAGAGATGGGTATAGTGTGTATGGGTTTGGCAAAGTCAGCAGATAGATTATTGAGGATAGATAGAGAATTGGGATCAGCTGACTTAGCAGTTGGGGGAGGGATGGTTACTAAAAATGATTTGGGGACACCACAAAAAATAAGCCTCTGCCACTCTGCCAGAATTTAAAGCTAAAATAACATTTCTAAACATTTTAGGGGGTGTTTGGGGTAAAGCACTACTATGGAGCTGATAAAATACATTGTTAAGTGACTACATGCGGTGAATATAGGGCCCGTAGAGCATGCTGGGGAGGTTAGTGAAGGACAATCTGTATGAAGGACCTAAAAAATTTATTACATAAAAATCCAGCATGCATGAGGACAAAGGGGACAGTCACAGCATATTCCAATCATGGTAATTAAGGAACAAGGAAAGAAATACAATATATTAGCAAACATTAAATACAATAAAATGTGATATTAAAGGATAAAAATCTTACCTTCATATACTCCTTCTGCAGGACCTGTATGATGGCAGAACAGGTCTCTGGGATGATTATACCCAGAGCCTGGGGGGAGATGCCTGTCGAGAACTTCAAGTCCTGCAGACTTCTCCCTGTCACCAAATACCGTAGGGTAGCGACCAACCTCTGCTCCGGAGTGATGGCTTGCCTCATGCAGGTATCCTGCCTGCTAATATAAGGGGTCAGCGAAGCCAACAGACGGTGAAACACGGGGTCCGTCATCCTGAGAAAGTTCCTGAAATCATCAGGATTATTCTCACAGATCTCACGGAGCAAAGGCATATGAGAGAACTGGTCATGCTGAAGCAACCAATTCTTGGTCCATGAACTCCTCCCCACCCTGTTCATGGACTGGACTTGTGTCAAGGTCAGGACCCCAACACCAAGCCCCCGCACAGCACGAACTCTACGAGGAGTATGCATACGCAACATGGCTAGAAAACAGTCGGCTGCTCAGAACGAAGTAACAGAACGCACTGAAGAACAGCAAGGCCTGTGAAGAGCGACCTGAAAAACAGTAATGAACGAACAAGAATACAATGACTAAGTCACGCAGAACTTGCTTGCACGCACTGAAGAGCAGATACAAACCCACAAGCACAAACTGAACGGCAGAAAACGATCTGAAAACCACGAGTCTGAAAAAGAGCGAATCGTCTCTCACCAAACTTTTACTAACACGAGATTAGCTAAAGGAGCCCAAAGGGTGCCGCGCTTGGTTCTAAACTGGCCTTTTCTAGTCTCGTCCTACGTGCTTGACGTCACCGCGTTCTTGGCGATCGGAAATTCCGACAACTTTGTGCGACCGTGTGTACGCAAAACAAGTTTGAGCCAACATCCGTCGGAAAAAAACCTAGGATTTTGTTGTCGGAATGTCCGAACAAAGTCTGGCCGTGTGTACGGGGCATTAGGGTTTGGGCGCTATTTGGTTTCAGGGAACTATAGTAAATTTGATTTTGGGAGTATTTACCAGCGCTATAGTGAATACCGTTTTAGAGCTAATTAGCGCTAATTACTGGCAATTAGCGCTAATTAGTGGCACAGCTCTATAGTAAAAGACCCCCTATGTCTCATAGACTATACATTGGGGAGTTTGCTAATTTTGTGGGTGTTTCCATTGTTCTGGTGTAATAAGTAGTCAAGAAATTAGATGTGTAATTCAGTGTTTCTCAATTACAGTCCTCTAGGCGCACCAACAGGTCATGTTTTCAGGATTTCCCTCAGCTGAAACGGCTGTGGTAATTACTAAGGCAGTGAAATTGATCAAATCACCTGTGCAAAATAATGGTAAGTCTGAATACATGACCTGTTGGGGCACCTTGAGGACTGGAGTTGAGAAACACTGGTGTCATTTATGCCCCTAGAACACCTAACGGTGCTCCCTGCATGTTGAGCTTCTCTATGTGGCCAGGCTGTTTAAAAGTCTCACACATGTGGTATTGTCATATTCAGGAGGAGTAGCAGAATATGTTTTGGGGTGTAGTTGAAAGTATGCATATGCTGTGTGAGAGAAATAACCTGTTAATATGACAATTCTGCAAAGAATTGTGTGAAAATATGACATCTTGAAAAAACTCACCATGCCTCTTACTACATACCTTGAAATGTCTAATTTCCAAAAAGTGTCATATTTGTACTTTCCTGGCTTCTTAGTGTCTCAAGAAATGAAATAGACCGTCAGTACATCAGGTGTGATCAGGTGTGATCAATTTTCAATGATTGGCACCATAGCTTGTAGACTCTATAGCCTTCACAAAGACCAAATAATATACACTGATTTGGGTTATTTTTACCAAAGATATGTAGCAGTATAACTTTTAGCCAAAATTTATGAAGACAAATTACTAATTTGCTAAATTTTATAACAAAAACAAAGTAAATGCATTTTTTACAAAATGTTCGTCCTTTTTTTATAATGCAAAAAGTAAAAATTGGTAATTAAATACCAAAATAAATCTCTGTATGAAAAAAGGACAAAAATGCAATATCGGTACAGTGTTGCATGACTGAGTAATTGTCATTCAAAGTGTGAGAGCACTGAAAGCTGAAAATTGGCCTGGTTAGGAAGGGAGTATAAGTTCCCAGTGGCCAAGTGTTAAAAACCCATGTCACTCAGTAACAAAAAAACAAACAGAATAAATAAACACGTCCACACTATGAGAACGTATTTCATTGATAAAAAAAAAACATGTTCCATGGTGTACTTTCATCATCGATCATGTTGTCCAGTAATGTGGATCCAGCATCAACCACAAATATGAATGTCATCCCAGATTACCCACTGACACTAACAAGATCACCCAACCATGGCAATCCTGCTCCTGTTGCACTTACACCACAACTGTCAGTTTTCTTGCCCGACTGCTGAATGTTAACATGCTGGCCAGTGATGCTGGCTGACCCACCTATGCCTTTTGAATCCCTCCCTCTGTTTTTACTATTGACAATAAAATGGCCTGCCATTTAGTTCTACATTGACCCAATGTTTATAATTCCATTAACAAGCATTTTGCTTTGTGTTCTTTTGATGGCACTAATGTGCCATTTTGAAAGTTCATACAGTACACTGTGATTTTCCTGACTTAGTATAATATTGAAAATCCTGCAGGTTTGTCCTCCAAGCAGCAGGTGGAGCTGCTGAACTCACAAGTGATCTGCCTAGTTTTTGTTAATTTGCGGCCTATGATGCTATATAATCGGCAGTGGTCCTTGCCTCTATAATTAAGCCCTGAAAAGGATAAAATGCATCTAAGGAGTTCTCTACAGGCAGAGAACAGGAGCTGATGCCATCTTTTACAAATCTCATTCACATTTATGCAACAGGAAGTCAGTGTCTGTGTGCAGACTGTCATCATTTTGTTGAAGTCTATTGAAGCCTGACATGGGAATCCTGTCTGTCTTGCACCAGTCTAGTCATAAGCAGATCGGTCTGACACAAGTTTGGGGGCATTGTCAGTGATAAAATTTTAGGAGTGTGGCCAACTACTCCTTCAGAACAAATTTGAGAGAAAATGAGCTTCACATTATGTGAAAGTGGCAAAAGCATGCTTTTTGATATGGATAGGTCAATAACAGCCTGCTATCTCCAAGACCGCTTACCTAGAAAAAAACTCCATATGAGCTATGGAATAGAAAGAAACCTGAAAAACACTAAAATCTTTGGAAGAAAACCCACATCTGTCTAAAGAAATGCATATGAAATTGAAACCTTTTGCTAGGAAAGGTTTGTTTGTCAGGTACTCTGAGTCTCAAAAGGGTTATGGAATTCATTAATTGTCACTAAAAAAGAAAGACGTTCAACTGTCTTCAACCTTAGGAATTCTGCAGGATCTAATAAGGGCATTCCAAATACACATGTGTCATATATGGCTCCTACATAGGGTTGCCACCTTTTCTTCAAGCCAAACCAGAACACACATGGAACCCCAACCACGGCAAGATTTTGTCACGATTGTCGACCAACAAAATCACACAAACAGAATCATGGGATGCCTATCACTCAAAAGAAATTTTGCTCTGCAATTTGGATACCATTGAAAGTAAGGGTATCGTGAGCACGTCCTGCGATTTGCACCGATTCGGGAATCATGGGCTGAATCACGCCAATTCCATTGAGAGACGGTCACAGTCTTCTGTCATGCAAATTGGATGTGAGGAAATCCACATACAATTCACACTAGTGTGAACCCAGCCTTAGCTAGGGAATGCATGAGCCAGTATCTGAGAATGATGGTAATAGGTATATTACATGATGTGAGAGGGCATTTTTCCTTCTATTGCTCATATGAAATGGATGGCATTACTGAGTGCAGGGGACACTCAGCCATTGATAACCTTCTAGATTACCAACCAATAGTCTGCGCCCCATGAGAAAAAAAATGTAAAAAAACAAATATCTGGAAAAGGGAAAATTGATGTTACTAAAAAGCTCTCAGAATATAACCCATAAATGGTAACTATGCTATCCCCTTTTAGCAATGTAATACACTGTGTAACTTCCTTGTGTAAAAAAAAAAATAATCCAAATAGTAAAGTGTCCCAAAAAATGAAAAATAATGTGCACATTTTATAAATACCATGAAAAAATGTCCAGTGCTGTAATGTCATATAATAAAGTAGTCAGTGTGCAGTAAAATGTGTAATAAAGTGTCTAGTGTATTCCAATGAGTAAACTGTCCCATGTAGTTAAACAAGCTCAAGTGCAACAAAATCCACGTGCAAAGTTAATCCAGGAAAATGTGCTTTCTTCCAAAAGAAATTCCTCATCCAATTTGTGTCACGTTGCGTTCTCCTCCACCGCAAAACAATAGCTACTCACCAGACACTAGTTGACAGCAAGCTTTGGTTTTCCATTACAATCCGCCTAATCCAGCCATTAAATGGCTTCACTCAGTCCACTTTCCTCCTCAAATCCACCTTTCTCTTTTGCATATATTCAGTGATACTGTGGTACTCTGGGCTCCAACCACACACAACAAGCTGCGAGCAGGTCAGACTCTGCTCCAAAACCAACCACGTCCTACATGTTTAGCCCTTCTGGTGTTTTCAGGGACAGATTGCGTGTGCCTTATCCCACAGGCCTTTTAAATACTGTACATACACTTGTTAGTCAAGCCATATGTTTTACATGCTAATACAATAATTTCCTACACTGAGCAAGCACATCACCTTAAACCTTTATCCCATGAGTAAATATGCATCCAAAAAACTTGCAGAAATTCAATCTCTCAAAGGGGCATACTACCTTAGGGGGATCTCCACCAACAATTAAAAAGTCACAGAAATAAAAACCATAATTATTTTTACTTTGCAACTGTCATATATATGATTCTCATTGATACATATCCCCAGTATAAAAGCCATACATCACCTACATAACATAAACAAATGCTGCAGATGGAGCTCTCCTCCCAATTATCTCTATTATTTCAAATGGAACACATCTATATATCAGTTAAGGGTGAACTCCAACTCTAGAAATCCCAGATATGATCCCTTAAAGGGACATGGCACATTAAAGAGGACCACCACAACAAAAAGTAAAAACAAAAATAATACAGTAAGATTTTTTCTTCACAACTGTCATAGATATGATTCTTATTGGTAAATATCCTTTGTGTAAAAATCATCGCCTGCATAGTGTAAAAAATTGTTGCAGACTGGGCTCTCCTCCCATTATTAATAAAAACAAAATGTCACCAATATTCCAAATAAAACACATCTATGTATCAATTATGGAGGAACTCCAACAATCCCAAACACAAAAAATACACAAGGAAAGCTGAGGTTGTGGAAGTGTAAATCTTCGGAGGATGAACTGGTTACCCCAATCAAGGCAATAATTAGTAGAAAAGTACCAGGTTCTCATGGGTTTACTTTGATGTATTAGAAATAATTTCAATGTATCCTAATAATGAAGTTTTGTGGTGCCTATAATTCAATCTTGAAGGTTATTCTTCTTTTTGAGATGCTCTTTCAGCACATATCACAGCGATACCAAAGGAGGATAGGGACCATGCTGATTGTAGCAATTATAAACTAATAGTGCTGTTGAACATATACTTAAAATTATTTACCAAAATTATCACACATTTTCTCCTCTGCTCCTACCTTCTTTAATTCATCCTGATCAATTTGGCTTTATCCCTGTTAGGGATGCAAGGAATAATACCTTTTGAACCTAGAACTGGAATTTCATCCAGAAACCACTTTATATAAAGGACTAGGTCCCAATATGTGGCAAGGGAATCAGGTAATTTTTTTCAAATTCCACAGCTGCAGTTAAAGCAAACAGTACCCGTTCTAATTCTTTTTCTATCGTCAATGGTACACCTCAAGGGTGTCCAGTGTGTCCGTTAATTTTTGTTTTGGCGATGATGTAATCTCTCCTGCAAAATGATTCACTCTATACTGGATATTCATGGACTATCCTTACAATTGGAGGAATCCTAAGGTTTTACCTTTGAAAACACTGTCAGATTAATGCAAGGATATAATCCTTTGGACAAAGCTCAAAAAATGTGATGCAATGAGTCATCAGCATTACAAACCATGGCTTTGTGGAAGATATGCCTACTCAATAATAACAATTGGCATAAAGAAACCAGATGTCAAACGCCAAGTGCTGACAATATCACATCACAGGAAAAAACAGTAACATAAATAAGGTGAACAGAGAGGGGGAGGAAGAAAGGAAATGGAAACTGCTATGTGCATTCAGTGGTGCATCCCACCACACATTAAAAGAGGGAGGAGGTTTATTTCGATGTTACTACTGGGTTTTGTCATTCACGGGTGCTTTGTTAAGTTTTCCCATGTTGCCCAGATCTTTTGAAATTGTTGCATTTGAAACTAATTATACATAATTTTTCATATGTAAATGTGAAAGCCAGGTGTAGTTTAACTTCTAATGTACTTTGTGGTTCATTCGTTTTCATCCTTTAGTAATTGCCAATCTAGCCGCTAGAAGAACATGCATAACAATGGGTCATAGGTCAGGTGGGAGGGCTAGTTAAGAGGGCTAGTTCTGGTGCAGGTGTTAAAACAAGACCTGTAATGGAGGCAATCAACCTATAAATCCCCTTCTAATAGCTACATAGATGAGACAGGCCTATAACACATGAATTATTGATTCCACAGATCTGCATCTTTTACAGCATCTATTGTCTGTGGATGAGTCAAAGGCTCTAGTAGGAATGTACATAGATGATTAAAAGGCATCTAAAGTAGGATTGTAAGGTGGCGTGTGTTAGAAATTCAGAGGAGGGAAAGAAGGGCTGTTACACAAAATATGTTAATGGACTAATACTCCGGTCAGGTGTATCTTGGATATAGTAATTAGTGTTGGGCAAACGGTTTGGCCCATGCACGAGTTCGTCCGACACCTGAATTTGCACACTAAACAGTGCATTTCACACCCTGATTGGGCAAAGCTTTGCCCAATCAGGGCACAGTATAAGCTGGTTGGTAAGGAACAGGGCCGGGAAGCCACGGTTTCCTTAACAACCGATGAGTCATCAGCTGTCAATGGGTTTCCTCACTGACAGCTGAAAAAAAAACATTTTTTTCCCTCAAAAAATTGCATGGGGTCCCTCCCAAAATCCATACCAGACCCTTATCTACGCATAAAAGAATATAAAGAAGATAGCCGCGCTTAGGACAAATAGAGAAAATGGTAAAGATTAAAAAAATAGAATAGAAACTTAGAGGAATTAAAGGTAGCTGCCTCCCCTACTAGAGCTCCCTGAAGAAGAGCTCTAGACAGTAACAGAAATAAAAAGAAAATGGGGGTGTGTGGCGCTTACCCATATAATACAAGGAAAAGGGGCTATATTGAGGGTGTGCTAGGGACTAGCCCTACATATACATTAACCAACAACCTGATATCCTGTACCCAGTATCTATTGTGCAGAGCAGAGGTAGTATGAAGGTGATTAACACCAGACCTGTAAGGTCATGTGAATGGTAAAAATTAAAAATTGTTATAATTTATTCCTAAATTGCAAAACCACAAGGTCTAACCTAAAACTGCATGTGCTATGTGCATCCAAATACATGAATAGGAAATATAATATCACAAGGGTACCATTACAAATATATATTGCTAAGTGCATATATTGCATAAATATCACCAGAAAAAATATACAAGACCTGATGTCTCAACAATATAAAAAAGGAAAGTGCATATGATGTGCTGTTGCACATAAATTATAAATATAGTTGTCCACAAGTGGTGCATCCAAAAAAATATAAAAAAACAAAAACCAAATTAAAAATAAAAATAGAAATGCAAATGGTTAATTAGTGTCCAGAACCCCAAACACCATGTAAACACGGTTATATAAGTGAAGGTAGGTAAAAAAACAGTCCACATATAGTTATTGGTCAGGTGGTGTGGTAGAGATGGCAGAAATCATCATAAGTGACTTAAGTGCTTGCAGGGATATCCAGGTGACTTAAGTGCTCCCCCTCAAGGGTCCCCACTCACCGCATCCCATCACCCCTGCAGGGGTAATGCGCATGACTGTTGTATTCTAGAGCGCCAGTCCACCAGGGTATATACAGTACACTGTAGATCCTAACCGTATTTCATTGATTCCTGAAACCTTGGATGTAACCAGTATTGTGTACCTTACTTGCTCCTTCCTCCTGCACACACAAACTTCCTGGGGAAGGGAGCAGGAGCGTGCATGCAGCATGACAGGTCAGGAGCAATGGCCCCCCTGAACCATACCAGGCCACATGTCCTTGACATGGGGGGTGGGTGCTTTGGGGCAGGGGGGCTCTGCTCCCCTGCCCCAAAGCACCTTGGCAAAAACTGTCTTGTTTTCCTTTATTTTTTCTGGGTTTTTTTCTTTTTTTTTTTTTAATTAGCCGGGTGCCAGCGATTGCAACTGTGAGTCAATTTAAATGTTATTTGACGTGTTTTTTTCTTTGGAAATTTCATTTTTGCTACAACATGTTCTATGTATGCTACAGATGTGCCACTTTACAGACAAACGGAGGGGACCACCCAGGCACTATATTTAAAGGAATTTTTAATTTTTTATTATTGCACTTTAAGCATCATTAAAATCACTGCTCCTGAAAAAATGATTCTTTTTACAACATTTTTTTTGCATTGATACATGTCCCCCAGGGCAATACCCATACCCTCATACCTGTTTTATGGCCAATTACTTGCATATAGGCCTTCAAAATGGGCACTTTTGAATTTTTGTGTTCGGTTCCCTTATGCCGCTTACACACGAGCGGACTTTTCAGCATCAAAGGTCCAACAGTCTTTCCGACTGACTTTCAACGGAGTTACGATGGACCTTCGAACGACCGGACTTGCCCGCACACGAACGGACTAAAGTCTGTTCGCGAAAGTCCATTAGTTTGAACGTCATGACATATGAAGGGACTAGAATAAGGAAGTTCATAGCCAGTAGCCAATAGCTGCCTGTCACGTACCTGGTAGGTTGTGAGCCTGAAGTGCAGGAAAAGACCTCCCTTACAGCTCCCACTCCCGTTCCCCTGGAATGGAGACAGAGGGCCAGGAGTGAAGAGTGGTATCGGTGCCTGGAAGGATCAACAGTTGCTGAAAGTCCAGTAGTGGTGGCACCCTCTGGAGTCAGGAATCTGAGGAGTAGACTGAGGACAGAGACTGGAATGCAGGACTGGAGCCCGGAACAACAGCAGGTAATAGCCGACTGGAAGCTGGACTGGAACCAGGAACAACAGCAGGTAATAGCCTGGAACGCTGGACTGGAACAACAGCAGAAGATAGCCTGGAACGCTGGACTGGAACCAGGAACAACAGCAGGTAATAGCCTGGAACGCTTGGACTGGAACACAGCAGAAGGTAGCCTGGAACACTGGACTGGAACCAGGAACAACAGCAGGCAATAGCAGACTGAAAGCTGGACTGGAACCAGGAACAACAGCAGGTAATAGCAGACTGGAAGCTGGTGTACACAGCGGAGGGTCAACAAGCTGGTGGTCAGTAACGGTCGGAGGGCAGAGGTACCAGGGGTAATGCAGAGGGATGGTCAGGCAAGCCAAGAGGGTCTGGTGCAGGCAGATAGCAGGATCGTCAAACAGGAAGCCGGGTCAGATAACAGGATACACAGATCAGATCAGGTAACACTCACAGAACGCTGTAGAGCAGACAGCGGGGATGGAGTGTGACAGGCAGGTTTAAATAGCCCGCTTGACACTAGCGGGAGTGCGCGCGCGCGTGCCCGTGCGTGACCGCACCCGTGAACGCGCGCGCATGCGCAATGGGACCCGTGGCCGAGTTCCCGTGCGCCTGGGACGCCGGTTACTGGCAGGATCTTCATGACACTGCCCTTGCGTCCTTTTTTGTTTGTCGGATTAACTGATTTTTCGACCGGACTCGAGTCCGTCGGAAAGATTTGAAACATGTTCCAAATCTAAAGTCCGTCTGATTTTCGACACAGAAAAAGTCTGCTGAAAGTCCGATGAAGCCCACACATGGTCGGATTGTCAGATGGATTTGATCTGTCGGGCCAGTCCGGTCGAAAAGTCCGGTCCTGTGTACACGGCATAAGACTTCAACGAGGTTAGAACTTTTCCCCTGTTCGAGAGTTCTGCTGCAAAGTGAACAGGGGGTGTTCAGCCCATCTCTAGTAGTCATTGCTCACTGTAGGCCAGCCTCTTAAGGATAGATGGGGAATCAGAAAATATTATACATCTAAGGATAGAGGGATGCGGTTCATTGACTGTTGTGAAATAGTAGTTTTCTGAAAATGATTCCATGCCTATAGAGTAGCGAGGATGGTAGGATGGGTTGTTTGGAAGGTGAAATGGGTCAGGGAATATGCCAGCAATAGGTGTTTTAGGGATCGCAAGTCCACATACTCTTGTTCAGTGTTAAATTATTTCTTTCCCACATTCGGTGTAAACCAGAACTATGATCTAAAATAGCATTTGAGAAATAATCCTTAAAATCTGGAAGTCCAATGCCTATGGCCTGTTTATATTTAATAAGAAGCTTATGTGAACACCTAGCTCTTTTACCCAGTCAGATAAATTTGGATAACATGTGCTGCAAATAGGGCAAAAAAATAATTAGGTAATTGGTATAGAAAAGTGCAGCTAGTCTACCAGACCAGGCCAAGTAAGATTTGGCCATTCTGTCCATTTCTCTTTGAACCTGTAAGATTACACAGAACAGAGACTGGGCATGGCAGAGAACAGCACACAGAATTGTCTGGATTATACAGTTGGTCATCCAAGCCTGTGGATGCCCCTAGGGACTATTTGTTAACCTGCCCATCTGACATTTCTTTAACCACTTCAAGATTTCCCACCGCATATATACTGCGGCACAACAGCTCTATTGCGCAGAATAACATATCTCTATGTTGTTTTGTGCACTAGATACTGTGGGAGCATGCGTGTGCCCACTGTGTGCCCACTGCACAGAGGGGGAGCCACCCTCAATCGCTCCACAGAGATGTAAACAAGGCAGATCCCCGTTCTGACAGGGAAGTACACAGAGATTTTCTGTTCCTAGTAATCAGAAATAGTGATTTCTGTGTTCTTCCTGTCAGTCCACCCCCCCACAGTTAGAAAACACTTGCAGGGAACACACTTAAGCATTTGATCGCCCCTGATGTTAACCACTTCCCTGCCAGTGTCATTTATACAGTGATCAGTGCATTTTTTTAGAACTGATCACTTTTTTGTTAGCACTGGTCCCCAAAAAGTGTCACCACAAAAAAAAAAAAACGCTGATCGCTGCCGTTACCAGTAAAAACAATAAAAAAATTAAAAGTCCGAGAGGGATGTGGTTTGCCATCAAAGAAGATGGCTGCTTGCATGCTGAGCTCCAGCCGACCTCAGCCATAATCCTGCTCTATCGGAGGTTTTACTTTAAGCATCCCTCCCATCCACCATGGGGACCTCTTCCTGCGGCTCCTCCGCTACCCATTCCTGCTCTCCCCAGGACACGAGCGGGCGTATAATCTAAATTATCCCCTAAATCTTCAAGACTCAGGCAAGCAAAATGGCAGGAACATCACAGACCTCTCCCTCCCCTCCAGACCAGACTGCTGCCAGCTCGACTCCTACAGCCCAACCTTCTCTCCCTGCCAAGGGACTGCAGCATCCACAACAGCAGCCCAGCTTAAACAATCTCTTCACTATAGCGGTGGATATTAAAGACACGCTGTCAGCAGCCATCACAGACCTCTGTCATGACATCCAGGTGCTGGCAGGGAGAGTGCAGGAGGTAGAGCGCACAGCATGACCATCTGTCGGATCCATCATAAAGTGGATACACACAACTTGCAGCTGCATGACTTACAGTGCCACATGGAAGATCCTTTTAGACAGACCCACTACCACCCCTATAGGGATAGAATGCATCCAGAGAGCCCTCAAGCCAAAAGGCAGGGATGCAGACCCACCCAGTGACATAATATGCTGTTTGTCAGACTTCAAGGTTAAAGAGGAAATCCTCCAAAAAGCCCGCAACAGAATCCAGCTTTCTCATGAAGGTAATGAAATCCATATTTTTCAACATCTGTCTGCCATCACCCTCCAACACCACAGGGATCTCTGTCCTTTTCTGGACTTCCTACGGGCTAAAGGGGTCCAAGGCTGTACAGCTCTAATAAGGGTCCCAGAAGATCACTACGCTTTCTATGTGACATTTAACATACCGCAAGTCGAAGTTCCCAACTGGTTCGCTGAATTTCGTACACCTGACACAATACCTTCTTCATCCAGAGGCAAACCGATGGAAGTGCAAGAAACATGATTCCGGAGACATCGCTCACCTTCTGATGCAAGGTCCATCCCTGCTTTGATGGCTCTGCAGCACTCTCTGAGCCCAACTAAATCCCCACAATCTCGAAGGGCACGCCGTGACAACTATCCCGGCAACAGTCTTCATGTTTACTGATCAGATAAGTACTCAGGTTTCTTGTTATGTTTCTCTTTCTTACCTTCTACCCTGATGTGACAGGCGGCTGCATGGATCAGTGTCACAATGCAACATACCTCCCTTTTTTGCTTCTTCCCCTCTCACCCCTAGCCCACTATTTCCACAACAAACCGTGAAGAGACTACCTCGCAACATACAAGACTTTACCCCCTAAGCCCATCTTTGCCATGCAGTTGCTTTCCCTTCCTGACTGCAGTTGCGGTATGGACACCTACTTCCCCCACCTTTTTACTACAGGGAAACCAACACGTCAGGTATTAACAAGCTACCATTGCCCCCGATCCCTGATTCCCCACTTACTGAAACGTTACCCCACCTCAGATACTCCCCTAATGCCTAACCAAGCTGAACTATACAACTGCCCTATTTGCACCATGAACAGTATATACCATCATACATACCTGTGTGAGGATCACCATCGTGAACCTACTCCGAGACACCCTTGTGGCCTTCCCATACTGCCCCCATGTACAGTCTCAGGATAATCAGATTTCTTTATGAGGTCCTTTTATTGTCATAGGCACTATTAACCTGCTTGTTTGTTAATTTCTCCCTCAGATGTCTTTAGGTCCGTGATTATCAAGTGGGCTCACAGGATTCATCACACGCCAATTCAGGTGCTAGAGGTCTGATTGAACGTACTTCCCCTCAGGTTGAGGATAATTTCAAACTTACACACCATACATGGGAAGCTTTATCCCGCATTGATTTCTAATGCTTACAATGAGACTATGCAATGACAATAAGTCTCTCTAGTCTGTATTAAATCCATGTAAGTTCTCTACACCCAATCCTGTGAGTCCTCCTAATTAAGGTTAAAAGAAAAGTCTACATGATCTATGACACTATGGGGGTTATTTACGAAAGGCAAATCCACTTTGCACTACAAGTGCAAACTACAACTGCAAAGTGCACTTGAAATTGCACTGAAAGTGCATTTGGAAGTTCAATCGCTGTAGATTCAAGGGGGGCATGCAAGGGAAATAAAAAACAGCATTTTAGCTTGCACATGATTGAATGATAAAATCAGCAGAACTTCCCCTCATTTCAGATCTACCCCTCAGATTTACAGCAACTGCACTTCCAAGTGCATTTCAGTGCAATTTCAAGTGCACTTTGCACTTGTAGTTTGCACTTGTAGTGCAAAGTGGATTTGCCTTTCGTAAATAACCCCCTATGGGGGTTATTTATGAAAGGCAAATTCACTTTGCACTAAAAGTGCAAACTACAAGTGCAAAGAGCACTTGGAAGTGCAGTTGCTGTAAATCTGAGGGGGTCATGCAAGGAAAGTAAAAAACAGCATTTTAGCTTGCACATGATTGGATAATAAAATCAGCAGAACTTCCCCTCATTTCAAAATTATCCCTCAGATTTACAGCGACTGCACTTCCAAGTGTACTTTCAGCGCAATTTCAAGTGCACTTTGCACTTGTAGTTTGCCCTTGTAGTGCAAAGTGGATTTGCCTTTCGTAAACAACCCCCTTTATGCAGTATGATTACTTGGTCCTGACTCAGGAATCAAAGACAAGAATATTTTCACAATTACCCTTTCTGGTGTTACCTTGTGGCTAGTAAGGTAAATTTACAGGAGGGCTATTCAGGCTGATTATGCTACTCATAAGGACACAGGTTCCTCTTTCTGCTGGGATGGCTATTCTATCCTTGGGAATAGAGTCCATCCCAGCGGCATCAAGAGTCTTAGTAATGCATATTCTGCTTAGTGCTAGATTGTCAATTATGAGACACTGGAAGGACCTAAGACCACCCCCGAATACAGAGGTAATAGAAACGACAAACATCCATGCTACATTTAAAATGATGTTTGCTTCAACACAAGGTAACTACCTAGCTACAGTATGTGCCCCAGATGGAACCAATGGGTAGAATGGTATAACATGACTAGCAAAGGTAATAGCAAGCAATAATATACTGACCAAACCCCACCTAAGATTTTAAGATCCAGAGACTGTAGTTAATAGTATGACTATGGGGGTTATTTAGGAAAGGCAAATCCACTTTGCACTACAAGTGCAAACTACAAGTGCAAAGTGCACTTGAAATTGCACTGAGGGGTAGATCTGAAATGAAGGGAAGCTCTGATTTTTTGAGATTTTATCATCAAATCATGTGCAAGCTAAAGTGCTGTTTTTTATTTTCCTTGCATGTCCCCCTCGGACATAGCTCCCAACTGTCCCTGATTGTGAGGGCCTGTCCCTGATTTGGAGCAATGTCCCTCTGTCCCTCTTTCCTCCTCATTTGTCCCTCATTTTGGTCTGATCTATAGAGTTGTATATAAAATGCACTTTTTATCCATCAAAAAGTGATTCCCAGTGCTAAACCTTTCATCTGATTTCTAAATTGCTGCATTTGTAAATTCCAAAAGCCAATATAAAGGATTACTAGTGGTAAAAAAAAAGCACTTGTGGGTTTAACCAATCTTGTTTTTCTGTACTGCCTGCATACTTATTTTGCCTGCATACTTTTGCTGATAGGTATTCCTCATTCGCATCTCAAAAAGTTGGGAGGTATGCCTTCGGATCTACAGTGACTGCACTTCCAAGTGCAATTTCAAGTACACTTTGCACTTGTAGTTTGCACTTGTAGTGCAAAGTGGATTTTCCTTTCGAAAATAACCCCACATGTTCTTATGTTATACTCTGGTCTAAGTTTATATAAGTAAAAACACAAATCTTAAAACATTCTTAAAACATTCTTAAAACATTCAGCTGATACAAGATATGCTTTCGCATTCTACATAACAGGTAAATGGTATAGGATAATGTTTATTTTACTAATGCCCCGCACTGATGTTAATTGTATGTCTTGATACTCAATAAAGACGATTGGAATTAAAATTACAGGAGGGCTACAACAGCCTCATCAGGAAATATCTCCAACATCACCTTTCAAGTCAACCAATTGCCTATCTGTGCACATGTATACTTTACGCCTCTGGCGCCACCTACTGACACCAAGAGCTGTGCGCACTGACTTGGCAAGAATAACATTGCTCTCAAGGACCCTGACGAGACTGTTAACCCATGCTATACATATAGAAACAGAAAAGGGCCTGATTTATCATATCTATGTTAACACATCGGATTACTCTGGCAGTAGTTCATACTATCGCATTACACAATGGACCAACACTCTATATTGTCATCTATCAAAGGGGGTTATTTACTAAAGGAAAATCCACTTTGCACTGCAAGTACACTTGAAAGTGCACTTGGAAGTAAAGTCGCTGTAGATCCGAGGGAGACATGCAAGGAAAATAAAAAACAGCATTTTAGCTTGCACATGATTGGATGATAAAATAAGCAGAGCTTCCCCTCCTTTCAGATCTACCCCTTAGATTTAGAGCGACTACACTTGAAAGTGCACTTTCAGTGCACTTGTAGTGCAAAGTGGATTTGCCTTTCGTAAATAACCCCCAAAATCTTGTATACCTCATATACCTGTGACTATAAATATATCACGAATATGAAAGTCAATGGGGAGCCATGTCCTGCAGAATTACACTCGCAGAGCGCCGACCATCTAGAATCCTCACACAGAGGCCGCAATCTAAAATCTAAAGATGTGCTATACCGGACATGATTTAGGTGTCTCCTTGCTATACAAATAAGCTTGATGACACACTAGTAATTCTTAGTTCTTTAGCCTTACTTAATCCCCAACTGACACTTTGATACTATGCATACCCTAATTTCACCTTTCTCTCAACACTTTTATAGAGAGGCTTATACCAGAGGCTCTTTCATCCAGATCACCACGAAACTGGTAACTATGCATGAAAGGGAAGCAAACTATTGCTTTAAATTTAAACTATCAATGGGCGATTTGACTGTGTGGTCCCCATCTTCCACCTGCTTCCTCAGGGAATTTACTATAGTTATGGTTAACCAGCTAATGTTTTTATGTGATATCGATTAGTAAATGTATGGTTCTACTTTGAATGCTTTATAGTATAGTTTTGATACTAGTGCAACAAGGTTTAATGCACAGGAACAAATGCTCCACGTCACGAAGGATCCAGGATATATATATTTACTACTTTCTTCCATCTTATCAGGCTCAGCCTACCCTCTCACCACACCGACATACTGGAACTCCCGCCCTAGTGGTCCCTGACCCTAATCTACCCCGCTTAGAACAAACATGCTTTCAACACATCTATACACATTACCTCCTCAAATTTACTCTTACATTATTTCAGTGGCTTCTTGTTTGGCGGAGTACTCTATTGACTCGACTCTTCTAAGAACACCACCTCCCACACAGTGGTTGCTCTCTATAGCACAAACGATCAACACATAGTCTATCAACACCACCGAACGCCTCCTGCACTAACGTCCACAGGGTAGACACCCTTCCCGGACAAGTGAGAAGACACTCACCTGTCGCCGGATATTACTCTCCCGAACCCCCCTTCACTAACCCCCACTCCCCCTCTGGAACCCACTTCCCCCCACCTTTTCTTTTTTTCTCCTTTCTCTTCTCTACTTCCTCCTCCCCTATCATTGAAAGCTTACTTTAATTAGCAAGACTAACGGAAATCTCAATTTTCCAACTTCCAGTTCAGGCGAGCAACTTATAATTGAACCATGGCCTCTACACCAATCACCAACCACAAAACTCTTCTCAAAATTATCTCGCTCAACGCACGCTGCCTCAACTTCCCCGAAAAACGATCCCAACTCCTTCTTACAATGCAAAAAAATAAGGCAGATTTTGTCTTTCTGCAAGAAATGCATTTTCACAAAGTCTCCATCCCTAAACTAAGGAATCGTTATTATCTCGTGATCTATCACGCAACTAACCAAACGTCTAAATCTGAAGGTGTTTCAATACTCCTGGCTAAACATTGTCCTTTAAAAATATCTGATACTCTACTTGACGAAGAGGGTAGATACCTATTTTTTAAAAAGGACATGGTAAACAGCTTACCTTAGCCAATATATATGCCCCAAATAGACATCAAGTGTCGTTCTTTCGTTCTAAAGCCCAAACACTCACAAAATTTCAGGAGGGCACCCTTATTCTAGGGGGTGACTTTAAGGTATCCCTGAACCTGCTCCAAGACACATTCAATGGCGCCTCCTCCCTTCCATACACAGCCTTACGAGCAATTAAGGCACAATTACGCAAACTGCTGTTGCATGATTCCTGGTGTACATTAAACCCGAACGGCAGAGATTTTACTTTCTTTTTCAACCCACACCAATGCTACATGAGACTTGGATTACTTGTTTATATCCCAAAATGACCTACCGATGCTTCACCAAGCATCAATTGACCCAATGTTTTTGTCTGACCACCATCCCTTCTCACTCACCCAGCATTTCCAAACATCCAGACCTGCCCTACGTCCTGGAGGCTGGATCCCACACTTCTCACAGATTCAGCTGTTGTAGCTGATGTTACGCTCCGTCTCAAACAATATTTCACAGAAAATAACTCCCCTGAAACCTCCACTGCAATCAAATGGGAGGCTCACAAATGTGTCATACGGGGTGTTCTAATAGTGGCTGCTGCCAAATGAAACAGACAGGCTCACATCTCAGAACTACTCACATCCAGGAGTTAGAAGGAGCACAACAAAAAAAAATGCAGGCCACTTCCACCTTATACTCCCTGCTACATGCCAGGACGGAACTCCTGGAAGAACTAGGGCATAAAATAAAACATAATTACATGTTCTCTCAAAAAACCTTTTATGAATATGGAAACAAAGCAGGCAAACTCCTAGCCAGGGCATTACAAGCAAAGAAAGCAGCCTCAATGGTACATTGCTTAACAGACTCTTCAGGTCACAAACACAGCTCTAATCCTGACATCGCAAAACAATTTGTTCAATATTACTCACAACTATATAACCTTTCTCCTCCTACTTCCCCTGAGGCGAACACCCCAAGAAAGCAGTCTATCAAAGATTTCCTACACAATTATAGCCCCGAACCAATTCCTACGGCCATAGCGCAAGACTTAGAATGGCCATTATCAATAGAAGAAGCCAAATTAGCTCTCAAACAAATGAAACCAGGCAAGAGCCCGGGTCCGGACTGACTAACTGCAGGATATTACAAAACATATACAGACCTCCTACTCCCCCACTTCTTGACAGCTTTTAACTCCTACTCCACACCAAATGCCCCTCCTAGAAGCACACATAACGGTGATCCCCAAACCAGGGAAAGATCCGTCTTTAGTTACCAATTACCGACCCATTTCGCTACTAAACGTAGACCTGAAATGGTTTGCCAAAATGTTAGCAAATTGCTTGCTTCTCTTGCTACCGCAACTGATCTCCCTGGATCAAGTTGGTTTTATACCAGGCAGGGAGGCAAAGGATAATACTATCAAAGCCATCAATATCCATCACTGGCTATCTTCCAGTTGCCACCTGGGCTTCTTCCTTTCCTTGGATGCTGAGAAGGCATTCGACAAAGTGGCCTGGGACTATATGGAGGAGACACTAAAAACTATTGGATTACACAAACAAATGTTGAATTTCATCCTATTGTTCTATTCTACCTCGACGGCGAGGGTTCAAGTAAACGGCCACCCGTCAAATGCCTTCTCAATCACAAATGGAACACGCCAAGGCTGTCCCCTCTTCCCCCTGATTTTTGTATTCATGCACGAGCCCCTACTTAGACGCCTTAGAACTAACGCTGACATCAGGGGCATATTGATAGCACACCAAACTTATAAACTGGCGGCATTCGCTGACGATGTCCTGCTTTTTCTCTCTGAACCACTAGTTACAATTGCCAATTTGCTTAAAGACCTCGCTGATTTTAAACTCCTATCCAATCTGCAAATCAACTTTTCAAAATCCAACGCATTTAACATCACACTACCCCAGGAAACACTGAATCATTGCCAGACTAACTTTCAATTCAAGTGGAATAGAGACAAAATTACCTATCTTGGTATTCAACTACCTTCTGCACTCTGAGATCTATACAACAAAAATTATCTTCCACTAATACAGAACATACAACGTGACCTGAAATCACGGTCCACTGTTCTCTTTTCCTGGTTTGGTAGAGATGTGATTATAAAAATGAACGTCCTTCACAGAATATTATATCTACTACAGACCATACCTATAAAACTACCTCCTAACTTTTTCTCCATGTACCGAAGAGCCTGTAAAGACTTTATATGGGGCTCCACTCACCCCAGATTAAGCTTCCAGAAACTGACGATACTTAAATTAAAAAGTGGAATCGGCCTCCCAGATATTCTGAAATACTACAGAGCGTGTCAACTAGCAAGAGTAATCGACTGAAACATACATTCCGATGTCAAGACATGGGTCCAGTTAGAGCATACTATGTCCCAAATTCCACTACGTCAACTTCCCTGGCTAACCCCAAATGCATCACATTAAACTGCAGGAACCACCTATTGATAAATTCCACGTTAATCTTCCAGGCAGCCTTTCAAAAATACATTTCATCCACCTTAGGCCCTATAATGCCACATCGTCAAACTCCAAACATCTCCCCAGGTATATCCGCAACTTTTCTCGCAGATACATGGCCACATCCAAATATCCGTGCGGAACAATTCTATGAGAGAGGCCATTTCATTCCTCTTTCAGTATTGTCCTACTGGATGCTCAACCAATCGTTCCCACTATTTTCAAGTACAAAGACTTCCTCAAAAGATCTCATCCCCGACCAGACTGGTCCCAACAGACCAAACCTTTTGAAGCAATGTGCCTAAAAACAAAACCCCAAACAGATCTGATCTATGACACATATGCTCTGCTATTTGTGGATCAAAACCCCAAAAGGAATCTAGCTAGATGCTAATGGGAGCAGGATCTGTCCATTGACCTCTCAGAGATCGACTGGGAAAATATCTACACATACATCCATAAGGGGATGGTCATTGTCTTTGCACAAGAAAATGCATTTTAAATATTCTCCAGAAGGTACAAGACCCCACTCAGACTTCATAAAATATCGCCTGAATCCCCCCCCAGTGATGGCGCTGTGGTAAGGAGTTGGGGTCGCTCCTCCACAATTGGTGGTCCTGCCCTCTTATACAACCATTTTGGAAAGAAGTACACAGACTTACAAACCAAATAACCACATTAACTGTAAACTACACGCCAGCCCAATTTCTACTGCACCATTCTACTATGACGAAAGGTGTAGCCATTCACATTGTAAGAGCAGCAAATATGTGCATACCTGCCAAATGGCACTCCTCAGACTCTACAACCATAACAGAGTGGGTCAGATGCACACAAAAAACCTCTGCTATGGAAGAACTCATCCATCAAGTGAATGATAACCCTTCCAAATTCAGGAAAATATGGTCCTGCTGGCAACATTCTATCACTATTGATGAATATTCCAAACTTATGGCTTAATCTTTAACAATATAAACCAACAGGCATATAATCTTTCATCCTGGGCCTTTTATCTTCCCTTCCTCCCCCTCCTTACAATGACTACTAAGGAAATCACCTACCCTCTCAAAACCTACGGTAACCACTGCCACCACTCCCCTTTATCACCGGTGATACAACCCTAATAAAGAATAAGAGCAAATATATATACACTCAGGACACCTGTATAAAGACATTGAATACCACATCCACAAATGAGTTGGGGCAAACATAACTGCTAAAACCAACTAATTTTAGTTCTTTCTTAAAAGTTTATGTTTTGTTTTTGTTTGTTTGACATGCTCCGATAAGGAGTAAACCTAAAACTAGGCATACTGCCTATACTTTAACTACACCAACATACTGGCTGATACGTACAAGTGACAAGCTCTCTACCTAGCTGCAACCCGTTTTTGTTTTGTTAATTTCCTCTGTTAATATAGCGGCTGCGTCCACAATACTGTGATTTTTCGTATGTACCCTTTATAACTAAAAATACTTTTGATTAAAAAAAATATATATATTAAAAGTCCATAAATCTATCCCATAGTTTGTAGACACTATAACGTTTGTGCAAACCAATCAATATGCGCTTATTGGGATTTTTTTTTACCAAAAAAATATGTAAAAGAATACATATTGGCCTAAATTGATGGAGAAATTTGTTTTTCTTTTTACATTTTTTTTGGATATGTATTTTAGCAGAAAGTAAAAAATATTGTTTTTTTTTTTTCAAAATTGTTGCTCTTTTTTTTAATTAAAAGTTTGATAATATCAAAAGATGAGTACAATCCAAAAAGATTGCAGATATAACAGCACAAGTGGGTAATTTGGGGGGATTGGCCTGCTGCGCACCACGATGGAGGCTTGAGTCCCGAGCTCTGCTCCACTGTTAGGATCCAGAGCAAACCCAAGCAACTGTTCGACCCCCAATCTGGCTGCACTGCGGTGGGAAGGACTCAGGACCGTCCCAGGCATTTCCAGCAAAGAACCCCAGCCCAAAAAACAACTGTGGGCTAATCTGGCCACCGACACAGAGCATACTCCAGCTCTAGCAGCCATCCCTGTGTCAGATAACCTTGCAACAGAAGCAATGTTAAAATCCATGCTACTTATGCCCCGTACACACGGTCGGACATTGATCGGACATTCCGACAACAAAATCCTAGGATTTTTTCCGACGGATGTTGGCTCAAACTTGTCTTGCATACACACGATCACACAAAGTTGTCGGAAAATCCAATCATTCTGAACGTGGTGACGTACAACACGTACGTCCGTACTATAAATGGGGCAGTAGCCAATAGCTTTCATCTGTTTATTTATTCTGAGCATGCGTGGCACTTTGTGCTTCGGATTTGTGTACACACGATCGGAAATTCCGACAACGGATTTTGTTGTCGGAAAATTTTATAGCCTGCTCTCAAACTTTGTGTGTCGGAAAATCCGATGGAAAATGTGTGATGGAGCCTACACACGGTCGGAATTTCCGACAACAAGGTCCTATCACACATTTTACGTTGGAAAATCCGACCATGTGTATGGGGCATAACACTGCAAAAAGACCTGCACAGGGAACTGCAAATCTCAGTCTCCCAGATGCATGACAGGGTGGACTGTTTGAAAGAAAGAGCTGACGTGCTTGAGGAGAACATGCATGACCATGTTAAAGCACATAATGAGCTATTAGACGCACATGACCACCATGCATCTGAAATACATCATATTAAATTAAAATTAGCTGATTTAGAGGACCGCTCTAGACGAAACAATATCAATTTTGGAGGAGTACCTGAATCAATAAAGACAAATGAGATCACTCCTTACCTGCAGAAACTGTTTTTGCAATTATTACATTGGTTAAATGCACGAGACATCACCACTGATCGAGTGCACAGAATCGCTAAGCCTGCACACTTTCCCCCAGAAACCCCAAGAGATATCCTGGCATGAGTACACTACTTTCATATCAAGGAACAAGTACTCCATGCAGCCAAAACCACTAAACCATTACCAGCACCGTACACTAATATTCTGCTGTTCAGTGATCTCTCAAAGGCCACCATGGAAATGCGAAGAGCCTCACTCCAGTCACCTCTATCCTCCAAGAGTGGAAAATCACTTACAAGTGTGGCTTTCCTATTAAATTGTTGGTCACCTATCATCAACAAATAATTCCCATCCTAACACCCAAAGATGGGTACAAAAAATTAACCAACTGGGGATTTCTCCCTCCTCCCCCCCCTCTTTCCATCTTCCCCTTCCCCCCTCCCTCCCCCACTCCTCCCCCCTTTTCCACATCCTTCCCCCTCTTCTCTTTTCCACCCTTCCCCTTCCCTCTCTGCTCCCTCTTTCCCTCTCCCCTCTTTTTCTTTCCCCCCTCTCCCTTTTCCTATCCCCTCCTCTTTTCCCATTTCCCCTTTTCCTCTTTTTCTTCTTTTCAACTCTGTTAAAATCAGGGATTTGCACACCCTGAATCCATTTCGACCGTATTAACTGTAATGTATTATTAACTGTTTTTATACTCAATAAAATAAAAAATGTATTTTCTCATTAATTGTTTTTCATCTTTTTATACTTCTTATGCCCTGTACACACGGTCGGACATTGATCAGACATTCCGACAACAAAATCCATGTTGGCTCAAACTTGTTTTGAATAAACACGGTTGCACAAAGTTGTCGGAATTTCCAAACGCCAAAAAGGCGGTGATGTACACGTACGACGAGACTATAAAAGGGCAGTTCAGTACCAAGCACGGCACCCTTTGGGCTCCTTTTGCTAATCTCGTGTTAGTAAAAGTTTGGTGAGAGACGATTCACGCTTTTTCAGACTCGTGGTTTTCAGATCGTATTTCTGCTGTTCAGTTTGTGCTTGTGGGTTTGTATCTGGTCTTCAGTGCGTGCAGCGAGTTACCATTGACTTTGTCATTGTGTTCTTGTTCGTTCGTTACTGATTTTCAGGTCGCTCTTCACAGGCCTTGCTGTTCTTCAGTGCGTTCTGTTACCCCTTTCTGAGCAGCTGACCGTTTTCTAGCCATGTTGCGTGTACGTACTCATCGTAGAGTTTGTGCTGTGTGGGGGCTTGGTGTTGGGGTCCTTACTTTGACGCAAGCACAGTCCATGAACAGGGTGAGGAGGAGTTCATGGACCAAGAATTGGCTGCTCCAGCGTGACCAGTTCTGTCACATGCCTTTGCTCCGTGAGATCCGTGAGAATAATCCTGATGATTTCAGGAACTTTCTCCGGATGACGGACCCCATATTTCACCGTTTGTTGGCTTTGCTGACCCCCTATATCAGCAGGCAGGATACCTGCATGAGGCAAGCCATCACTATGGAGCAGAGGTTAGTCACCACCCTGCGATACTTGGCGACGGGGAGAAGCCTACAGGACCTCAAGTTCTTGACAGGCATCTCCCCCCAGGCTCTGGGGATCATTATCCCGGAGGCCTGTTCTGCCATCATTCAAGTCCTGCAGAAGGAGTATATGAAGGTAAGATTTTTGTCCTTTAACATCACATTTTATTGTACTTCATGCTTGTTAATATATTGTATTTCTTTCCTCATCCCCTAATTACCATGATTGCAATATGCTGTGAATGTCCCCTTTGTCCTTATGCATGCTGATTTTTATGTAATTTTTTGTTTGTACTTCATACATATTTGCCTTCACTTACCTCCCCAGCATGCTCTCCTGGGCCTATATTCACCTCGTGTAGTCACTTAACAATGTATTTTGTCAGCTCCATAGCGCTTTACCCTAAACACCCCCTAAAATGTGTAAAAATGTGATTTGTGCTTGAAATTCAGGCAGAGTGCCAGAGGCTTTTTTGGGGGGTCCCAAAATCATTTGGAACCCTCCCTCCCCCCCAACTGCTAACTCAGCTGATACCAACCCTCTATCTATCCTTAATCCTCTATCTGCTGACTTTGCCAAACCCATACACACTATACCCACCTCTTTTGTGGTCATATTTATGGATGAATTCCCCAAAGCATGTAGTGCAAGGGCCTGCCTGAATACTTTCAAATGGTACTGTTTTAAGTTTTTTTATCCTATTATTATCTTGATAGGTAATTGCAGAATGTAAAAATGTGCTAAAATACAGTGTGTACAGTGTACAGTGTGTATTTATCTCTTTGTATTATGACACTTCTTGCCTGTCCAGTGGGCTGCCAATAGTGTAAGTAAGGAGGGGCTGTCCTAAGTAATACACATTATTTAGGCATTCATCTCTCAATGAAGTGGAGAGGGTTACCTGTCCAAAACATCTCCCCCCCATATATTTTATAAAATGGCCCATGAGAGGGGGGGAGGAATCTGATAAGTGGACCTTATACCTTTGTCTTTAAATACTCCCTAAAATAAATGCTATACTGATGTTGGCCAAGAATGTTTGTGTCTAATTTGCTTTCCATGTTTATGTGCAAAATGATTAATTTATTTTTCTTGTTTGACTCCTTAGTTTCCTTCAAACCCACAGGAATGACAGACTGTGGCCTCTGACTTTGCCCAGCAGTGGGACTTTCCTAACTGTGGAGGGGCAATTGATGGGAAACACGTCCACATCATCCCACCACCCAACTCGGGGTCCTACTATTACAACTACAAGGGGTTCAATAGTAATGTGATGTTGGCGGTTAGTGATGTCGGCTATGTACGAGTTCCTGTATGTGGATGTGGGGAAGAATGGCCGGATGTCAGAAGGTGGAGTCATCACCCACATGGAGTTCTACAGGCGTCTCCAGAATGGCAGCTTGGACTTGCCACCTCCAGAAGACAATGCGGAAGGACTCCCATTCGTCTTCATTGCGGATGAAGCATTTGTGCTGGGGGACCATCTTATGCGGCCATTCCCTATGAGGACCCTCACCCCAGACCAGAGGGTTTTTAAATACCGGCTGGCCAGAGCCAGAAGAGTGATGGAGAACACGTTTGGAAAAATGGCCAGCCGGTTCCGCCTATTTCTTACACCCATACACATGGCGGAATATAAACTCAATCACATCATCCTGGCTTGCTGTGTTCTCCACAACCTTTTAAGGAGAAATTCTGTAAACTATGCTGGCTCAGTTGGGCCTGAAGCCGGATTTAATTTCAATGAACCAACCCTGACAGCGCTTGAAGTTGGCCGTCCTGGCTTGCCCCCCCAGAGTGCCCGCGAGGTCCGTCTAAGATACATGGAATCTGTTTGTAATTTTGAACTGGTACATTTTTAACGTGTTAAGCTCCAGCCAAAAAATCTATTTTAAGCTTTTTGGAAAACATAGTGAAGGGTTATCACCCCTGTGACATTTGTTTTGCTGTCTGTGCTCCTCTTCAGAAGATTTCACCTCACCTTTTGTCCCAATGACAAATGTTTTTTGAAAATTTGGGGTTATTTGTGAAAAAAGGATTGGTGATAAAGCATCAGTGGAAAGGAGAAATGTTTTTTCCCATATTAACTCTTACAGGAGAGAATTTCCCTTCTTAGGGGTAGATTTCATCTCACTTCCTGTTGTCTCCTTCCGTTTGCAAGTAGGAGTCATTTGTAAGTTGGATGTTTGAAAGTATGGGCCTGCCCTATATACGCAGCAAAAATTTGGGCCTTAGGTGTTGTGGCCACAACTCTGCAAGCCCCCACAGGGCCCTTCTGTGAAATATTAGATCAAGAATTGTAATTACATGCCCCTGTTGAACAGGGGCAGAAAAATTGGGCCTTTAGTGGTGGTGCTGCTAGTGCCACAACACTGTAAGTCCTCACTCGCTCTTGATGGGCGCAGAAACGGGCCCTGCTGTGAAATATTAGATCAAGAATTGTAATTACATGCCCCTGTTGAACAGGGGCTGAAAAATTGGGCCATAGGCACTGGTGCTGGTGCCACAACACTGCAACCCCTCACACATACTCTAGTTGGAACGCAGAAACGAGCCCTGCTGCAAAGTATTGCATCAAAAATTGTAAATACATGCCCCTGTTAAACAGGGGCTGAAAAATTGGGCCTTAGACACTGGTGGTGGCGCCCAGAACCAAAAATGTTCTTACAAGCTATTAGCGTGATCATTGAGGAGGAAGAGGATATTACTCAGGATAGTCACTCAGCATCAGCATAGGCAGTCTTTGAAGGGATCTGAGATTTAAAAAAAAAATGATTCGGTTACATCAGCATCAGGTGCTTGGTAGCTGGTGGTGATCCAAGACTGATTAATTTTTATGAAGGTCAGTCGATCGACCGAGTCGGTGGACAGACGCACCCTGTGATCGGTTACAAAGCCTCCAGCAGCACTGAATGTGCGTTCCGAAAGAACACTGGATGCAGGACAGGCCAGTAGCTCAATTGCATAATGTGCAAGCTCTGGCCAGTGATTCATATTCAAGACCCAATAACCCAGAGGATTTTCAGTGGGAAAGGTGTCCAAGTCAGATCTTGCCCCTAGGTATTCCTGCACCATGTAAAACAGACGTTGGCGATGGTTGCTGGAAAATTGTCTGAACGCATCAGTCAGATGGCCACCTTCTCCACCGCTCCTTCTTTGACTGACCGAAGCCTCAGCAACACGTTGTCCAGAAACAGGAGTTTGTAACCTCCCATTCTCTGGGAACGCTTTGCACAGACCTTTCTGCAAGGCCTCCCAAAGATGTTTCATCCTCTGCTCCCTCTGCAATGGCAAGATAAGGTCCGCAACCTTACCCTTGTAATGTGGATCAAGGAGGGTTGCCAGCCAGTATTGGTCCTTCTCCTTGATACCACGAATACTTAATAGTATACTTAATAGGTTTGCTGAGGCATTCGGTCCGGAGTCCTCTGGGCCACTAAGGATGACATGGTTCGTAGCCACCTCCTTCCAGCCACGTACAAGTCCATGTGTTTCTTGGGACTTATCCCTTAAAGACTGCTGCTGATGCTGAGTGCCAGGCTCCACCTCCATACTGACACAATCCTCCTCCTCCTCCTCGTCCTCTTCCTGTGTGATCGGCGGGCACGCAGGAACACTGTCTGGATAAAGGGGGCCTTGAGAGCTAAGGAAGTCCTCCTCTTCCTGCCTCTGTTCTGCCTCAAGTGCCCTGTCCATATTTCCATGCAGCGTGTGCTCCAACAGGACAAGGGGGACAGTGTCACTGACGCATGCACTGTCACTGCTTACCATCCTCGTGGCCTCCTCAGGGATGCATGCACAGGACAGTGCATGCATCCCTGATCATGGCCCACTGGCGTGGGGGAAAAAAACAAGCTCCCCTGACCCTGTCCTGGATGAAGGGAGATACCTGGGAAAGAAAAGGCTGCACACCCCAAAGTGATTTCAAAAACGGGAATTTACCCCCAAGAGTGAAGAGTTTAAACCATACAATATCTGCATTGTTGTTCGCTGCCTAGAAAGCCCCTTCACTCTTGGGGGAAAATTCCCGTTTTTGACCCTGTCCTGGTGCCATAGTTGCACAGGTACTCATTGATGGCCCTCTGCTGCATGTGCAGCCGCTGCAGCATGGCCAACGTTGAGTTCCACCTGGTGGGCATGTCACAGATTAGGCAGTTCTTGGGCAGGTTAAACTCCTTTTGGAGGTCTGCCAGCCAAGCACTGGCATTATATGACCAGCGGAGATGCACACAGACTGTCCTGGCCTGCTTTAGGACATCCTGTAAGCCCGGGTACCTGCCCAAGAACCGCTGCACCACCAAGTTAAGGACGTGAGCCAAATAGGGCACATGGGTCATTTGTCCCTGTCGGAGGGCAGAGAGGAGGTTGGTGCCATTGTCGCAAACCACCATTCCTGCCTTAAGTTGGCGTGGCGTCAACCACCTCTGAACCTGACCCTGCAGAGCTGACAGAACCTCTTCCCCAGTGTGGCTCCTGTCCCCCAAGCACACCAGCTCAAGCACCACATGGCATCTTTTGGCCTGCATACTTGCGTAGCCCCTTGAACGGCTACGGAGCACCGCTGGTCCCGAGGACAAAGCACAGGAACAGGCCATGGAGGAAGAAGAAGAGGAGAGGGTGGAGGAGAGAGGTGTGCCACAATCATTAGTAGTGGCATTTTGGAGGCGTGGTGGCAGAACAACCTCCAACAATTCTGCACCTTGTCCTGTATCCTTCCCAGCTGCCAGCAGAGTCACAAAAACTTGCGCGGTGAAACTTAGGTAACATCCCTGTCCATGCCTGCTGGACCATGAGTCAGCGGTAATATGCACCTTACCGCTGACCGCCCTGGCCAGCGAGGCCAAGACATTGCCTTCCACATGCCGGTAGAGAGCCGGAATCGCCTTCCGTGCGAAAAAGTGGCATTTGGGTACCTGCCATTGAGGAACCGCACATTCCACAAACTCACGGAAGGGGGCAGAGTCTACCAACTGAAAAGGCAGCAGTTGAAGTGCTAGCAATTTTGCCAAGCTAGCATTCAACCAATGGGTATGTGGATGGCTGGGAGCGAACTTCTTTCGGCAGTGCAGCAGCTGGGGTAGAGAAATTTGCCTGGTACAATCTGACGTCGGTGTACCGAAAGCAGATTGCCCACAAGTACTTGGCTGTGACACACCTAATTCTACACCTTCATTCCTCTCAGTGCAGGTCTCAGAGAGGACTGAAGGTATAGTGGGGTTGGAGGGGGTGCGATCTGATGCACTCGTCTCAAGAAAGGCCCACACCAAAGAACTTTTGGAATAACGCACAGAGACAGCAGCGCCCTGCACATGCGGAACTTTGGGGTGTGATGCAGTCAGTGTGCTGCCCTTAGGCTGGCCCCTGGAGTGCATCCTGCCTCATTGGTGATGTGCCTCCTCCTCCTCTCTCCTATCAGGCACCCACGTTGAGTCAGTGACCTCATCATCCCCTCCCTCCTCATCACTGGAGCAAACCTGGCAGTATACTGCAGCAGGGGGAGCATGACTGCCAGATTGCTGTCCTTCTTGGGCACCCCCATGTCCGTGCTCACGTTACTGCCTTCATCTAGCTCAGTATCATCATCAGAGCCTTCTAAACGCTGGGCATCCTCCTGGAGCATGTACCCAACACTGTGGTCAAAGAGTTCGGGGGACTCCTCAGGAGAACATGGTGGGGCTAGGGAAGGAGTCACTGATGCCATTGAGCCGAGGGAAGAGGCCACGTTGGCAGCTGCTTTGCCAGACAAAGTACCCTGAGCATGGGTGAGAGAGGATGAGGAGGATGAGGACGGCTTGGTCTTCCACTCGACCAAGTCTTCTGCATGCTGTGGCTCAACGCGGCCAGCTGCCGAAAAAAAGATTAAGCGTGTCCCACGGCCACGTGCTGATGAGGATGCACCGTCTCCATGACCAGCACTGTTGCCTCTAGACACAGAGCCTGCTTGCCCTCTTTTATTGACTTGTGACTGTCTACCTCTCCTTGTTGGCCTTCCAGACATACATATATTGGGACAAGATTAGGAGACTTTAGCATGACATTAGGGTTTGTCTTGTGTATTGCAGATAAAATGAATGGCTTCAATGACCACAACTTCCTCCCCCTGTTCATAGACAAATACAGGGAGCTGCCCTGTCTGTGGCAGGTGGAACACCCGCAATATATTCATGAACAAAAGAGGCAGGCAGCGCTGGAGAAACTGCTGGAGTTGGTGAAACCGGTGGTCCCCACGGCAACCATCTCCTATTTAAAAGCCAAAATTGGTGGCCTGAGGAGCACATATCTTAGGGAGCGCAAGAAAGTCCAGGATTCCCACAGATCTGGAGCTGCAGCAGATAACGTTTATGTCCCCAGGCTGTGGTACTATGAGAGACTTTGTTTTATGTCAGACCAGACTGAAGTCAGGGAATCCCTCTCAACCCTTCCTTACACTCACCCTTCCACCCTATCTTCCACCCCAGCTGAGGCTTTCGATGTCCAACCTGGGACTTCCAGCCAGGAAGAAGTGGAGGAGCCCAGCTGGAGCCAAGTATAGCATTGTTCTACAGATTTCTGGTCAATAAATAAATTATGTTTACTAGATGTTGTTATTGATCACTACTTGCTGATTTAATAAAGTGTTTTACATATCAATAGACAGTAGTGGGCAAAAATAATTGGGACAAGAATGAAAAATGCTGGGCTCAGAATTATAGTCTGTTATATTTGTTAACATTCAATTTGCAACAGTCATGAGTTGAAAATTGTGTGTGATTGATGAAGAAAAAACTAAAACGATGTCCCTTTTTCATACACAGGAAGACTTCAGCCAGGAGGAGGCTGTGGAATGTGGCACACAGGAGAAGGCTGTGGAATGTGGCAGCCAGGAGGAGGTGGGGGTAAGTGGCAGCCAGGAGAAGGTGGGGGTAAGTGACAGCCAGGAGAAGGCCGGGCCCAGTAGGAGCCTCACAGAATCCTAGGTTCCTCCCCTCCGCTTTCCAAACAAAAGACCCAGGAAGGGGAATAAAGTGGAGGATTGAGTACTCAGGCTGATTCAGGAGGCTTCTGCGTCCCTCAGAGCCACCCCCACTCGTGAAGAGACCTTTGCCTCCATGGCTGCCACAAAACTGTAGGACATGCGGGAGGGTCAACGCCTCATGTGTGAGGACATCCTTTATAAAACATTAACTAAAATTCGACCGTGTGTACAGGGCATAGGAAACACAATTAAAGTCCCTATCAGTTCTATACACCTTTTTAGGAACACATTTGCATATATTTACGGGATGGTGCCTCTATAGAAGGGATGGTATTTTCGCACTCGCCCCACCCCGACACATATCCTTTCACAAGATGCAACAGTAAAAGGAAGAGTCCAAAAAATGTTCAATGCTGTTTCAATATTCGGATAACAAGCGGTAAGAGAATAGTCGTGTATTTTCTGACACAGATCGAGAGGTGTCGCACATTTTAAATTTGACGGTATAGACTCAATGAAAAATGTAAAGCTTTCAATCTCAGCAGAAATTTCCAAGCCAACCAGATCTTTGTTATATTTGGAAGCCAAGTTAAATGCAGATTTCTGTAAATCTGTCACAGTCCTTGTGACAAGATTAGGGCCAGAGAGGAACTCAAAGTCCTGGGATGTTTCCATTATGCCACGGACACACGAGCGGACTTTACGGCAGACTTTGCCTGGCGGACGGGATTTTGTCGGACAATTCGATCGTGTCTGGGCTCCAGCGGACTTTGTTTTCTCAAAAGTTGGACGGACTTAGATTTGAAACATGTTTCAAAACTATCCGACGGACTCAAATCCGGTAGAAAAGTCCGCTCGTCTGTATGCTAGTTCGACGGACAAAAAGCCACGCTAGGGCAGCTATTGGCTACTGGCTATAAACTTCCTTATTTTAGTCCGGTCGTATGTAATCACGTACGAATTTGACGGACTTTGGTTGATTGTGTGTAGGCAAGTTCGTTCATTCAGAATGTCAGTCGTAAAGTCCGTCGAAAAGTCCGCCAGGCAAAGTCGACCGTAAAGTCCGCTCGTGTGTACACGGCATTAGTGTTTGTGACTTCCATGTCATGTCAGCGATTAGAACATCAAAAACCTGGTTAAAGTCGATTGTAAAATGGTCTTCTTCACTCAGGTTGACCTGAGCATCACGGGACTCGTATAAGGCTCTGGTTTTAGGTTTTCTTTGCCTCTTTGGTGGAAATGTTGCAGGAATCTGAAGTTTTTCACATACTTCTGCAGCATAATTAAATATTTCCTGGACATCCATATAACGCATTTCTTGAAAAGTGCATCTTAAGCCATCAATCATATAGGATGCCTGTAGTATGGAAATCCCTTTGGCCTGGATAGCTTGGTTTACTCGATCAACCTGATTCAACATTCTGTTCCACACAAACAGCGTACACAAAAAACGATAATTAACCTGCAGCAGAAGACTTTCAGATGTTGATACGGATTTGGGATTTGACGAGTTTTCTATAATGTCCATAAGAGCTTCACATATATCTTGATCTGTGTAAATAAAGCTTTTATTGCACTTGCTCTTTATGAACATCGAGGCGAAATATCCTCTAAAGAGAGCTCAGTTGACGTTTGCTTTTCTGCTGCTTGGGCTTCAGAAACAAATTGCTTGCTGTCATTCTCTTCTGTACAAAACATGTTCTTCAAACTTTTATCAGCCTCACTGACAGCAATCATCTCTTGATCTAGGGTGATGACATTGATATTTGTGGCTGAAGTATTGTCAGTTGCAGAACTTGTCCTGGCAACTTCTTCTGATGTGGTGGTATTCAGAGAAACATTGCTTGTGCTTTGTTTCAACCATTTCTGCCACTGTTGAGATAACTTTGTGGCTTCCTCTTCTACTAATTTTCTTCATTTTCGTAATTCTGCCACAGATTTTTGGACATTCTTTAGAGAACAATAATACCAAGCAAACTCCAGTCAAAACTGGATGTTCATGCAGCAATGGTAAATCAGAGAATGCAGACTAAAATATCTAAATACATACATTATATGTGCAAAAAAATAAAACATAGTAAGCAGCTTCAACATTTAAAATATCCAAAGAACGTTAAAGTGGAACTTCACTCTCCCAATCAACACTTAATAGTTTTAATCCTTATGCTGCTAGCATTAGTAAATAGATAAGAAAATATACCATATTTACTTGGTTTATTCTTTTTATTTACATTTACAAGTAAATGCCACATGAATCATTTGCCCTTACGCAAGATGGCCACGACCAGAAATGCTAGGGGGTGTTTTTCAAAGAGATTCCTCACCAAAATAGAGCATAGAGACATAGATGGATGGGTGAGTTTGCTTTGAATATTAAAAATTAATTAAATATTTTTTTTGGTTTGTGGTGTTCAGATGCCGTGAAGATCCGCTTTAAGTATAAGATGGGCTATCCAACTAACCTTAAAGGAGTTGTAAAAACATATTTCAAATAAAAATAACAAACATGTTATACTTACCTGCTCTGTGCAAGGGTTTTACACAGAGCATCCCAGATCCTCCTCTTCTGGGGGCACCTGCTGCCACTGCTATCAATCTATCCAATGAAGACAGAGACATCGGCTGGAGTGGTGCGGATGTTACCAAAGAACCTTTTTTAGCACATTGGGACTTTGTGTTTATTACTGGTGTTTGACTCAATTTGTAAAATGCAGCATGAGGGGGTTAATGTATTGCCACTGGTTTCTGATACCTTAGCGACCAGTGCCAGTTAATTAACCCCTTTGTGCTGCATTAGTGGCACCAGTGTAACACTGATACTGGTGACATTTATGCAGCACAAAGGGGTTCATTTACTGGCACTGGTCATCTGAATGTGAATGAAGACTGTAGCTGAAATACTTTCAGAGGTAATATATTATCCATTAGTTAGAGAGTCAGAAAACTAAATGTTCTATGTTCTAATTAGAATCCTCCTCCTCTCAGCCAGCGACCAGCCAGACACCCTGCCAGCACCACCACACCCCCCACTGACTGGCCCCCACCAACCCCCCCGCCCCCCCAACCAAACTAAGTAGTTAATTTACTAATATGTATTAATAGTATGGGCTTACTTGAGATCATGCACGTAGCAGAGCTTAGTCCCTCCTCCTCGGCTCCTCTAGGTTGCAGATCAAGCTGCACTCTCTACTCCTCCCATCACGCTGCACTCTCTGCTCCTCCCATTATGGTGGGAGGTCTGATCTCCTCTCTCCCATCATGGTGGGAGGAGATCTGCTCCTCCCAGCTGGTGACATCACACTGGGCTGGGGCTACAGTACAGAGTGCCTGTCAGGGGTAGAATCTCCGCTGACAGGGCGCAAGGCCAATGAAAAGCTTGTCTGTGTAGGCTTGTGTCTGGTGTTCAGGACTCAGCGCACTCCCTTCGGCACATCTTTACAAGTGCAGGATATAGTGGCTGGAGCCTCTGAGCAATCACTCCAGTCCAGCCACCTTTTAGAAGGACACTTTGCTGCACCCCCCCCCACCCCCAATAAATTGTACCGCCCAGGGAATCTGCCCCTTCTGCCCCCCCCTTGTACCTGCTCTGGTTGTATTAGTGTCACGGGTGACGCTAGGTAGCCAGTCAATTATTTAGGTTCACCGTCAGCTTTTTATAGCATCAGGTACACCCATATACTACCTAATAAATGTTTTAACCCCCTGATTGTCCCCCTAGTTAACCCTTTCACCCCCTGTCACCAGTGATCACCGTATAAATGTTACGGGTGACACTGGTTAGTTAGTTTGTTTTTTACAGCATCAGGGCACCCGCCGTTTATTACCCAATAGGGGTTTAACCCCCTGATTGCCCGGCGGGTGATATCAGTTAGGTTTTAGGGTCAGTCAGGGTCTGCGTCGCCCCAGGCAGCGTCAGATCAGTGCCAGTGCCGCTAACACCCACGCACACACCATACGCCTCCCTTAGTAGTATAGTGTCTGAGCGGATCACTATCTGATCTGATCAGATCTATACTACTGCTGCATCCCCAGCAGTTTAGGGTTCCCAAAAATGCAGTATTAGCGAGATCAGCCCAGATACCTGCTAGCAACTGCATTTTGCCCCTCCACCCAGCCCAGCCCACCCCAGCCCACCCCACCAAAGTGCAGTATCAATCGATCACAGTCACTGACAAAACACTAAACACATAACTGCAGCATTCACAGAGTCAGACCTGAGCCCTGCGATCGCTAACAGTTTTTGGTATCATTTGATACAGTTGCTCCCAGCCTAGGAGCTTTTTTTCCTGTGAGTCTCACTAGTGTATCAGTAAATTTAGAGACCAAAATGGCAAATCGAAGGTACACTAATGAAGAGGCCTACACGTTTCTGAGCATAACAGATAGTGAAGAGGAAGTCACTCATCTGTCAGATTCAGGCTCAGAATACGATCCTGTAGATGTTCTCCCTTTACAAAGACACAACGGTCCAAATTCCTACGGCGACTGGTGTTGTGGAGAAACCCCTCCATGTCCACGAATATAACCAAAATATGGGAAGGGTGGATCTCAACGACCAGTTGTTAGCGCCATACCTAATTGTCCGTAAGGCCAGACGCTGGTACAAAAAAGTGTCTGTATACTTATTTCAATTGGCTGAATGCTCATGTGCTATACAGAGCTTCCGGATGGACTGGATCCTTCCTTAAATTCCAGGAAGAGATCGTCAGAGCCCTTCTGTTTCCAGACGGTGCTTCACCTCACCATAGCAATCTAAATGCAGTAAGCCGGCTGCATGAGAGGCATTTTCCGTATGTCCTCCCTAGTACCCCTACCCAACGAGCCCCCCAAAGAAAATGTTGTGTCTGTAGAAAGCACGGATATAGGCGTGACACCTGCTATTTTTGTCCCTCCTGTTCCGACAATCCTGGTCTTTGCATTGGTGAATGTTTTGAAAGCTACCATACACTAGTGGAGTTTTAGTGTAGGGTACAGTACTGCACAGACTAGGACACACTTTCACAGGGTCTCCCAAGATGCCATCGCATTTTGAGAGACCCGAACCTGGAACCGAACAGTTACAGTTACAAATAAAAGTGTAAAAAAAACCACAAAAAAATAAAATAAAAAAAACAAAAATAGTTGTCATTTTATTGTTCTCTCTTTCTCTATTCTCTCTCTATTGTTCTGCTCTTTTATACTGTATTCTATTCTGCAATGTTTTATTGTGTTTTTTTGGTAACCTTTTTTTTGTTTTCGGGTATGCCATTCAGCTGCAGCGCAGATTTATTTATCTTGACAGCGTTTGCTCCCATGATACATAAAGCCATGACTCCAGAGCTGTAGGAGGTGATTTCACCACCACAGTTAAAAAAAAGAGCATACATGCCGAAGCATGGGGGGAGGCAGCGGTGTAGGAGCGATTTGCTCCTAACTTTTTTTGGGCGGATGCCCCCATGCTTTGGCATATATATATTTTAAGCACAGGTTGCGTTAAAAAATGTTTTATTTTTTACTATTTTTTTTAATTTGCTTTGCAGGTATGGTATGTCTCACTGTTATTCTGTAATGTTACTTTGTTTTATTGTTGTTAACGATCATTTGCTTAGCAGGTACGCCATTCAGCTGCAGCGCAGATTTATGCATCTTGACAGCAACAGCGTTTGCTCCTACAATACATAAAGCCATGACTTCAGCGCTGTAGGAGGTGATTTCACCACCACAGTTAAAAACAAAATGGTGCATGTTTGCCCTTTATTAGAAGTGCGTGGATGAAGGGAGGTATTCTAATGGTGGACATACCCATGGATCAATCTCTTTTTTTGTTCAGCCCACAGGCTGCATGAAAAAAAAGATTATAATATATGCCCAACAAGGACGTTGCTGGACTTTGAGTGGTTATACCAGAATGATGCCTGCGGGTTTAGGTATCATCTTGGTATCATTCTTTTCAGCCAGCAGTCGGCTTTCATTTAAAAGCAATCCTAGCAGCTAATTAGCCTCTAGACTACCTCCTACCCACTTCCATGGTTTTATCTGGCTCTCCTGTCCCAACAGGGAACCTGAAAATGCAGCTGTGGTTCCACCAACTGACCATAGAGCTGATCAGAGACCAGAACAGCTCCAATCATCTCTATGGCCTAATAACCTGGAAGCTACGAGCATTTCATGACTTAGATTTCACCGGATATAAACAGCGCCATTGGGAAATTGGGAAAGCATTTTATCACACTGATCTTGGTGTGGTCAGATGCTTTGAGGGCAGAGGAGAGAATTAGACCCCATTTTTTTCAAAAAAGAGTACCTGTCACTACCTATAGCTATCATAGGGGATATTTACATTCCCTGAGATAACAATAAAAATGATTATAAAAAATGAAAGGAACAGTATAAAAATAAAATAAAAAAGCAAAAAAAAAATAAGGAAAAAAAAAGCACCTCATTCCCCCCCTGCTCTCGCACAAAGGCAAACGCAACTGTTGGTCTGGCATCATATGTACACAACAATTGCACCATGTATGTGAGGTATCACCGCAAAGGTCAGATCGAGGGCAGTAAATTTATCACTAGACCTCCTCTGTAAATCTAAAGTGGTAAAATGTAAAGGCTTTTAAAGGCTTTTAAAAAGTTTGTAGTTTGACGGCGCTGCACGTTTGTGCGCAATTTTAAAGCATGTCATGTTTGGTATCCACGTACTCGGCCTAAGATCATCTTTTTTATTTCATCAAACATTTGGGAAATATAGGGGGTCATTTACTATAACTCCAGGAAGTACTAGGCACTATGACAAATAATAGAGCCCATTTTAGCCAAATGGAAACAAAACGGCGAATTTGCGCATGACAATTAGCGATATAAAGCGGGGAACAAACATTTGTAAATTCTAAATTGCCACTAATTAGCGCTTCCGCGTATATACAAATGCCAATTCTTATCAAGTTGTTATATAGCACTGTACTGTAGCCGTGATCCATGTATGTGAAAGAAACATTTTTATCAGAGATGTGCTCTAGTTCCCGTGCATCTATTGATTTATATTGCAATTAGTATTCCTAGTTTTTTTTTACTTCTTTTGCTAAGAAATGCAGTTCTGAATGATTATTACATAGTAATGTCTGCTATTCTGTAAAGTTATATGTATTAATCATTTAGGTTACTTATTTGTTGTATGTTGTTTTTTTCATGTTTTTGATTTATTATTAATTTAGTTGACTATAAAGCAGTAATTATTTATGTTCATTCTTTAATAATACTACACTATTATGCAGGTCTTGTACTTAGCACAATGGCTTGTGGTCTGCTTGGATATCTCCACACCACTCATGGTATGAGTTCAAACAACAGCCAACCTACCATCCACCAGCTGTGTTTATTTTTTCAGTGCACAAGTGAATTAAAATAAACAAACATATAAATGTAAACTGCCCTTTAGCTAGTGTGTGGTGTTTGGAATGTCACATCATATTATAATTGAATACTTACATACCATTGCATGCATTTAAAGAGTTAATACAATAAAAACTTTCACATTAAAGTGTATTGGCTACTTGGCAATCACCTATTTTCAGTATATATATATATATATATATATATATGTGTTGCTTTGGCTAATTGGCTAACTGGCATTCTCCTTTTCCCACCAATGCAATCTTTTAGGATTTTTCTGTGGGATTTGAACCCATGAGTCTTTCAATACCTGAATGTTTGAAGGTAGAGGTGCTAACTGCTAGCCTATTGGGCTGAGCACAATTATACAGTAAAAGTACAATTATACAGTAAAAGTATTTTGTATATATAATTGTGCTCAGTATTTTGTATACATACAAAATACTTTTACTAGTGTTTAATGCGTTATATACTGTACAATAACGTTTATCAAATGTAAACTGCTTGTTAGCTAGTGTGTGGTGTTTGGAGATTCACACCATATTAGTGAAGACTTATTTATTTTTATTTAAGGTACTTCTATAGTGCCGTCAATTTACGCAGTGCTTTACATATACATTATACAATAATATGGGCCCCTACCCTCAAGGAGCTTACAATCTAAGATTCATGAATACTTACATACCATTGCAAGCATTTGAAGAGTTAATACAATAATATCAACCACATTAAAGTGTATTAGCTACTTGGCATTCACTGTATGCTGCTTTGGCTAATTGGCTAACTGCAATTCTCCTTTTCTCCACCAATAGTAATCTTTTAGGATTCTTCTGTGGGATTTGAACACATGAGTCTTTCAATACCTGAATTTTTGAAGGTAGAGGTGCTAACTGCTAGTCTATTGGGCTGAGCACAATTATATATACAAAATACTTTTACTAGTGTTTGATGGTTTATATACCATACAATAAAGTTTATCAAATGTAAACTGCTTGTTAGCTAGTGTATGGTGTTTTGGAGATTCACACCATAATATTAGTGAAGACTTATTTATTTTTATTTAAGGTACTTCTATAGTGCCGTCAATTTACGCAGTGCTTTACATATACATTATACACTAATATGGGCCCCTACCCTCAAGGAGCTTACAATCTAAGGTCCCTAACTCACATTCATATACTAGGGCCAGTTTAGACAGAAGCCAAGTAACCTACCAGCACGTCTTTGGAGTGTGGGAGGAAACCTGTGTACCCGGAGGAAACCCGTGTACCCGGAGGAAACCCACGCAGGCACAGGGAGAACATGCAAACTCCAGGCAGGTAGTCTTGTGGTGTGGTTGGGAATACGAACCAGCGACCCTTTTTATTGCTAGGTAGGGATGAGCCGACCCCCCCCTGTTCGGTTCGCACCAGAACATGTGAACAGGAAAAAAGTTTGTTCGAGCACGCGAACACCGTTAAAGTCTATGGGGGTCATTTACTATAGCGCTAGGAAGTACTGGGCACTATGGCAAATAATAGCTCCCATTTTAGCCAAATAAAATTTCAACAGGCGAATGTGCGAATGAAAAACTAGCGCTATTAGTGAGAAACACGTTAGTAAATTCTAAGCTGGCGCTAATTAGCGCTTCCGCGTATATGCAAATGCCAATTCCTACCAAGTTGTTATATAGTACTGCACTGTAATCATGATCCATGTATGTGAAAGAAACATTTTTATGTGAGATGTGTTCTACCTCGTGTGCATCTATTGATGTATGTTGCAATTAATATTCCTAGTTTTTTCCTTCTTTTGCTAACTAATGCAGTTATGAATGATTATTACATAGTAATGTCTGCTATTCTGTAAAGTTACATGTATTAAACATTAAGGTTACCTATTTGTTGTATGTTGTTTTTTAATTTAGGTGACTATAAACCGGTAATTATTTATATTCATTCTTTAATCATACTACACTATTATGCAGGTCTCATACTTAGCACAATGGCTTAGTAGTCTGCTCAGATGTCTCCACAGCACTCACAGTACAAGTTCAAATACCAGCCAACCTACCATCCCCCAGCTGTGTTTATTTTTTCAGTGCACAAGCGAATTAAAATGAACAAACAAAAAAATGTAATCTGCCCATTAGTTAGTGTGTGGTGTTTGGAATTTCACACCATAATAGTATTGAATACTTACATATCATTGCATGCATTTGAAGAGTTAATATAATAGAATCAGCCAAATTTAAAGTGCATTGGCTAATTGGCATTCACCTATTTTCAGCATATGCTGCTTTGGCTAATTGGCTAATAGTTATTTGCTTTTTTTTCACCAATTCAATCTTTTAGTATTTCTCTGTGGGATTTGAACCCATGAGTTCTTCAAGGTAGAAGTGCTGACCACTAGCCTATTGGGTGTAGCACAGTCATACATAGAAAATACATAGAAAATACATTCACTAGTGTTTGATGTTTCTTCTCCCCGAGCTGTCTCTCCTGCTGCCACCATCTTCTTCCGCTGATGTGTTCTTCAGCGCAGCCAGTTACCCACTAATAAAAAAAAGCCGCTCTTCTTGTGGCGGTCTTCTGTGGCCATCCGATAATGTCACCCGGAGAGTCTGCTCCATGGCTATGTAAGGGACGCCACACAGCAGGTGACAACACAGCGGAGGAAGACCACCATGGAAGAAGAGCAGCTTTTTTTTATTAGCGGGTAGGGATGAGCCGAACACCCCCCTGTTCGGTTCGCACCAGAACATGCGAACAGGAAAAAAATTTGTTCGAACACGCGAACACCGTTAAAGTCTATGGGACACGAACATGAATAATCAAAAGTGCTAATTTTAAAGGCTAATATGCAAGTTATTGTCAATAAAAGTGTTTGGGGACCTGGGTCCTGCCCCAGGGGACATGAATCAATGCAAAAAAAAGTTTTAAAAACGGCCGTTTTTTCAGGAGCAGTGATTTTAATAATGCTTAAAGTCAAACAATAAAAGTGTAATATGCCTTTAAATTTCATACCTGGGGGGTGTCTATAGTATGCATGTAAAGGAGCGCATGTTTCCCGTGTTTAGAACAGTCTGACAGCAAAATGACATTTTGAAGGAAAAAACACATTTAAAACTACCGCGGCTATTGCATTGCCGACAATACACATAGAAGTTCATTGATAAAAACGGCATGGGAATTCCCCACAGGGCAACCCCGAACCAAAATTAAAAAAAAAAAATGATGTGGGAGTCCCCCTAAATTCCATACAAGGCCCTTCAGGTCTGGTATGGATATTAAGGGGAACCCCAGCCAAAATTTTTTAAAAAAATTGACGTGGGGTTCCCCCTAAATTCCATACCAGACCCTTCAGGTCTGGTATGGATTTTAAGGGGAACCCCGCGCCAAAAAAAAAAAAAAAAAACGGCGTGGGGTCCCCCTAAAAATCCATACCAGACCCTTATCCGAGCACGCAACCTGGCAGGCCGCAGGAAAAGAGGGGGGGACGAGAGTGCGCCCCCCCCCCTCCTGAACCGTACCATGCCACATGCCCTCAACATTGGGAGGGTGCTTTGGGGTAGCCCCCCAAAACACTTTGTCCCCATGTTGATGAAGACAAGGGCCTCATCCCCACAACCCTGGCCGGTGGTTGTGGGGGTCTGCGGGCGGGGGGCTTATCGGAATCTGGAAGCCCCCTTTAACAAGGGGACCCCCAGATCCCGGCCCCCCCCTGTGTGAAATGGTAAGGGGGTACTTACCCCTACCATTTCACAAAAAAACTGTCAAAAATGTTAAAAATGACAAGAGACAGTTTTTGACAATTCCTTTATTTAAATGCTTCTTCTTTCTCCTTCATCTTCTTCTGGTTCTTCTGGCTCTTTTGGTTCTTCCTCCGGCGTTCTCGTCCAGCATCTCCTCCGCGTCGTCTTCTATCTTCTTCTCCTCGGGCCGCTCCGCACCCATGGCATGGGGGGGGAGGCTCCCGCTCTTCTCTTCATCTTCTTCTCTTCTTCATCTTCTTCTTCATCTTCTTCTTCTTCATCATCTCTTCTTCCTTCTTCTCTTCTTCATTTCTTCTCCGGGCCGCTCCGCAGCCATGCTGGCATGGTGGGAGGCTCCCGCTGTGTGACAGCGTCTCTTCGTCTGACGGTTCTTAAATAACGGGGGGCGGGGCCACCCGGTGACCCCGCCTGCCTCTGACGCACGGGACATGACGGGACTTCCCTGTGGCATTCCCCGTGACGTCACAGGGAAGTCCCGTCAAGTCACCGTGCGTCAGAGGGGGGCGGGGTCACCGGATGGCCCCGCCCCCCCCCCGTTATTTAAGAACCGTCAGACGAAGAGATGCCATCACACAGCGGGAGCCTCCCACCATGCCAGCATGGCTGCGGAGCGGCCCGGAGAAGAAATGAAGAAGAGAAGAAGGAAGAAGAGATGAAGAAGAAGAAGAAGATGAAGAAGAAGATGAAGAAGAGAAGAAGATGAAGAGAAGAGCGGGAGCCTCCCCCCCCATGCCATGGGTGCGGAGCGGCCGAGGAGAAGAAGATAGAAGACGCCGCGGAGGAGATGCTGGACGAGAACGCCGGAGGAAGAACCAAAAGAGCCAGAAGAACCAGAAGAAGATGAAGGAGAAAGAAGAAGCATTTAAATAAAGGAATTGTCAAAAACTGTCTCTTGTCATTTTTAACATTTTTGACAGTTTTTTAGTGAAATGGTAGGGGTAAGTACCCCCTTACCATTTCACACAGGGGGGGGGCGGGATCTGGGGGTCCCCTTGTTAAAGGGGGCTTCCAGATTCCGATAAGCCCCCCGCCCGCAGACCCCCACAACCACCGGCCAGGGTTGTGGGGATGAGGCCCTTGTCTTCATCAACATGGGGACAAGGTGTTTTGGGGGGCTACCCCAAAGCACCCTCCCAATGTTGAGGGCATGTGGCCTGGTATGGTTCAGGAGGGGGGGGCCGCACTCTCGTCCCCCCCTCTTTTCCTGCGGCCTGCCAGGTTGCGTGCTCGGATAAGGGTCTGGTATGGATTTTTAGGGGGACCCCACGCCGTTTTTTTTTTTGGCGCGGGGTTCCCCTTAAAATCCAAACCAGACCTGAAGGGTCTGGTATGGAATTTAGGGGGAACCCCACGTCAATTTTTTTTTAAATTTTGGCTGGGGTTCCCCTTAATATCCATACCAGACCTGAAGGGCCTTGTATGGAATTTAGGGGGACCCCCACATCATTTTTTTTTTTTTTTATTTTGGTTCGGGGTTGCCCTGTGGGGAATTCCCATGCCGTTTTTATCAATGAACTTCTATGTGTATTGTCGGCAATGCAATAGCCGCGGTAGTTTTAAATGAGTTTTTTCCTTCCAAATGTCATTTTGCTGTCAGACTGTTCTAAACACAGGAAACATGCGCCCCTTTACAGGCATACTATAGACCCCCCCCAGGTACGAAATTTTACGAACTTTTTATGACAATAACTTGCATATAAGCCTTTAAAATTAGCACTTTTGATTTCTCCCATAGACTTTTAAAGGGTGTTCCGCGGCATTCGAATGCCGCAAACACCCCAAATTGTTCGCTGTTCGGCGAACTTGCGAACAGCCAATGTTCGAGTAGAACATGAGTTCGACTCGAACTCGAAGCTCATCCCTATTAGCGGGTAACCAGCGGTGCGGAAGAACACAGCAGATGGAGAAGATGGCGGCGGCAGGAGAGACGGCTCTGGGAGAATACAGCTCGGGGAGAAGATGGAGGAGGGAGAGACAGCGTCTGGAGAAGATGGCTCAGGGAAGAAGACAGCTCGGAGCTATTTTACAATAAAGGACTTGTCAAAAACCGGCTATTGATTTTTTTTACATTTCACTGCTTTTTTTTGGTGAATGGGTAGGGGTAAAATGTACCCCATACCTATTCACATAGGGGGCAGGATCTGGGTCCCCCTTTTTAAAGGGGGCTTCCAGATTCTGATAAACCCCCTGCCTGCAGACCGACAACCACCGACCAAGGTTGTCGGGAAGAGGCCCTTGTCCCATCAACATGGGGAAAAGGTGCGTTGGGGCATGTGGCCTGGTAAGGTTCAGAAGGGGAGGGTGCACACTCATCCCCCCCTATCCTGACCTCCAGGCTGCATGCTCGGATAAGGGTCTGGTATGGATTTTGGGGGGCCCTACATTAAATTTATTTTACATTTTGGTGTGGGGTTCCCCTTAAAGTCCATACCGAAGGGCCTGGTATGTACTAGGGGGACCCTACGACATTTTTTTCCTTGAATTTTGGAATTCCATACCATATTATTGAATAAGTACATATCATTGCATGCATTTGAAGAGTTAAAATATGGAATAAAGCAAGCTGATGTGCTTTGGCTAATTATGCTTCTGAGTACAATGCACACTTCCAGGAGGTGATGCTGTCAGTGGGATTTGAATTCATGGCTTGAACTTTTGGGGGGAGCAGGGTATACCGCTATGCTACAGAGCTGAGCACTTATCTACAAAGAAAATACATTTACTAATGTTTGATTCAATACAATAATGTTTTGCATTTCAGGCATTAATATTATAGTAACAACCATGCTCGTGTCGATGTGGCATTGGCTAATAGGCATTTGCCTCTTTTCAGCATATGCTGCTGAGTACAATGCAAGGTTTCAGTAGGTGATACCATCTGTGTGATTTTCAGCCATTTGAGCACAATTATATTGAGAACATATGTTTACTAGTGTTTGATGGTGGGTCTACTTTATATTCTAGGTATAAAATAGTACTCAGCACAGTGACTTAGGCACCTTTCACACTTGTGCGACCTGAAAGTTGCGAGATTTTAATGCAACTTTAAGCAATGCCTGTGTAATCTTGAGGTCTATGGATGCAGGAGTCGCAGGGAAAGACACGCAACTTTCCCACGATTTTGCATCAGCAATTTTGCCGCAATTCCAGGGAATGCCTGTGTAAACTTGAGGTCTATGGACCTCAACTCGCATCAAAGTCAGACCAAAGTAGTACAGGGACTACGTTGAAGTCAGTGTTACTTGAAGTCGCACAGATATGAATGGTACACATTGAAAATCATGGGATATGACTTGTCATACGACTCTGATGTCCAAAGTCGCACAAGTGTGACTCAGCCCGACTTTGTCAGCGATTTCAGAGACATCAGTGCACTTTCCTGCACAGATGTCTAGTGAAATCACATAGGTCCCAACTGTTCTCCTTTAAGAAGTTGTCCTATGCCTACCTACTTTTGCTAATAGGTGTGCCTTATACCCATCTCAAAAAGTTGGGAGGTAAGAAATCGCCCCCTGAAGTCGCCCAAAGTAGTGCAGGAACTACTTTTGGGAATCGTTGTGGCGTCGCACCAATTCGGACAGTTCCATTGCCATCAATAGGTGCCGATTTGGTCTACAATTTGACATGTCAATTCAGACCTATGTGAACATGAGTGAAGTTGCATAGATATTCGAGCTGCACGGTTCTGGCCAAAATGAGAATCACTATTTTTTTGCTTAAAATAAAAAGATCACGATTCTCGTGACGTAAAATCTTTCACATTATCCCACAAAAAATTGGGCTAACTTTTTTTTTTTTTTCTTTAATTCATTAAAGTAATTTTTTCCAAAAAAAAATTGCATTTGAAAGGCGCAAATACAGTGTGACATAAAATATTGTAACAACCACCATTTTATTCTCTAGGGTCTCTACTAAAAAATATATATAATGTTGGGGGGGTTTAAGTAATTTTCTAGCAAAAAAAAAAATGATTTTAACCTGAAACCAACAAATGTCAGAAAAATGTTTAGTGTTTAAGTGGTTAAACTTTCCTCACTTACACAGAATTCTATTTAATTGACAAATTGTTACAAGGTTTCTAGTTAAGTTCACTGATAAAGAATGTTCTAATTCTTGGCAGACTTCCAGGTTTTTCGACTGTGGCTTCAGCAGAGCAGAGAAAGTTCTTTGCATAGCAAGAATCGTGAAACGCTTTTTTCAAGATCGTAAAGGGGAAAAAAAATCACGATGACGATTAATCGTGCAGCTCTAATAAATATGCATGGAAATCAAGGGGGACAACTTTTCATGTGACTCTGAGGTCCAAAGCTCCATGAAAAGTCACCCAAGTGTGAAAGTAACCTAATCCGATTAATTGATAACACCTTGTGCGACCTTAAAATTGCACAGCTTTGTCATGACTTGAAGCAATGTCTGTGTAATCTTGTGGTGTATGGACCTCAAAATGCATCAAAGTCAAACCAAGGTAGTGCAGGGACAAATTTGCTACACTTTCAGGATGCACAAGTGACAATAGGGCCAAATTCAAAGGTGTTATCCTTGAATCTCATTCACACTGCTGCAACCTGAAAGTCACACTATTTTGCTGCCACTTTGCCGCTGCAACTTGGCCCCAACTTCTGGGAATGCCTGTGTAATATTGTACCCGATATACCTCAAGTCACACCAAAGTAGTACAGGGACTACTTTGAAGTTGGTGCGACTTAAAGTAGCACAGATATGAATGGTTATCATTGAGAAACATGGGGTACAACTTGTCATGCAACTCAGAGGTCCAAATTTGCTGGAAAATTCACCCAGCTGTGAAACAAGTCATATATATTTTAATAAAAGGAGCTCTCATTTATACTTGCATCATAGTCCTTACTGATTTACATCAGCAGAACAAATGCAGGAAGTGATGTGTGCACATGGGACGGAAGCAAATGTGTGGTGATGCCAAACAAATCAATGAACCCCACCCACACCAAATCTAACTATGACATTCACCCCCGCATTAAGTACAAGTACATATCCTACACTTACCCGGCCAATGAGCAGCACCTCCTCTCTGCTGAAGAGACCTCGCCGTGTCCACCTAGATGGAGATCCTGACCAGCACAGGAACTTCCGGGTGCATACAATGACTAATTTCCAGGTCAGAAGGTGAAACCACGCTTTTGATTGCAGCTGCGAATATTTGATCTCAACCATGATTAGTATTTTTTATTTTCAGATATGCAAATCTGTATTTCTACATATATTTGAAGGTAAACTTAAGGGAGTTTGATAAGAAATGGTGTCCCTGGGTTAGCAGCAGGTGAATTACAAAGACAAAAGGCCCAGTTTGAGCCCTGGTTCACACTGACAGCAGGAGGAAAGCGTTCAGCTGAACTCCCACAATTTCATTCCTGCATGTCAGTCCCGACTGTGGGGGCAACATCAGAGACATCAGTGCAGGTTTCTGCACCAATATCAATACAAATGGCACCAATTACAACAGTGCAATTGCCACAGATTTGACATGTCAAATCACACCAATGTGAACCAGAGATGACACATTCAAACACTGCCTATCCACCAGCTGAATTTATTACCTGCAATTCTCCACAGCTGTTAATGATAAAGGTGGAATCTTTATATATAACTTGCAGTTGTGCAGAAGCCTAGGTTTACATTGGAGCGATTGGTCATGCGATTTGAGAGATCAAATCGCATGACTATCAGCAATGGTACTGTTCCAATCGATGCAATTTTTTTGTGGCCCCGCATCAATTTGCTAAAGTAGTTCCTGCACTACTTTTGCCAATTTCAGGTGCGACTTCAATAGACATTTGTGTATGAAGCCACCTGAAATCACACTGACCTTGCTACTTTGAAATCGTGCTACATCAAGTGAAGTAGCGCAATTTCAAAGTAGCATGTGAACCAGGGCAAAGAGATTATTTTTTTGGTGCACAAATAAATATTGAAATAAAATATAAGAGATATTGCACTTTCCCAAAACCACCACCCACAAAAACTAAAAGGGAAAGAAAAAAGTAGAAGGAAAAAAAAAAAAAAAAAAAAAAAAACACACACCAAAAGCTCAATAATGTACTTTTATTTTACCAGCAGAAAAAAAAAATTCATTTACTAGCTTCAAAAAAATTTGGACAGGATATATGGTGCTACATTTAGCAACGGAATTTTAAGGGCCCTGCTCATAGGAGCTTACAATCTAAAATTAGACAAAACCTTAGAGTGGACACAGCTTTAATTTCAGTGTATAGCGGGCAACACATCACATTATTATCTGCAAGATTATAGAAACATACTTAACAGTCATTCTTACAAAGCATTCCAACATATTACAAAAGACTTATTCAAAACACCCACCACCAGCCCACAATCCACACATACATACATTGGTGACCATGTTCTGCTGGAAGCTGCATTTCGGTGTACACGATTAACCACTAAGCCACCGCCATATGACGGCTGGACGAGGCTTCTGTTTTTCTGGGAGGAGGTCATATGATGTCCTCACCCTCCCGAGCCACTAGGGGGCACGTGCGTGCCGCCGCGATGTCCGCCGGGCACCTGCGATTGCCGGGTAACAGAGCAGGAGCGTGGATCTGTGCATGTAAACACAGATCCACATCCTGTCAGAGAGGAGAGGAGACCGATGGCGTGTCCCTTGTACATAGGGACAGCAATCGGTCACCTCCCCCAGTCAGTCCCCTCCCCCCACAGTTAGAATCACCTCCTTAGGTCATACATTAACCCCTCGAGCGCCCCCTAGTGTTAACCCCTTCCCTGCCAGTCACATTTACACAGTAATCAATGCAATTTTATAGCATTGATCGCTGTATAAATGTTAATGGTCCCAAAAATGTGTCAAAAGTGTCCGATGTGTCCGCCGCAATATCGCAGTCACAATAAAAATCACAGATCGCCGCCATTACTAGTAAAAAATAAATAAATAATAAAAATGCTATAAATCTATCCCTTATTTTGTAGACGCTATAACTTTTGCGCAAACCAATGAATACGCTTATCGCAATTTTTTTTTACCAAAAATATGTAGAAGAATACATATCGGCCTCAACTGAGGAAAAAATTTGTTAAAAAAAAAAAAAAAAAATTGGATATTTATTATAGCAAAAAGTAAAAAATATTGTGTTTTTTCAAAATTGTCCCTCTTCTTTTGTTTATAGCGCAATAAATAAAAACCGCAGAGGTGATCAAATACCACCAAAAGAAAGCTCTATTTGTGGGGAAAAAAATGATAAAAATTTAATTAAGGTGCAGTGTAACATGACCGCACAATTGTCATTCAAAATGCGACAGCGCTGAAAACTGAAAAATGGCTTGGGCAGGAAGGGGGTGTAAGTGCCCTGTATTGAGGTGGTTAAACGAGATCAAAAAGAGCAGGTCAGCAGATGCTTCCAAACAATGTTTGCATGATCAGATAGGAACATTACACACACAACATTGACAGCATGGCCACATAAACCCACTTTTGATTGAAAAAATGCACAAGAATTTCATCAAATCTCCCAATATCATTCCTTCTCCCTCACAACAAAAAACCTGACCTTCTCAGGCCAAACAAACCCCCTACTGCAGGCCTTTATATAAGAGAGGTTGTATTGTTAGCACACTGACACACCCAATAGAAGTACACGCCCACCAGTATCTTTCAATCTGTCTCTTCATGTATGTCTAAAGCAGTGTTTTTCAACTCCAGTCCTCAAGGCGCCCCAACAGGTCATGTTTTCAGGATTTCCCTCAGATGAAATGGCTGTGGTAATTACTAAGGCAGTGAAACTGATCAAATCACCTGTGCAAAATAATGGTCAGCCTGAAAACATGACCTGTTGGGGCGCCTTGAGGACTGGAGTTGAGAAACACTGGTCTAAAGAGATTGCACCTGATGAGCAGGAACACATAATAGTATTTGCAACTGTGTTAGCCTTGGCTATGTGCATCAAATCTCCAACTACAGGCCAAAGATCAAAGTCCATTTGCATCCACATAAACAAAGCGACAGTTTTCTAAGCATATGTACCCATGCAGTGTAAATCCTAAAATTTGAAATGTCTAAGTCCCTGGGCATGAAACATTAACATCAGTCCCTGGCTGCAATGAGCTTCCAATGTAAAGTCCAAAATTAACTTCTTACATTAGAACCTGTTTCGACAGGAGACAAATAGAAAGCCAGCATGTCTTTGGATTATGGTGAGAAACCCACACAGGGAGAACATATAAACTTCGACACAAGGATTAGCATGTTGGGGAATTGAACATCCCAGGTGCTGCTAGACAGAACTGCTACCCACTTAGCCACCAGGCAGCCCCACACATGTTCTCTGCATCTCTGTGGTGTGAACCAGCCCATAGCCATGCTCAGTGTCACAAGCAATATACAGTATATTGGCCTAGGTATTGGGATGCCCTAGATCTAAAAAACATCAGAAACCAACTTACTGAACACCTTCATGAAAAAATTGACTACTACATCCCCTGGCAAAAATTATGGAATCACCAGTCCCTGAGGATGTCCCTTCAGTTGTTTATTGTTATAGAAAAAAAGCAGATCACAGACATGGCCAAAAACTAAAGGCATTCCAAATGGCAACTTTCTAGCTTTAAGAAACACTAAAAGAAATCAAGAAAAATAATTGTGGTGGCCAGTAACAGTTAGATTTATAGAACAAGCACAGGGAATAAATTATGGAATCACTCAATTCTGAGGAAAAAATTATGGAATCAACCTGTAAATATTCATTAGAAACACTAACACCTGCATCAGATTAAATCTGCTTGTTAGTATGTAGGTAAAGAGGGTAAATCATCACGCAGTGTTGCACAAGATGTTGGTTGTTCACAGTCAGCTGTGTCTAAAACATGGACCAAATACAAACAACAGGGAATGTGGTTAAAGGCAAGCATACTGGTAGACCAAGGAAGACATCAAAGCGTCAAGACAGAAAACTTAAAGCAATATGCCTTGAAAACAGAAAATGTACAACAAAACAAATGAGGAACAAATGGGAGGAAACTGGAGTCAACATCTGTGACCGAACTGTAAGAAACTGCATAAAGGAAATGGGATTTACATACAGAAAAGTTAAAAGAAAGCCATCTCTAACACCTAAACACAAAAAAAAAGGTTACAATGGGCTAAGGAAAGGCAATCATGGACTGTGGATGAGTGGATGAAAGTCATATTCAGTGATGAATGTCGAATCTGCATTGGGCAAGGTGATGATGCTGGAACTTTTGTTTGGTGCCATTCCAATGAGATTTATGCAGACGACTGTCTGAAGAAAACATGCAAATTTCCACAGTCAATTATGATATGGGGCTGCATGTCAGGTAAAGGCACTGGGGAGATGGCTGTCATTAAATCTTCAATAAATGCCCAGGTTTACATTGAAATTTTGGACATTTTTCTTATCTCATCTATTGAAAGGATGTTTGGAGATAATAAAATCATTTATTAAGATGATAATGCATCTTGCCATAGAGCAAAAACTGAAAAAATTAATTGAAGAAAGACACATAAGGTCAATGTCATGGCCTGCAAACAGTCTGGATCTCAATCCAATTGAAAATCTGTGGTGGAAGTTAAAGAAAATGGTCCATGACAAGGCTCCAACCTGCAAAGATGATTTGGCAACATAAATCAGAGAAGGCTGGAGCCAGATTGATGAAGAGTACTGTTTATCATTCATTAAGTCAATGCCTCAGAGACTACAAGCAGTTATAAAAGCCAGCGGTGGAGCAACAAAGTACTAGTGATGTGTTGGAGTGTTATTTTGTTTGTTTGTTTTTCATGATTCCATAATTTTTTCCTCAGAATTGAGTGATTCCATAATTTATTCCCTGTGCTTGTTCTATAAATCTAACTGTTACTGGCCACCACAATTATTTTTCTTGATTTCTTTTAGTGTTTCTTAAAGCCAGAAAGTTGCCATTTGAAATGCCTTTAGTTTTTGGCCATGTCTGTGATCTGCTTTTTTTCTACAACAATAAACAACTGAAGGAACATCCTCAGGGACTGGTGATTCCATAATTTTTGCCAGGGGTTGTATATTAAACGTTTAAAACTTCAATTTTACACCTCAGCCAACAAACTGGTAGCATTCCTGGCCAAACAAATAAAAAGACAGTAAGCTAACAAAAAGATCCAGTTCCTCATGAATTCCCAAGGTAAATGATTAAATAATAATAATAATAAATAAGATAGCAAATGAGTTCAGCATTTTATGCTAAACTGTACAATCTTAAAGACTCAGAACAGGTAGCCCCTCTTAAAAAAGAAGATATTGAAACTTTCCTCTCATCCATCCAACTTCCCTCTCTCTTCCACCCAACTAGAATCCCTTTCAACACCTTTATCCTCAACAGAAATAATTAAAGCCATAAGACAATTACCCCTACATAAGGCCCCTGGACCAGATGGGTTTCCAAACGAATACTACAAACAATTCTCTGACCTGATCACCCCATATCTATGTAACACTTTCAATCACTATTCCACCTCAGGTAAGATTCCAAAGAATCCTTGGAAGCCTTGGTAATTACATTACCAAAACCCAACAAAGCCCCTGACATTCCGGCAAATTACCGCCCAATCTCACTCCTAAATACAGACACCAAACTACATGTTAAACTCTTAGCACAATGTCTTTCTTTGATTATCCCCCAAATAATCCACCCAAACCAGGTGGGATTTATACCAGGCTGGCAAGCCTCAGACGGTACCAGATGCCTCATTGATCTAATACAATGGGTGGAACACAACCAAAACGCCTTCTCTCTTCTTGTCACTTGATGCAGATTAGGCGTTTGATAGGGTTCACAGGACATACATGGAAACTGTACAATACAAATTTGGTTTGTCTGGGACAATACTATCTGCCATCCTGAATCTATACTCTTCCTCAAGCGTGCATAACATCAGACCCCTTTATAATCACCAATGGCACAAGACAAGGGTGCCCACTTTCCTCCTTGATCTTTGCCATGGTAATGGAACCACTTGCACAAACCATCAGGTCTACAGCGGCAATAACGGGTATCAAAATCGGGGACCTAGAAAAAAATTGGGCCTATTCGCAGATGATATCATCATCACCTTAACCAATCCCAAATCATCCCTTCCAGTTGTCCAAAAGACCCTAGAACACTTCAGCTCAGTGTCAGAAACCATGAAATGAGGTTGATACAGAAGTACAGTTAAATCACTCTTGTTTAATAATAAAAGTAAAAAGAACAAACGTAGTCAAAACATAGCCAAAAGTTCAGTAACCGGAACGGATAGTCAGCTAAGCCAGAAGTCAGGGATTGATGTAGTGGAACAGCAAGCAGGATCTGGAGCCAGAAGGGATGTCAGCAAAGCAAGTCTTGAACAGGATCACAGGAGATAGTTTCTGTGATGTTGACCAAGGCAAAGGCAGAGATCCACTGGTCTGAACGGCTTAAGTAGGCAGGACTGACGAGCAGGATATCATTAACAGCTGTGTAACTGTCGAGAGACAGGAGCTGGCAATTAGCCGACAGCTGAGTGGCTAGCTCTGAGAAGGAAGGGCTGAGCCCCTCAAGCCTGGAGGACCACCAGAAAACGTCTATGGAAAACACGGAGGAGGACAGGGGCATGTACAAGATCGAAGAGCGTTCCTCCGGACCGTACCCCTTCCAATGCACCAGGTGCTGTATGCGCCCACGGAACCTACGAGAGTCAACAATTGACTGTACTTCATACTCCTCATGGTTCTCAACCTGTACAGGGTGAGGACGTGGCATTGAGGTGGTAAAGCGGTTGCAGACCAAAGGTTTTAATAAGGAAACATGAAATACATTTGAAATACGCATATTAGAAGGAAGGTCTAATGCGTAAGCCACTGGGTTAATCCTGCGAAGAATACAGAAAGGCCCAATAAACCGAAAATAAATCGAACTTCAGTGAGGGGACACGAAGTCGGAGGTTGGGAGTTGACAGCCAGACCCGGTCCACAACCTGGTAGGAGGGCGCAGGCAGGCATCTGTGGTCAGAATGGAGTCTGTACCTATCATTGCCATGTCACAAAGACTCCTGAATTTGTGCCCAAGTGGAACAAAGACCACAGAGATGCTCCTCTAATGCAGGAATACTCTGCAGAACAAATGAATCAGGCAACATGGAAGGTTGGATACCATAGTTCGTCATAAACTGGGACAATCGGGAAGCAGAATTCAAGGCACTATTGTGAGCAAACTCTGCCCACGATAATAGCTCTGTTTTTATGATGGTCAGAAATATAGCAACGTAGGAAGTGCTCCAAGGACTGCATGGCTCATTCTGCAGCCCCAATAGACTGCGGGTGATACGCAGAGGAAAAGGCAAGCTGAATTCCCAACGGTGCACAAAAGGCTCACCAGAACACAAACTGACTACCCCTGCCTGAGGCAATCACCTTGCGTAGCCCATGTAAGCGAAAGAGCTCCCGAGCAAAAATGGAAGCCAGTTCCTTAGAAATGGACAAGTTCTTAAGTGGAATACAATAAGCAGGGCCGGACTGGCCAACCGAGATACCGGGACATTTCCCAGTAGGCTGCCTGCCCTTGGGCTGCCTTGATCTATGCTGTGGCTGCAGTGCTCCCCTCCCTCCTCCTCCCCCTCCTCCTGCCTACTTGTCACACAGCGGGAGACTGCTGTGTCACAGTTCTGAGTGTAAAAAGTTTGGCCATGCTGTGATAAAAGTCCCGCCCTCCTCCTAGACCAGTTCATGTGATAGGCGCAGTGTTCTGTCTATCACAGGAGCTGGTCTAGGAGGAAGGCGAGACTATTATAACAGCGCGGCCAAACTTTTAACACTCAGCTCCGTGACACAGCGGGAGATGCCCGCTGTGCATAATGCATGCACTGACTGGTGAGGCTGCAATGAGGGCACAGTAAGGCTGCAATGATGGTGAGGGAGGCTGCAATGAGGGCACAGTAAGGCTGCAATGATGGTTAGGGAGGCTGAAATGAGGGCACAGTAAGGCTGCAATGATGGTGAGGGAGGCTGAAATGAGGGCACAGTAAGGGTGCAATGATGGTGAGGGAGGCTGCAATGAGGGCACAGTAAGGCTGCAATGATGGTGAGGGAGGCTGCAATGAGAGCACAGTAAGGCGGCAATGATGGGCACAGTGAGGCTGCAATGATGGGCACGGTGAGGCTACAATGATGGGCATGTGAGGCTGCAATGATGGGCACGGGAAGTGGAAATGGTGTGGCAGTGGAAATGGAGAAAAATAACTAAAATAAACCTCACATAAGCTGGAACTGCTGCCCCCCAGAATGCAGTCACCACATAAAGTGGAAAACGGCTAGATTAAAAATTCAGGTATGGGTGTGGCACTGTTTTTAATAATCTGTGATGTCTTACTGTGTTCACTTGGGTGTAATGAATAATAATAGTGATTAAAAGGAAACCAAAATTCTCTTACATAATAAAATATAGGATGAATTGAAAATGAACAAAGCCACACTTATGTGGCTAGGCTTGTCATGTGTCTGAAGTGCTTATAATTCACAAACGTGTTGAATCAGGAGGTGGTGGGGAGGGGGGGGTGGGGGGGTGTAGGTGGAATGTGCTAATAGCAGAAAGTGGATTGCTTAAATAAACAGCGTTTGTGTAAGAGTTATACAATCAAAGTGCACATGTGCAAAGAATTAGCATTAAAGTCCTCTCATCACACAATCATTTCCAGTGCAGTATGCGTTATTTTTGTTTCCTTGGTGATAATATCCTTGATTTCATTAGTGAAGGTGCTATTTGAATCTTGTACTCTTAACGTGCAAACACTCACCGGCTGTTTTCACCCCTACTGGGGTATCAAGCAGTCACAGTCTATGCCACTGTGTGGCAGCCCCTGGCAGTCTCAGGATCGTGATGGTATTTCACATAAAAAGAGAAGGGATGCCCATAGCGTAAAACCGTTTTAAAAGAGTCTATTTACTAGTAAACAGAGCGGTACTCACATTTTAATAGTGTATAATGTAATGTAATGTAAAATGAAAAAATTTCCAGGTTAACCTTCAGCAATCCTATGTTGTTTGGGAGACACAGATTAGGCCACGCCCTACTCGTTTTGTCATTGGACGTCTATGGGAGCGTGACCTCTGCTGTACCTCCCACCCTTAAATAGTGTGCGATCTCCATTCAACACCTATGCGATTAGCATCCATTTTCCCTGTGTTCTTCGTGGACCAAAGCCCGCTGGCGGCCATTTTGTCTGTGTTTTTGCAGACCGAATATCATATACAAAATAAGAGGGAGGAGAGTGCAAAGTTTATGCATGGTGAAATCAGTGCAATAAGGCAATTGTTTTACATATCATGAAACAATCATTAGTGGCGTGTATTTTTGTTTTTAGATATAATAAGGTCAGTATATGTTGACCTCTTGTCCTATTTATAATGGATAAGGTGTGATATAGGCCCAGGTGTGTTTTGTGGGCTAAAGTACAAATCACATGTTAAAGGTACAAAAGTTGTGATTGGTGTGACTCTATGTGCCTAGATAGGGTCATAGTGTGTATATAAAACAAACCCTATATATTTCCTCTATATGAGTATCTAAATGGGGTATGGTGTTCGTGGTGCGAACCATAAAACCCCTCATTAGGTCGGGTGTATAGGTAAGGTATAATGGTCATGTCCTAAACCGTAAAACTTTGAAAGGGTCAGTTATGGCAATGAAAAAAATTGATAAAAAAATGGAAACAGAGCATCAAGTACATTGATATGTGCCTGAGGTCATTTAACATGCATACATGAGCCTCCCTATACATGTCATATTGATTCAATGCTATAACCAGATGTCCTACATTGGGTTGGATATGATAACAATATAGGCCCCCATGATGATTTCTTTGTTAACCTCTTATGGTCGCAAAGGTGTTAGTGTATTTTGTAATGTTAAAAATTGGTAAGAAAACAGTTTAGGTCGGGGTCTATGTTCATTCCCATAAGTTGGAGGGTATCCAACTGGAATATCCACTTGGTTTCATTTTGCAAAACCTTAATTCTTTTGTTTTCAACCCTCCAGTGGCCCTTAATTATATCAATCGCGTAGAAGGTCATACACGTTGGGTCTCTGTTGTGATAGTCTTTGAAGTGTCTAGAGACGCTGTGTTTATTGAAACCATTTTTAATGTTCGAAATATGCTCTCTAATTCTCACGTGTAACTGTCTGGTTGTTCTTCCCATGTACTGTGGAGAACATGGGCACTCTAGTATGTAGGTGACATGGGTGTTGTTGCAAGTTATTAGTTCTCTGATGTTAAATTCCTTTCCATTAGATGTCGACCTAAAACTGGTTATTTTCCTATTTGTTTTTTTGCTGGTCCTACATGGCAGGCACTTTCCACATTTATAGAAGCCTTTTAGGTTGTTCCCTATCCTAATCTGTTTTGGGGGGTCAAGTGCATTATGTACTAGTTTGTTCCTAAGGGTTGGGGCCTTCCTATAGATGAAAATAGGCTTTTTCGGTAATACGGAATTCAGGACTTTGTCCGATTGTAGAATGGGCCAGTGTTTTTTTTATTATAGTTTCAACATTCTTGTATTGTCTATTATACCCTGTTAGGAAAGCTAGATCCAGATTTTTGTTCATTTTTCTTTGTTGATTCTGTGTTCCTTCTATTAGTGCCTTCCTGTCCATATTTCCGACCTTTTCTTTTATTAAAATTAAATCCTTCCTTTTATACCCTTTTTCCACAAATCTGTTGATTAAGATGTCTGCTTGTTCTTCATATTCATTTTTATTGCTGCAATTTCTGTATATTCGCATAAGTTGTCCTTTAGGAATGTTCCCAATCCATTGTGGATGGTGGAAACTGCTGGTTGGAATGTACCCATTCCTGTCCCTGGTCTTGAAGTATGTTCTGGTGTTCAGGTATCCGTTATTTTTGTATATTTGTAAGTCGAGGTAGTCTATGCTTTCCTTGTTTCACTTTCCCGAAAACGTAAGTCCATAGATGTTACAACTTATTTCATCAAAAAAGGTTTGTAATTCCTCTTCAGTGCCACCCCACACTATGACAATGTCATCTATATATCGCCGGTATAGCTTCAGATTTCTTCTATCGATACTGTAAATTTGTTCTTCTTCCCACTTATTAAGGAACAAGTTGGCCACACTGGGGGCATATGTGGCCCCCATGGCCACTCCTTTGACCTGGGTGTAAAAATCTCCTTTATGCCAAAAATAATTATGGCTCATGCCCAGTTCTAACCCTTCTAGTATATATTTGATTGTTCTTCTTTTAGGTCAGTTAGTAGGTGTAAACCCCATTCAACTCCCCTTAGGCCATCTTTCTGTACGATGTTTGTGTATAGGGAGTTTATATCGATAGTTACCAGGATGTCCTTTTCGTTTATTTTGAAATTACCCAACTCCGCGATCAGTTGTTTACTGTCCTTCAGATAGGACCTACCTTTCTCCACCAATGGTTGTAAATAACCGTCCAGGTATGCTCCTAACCTGGAGTACATAGATTCCATGCCGCTTATTATGGGTCTTCCGGGGGGATTCTGTTGGTCTTTGTGAATTTTGGTGATGTAGTAGATAATTGGGGTTTTTGCCGTTTCCGGGACTAAGTACCTTGCTTCTTTTTTTGTTAAAATCCCTATTTTTTCACCTTTCCAGGTGTAAGCTTTCAGTTTTTTTCCATATTCAGCTTTTGGATTACCCCTCAATTTTTTATATGTATTTAGTGTTTTCAACAATTTGTTCATTTTCAATTCATAGTCCCTTTTGTTTAGTATAACTAAACCGCCCCCCTTGTCAGCCGGCCGGATGACTATATTTTTCTTCCCCTCAATTTCTTTAACGGTATTCCAGATGTTTGTTTTGACTTTTTTCAGTTTCAATCTCCTTAGGTCTTGTTCCACAATCTTTTTAAAGACAGTAAGACTTTCCTTTTGTTGTACATTAGGGTTAAATGTGGAATTATTTTTTAGTCTTGAATGTTGAAACATCGGAGCATCCCTCTCTGTTTGGGTTCCGTTGTTGGCTTTCATTATGAAAAAATTTTTGATATTTAGTTTCCTTACAAACTTTTGAAGGTCTATGTAGGCTTCGAAGGGATCTAGATTTTTGTCAGGTACATATTTTAGGCCCAAGTCAAGCACCTTCATTTCATCTTCATTGAAGGTCGCTTCACTTAGCTTAAAAATTCCTGTTCCTAGTATTCTCTTCTTCTTTTTCTTAATCCCTCCTCTCTTCCCTCTAGTTCATTTCCTCTTTCCCATCTTTGTGGTCTGTACATGTAGTCCGTCCTCTCTTCCCATTGGGTTTCTTCCTGTATTCTGTTCCTCGGTCTCATACCCATATCTCTAGTTGCTCTTGGGTTCCATCCTTGTCGGGGATCTCTGTTGTTTCGGTTCCTGGTGGGGAACCTGAAGGGTTGCCATCCCCTTTGCATTCCTTGGAAGCCGTGATTTCCCCTGTGTGGAGATGGCCTTCTTCTGAACGCTGGAGGCCTTCCCCTGTATTCCTTGGGAAAAAAACCTGTCTATATTGTGGTTCTTCATAGGGGGTGTAATGATGTTCGTTTCTTAAAGGGGAATACCTATTCCTATGTCTTGGTGTTCTTGGTGTGTTTGGAACATTGTTGTATTGTTGTGTTCTATTTTCATCTCTTTCCTGATGTCTGTGGTTTCTACTGTCCGGGCTATAACCTCCTCTTCTGATCCCTGATGTCGATATTTCTTCAGGTCTTTCGCTTGGTGTTCCAATCGCCGCAGCTCTTGTTTCCTGCCATGTTGCTGCTTCTCCTTCCATTGAGCTTTCTCTGGATTCATCTATCATGGAAATATTGTGATTTTTCTCAATATAGTTTTCATCAACTTGCCATTTATAAACCTGCTGGTTTTTATAGTCCAGCACATCTCTTTTAAATTTATTTTGTTTTTTTTGCTGTATTTCTTTTCGTATTTTTTCATGGCTTCCTGTAGACTATTTTCTTTGTCTTTATATTCTCTTGATTCCAGGAATGGTATTAATTGGTCTCTTATTTGTAAAATTTCTGATTCTTTGGTTTTTTAATTTATGTCGTCTCCGTATCACTATTTTACCCAGTAATGCGGTTTCACTTTCATTAAAAAAACGGTACCAGTCCTCCATCAGTCCCTTATCATTGACCGCATCATTTTGTGAGATGTCCTACCTGAGTCGTCTTGGGGTAATTTTCTCTGTAATATACATTTCTATTGTTGCTACATCCCACCAGACTCTTATTTGCTTCTCAATGTTGTGTTTAAGTTGTTTAAAGAGACTATCCATATCTTGTCGATTAACAACCTGTTCTTAGTTAAAAACCTCTGTTAGGTTGATATTTCTATTATTTCAATATTTGAAGATGTATATTACTGCAGGGTTCTGTTTAGCTCAAAGAGCAGAAACAGTAGAAATGGAAAATATAGTAATGGACCCGCGCAGTGGAAATGGAGAAAAATAACTAAAATAAACCTCACATAAGCTGGAACTGCTGCCCCCCAGAATGCAGTCACCACATAAAGTGGAAAACGGCTAGATTAAAAATTCAGGTATGGGTGTGGCGCTGTTCTTAGTGATCTGTGATGTCTTAATGTGTTCACTTGGGTGTATTGAATAATAATAGTGATTAAAAGGAAACCAAAATTCTCTTACATAATAAAATATAGGATGAATTGAAAATGAACAAAGCCACACTTATGTGGCTAGGCTTGTCATGTGTCTGAAGTGCTTATAATTCACAAACGTGTTGAATCAGGAGGGGGTGGGGAGGTGGGGGGAAAGGGAGAAGGTGGGGGGTGTAGGTGGAATGTGCTAATAGCAGAAAGTGGATTGCTTAAATAAACAGCGTTTGTGTAAGAGTTATACAATCAAAGTGCACATGTGCAAAAAATTAGCATTAAAGTCCTCTCATCACACAATAATTTCCAGTGCAGTATGCATTATTTTTGTTTCCTTGGTGATAATATCCTTGAATTCATTAGTAAAGGAGCTATTTGAATCTTGTACTCTTAATGTGCAAACACTCACCAGCTGTTTTCACCCCTATTGGGGTATCAAGCAGTCACAGTCTATGCCACTGTGTGGCAGCCCCTGGCAGTCTCAGGATCGTGATGATATTTCACATAAACAGAGAAGGGATGCCCATAGCCTAAAACCATTTAAAAGAGTTTATTTACTAGTAAACAGAGTGGTACGCACATTTTAATAGTGTATAATGTGCAAGAAAAAAGTTTCCAGGTTAACCGTCAGCAATCCTATGTTGTTTGGGAGAACAGATTAGGCCACGCCCTACGTGTTTTGTCATTGGACGTCTATGGGAGCGTGACCTCTGCTGTACCTCCCACCCTTAAATAGTGTGTGATCTCCATTCAACACCTGTGTGATTAGCATCCTTACATACATAACATGTCCCACGATGTTGTAAGTAGACCGAAGTCCACTGGCGGACATTTTGCCTGTGTATTTGCAGACAGAAGTCCGTACTTATGCCATATACACTGTGGATTCGTAGTTTAAATAGTATTTAGAGACACCTTGCATTGAATTATCGATTCCTACATTGGTGTCACCACAGCTACATAACTATGTGTAATTTACCACTAGTTTGTTAAGGGTGATGTGATCGGGGATTTCGCACATTATAGTCAGGTAACATAACACCACAACACAGCTATAAAAAAGGTACATATTGATACTTTACACTTTATAAAAAATACATAAAAATTATGTAAAAAGGTTAAAAAATATTTAAAAAAATAAAAAAATATATATAAGTTTAAAAACCTGAGCGGACCATAATTACTGCTGGATGAACAAATCATTACATTTATATAATGTACGGACACAATGATATAATGTATTTCATATGAGGAGGGAGGGGAGGAAGGGATAGGGGAGAATGCCAGAATACATTTGTTCTCCATATCATGAATATTAAAAATGCTAAACATAATAACGAATATCATATACAAAATAAGAGGGAGGAGAGTGCAAAGTTTATGCATGGTGAAATCAGTGCAATAAGGCAATTGTTTTACATATCATGAAACAATCATTAGCGGCATGTATTTTTATTTTTAGATATAATAAGGTCAGTATATGTTGACCTCTTGTCCTATTTATAATGGATAAGGTGTGATATAGGCCCAGGTGTGTTTTGTGGGCTAAAGTACAAATCACGTTAAAGGTACAAAAGTTGATTGGTGTGACTATGTGCCTAGATAGGGTCATAGTGTGTATATAAAACAAACCCTACATATTTCCTCTATATGAGTATCTAAATGGGGTATGGTGTTCGTGGTGTGAACCATAAAACCCCTCATTAGGTCGGGTGTATAGGTAAGGTATAATGGTCATGTCCTAAACCATAATCCTTTGAAAGGGTCAGTTATGGCAACGAAAAAAAATGATAAAAAAGTGGAAATGGAGCATCAAGTACATTGATATGTGCCTGAGGTCATTTAACATGCATACATGAGCCCCCCTATACATGTAATATTGATTCAATGCTATAACCAGATGTGCTACATTGGGTTGGATATGATAACAATATAGGCCCACATGATGATTTCTTTGTTAACCTCTTATGGTCGCAAAGGTGTTAGTGTATTTTGTAATGTTAAAAATTGGTAAGAAAACAGTTTAGGTCGGGGTCTATGTTCATTCCCATAAGTTGGAGGGTATCCAACTGGAATATCCACTTGGTTTCATTTTGCGAAACCTTAATTCTTTTGTTTTCACCCCTCCAGTGGCCCTTAATTATATCAATCGCGTATATCAATCACGTAGAAGGTCATACACGTTGGGTCTCTGTTGTGATAATCTTTGAAGTGTCTGGAGATGCTGTGTTTATTGAAACGATTTTTAATGTTCAAAATATACTCTCTAATTCTCACGTGTAACTGTCTGGTTGTTCTTCAGACACTTCAGACACATGAAAAGCCTAGCCACATAAGTGTGGCTTTGTTTATTTTCAATTCATCCTATATTTTATTATGTAAGAGAATTTTGGTTTCCATTTAATCACTATTATTATTCATTACACCCAAGTGACCACAGTAAGATATCACAGATCACTAAGAACAGCGCCACACCCATACCTGAATTTTTTTCTCCTTAAAAGAGAGTCTTTCTCTGAGTTTGGAGTCCAGCTCAGTAGGTATATCTCGAGCTGCTATCTCATCCTTGGTGGTATCCGAGAGACCATGAGAAAAAGCAGCCACAAGGGCCTCATTGTTTCATGCAGCCTCTGCTGCCAGAGTATGGAATTCGATGGCGTAATCGGCAACAGTTCTCGTACTCTGTTCGATGGACATGAGGCACTAGGCAGCAGAAGCGGAGCGTGTGGGAACGTCAAATACCCTTTTAAACTAAGCCACAAACTCAGGGTAGCTCAAGACAACAGGTTTTTGCGTCTCCCATAGAGGGTTTGCCCAGGCCAAGGCTCTCTCAGAAAGCAAAGATATCACAAAACCTTCTTTGCTTCTGTCCGTGGGAAACGCCTGGGGCAGCATCTCAAAGTATAACTTAATCTGGTTGAGAAACCATCTGCATTGAATTGGATCACCCCCAAATCGCTGGGGAAGTGGAGTGGAACCAGATATACCTCTTATAAAGGTAATACTCAAGGCGGGTGCCTGCACAGAGACTGGCGCAGCAGCAGGGTTGGCCTGCAACATAGGCTGTACCGGGTTGGTCACAGTGGGAGATTCCAGGTGAGCCGTGCATTTGTAACGCTACTAGGAAGTCATCCGTGCTCTCTTATACTTAACTATGTTAATCAGAGTTTCTGAGTAGAGGAATAATATTTAAACAAACATTAACAGTACCATAGTTGAGATACATAAAATACAATCATCTGTCATTATACTGTAGAATGGGAAAAAAAAAGAAAAAAGGAAGTGGTGAGGAAAGAGTGATTGACTATATTGGAGAGTTTCCTGTGAAAGAGCATATATAGTACCAAATTAGAGCATATACATGCTATACATCAATAGATCAAGAAAATCACTATTTAAACTGAATTGGCGTTAGTTTGGTCAGAGAGAACAGAATCCTGAGAAAATTTTAAGGTTAACCTTAGTTGCTATGTTTTATGGAACCTCTCAACATTATCGCAGGATTGAGCTATTGTCTCCTCCATTTCGCATATGTCCATTACTTTGCACAGCCATTCTTGTACAGAAGGAGCCCGGAGGGAGTTCCAGATAGTCTGAATTAGAAATGTGGCTGCATTTAAAAGATGCTTAGCTAAGAAGTTTTTATATTTCTTGAGAGTAAAGTTTGTCACGTGATGCAGACAGCAAGCTGCATCAAGGGTGAGTTTCGTTTTAGTGATTTGAGTAATTATCTCCATGACTTTGTTCCAGAAGGGTGCTAGTAATGGACAATGCCACCATATATGTATTAAAGAGCCTATCTCATTCTGATACCTCCAACACGTTGTGGGTGTTTGTGAATTTCACTTATGTAGTTTCCCTGGAGTGATGTACCAATGAGTTAAGAGCTTGTAAGCAGTTTCCTGCATTTTAGTGCTAATAGAGCATTTATGTGACAAGATGCATGTGTTCCTCCATTGTTTGTCTGTAGAGATGAGCCAAACACCCCCCGGTTCGGTTTGCACCAGAACCTGCAAACGGACCGAAAATTTGCACAAATGTTAGAACCCCATTGACGTCTATGGGACTCGAACGTTTGAAATTAAAAGTGCTAATTTTAAAGGCTAATTTGCATGTTATAGTCCTAAAAAGGGTTTGGGGGCCCGGGTCCTACCCCAGGGGACATATATCAATGCAAAAAAAAGTTTAAAAATGGCCATTTTTTCGGGAGCAGTGATTTTGATGCTTAAAGTAAAAAATATTAAAATAAAATATTTTAATAAAATATTCCTTTAAATATCGTACCTGGGGGGTGTCTATAGTATGCCTGTAAAGTGGCACGTGTTTCCTGTGCTTAGAACAGACCCTGCACAAAATGACATTTTTAACAGAATAAAAGTCATTTAAAACTGCTTGCGGCTTTAAGCACTTGACCACAGGGCACTTAAACCCCCTTCCTAATCAGACCAATTTTCAGCTTTCGGTGCTCTCATATTTTGAATGACAATTACTCAGTCATACAACACTGTACCCATATGAAATTTTTGGCCATTTTTCACACAAATAGAGCTTTCTTTTGTTGGTATTTAATCACCGTTGGGTTTTTTATTTTTTGCGCTATAAAAGAAAAAAGACTGAAAATTTGGTAAAAAAATTAATTTTTCTTTGTTTCTGTTATAAAATTTAGCAAATTAGTAATTTTTCTTTGTAAATTTTGGCCAAAATTTATACTGCTACATAACTTTGGTAAAAATAAGTACAACTTGGTGTATATTATTTGGTCTTTGTGAATGTTAGAGAGTCCAAAAGCTATGGTGCCAATATCTGAAAATTGATCACACCTGAAGTACTGACGGCCTATCTAATTTCTTGAGACCCCCCAAATGACCCCCTTTTGGAAAGAAGACATTCCAAGGTATTTGAAAAGATGCATGGTGAGTTTTTTTGAAATTGTCATCTTTTCCCACAATTCTTTGCAAAATCAAGATTTTTTTTTTTTTTTTTCACAAAATTGTCATATTAGAAGGTTATTTCTCACACACAGCATATGAATACAACAAATTACACCCCAAAACACATTCTGCTATTACTCCCGAGTATGGCAATACCACATATGTGAGACTTTTACACAGCCTGGCCACATACAGTGACCCAACATGCAGGGAGCACCTCCAGGCGTTCTGGAGCACCCAGGCCAATTCTGACATTTCTCTCCTACATGTAAAAATAATCATTTATTTGCTAGAAAATTACATAGAACCCCAAAACATTATATATATATATTTTTTTAGCAAAGACCCTAGAGAATACAATGGCGGTTGTTGCAACTTTTTTATTATTTGCGCAGAAATTTTTCGAACGCGTGCTTTAAAAAAAACAAAACAGTAAAGTTAGCCCAATGTTTTTGCATAATGTGAAAGATGAAGTTACGCCGAGTAAATAGATACCTAACATGTCACCCTTCAAAATGGCACAAGCTTGTGGAATGGTGCCAAACTTCGCTACTTAAAAATCTCCATAGGTGACGCTTTAAAATTTTTTACTGGTTACATGTTTTGAGTTACAGAGGAGGTCTAGGGCCAAAATTATTGCTCTCGCTCTAACATTCGCAGTGATACCTCACATGTGTGGTTTGAACACCGTTTTCATACGTGAGCAGGACTTTCATATGTGTTCGCTTCTGCATGCGAGCACACGGACAGGGACGCTTTATTTATTTATTTTTTTTTTATTGTTCATTTTACTTTATTTTAGTTTGACACTTCCCCCCCCCCCAAAAAAAAAATGTTTGATCACTTTTATTTCTATTACAAGGAATGTAATAGGAATATGGCATGACAGGTCCTCTTTACAGTGAGATATGGGGTCAGTAAGACCCCACATCTCACCTCTAGGCTGGGAAGCCTGAAATAAAAAAAAAAAAACGATCCTGGCTTCGATCGTAGCGGTGAGTCGGTAGAAGCACCGGAGGGTGGCGGGAAGGGGGGGCGTCCCCTTTCACCTCCCATAAGCACGATCAAGCAGTGGAACAGCCACTATGATCATTCCTATGGTGTAGGAAATCGCCGGCTGAAAAAGCTGATATTTGAATGATGCCTGTAGCTGCCCATCATTCAGATATCCCCGCTCAAAGTCAAGGACGTCATATGATGGCGGGCAGGAACTGGTTAAAAATTGCAGGGTATTGTGGAGTATTGCAGAGTATTGCGGGGTATTGCAGAGTATTGCGGGGTATTGCGGAGTATTGCAGAGTATTGCTGGGTATATTGCAGAGTATTGCAGGGTATATTGCAGAGTATTGCAGGGTATATTGCAGAGTATTGCAGGGTATATTGCAGAGTATTGCAGGATAAATTGCAGAGTATTGCAGGATATATTGCAGAGTATTGCAGGGTATATTGCAGGGTATATTGCAGGGTATATTGCATAGTATTGCAGGGTATATTGCAGAGTATTGCAGGGTATATTGCAGAGTATTGCCGGGTATATTGCAGAGTATTGCAGGGTATATTGCAGAGTATTGTGGGGTATATTGCAGAGTATTGCAGGGTATATTGCAGAGTATTGCAGGGTATATTGCAGAGTATTGCTGGGTATATTGCAGAGTAGTGCAGGGTATATTGCAGAGTAGTGCAGGGTATATTGCAGAGTATTGCTGGGTATATTGCAGAGTATTGCAGGGCATATTGCAGAGTAGTGCAGGGTATATTGCAGAGTATATTGAAGAGTATTGCAGGGTATATTGCAGAGTATTGCAGGGTATATTGCAGAGTAGTGCAGGGTATATTGCAGGGTATATTGCAGAGTATTGTCAGGTATATTGCAAAGTATTGCAGGGTATATTGCAGAGTAGTGCAGGGTATATTGCAGAGTATTGCAGGGTATATTGCAGAGTAGTGCAGGGTATATTGCAGGGTATTGCAGGGTATATTGCAGAGTATTGCGGGGTATATTACATAGTATTGCAGGGTATATTGCAGAGTAGTGCAGGGTATATTGCAGAGTATTGCAGGGTATATTTCAGAGTAGTGCAGGGTATATTGCAGGGATGGCTGAGCATGGAGGGTTGGATGGATGTGACTGCAATTGTCACTGAGCATGTGTAGTACCGACAGCGGTGCTGCCATCCGATCCCTCCCCCTCTCCCCTCACACTGTACCGATCGGTACAGAGAGGGGAGGGAGGAACCCGCGTCATGACATGACGCCGGTTTGTTGACATGTGATCGCTCCGTCATTTGACGGAGCGATCACATGGTAAATGGCCGCGAGCAGCAGTCCATGGACGTCCACCCAGAACTAGCCGACCACGCTGCAGCCGTCTTTCGGCTATGGCCCGGTCGAAAAATGGTTAATCTAATGACGGGTCCTGGCAATATGGATGAAAATCAGTGAGACAAGTGGCATGGGTACCCCCAGTCCATTACCAGGCCCTTTGGGTCTTGTATGGATATTAAGGGGAACCCTGCACCCAAATTAAAAAAAAGAAAGGTGTGGGGCCTCCAGGCCCTATATACTCTGAACAGCAGTATACAGGCGGTGCAAACAAGACAGGGACTGTAGGTTTGTTGTTAAGTAGAATCTGTTTGTAATTTTGAACTGGTACATTTTTAACGTGTTTAGCTCCAGCAAAACAATCTATTTTAAGCTTTTTGGAAAACACAGGGAAGGGTTATCACCCCTGTGACATTTGTTTTGCTGTCTGTGCTCCTCTTCAGAAGATTTCACCTCACGTTTTGTCCCAATGACAAATGTTTTTTGAAAATTTGGGGTTTTTAGTGAAACAAGGATTGGTGATAAAGCATCAGTGGAAAGGAGAAACGTTTTTCCCATATTAACTCTTACAGGAGAGAATTTCCCTTCCTAGGGGTAAATTTCATCTCACTTCCTGTTGTCTCCTTCTGTTTGCAAGTAGGAGTCATTTGTAAGTTGGATGTTTGAAAGTAGGGGCCTGCCCTATATACTCAGCAGAAATTTGGGCCTTAGGTGTTGGTGTTGCCACAACACTGTAAGCCCTCACAAGGCCCAGCTGTGAAATATTAGATCAAGAATTGTAATTACATGCCCCTGTTGAACAGAGGCAGAAAAATTGGGCCTTTGGTGGTGGTGGTGTTGGTGTCACAACACTGTAAGTCCTCACAGTTACTCTTGGTGGGTGCAGAAACGGGCCCTGATGTGAAATATTAGATCAAGAATTCTAATTACATTTCCCTGTTGAACAGGGGCTGAAAAATTGGGCCTTAGACACTGGGGCTGGTGCCACAACACTGCAACCCCTCACAGATACTCTAGTTGGAGTGCAGGAACTAGCCCTGCTGCAAAGAATTGCATCAAAAATTGTAATTACACGCCCCTGTTAAACAGGGGCTGAAAGATTGGGCCTTAGGCACTGGTGCTGGTGCCACAACACTGCAACCCCTCACAGATACTCTAGTTGGAGCACAGGAACTAGCCCTGCTGCAAAGAATTGCATCAAAAATTGCAATTACACGCCCCTGTTAAACAGGGGCTGGAAAATTGGGCCTTAGGCACTGGTGGCGGCGCCCAGAACCAAAAATGTTTTTACAAGCTATCAGCATGATCATTGAGGAGGAAGAGGATAATTACTCAGCATAACAGGATAGTCACTCAGAATCAGCATAGGCAGTCTTTGAGGGGATCTGGCATTTCCCAAAAAATTATTCAGTTACATCAGCATCGGGTGCTTAGTAGCTGGTGGTGATCCAAGACTGATTCATTTTTATGAAGGTCAGTCGATCGACCGAGTCGGTGGACAGAAGCACTCTGTGATCAGTTACAAAGCCTCCAGCAGCACTGAATGTGCATTCCGAAAGAACGCTGGATGCAGGACAGGCCAGTAGCTCAATTGCATACTGTGCAAGCTCTGGCCAGTGATCCATCCTCAAGACCCAGTAACCCAGAGAATTTTCGGTGGGAAAAGTGTCCAAGTCAGATCTTGCCCCTAGGTGTTCCTGCACCATGTAAAACAGACGCTGGCGATGGTTGCTGGAACTGATCATACGTTGGGGCTGCGGACTAAAAAATTGTCTGAACGCATCGGTCAGACGACCGCCTTCTCTACCGCTCCTTCTTTGACTGACCGAAGCCTCAGTAACACGTTGTCCAGGAACAGGAGTTTTTAACCTCCCAGTCTCTGGTAACGCATTGCACAAACCTTTCTGCAAGGCCTCCCGAAGATGTTTCATCCTCTGCTCCCTCTGCGATGGCAAGATAAGGTCCACAACCTTACCCTTGTAACGTGGATCAAGGAGGGTTGCCAGCCAGCGTTGATCCATCTCCTTGATACCACGAATACGAGGATCCTTCCGCAGGCTTTGCAGGATCAGGGAGGCCATGCAGCGTAGGTTTGCTGAGGCATTCAGTCCGGAGTCCTCTGGGTCACTAAGGATGACATGATCCGCAGCCACCTCCTCCCAGCCACGTACAAGTCCATGGGTTTCTTGGGACTGTAAATGATCCCTTAAAGACTGCTGCTGATGCTGAGTGCCAGGCTCCACCCCCATGTTGACACAATCCTCCTCGTCCTCTTCCTGTGTGATCGGCGGGCACGCAGGAACACTGTCTGGATAAAGGGGGCCTTGAGAGCTAAGGAAGTCCTCCTCTTCCTGCCTCTGTTCTGCCTCAAGTGCCCTGTCCATTATTCCACGCAGAGTGTGCTCCAACAGGTGGAAAAGGGGGACAGTGTCACTGATGCATGCACTGTCACTGCTCACCATCCTCGTGGCCTCCTCAAATGGTGACAGGACAGTGCATGCATCCCTGATCATGGCCCACTGGCGTGGGAAAAAAAACAAGCTCCCCTGACCCTGTCCTGGTACCATAGTCGCACAGGTACTCATTGATGGCCCTCTGCTGCGTGTGCAGCCGCTGCAGCATGGCCAACGTTGAGTTCCACCTGGTGGGCATGTCACAGATTAGGCGGTTCTTGGGCAGGTTAAATTCCTTTTGGAGGTCTGCCAGCCGGGCACTGACATTATATGACCGGCGGAAATGCACACAGACTTTCCTGGGCTGCCTCAGGACATCCTGTAAGACCGGGTACCTGCCCAAGAACCGCTGCAACACCAAGTTAGCCAAACAGGGCACATGGGTCATTTGTCCCTGTCGGAGGGCGGAGAGGAGGTTGGTGCCTTTGTCGCAAACCACCATTCCTGCCTTAAGTTGGCGTGGCGTCAACCACCTCTGAATCTGCCCCTGCAGAGCTGACAGAACCTCTGTCCCAGTGTGGCTCCTGTCCCCCAAGCACACCAGCTCAAGCACCGCATGGAATCTTTTGGCCTGCGTACTTGCGTAGCCCATTGAATGCCTACGGAGCACCGCTGGTTCTGAGGACAAAGCACAGGAAGGGGCCATGGAGGAAGAAGAAGAGGAGGGATGGAAGAGAGAGGTGTGTCAGAATCACCAGTAGTGGCATTTTGGAGGCGTGGTGGCAGAACAACCTCCAACACTACTGCACCTTGTCCTGCATCCTTCCCAGCTTCAAGCAGAGTCACCCAATGCACGGTGAAACTTAGGTAACATCCCTGTCCATGACTGCTGGACCGTGAGTCAGTGGTAATATGCATCTTACTGCTGACCGCCCTGTCCAGCGAGGCCAAGCCATTGCCTTCCACATGCCGGTAGAGAGCCGCAATCGCCTTCTGTGGGAAAAAGTGGTGTTTGGGAACCTGCCACTGAGGAACCGCACATTCCACAAACTCACGGAAGGGGGCAGAGTCTACTATCTGAAAAGGTAGCAGTTGAAGTGCTAGCAATTTTACCAAGCTAGCATTCAACCGCTGGGCATGTGGATGGCTGGGAGTGAACTTCTTTCTGCGGTGCAGCAGCTGGGGCAGGGAAATTTGCCTGGTACAATCTGACGTC